>JAUDYJ010000016.1:2944975-4144975 GCA_030761175.1 Masticophis lateralis
CTGAGGAGCTTCATCGGTTCTTCGAGAAGCTTTTTGGATGAGAAGCGAAATGTTTTCAAAGGAAGGGGGGAAAAAAACCCCAAGAAAGTTCAGTTGACCCGGGTGATGGAGAATCTTCCGTAGACAACACTTTGCAAGAGTTCTCAGGATTTAGAAGTCACTTCCGTTCGGCCAAAAGACACCCAGGCGATTCAAAGTCAGACATTCGAAGTTTTTCCTTAGAAGTAGAGTAGAATAAGAAGCAATGGGTGGAAACGAACCAAGGAGAGAAGCAACTTAGAACTAAGGGGAAATTTCCTGACAGTGAGGACAATGAATCCGTGGAACGACTTGCCACTAGAAGTTGTGAAGGCTCCAACACTGGAAGTTTTTAAAGAAGAGGTTGGATAACCATTTGTTGGAAGTGGTGTAGGGTTTCCTACCTAAGCAGGGGGTTGGACTAGAAGACCTCCAAGGTCCCTTCCAAGCTCCGCTATTCTCAAGTACAACTGATTTGATTAAAAAGTGCCATGGGGCACTTAACAAGCTATCAAAGCTAAGGAATGGTTTCCCACACTTTTTTTTCCCCACCTGGCCAAGTTGTCACAAAAAGAAACTCCGCTTCTTCAGGGGTGTGTGTGTGTGTGTGTGTCTTGGGTGTCATTTTTGTATATTTTGGCAAGCTGCTGATTTTTATGATATGATATAGAAAAACCGTTTATTTAGCGGCCAGATGAAATTACAGCACAGCACTTGAGAAAAAGTGACCTAGGGCCGTTTTTCGCATTTACGACGGTGGTCGTATGATTTACATTCGGATGCTTGACGACTGGTTTATGTTTATGACGGTTTCAGTGTCCTTGGGGGAGGGTGTGTGTGACCTTTTGCGACCTTTGGACAAGCCAAGTCAATGGGAAATCCAGATTGACTTAATAGCAGTGATACCAATTTAGCCGCTGCACTGATTCACTTAATAAGAGCCTTGGTGGTGCAGTGGACTAAGGTGCTGTTAAGTAGCACTTAGCTGCCAGCTGCCTGCAATTACTGCGAGTTCGAATCTCACCAGGTTCAAGGTTGACTCAGCCTTCCGTCCTTCCGAGGTAGGTGAAATGAGGACCCGGATTGTGGGGGCAATAAGCTGACTTTGTATAAAAAAACACCGCTTGGGGGGCCGAAAGCCCTACTAAGCAGATATATACAAAAGTATGAAGGCTATTGTTTAATGCATTGTAAGCCACCCTGAGTCTCTGGAGAAGGGCGGCATATAAATTGAACCAATAAATAAATACAATAAATAAATTATTCAATTCAGTTCATTAAAGCTGCATCTCACTCGTGTTGTCGATCAAAAGGCTGCAGGCTAGAAAAGGAAGCTGCGGGACTTCAGCCTGGGATCCAGACACATGTGATCCCCAAAGCTGAGAATAGGACACAGGAAAAACATCCCCATCCCCAATTCCTTCTAGATCCTGAAATCTGGGCAAAATTCCATTCCATGGAATCGATTCTGAGCCGCGGTGGCGCAGTGGTTAGAGTGAGGTACTGCGGGTTCCTTCTGCTGACTGCCAGCTGCCTGCAATTTGGCAGTTCGAATTTCACCAGGCTCAAGGTTGATTCAGCCTTCCGTCCTTCCGAGGTCGATAAAATGAGGACCCAGATTGTTGGGGGCAAGAGGGCAAGACTCCGTAAACCGCTTAGAGAGGGCTGGAAAGCACTGTGAAGCGGTATATAAGTCTAAGGGGTACTGCTATTGCTCCTTCCTTCCTTCCTTCCTTCCTTCCTTCCTTCCTTCCTTCCTTCCTTCCATCCATCCATCCATCCATCCATCCATCCATCCATCCATCCATGGTGTGCAATGGTTAGAATGCAGTATTGCAGGCAAACTCTGCCCACTGCCAGCAGTTCAATTCTGAATCGGCTCAAGGTTGACTCAGCTTTCCATCCTTCCTTCCCGGGTGGGTAAAATGAGAACCCAGATGGTTGGGGGCAAGAGGCTGACTCTGTAAACCGCTTAGAGGGGGCCGTAACGCACTGTAAAGTGGTATATAAGTCTAAGGGCTATTTCTATTGCTACTGCTTCTCGCCCATCTCACACTTTTCAACAGTTGGGAGTTGTGGCTTCAGCTACTGAAGACTAGATCTTAGCAAGCCCAGCAGCCTGATGCCTTGACTGTTCAGAGGGCCTTTTTGGAAGGAGGGAAAAACAAAATAAAACACCGCCCGATATTCCAGGACTTTCCATCTTTCGACGCCGTCTGCTTCTTCGTATTTTAGCAAACCTGATAGATAGAAGGCAGAGGAGACCCTGGCAGGCGAGTCCATTCTCCTTCTTATATGAGTTTGCCAAGACATTGTGAAAGAACGGGATGCCCCCCCCCCCAAATATTAGAATTAATTCCTGGCAAGATCCCTCCTGAGATATAAACTGGAAGCTGTCGCCTCCGTTGTGCGTGTTTGTTTTTTTTCACTTGTTCCTAATCGTTTCCACGCCTAGCCTTGACCAGTTCTTGGGGGGAATGGTGTGGTGGCTTAGAGATGGAGCTCTCGCCTCACAATCAGGAGGCTGTGAGTTCGATCCTAGGTAGAGGCAGATATTTCTCTTTCTGGGTGCAACGAGAAATATATCTGCTGAACAAAACTCCGCCCTGGCGTCAAGAAGGGCATCCGGCCAGTAAACACTCTACTAGCTTCATTCCGTTGCCCAGACTCCACCCTGCAAGGGACGATGGAGTAGTTAAACGACGATGGTGACACATCTCAGGAGCAGTCACCATGAGGCGGAGTGGCCTGATGGAAATGTTTCCACGCCGTTTGGGTGGATGGTGGGATGCCACTTTGATGCGACGTCAAAGATCCAATTGCGCTCAACGGGAATTCCCGCTTTCTCTCCCAGGGAAGCAACATGCGGCTGAGAATCCGAAAAGCTGCTCTCTCTTTTTTTTTTTGCAATTGGACTTTTCTGGAGAAGACCTTTCGCTTCTCGTCCAAGAAGTGTGGAAAGCCATTGAAGTCGCGAAGCTTATTTGCATCCTACAAGCCACGGTCCCTACGGGTCACCTCTGCCGTTGTCTCCACAGCAACTCAGAGCTGCAAAAAAATAAAAATTCTCACATGCCGGAATCCTTGGGGACTTTCTTGTATTTAAACAACTTTGGTGGTTTTGTACTCGGGCTATTGTTCACTTTCGAAGTCTTTTTCGGACTGTCAGCCTTAAGGGAGGATTGTAAGGAAATTATGACCTTCTCTGCCACATCAAGAAATAATTACCATTGGGGAAGACTGAAAGAAACGTAGAGGAGAAGGTAGGAGTCCCAAGAAGCACCCAAATTGCGTTGAGATTTTATGAAAATTCCGGATGAAAAACATCACACGCGACAGCCAAGCCATATGAAATGTCTTAAGGCCCCGCTAAGAGCGAAGAAGAATCATTAAACGATTTTCTTCCCTTTCGTTGGGAATTTTTTTAAAAAAACCTGAAATATAAAAGCAAACTGAGGCCCTTCCAGCTACTTCTGGAATTGACATGCAAGTGAAATTGAATTTGGGATCTGTCACCGAGAGAAAGAGAGAGAGAGAAAGAGAGAAAAAGAGAGAGAGAGAGACGGAGGGAAAGAGATTGAAAGACAATGACAGACAAGGCAGTCTGACATGTTGACGTGAATAAATGATCAACGCCATAAACGAAGGCCTGGGACAGGTGAGACCCCCACCACCACCACTCCCAGGACCCTTTAGCAAGCCTTTCAGGTGATTATTGCCGCAGAGAACTAATTGCTTTTTTCCCCTTCTTCTCCCTTTCACACGACAGAAGGAAATATTGCTGCAGGTAATTGAATTTCTATTGATGATGGGATGCAGGTGAGCAGGTATCAATCTGGATTAGAATAGAATAGAATGACAGGGCTGGAAGGGACCTCGGAGGTCTTCTAGTCCAACCCCCTGCCCAGGCAGGAAACCCTACACCCCTTCAGACAAATGGTTATCCAACCTCTTCTTAAAAACTTCCAGTGTTGGAGCATTTGCAACTTCTGGTGGCAAGTTGTTCCACGGATTAATTGTTCTCACTGTCAGGAAATTCCTCCTTAGTTCTAAGTTGCTTCTCTCCTTGATTACTTTCCACCCGTTGCCTTCAGGTGCTTTGGAGAATAGCTTGACTCCCTCTTCTTTGGGGCAGCCCCTGAGATACCGGAAGACTGCTCTCACGTCTCTCCTAGTCCTTCTTTTCATCAAACTAGGCATATCCAGTTCCTGCAACTGTTCTTCCTATATTTTAGTCCTCCAGTCCCCTTAATCCTCTTTGTGGCTCTTCATAGAGCTTGCTCTTCCAGGTTAGAACTGGGAGTTTTACTCCGAGAAGACCCCTATTAACTTTCCGCTAGTGCAGTGATTCTCAAGCTTGAGCGCTTGGCAGAGGTGTGGACTTTATCTCTGGACTGTATTGTGTCACTACAATAGAGAGACAATATAGACACTCTATTGTCTCCCCACACTAAAAAAAAAGAGGTTGAGACTCTGGAAAGAGTGCAGAGAAGGGCCGAGAAAATGAGGAGGGAGCCAGAGGCTAAAACATAACCTCTGTTTACAAAACATAGCATATGTTAAGTCTGGGGAAGAGAAGGACCAGGGGAGACATGAGAGCAGTCTTCTGATATCTCAGGGGCTGCCCCAAAGAAGAGGGAGTCAAGCTATTCTCCAAAGCACCTGAGGGCAGGACAAGAAGCAACGGGTGGAAACTAATCAAGGAGAGAAACAACTTAGAACTAAGGAGAAATTTCCTGACAGTGAGGACGATTAACCAGCGGAACTGCTTGCCACCAGAAGTTGTGGGTGATTGGACAGGAGAGATTGGACAGGAGAGATTTGACAGGAGAGATTGGACAGCCATTTGTCTGGAATGGTATAGCTCTCCTGCTCGAGCAGGAGGCTGGACTAGCTGACCTCTAAGGCCCCCTTCCAACCCTGTTTATTCTATGTTCTAACTCCCAGAATTCCCCAGCCGGCTGGGGAATTCTGGGAGTTGGAAGTCCACCCATCTTCAAGGGTCCAAAGTTGGGGAAAAACCCGCATTAGGTCTTTCTCAGCGCAGACAATCACGATTCAAAGATGCTTCGGCCTGGGCTTAAGATTTTTATTTATGTATTTTATTATTATTATTATTATTATTATTTTTAATGCAGTCTCCCTATAAGGGGACTCTGGGCCTCCCTAGATGGAGCTATGCAGTTTCAGATTTGCCACCTTGCATTCTGCTCCCCTTCCATCCCCGTGTGCAAACCACAGGGAATAAATAAAGCAGCATCTGCATGGGCCCGGCTAAAATAATTCCTCATTTGCTGGCTGGCCACGAGGATGGAGAGACGAAA
This sequence comes from Masticophis lateralis, assembly GCA_030761175.1. Classification (NCBI taxonomy): domain Eukaryota; kingdom Metazoa; phylum Chordata; class Lepidosauria; order Squamata; family Colubridae; genus Masticophis; species Masticophis lateralis. The sequence goes on from JAUDYJ010000016.1 coordinate 2,950,318, forward strand.
GAGAGAGAGAGAGAGAGAGAGAGAGAGAGAGAAAGAGAAAGAGAGAGAGAGAGAGAGAGAGAGAGAGAAGGAGATTATCCCTTTTCTGTGCCAGCAACGACGATTAAGGCCTCTCATCTGGATATCACATGCCACATTATATTATTAATTCATTTTAAAATTCTGATCCCATCAATGTTCTTTTTTTTGGGGGGGGGGGAGAAAAACAAAACAAAACAAAAAAACATAACAAAAAAAAAAACACCCACCCACCACCACCAAGGAGTGGGGGGGAGGAGGGGGATGCAAAATAGCTATGCCGCTGGAGAGGCTGAAATGTCATCAATTAATCTTTGTTTGGTGGCCCTAATGACAGAGCTGTTTTACAAAATGGATGGGAAAATAATGCGCCTCAGCTGCAATGATAACCCGCTGGGCCCTTGAGAATTTTTTTTTAATTTCTAGCGTCCCATAGCTTAGTACGGTGGGGCTTCCCTGGCAATGATGGAGGAGGGAGGAGGAGGAGGAGGGGAGGAGGAGGAGGAGGAAGTGGTAGAGGAAGGGGAAGAGGAAGAGGGGGAGGAGGAAAAGGAGGAGGAGGGGGAGGAGAAGAAGCAGAAGGAAAGAAGGAGGAGGAGGAGGAGGAAGAGGAGAAGGAGAAGATGGAGAAGGAGAAGAAGGTGGTAGAGGGAGGAGGGAGAGGAGGAAGAGGAGGAAAAGGAGGAGGGGAAGAAAGGAGATGGAGGAGAAGGAGGAGGAGGAGGAAAGAGATCAAAATAGCCAATTTAACCTCACCGTGGGAACACAGCCCATAAATTTCAAACTCGTTTAATGAGGGGTGTGAGAATCCAGCCGCTCTCCACGAACTTCCATCGGTTGTTAGTTCAATATTAGTATTCTGTGTCTACCCTGTGAGAAATATACCCAAGGCCTCTTGCAATAGCAGAAGAGAGAGCTCCGTGCAAATTGCAAGTAAATCATAGTCGTCAAATTAAAACAACAAATGACACTGCGGAATACCTTTGGGTGTGGCTGGAACCTCCCCAATTTTGCCTCGGATAACATTATCTTATTAAGGCTATAAAAAAAAGGAGGCAGGGGGAAGCGAAGAGCGAAGAGGCGGGCGGCTCCAAAATGGGAAACTGCACCTTTCAAAACAAGGGTCCAAGCCAAGCTATTTTCTCTTCCGCATGCTCATTTATCCTGCTGTTTTAGCAAGGGGGCCATAGAGACCGAAGGCCGAAAATTCAGAAATAAATTGGAGGTTCACACAGGAGAGGATGATCCATCAGGTGGATCGGCCAAATGACGTCCAAATTGGCAAACATCCGTGAAATTTCAATGGAGACATCACTCTCCCATCCTGCAAATGTCTTCAAAGCCAGAGCTGGCTGTTTGCTTGTTTATTTGCAAATGTATAGAATTGATAGATCAGGTCATTGGTGAAATTCAATTTTTTTAACTACCGGTTCTGTGGGTGTGGTTTGGTGGGCGTAGCGGGGAAGGATATTGCAAAATCCCCATTCCCACCCACTCCAGGGGAAGGATAATGCAAAATCTCCATTCCCTCCCCTCCTGGGGGAAGGATATTGCAAAATCCCCATTCCCTCCCCACTCCAGGGGAAGGATAATGCAAAATCTCCATTCCCTCCCCTCCTGGGAAAAGGATATTGCAAAATCTTCATTCCCTCCCCACTCCAGGGGAAGGATATTGCAAAATCCCCATTCCCTCCCCACTCCTGGGGGAAGCATATTGCAAAATCCCCATCCCCTCCCCACTCCTGGGGGAAGGATATTGCAAAATCTCCATTCCTACTCCACTCCAGGAGAAGGATACTGCAAAATCCCCATTCCCACCCCACTCCAGGGGAAGGATACTGCAAAACCTCCATGCCCTCCCCACTCCTGGGGGAACGATATTGCAAAATCTCCATTCCCACCCCATTCCAGGGGAAGGATATTGCAAAATTCCCATTCCCTCCCCACTCCAGGGGAAGGATATTGCAAAATCTCCATTCCCACCCCATTCCAGGGGAAGGATAATGCAAAATCTCCATTCCCTCCCCTCCAGGGGAAGGATATTGCAAAATCTCCATTCCCTCCCCTCCTGTTCTGCTGGTTAATTGTTCTGGCAGTCAGGAAATTCTTCCTTTAATTTTGCTTCTCTCCCGGATTAGTTTCCATCCCGCTGCCGATTTACAACTGGATGATTTAAATATGCAAATAAGAACCGCGCAGGATTGATATCGAGATGGGACAGATCTGGTTCTTCCAAGTTTTGCCAATGCCACTTTAATGTTCTGCTTAGATCGCCAAGGGATTATTTTTGGCCTCGGAATAAGCCCTTCGAGCGGCGTGTGATTTTCTCGCCATGCTTTTGCAACCGCCGACAACTGTTTATGGAACGAACAATGCGAGGCGTTTCATTTCATTTTTCATTGTGCGGCACAAAAAGGGATGAAAAACAGAAAAACGATAGCAGCGGCTGCATTGTTTAAATATTTTTTCCTCTCTCTTTTTTTTTTTTGGCCTACACAGGATAGCAAAGACGGGACGTGCGTGCTGATCTCAAATATTTCTGACCAAGCAAGGGGAGGCTGTTAGGGATGCAGGTAATCCTCGACTTATGACCACAATTTCCGTTCTGAAGTGAGACGGTTGTAAAGTGAGCGTCGTCCCGTTTTACGACCTTCCTTAGCCACCGTGGTTAAGCGAGTCCCTGCGGCTGTTAAGTTAGTCGGACAGGTTGTTAAGGGAATGCGGCTTCCCCGACAACTTGGCTGTTGCAACAGGTGATCATGTGATACCCCATCCCCGTCCCCCGGGGGGACGTGGTGACCGTCATAAATATGAGTCAGCTGCCAAGCGGCTGAATTTGGAATCATTTTTAAGTGGGAAAATTCGCCGTAAGTCCCCTTTTTTCAGATCCTTTCAAAGGGTCACTAAACAAACTTTTGTAAATCGAGGACTTGTGTTTCGAATGTGTTTCTGACCAAGCGATTAAAATCATACAAAGTGGTAGGATTTTTATGCCTCCCTTGGATTCAACGTAAGTTCAACTTCAAAAAACCCCACATTTTTGTCTTTTCCTACGAAAAGTAGGTTTTTAAAAAATCAGCCGTGTCTTCTTTTCACAGCCCCTATTTGATCCTTTTCATGGCTCGGTGGCTAAGATGCTGAGCTTGTCGGTCAGAAAGGCTCGGCGGTTCGAATCCCTAGTATAGGTCTCCTTAAGTAAGCAGGGGGTTGGAATAGATGACCTCCAAGGTCCCTTCCAACTCCGTTACCGCTGCTGGTTTATCCCAAATAATTGAATATTGAATACGTTTTTAAACTTGCCTTTCGTTATGAGAAGAGAAATGGGTTTTGGGTTTTTTTTTTTTTTTATGAAATTCCCATTTTATGAGTTTTATGCCGCACACCAGGTTGCCAGCTTGTACTCAACGGTCCCTTTGACTGAAATGCAATATAAAAAGAAAAGAGATTTTTTTTTGATCTGCTAGCACGGAATAAGGAAAGACAAGCGATTCAAGCAGGAATAAAATTAAAATGTATAAGCAGTGCGCTTTAATATATAGCTTTACAGGGAGGATACGTGAGATGAGGGTGTGGCTAACTGATGAAGGCTTATAAGCCCGAAATAGATCTATCTTAGTCTCCCAATGGGCAGCAGAGGGTCTGCTGGCTGCCAGAAAAAAGGCCTAAAATATTTTCCCTTTCTTCCCTGGGTCAGAATCTTCAAAACGTCGCTATAGTTTTGAACATGTAAAACTACGTGTTTTATATATAGTAAAAAAAGCAGAGGCATCACCCTGCCAACAAAAGTGCGTATAGTCAAGGCTATGATTTTCCCAGTTGCAATTGGACCATAAGGAAGGCTGAGCGCCAAAGAATGGAGGCCCTTGAACGATGGTGCTGGAGAAGACTCCTGCGAGTCCCTTGGACTGCAAGGCCATCCAACCGGTCAGTCCTAGAGGAGATCAACCCTGACTGCTCTTTAGAAGGCCAGATCCTGAAGAGGAAACTCAAATGCTTTGGCCACCTAATGAGAAGGAAGGACTCCCTGGAGAAGAGGCGAATGCTGGGAAGGATGGAGGGCAAAAGAAGAAGGGGACGGCAGAGAAGGAGGTGGCTGGACGGAGTCACTGAAGCAGTCGGCGTGAGCTTAAATGGACTCCAGAGGATGGTGGAGGACAGGAAGGCCTGGAGGAATGTGATGGGTCGGACACAACTTCGTGACTAACAACAACAACATATACTAAAACTACGTATATTTTGCTGGGGGGCGGTGGGGAAATATACTTATTTCCCAGACACTTTTTTTGCAAAGGAAATTTGACTCTGATTTCTCTTTCCAAATATGATTTCTCTCGTAGGATGATATTGCAAATTTCCCCCCCCCCACCCACCCCCCACCAAAGTCTTAAACTCCGGTCTCCCACTTTGGAATGATGGAAATGATTCCAGTCCTTTTTTCTCATCTTCTCCAGAAAAAAAAAAAAAAAAAGGCAAACCAGGTTTTTTTTTCCTAAGCAGGAGCAAAGTTGGCACTTTTATTTCCTCGGGCACTTCAACTGAAGCACTGCCTAATTCGGGCAAGGGAGCTTAATGGGTTGTGACGGAATGAGCTGCGCGACTGAGTACGAAATTGTCAGAGTGCCCACCCCACATCCCCGAGTCACTGGCAAGAGGCTGAACTACTCCGGAGAATATTTTAGCTATTTGTCTTAAAAGATAAAGGTTTTGTTTGGAAAAATGTTGAATATTCTGATGACCATGTAGAAAATGTTAAGACTATGCTGGGAGGGAGGGAAGGAAGGAAGGAAGAAAGGAAGGAGAAAGAGAAGGAGAGGGAGGAAGAAGTGAAGGAAGGAGATGAAGGAAGAGGGAGGGAGGGAGGGAGGAAGAAGGGAAGGAAGGAAGATGAAATGAGAGAGGAAGGAAGGAAGGAGAGAGAGTGAGGGGAGGAGGAAAAAAGGACGGAAGGAAGAAGGAAGGAGAGACAGGGAGGGGAGGGAGAGGAGGAAGGAAGAAAGGAAGGAAGGCAGGTCACAGAAGGATAGGAAGGTACTGTGGAGATCAAAATATTTTACTCATCAATTGTTGAGTTTCCTCTGGCTGCAAGATGTACCAATAATTGAATATTAGATAAAGCAAACTGGGTTGATCACTGGAAGGGCAATTCATGAAGTTTCTTGGTGCTATGAATGGAGGCAAGAATCATTTTGATGTCTGGAAAACTTGAAGACTGTAAAATAAATAAATAAACAAACGAACGAACAAATAAATAAATGAAAAGCCAACAGAAGAGAAGGTGACTAGAAACTCTCATCAGGATCCGAGCATGAGTTTATAAAAATGGAAAGAAGTTGTGATGCATATTTTGGGTGATAGGGAGCCACAGCAGAGGGGTGAAAGAGTCACATGCGGCTCCAGGGCTCCAGGTTGCCGACCCCTGATTTAGTGAGCTGCCGTGCAAACGAAAAACCGTCGCTTTGTACCTCCTGGTTTTATGCTTTGCACAGAACAGAAATTTGACTGAATAAAATAACCCTAAAATAAAATAACACCGGGGTTGATTCCAAGAGTGGAATGACTAATCCACCAGCCACGACTTATTAATTCGGACCGGGGGATTTTTATTTGGCATCTTAAAAAACAACTTTAAAAGAAAATGTTTCTGTCATAATCGAGCATTAGCTTGACAGTTGCGTTATTTGGTAAGACGTGAATGATCGTTGATGCCATCAACAAAAAATTATTTAGCGGGGGAAAAAAACCCACCGAATTGTCATTCTATATCCCAGCACAACTGAACTTTTCGCAAAATTATTGTTTGGCTTCGCTACACAAATGAAAAAACAATGGAGATTCGTCACGTGGATCATATTACCGATTCTGACAGCCCAGAAGATGCTTTTATATATCCCATGAATGCGAAGAGATGCTGTTTGCGATTCTAAGTGATTATATCTCGTGTGTGTGTGTGTGTGTGTGTGTGTGTGTGTGTGAAGGGCCAGCTGGTCCGAGGCTACAATTTCCTCTGAGTTGGCGAGACTGAGTAAACCTGAAGTCTTAATTGCTTGATGGACGGCAAGAAAGAGACTCAAGTATCTTTTTCTCTAGCTTTGAAATTTGGGGGAGTAAAAAATAAGACGTTGAGTGGAACCGAAGAGAAGGATGAAGCTCTCCATCTGAGCTTTTGGACTTGTTGGCTAAATTGCGGTTGAAGGGAACTTAGCACCAGGTTTATTAAAGGAAAAAGGAAGGGAAATCTTTCTCTCTCTCTCCTTCCCTCCCTCCCTCTTTCTCTCTCCGTCCTGCCGTCCCTCCCTCTCTCTCTAACTAACTTCACAATTGCGGCGATTCACTAAATAATGGCGGTGAAAAAAGGTCGCAAAATGAGGCAAAGCTCGCTCAACAAACGTCTCATCAAGCAACAGAAGTTTTTGGGCTCCACTGTTGTGGTAAATCCACGACGATCTTTACTAGAATTACATCTATATAATTCCATCACGGTAGACAATCATCATCATCATCATCATCATCATCATCAATCATCTCCAGGGTGGTAAAGAAATAAGCCTAACAAGCTTTAAAAAAAAATTAGCACAGCAAAACAAAAATAAGTTCTCTGCTTATTATCGAGATAAGATGAAGAATTGCTCTGATAGACCAGTCCCACTGGAGTAAAAAAAAACCTCACTTAATCTTCCCCCTGGTATAGCTGACAAATCAAGGAGAATCTGTGGCTTAGAGATTAATACATCTACCTAATATATAAGCAGCACGGGTTCGAATCCCAGAAGGGTATGGCTAGCTGATGAAAGCTAAATAGCTTGAAATAGATCTATACTAAAAGGTAAAGGTTCCCCTTGCACGTACATGCTACTTGTTCCCAGCTCTAGGGGCGATGCTCATCTCGGTTTCAAGTCGAAGAGCCAGCACTGTCCGAAGACGTCTCTGTGGTCATGTGGCTGGCATAACTCAACGCCAAAGGCGCACGGAATGCTGTTCCCTTCCCACCAAAGGTGGTCCCTATTTTTCTACTTGCATTTTTTTTTACGTGCTTTCGAACTGCTACGTTGGCAGAAGCTGAGACAAGTCCCGGGAGCTCACTCCGTTATGCGGCGCTAGGGATTCGAACCGCTGAACTGCCAACGTTTCGATCGACAAGCTCAGCGTCTTAGCCACTGAGCCACTGCATCCTATTTAGATGTATACTAGTCTTCTTTGTCGGTAAAACATAGATATAACACACCAAGAATGGCTGTTTCTCCATCATTTCTACGTCTCTGGCTTCCTGCCATCTGGATAAATGGCACTTAATGGAATCTACCCGAAGGATCCAATTTCCCTCAACCAGCGCATAATAGGTTGCCACGCTGATGGGTGAGCCCTGAGAGCCTAAAGTGAAAGCTTCCTTTCTTTTGGCCGTTTGCAATTTATCCCGAACGAACCGGCAGCCTCTGAGGGCCCTGATGAAAGCACCCAGAAGTAATTGGCTGTGTTGTGTCGAAGACCTAAAGACGAGATGCTGGCAGGTCTCTCGCTGGGATGGAATGAAGAAGGGAAGGGGGAGAAAACTTTTGTTGAAAAGCTCAGCTGGCAGAGGTGGAGAGGAATAGAATAACAGAGTTGGGAGGGACCTTGGAGGTCTTCTAGTCCAACCCCCTGCCCAGGCAGGAAACCCTATACCACTTCAGACAAAGGGTTATCCAACCTCTTCTGAAAAACTTCCAGTGTTGGAGCATTCACAACTTCTGGTGGCAAGTTGTTCCACTGGTTAATTGTTCTCACTGTCAGGAAGTTTCTCCTTCGTTCTAAGCTGCTTCTCTCCTTGATTAGTTTCCACCCGTTGCTTCTTGTCCTGCCCTCAGGTGCTTTGGAGAATAGCTTGACTCCCTCTTCTTTGGGGCAGCCCCTGAGATACTGGACCACTGCTATCATGTCTCATTGATTAAACTAGACATGCCCAGTTCCTGCAACCGTTCTTCATCTGTTTTAGCCTCCAGTCCCCTAATCCTCTTGGTTGCTCTTCTCTGCACTCTTTCTAGAGTCGCCACCAGCGGTGAAATTCAGCCGGTTCTATCCGGATCGCGCGATGTGGTAGCGCGCGAGGCTCTGCGCATGTGTGGAGGAGATGCGCACGCTCACATTTGCGAAGTTTCATGAATACCACCCCTGGTCTCCGCATCTTTTTGACATCGTGGCGACCAAAACTGGATGGAGTATTCCAAGTGTGGCCTTATAAAGCGGTATTAAGACTTCACCTGATTTTGATTCTGTACCCCTGTTGATGCAGCCTGGGACCATGTTGGCTTTTTTGGCAGCTGCTGCACACAGCTGACTCACATTTAAATGGTTGTCCACTAGGACCCCAAGATCCCTCTCACAGTTACTACTATTTTTTTTAAAAAAAATGATTTATATTTCCTCCCTCCCTCTCTTCCTTCCTTCTCCCTTTGCTCCTTTTCCTTCTGTCCTTCCTCCTTCCTTCTTTCCTTCCTTCCTTCCTTTCCCCCCTTTCCTCCCTCCCTCTCTTCCTTCCTTCTCCCTTTGCTCCTTTTCCTTCCTTCCTTCCTTCCTTCCTTCTTTGCCCCCTTTCCTCCCTCCCTCCCTCCCTCTCTTCCTTCCTTCCCTCTTTTCTCCTTTTTTTAAAAAAAAAATTGATTTATAAGCCGCCCTTCTCCGGAGACTCAGGGCAGCTTATAATGCATTAAGCAATAGCCTTTGTACTTTTGTATATTTTATACAAAGTCAGCTTATTGACCCCACAAACTGGGTCCTCATTTTACCTACCTTAGAAAGGATGGAAGGCTGAGTCAACCTTGAGCCTGGTGAGATTCGAACTTACAGTAATTGCAGACAGCTGGAGTTAAATTACAGTGCATTAGTCTGCTGAGCTATTCCAGGCTCTATTGAGCAAGAAGAGGTTGCTCTAATGTGATCAGCAGGAGGGCTGGACTAGAAGACCTCCAAGGTCCCTTCCGACTCTGTAATTCTATTCTATTCTCCTAGCCAGCTTGACTTTCATTAGCTAAAATGGTACGAAGTAGGAAGAAAGGGCTTCCTTGTGGAGAGAGGTCGCGACAGATCAGACAACACAACTCAGTGCAGACGAATCTCAGAAAGCAAGCAAAGCCAGAATCTTGGTCTATGAGAAAGGCAGGAAGAAAGAGTCTAATTAAGCAGAAAATGTTTATAGGGGCCCCCGTTGTGGTTAATGACTGTGTTTATTCCCTTTACTTGGCCTGCTGCTTTATAACGGGGACAAGGAAGGCCAGAAAAAGATGCTAATTTTGCGACAACGGGAGCCACAAATCAAGGCCACGCGAGGTCTCTTTTGCATTGGGCAGCCGGTAGATGGAAGAGTTAATTGTGTAAGAGAAAATAAAATCATGCAAGCCACTCGGTTAGATCCTGCGTGCTAAATTTCTTTTTTCTTTTTTATTGCACTGTTCAGAGGCATTGTTTCTTCAACGTGTGGCTGTTTCGGTCATTTCTTCTTGATAGCTTCCATTCGGTGACTCCATGTTTCCTGGAACGGGTGAAGTTGCAAAGAGCCTTTACGGGTAGTTAGTCCTTGACTTACAACAGTTTTGTTTAGTGACCGTTTGAAGTTATAACAGCCCTGGGAAAAAAGTGAGGAGGCTTTCAAGAAGAGACTGGGCCGCCCCTTGTCAGAAAGGGTAAAAAGTACAGAGCAGGGGGTTGGACTAGATGACCCATGAGATCCCTTCCAACTCTGTTGTTCTATTATTCTGAAAAGCCAAACATTTTCAAGGGGAAAAAAAACCCCCAAGAAAATCCACTTTGAGACAACCGTGGCGTCGATGATTGAGATTCTCCACTGACCACAAGAAAAATAACAAGAGGGCAATTCAGGGTAGCAAGCAGGGGTCAGCTTTAAAATTTTAGCAAGGGGTTCTTTGTGGGCATGACCATGGTGGGCGTGGCCTAGTTGGCTCCCTGTACCACGGTGGCGGGTGGGTGTTTTTGCCCTCCCCGGGCTCCAAAGGCTTTCCTCGAGCCTTCGAGAGAACGAAAATGTCCTCCCCAGGCTCCGGAGGCCCTCTGGAGGCCGGAAACGGGCCAGAACTTCCCGTAGGTCTGTTTTTCGCCCTCCTCGAGTCTCCGCTCGTGCCTGAACTTACCTGCATCCAAAACGGGCCATGTGAGGACTTTTGGGAGGGACAGGGTAGGGTGGGCGGGGCCAGCCAGGAGTGATGTCAGCACTCCAAGCCACATTCACTCTAGTGCTGACATAAGAAGGAGAAGAAGGGCATCTGGAAAGGGACGTTTTGACTTTTCACCTACTTATTTTCCCTGGAGATAATATCCCTTAGGAGTTGGGATGGGAGGGGGGAAATTCCTTTCAGCTGGAGCAGTAGATTAGGGAAAGAGTGACTTGGAAGATGGCCAATGAGACCAGAGGAGTGGAGACAGGAAGGGAGAGGTTGGTGCCGGGAAGTCAGTGTTGGCTACGATGAGTCGGAGAGAATGTCGTGTTTAATAAAATGAGAGGTTTTTTCATCAAAGACTTTGTTTGAAATGAAATTTATTTGAGACGACCTCGAAACCTGACAAGAGGGATTTGGGGGTTCTCCGAACTGCACAGCATCTTAGTTAGAGGTTCTCCCGAACCCCTGTGAAACCCCCAGGAGCCCCACCCCTGGTAGCAAGGCTGAAAAAGCTCTCGGCCTGAAATACTTAGATGGCTCCCATATTTCCAGAAAGTTTTGCTTTCCGCCAAAAACAAAAAAAAAAAAGACCTTGAAACCGTTCCGAAGATGGATATGTTTTTAAATGTGGCATCACCCGCCACAGCAGACTAATGTTAAGGTCTTGGAGGGAAAAGAAGCTGAAGCGAAGATTTCAAGGATGATTGACAAGGTGTGACAAACATGAATGCCAGACAGACAAAGCTCTCTCCATCTCCTGGCATGGCCCCAAAGCTAATTTGGTCGAAGATCGCGACGTGCAGGGAAAAGTGCAATATTCATATTCCTTGCCTGTATGCAGAGTCTTTCGACGTTCAGCTGAAAACGGGGGAAAAATAATCATCATCATCATCAAAAACCTTAGGAATTTTTAATGAAGGTTTCCACAAGAACAACAGCCACATAAAACGAGACGGCGCAAACGAGAACCACCCTGAAGTGGAACAGGATCCCGAACCCTGATCCTGGGGAATCAGCCAAGGATCCAAGATCTGTTGAACGGAAGAGAGACGTTGTTTGAGATAATGGATCCAGGAACTCATGTGGAGCTCTCCGTGGTGCTGAACCTCCAGGCCTACCTTGAGTCTGGAGGAAGATGTCAACCACTGAGTTGGTTTGATTTGGGATTGTTACGTTAGAAGGATCACGGACACGATGTTCCCGTTTTCTGTTTCTTCGATGGCAGGAAATTAATGCAGCCCTGTTCCTTACTATAAGTTGTATTAGTAGTAGCATTTGCATTTCAGAGTCCATTCCAAAAGCTCTGGAATAGAAATAGGAATAGAAGTAGGAATATTTATTTATTTGTTTGTTTGTTTGTTTGTATTTTTCTACCGCCCTTCTCCCGAAGGACTCAGGGTGGTGTACAGCCATAATAAAAACAATAACAACACAGAATTTAAGAAGGTCAATTAAAATAATTAAATCATTGGCCATAATTAAAACCCCGACTAAAAACCAGTTAAAACTATTTTAAAAACCCATTTAAGATCCTTGTTCCGTCAGACCGGCTTGTTGAAATAGTAAGGTCAACTGAACATTTAAAGAGCGTCACAAATACCATTGACTGGTGCTAATGGTTGATACGGGTGTTGCTGCCAGTGTCCTAGGGATCAACCAAGTACTTTCTTAAGTGGTACAATGTTCCAAGTAGCGCAGTTTTTTTACAGTTCTGCTGGTGTCATTGCAAGAAGCAGCAATTTCTTGATGCGTTTTGTAAAATTATTGGGCATGGTACCAAGTGCCCCAATGACAATGGGTTATATATTATATGTTTCATCCATAGCCGTGTAGTTTTGATGGCCAGGTTGCGATATTTCGTAATTTTTTCCAGTTCTTTTTCTTCAACTCTGGCATCTCCTGATACAGCGATATCAATAAATTATACGTTTCGGTTTTCGACAACTGTGATATCTGACGTGTTGTGTTCCAAATGACGATCCGTCTTTATTCGAAAGTCCCACAAGATCTTCACCTTCTCATTTTTGGTAACTTTTTCTACTTCGTGCTCCCACAACTTTTCGGATATAGGTATGTCGTATTTTTTGCATAATGACCAGTGGATTAATTTAGCAACTCGATCGTACCTAGCTTTGTAATCAGTTTGTGCAATTTTGCTGCATTCACATATTAAATGTGAAACAATTTTGACTTTGTCATTGCAAAGTCAGCAATTTGGATTTTTGTATCTTTGCTTTCATGGCATTAGTTTGTAGTGCTTGTTCTTGAGCAGCGAGTATTAAACCTTCCGTTTCTTTCTTGATGGTTCCCATCTTAAGCCACGCCCATCTAAAGTTGTCGTCACATTTTCCTTCAATGTTTTTCAAGTGCTGCCCATGCAGAGTTTTGGTTTTCCATCCGTTTAATCTGTCATCCAGCTGTTTTCCCTTATATTTTGCCTTCCTTTCTGTTGTTTTTATAATGTTCTCCGTTTTCACAGCCTGCAGCAATTTTTCTGTACTTTGGTTCACATAATCATTCAAACTTTGTTTTTCTTCTTCTACAGTTTGATGGATTTGCAATAGCCCTCTGCCTCCTATTTTTCTTGGCAAGTACAACCTGTCAGTGTCACTTTGTGGATGTAAAGGTGGTACATATTCAAACGTTTACATGTTTTCTGGTCCAGGTTTTCTCCTCCTTCTCCTCTTCCTCCTCTTCTTCCTCCTCCTCCTCCTTCCTCCTTCTTCTTTTTCTTTCTTTCTTTCTTTCTTTTTCTTTTTCTTTTTCTTCTTCCTCCTCCTCCTCCTCCTCCCTCCTCCTCTTTCTCCTCCTCCATCTCTCTTCTTCTTCTTCTTCTTCCTCCTCCTCCTTTCTTTCTTCTTCTTCCCCTCCTCCTCCTTTCTCTTCCTCCATCTTTTTTCTTTTCTTCTTCTTCTTCTTCCTCTTCTTCTTCTTTTCTTCTTCATTTATTTATTTATTTAATTTTTATACCGCCCTTCTCCCAAAGGATTCAGGGCGGTGAACAGTTAAAATAACATACATATAAAATGTGAATATAAGATAATTAAGCCAGTTTGGCTCACCAGTTAAGAATCTTCAGCATAAAGATTTAGAACAATTAGAAGAGATTTATGCCAGACCGGCTTGGTTAAACAGAAGGGTCTTAAGTGCACGATGGAAAGTACGAAGATCTGGGATCATTCGTATCCCTGGGGGTAACCTGTTCCAAAGGGTAGGTGCCCCGACAGAAAAGGCTCTTTCTCTGGGAACCACTAGTCAACATTGCTTTAGTGACGGCACCCTGAGGAGGCCCACCCTGTGGGAGCGTACTGGTTGTCCTTCTTCTTCCTCTTCCTCTTCTTCTTCTCTACTGCTTGGAAAAAGGAAAGTATCTTTCACACCAACCTCCTCTTCAAAGATGCCAGGGCCAAGGGGTCCTCACGTACTCGCAATGTTTTCAATTCCCACAGCAGAGAGAAAAAGAAAAGAAAACCACATATCTGGAACTACGAATAACTGTTCCTGAGCCAAGCAATGGGCTGATGAATAATTATTGGGGAGCGGCAGAGAAGAACAAAAGGAGAGGCTGGCTCTGCAAGTGAACCCTGCCATCCAGTTAAAATTGTTTAACTTTTGTGTACTATTTTTATTTGGCTGTTCACCGCCCTGAGTCCGAAAGGAGAAGGGCGGTATACAAATCTAAACAAATAAATAAATAAATAAATAAATAAATCCAGAACAAAGGATAAGAGCAACCGCTTGGCTTTTAGCAAAAAACAAAAAACCAGGAGAAATTGTATGACTGCCAGCTGGTCAGGAACAGGGTGTTGTGGGTGATTATAAGGGTGATTTGCACGGGGAACAAGGAGAAACAGAAGCAAGCTAGTCAGAGATAGGCATGTACTTCTTTGTCATTTAATGACCCCGTAATCCCTTGCAGAATGGAGTTGGGGCAACTAAATGGAGTTGAGTGTTTCCTGGCCGGATGCCTTTCCTGTCTCCAGGGCGGAGTTTTGTTCGGCAGATATATTTCACATTGTGCCCAGAGAGAGAAATATCTGCCTCTACCTAGGATCGAACCCACAGCCTTCTGATTGTGAGGCGAGAGCGCCACCTCTAGGCCACCGCACCACTCATGTACTATAAGGCCACTGCCCGGCATGAATTCCAAATTTTTCTTTCCCCCCTTCCAGCTCCATTTCAACTCCATTACTGTTATTCACTTGCCCTTTTTAAGCACACAAACATTACGAAAGACATAGTTTTCCGGTTACAGGTACCCTGTTTCCCAAAAATAAGACATCCTCTGATAATAAGCCCAATCAGGCTTTTGAGCGCATGCACTAAAATAAGCCGCCCCCCCAAAATATTTAAAAGCAGAGCTAGAAATCAGGTAAGACGGCAAGAGGAGCTCCATCTTGCTCCACGCACCCCACAATAATAAAACCTTCCCGAAAATAAGGCCAAGCGCTTATTTCGGGGTTCAAAAAAAATAAGACAGGAGTCCTCGACTTACAACTACGATTGAGCCAACATTTCCTTCGCTGAGTGAAAATGCCTGTCAAGTGAATTTTGCCCCGTTTTTACAACCTTTCCTGCTGCCGTTGTTAAGCAAATCACCACAGTGGTTGAGTTAGTCACACAGTTGTTAAGTGAATATAGCTCCCCCTGTTGACTTTGCTCATTGGGAGGTCGCCAAAGGGGGGAATCATGTGACCCTGGGGGGGGGAACGACACTGCAACCGTCATAAATAGGAGTCGCCAAGCGTTATGAGTTTTGATCATGTGACTGTGGGGATGCTGCAGTGGTTGTAGGTGTGAAAAGAACGGTCGTAGGTCACTTTTTTTCAGTGCCGTCGTAATATTGTACAGTTATACTAAATGAGCTGTTGTAAGTTGAGGACTACCGATATTGTGCCTTTTAGGCCACGCTAAGAAGGTTGACAGCTGGCGTCTCAGAGTTTTGGCGTCACTGGAGGTTTTCAAGAAAAGATTGGACATCCATCTGTCCGGGGTGGAATAAGGGATGTCTCTCTTAATGGCCTTTTCTTTGAAATTGAAAGGGGTCACATGAATGAGAGAAATGAACTTTGCTTCCCAGGAATTTGGAGCGCTCTTTAGAAAGCCTCCCCCATTCAGGTATATTTTCGCTAACCCGAATGTAAATCCTGTTTGTTGGAAATGCAAAAAAACGCAGGGAACTTTCTTCCATGTCTGGTGGCTCTGCCCAGAAATTAAGAAATATTGGAACAAAATAAAAACATGGATAGTAGAAATTACAGATTATGAAACTGAATTAGAACCCGAAGTCTTTTTATTAGGCATGATCAAAGGAAACATTAGAAAAGATATAAAATATTTAACACTACACATAATTACGGTGTTAGCACAACTGTGGAAAACAGATCATTTGCCACCTGACCAGAAGCTAATGCAAAAAATCTACACATGTGCAGAAATGGACAAATTAACCCTAGAGTTAAAGGACAAGGAAGATTCAAATTATTTTACAGTATGGAATAGATGGTACCAGTGGACAAATCAGTGGGGCGAAAAAACAAATGGGTAAAGATAAAATCCAGAAGAAATCAATACAATTAAAAACAGCACTGTCAGATGGATAGAATAGGTAATAAGTCACTGTGTGTATTTATATGTGTATATATAATAATGGATAATTAGTTAGTAGGTAAAGTTGTGTATCGTACATTTGTTTTTGATTAAGAGAAACTTGTATATTTTAAATGTTTTTAAGACTTAATAAAGTTTTGTTTTAAAACTAAAAAAAAATAAAAAATAGAAAGCCTCCCCCAGTTATCTGGGTAAGAAAAGGATGGAAGACGAAGAAATTTTCTGAACATTTCTCGAAGGCTATAGTTATAAAAGTCCATGACAGAATTACTAGTATATAAAAAGAGACGAAACCTTACTTCCTCACTAGCACTCATGTTACCTCATTGGGTCAGAGAGCACCAGGGACCCCACAGTCCTCCCCTCTCCTTCCTCCTCCTAGCACTGATAACGTTACCTAGCTGGGTAACGTTACCCTGAGGGACCCCACAGCCTGGCATCCAGAATCAAAGGATGGCAAAAAAGCAACCGGAACTAGCTAAAACAAACAAACAAACGAAGCCCCAGACAAATTAAGGGTTGAGATGTTCACTTCTGCAGCTACTCGTCTACCTCTTAAGGGTTTCAACGAGCTTTGCCGATGAAAGAGAAATCTCTGCAGAGATAACCGGCGAAAGGCTGCCCATGTTCGTAGCTACGACCTCTCCTTGCGAGAACGGCAACAGGCATGGCAGGAGGCAGCTTACTGAAAGGCAAGGAAGGAAGGAGGGGGGGGGATTACATCTATTACATAAGCCTGCCAAGTTATTTTAAAAAAATGTTAATAATTTATTTCTTCTCTCCTCCGCCCCCCCCCCCCACTCCCCGCCCCCAATGCCATATTGGGAGCTAATTGCACCCGGAACCCTGGAGATTTAAACAACAGAGAGACGGCGGGGTTATTCCTCTTGTTTCGGAAACTCTTGCCAAAAACAGAAGTGAGAATTTCTTGGGCGATGTATATCGAGCGAATGCAAATGTGACTTTTTTTTTTTAGCTGTGTTCAAGAGATTAGACATGGGGAGCCAACTCCCGCACTCCATACCACCCCTCCGGCACGGCAGCAGAGCCACAGGGCTGGTACTGAAGGGTTTTCAAGGCCCCGCTGAACTGGTTATGGAGTTATTGTTGACTCTGTAAATCCGGAGGAATTACAATAAGGAAAAGTGGGTTGCTGGTTGTTGTTGTTGTTGTTTTTTAATAATGTCAGCCACGCTAGTTCTAACCACTTGGGGCAAAGGGCTAAAAGAAATTAGAAAGAGGGGAGTTTAAACCTGTATGTTCTGATAGTGGCTTGATAAGATGGAAGGAAGGAAGGAAGGAAGGAAGGAAGGAAGGAAGGAAGGAAGGAAAGAAGGAAGGAAGGGAGGAAGGAAAAGGAGCAAAGAGAGAAGGAAGGAAGAGAGAGAGGGAGGAAAGGGGGCAAAGGAACAAAGGAAGGAAGGGAGGGAGGGAGGGAGGGAGGGAGGAAGGAAGGAAGGGAGGGAGGAAGGAAAAGGAGCAAAGGGAGAAGGAAGGGAGGGAGGGAGGAAAGGGGGCAAAGGAGGAAGGAAGGAAAGAAGGAAGGAGGAAGGATGGAAGGAAAAGGAGCAAAAGGAGAAGGAAGGAAGAGAGGGAGGGAGAAAAGGGGGCAAAGAAGGAAGGAAGGAAGGAAAAGGAGCAAGGGAGAAGGAGGGAGGAACTGAGGCAAAGGAGGAAGGAAGGAAAGAAGGAAGGAGGAAGGAAGGAAGGACGGAAGGAAAAGGAGCAAAGGGAGAAGGAAGGAAGAGAGGGAGGGAGGAAAGGGGGCAAAGAAGAAAGGAAGGAAGGAAGGAAAAGGAGCAAAGGAAGAAGGAAGGAAGAGAGGGAGGGAGGAAAGGGGGCAAAGGAGGAAGGAAGGAAGGAAGGAAGGAAGGAAGGAAGGAAGGAAGGAAGGAAGGAAAGAAGGCAGGCAGGCAGGCAGGAAAAGGGGCAAAGGGGGAAGGAAGGGAGGGAGCAAGGGAGGGAGGAAAGGTGGCAAAGGGGGGGAGGAAGGAAGGGAGAGAGGGAGGCAGGGAGGGTTGGAGGGAGGGAAGGAGGAGACAGGAAGGAGGAAGAAGGTATAACTTTTACCTGAAGTGCAATTCGTAGCTGAAATGAACTTGAAAAACCGACATGCAGCAACATAGCCAATAATAATCGGTCACTGAAGATCCAGAGCTATAAACTGAACCCTCCCACCATCCCAACCGCAGCCTCCAATGCCACTCTTAAACTCCCTGCCCAACCATTTAGTTGTGGCTCTTTCTTCTCCCACTCTCGGCTGACTTTCCCGCAGGATGCCCGTTATCACCCTGGGTTTTTCGAAAGGGATTTATGTGCCCCCCCATCCCAAAAAAACCAGGCGAACCGTTCATTTTGCTGGGCCTTCGTTGTGCACGCCGAATAAATCCCTCCGAAAGCCATTCGCGTGCGCAAAAATTCCATCTCGATAAGATTTGGTTGTACCGGGAGCTTCGCTTTGGGCATAATTTTGAACATTTCAAAGAAAGCAAGCAGTGGCTGACAAGTTATTAGGGCCTGGCATCCTACGGCTTCAATTTAAATCTGAAACCTCATCAGATTAATAACCAGTTTTCTCAAATATCTAAGATGATGGATGGCTTGGCAGCCGCTGGATTTTCCTTGGGAATTGAGACACACACACAGAGAGAGAAGAGATCCTCCATTCTGCAGAAAACCAAAACGGGAAGGGAAAAAACTAGACTCGAAGTGTGTCGGTGGTAAAACTTGAGGCTAAATGGATTTTCAAGCTGACGCAGGAAGAAAAATAAAAATAAATAAAAACAGAATTGGAAGTTTGGTTTTTTTTTCCCTTCGTGTGGGCGCATCTTTGAGGATCAAGTTATTTGTCTTCGGCGCATGCCATACACCTGGCATCTGACGGCAGGAGCCCACAATGGTTTTAAATTTAGATTTCTCCGACTCCCAGGAAAATATAAACACGCAACATACATACAGGGAGCGGGATACGCTGGAGATTAATAAAAGCCCCACCACCACCACCATCATTCCATTTCTAGCCTTAAAAAAACTCGGCCTTTTTCAAAGATGCCTTAATGAACGCCACGCAGCAGATTATAAAGGATTATTAAAGGTTGCATTAAAGATGCAAAGTGGTAATTATCTCCCAGATAGGCTCAAATATTACAATCCAATTACGAGGAAGTGGGTGTGGGGGAGAAACTGAAGTGGAGAAGAAGTTGCCAGGGGACAATGTTTGGCCATCGGTTTGTTCGGAGGTGCCAAGTTTCTTTTAAAAGGTAAAGACGTCTGTGCTGGTCGTTCCCGACTCTAGGGGGCGGTGCTCACCTCCGTTTCAAAGCCGAAGAGCCAGCGCTGTCCGAAGGTGTCTCCGTGGTCATGTGGCCAGCATGACTCAACACCAAAGGCGCACACGGCTGTTCCCTTCCCACCAAAGGGGGTCCCTATTTTTCTACTTGCATTCTTTACGTGCTTTCGAACTGCTAGGTTGGCGGAAGCTGGGACAAGTCACGGGAGCTCACCCCGTTACACGGCGCTAGGGATTCGAACCGCTGAACTGCCGACCTTTCAATCGTCTTAGCTACTGAGCCACTGCATCCCTGTATTTACCAATTTTCTTTATTTACAGGTAAATCCTCAATTTATGGCCGCCACTGAGCCCGACATTTTTGTGGCTAAGCGAGAGGTTTGTTTAAGTGAGTCCTCCCCCCATTGTAGGATCTTTCTTGACGCCGTTGTTAAACGAGCCACAGGGTTGTTAAGTGAATCCGGCTTCCCCCATCGACTCGGCTTGCTGGGAAGGTCGCAAAAGGAGATCACGTCACCCCCACCCCACCCCGGGACATGCCGACCGTCATAAACATGAGCCAGTTGCTAAGCTGACGGATTTTTGGATCATGAGACCATAGGCGTGGGCATTAAGACTTGTAAGTGTGAAAAACATTCTGAAGTCCTCGTTTTTTGGGGGAGGGGAGGATGTCACGTCAAAAGGTCACTAAACAAACCGTTGTAAGTTGAGGACCACCTGTATTTAATTGATTTTCGCGGCTGACCCTCGTACGTTTTCTTGGATGGGTTACTACGCATGGTTAAAGCAACGCTTGATGCCAAGCAAAATAGGGGAGCTCCAATAGAAAAGAATATTGTGTCTCCGTGAATTTTGGAGATGAGCACCTGGGCAAAGGAGACCCTGATCATCATCGCACTCACTGGAGGTTTTCAAGAAAAGATCGGACAATCATTGGTCCAGGATGGAATAAGGAGTCCCGCCTTGGACAGAGGGTTAGATTAGAAGATCTCCAGATGTCCTTTTCATCCCTATGACTCTAGGATTCCATCTGTGGTCTGGTCAACTTTCTTGACTTGCAAATCATTGGGATAATGATCTTGAAAGAAATGAGAAATAAATTAGCTATCTAACAAAATGAAATTCAACGATGAAAAAAGGAAGCTTCTACAGTGGAATTCCGTGGTAAGAAAAGGAAGGTTCTACATTTAGGCAAGAAAAACCGAAATGCACAGGTACAGTATATGTGGTACCTCGCTCAATAGTAGTAACTGTGATGGGGATCTTGGAGTCCTAGTGGACAATCCCTTAAATAGGAGCCAGCCGTGGGCAGCAGCTGCCAAAAAAGCTAACACAGTTCTAGGCTGCACCAACAGAGGGATAGAATCAAGATCTCGTGAAGTATTGATACCACTTTATAAGGCCTTGATAAGGCCACACTTGGAATACTGCATCCAGTTTTGGTTGCCACGATGTCAAAAAGGTGTGGAGACTCTAGAAAGAGTGCAGAGAAGAGCAACAAAGATGATTAGGGGACTGGAGGCTAAAACATATGAAGAACAGTTGCAGGAACTGGATATGTCTAGTTTGATGAAAAGAAGGACTGGGGGAGACATGAGAGCAGTCTTCCAATATCTCAGGGGCTGCCCCAAAGAAGAGGGAGTCAAGCTATTCTCCAAAGCATCTGAAGGCAGGACAAGAAGCAATGAGTGGAAACTAATCAAGGAGAGAAGCAGCCTGGAACTAAGGAGAAATTTCCTGACAGTTAGAACAATTAATCTGCGGAACAACTTGCCACCAGAAGTTGTGAAGGCTCCAACACTGGCAGTTTTTAAAGAAGAGGTTGGATAACCATTTGTTTGAAATTGGGTAGGGTTTCCTGCCTAAGCAGGGGGTTGGACTAGAAGACCTCCAAGGTCCCTTCCTACTCTGCTATTCTATTCTATTCTATTCTATTCTATTCTATTCTATTCTATTCTATTCTATTCTATTCTATTCTATTCTATTCTATTCTATTCTATTCTATTCTATTCCTATTCCTATTCCTATTCCTATTCCTATTCCTATTCCTATTCCTATTCCTATTCTAAATTCTCTCCGGTTTCTAGTTTGGGATTTTATTTTGATTTATTTTAGGTTTAGGTTTCTTTTTCCTGGCTGAGGTTTTTTTGTTTTTAAACAGAAAATGGGGTTTTTTTTTAAATTTTGTTTCGTTTCCTGTCCGTAACAAAACAGCGAGTCTGGGACCGCGGGACACGAAATGAGATGCGGCGAAGTAGCTAACAGACGAAATTAGATTGAGAACTCTCTAATTCCCAGTGAAGCTCGCTTGATAAGATTTCAGCCTGCCTCTCCGAGGAGGCGCTGCTCATTCGGAGGCTGCGGAGATAATTAGCAATGCCACCCTGAACAATTTGGGGAGGAGGGGGGGAGAAACGGACCGAGATTAAAATCTTACACATAATAATAATAATAATAAAAAAAACCAGTTGACAGCGGCTTCTTCGGCTGTGTGGCAGGCAAATTACCCGTTTCTGGATGGTGGAGAGGGGGGTAGGGTGGGGGAACATCACTGCCAGTCTTCTCGCCGGAAAAGCGACACGTCAACCTTTATAAACAGGTGACAAGGAGCCGTTTTCTAAAGGGAAGGGAGGACTTTCAGGTTCTCCCATCACCCTGGGCCTTGAAATGAGGCTCTTCCGACCACAAGTCAATTAAAGGATTGGAATAAACGGCGAGGCGACAGCTGATCCATGGGTGAGCTGGCTGGGGAAAGCTCTTCCCTCGGTGCGAAGAGCGTCCCGATGTGATAGACAGGTGTAACCAGGTGTGCACGGCAGGCCGAGCAAAATCTGCCTTAAGTAGACTCCAGTTGCGACCTTGATTTTCCGAGGAACTTCAGACGTCCGGTGAAATAGCGTCAAATAACCATCTCTGCAAGAGCTGAGCCAGCAGAAGGAAGGGGGGAATGGGTTGTAGGAGCGTGAATCAGCCCCGTTCCCCCCCGCTGGGGAAACTGTAATTAATTAGAGGTGAATGGATCTTGTTTTCCATGGTGCATACTCTCCAAGAAAGAAAACCCGAAGTATATATTCTAAGAAACATTTTGTTATAAAAGTAAAAAAAAAAACTAGCTAACTACATTTTACCGGCAGCTGTATCTCATAGACGGACAAAGGAAGAAGGAAATCAGGAAGTTAGAAAAGAAAGAATGTAGACATGTGCAGTAGCTCAGAAATCAGAAGACCGTCTTATCTCTGTGATAAGGTTCTCTGGCAGGCTACCGTCAGTCTCAGAATGGAAGCTCCGCTGGCAAATAAATAACGCAGTGACATGAGTGAACCAGCCAATCTTTTGCCTGAAAACCAAGGTGGCCTAGGGTTAACAGAGTAACAGAGCTGGAAGGGACTTCAGAGGTCTTCTAGTCCAACCCCCTGCTCGAGCAGAAGATCATATCCCCTTTCAGATAGGTGGCTGTCTGCTCTCTTCTTAAAAAACCTCCAGTGATGGATAACCCCCAATTTCTGGAGACAAGCAGTTCCACTGGTTAATTGTTCTCACTGTTGGGAAATTCCTCCTTAGTTCCAGGTTGCTTCTCTCCTTGTGTTCTGATCTACTCTCCCTTTATCTTCTTTGACCAAATCGGCAATTATCTTGGCCAGGCCACACGGAAACACCGAGTCAAAAACGGAGCTTCAAAGTACAAACCGACACCACCCACAACGTTGCTTCCTGCAAAGGCCCACGTGCCTTTGCTCTTCCTGTATGTCTTATGGGAGGGGCCAATCATCTCCAAGCTTTACTCCTGAGTCGTCCCTTTTGTTTTAACTGTTCTTGCCTTCTGGCAGCTCTGAGTATGCATGCACAAGGAACAGGCTCCCCCTGTTCCTCTGCCTCTCTGATGCCCGACTCTGGAGGCTCCGGAGTCCGCGCATCACTCCCCGATGGCCCTGGTCCCATCTCTGCCTCCAATGCAGAGCTCTTGTCTGAGCCTTCGCTGGTTCTTCTTTCGATTAAGCTGGACATATCCCGTTTCTGCAAACGGTTCTTCGTATGTGCTCCATTCCCCTAACGGGTTGGCGGCAGAGGTGAAATGCTACCGGTTTGGGCCAGTTCGCTCAAACCGGTAGCAAAAAAATGCTACGGGTTCGCCGGAACCGGTAGTCAAAACATGCTAAAAAAAGTAAAAAAAAAAGTTCCGATGATCATGCGCACAGCTGATTGTTGTACAGCTGATTGTCGGATTTTTAAAGAAAAAACTTTTTAAGCATTTTTTTACTATCAGCTGGTAAAAAATGCTAAAAAAAGTGAAGCAAACGAGTAGCTGACTTCAGAGCATTTCATCCCTGGTTGGAGGTGGGAATGAGGTTAGGTCAAACTTCATTGGCCACCACCATCAGCCACTGTTAATTGACTCTCACCTAACCCAGGTAGCACTTAAAAGTCAGCAGCAGATCCATTGTGGGATGTTCAGACGATGACCCAGTGCTGACCCAGCAGGAATCCAGCCCACTTTTGAGATTGTTCTCACTGTATGTACCACTTTATAAGGCCTTGGTAAGGCCACACTTGGAATATTGCATTCAGTTTTGGTCGCCACAATGTAAAAAAAGATGTGGAGACTCTAGAAAGAGTGCAGAGAAGAGCCACAGAGAGGATTATAGGGGACTGGAGGCTAAAACATATGAGGAACGGTTGCAGGAACTGGGCATGTCTAGTTTAATGAAAAGAAGGACTAGGGGAGACATGAGAGCAGTCTTCCAATATCTCAGGGGCTGCCCCAAAGAAGAGGGAGTCAAGCTATTCTCCAAACCACTGGAGGGCAGGACAAGAAGCAATGGGTGGAAACTCATCAAGGAGAGAAGCAACCTAGAACTATTAACCAGTGGAACAACTTGCCACCAGAAGACGTGAAGGCTCCAACATTGGAAGTTTTTAAAGAAGATGTTGGATAACCATTCGTCTGAAATGGTGTAGGGTTTCCAGAAAAAAGAAATGTGAGACAAGGAGGATCAAGGCTCAGATTATTTGTGGAATCCCATTTCCAATTTTAAACTGAGAAGACGTGAAGGCTCCAACATTGGAAGTTTTTAAAGAAGATGTTGGATAACCATTTGTCTGAAATGGTGTAGGGTTTCCTACCTAAGCAGGGGGTTGGACTAGAAGACCTCCAAGGTCCTTTCAACTCTGTTATTCTATTCTATTCTATTCTATTCTATTCTATTCTATTCTATTCTATTCTATTCTATTCTATTCTACTCTACTCTACTCTACTCTACTCTACTCTACTCTACTCTACTCTGCTCTTTCCAATATTCTATTCTATTCTATTCTATTCTATTCTATTCTATTCTATTCTATTCTATTCTATTCTATTCTATTCTATTATTTCAATATAGTAAGTTTAAATATATATATATATAAGAATGAGGATGGAATGAGCATGCTTTAAAACAAAATTTTCCTTTGCAAGAAGAGCATCTTTGAAGTCCGTCCCTGACACTCTCTCTTTCTCTAATGAAGTCCATGGAGGATATGTAAGTGGGAAAATTGCATCCTATTATTATGATGATGATGATTCCTGTACACTCACATTTTCTGTAGTTTACAATAAAGAGCGTATGTTTGAATGCAATCATAAAAGTGATAGATTAAAACAATCTAAATCGTTTAATGAAAACGATAAAAGGGGGAAGAAGAAAAAATAAAAAATAAAAGAGCTAAACCATTCGTCGAACACAGAAATAGATCTTTCGCAGATGCCTTAAATATACAAACGCTTCCATTTCCTTTGAGAATTGCTATTTACTTTGTAGTTCTTCATAAACAAAGAGTAGAGAAAACCTCCCTCGGATTAATCATGTAATAAAAGAAATATTCTGGGAGGTAAACACCAGGAGAGCTTGCCCATAAAATACATATTTGTTTGAGAAGAAAAAAAAAAAAACAATGCCTGAAGTTAATCATCTACCTGACTTAATTTATCCAGGTAAAGTTTTGTTTTGAGGCAAATTAGAAAAATAATCTTGGATCAGAACTATAATACAGAAAAAAAAGATGTGAGACAAGGAGGATCAAGACTCAGATTATTTGTGGAATCCCATTTCCAATCCTAAACTGAGAAGGCCGGACAAGTGAGGCAAGAGTGCCTCTGAGATCGTGCAAAGTATTTTTCTATTGCTTTTCCCGTTGAGCCGAAGGCAGAATCTCTGCAGAAGTGGATATAAATAGGCTCCTTCTAACTGTTCCGTGGGTAATCTAACGGACAGCGAGCTAACGTTGTACAAGTAGTCCTCGATTTACAACAGCTCGTTTAGCGACCGTTCGAAGTTACAACGGCACCGAAAAAAAGGGACTTAAGACCATTTCTTACACTTACGACCGTTGTCGCAGCTCCGGGGCTGCATGATCAAAATTCAGACGCTTGGAAACTGACATCTTTATGATGGTTTGCAGGGTTCCAGGATCATGATCTGTTCCGCTTTTGCGACCAAAGTCAGATTCGGTTAACGATGGTGTTACTTACTTAACAACGGCATTGAGCTGCAACTGATTCATTGAACGACCATGCCAGGAAAGGCCGTAAAACGGGGCAAAACCCACTAAAGAAATGTTTCACTTAGCTACAGAAGTTCTGAGGACAGTTGTGGTCCTAATTTGAGGACTACCTGTATAGTCTTCCGAATTAATTTGTCTGAAGTGGTGTAGGGTTTCCTGCCTAAGCAGGGGGTTGGACTAGAAGACCTCCAAGGTCCCTTCCTACTCTGTTATTCTATTCTATTCTATTCTATTCTATTCTATTCTATTCTATTCTATTCTATTCTATTCTATTCTATTCTATTCTATTCCTATATTGTATTCTATTCTATTCATTTCCAATTCCCATTATTCTCTACTCTACTCCACTCCACTCCACTCCACTCCACTCCACTCCACTCCACTCCACTCCACTCCATTCCATTCAAACCGGTCTGAACCAGCTGAATACTACCTCTGGCCTGAATAGATATATATTTTGGAAATAATTCCCCGGTGACTTTATGAACACCAGGAGTCCACCAGGAGAAGGACGGTACACAAATTTAATAAAATAAATAAATAAAGACATCCTTGGAAAGGCAGCAAGGTTCTGCCTTCTTCTAAAGTTATTTTAAGCTTGCCTACAGTTTCGGAATTTCTTAGTCAAGTCCGAGAAAAATCCAACCTTACTTTAGCTTTTTGACCTTAGCCAATGTCCAGGTTTAAAAGTACTGAGCCTAAGATGTGTGTTTTCCAGTGTACGCTAGTATTTTTAACCCAAGGATTGATTTAAAAGAATGCTCTGGTTTTTCTAAAAAAAACCCAGGCTGAATCATTTCACTGTGAAGCGATCCTTTGCAGGTAAGTCCTTGACGTACAACCACAACTGAGCCCAACATTTACGTTGCTAAAGCGAGCAATTGGTTAAGTGAGTTTTGCCCCATTTTACGACTTTTCTCGCCGTGTTTGTTAAGCGAATCGCTGCGGTTCTTAAATTAGGGACATGAGTGTTAAGTGAATCAGATTTCCCCCTTGACTTTGCTGGTCAGAAGGGCGCAAAAGGGGATCAGGTGACCCTGAGATGCTGCGACCGTTATAAATACGAGTCAGTTGCCAAGCGTCTGAATTTTATTCAGCTAACCACGGGGAGGTGATGGTTGTAAGTGTGAAAAACTCTGAATGGTCGCTCAATGAACTGTTGTCAGTCAAGGACTACCTGTAAGGCAGGGATGCAAACTCTCTCTTCTTTTAAAAAATCCTGAATGCCTAGGCTTTTATTCTGCGGCTGTGGAAATATTCCAAGGGGTTACTGCTGTGACAGGAACGTTAGAAGCGGGCGAGCTGCTGAATTTATCTTCCACCATTAATTTTGTGGTGCCGTTTGCATCTGTTTTGTCTGATGGCAACGGCTTGCGTCCTGTGGGCTCAGGCAGTTGATAAAAAAAACCAGATTTGATTAAGCCACCGCTGTCACGGCCGGTGCCGAGTGCAGTCTGGGACTAATGAATCCGACGCCGCGGATCCGTTCAGCAAAACTCGCCTGATGAGAACTGCTTAAAAACGTACATAATTTGAACCACAGATGATTTTTTTTTCTTCTTCTTGAGAAAAAGTAAGTTAGAGGAGTTTGCTTGCTTGCTTGGCGTGCGGGGTTTGACACCCAATTAATTAGCTAGATCTCTTGCAATGAAGCTTTCCCTGAAATTCATTCTCCTTGCCTCAAGTATCTCTCTGCTCGGGCCAGCTTGGTCTGCGCTAAGAGAGGAGAAAAGAAATCTCATGGGGAAGGGAGGTGAGTTTCTTCCAGCAAAAAACATTGACAAATCCTGCAAATCTTTTTTTACATATATATAAATACATATATATATATATATATGGTGTAAGAGCTCGTAGCCAGAGGCTCGCATTTTGAGGGTTTTTGTCAATTGGCTGGTATTTAAGCTCCTGTAAGAATCTTTGATATTACAGGGAGGTCTGTAATGTGGGCAAACCGGGTTAGGTGTTTTCCCCTTCAATACAAGGTGAACTTAGGCAGATAAGAGTTGGAAGGGACCTTGGAGGTCATTTAGTCTAACCCCCTACTCAAGAAGAAGGCCGGCCTACACCATTTCTAACAAGAGGTTGTCCAGTCTCTTCTTAAAAGCCTCCGGTGATGGGAGCACCCACAACTTCTCTGAAGGCAAGTCGTTCCACTGCTTAGTTCATCTGGGATTATGGAAATACAGAATAAAAGGAAGGGACCTTGTAGGTCATCTAGTCCAACCTCCCTAGACCAATTCTGACAAGGGGTTGGCCAGTCTCTTCTTGAAAGCCTCTGGTGATGAAGCACTCATGACTTCTGAAGGCAACTTCTGTTCCAACGGTTGATTGTTCTCACGGTCAGAAAATTTCTCCTTATTTCCAGGTTGAATCTCTCCTTAATCAGTTTCCACCCATTGCTTCTTGTCTTGCCCTCAGGTGCTTTGGAGAATAGCTTGACTCCCTCTTCTTTGGGGCAGCCCCTGAGATATTGGAAGATGCTATCATGTCTTCCCTGGGCCTTCTCTTCACTAGACTTGCCTGGCCCAGTTCCTGCAACTGTCCATCATATGTTTTATCCTCCAATCCCCTAATCCTCTTGGTTGCTCTTCTCTGCACTCTTTCCAGAGTCTCAAGATCTTTTTTATAGTGTGATGACCAAAACTGGATATAATATTCCAAGTGTGGTCTTACTAAGGCTTTATAGAGTTGTATTACTACCTCACGCGAACTTGATTCAATCTCTCTGTTAACGCAGCCTAGGATTGCATTGGCACAAAGATAGATGGGTCCCCTTGGCCAGCCATTTTCTCACAGCCCTAGGGAGGAGGCAATGGCAAAACACTTCTGAAAAAAAAAACTTGCCAAGAAGATGCCAGGGACTTAGGCAAAACTAACTTGAAGGCACGCACAGTAACAAAAAAGTTACTGCTATAGTTTATAATGAGGGATGCGGTGGCTCAGCGGCTAAGATGCTGAGCTTGACGGTCAAAAGGTTGGCAGTTTGGCGGTTTGAATCCCTGGGGTTGTGTAACGGGGTGAGCTCCCATTACTTGTCCCAACCTAGCAGTTCGAAAGCACGTAAAAAAAATGCATGTAGAATAATAGGGACCACCTTTGGTGGGAAGGGAACAGTGGTCTGTGCACCTTTGGCGTTGAGTCACGCCGGCCACATGGCCACGGAGACGTCTTCGGACAGCGCTGGCTCTTCAGCTTTGAAACAGAGATGAGTACCGCCCCCTAGAGTCAGGAATGACAAGCACACAGGTGCGAAGGAAACCTTTACTTTTTATAGTTTATAATAACAAAAATCTAGATAGTGTTTTTTTCCCTTCCTTTCCTCGTATACCAATCTGAAATCATTCTCCGGAGCTTCTAATTTTCCCCATCTCTTCTTTTTTTTCCACACCACCAAGGGATACAGCTTAAAAGACGACATCCCAAACTTGCAATTTGAACGGTCCTCTCTAATCCAATCTCTGCCAAGGCTCCTAAGTGGTATGCCAATAACCTGGCACCATGGTCCAGTGCCCACGTATTTGAAAGCAAAGTGACATCATTACCTTTCCACTAAGAAACCCCGCTGTCCAAAAAAAAAAAATAAAAATAAAAAAACCCACCAGTATTTCAATTAAAGATTGGGAGAAGGTATTAAGTAAAACAGCTCGGCTGAAATGCTTGGAAATTATTCTAATCTGATGTGGCTGTGAAAAAAGCCAGATAGTTATTACACGCTATTGTTCGCTGGGAGAGTTGTATTAAGGCAGATTGTGATATGGCTTTTATTAAAAGAAATAATAAATCATCATAATCCGGAAAATAATTCTCAGGTCTATAGATGGCTGGGGGTTTTCAGATTATACTGGAGGACAGAATATCTTCATTTACCAGAGGGTTTGGGACGGGCCCATTTTCTGCCTCCCAAACCCCCAGTGCCAGGGTTGAAATCCAGCAGGTTCCGACGAACTGGTAGTGGAAATTTTCAGCAGTTCAGAGAACCGGTAAATACCATCTCTGGCTGGCCTCAGAATGGGGTAGGAATGGGGATTTTGCAATATCTTTCCCCCAGGAGTAGGGTGGGAATGGAGATTTTGCAATATCCTTCCCCTGCCCCACTCACCAAGCCATGTCCACAGAACCGGTAGGGAAAAATTTTGGATTTCACTCCCTGCTCCACGCGTCGCGTTTTAGCCCTCCCCGGTCCCCAGGAGCACTCTTCAGGCCTCCCAAATGTTCTGTGCGTCCTGTTTTTGCGAAGAACGGAAAGCGCAGAGGGTTTGGGAGGCCTGCAGAGTGCTCCTGGGGACCGAGGAGGACAAAAAAAAAATTATTTCTTTTTCTTATTTTCCTCTTGGAAATCTTGGTGCGTCTTATATTCCGGGGTGTCTTACAGTCTGAAAAATACGGTAGATGATGGGAAGGGAGGGGGGCCCAAATCCATAGATTTGAGCGCCAGATAAACACAAGTCTGCAATCCGTAAGGGCAAATTCGGCTTTGATTCTGCGCAGAAGGGATACACAGACAGACCAAAAGATGTAGACAATTATCTGTCTATATCTCCCGGTATCATTAGGAGGCTTGGCAGTGTTACATAAGCAACCAATGCGCAGTATTGCAGAATTTACACTTGGAGTGTGAAGATACTGTGTGTGGGGAGGGGGGGGGGTTGTTTTGAGCTCACAACTTCGGTGTGACAGACTGCAGATGCCGATTCATCGCCCAGATTTTTTAGGATGCTGAGATCGAAGGAAGGTGGGTCAGGCTCAGTGGATAATAAAACCAGCCTTTTGCCTAGGGGAAAAGTTCCGGGAAGATCCTCTCAAATGTCATTTTAGATCTGGGCTTCCGGTTTATAAAAACAAAACCAAGCAGCAGACTAAACCATTGTGGTTAACACCAGCGGTCTGCAATGACTGTAAGTTCGAATCTCACCAGGCTCAAGGCTGACTCAGCCTTCTATCCTTTCTAAGGTAGGTCAAATGAGGACCCAGTTTGTGGGGGCAATAAGCTGACTTTGTATAAATATACAAAAAGTATGAAGGCTATTGTTTAACGCATTGTAAGCCGCCCTGAGTCTCCGGAGAAGGGCGGCATATAAATCAAATTAAAAAAAACAAAAACCAGGCTGACATTACATCTTTTTAAACCCCCAGGAGTTTACTTTGGACCGGACACACATAGGATGGCAGGGTGGAGTATATTGTAACTGGCTCAGACAGAGGCTGAATGAGGAGAGGAGGCCAGGAGGAGAGGCACCCTTTGATCTATACCGATTTCATAGGCCTTGGGAGTAAAGGGAGAAGGGAAAGACAGGGAAGGCTGCAATGGACAACTATGAGGGTTCCTGAAGCATCTTATTAAGTGTGGGCTTACATCCTCTAGTATCTGGATTTGTAAATATTACTCATGCCTTCTAAAACTTCGGGAAAGGTTACAAAAGGAGAAGGGGCGCACCTGTTCTTCAGAGCACCTGTAGGCAGGACAAGAAGCAACGGATGGAAACTCATCAAGGAGAGAAGCAACCTAAGGAAATTTCCTGACGGTGAGGACAATTAACCAGTGGAATGACTTGCCACCAGAAGCTGTTGGGTTCTCCATCACTGCAGGCTTTTAAGAAGAGTTCGGACAGTATTTGTCTGAAATGGTGTAGGGCCGTAATGGCGAACCTATGGCACACGGGCCTGAAGTGGCACGCGGAGTCATGTTGACTGGCACACGCGGCATCGCCCGTTCCTCTTCCGGGCTTCTGGCGTGCATGCACACGTGACGATCAGCTGGCCTTTGTGTGTGCGGCAACGCTGGAAACCGGAAGAGCTGATTTTCCGTTTTCCGGTGTGAGCGTGCGCTCCGGCCAGATTATTGGCGTGTGTGCAAGTCCGGCAGTAACCGGAAGATTTGCTTGTTGCCGCGCGCTGGAAACTGGAAGTAACTTATCCGGCATGCGCACGCCCCCCTGGGCAGCTCCTCTTCCTAGCCGTGGCTGTGACGAGTGTAGAAAGTGCTCCCTTTTCAGCACTTGGCACCCTGCGTGCGCGCTCCCTTTTTGGCCGAAAAGGTTCACCATCATTGATGTAGGGGTTTCTGCTTAAACAGGGGGGTTGGACTAGAAGACCTCCGAGGTCCCTTCCAACACTCTTATTTCTAGGCAACTCAACTAAACAGCACAGTTTTGCTCCATTTTAAAAAATGGAGAACTGCAAATGTTCCAGTGGGGAAATGGTCGTAAGGAGATAAAGCAGCTCATGTCTGCCCCCCCAGCCCGATCCCCCAGCACAAAACATGGGGAGAGGGGCAGGGGTGGATTCTACTTACCTTATCTACCGGTTTGCAATGAGGCCGTGCACGCTCTCTCGCTTCGCTTGCGCTCTCCTGTGCATGCGCAGAAGCGTTTTGATGATGTCAGGGTCAGTGGGCGGAGTCTCCCACCGGTTTTACTACCGGTTCTACAGAACTGGCGCGAACCCTGGGCAACCCACCAATGGGGGTGGGTGGGGCAGCTGAATGAATATAGATCCCTATTTGCAAGTGCCAGGAAAGTATCTGTAGCTTACTCTTTTCCATCTAAGGGGGAAACTACAAAACAATGCAGATATCTACTTTGTCTGCTCTTGAAAGCATAATGGATGGCGCCTCTTTTTTCTCTGCATGGATTTTCATAACTTAGAAGGTCAGCCGTGTCGAAAGCAATAAGGCGGCAGATTTTCCGGCTTTGGGAAATCATTTCTCATCAGTGGCACCCATGCACAAGGCTCCTTTCCCACTTTGAGAGGGAAGTATATTAGGAGAAACAAGACAAGGCAATCTCTCTCTCATACACACACACCGATAAAGCACACACACCTCTTGGTGCATTTTTAAAATTAGAACTGCAGGAAAAAACCATGGCTATCCACCTGCCTTCCATGGAGGACCAGTCTACTGCACGAGTCAAAAAGAGGGCTGGGAAAATATCTACAGACCCCTCGCATCCTGGACATAAACTGTTTCAACTCCTACCCTCAAAACGACAATATAGAGCATTGCATACCAGAACAACTAGACACAAGGACAGTTTTTTCCCAAAGGCCATCACTCTGCTAAACAACTAGTTCCCTCAACACTGTCAAACTATTCACTAAGTCTGCATTACTCTACTCTACTCTACTCTACTCTACTCTACTCTACTCCACTCCACTCCACTCCATTCTGCATATTTTCTTCATTCAATTCTACTCTACTCTATTCTATTATCTACTCTACTCTACTCTACTCTACTCTACTCTACTCTACTCTACTCTACTCTACTCTATTTACTCTACTTTCTCTTCTACTCTACTCTACTCTACTCTACTCTACTCTACTCTACTCTACTCTATTCTATTCTATTTACTCTACTTTCTCTTCTACTCTACTCTACTCTACTCTACTCTACTCTACTCTACTCTACTCTATTCTATTTACTCTACTTTCTCTTCTACTCTACTCTACTCTACTCTACTCTACTCTACTCTACTCTACTCTACTCTACTCTACTCTACTCTTCGCTCTCTCCAATAAATGCATACAGAAAACATTACTGGAGATTTTTCTTACATTTGTTTTGAATTTTGTCCTTTATTGCCAAAAAAAAAAAAAATCAAGGAAATGGCAAAACAGATAAGATTGTTGTGCTGCCCCTATGGATTCATCTAGGATGGGTTAAAAAAAAAAAAAAAAAACCAAAACTCCAGCACCATCCCCAAAGCCTTTTACTCCTTCTATTCTGTCTTGATGTCTTGCCTTTTGGAGAGGTGTTTCTGCCCTCCAAAGTACTAGAAGACCAAGAAACAATGGATGGAAACTAATCAAGGAGAGAGGCAAAGAAACCTAGAAAAAAAAAAGGAGAAATTTCCTGTCGGTGAGAACAATTAATCAGTGGAACGGCTTGCCTCCAGAAGTTGTGGGTTGCTCCATTACCGGAGGGTGTTTTTTGTTTTTTTTAAAGAAAACACTGGGCAGACACCTGTCTGAAATGGTCTAGGGCAGTGATGGTGAATGCGCCGGAGCACTGGAAATCCAAAGACAAACTGGCTGATGCATGCCTGTTTTGGGCCGTTTTCCAGGCCATTTTCAGGCAGTTTTTGGCCCCAAAAACGGGTGGAAAATGGCCTGGTTTTTTGGGGTTGTTTTCCGGCACTCCAGCGCCCACAGCACGCGTGCCCACAGAGAGGGCTCTGTGTGCCACGACGGCCACACTTGCCATAGCTTTGCCATGGTTTAGGGTCTCTTGTTCCTCCAAGGTCCCTCCAATCTCTGTTCTGATTCCCCAGCAAAGGCAAAACCTAAGATTAGGCAAGTTCTTGCTTTAGTTGCTGAGAGATCCTTTGATTCCTTTGGTTTCTTTTTAAGCCGAAAACCATTGGAGAGAATTAGGATAACTGGATTCCAGTTATTTTATATTTAATCCCTTAAGAGACTTCTGCTTTCTGCTTTCTTTCCGTGCCTGCAGGGGATAGAAGCTCCTTTTAACTAAAGTAGTAGCCTTTCCCTGCCTCTTAATAATATCAGGAGGGCTTTATCAAGCGATTATCAAACCTTTGTGCCGCGTCGCTTGCTGATCGATTCAAATCAGGTTGAATTTCAGGTATTCTGCCTCTTGCAAGGCAGGTTGAATTGCCGCCTTGCAAGAGGCAGAATAGGTGGTCAGGATAGATGGGGAGAAATATAGTTGGGGGGGGATGAGGTTTCAGTCTCTTTTCCTGATTATTTTACAAACGTTCAACATTTAAGCTGCAATTCGGGAGCAACTGACTTCCGGCGTTGCATAAGATCTGTTGCACAAGTTTCCCGTCACATAATAGAATAGAATAGAATTCTTTTTTATTTAGCCAAGTGTGACTGGACACACAAGGAATTTGTCTTTGGCGCATAGGCTCCCAGTGTCGGTAAGGAGAATAAAATACATTCACCGAGCATAAAAAGATGCAACACTTAGTGATAGCCAGGGTATCAAATCGTACTGGGAAACAAATAAAAACCATATAAATTGAAAGATGCAAGCAACATGGCTATAGTAATAAGTGGGAAGAGATAGATACTACTAAGGAAGAGAAGAATAATAGTAATACAATCTTAGTGAATCATTTGACAGTGTTGTGGGAATGATTTGTTTAGCAGAATGATGGCGTTCGGGAAAAAACTGTCCTTGTGTCTAGTTGTTCTGGTGTGCATTGCCCTATAGCGTCGGTTTGAGGGTAGGAGCTGAACTAATTTATGTCCAGGATGCGAGGAGTCTGTAAATATTTTTCCCAGCCCTCTTTTTGACTCGTGCAGGAGACAGGCCCTCCATGGAAGGCAGGTTGGTAGCCATTGTTTTTTCTGCAGTTCTAATGATCCTCTGAAAGTCTGTGTCTGTCTTGTTGGGTTGCAGAGCCAAACCAGACAGTTATGGAGGTGCAGATGACAGGCTCAATCGTTCCTCTGTAGAACTGGATCAGCAGTTTGAGCTTTCTGAGTTTGCGCAGAAAAAAAAAACATTCTCTGCTGTGCTTTCTTGATGATGTTTGTGATGTTAGGTGTCCATTTTAAGTCTTAAACGAACTGCAGATTGCAAGAGATAGATTTCCAGTTTCTAATCGTTTCCCCCCCATACCACCACACTGCCAGTGACTAAGTGCCTTTTGATGTCACCCAACCAATCATAAGAGTTGCACGGCTCTAGGAGATGTTATAAGTCAACCGTACGGTGGTGTCCACACCCACCTCTCAAGAATGCTTCTTTTCATAACGCAGGCCTCTCGAAAAATTAATTAAAATTACGCATTTAATCACTGCTTCTCCGTTCAGCCAGACGCCGTATTTGGTGAACGGTCTCTAAGGCTTCGGCAGGGTGGAACAGCTTCGAAAGGGGATGGTGAAAATTTGTGCAGAATGTAACAGAGAGTTTAACAGGTTAACGAGAGTCGGAAGGGGCCTTTTAGGTCATCTAGTCCAACCCCCATCTCCACCCTAATCCTAACCCTACACCGTTTCTGACAAATGGCAGTCCAATCTCTTCTTGAAAGACTTAAAAAGATTCCTGTTTTTACCAACCTCGGGAGGACGAAAGGCTGAGTTAACCTTGAGCCAGCTAGGCTCGAACTCAAGACGGTGGGCAGAGTTTGCTTGCAATACTGCATTTTAACCACTGAGCTACCACGACGGTTACGCGATGCTTATATCATATATTCTAAATCACGTGAACTTCAACCGAACAATCAGATTGAAGGGCCTTCTGACAGGATGCTCTGAATGGCGTTTCAGACTATTTAGATATACGAGAATAACAGATTAACAGAGTTGGAAGGGACCTTGGAGGTCATCTAGTCCAACCTCCGCCCACCCAAGCAGGAAACCCTACGCCATTTCTGATAGGCGGCAGCCCAATCTCTTTTTGAAAGACTCCACGGATGAAGCTCCCACAATTACTGAAGGCACAAACTTCTCTCCCATCGGTTGATCGTTCACACTGCCAAAAAAGTTCCTTCTTATTTCTGCGTTGAATCTCTCCTTGGTCAGTCTCCGTCCGTTATTCCTTGTCTGGCCTTCGGGTGTTTAAAAATGGGAAAAGGACCAGGAGGAATTGGATTCCCTCCTTCTGGCCACCGAACCTTGGATATCCTTGGCTGGGGATAAATTATGAATACGATCTCTCTCCTCCGTAATCCCCATCCTGCCTGCCTCACCTGTCTCAGGCGGCTCAAATCCCAGGTTAAATAATAAATGAATGACCCAGGTATCTCTGGCAAGGACTGAACTTTAAGGCACGAACAGGGAATGGAGGTCAAAGTTTTGCTGCTCCAGCTGACTTCCTTTGAGCGACAGGTGAGGTGAGGAGGGGAGAGAGAGAGATCTGGAAGCAAACATTCAGAAATGGAGTCATCCTTCCTTGGAGTTTCACCGGAAAGCAGCGGGAGGATGACAGCTGCCTCACAAACCCAGCACGGAAGAGATGGGTGGGAGAGGAGAAATAAGATATGCAAGGAAGGGGGAGTCACGCAGGGATGAAAGACGGCTGGTATCCTGTGTTAAAAGAGAAGAAAAGCAGGTCACAGGAGCTTTCCTACGGAGGGAGATAACCTGCCCGGAAGACCCGCCACTCAAAAGGGTTGATACGGGAGCTGTCGGTTCCCAGGAATGGATGAAGTCGTGACAAGATGGGTATCAAACCGAGCGCGAGTCAGGCCACAGCGGGAATCACACATCCAGTTTTGGTGACTGCCTTGCCAAAAAGAGGCTGAGGCTTCGGAAACAGAGAAGAGCAAATAAGAGCAAATAAAGAGTTAAGTAAGAGAAGCAGGAGTTAGAACTTCCAAAACATACTGTATGAAGAACTGGGTATGCCTAGTTTTATGAAAAGAAGGACCAGGGGGGATGTGATAGCAGTGTTCCAATATCTCAGGGGCTGCCCCAAAGAAGAGGGAGTCAAGCTATTCTCCAAAGCATCTCAAGGTAGGACAAGAAGCAATGGGTGGAAACTCATCAAGGAGAGAAGCAACCTAGAACTAAGGAGAAAGAAAGAATAGAAAAAAAATAGAATAGAGTAGAGTAGAGTAGAGTAGAGTGGGATAGAATGCTGAGTAGAGTAGAGCAGAGCAGAATATAACAGAATAGAGAGTGGAGTAGATAGAATAGAATAGGGAGTAGAGAGGAGAGGAGAGGAGAGGAGAGGAGAGGAGAGGAGAGGAGAGGAGAGGAGAGGAGAGGATAGGATAGGGAGTAGAGTAGATAATAGAGTAGAGTAGAATGAAGAAAATATGCAGAATGGAACGGAACGGAACGGAACGGAACAGAACAGGAGAGCTGGAAGGGACCTTGGAGGTCCTCTAGTCCAATCCCACTGCTTAGGCATGGAGAGGAAATTCTCTCCGTGCCTTAGAAATGCCAAAACCTTGGTGCTTTGCCGGAGGGGTTGAAAGCCAATTCTCAGCACAAATGTTATGTAAGCGGTTTGGTCCTGTCCTTATTGTCTGTCACAGGTTCTTCCAATTCAAAGTGGGATTTCTCTCCCCCCCCCTTAAGGTTTGCTATGATTGAATATGCATCCCCCCTTCGGAGGCTCTCTAGGAAGATCCCAGCGGAAGAACGACAATCAAGGAACACGAGTTATAGAGAGTTCGCAGGGAAAAGGCTGGCGCATCACAGAGGAGGGGGGGGGGAGCCCACATAAGGACAAATTAAGGCAATGCAGTCTGTTTGGGAGAATGACACGACCTCAGCAGCGCCGTTACATATTCACATATTTATTATGTATTAAAAAAAGGAGTGTGAGATGGCTCATCCTGTCCCGATCGGGGTGGCAAAACAGCGTTTTCCTTGAATTATGCAAGGCCGTAAGTACATTTTCCGAATTATTTAGGTTACTCTCTTGAATCGGAAGCCACTTCCAACCAACCGTGTGTGCCTGTGGAAGAAACATGCACCCAGGGAGACAAAACTGGGCCTCTGGCGTTCCTCCCCGGTGAATGTCGATGTTTTGGAAAAAAGGAAAGCGAGCTTTGTAGGCTCCCCGGTCTATGCAGTTGAAATACCGGATCTGGGATTTTCAAGTCCAAAATTGTCGTGTCGTGTTCTGACACGACAAGCCCTCTGCGGCTGAAGCAATGATTCCTTTATTAGGAGCGCCGGCAAAAAGTTTCTCTCTCACCACAAGCTAATAAGTCCGTCCATCCGGGAGGTGAATCGTTGTCTGTCACATCTATTCATCTCCGCCACCTGCCTTTTATCTCCAGAACTAGGGGGAGGGCCTTCGCTAGCAGCATGGTTCTTCCATCCTGAGGACCGGCCTATAGATTTCCACTGCTCTCCTCTCCTCTCCTCTCCTCTCCTCTCCTGCTGCGCATAGACGCATCCACGCGTCAGGCACTGGACCCAGCTGTTCCTCCTCTTCCTCATCAGCTACCTCCAGAACTGGGGGCTGTTGACTCTCCATCTGAGGGCTGACGGACGGCCCAGGCTCCGCCTCTCTCTTCTTCTCTCTCTCTCTCTCTCTGCCAGCTCCATTCCCGCTTCTGCCTTGGAGCTCTCAGGTTGCCCTGATGCTGACCCTGATTCCCACGCTTCCTCCTCCTCATCCGATTCGACCACTTGTGGTAGTCCTTGACTTGCAACAGTTCATTTAGTGACCGTTTTAAGCTACAACAGCACGGAAAAAGGTGACTTACGATTGTTTTTTTACACTTAAGGACCGTTGCAACGTCCCCATGGGCACGTGATCAGAATTCGGAGGCTTGGCAACTGACTCACATTTATGACGGTTGCAGTATCCCGGGGTCAGGTGATCCCCTTTTGCGACCTTCTGACGAGCAAAATCGATGGGGAAGCCGGATTCACTTAACAATCGTGTTGGTAACTTAACAACTGCAGTGATTCACTTAGCAACCGTGGAAAGAAAGGTTGGAAAATGGGGCAAAATTCACATAACCACCCTCTTGCTTAGCAACAGAATTTTTACGGCATATGGTCATAAGTCGAGGACTACCTCTACATGCAAGGTATTTATGCAGGGTAGGGTCAAAAACACCAAGTAGTAGAAGCCATAGGAGTAGACGACCACGGTGTGACTCCTCCTTCCACCACCACCCTTGAGAATTTGGTCAGACCATGTTGCCTGGATGACCACCGGCTGAATTTAAGTGCGCCACTCCAGAATTTTAACCGAGTGGTGTGGTGGCCTAGAGGTGGAGCACTCGCCTCACAATCAGGAGGCTGTGAGTTCGATCCTAGGTAGAGGCAGATATTTCTCTCTCTCTCTGGGCACAACGAGAATATATCTGCTGGGAAAAAAAAAAACCTCCAGATCAGCAACAGGAAGGGCAACCGGCCAGTAAACCCTCGGCTCCATTCAGTTGTCCCGACTCCATCCCAATGCAAAGGATTACGGGATCATGAAACGACAAACTGCGGAATTTTAATCCAGAGCATGGAATCCTGTCAGGATGTTCTGACCAACACAAACTGCTGAGGGGAGGGATTAACAAGCGAGCTCTGCTTTTTTCCTTCCCTTGACCCCATCTTTAGCGAAGGACCAAAAAAGGAGGCAAAGAGGGACGCTGTGCAGTTTGCAAAATCCTAAGGGAGCCGTCGGAGCTGAGCAAGCAAACTTGTGCTCCGTGGCGAAGGCTGAGCAATGAATGGCCTGCCGCTTCTTAATTAAGAAAATGTTTATTTTATGCTTTCATAAAGCAAAACAAAGAACAAAAAAAACCCCAACCCCATACTCAAACCGTGTCCCCGGGGGCCGTCTTATTGGCTTAGCGCCTGGGGGTCATGTAGATCTTTTTCTTGCTGCGAGCCGTTTTTAAATTTAATGACAAATTTTAAAAAAAGAAAGAAAGAAAGAAAGAAAGAAAAGGCTGAGCTATAATTTCAAGAAGTAGCAACTGGCACGAAAAGTTAAATACGGAAAGGTTGAATGAAGGACTCTCGGCTGAACCTCGCGTGAACTGGGATCTGTGTCGTGGAATTGACCCATTTTCTGGATTTCAAATGGAATGGAATGGAATGGAACGGAACGGAACGGAACGGAACGGAACGGAACAGAACAGAAGCAGTGGGTGGAAACTCATGAAGGAGAGAAGCAACTTAGAACTAAGGAGAAATTTCCTGACAGTTGGAACAATTAACCAGTGGAACAACTTGCCACCAGAAGATGTGAAGGCTCCAACATTGGACGTTTTTAAAGAAGATGTTGGATAACCATTTGTCTGAAGTAGGGTAGGGTTTCCTGCCTAAGCAGGGGGTTGGACTAGAAGACCTCCAAGGTCCCTTCCAGCTGTTATTCTATTCTATTCTATTCTATTCTATTCTATTCTATTCTATTCTATTCTATTCTATTCTATTCTATTCTATTCTATTCTATTCTATTCTCAAGGAAAGAACAGAAAAACTCCATAATGGATATGCAAATTCTTCTGGAAAAATAAAAAAAAAAGAAAGAAAGAAATATTCCAATTTGCTTGCATCTTCCTCCCAAGCGCCTATGAGCCGCAGAGATCTGTTTACAAAGGAAAAGCGACTGTCCTAAATTCCAGGTGAGATTGCTGCAGCCTCAGCAACAGAGAGACAGGGCTTCACCTGAAGTGAGAAAGCGAGACGCGAACCAAAATTGTCTTCAGATACTGCCTGCGTTAAATATATAGATTGCACTGGGCTTCCAATTATTACGCTTCGGTGGGCAAAGAAAGAGAGACAGGAGCCTGGCTTTACTCAATATTGTTTCTAGGCGTGCATTTCGGCTCCCAAACGCACGAAAAGGAGAAAAAGGCCTCCCCAAAGTGAGATTCAATCTATCCCCAATAATTCCAGTTAAGAGTCCTGGCAGATTCATTTTCTTTCTTTTCTTTTTTTTCTGGGGGGGTGGGGGAAAGAAACTTGAAAGGTAGGGATGAAATACTAGAAAAAGGAGAGGAAGGGGGAAAAAACCCGAACTCGTTCCAAGATACTAAGGAAGGAAGGAAATTTCAGAGTGAATTGGAATGGAATAGAATAGAAAATATGGAATAGAATAGAATAGAATAGAATAGAATAGAATAGAATAGAATAGAATAGAATAGAAAATATGGAATGGAATGGAATGGAATGGAATGGAATGGAATAGAATAGAATAGAATAGAATAGAATAGAATAGAATAGAATAGAATAGAATAGAATAGAATAGAAAATATGGAATG
The DNA here is from genome assembly GCA_030761175.1 of Masticophis lateralis. Lineage (NCBI taxonomy): Eukaryota > Metazoa > Chordata > Lepidosauria > Squamata > Colubridae > Masticophis > Masticophis lateralis. Next base: position 2,991,565 of record JAUDYJ010000016.1, read on the forward strand.
GAATGGAATGGAATGGAATGGAATGGAATAGAATAGAATAGAATAGAATAGAATAGAATAGAATAGAATAGAATAGAATAGAATAGAATAGAATAGAATAGAATAGAATAGAAAATGGAATGGAATGGAATGGAATGGAATGGAATGGAATAGAATAGAATAGAATAGAATAGAATAGAATAGAATAGAATAGAATAGAATAGAATAGAATAGAAAATATGGAATGGAATGGAATGGAATGGAATGGAATGGAATAGAATAGAATAGAATAGAATAGAATAGAATAGAATAGAATAGAATAGAATAGAATAGAAAATATGGAATGGAATGGAATGGAATGGAATGGAATGGAATGGAATAGAATAGAATAGAATAGAATAGAATAGAATAGAATAGAATAGAATAGAATAGAATAGAATAGAATAGAATAGAATAGGAGGAAAGGAGAGAGAATGGGAATAGAGAATAGAATAGAATAGAATAGAATAGAATAGAATAGAATAGAATAGAATAGAATAGAAAAGATGGAATGGAATGGAATGGAATGGAATGGAATGGAATGGAATAGAATAGAATAGAATAGAATAGAATAGAATAGAATAGAATAGAATAGAATAGAATAGAATAGAATAGAATAGAATAGAATAGAATAGAAAATATGGAATGGAATGGAATGGAATGGAATGGAATGGAATGGAATGGAATAGAATAGAATAGAATAGAATAGAATAGAATAGAATAGAATAGAATAGAATAGAATAGAATAGAATAGAATAGAATAGAAAATATGGAATGGAATGGAATGGAATGGAATGGAATGGAATGGAATGGAATAGAATAGAATAGAATAGAATAGAATAGAATAGAATAGAATAGAATAGAATAGAATAGAATAGAAAAGAAAATATGGAATGGAATGGAATGGAATGGAATGGAATGGAATGGAATGGAATGGAATAGAATAGAATAGAATAGAATAGAATAGAATAGAATAGAATAGAATAGAATAGAATAGAATAGAAAAGATGGAATGGAATGGAATGGAATGGAATGGAATGGAATGGAATGGAATGGAATGGAATGGAATAGAATAGAATAGAATAGAATAGAATAGAATAGAATAGAATAGAATAGAATAGAATAGGATTTGCGCGATTTGCGGAAAGACCTGGGGAGAAGTTGATTAAGTGATGGCTTTGAGCAGACCCCCAACGTGCCACCCTCCTTCCAAAAGAGCAACAAATGAAAGGTATATTTCCATCCATCATTTTCCAACCTCAACCTCGGGGTTTGACCCGAGCCAAGCTCTTGCCTGTTGACAGAAGGCCCAACGGCCTGTAAACGTAAGGCACGCTCGAGCATGAAAAATAACATTTAAGTTGGTATCAATAATTACAATTCAACCGGGGCCAAAGGAAGGAAGAACCCAACACACACACACGTACCGCCTTCAGCCTCTCCTCGCCTCTCTGAAATCTGCCTCGATCAATTACAGAGACAATTTCATGACCCGCGTGTCTCTTGTAAATGCATGAAGAGGCCGATTCCCCCCACCCGCCACCCGGCCCCACTCCTCCCGTGGGTGAGCTAACACAGAAGAAGCCGATGGCTGAGTGGTTTACAGTCACGGAATAGAAATTATTTACAGGGGCAGTTAGTGGTACTATCGCAACACCAGGAACACAAAACACAGGGGGGGGTGGAGAGGGGGGGGGCTGGCAGTTCATGGGGCTTTGCACGGCTGGCGGCTCTCTAAAAAAGAAAAAAAAACCTGACCCAACCTCCAAGGTGCATTGGGAACAAGACCTTACATTTCTGCATCTCTCTCTCTCTCTCTCTCTCTCTTCTCTCCCCCCCCCCCCCCACACAAATAAATAGATATGATGAATTCACATGATGAATTCAAAGATTAAAAGGACAAAGTGAAAGTCAGAATACCCCTCTTGCTTGGGGTATTCGGGTAGATCTGCAGAGTCCCGTGGAACTGAACGGGGGGGGGGGGGGGGAAGAGTTAGAGCCAAGCCACATGGTTTCGCGCACCCTCTTCCCAAACTCTTAAAAGGTCTTTCGGTTCGAAATTCAGGGCGGCTTTGGGCTCCAGCCACTCTGAATTCTCGGAATCGCAGTCCAGGACATCTGGAGGCCATCAAGTCAAGCTCAATTCATTGGGGATGACTGGGAAAGTTGAACAGATTTAACAAGAGTGGGAAGGGATCCTGTAGGTCATCTAGTCCAACCCCACCCACCCACCCGAGCAGTTCCAAATCCTTGTCTTTGCGATTATATCGAATCTCTTTGCCGCTGCCTCTTTTGAAGATAGGTGGTTTTCCTCCTTGCCCCTGACATCGTCATCCAGTTTATAGATAACTTTTCGACACACTCTGGTTGAAGGAAGTTTTTTGGGCCTAGATCCATGATGGCGAACCTATGGTGGAGCCGTATTTGTGGGCACGTGAGCTCAGCTCTAGAGAGCACGCGTGCACCAGCCAGCTAATTTCCAGTCCCACCGGAAGTCAGGAAATAGGCTGTTTCCGGCCTCCGGGGGGGGGTGGGGAAGGCCGTTTTCGCCCTCCCCAGGCTCCAAGAAAGGCCCTGGAGCCTGGGGAGGGTGAAAAAACAGGCCTACTGGGCCCATCATGTGCCAAAAGTAGGGGGAGCACGTGGGGTGTGTGTGTTGGGGTGCATTGAATTATGGGCGTGGGCATGCATGCGCACGACTCCCCCATGCTCCCCCTGGCCAAAAGGTCGTGCAACTGAAAGATAGGCAACGATTTTCGTGGCTCGGCTGCTGCTCTTTTGATAATCCTCTCGGAGCCTGCTGGGAAATTCTCGCTGGAGAAAATGCGTTTGCTATTACGGAGAAATCCTGCTCGGGAAAACGCGCCCGATATTACAGGAAGGCAGAGAGCCTGGTTGAGCTCGTTTTCATCCCCTCCCTTAATAATCTCCAATTTATCAGCCTTGGCTTTTTTTTCCACCCGAGATATTCTGTGATATGAAAAAGCGGAGGTGTTCTGCCAGCTGGAAGGAGCAAACCTAACCAAACTTGGAATACCGCGTCCCGTTTTGGTCGCCACGATGTAAAAAAAGGTGTGGAGACTCTAGAAAGAGTGCAGAGAAGAGCCACAAAGAGGATTGGGGGACGGGAGGCTCAAACATATAAAGAACTGAATATGTCTAGTCTGATGAAAAGAAGGACCAGGGGAGACAGGATAGCAGTGTATTCCAATATCTCAGGGGCTGCCCCAAAGAAGAGGGAGTCAAGCTATTCTCCAAAGCACCTGAAGGCAACGGGTGGAAACTCATCAAGGAAAGAAGCAACTTAGAACTAAGGAGGAATTTCCTGACAGTGAGAACAATTAACCCGTGGAACAACTTGCCTCCAGATGTTGTGAATGCTCCAACACTGAAAGTTTTTAAGAAGAGGTTGGATAACCATTTGTCTGAAGGGGTGTAGGGTTTCCTGCCTAAGCAGGGGGTTGGACTAGAGGACCTCCAAGGCCCCTCCCAACTCTGTTATTTTATTTTAAACCTGGGGAGAATTTGATTAATCGCCAACTCCTAACAGAGAACGTTTCCAACGGCACAGTTGATGCCAAGGGATTAATTCCATACGACGCAGGAATCTCGACTAATCGTTTTTGCATCCGTTACATGGACGCGCAGGCTGGCACATAAACCGTACCCTTGTTATACCCCACCCTCCCCAATTCGGATCTCTCCTCTAGTTGCCTCTAGCAACTTCCTCCCCGTCGCTTGATTTCCCGCTTAGTAAACTCAGGATGCGGTGAAACTGCTCTGTGACTTATTGCCGGCTTTGTTAATAACAATGCGTCGTAAATCGAGGACCGGCGTTCACGAAAGTTACGACGGCATCGAAATAAGCGACCGACGGCCGGTTTGCGGTTGTAGCATCCCCCACCCCACCCCCACATAGTGGTCAAAAATTTCAAGGGGCTCGGCAACGGGCATGTACTTATGACGGTTGCACCGTCTCGGGGTTACTGGCTAGGTGGCACAGTGGCTAAGACGCTGAGCTTGTCGATCAGAAAGGCCGGCAGTTCGGCGGTTCGAATCCGTAGTACAGGTCTCCTGCCCTCCACGCCGTTTGTCCGTGATGAGAAACTGCCCTGGGAGAAGGGGGGAGCTCGGGGAATGTAGGAGGACTCGATCCCGTCGAGATTTGCCGAGCGATAACCTCTTCTTAATAGGGAGACGATCCCCGCAAGGCCTCGGAAACAGCCAGCCAGCTTTCCAGCCAAGATCGCTTCTCTCTCTCCCTCCTTTTTTTTCCTCCCCCCCCTTTTCCTTTTTTCCCCGGAGGGGGTCTGGTGGTTGCAGAAGTTCCACGTGTAGGCCGCTCAAAAATTAGGACAGGGACGAGGGTTTGCTTTGCCCATCTGCTTTGGAGTTCTGCTCGCATCAGAAAAGGCCAATGCAGCCGAGCATGCTGTCCTCATATGCACGTCAACAAATGTATGTGCTTTACACACACACACACACACACACACACACAGAAACTGTCTTCTTCTCATCAATTACAGCCCAAATCTGCTCCCCTCCTCCCCCACAACCCGCCCCAAGAGACTGGCCCCACAGTTGACAGTAAAGGATCTGAACCTTTCTCTCTCTCTCTCTCTCTCTCTTTCTCTTGTTTCTATCTCCGTCTCTCTCTCTCTCCTTCTCCCTCTCTTCTGTCTGTCTTTCTCTCTCTCTCCCTCTCTTCCTCCGCCTTTCTCTGTCTCTCTCTCTCTCTTTCTCTTCCTCTCCCTCCCCCTTCCTGTCTCTCCGTCTTTCTGTCTCTCCCTCCCTCTTTTTCTCTCTCTCTTCCTCCCACTTCCTCCCCCTTTCTCTCCCTCCCTCTCCCTTCTTTTCTCTCCCTCTCCCTCTCTCCCTCTCTCTTTCTCTCTCCCTCTCCCTCTTTCTCTCCCTGTCTCTCTCTCTCTCCCATTCTCTCTCCCTCCCTCTCTCTTTCTCTCTCCTTGTCTCTCTCTCTTTCTCTCCCTCTCTCTTTCTCTCTCTCTTTCTCTCTCCCTCTCTGTCTGTCTTTCTCTCTCCCCTCAGGTTGAGAAAACAACAAAAGATGTTAGACAAGGGAATAAAAGCAGCGGCTGGAGTTGGGCGAGTGTGTTTGTGTGTGTGAGCGAGTGCATTGTGTTTTGCAGAGAGGCAAGAGGGAGGTTTTACATTCTATTTAGCTGCGCTTGTGCATTATGTAATGGCAAAAGGGTTAAAGGATCCCTCCCCCCCCCTCCTCCTTTTGGCTTTTCTAAAATTAAAAAGGGCAGCAAACTTTGCTCCATTTGTTTTATTCACATGGGGAGCCGGAATAACTCGGAAGCGTGCCTTATATGTAACCGCTTTAAAGGACAGAGGCAAGGGACAAGAACGGTACAGACAAAGGTTGCATTCGATTAGGATCACAAAAATGACAATAAAGGAGAATATCTGTGGCTCAGGGTTGAAATGGGGGGTCCCTGGTGCTCTCTGGGCTTGGTGACGTTTCATCACCCAACTAGGGAACAGCATCAGTGTCAGTGATGCGAGTGATCAGCTACCACAGATGATGCTGCCTAGTTGAATAATGAAGCGTCTTTCCGAAAACCACCAAGCTCAGAGATAACCCAGGCCCCCTTTGCTTTAGAAACTGGGGTTTCTATCTCTCTCTGTGTATAGGAGGGGCTTCTCTTTCTGAGAGAGAGGGGCTAATATGGAATAATATCAACCCCCGTGGGATTGTCCAGATAATCCTTGACGCTGCGCCGACATCTCAACCAGACTCGAGCTCCAATCCCAGAGCCGGGCGTAAAAATTTCTCCTGGTTTCATCCGGCCGTCACGCAGGCTGCAGGAAGCATCCGACGTGGGAAATAACGGAGGGACCAATTTTTTTTTTTAAGAAAAGGAAATAATAATCCACCAAGTTTTCCTCTTGAAGAAACTTTGAGAACCCCCAAAACAGCCGGGGCAAGGATGGTGGTGGGGGAAAACCCCTCAACATCAGTAAAGAGAAAACCAGCCTGGGATGGAGAGCACCCAGCTGCTGTTGTGAGTTTGATTCTAGGTAGAGGAAGATGCTTGGCAGGGGGTTGGACTAGATGACCTACAAAGGTCCCTTCCAACTGTTAATTTGCTAAGTTGCAATTCTGAAAATTCCCCCTGAGCTTTCTCCCCTCCCTCCTCTTTTTCTTTCTTGCTGCTGGAGGATAACCCCACTCCTTACCCACCCACCCACCCATCCACCAACCCCTCGGTCCTTCTGCCTTGCAGAGCGGGTCAAAACATGGCAAGGAAAGGAAAAAAGGAAGGAATATTTTACAGATACAGCTTGCACTGGATGGATTTGTTCCCCCCCCCCTTCCCCGGTCTTCTCCTGCCAACAACAAGTCCTGTTATTAATGGCAGCCTGGAAAGGACATGTTTTATTTCCTCTACGGAGGTAGAGAAATTACCTAATTAGTAAAGGCGACAGAGACAACCAGGCAGGGGAAAAACACAAGTGTGAGACTCCTATCTGGATTTGTTAGCCTGTCCGAGCCAAGTAGGGTCAGAGTAAGATTCACAGCCAAGCTTATTGTTGTGGGATCCAAACCAGCCGTGGGTTTCACATTATGTTACTATTTATTTATTTATTGGTTCGATTTATATGCCGCCCTTCTCCGGAGACTCAGGGCGGCTTACAATGTGTTAAGCAATAGCCTTCATACTTTTGTATATACCTGCTTAGTAGGGTTTTCGGGGGCCCCCTAAGCAGTGTTCTTTTTTATACAAAGTCAGCTTATTGCCCCCACAATCCGGGTCCTCATTTGACCTACCTCGGAAGGATGGAAGGCTGAGTCAACCTTGAGCCTGGTGAGATTTGAACTCGCAGTAATTGCAGCAGCTGGCAGCTAAGTGCTATTTTAACAGCGCTTTAGTTCGCTGCTCCACCAAGGCTCCTTACTACCAGTTTGCGTGCCTGCCGGACATACACTTAGCCTTAAAAACGTGCCTAAACAGGATGGCATAGAGCCGGGGCGAACCCACCCAAGATTTCCACTACTGAACCGGCTGAATCCAAATTTGGATTGGAATTTGCACAGCTTTCGGAAAACGAGGCAGCGCTGGCTCTTCAGCTTTGAAACGGAGGTGAGCACCGCCCCCTACAGTCGGGAACGACATATGTGCGAAGGAAACCTTTACCTTAAAGACTTGGAAGCAGCCAGCAGGATGAAAAATAGGTGATTTTTAGGGTTCAAAAAAAAAAAAAAAGCCGGCGTAATTAAATGCTTCCTGCAAAAGAACCACGGTTACCAACTCCGCTACCAGCCGCTCTGCTTCTTCATTACACTTGTAGTAATAATGTCTTTGCCTTAAAACCAGATCCATTAGGAGCGTTTCATCCAGCATCCCAGATCAAGAGAATATCCGTTAAGGGTGACTAAATGAGCTCCAAAGCTTTTTTACCAGCGTGAGCCCGAAATGAATTAAGTATCGGGGCTTTGATACTTTCTGCCCCCGAATCAGAAACGGAAATGTTCACATTCTACATTATTAAAGCTCTCTTGTCACAAAGATTCAGAGGACTAGACAACGATTTCAACGGCAGCCGAGGTCAAATCAAGAGGCATTCCATTCCATGCCATGCCATGCCATTCCATGCCATTCCGTATTGCAATAGGCCGTTTATTCCTCTGGGAATCGAAGCCCGCCCATCTTAAAATCACGAAGGTTGGGAAACACTGCAATAGGCCCCCTAAGTGGGGCTGGGAGGAAGACGAAGAAGAGGAGGGGGAGGAGGAGGAGAAGAAAGGAGATGGAGGAGGAGGAGGAGGAGGGAGAGGAGAAGGAGGAAGAAGAGGGAGAAGAGGAGGAAGAGGAGGAGGAGGAGAAGAAAGAAAAGATGGAGGAAGAGGTGGTAGAGGGAGGAGGAAGAGGGAGAAGAGGAAAAGGAGAAGGAGGAGGTGCTAGAGAGAGGAGGAAGAGCGAGAAGAGAAGGAGGAGGAGAAGAAGAGGAAGAAGAAGAAAAGGAAGGAAGGAAGGAGATGGAGGAGGAGGAGGTATGGTAGAGGGAGGAGGAAGAGGGAGGAGAAGGAGGAAGAAGAAGAAGGAGCCCGATTGCTTCTGATTTATGTGACGTTGTTATTTGAGGACTTTAAAAGGAGAGAGAAAGAACGCTTTGTGGAGGGGAAAAAAGGTTGGTGCAGAAGCTGGTGGGAAGTGGATTTGACCCAGGATGGGCTTCAAAAGTTTTAGCAAGAGGTTATCTGCCCGGTTGTTGGGTGGGCGTGGCCTAATCGGCCTCCTGCACCACGGCGGGGAGGGGTGGGAATTTTGCCCTCCCCGGGTTCCGGAGGCTTTTCTTGAGCCTCCAGGAAGTCGAAAACGGACTCCCCAGACTCTGGAGGACCTCTGGAGGCCGGAAACCAGCCCGAACTTCCGCGAGGCCCATTTTTCACCCTCCCGAGCCTCTGCGTGTGCCTTGCACTTACCTGCCTTCAAAACAGGGGACTCCTGGGAGGGGACGAGCGGGGCCAGCCAAGAGTGGGATTGGGGGTTCTCTGAACTGCACAGAATCTTAGCTGGAGGTTCTCCCGAACCCCTAGAAGCCCATCCCTGGTTTCAACTCTGGCCTTGATCTGCATGGAGGCAAAAGCTGCTTTAAGGCAGATGGGACAGGTGATGAAGGAAGGAAGGAAGGTCCTTTAAACCTGCTTGTTTTCCTCCAGGAGGATGTTTGACTACAGGGTGGAATCATCTCCATCCACAGGATGAAGGAAAGGCCACCTTGCCTGTCCTTTGCTGCAGAAAAAGCAGCGAAATCTCCAATTCCCCCCACCCTCCCAGGACAGAGGGCTTGTTTTCATGCCGAGGGCCAAGCTCCTTGCCTTTATTTCGGCTTTCTTTTGAGGTCACCGACTTAGCAAATAAAATAAAATAAAATAAAAATTGTGAGAAGGAGAAAGCGCTCAGAGGCACCCGGGTTTGTCCATTCTGGTTTCAAACCTCTCTGCTCAAAAATAAGATGAAATTTAAAATAAATAAATAAATAAATAAAAAATAAAAAATAAGGAAAGGTGGATGGGGGAGATGACCTGGTTTGTAAGATTTCAGCAAAACGCAAACAGACAAGAGTGGATCCCTGAAGCAAAAAGAAAAAAAAAAGCTAGATCTTTCTTTACGGTAGAGCGGAAATGAAGGCACACCGCGGGCAACAACGAACAAAAACAACAACAGGTGTCGATGTCTCACAGCGTATTATCTCAACCCGGAGAAATAACAATGGGTGACAAAAAGAAAAAAATGCAGCCCTAATGGACAGAGAGGGAATGTGAGGTCCCCATATAATCTACTGTGGACATTCCATCGAAGGGCAAACTTCTCGTCTCCAGATGTACAGACTACAGTTCCCAGAGTTCTTTGCAGAGGGCATGCTGGCTGGGACGCTCTAGGATTCACGGCCTACGCGCCTGGAGAATGGTTGGGGAAGCCGGCAACTCGATTTCCAAAATGCACACTACAGGTACCACTCAGGGATGGGTGTATAAGAATTAGCAGGTGGCTTTGAAACAGGAAGGGGCGCGGTGGCTCAATGGCTAAGACGCTGAGCTTGTCGATCAAAAGATTGGCAGTTCGGCGGTTTGAATCCCTAGTGCTGCCGCGTAGCGGGGTGAGCTCCAGTGACTTGTCCCAGCTTCTGCCAACCTAGCAGTTCGAAAGCCCGTAAAAAATGCAAGTAGAAAAATAGGGACCCCCTTTGGTGGGAAGGTAACAGCGTTCCGTGCATCTTTGGCGTTGAGTCATGCCAGCCACATGACCACGGAGACGTCTTCGGACAGCGCTGGCTCTTCGGCTTTGAAATGGAGATGAGCACTGCCCCCTAGAGTCAGGAACGACTAGCACAGATGTGCGAGTGGAACCTTTAGCTTGAAAGCAAAGGAACAATTTATTGGGGGCATCCATCCATCCATCAAAAATCTTGGATAGAATCTAAGCCCATCAATATTAACTGATGTGCTTGGCATCTTCTCTGGCAAAAGTTCAAAGGAGAGCAACTGAGATGATCAAAGTCCTGGAGACAAAACCATACGAAGAACGGTTGCAGGAACTGGATATGTCTAGTTTGATGAAAAGAAGGACCAGGGGAGACATGATAGCAGTCTTCCGATATCTCAGGGGCTGCCCCAAAGAAGAGGGAGTCAAGCTATTCTCCAAAGCACCTGAGGGCAGGACAAGAAGCAATGGGTGGAAACTAATCAAGGAGAGAAGCAACTTAGAACTAAGGAGAAATTTCCTGACAGTGAGAACAATTAACCCGTGGAAGCACTTGCCACCAGAAGTTGTGAATGCTCCAACACTGGAGGTTTTTAAGAAGATGTTGGATGACCATTTGTCTGAAGTGGTATAGGGTTTCCTGCCTAAGAAGGGAGTTGGACTAGAAGACCTCCAAGGTCCCTTCCTACTCTGTTATTCTATTCTATTCTATTCTATTCTATTCTATTCTATTCTATTCTATTCTACTCTACTCTACTCTACTCTACTCTACTCTACTCTACTCTACTCTACTCTACTCTACTCTACTCTACTCTACTCTATTCTATTCCTATCCTATTCCGTTGGTTTCTCTTCCTGAAATGCCTTGACCCACATCTCTCTCCGCTTCGGATCTGCATTATTTACATTTTTTGGTCATATTTCTTTTTTCCCCCAGGGAACGTTCCTCTTTTTAATTGAAGGCGATGGGAGAAGAAAAAAATGGCAAACCAATCGCTCGAAAGCGAAAGCGAGGATGCGAAGGCCGGTGCTGGATTTGAGGAAAAAAGCAAACTCAAAAAAGGCTGCGTGGTGTTGTTGTTTTTTTTTAAAATGTGGGGGTTTTTTTCCATCTGTACAAAAAGATTTTCTTTTCTTTTTTTTTCTTTTTCCTTTTTCTTTTTGTGCCCGGCTTTGTAGTCGATCTTCAAAGGTTCGAAATCCTTAAGGCTGGAGAAGCGGCGAGCAAAACAAGTGGGGTCGCTGTGTGAGAAGTAATGCCCTGATCTTGGTTTTTTTAAGGGAGGGGGAAAGCTATTTTAAACGGGGGACGGGGGTTGTCTTCTCATAACACGTAAAAGTAACGGAGTTGGAAGGGATCTTGGAGATCATCTAGTCCAACCCCCTTCTCATGCAAGAGACCTGTACTACGGATTCGAACCCCCAATCTTTCCGATCGACAAGCTCAACGTCTTAGCCACTGGGCCACCTAGTCAGGAAAGGAGGGTCTTCCTGCCCCTCGGCCACAAGGAGCCATAACATTTCCCAGGCACTGGATCCTTCCTTTCCAAGTTGCCCCCGCCCCCACCCCCGAGATTCGACTTTGGACAGCAAATCCAGATAACCGAGACTCTTGGTGGTGCAGCAGACTAAAGTGCTGTTAAGTAGCACCAGCTGCCTGCAATGAGTTCGAATCTCACCAGGCTAAAGGTTGACTCAAGCCTTCCATCCTTCCGAGGTAGGTAAAATGAGGACACAGATTGTGGGGGCAATAAGATGACTTTGTATAAAAAAAAAAAAAGACCACCGCTTGGGGGGGTGGGGGGCGAAAGCCCTACTAAGCAGGTATATACAAAAGTATGAAGGTTATGGCTTAATGCATTGTAAGCCGCCCTGAGTCTCCGGAGAAGGGCGACATATTAAATCGAACCAATAAATAAATACAATAAATAAATAAGCATTTGTGACAAGAGAGCAGGGGGAGAATGTCACAACAGCAGTAACGTTATAAATCCTGGAAAAAAAGATCTGTTTCTAAGCTTTTTTTGTTTGTTTGTTTGTCCAAATCTCTCTGCAGATAGGTGGGGAGTGGGGAAGTGGTCTGGCTGGGGTTGACACCTCCCATCCTCGGAGCCCGTTAAGTCCTCCTGGATTTGCTCTCCTCTGCGGTATTTTCTTCCTTCCCCCTCTGGAAAGGAGGGGAGGGCTGGTTAGGTGCGGGGCAGCTGCGACTCACCTCCCAGGTGCGTCCGAGGCTCCTTCCTAATGTACACCTGGTGCCTTGTATGACAAAAAAAAAACGCTGGGGGGGGGGGAAGAAAAGATGGCCAAGCCGTAAGGCAGACGTTCCCGAGCGAAGCCCTCCAGACAAATAGCGCTCTTCTGCCATTGTCTCACACACAGGCACACCCGTTCACACAAGCACACGCAGGACCCACGTATAAAAATGCAGGGGAAGAAAACTCGTCCGGGCATCAGAGACGGCGAAGAAGCGGTCCCCACCTCAACTCAAAAACAGCATCCTCTGCTGCAGTAATTTGGCGGAGTGTGCGATCAAATCACACGTGTGTCCCCCCCCCACACACACACTCTCCTTGCCTCCCCCCCCACCTGTCACACTCAACGCAACGAAAGCGTGGATAAAGTTTGAAAGGCCTGTCTCTGCACCCAGCCCACTTCAAAGCGTGCCCCATCCCCTGCCCCAAACATGGGGGGAAGTGACCCCTCTCTGTCACTGCCTCCCCTCCCCTTCTACACACACACACTGTTTTTTTTTAAATCCCCCCCCCTTGTTTTCCTCTTTGGGGCCAATAGATTCGTCGTACAAAAAACAAAAAAACTTTGCCCGACGGGTGACCGGGACGATGGGGTGCAAGGCAGCCCGTATTCAAAACCAATGACCCCCCCCCAACCATCTCTGAATGGGAAAGGAAACCTTACCAGTATCTATAGGGAGAGAGGGATGGAGGGAGGAGGGGAGAAAAGCCAGCTCACATGTTGATGGCATGAATAAATCAGCAGAGAAGCCAAATGCACGCCTGTACTTTTAATGAGGTGCTCGAATAACATATGTAGAGAAGCGGAGGGAGGGAGGGAAGGAGGGATGGGAAGAGAGAGAGAGAGAGAGAGAGAGACGGACAGACTGACAGTCATCCCGTTCACTGACACCAAGAAGAAGAAGAAAAATAACCAAGTGAAAAAAAAGCCAAACTGGCAAGCTTTTCTGAGCACGCAAATAAATAAATAAATAAATAAAGGCAGATGGCAGCAAAAGACAGTTAAAGGAAGATTAAATCCACCTACTGTGATTTTGGGGAAAAGCTGCTAATTCCATGTCTTGTCCAAGATCGGGAGTTTTATTCTTTTTTGGGGGTGGGGGGGGTGTTCTCGTTCAGTTGCTTAGGTTGGAATATAAATACTCCTGCATTCTCCTCTTTCTCTCTCTCTCTCTCTCTCTCTGTATCTCACACGCTCCCTCTCTCTCTCTCTCTCTCTCTCTCTCTCTCGCGCTGCTCTCTCATTCCCCTGTGCCGGAGAGCTCGCGAGTCAAGAGCTGGCACGGTGTGAGAAGGTAGTTTTAAATTTCATCCCGTTTATTTAGCTCGGGCCGCTGAGGAGTTCCCCGGTCAGCAGCCTCTGGATGGGAGCCTTGCAAACGGCGGACAGGACCCTTACAGAGAGGAGAAGAGGTGGGGTAAGGGGGTGACTTGGCAAAATCCATCTGTGGCAGCTCTTGCTTCTTCTTTATTTCTTCCTCCTTTTGGGCTGATGGATACTTGCCAAGTGGAGAGCTCCTTCCCCGCCCTCCCCAGTTTGGGACGTAACAGAGTCGGAAGGGATCTTGGAGGTCATCCAGTCCAACCCCCTGCTCTCACGCAGAAGACCCGTACTAGGGATTCGAACTGCCGAACCGCCTACTTTTCTGATCGACAAGCTCAGTGTCTTAGCCAATGAGTCACCTGGTCAGGCTAACTAATGGAAACTTGAAAACACCCCTCCCCCCCGGGAGGTTCACAGCCTGATGGGAGAGCCACAAAGTCTGTTAACCTTCTGAATGACAGGTGTTAAAAGAGACGGAAGGGAATCAACATTGCGACCATCCATGCATGGATGGATTGACAGGTTGTCCCCGTCCGTCCCTCAATGGCAGAGGCCAGATATATGGGGAGGGGGGGGGCAGCACAGGATGCTGTGTTGGGTAGCCAAATGTGGCCACTGGAGGATGAGCGAGCCTCCGGAAATGTCATTTAACGCCTGCCCCGACACAGAGAGGAGGAACCGAAGCTGGAAAAGAAAAAAATATTATTTTCCCCAAGGGCACGGTGGGGAATGAAAGGACGGATACCCCTTGCAGACAAGTGGTCATTTGCATCCTTTGAGAGAGCCGTTGAGGCCACGTGGAGGTTTGTCTGTGTCCTGTGGGTCATTTGAAGGGAGCAAATGGGTGTGGAGCCGTTTTTGGAACTGCCGAAAGGAGCTGTGTGTTGTGGAGTTGTAGCTTCCTTGCAGGATGTTTTCCGCCCTGCGTGTCCCTTCACCGTTGGGACACCCTCCCGTTCCCCGCCGTCCAGTCAAGAGCGGAAGAAGCTTCTTGGATGAGAAGCGAAACATCTTTGAAGAAAACGAAGAGCTTTGGCGGCGCAGCGGACTAAAGTGCTGTTAAAGTAGCACTTAGTTGCCAGCTGCCTGCAATGATTGCGAGTTCGAATCTCGCCAGGCTCAAGGTTGACTCAGCCTTCCATCCTTCCGAGGTAGGTAAAATGAGGACCTGGATTGTGGGGGGCAATAAGCTGACTTTGTATAAAAAAGAGCACCGCTTAGGGGTCCCCCAAAAGCCCTACTAAGCAGGTATATACAAAAGTATGACGGCTGTTGCTTAACGTACTGTAAGCCGCCTTGAGTCTCCGGAGAAGGGCGGCATATAAATCGAACCAATAAATAAAAATAAATGAATAAATAAATAAATAAATAAATAAATAAATAAATGAGTCCAGTTGCCTCTTGGGAAATCACCTTTGCAACAAACCGTGACCTGGAAGCCGTGAGAATCTTACAAAGCTGGAAAAATTTAGCTTGGACCAAGAAATTCCCGTAGAGGATAAATTGGGCTATAATTTACTATGTGTATCCGGTGATGGGATTCAGCTGGTTTTTATTTATTTATTTATTTATTTATTTATTTATTTATTATTTATTATTTATTATTTATTAATTAGATTTATATACCGCCCTTCTCCTTACGGACTCAGGGAGGTGAACAGCCGAATAAAAAATTCAGTACATGAAAGTTAAAAATTTTTTAAAACACATATACGATTGGCTGAGAATTAAAACAAAATAAATATTAAAATGCAGCAACTCTACAAACATTAAAAATTTTTAAAACTTTTAAAAATTCAACAGGGATCAGACTAAACCGGCAAGTTGAAAAAGATGAGTTTTTAGGGCCCGACGAAACGTCCGGAGGTCGGAGATTATTCTCAGTTCTGGAGGAAGATCATTCCAGAGGGTAGGGGCTGCCACAGAGAAGGCTCTCCCCCCGGGGGTCGCCAGCCGGCATTGTCTGGCTGACGGCACCCTGAGGAGGCCCTCTCTGTGGGAGCGAACCGGCCGGTGGGAGGCAATTGGCGGCAGAAGGCGGTCCCGTAAGTACCCTGGTCCTAAGCCATGGAGCGCTTTAAAGGTGATTACCAACGCCTTGAAACGCACCCGGAAGTCCACCGGCAACCAATGCAGCTCGCGCAGGAGAGGTGTCACGTGGGAGCGCCCCGACGCTCCGGATTGCGCAAACCGGTAGCGACGACTGTGGGAGGCTCCGTCCACCCGCCTGGATGTAATGCGCAACTACTGCGCACACGCAGGAGGCTGTCCGCATCCGTAGGGCGTGCACGCTCACATTTGTGAACTGGGAAGGAAGGTACGTGAATCCCACCTCTGGCGTATACCCCGATTTCTACTGAGAAGGCCCTCTCTGCTGGCCCTCTCCTCTTGCAGATTTTTGCCTCCCTCTGATACCATCCCATGGGGGCAGTTAGTTCTCTATTTCCCTCCCTGCCCTGTTTCCCTTCTATGCCGTGCCTGGGTTATGGACCGAAACTGGTAGAAAACTAAAACAAGCCTGACACATTCCCGAATTAAATCGTGGCTGGCAGTCTGCGGTGACTTTCCAGGTGCTTCTTTGCATCTCCTCCCGTTGGTGGGAGAAAGAAATGAAAATCAAGCTTGGGCTGATTACATAATCCTCCGTTGACGCCGCTCATTTTAATCAATTCATTAAGAATCCGTCGTGTTGGCCCCGTTCTTACTTTCACGGCTTAATTTAGCCCAACTCGACGGAGGAAGCCTGATTGGATATATATAAAGAGAGAAGGGGACCCATTGCCAGGTGGGTGCGAAAAAGCGACGGCAACAATGTGCCATGTGATTTGGAAGAAGGGAGCTGTGTATTGCCTGGAGACTGAAGTTGTGGGTCCTACCAGATAACTTTGTATCGGGTTGCACCTGGGCATGAAATGGTCTTCTACGATCCACCGGAGCCTTTCTAGGAGCCTGGGGACGGTGAAAACGGCCTTCCTCACCCTCCCGGAGGTCGGAAACGGCCCATTTGCCCACTTCCGGTCCCATCTAGAGAGGTTCTGGAACCTGGGGAGAGCAAAAAAATGGGCCTTCCCCACCCACCGCCCCCAGGCACTCTGGAGTCAGGAAACGGCCTTTTTCCCTACTTCTGGCGGACCTTCTCTTCCATCTCTTCTTGGTTTTATTAGGAAGAGCAAGATATTTTAAGCCACAGGAGACAAAAAAATAAATAAATACAGGGCTCTTCTAAAATTAGATTGGATGCCATGTGTTGATTCGGTTTGAACAGACTGATTGCATTCCAACAATTACTATTGTCTAATATGTTTATTTCAAGCGACGATGAGCTTCGTGCTTAGACGCGGTTCGTAAAGAGCGGCTTTGGAGATGGATACCTGCTTTTGGCTTTTTGGACATGCACAATTGCCATGTTCACTGTCTCCACTGGAGCGCCAAGGTCCTGCCAGGAATGGATTGGGCTGGGGGATTTAAGACCCCTCCCATTCCATCAAAGCCCCTCCCACAAAGCCTCGTTTATTTATTTTTTTTAGCATTCTGGGAGTTATGAGCTGTCCCTTTTCTCTCTCGGCCGTTGTTCTCCTTCTAGAGCAGGAGTCGGCAATCCGCGTGGCTCTGGAGCTGCATGTGGCTCTTTCATCCCTCTGCTGCGGCTCCCTGTCGCCGGTCAACTCCACGATTGATAGGACTTCCGGTTAGGACAGGTAGAGAAAAAAGGATGCCGCGCTAGGAGGAGACTCTATGGTGGGGGAACCGGACTTCCAGTCGGCTCCAGAATTGAATGGGGGCTTATGGTTAGGACTTTGTGACTCTTTGAGTGTTTAAGGTTGCCGACCGCTGTTCTAGAGGACTGAGAGATAAAATAACAAGGATGGATTGGGTTTTTCTGGCCTATATGTAGAACCTTCTTTTTTCACCATTGTTGTTGGACTAGAAGACTAACTCTGTTATTCTGTTCTGTTCTCCCAAGGCATCCTGGGTAGGACCCGACCCTGGTTAAGTGAGTGATCCTTGAAAACGCTGCTGCGTTTGGGTTGGCCAAATTTCTTCAGGAAGTTCTTTCCCAGAGTCTAAATGCAAATTTAGGAATTGGTCCCACATTACGAGGCCGAGTTGCTAAGAATAGCTCAAATTTGGAGAGAGAGAGATGGAGAGAGAGAGAGAGAGAGAGAGAGAGAGAGAGAGAGAGAGAGACACGTTGGGTTGAAGCTGCTGGAACTCAATTCACTGAACTATCAGCAAGGCAAATATTTCACGGGTTAAAAAAAAAAACATTAAGACATTCTGTACCACAGGACAGAGATATCTCCTCTGTTTAAATGCTTATTCTTTTACCCGCCAGTTTGATTGACAGCCTTGTTCATATTTAATGACCAAGAATTTCACAACTCCTTAGAGATAATGCCAGCCGAGCAGAAGTTTGTGAAAGGAGAAAAACCAGCCTTCCTCGGTTTAGTCACATTAAGGAGGATAACTCAAATAGTGGGTTTCAGATCATCGCAGCCGTTCTGCACCCGTCCCTGGGATTACAGATCGATGGACCCAATTTCTTACCTTTCGGGAAACAAAACAAATAAAGAGTTTCTGTTGGATGATCTCATGGTCAGGCAGGTTGAGATTCCCCTTCAGATCAAACCACTGAAATCATTGAGATTGGAACTGGAACACTGGGCCCTATCTTTTTAAAAAAAGTGGAATTCAGTGGTGAGAAAAGGAAGCTTCTACATTTAGGCCAGAAAAACCCAAATGCACAGGTACAGTATAGGTGGTACCTCGCTCTATAGTAGTAACTGTGAGAGGGATCTTGGAGTCCTAGTGGACAATCACTTCAATAGGAGCCAGCCGTGGGCGCCAGCTGCCAAAAAAGCCAACACAGTTCTGGGATGCACCAACAGAGGAATAGAATCAAGATCATGTGAAGTGTTGATACCACTTTATAAGGCCTTGGTAAGGCCACACTTGGAATACGGCATCCAGTTTTGGTCGCCACGATGTAAAAAAGATGTGGAGACTCTAGAAAGAGTGCAGAGAAGAGCCACAAAGAGGATTAGGGGACTGGAGGCTAAAACATATGAAGAACTGAATATGTCTAGTCTGATGAAAAGAAGGACCAGGGGAGACATGATAGCAGTCTTCCAGTATCTCAGGGGCTGCCCCAAAGAAGGGGGAGTCAAGCTATTCTCCAAAGCACCTGAGGGCAGGACAAGAAGCAACGGGTGGAAACTCATCAAGGAGAGAAGCAGCCTGGAACTAAGGAGAAATTTCCTGACAGTGAGAACAATCGATCAGTGGAACTCCTTGCCACCAGAAGTTGTGAATGCTCCAACACTGGAAGTTTTTAAGAAGAGACTGGACAAGTATTTGTCTGAAGTGGTGTAGGATTTCCTGCCTGGGCAGGGGGTTGGACTAGATGACCTCCAAGGTCCCTTCCAACTCTTGTGATTATTGACAAATGTATCTTTTCTTTTATGTACACCGAGAGCGTATGTACGAAGACAAATTCCTTGTGTGTCCAGTCACACTCGGCCAATAAAGAATTCCATCTATTATTCTATTCAATCCTGCCAAAAATGATTGCAAATATTTAGACCAGAGTCTTGATGGGACAGTTATGTTTTACTGGGCTTGTGTCAAAAGTTTTGTAAAGGCAAAAACTCGGTAGTTCCACCCACCCTTAAACATTTCCAAATTTTATAGGTAGGGAAGGGAGAAGGAGCATGTCTGATGAATAGTATTAAACGTCATGGAGCTGAAAAATGAAAAAAAAAACTGACTAAAAAAAGATTATTTTTTTCTTGTGTAATGACGGACTGGACTACTTCTTCTGGTTTTGCCAAATACATTTGCCAGCATCTTCCTTTTACTGTAATTGGTATGATTTATCCGGCAAAACCCAGGTAGGATGTAAGTATATTAAACATTTCTTCTTCTGTGGCTTTAAGTTTTCGTTTATTGGCTCATCCTCGGTTAATTACTTTGTAATTATGTTATGCGTTCTCATATAAAGCTCAATAGATGAGAGCTTGCCTATTGTGTTTTGTATGGGAACGCAAAAGATAATTACAAAGTGATTAACCGAAGATGAGCCAACGAGATAATTTTAAGCACAGATTCAGTCAGCACCCAAAACTAGGGCTCTCTCTCGTTCTTTAAAACGGTTGCTCTTTTTATAGCAAATAGGTTATTTGATTTACTGGTGTTCCTGGGTGACTTCAGCATCGAAGAAATCAAATAAGTGCAATGTTCTAATTGTAGCTATGTTTAATATGCTTTTTCTAACTCTGAAGCAGCGAAGGGTGCTACGTGTTGGTCTTTACCTCAAACGTGATAGGTTTTTTTTAAAAAACTGTACAGTTCTAACACTGGAAGTTTTTTAAGAAGAGGTTGGATAATCATTTGTCTGAAGTGCTGTAGGGCTTCCTGGCAAAGCAGGGGGTTGGACTAGAAGACCTCCGAGGTCCCTTCCGACTCTGTTATTCTATTCTATTCTATTCTATTCTATTCTATTCTATTCTATTCTATTCTATTCTATTCTATTCTATTCTATTCTATTCTATTCTATTCCTTCCAACTCTGTTATTCTATTCCTATTCCTATTCCTATTTCTTCTATTTCTATTTCTATTTCTATTTCTTTTTCTATTATTTCTATTTCTATTTCTATTTCTATTTCTATTTCTATTTCTATTTCTATTCTATTCTATTCTATTCTATTCTATTCTATTCTATTCTATTTCTATTCTTCATTCCAATATTATCCTATCCTATCCTATTCTATCCTATCCTATTCTATTCTTCATTCCAATATTATCCTATCCTATCCTATTCTATCCTATCCTATCCTATTCTTCATTCCAATATTATTCTATTCTATTCTATTCTATTCTATTCTATTCTATTCTATTCTATTCTATTCTATTCTATTCTATTCTATTCTATTCTATTCTATCCTATCCTATTCTATTCCTTCCAACTCTGTTTTTCCTTTCCTTTCCTTTCCTTTCCTTTCCTTTCCTTTCCTTTCCTTTCCTTTCCTTTCCTTTCCTTTCCTTTCCTTTCCTCTCCTCTCCTCTCCTCTCCTCTCCTCCCCTTCCCATAGCCTGTTTTTGGTCCCAGGAGGCTGCAAGGAGGCCTCCTAAGGCCCAAAATGGGGTGGGGGAGGGGGTCATGCGTGCATGCACGGGAGGGGCGGGGGAGTGCAGGGGAGGTCTCACGTGCATGCACGGAATGGAAATCACATGCGCATTGCATTATGGGTGTAGGCATGCGTGTATTTTCGACGACCAAAAGCTTAGCCATCACTGGGTTACGGGGAGGACCTGGAATCGTTTCCTTCTCAAATTTAGAAGGCTCCCCGAATCAGAGGCAGACCCACAATGGCGCTCTTTTTGGCACCTTTCACTGCCCTGACCTCCTCTTCTTCTTCTTCCTCCTCCTCCTCCTCCTCTCACACAGCCTGAAGCACATATAACTAACTACATGTGGACTCACTTTTGAGCAGACATGCAGAAGTTGTAACTGGGGCAACGGCTAGATTACTCCCCCGGGTGCCAACTGCTTACTGGGCACAATTTAATATCTCTGGGTTAACCTTTTAAGGCCTTACAGACCTTAAGAGAGCTGGTCTATTTGAGGGTCAGCCTCTTCCATTACAGGCCTCTCCAGATTTACTAACGGGCAAAGGAAAATGTAAAAAATGCCCTCGGCACCACCTTCCCTCCCCTCCACCTCTCATCCTTTAGTTAAATCTGTTTAAAAAAAAAAACAAAACCCAAACCTCCTTTTTGCTAGCATTCCAATCGTGGCTTGGTTTGAGTAGGATTTTGTGTGTGTGTGTGTGTGTGATTTTTTTTCTTTTAAAACTCTTTGCATTTGCATCGAGTCCTTGAGGATTGGAGGCGCCGAACTGGGAAAATGGGAGCATGAATCCCATTGAATAGAAATGCTACAAATGACATTCACGAGAGAGCTTTCCTTGCAAATGGACTTTTTTAAAAAAAAAAAAAAAAAAAACCTTTGCTGGCGTTATCTAAGGTGGCATCTTCGAGACACACCAAGTTTACAGGTTTCCTCAATTTTTTTCGCGTTAACTTTTGAGCGATAACTTTATTGTGAGGAAACAAATTTGGGATTGGCGGGTTGGTTTTGTGCCTTTGAGCCAATCTGGATTCCATGCCGATGCCTGGAGAAGACAGGCTTAACAGTAACCCGAGTTGGAAGGGACCTCGGAGGTCATCTAGTCTAACCCCCTGCAGGAGGCCTGTACTAGGGATTCGAACCGCCGATCTTTCTGATCGACAGGCTCGGTGCCTTAGCCGCTGAGCCACCTCGTCAGGCTCTGCAGTTTTTCTTGACAGTATTTCTCAGAAGTGGCTTGCCATTGCTTTCTTCCTAGGGCTGATAAAGAGGGGGCTGGCTCAAAGTCATCCAGATGGCTTAGGATCTAGAGGGGGACTAATAATCACCACTGTCTGGTTCCTAGTCTGAGGCTTTTAACCGTTACTGAGTCTCGGAAGGCAGTTACAGAAATGTGTAACTGGTGAGATTTGAACTCACAGTAATTGCAGGCAGTGGGCAGCTAAGTGCTAAATAACAGCATTTTAGTCCGCTGCGCCACCAAGGCTCTTCTGTTTATTTTATTTTTATTTTCTTAGATTTCTATACTGCCCTACTCCCGAAGGACTCAGGGCGGTGTACAGCCTCCAGTTAAAATAAATCGTACAAAAGTTAAAAATTATTAAAAAGATATTAAATAATATTAGGCTCAAAAACTGTTAATCTGTATCTGTATCTAATTAACCAAAGAAAACTCATTCTGATGTTTTGATGGACCAAGAAGCTCATTCAAACCTTGGGCTACAAATATTCTCCTTTAAAGTTACACTACTTCACAATTCATTCTTCTTCTAAGCCACACAAAAGGTCTTTTTAAAGAAGCTGGGGCTATCTTATTAAGGTTTCCCCCTTTAAAACCCACTCGCCTTTCTTTAAAAAAGAGTTAAATCATTCCTTCCCACATTATGCTAACCTGAGAATTGTTGTGGGTAGTAGCTGCATTTGCATTTAAGTGATGTTATGGAATCCTGGCTCGGTTGCTGATTTTTCCTGCTTTTTTTTGCTTTTGCCAAAGGAAAAGCATATTTTATTAGCAGTAACTCCCAATTTATCAAACGTTGGATCTTCCTTAGAAGGCTACTTTTTCTTCTCGCATTCTATTAACTCATTCCCGCAGTCTGTCAAAGGAGGAGACAAATAACTTTGATCCAATGCCAATTCTTATATGCCTGATTATCTCCACTGCTTTAATTTGTTCCATCTGGCACTTCGGGTTTGATGATTTATTGATCAGGTGCTGTCAACCACTTTGGAAAAAAGAGGTGTATGTTATTTAAATAAATGTGAACACAATTATTATATATATAGCCCCCATAAACCCCCCCCCCAAAAAAAGGGGGTGGGTGGAGGAATGATTAATCTCCAGGAGGTTGAAAAGGAGAAAAAATAAATAAACTATTGCGCTTTTGATGGAAAATGGGAAATCGTATTTTGGAGACTCGCCTCCTCTTTACTCAGACCAAACAAACTCAGCAGGTAACTTTCCTGGGTTTAAATTTAGATTTGAATCTTTAGATTCGTCTCCTCCGCAGTAGCCTACACCATAAAAAGTGCAATTGACTACAGATTTACTAAGGTGGAAAAGCCCATTAAACTCTTTGCTTAAGAAGTCTGGGTTTTCTTAAGGATTAACAGGGCACTACCTACATCCACAAGAAATTAAAAGACACTTGCTCCTGGGGAGGAAAGCCATGGCAAATCTAGACAGCATACTAAAAAGCAGAGACATCACCTTGCCAAAAAAAGTGCATATAATCATCCATTGCAACTGGTTTTCCCAGTTGCAATGGATGGCTGTGGAAGTTGGACCCTAAGGAAGGCTGAGCGCCAAAGAATGGAGGCCTTTGAATGATGGTGCTGGAGAAGACTCCTGCAAGTCCCTTGGACTGCAAGGCCATCCAACCGGTCAGTCCTAGAGGAAATCAACCCTGATTGGTCTTTAGAAGGCCAGATCCTGAAGATGAAAGTCAAATCCTTTGGCCACCTAATGAGAAGGAAGAAGAGCCTAATGCTGGGAACGATGGAGGGCAAAAGAAGAAGGGGACGACAGAGAACGAGATGGCTGGATGGAGTCACCGAAGCAGTCGGCGTGAGCTTCAATGGACTCCAGAGGATGGTAGACGACAGGAAGGCCTGGAGGAATGTTGTCCATGGGGTCGCAATGGGTCGGACACGACTTCGCAATTAACAACAACTTACATCCATATATTTTGCAGTGATTTTTTTTTAAACTTGTTCTGTTCTCGATGCTTTAAGCCAATCCAACTCGGCCCCTTTGCAGGGAAAAAAAAAACGACTTTCTTTTTTCACCACCAAACCTTCCATGCCCAATTTTTCTTTCAGAAATGTAGCACTTTCGTTTCACAGTCCCTTCCAAGAATTTCTGGTTACCATGGTACACCTCGGTTGCCGTTCAGAGTCCCAAATATTTTCGTAACGCAGCGGAGAATTTCAAAGCTGAGACAAGGAAGAGGGGAGGGAAGCCTCTCTCCCTTCCCCAACTGACCCAGCCCTCCCCTCCCCAATCATGTAGCTGCGGAATATTTCTATGGGCCAGAGAGCCGTAAAATACTTCTGGGATTCTGCATGCTGTTAATTAAAGTTATTTACAATTCCTAAACCCTTTCAAATCTGGAGTGGGGGGGAGAGAAGCAAAGGCAGACTCTAGACAGAAATGAAGGAAACAAGTGGGAGGGAAGAAAATTTATATCAATCCTTACCCCCCTTCCACCCTACAAAGCTGTGTTAGGAACGCTAACTCCCAAGTGCTTCTCCGGGAGGAATTCTATTTGGAAATATTTTAGTCAGAAAAGGAGCAGTATTTCTGTTGAGCTTGAAGAGCTGATTGTCTACGGCTGATTTAATTACAGCATTTTAAGGTATCAGATGAAGTGGGAACTGATATTCGAATATCTCAGGGGCTGCCACGTATTCTCCAAAGCACCTGAAGGAAGGACCAGAAGCGACGGGTGGAAACTCATCAAGGAGACAAGCAACCTAGAACTAAGGAGAAATTTTCTGACAGTTAGGACAATTAACCAGTGGAACGACTTGCCACCAGAAGTTGCGAATGCTCCAACACTGGAAGTTTTTAAGAAGATGTTGGATAACCACTTGTCTGAAGGGGTGTAGGGTTTCCTGCCTAAGCAGGGGGTTGGACTAGAAGACCTCCAAAGTCCCTTCTAACTCTGTTATTCTATTCTATTATTCTATTCTATTCTATTCTATTCTATTCTATTCTATTCTATTCTATTCTATTCTATTCTATTCTATATTTTTCTTTATTCTATTTCTATTCCATTCCATTCTCCTTTGCTTCTCCTTCTCCCTTTCTCCTTCTCCTCGTCCTCCTCCTCCTTCTATCCCATCCCATCCCATCCCATCCCATCCCATCCCATCCCATCCCATCCCATCCCATCCCATCCCATCCCATCCCTTCCCTTCCTATTCCTATTCCTATTCCTATTCCTATTCCTATTCCTATTCCTATTCTATTTCTATTCTTCTAAACTAGGTTCATAATCCTACTTGGTCTTGGACCGTATTAGGTGTCTTTGGACCTGACAAACCTTCCAGTGAAAACTCCACAGGGCTGTTGGAAGAGTTAAACTGGAAGATGGGAGCTATCCATAAAGGACAATCTGCTTTGGATATTGTAAAAATTGGATAATGGGGCCTGTTGCCCTTTGACGGGGCATGGAGAAACGCATTTACCGATCGTAATATTGGAGGCAGCTTCCAAACGACCTCGTTCCGTTTAGACAGGAAAAAGAACTTCCTGGCCAATAAGGTATGGTCTAAATAAAAGACCCAAGAAGTTGCCACCGAAATCTTAGCTCTGTGTGTGTGTGTGTATGTGTGTGTGTGTAAGATACCGAATCTTTCCAGAACTAGCTCTCCTCGCAGATAACAGAAATGGAGATTAGTTACATCAAGCTGTGAAAATTGCACGCTTATGCAAGGCCTGAGAAAAATGGTGCAAACAAAAAGTCTTACTTATATGCATAGGTTGGATTTTGCATTGGGTTCTGTTTCTGCAATGTGCACAGTGCGAAGGCTGCCTCCTCCCCAGATTTCTGCTTTGCTGATTTTTAAGGAAGATAGTCCAGGAAGACTTTTTCTTCCTTTTTTCTTTCTTTCTTTCTTTCTTTCTTTCTTTCTTTCTTTCTTTCTTTCTTTCTTTCTTTCTTTCTTTTCTTTCTTTCTCTCTCTCTCTCTCTCTCTCTTTCTTTCTCTCTCTCTCTCTCTGTCTCACACACACACACACACACACACACACACACACACACACCGAAACACACACACAAGGTCCACCATATTCTGGGCAGGCACAAGGAAGGTTCTTGGATTTAGCTCCAAAGGTGGCTAACTTGAACCCAGAACAACCCTGGTGTTTTTTCTTGGCATGGCTATGACTTTATGGAGCTCACTGATGGTTCTTTCTCCCATTTATGGGGCGTGGGGGAGGGATATTGTATTTTCCATGTTTTGGGGCCCATCAGCAGTTCTTTCAAGGGGAAAGAGAGCCTGGATGGCTTTGCAGATCTGTTTCATAAGAACTATTCTTTTTTTTTTTTTGCAAATGAATGCAGGATAAAATAAAAGGGATAGAATGTAATCCTTTCTTTCACCTTTCTTTTACCTTCCTTCCTTTCACCTTTCTTTCCTTCCTTCCTTCCTTCCTTTCTTTCGCTTTCCTTCCTTCTTTCTCTCTTTTTTCTTTCTTTCTCTCTCTTTTTTCTCTTTTTCCTTCCTTCTGTCCCATCCATCACCTTTCCTTCCTTCCTATCCCTCCCTCCTTTCTTTCTTTTCTTCCTTCTCTTTTCTTTATTTCTTTCTCTTTCTCCCTCTTTGCTTCCTTCTGTGCCATCCATCATATCTTTCCTTCCTTCCTTCCTTCCTTCCTTCCTTCCTTCCTTCCTTCCTTCCTTCCTTCTTTCTTTCTTTCTTTCTTTCTTTCTTTCTTTCTTTCTTTCTCCTTTTGTGGATCTTTCATGGATGAGAAGCGAAAGATCCTTCAAAGAAAAACCAAAAAGTCCAGTTGCCTCTTTAAAGAAAGAAAGAAAGAGAAAAAGCACCTTTGGAAAAAGCGTGACCTGATGGATGACTGAAAGATCTCAGCAGACGTTCTGCGTGGAGCAGTGATTATAAATGACATTGTTTTCCTAGTTTCTGGACAGGGACAGACAAACGCTCTGCTTTTGGGGAGCGAAAGCGATGAGCCTTTTAGTAGCCCTGATTGGCCCAGCTGAGGAAGGGCCTTACTCCTTGGACTCACCTGTACGCAGTGGTGAAATCCAATTTTTTTTACTACCGGATCTGTGGGCATGGCTTGCTGGGCGTGGTGTGGTGTGGCAGGGGAAGGATACTGCAAAATCCCCATTCCCACTCCAGAGGAAGGATATTGCAAAATCCCCATTCCCATCCCACTCTGCGGCCAGCCAGAGGTGGTATTTCCCGGTTCTCCAAAGTCCTCAAAATTTCCAGAACCTGTCAGAACCTGCTGGATTTCACCCCTGCCTGTAAATGCAAACTGGCTTCAAGAACTGACATGCCTCTTCGTTTACTGCCAGATCTGTTCCGAGACACGCGTTAGAGAGAAGGCTACATGTCACCTCCTGCTCTACGGTTTCAAAAAGACGTCGCCCTTTTCCTGTCATTTGTTGTTTATATACAGAACTGTCTCCCGATGCAGAAGTGGGACAGAGGTTTCCTCCAAGGAAATGCGATTGGCAATCCCAGGGATGCTGCTGCCCCCTGCAGTCCTTCCCAAAACATGTCTCCGATGCACTGAAGAAGCTCGTCTCCATCGGCATCCCAAACCCGTGTCTGTCCTTCAACACCTCTGAACGGCCACCCAAAGAGTTCACGAGGAGCAGGGATCCTGGAGAAGTGGAGAAGAGGGAACGGCGCGACCTCTGTGGAGGTCAAGGAAATGATTTTAGAGGTAAAGGCTTTCAACTCTAACGGCAACAAGGTCTCCTAGCTGGGGTGGGGTGGGAGCAGATAGACTTTCTCAACCCAACCGTGAGGATCTGAAGACTTCTGAGCTTGGGTGCTTAATCGACCTCCCTGAAAAATATCTCTGGACTTCCATTGGCCTTGGAGGATTGCTTCAAGGAGCGCAACGGGGAAGGGGAATTTGAACCCCTGATCATGCTACCTTCGCTGTCTCCCAACCTTCTAAAATGGTGGATAACGGAATAACTGAGTTGATCTCAGTTGATCTCAGATCTCAGTAAAGATCTCCTGCTCGAGGTCTTCTAGTCCTGGAGCAGGAGATCTTATAACATCACAGACAAATGTTCGTCCAATCTCCTCCGGTGATGGAGCACCCGCAACCTCTGAAGGCAAGACATTCCACCCGATTAATTTTTCACAGTGTCAAGAAATTCCTCCTTGGTTCTAAGTTGGATCTCTCAACAGAGAATGTAGAGTAGAGTAGAGTAGAGTAGAGTAGAGTAGAGTACAGTAGAGGGTAGGGTAAGGTAGGGTAGGGTAGGGTAGGGTAGAGTAGAGTAGAGTAGAGGGTAGGGTAGGGTAGGGTAGGGTAGAGTAGAGTAGAGGGTAGAGTAGCATAGAGGGTAGGGTAGGATAGGGTAGGGTAGGGTAGGGTAGGGTAGGGTAGGGTAGGGTAGAGTAGAGTAGAGTAGAGTAAAATGGAAGGGAAGGGAAGGGAAGGGAAGGGAAGGGAAGGGAAGGGAAGGGAAGAGAAGAGAAGAGAAGAGAAGAGAAGAGAAGAGAAGAGAAGAGAAGAGAAGAGAAGAGAAGAGAAGAGAAGCTGGAAGGAGTCTTGGAGGTCTTCTCGTCCAGCCTCCTCTCAAGCAGGAAAAGCTATACCATCTCAGACGGGTGACTGTCCAGTCTCTTCTTAAAAACCACCAGTGATGGATCAGCCACGATGTCTGGTGGCAAAGCTGTTCCACTCGTTAATTGTCCTTACGGTTAGGAACTTTCTCCTTAATTCCAGTTTAGTTTCCATCCGTTGCTTCTTGACTTGCCTTGTGGTGCTTTGTAGAATAATTTGCCCCCCCCCTTCTTTGGGGCAGCCTCTCAAATATTGAAATGCTGCTATCACGTCACCCCCTAATTCTTCTTTTATTTAGACTAGCCAGACCCAAAAACTTGCAGCCGTTCTTCGTTATGATTTAGCCTCCAGGCCTTCGGTCATCTCAGTTGCTCTTCTCTGAACTTTTTCCAAAGTCTCAACCTTTTTTTAAGTCATGTGTTGACCAAAATCAGTTTCCATCCGTCCATCCTTCTCCTGCTTTCAGGTGCTTTAGAGAACTGGTTGCCCCCACTCCAGTGGCGAAATTCAATTTTTTTTTTTTACTACCCATTCTGTGGGCGTGGCAGGGGAAGGATACTGCAAAA
Organism: Masticophis lateralis; assembly: GCA_030761175.1. Lineage (NCBI taxonomy): Eukaryota > Metazoa > Chordata > Lepidosauria > Squamata > Colubridae > Masticophis > Masticophis lateralis. Next base: position 3,020,378 of record JAUDYJ010000016.1, read on the forward strand.
TCCCCATTCCCTCCCCACTCCTGGGGGGAAGGATACTGCAAAATCTCCATTCCCACCCCACTCCTGGGGGGAAGGATAATGCAAAATCCCCATTCCCTCCCCGCTCCTGGGGGGAAGTATATTGCAAAATCTCCATTCCCTCCTCACTCCTGGGGGGGAAGGATACTGCAAAATCCCCATTCCCTCCCCACTCCTGGGGGGAAGGATATTGCAAAATCTCCATTCTCACCCCACTTCTGGGGGGAAGGATACTGCAAAATCCCTATTCCCACCCCACTCCTGGGGGAAGGATATTGCAACATCTCCATTCCCTCCCCACTCCTGGGGGGGAAGGATATTGCAAAATCTCCATTCCACCCCACTCCTGGGGGGAAGGATACTACAAAATCTCCATTCCCTCCCCACTCCTGGGGGGGGAAGGATATTGCAAAATCTCCATTCCCACCCCACTCCTGGGGGGGGGGAAAGATACTGCAAAATCCCCATTCCCACCCCAGTCCAGGGGAAGGATACTGCAAAATCCCCATTCTCTGCTCACTCCTGGGAGAAGGATATTGCAGAATCTCCATTCCCACCCCACTCTGGGGCCAGCCAGAGGTGGTATTTGCCGGTTCTCTGGACTACTCAAACTTTCCGCTACCGGTTCTCCAGAACCTGTCTGAACCTGCTGGATTTCACCCCTGCCCCCCCTCCCTTCTTGGGAATTGGTGAAGAGAACCTTCTAAGTTGCAACTCATCCATGATAGCCCACCCTACCCCATAAATAGTCATTGATGGAGAGCTTGTATAACTTGTCAGCTTGCCAGACTGTGTTTTTTTTCTCAGGATGGAGGGCTGGACGTCACACACCAAAGCCTTGACAAACATCAACAGATTGTTCCCTACATTCTTAGACCAGCTTCTGTTCTGTCCCCCCCGTCCCCCCCCAAAAAAAGCCAATTCAACAGCTCTAGATGATAACAGCTTGTTACCTAGGATACATGGTCATGCAGTCTAAGCCACATCTCCGTTCCCAGAAAGAGTTCTTTGATTACTAAACCAAGGCTGAGATCTGCTTTCGATGCGGCGGGGTTAACCCTGGGTTAGGAGGAACATCCTATCTGACGGGCAACTCACACAGGCTGACAGCCTTACGGCCTCATTGACGCGATTTATATTTCTTTATATCAAGATGTTAAGGGTCTGGAAATTTCTAAAGAAGAGCCGAGTGAGATTTCACCAATGCAAAGCTACAGACAAATAATTATGTGAACTAAAAGAAAAGAGAGAAAAAAAAAGAAAGCTATTTGATTAGCACATGTAAAAACATCAAAGAACTTGAAGCTATGTAAATCAGAAGGCGATTAAGTGCTTCAGTTTTCAGTGGTAATTAGATCTTTTAATCCATCAATTGTGATAACTCTTAAGAGTCCTTGACAATTTGGAGGTATATAAATGTAAGAAATAACTATAGTAGGAGATAGCTATGAATGACTTAGTTCTGCAAAGCTTGTAGCATCCATCGGGCACACTCTTTTTTAGAAGAGAGGAGAGGAGAGGAGAGGAGAAGAGAATCCTTTATTGGCCAAGAGTGATTGGACACACAAGGAATTTGTCTTTGGTGCATAGGCTCTCAGTATACATAAAAGAAAAAATACGTTCGTCAAGAATCGTAAGGTACAACACTTAATGATAGTCATAGGGTACAAATAATACAAGCTACAAAATTACAGTCGTACAGTCATAAGTGGAAGAAGATGGGTGATGAGAAGATTAATAGTAATGCAGACTTGACAGTTTGACAGTGTTGAGGGAACTGTATCTAATTGTTCTGGTGTGCAGTGCTCTATAGTGTCGTTTTGAGGGTAGGAGTTGAAAGAATTTATGTCCAGGGTGCGAGGGGTCTGTAGATATTTTCCCAGCCCTCTTTTTGACTCGTGCAGTAGACAGGCCCTCCATGGAAGGCAGGTTGGTAGGCATTGTTTTTTCTGCAGTTGTAATGATCCTCCGAAGTCTCTGTCTGTCTTGTTGGGTTGCAGAGCCAAACCAGACAGTTACGGAGGTGCAGATGACAGGCTCAATCATTCCTCTGTAGAACTGGATCAGCAGCTCCTTGGGCAGTTTGAGCTTCCAGAGTTTATTTTTTAAAAAATAAAATAAAATAAATACAAGAGTTTCAATCCACCTATCTACTCACGGGGCCACAAAGGGAACTCCCGAATGGCCAAATGTTGCTTAGCCATTGCTCTGACTACAAAATTTCAACCCACAGAATAACGTGATTATTTGGTCTATCCCCAGAGGGCTCCTGTGCTTAGGGTGCCACAAACACTTATTATGCTAGTGGGAACCTGGCAGTAAGTAACTGCAGTCTCAGAACTGGTGTTTTGCTGTACTGTGCCAGGCAACTCCCTATTTAAACTGGCTTAATTGAAAGATCCTTTGAGAAAGTAAAATATGACGTCTAAGGGTATGGCTTATTCTTCGGCTTGGCGTGTGATTGGAGTTTTAGGCAGTTCCGATGTGTTCGAGCAGAGCAGCATAAGAATAAGAATTTTTCTTAGAATAGAATAGAGCTGAAGGGGCTTCAGAGGCCTTCAAATCCAGCCCCTTGCTCAACCAGCAGAACCTATGCCATTTAGAGACAAGTGACTGTCCAGTCTCTTCTTAAAAACCTCCAGTGAATTAAGAAGATACGGAATATTACCAAACACGGAATCAATTTTATCAGAGGTTGGGGAAAAAAGGATGGAGAGTAAGAATGGAATGTGTATTGTTAAGTAAATCGAATACTCGGACAACACGAGGTGTATTAAGCACTAAGAAATGTAATTAATAAAAAATTAATAATAATAATAACAATGATAATGATAATAATAATAAAAAACCTCGAGTGATGGAGCCACCCACGATTTCTGAGAAGGAAGCGAATATCTGAGAATAAAGATAGAGAATAAAGTTTGTTCGGCTTTGGCATTTATGGTCGCTCAGCAATATCCCTTTAGGAAGGCGTAAAGACCTTCTACCAAGCACCCACAGCGAGTGAACTTCGGATGTGTAGACAAAGGAAACTTGGGAACATAAAGGAGGAGTACAGCCCACGCCTTGGGAAAGAGAAAATAATGCACAAGGGGTTCTCGTAGGTGTCTCAAATGGGGCAGCCATGTGACATTTGGGTCCCTGCTGAAGGGAACTGCTTGTCCGTAGCTGTCTCCGAGCCCACCTTCGGGGAAAGGCCCGGAGAAGGGTGAACAAAGAACTTGATTCAATGCCTCTGCTTCAGTGGGGCCGCCGATGTAGCCTTGTGCCTACACAGGTCACCCTTTGTACCTCCCTGTGTCCTCCCCAAAAAGCCACCGTTTCTCTCTCCAGATATAGCAATAGCCCTTAGACTTATATACCGCTTCACAGTGCTTTCCGGCCCTCTCAAAGTGGTTTAAAGAGTCAGCTTACTGCCCCCAACAATTTTGAGTCCTCATTTTAACCACCTTGTAAGGACGGAAGGCTGAGTTAACCTTGACAGGATCGAACTCCTGGCAACTGGCAGAGTTCACCTGCAATACTGCATTCTAACCACTGCGCCACTATATTATGTCTGTCTGTCTCTGTCTGTCTGTTTGTCTGTCATCCATCCATATCTATCTATCTATCTATCTATCTATCTATCTATCTATCTATCTATCTATCTATCTATCTATCTATCTATCTAACATGTGTACCCAAAAATAAGACCCTTATTTTTTTAAAACTCTGAAATAAGTGCTTGGCCTTATTTTCGGGGAGGTCTTATTATTTTGGGGTGCATGGAGCAAAATGGGGCATGGGGCTCCTCTTGCCATTTTACCCGATTTCCAGCTCTGCGTTGAAATATTTTCAGAGAGAGCTTATTTTCAGGGGGAGACTTATTTTAGTGCATGCATATAAGACCCGGTCTTATTTTCGGGAAAATACGGTAAATGTTGTAAGCCAAGGACTCTCTGTATATATTCCGTCTGAAATGTCTACGAACTTATTATCTCTTTCAAATCCCTTCCAATTCAATGTACAACAAGGAGAAGAAATTCAACTGGGGATGAGGGCGAGCTATGCCGCACAGCAAAAGTTGCAACTGAAAGAAAGCACATTTAAAAAAAGAAAGAAAGAAAAATAGCTGGAAATGGCAGGTAATGACTTCACCTGGCTTCGATTAGCTAAGTAAGAAGTGATCTCGGAGCTGCCCTTCAACTACGGAAGCCTCTGAAGGGAAGGAAGGCTTCAAATTGCAAGCGAACGGGTTGTCGACTTCCACGGCAAACACTCCTCGGCCAGAGAGAATCAAAATACTGTCCTACCTACAGGGTTAGCCTCCGATGCTCTTTTATGTTTTGTGTACAATTTTCGTGACAGGTCAACGCAGCTACGTCTGTGCTACTTCCTTCACACACATACACACACACACACACACACACCCCGGGGGATACTGCTACTCATAAACAATCATTTTAGACTGGAATTTTTAAAAGGCAACCTAGCAGACAGGGCTATTATTCCAAAAACTCGGCAAAGGGCAGCCACAATGTGGATGACACATCTCGAACGCATGTCTCCGTTTAATCCCAAGTTACCTAATTGAACGTCTTGCCTGAAAACTTCTAGTCTAGGAATTGATTCGGAGATTTTCATCTGTTGACACAACTCTTCCTTCCTGGAAGGAAGGAACAACTCTTCCTGGAATTTCCTTCTGAAATTCCGACCGCTTCTCTGACCGTAATCCTCCTTTCCTCTAATTCCCCCTTCCAAATGGAGGTATTAGGGTACTTAAGAACAGGATCTGTTTTAAAAGAAAAATAAAACTTGCAGTTACCTATCCTGGAAAAGGCCCAAATGAAGCCTGACTAGGTGGCTCAGTGGCTAAGACCCTGAGCTTGTCGATCAGAGAGGTTGGCAGTTCGGCGGTTCGAATCCCTAGTACAGGTCTCCTGCGTGAGTAGGGGGTTGGACTAGATGTCCTCCAAGGTCCCTTCCAACTCTTGTTACTGTTAGAAGCAAGAGTGGTAGGTGAGATCACGTTTATTTGGGAACTTTTGAGATGGGAAGTTCTTACCAAATTGCTACTCCCGCTGATTTGTTTTATTTATCGAATTTTAGAGCTTCCCATCTCGTCGAAGTTGACAGGCAGCGCACCGCGACGGATCGAACAGCAAATATAAAAAGCAGGAACGGCAGATATACAAATCGTGGGGTAAATGTCCTAAAAGCCCAATGTAAGAAAAAGTGTAAAAGAATAAAAATGACCCAATAAGTCTCCGGTTCTGTGGGAGCTCTAGGACCTGGTCACACAACTTCTTCCAGAATTTTAAACGGGATGGGACCTGATTTTAGGGGAAAGGATGCTCCGTAAGGCAGAGTGGTGCGGTGGTGACTCCATAAGGCAAAGTGGTGGCCTAGAGGTAGAGCTCTCGCCTCACAATCAGGAAATCTGTGAGTTTGATCCTAGGTAGAGGCAGATGTTTCTCTCTGCGGGCACACTGGGAATATATCTGCTCAACAAAACTCTGCACTGGCGACAGGAAAGGCATCTGGCCAGTAAACACTCAGCTCCATTCAGCTGCCCAGACTCCATCCCGATGAAAGGGATTATCATTAAAAGAAGATGATGTTCCTTAAGCAGGTACCCTGGCAGAGAAGGCCCTTTCTCTCTGAGATCGGATGGAGCGGACTGATGTAAGTAATTGTGTGGAGGGCCACAATAAAGTGATATAAAATATGTGCTACAGAGCTATTCTCTTCCTAGTTTAAGAATGTTTAAGGTAAAGATAAAGGTTCCCCTCGCACATAGGTGCTAGTCGTTCCAGACTCTAGAGGGCGGTGCTCATCTCCGTTTCAAAGCCAAAGAGCCAGCGCTGTCCGAAGACGTCTCCGTGGTCATGTGGCCGGCATGACTCAACGCCAAAGGCGCACGGAACGCTGTTCCCTTCCCACCAAAGGTGGTCCCTATTTTTTCTACTTGCATTCTTTACGTGCTTTCAAATTGCTAGGTTGGCAGAAGCTGGGACAAGTCACGGGAGCTCACCCCGTTACACGGCATGAGGGCTTCGAACCGCTGAACTGCCGATCTTTCGATCGACAAGCTCAGCGTCTTGGCCACTGAGCCACCGCGTCCCCACAAGAATGTTTTTTACTAGGGGTAAAAAAAAAAAATCCATAGTAAGCCAAGGTTTTTGGCCTGCACAAAGCCTCTGCAGTCTGCCTTCTTTACCTTGGGGCCACGGAGAAGAAAGTGTACAGGCCTACCTGCTCACAGGTGCGCTCAGCTTCTTCAAAGAAAGGGCAGTTTAACTTCCAGGTAGATAGAGGGAGGGAGGGGGAAATAGCGTGGGAACAGATGGAAAGCAAAAAAGGCAGAGAAAATGCAGTTGCATGGGAAGAGCCGAGAAGGGAGACATAACGGAAGGCAGGAAGAATTTAGGAAGAATTTAGTTCCAATGAGATACCAAAAAAATGAAGGGTACATCCACATTTTCGAAGCTGTGCACATTTTCGAAGGTTCGTGCGCGAGCAAAGGCCATGCACGGAAAACCGGGCGCAAACACTGAAGGTGGGGCCAAGATAGGAGGTACCAGATCTGGCTTGCCAGAAAATCCACCTGAGAAATATTAAAACCCTCTTCGCAAAACTCGGTATATTTTTGGAACTCAAATTTGTTAGCCAAAATGGGAAGGCGGTAACAGCTTCCAGGCTTTCTTAACTGACATTCTTTCTTTTCTTTTCTTTTTTTTTTTTTTTGTTTCTTCGGGGTTACGTAGCTGAAAGTCAATTTTGTCTCAGCGATGAGTGAAAGATGTTAAGAAGATAGCACAGGAACTGCCAGATGGCTGCACTGAAGATGCTGTACTTCAGTCTGTGAGCAGGCAAAAAAAAATTTATACATATATATATGTAAAAAAAAAACCCTTATTTGTAGTCTTTCAAAAGGATGCTAAACCTTGGTTGTTGTTTATATATATATATATATATATATATATATATATATATATATATATATATATATATATATGTAGGTCTTTGGTTATTCGGGTCTTCTCCCGCGTAGAATTGGAAGTATCTTGGCGACGTTTCGACGAAGTCTCATTCGTCATCTTCAGGCTGGTGTTCTCGGCTTCGTGATTCCAGGAGCAATGTGAGATTGCAGCTGTTTCTTTGTCACATTAATCCTGGAAGCACGAAGCCGAAGACACCAGCCTGAAGATGACGAATGAGACTTCGTCGAAACGTCGCCAAGATACTTCCAATTCTACGTGGGAAAAGACCCGAATAACCAAAGACCTACATACAAACACCCGCGAAAACCTCAGAAAACATATACATATACATATACATATACATATACATATACATATACATAAATATAAAAACAGGTTTAGTTCATTGGGAAGCATCAGTCGAGCATCAAAAGGGCAGAAGCGTCTGGATCAAAGATGGGATATGACTGATGCTACCCCTGACCTGGCCTTCTCATTAATCCCACAGCTGTTGAAGCGTGCTAGATTATAACTGCAGGGTGAAAGGTGTCACGGGAAGAGAGAAAACATTTATTTCAGAAGAGGGATAATTGGAAGCTGAAGAGATCTTGAGATCCCAGGGTTAAGGAAGTGCTCCGGAGCAGGTGCGGTGATGCTCACCAGACCTGTGGGTGCCTCTTTGAAAAAGCTGGGGTACAGAAACACCGATGGGATGTTTATCTCTCTTCCGAAGTTCGGTTGGACATCTCCGTCACTCCAGTGGGTGTTTTCCTGAAAAGACCCAGCTTGTTTACTGACCAGCGGTGATCTCCTTGCCCATGTTTGGCTCAACAACTGCCACACGAGTAAGATCGATGCTAGACCAAATGACACTTTGAGGATCATAAGCACTGCATAAAATCTACTCCTACTCGCTGGCTCCCCGTCTTGAGCCACATTGCACCACCAGGCCGACGAAGGCAGGATGCCTTAGTGAAGGAGTACAACCAAATTATAAGAAATCCATTTCTTTCTGTGCACGCTGATCTTCCTCATCTACCCCGTTTCCCCAAAATTAAGACCCTGCCTTATTTTTTATTTTTTTTTTGAAGCTTGAAATAAGCGCTTGGCCTTATTGCCATGCGCTCAAAAGTCCAATTGGGCTTATTATCAGGGAATGTCTTATTTTGGGGGAAACAGGGTATCTATCTATCTATCTATCTATCTATCTATCTATCATCTATCTATCTATCTATCATCTATCTATCTATCTATCTATCTATCTATCTATCTATCTATCTATCTATCTATCTATCTATCTATCTATCTATCTATCTATCTGGTGCTCCTTGACAAAATATCCACCACATTGTGTCCGAATGTCCATCAAGAGCTTACACCGGCCCAATGTCTGATTTTTTTCCAAATAGACATTGAATGGCTGGGTGGACTGGACATTAATATTTGAACCACTATAAGTCCATGTATTTGCCATATGTTAAATACTGTATTTTTTGGAGCATAAGACACACTGGAGTATAAGATGCACCTTAGTTTTGGGGGAGGAAAATAAGAAAAAAACTAATTGGCGGGTGGATCGGCCTCCCGAATACCCCCAGTCAGCTGTCCCCAGAGGTGAATTTTAGGAACAGGTTCCTTGGTTGTGAGCTCTGTGCCTTGCTTTTTTTTCTACCTCTGAAACTTCTGAAACTCTGTTTCAGAAAAAACTTTACTTTTTTGCCTCCGAAACAGAGCTTCAGAAAAAAAGCATCTGAATCTTTTTGGACGCTTTTTTTTTTTTTTTTTTTTGAAGCTCTGTTTGGAGGCTTTTTTTCCGAAGCTTCGTTTCAGAGGCTTTTTTTTTTTTTGAAGCTCTGTTTGGAGGCTTTTTTTCTGAAGCTTCGTTTCAGAGGCTTTTTTCAGCCTCTGAAACCTCCATTTGAGAGACTAGGCGGGGCAAGTCTTCGGAGTAGGCATGGGCAAAGATTTATTTACTGTATTTTTTTGGAGTATAAGACGCACCCAGATTTTCACCTTCTTTTTTGGGGGGCAAAAGGTTGCTTCTTATACTCCAAAAGATACAGTAAATAAATCCTTGCCTATGCCTACTCCGAAGCACCTGCTCGGCTTCAGAAGTACAGAAGCACGGACCATCCTTGCGGAGCTGCCTTCCTGTGGGCCGAGACAAATGAGACAGAGGCAAGGTCGTACAAACAGAACATAAAAACACAGTTACTAAAAGCAGGTTAGAGAGACACGTCGAGCCCTAAAATTCACCGCCTGGTGCGTGGAAAGCCAAAAGGGAGGGCTTCTAAGACAAAATCTCGCGGCCCACCTCTGCGTTTGGAGGACCTCTTCATTTCTCACCCAGAAAGGATGCTCGGCTGCATCCCTTCCGCAGTCAGTTTCCATGGCAACCTCCACTTCAATGGAGCATTGTCGGGTTTTGAAGGAACAGAGGAGGGGACTTTGAAACGAGGAAAACGTGCTCGCATAAGCCTTTCCTCCACCAGTGGCCTCATGGTGTGGAAGTCACTTTTCATCGACTGCGTAAACTGCCCAGCGCCTTTCAACTTTCTCTCCGCTTTTGCAAATAGATAGAGGCCCAGGATCTAAAAAGTATGTGACATCCCTCAAAAATCTCTCCTATTAAAACAGGGCGGCATGCTAAATGCTCAGGAACGCTCTCTCGCTGTTAATTTTGAGCAATTTATACTACGCTGAAGTTTTATTTAGGGAAAAAAGGAGAACTGGCTTATTGCAAACGCACAGTTGACGGAAACAATAGAAATCCTTTCCGGATTATCAGCGCAGTTTTCTAAGGCCCCGTTTCTCTCGATATTGGATTTCGCCAAACCCACGCGCGTGTTTCGGTTTCGCATCGCAGGTTTTCCTGGCGGACACACACAGCCGCCTCCGATATAAATAACTTAATATAAGTTCCCACAGAAAGTTCCCAGAGTGGGGTGGGAATAGAGATTTTGCAATATCCTTTTTTCCCCAAGGGTGGGGAGGGAATGGTGATTTTGCAGTATCCTTTTCCCAGGAGTGGGGAAGGAATGGGGATTTTGCAGTATCCTTCCCCTGCCATGCCCATTATGCCACGCTCGCCAAGCCACACCCACAGAACCGGTAGTTAAAAAATTTGGATTGCACCACTGCTGTCCATTAGGACTCCAAGATCCCTCTCGCAGTTACTAATATTGCGCGAGGTACCACCTACACTGTACCTGTAGATTTTTTTGCCTAAATGTAGAACCTTCCTTTTTTTCACCATTTAAAATTCAAAGGCAGCTCCAACTTGAACTAAGACCCAGGTGGGTGAGAGGTGGAATTGTTCCGTTTTACCTGGAGCTTTAGGCTGTCTCTATTAGAAAGCAGCAGGTAAGTTCAAACACCTTTAGCAAGCGGCTTCTAGAAGTTGTCTCAATGCTCTTTTCTTGGAAGAGTGCGCAAGACCTGAATAAAGAAAGGTCAGCCGCCATAAAAACCGATTAAAGCTGCTGGATCATAAAGAGGAGTGTTCACCTCTTTGCATGTGGCCACTGCCTTATTTGAGCCTGGATATGTCTAAGCAGAACAAGGAGGTTTTTGAGGTTACAGTCAGAGGACGAATCCGGAAAGTTAAGTTGGGTACGTCTCTAAAAACCAGACCTAACAATATTGGGATCAGCAGCCATGCTGGCGAGAAAATTATTGGATAAATCCCTCAGCTGCACAAATAAACTTCTTTATTATCGCTCCCTGCGTTATTTGCCAGGCAGAGTTCTTTGCCGAGCCCAGCCGAGTCTTATCAGGAAACGAAAACAAAACCTTGAACTGTCATCCAGAGATTCTCAGCTATCAAGAAGTGTGAGATTAATAATAATAATAATAATAATAATAATAATAATAATAATAATAATAGTAATAATCATACTGCAGGCTTATTTACTGCCGACAAGTTCCACGGATTTTTTCCTTGTGATATAAATTCCTTGGTCTGCAAAATCAGGTCAAACTGTACTATAAATAAATAATAAATAACTTTATTGTCATTGTACGCGTATAGACGGTATACCCATACAACGAAATTCACTTAACACCCAAAGACCCGGTCCAACATGCATAACAGTCCCCAAACACATTCCCACCTACCACAAATTCCCCACCCCTAAACCACCCAAATATCCACACAACAGACCAAGTAATACTGTCCAACAGCTCACTGATGGTGGCCCTTTAGTTCATTGTTGACTGCAATTATAGCTCCGGGACAAAAAAAACTATTCAGAAGACGTGTGGTCAGAGTTTGAATGGTTCTGTCTCTTCGGCCAGAAGGCAACAGTCCAAAAAGATGGTAAGCAGGATGGGAAGAGTCTCTGAGAATGTTGTGCAACTTCCTCAAACAGCAAGATTTGAAGATGTCATCCAGGGCTGGTAGCCGGAGTCCGATGATATTCTGGGCAATTTTAATGATTCTCGGTAGAGTTACAGAGCTGCTCCTGTACCATGCAAGAACGCCGTATGTCAGGACACTCTCAATGGTGCTGCGATAGTAGGACAGAAGGAGATGCTGAGATAGATTAATTTTCCTGAGCATTCTCAGGAAGTACAGCCTCTTCTGTGCCTTCTTCACAAGCATGTTAGCATTCGTAGTCCATGAGAGGTCCTCTGAGATATAAATGCCCAGAAATTTAAAACTATTATACCATTATCACCAGCGGTTGGGTTTCATATATTCTTACCACCAGTTTGCCTACGCATGTGCAATTCGCTTTGTGTGTGCGCCTTCAGCCTCCCATGCATGTGCTTTGCTCATGCGCCCAGCTGCAAAAACGTGGCTAAATAAGACGCCTTTACGCTGGGACGGGTGAGCGGGTCCACCTGCGATCTCCGGCACGAACCGGCTGAATACCACCAGTGATCATCACCCTCAGGAGAGGTCTCAGCTTCTTAGCATCTTCAGGTCGGCCCTACTCTGAGGCAGCTCTGATGAGCACATGAACATGTCTCTTAAATTAAAATATATAGAAAATCGGCATCTCCGCAACCATGCCTAAACTTTATTTTGCTTTTTTAAAGAGCTTTGTTCCGGCTGTCCAATTTCTACTTGTTTGAGAAGGTTGACCAAAGAGGTATTTTGTTGGGTTCTTGGTGTTCTCCAAGATGGGTGGTCCTTCTTGTCGTTGATTGTGTTAACTTGAGCTGTATATGGTAGCTGCTACTACTGGGACAGCCTTTTCTGGGGAATTATGGTGGGTAGTCAAATATAATATAACCTGAAATCTAAGGAGATTTGGAAGCTCTCACCAATATTTTAGGCAGCATCTTAAGATGTGCCGTAGAATCTATAAATTTCCGACTCCTTAGAATAGGCTAGGGTAACAGAGTTACTATCCCCGGCTCAAGCAGGAGAGCCGATATCGTCTTGGTGCTCTTTCTGACTCCTTCAAAACTTTCAGGGATGATGTAATGAAGGATGGAACTGTCTGGGAACTGATGCTCTAAATTTAGAAAGTGTCTGCTTCCACGGCCTTATTTTGCAGTTGCCTAGCCTTTTATTAAAATCACCCTGTCTCAAAACACTGGTTATCCGTTAAAATGAGATTCAGTACCTATGAGGCAATCTGCCCAATTTTGTCTTTTAATGACCGTGTAATTTCTCGCATCGGGGTGGAGTCGGGGCAACTGAATGGAGCCAAGTGTTTAGTGGCCGGATGCCTTTCCTACCGCCGATGCTGAGTTTTTGCAGCAGATACATTCTCTCATTGTGCCCAGAGAGAGAAAGATCTGCCTCTACCTAGGATCGAACTCACAGCCTCCTGATTGTGAGGCGAGAACGCCACCTCTAAGCCACTGCACCACTCAGTGAGGCAACCTGCCCAATGAACGTTGTTATTTCCTACTCAGGGTCTCCATTCTACATCGTAACAGAAACCAAGCAACAGCCTTGGGTACGGGAGGGAGCAAAACCAGAGAATTCACTGAGCTACCAAATGCAATAACAACAATAAAATTACAGACAGTGGCACCACAGACACACACACACAAAGTTAATACCTAAGAAATAATCTGGGTAAAATCAGGACACAGAGCTATGGATTGTACAGATCTACCTGAGTGTTAACTCCAATATAAATTGAGTAAATATACCTGGCCTAGGATTATATGATATAAAATTATGCATTGTGAAACTGAAGGCTTCAAGAAATGACAAACGTCAGCAGAAGAGAATAAAAATGCCATAATTGGGGAGAAGCAAGTGAGGAACCATTAGCTGTGAGTAAGCTGTGAAAAGTATAGTAAACAACTCGCCGGTAAAATCAGAATAGGCTTGCTGAGTCAGCCTAAAGCCTGTTATAATGTCTGCCCCAAATCTACATCAACCAGATTCTAGTGATGTACAAGTGTAACATTATAAATCAGTGACAGCGAACGTTTTTGCCGCCACGTGCCAAAAGTTAGGGGAGTGCGAGAGGGGGTTTGTGTGTGCGTGTGCCCACACCCATAATTCAATGCGCCCTGCCCCCCATACATGCATGTGCAACCCCTGTGCATGGGTGCGCGAGCCCCCCCTGCGCTGCCACCCCTTTTGGCACGCAATGCCCTGGTGGGCCTGGTTTTCGCCCTCCCCAGGCTCCAGGGCCTTTCTAGGAGCGTGGTGAGAGCAAAAAACGGGCCTTCCCCAACCCCCCAGAGGCCCTCTGGAGGCTGGAAACAGCCTTCCCGTGGGCCCAAAAGGGCTGAAAATCAGCTTGCGCATGCCGAAGCTGAACTATGGCAATGCTCGCATGCCCACCAATATGGCTCCGCGTGCCAAGGTTTGCCATCACGGGTATAAATTAATGGGATATTGGTTAATACATCCCTTTACTTTCCCATGTTCCAGGGCCAAAAATATGCTGTATATAACCAAAATGTGATCCTAAAAAAAAAAACAAGAACGGACGTTTCTACATTATTGTTGCTTTAAAATATATATATATATAAAAGAGATAGAAATCCACCGACTGCAGATGATACTCAATCAATTCTGACTGCAAGAAGAACTAAAAAGAAAGCAGAGGAAGAGGAGATGGAATGGAGTATTCTGAAACGGGGCACAACGAACTGCAATGATGAATGTTTGTTGATTTGTATACCACCATTCATAACACACTCACAAAGACAAATGTATCTGACAGAGGCGCACCTAAAAACCAGAAGCGAGGTGGAATTTATCCTGGCGGACAGAAAAACGTTAGTCGCACATTAGAGCAAAAAACCTAGACGAAACAACAGACGCTACACAGAATATCTGCACAACTGGCTGGGGAATTCTGGGAGTTGAAGTCCACCCCATCTTACAAGGTTGAGAAACAACTGCTTAAGGAACAGCTGGAAGGAGGACCTTCTCCGAGCCATGTGGCACTGCTGGGAAAGTTCTTCTTAATGTCCCAGGTAAGTTGCGCCTGGATGTTACGTTATAGTGATGAATGGTCCTGAGTGTGAGTGAACAATATTTTTATAGCTTCCTCGACCTGCTTCGGAGCTTGTAGAATCTCTTGAGGAATTACTCAAACCATGATAAATTACGGGGGGTTGAGAAATAATACGAGCAAGCCATTCTGTTCCAATCAATTATTATTATTACTTTTTGGATGCAATCCTATATCCCAGGATCCCATAGCCCACCGTGGAATGAAGGAACATCGGCTGTTAATTCACAGGCACAGGGTAGCCCTTGACTTATGACCACGACGGAGCCCCAATTTTCTGTGGCTAAACGAGAGCCGTTGTTAAGTGTATTTTGCTTATGTGTTACGACCTTTCTTATCGCAGTCACGTTAAGCTGTTAAGTTAGCAATACAGCCATTCGGTGAGTCTGGCTTCCCCACTGAATCTGCAGGCCGGGAGGTCGTAAAAAGGGGACCTCGTGATCATCCCGGGACACGGCGACCGTCATAAATTGCCTGAATTTCGATCACATGACCGGGGAGACATACGCTCCAATGGTCGTTAAGCATGATAAATCGTTGTTAAATCGCTTTTTTTCAGTGCCGTTGTAACTTCAAACGGTCACTAAACGAATGGTTGTAAGTCAAGGACTACCTGTCTTTCCAGATCTAAAGGATCATCTGTTATCTCCGTTGGCCCCCAGTGAGGGGTTTAAAAAAAGCAACCTGATTTATTCCAGAAATGCTTCCTCGTGTTTTCCTCACCCGGATTAAAAACAACAACAGTAATATATGTGTAATATTGACTCGATTTACCTATCGTAATGATGTTCGTGGAAAGGAAGGAGCGTGGATGCACATCCTTCCGGGGCGAGAAGCTGTCCGGTTGTCCCAAATCAGGAAGCATCTTGTCCAAAGTCGTCCCACGTCCCAGGTTACGATTTGGTGCCTCTCGAGCTTTGAAAAATTGATGCATTTATAGAAAGATCTTCAGTCCTGCCCAATCTTTAAGCCGCGGTCACAAGAAAGAGACAAAGTCTGTTTTTTGACCCATATTTGTCCGGTACTTTTCCCGTTTGCTTGATAACAGCTGCCCAAGTCATCAATCCTTTCTACAGTTCTGATTTGTAAAAGTCTTTAATAATAGTAATAATTCAAGATAAGGGATTTATGGTTTTCTGCCACTGAGTCAGTCGCCTTTGTGTAGTTCCCATTCAACCTCTGGATTCAGCTTCCCTCTTCTTTTCGCTTTTCTTTGGGATCCCAAGAGATCCGATCTGTGCCTTCGGTCACAATCTGTACGTCAGGAAAAGTACCAGACCGGGCGGAAAATGAAGTTCATATCCATATCATTTTTCAAAGCGGGAAACTTCCCGTCGTTGTGTTGCATTTGTCTCCTCTGGATCTTTCTTTAGGAGTTGGTAAATCAGCTGAGGGGGGAAAAACAAGGTATGATTAGCACAGTACTTTCTTCTTTAATTCTATGACATTCAGCAGAAATGTGAGAAATATCTATTTTGACAGCTTCTGCAGCAACTGAGATTAAAGACGTGATGTGCTTGTCTGGGTAGGAAATACATGATTGTCACATTATCCTAAGAATTTTTGATCTAACTTTTTTTTCCCCCAGCCTACTTACCGTGTTTCCCCGAAAATAAGACTGGGTCTTATATTAACTTTTGCTCCAAAAGATACATTAGGTCTTATTTTCTAGTTGGGTCTTATTTTCGGGGAAATACGGTACTAAATGCGTCCGTCTGGCCGATGATCTGAACTGGGGCTTATTATATTACGAGCATCCTGAAAAATCACACTAAAAGTTTATTTTCCGGCTGGGTCTTATTTTTGGGGAAACAGGGTATATGGTGAAGTTATGTAATTATTTGGCTGGTTATTCAAACTTCCGAACTGGTTTAGAGGGGAAAAAAGTTGATCAGAACTGATTCACATCTAATCTTATTCATCCATTCAGTCTGGTTCCTTGATTTAATCACTCAAATGAATTCACTTTTCAAACGATTCACTTTTAAAACGGAGTCTTTGATTTGAGGAGTCAAGTATTTTCCTTCAATGGATGATATTCTGATGGGACGGGAACAGGGTTAGTTTGAAATGAAAACCACGACCAATAATTTTCTGCCCTGAATTTGGCTAGCCTTCCGTGTCCGTGCAAGGACATTCTATTTTTCAAATGACAAAAAATTTCCCCTTCCCTCTACTACCTCCCACAAATTTACCATAAATAAAGTTGCTATTATCATCTAAGCAAAATACTTTTCTCGATTACTCACCAAAGGCCTAAATATTCCTTAATATAACTTTTTTTTTTAAAAAAAAAGCTGGGGGAAATGGGTGTATAGGGGGTCCGTTCGACTTACGACCGCAACGAAGCCCAAAATTTTTGTTGCTAAGTGAAACATTTGTTAAGTGAGTTTTGCCCCGTTTTACGACCTTCTTGCTACGGTTGTTAAGTGAATCTGGCTTCCCCAATGACTTTGGTGGCGGCAAAAGATGATCACATGACTCTGGGACACTACGACCGTCATAAATTTGAGTCAGTTGCCAAGCGTCTGACTTTTGATCATGGGGGATGCTGAAATGGTCGTAAATGTGAAAAATGGCAATAGCAATAGCCCTTAGACTTATATACCGCTTCACAGTGCTTTACAGCCCCCTCTAAGAGGTTTACAGAGTCAGCTTCTTGGTCCCAACACTCTGGGTCCTCGTTTTACCAACCTCGGAAGGATGGAAAGATGAGTCAACCTTCAGCCAGTTGGTCAGGATTGAACTGCTGGCAATGGGCAGAGTTAGCCTGCAATACTGCATTCTAACCACTGGGAAGGAAGGAAGGAAGGAAGGAAGGAAGGAAGGAAGGAAGGAAGGAAGGAAGGAAGGAAGGAAGCTTCACAATGCTTTACAGCAGGGATGAATTGCTACCGGTTAAAGCCGGTTCGCTGAACCGGTAGTAAAAAATGCTACTGGCTCACCGAACTGGTAGTAAAAAAATGTAAAAAAAAAGGTTCCGATGATCAGCTGAGCAAAGGTTGGAACTTTTTTAAAAAACTTTTAAAGCATTTTTTTACTACTGGCTCAGAAAATAGGTAGTAAATAGGTAGAGCCTGGTGAGATTCGAACTGCCAAATTGCAGACAGCCAGCAGAAGTAGCCTGCAGTACTGCACTCTAACCACTGCGGCTCATGGTTGGAAGTCACTTTATTTTGGTGCTGTTGTAACTTCGAACGGTCACTAAATGAACCGTTAGAAGGCGAGGACTTCCTATATGATTTTGTGGTAGTACTGCTGCATTTGTTTATTATACAGATACAGAGAGAGATTGTACCAAAAAACTGGACCCTATTAATCAATCACAATATGGTTTATTGATTTTTATTCTTTCTCCGAGAGAAAATGTTACCTTGCTGACGATTGTTCGAAGGTCACGAGTCAAGCAAATAAGGAAGTAACTCAGGAAGAAAAAGGCAACCGATTTAAACATTTAATGTCATTTACATAATAAATAGCTGGCCCTGATTTTTTTGATACGCCCTTCTTCCTGGAGAAAGTCTATCTGGCACCAGTTTTATGGCGTATGATGAACACATCAATCTATTTTCTTCTTTTTTTCTATTTTACTGGGACCTCTGTGAGCAAGGGAACAGTTTATTACAGAGGGGAAGCTGGGATACTCTCAAAAGAGGGTATCTGACAAGAGCCACAATTTTCCTGTTAGTTCTCCCTTCTTTTTTTTTTACAAAAAACAAAAAAAAAACAAAAACAAAACCCTGGCAAGACATTTGAGCTGATGTAAAAAAAACACACACACACAAAATGATCCCGTTCAAAGATATGAAGAACCGTCGGAGTATTGCACAACTGGCACTCCCTTTTGCAAGTTTTATAAGTGCCATAAAAAAGAAGGACGCATGAATGAAAATTGTACCGGTATTTTTCATAGAACACAAAATAACAGGGTTGAAAGGGACCCTGGAGGTCTTTTAGTCCAACCCCCCTATATCCGTGATGGTGAACCTATGGCATGCATGCCACAGGTGGCACGTGAGAGCCATATCGGTGGGCATGTGAGCTCAGCTCCAGCTGATTTTCGGGCCTTCTGGGCCCGCTAGAAGTCGGCAAACAGGCCATATCCGGACTCCGGAGGGCCTTCGGGGTGGTGGGGAAAGCTGTTTTCGTCCTCCCCAGGCTCCTAGAAAGGCTCTTGTTTTCACTCAACATCTCCAATTCCTGCAAATCCCTTCTTCGTATGTTTTAGCCTTCAGTCCCCGGATCGTCTTCTCTGCACTCTTTCTAGAGTCTCAACATCTTTGTAGTGGGCCATGAAGTGTGAAAACTGGTTCATAAGTCCCTTTTTTCAGTGCCGTCGTATGTCGAGGGCTTCTTGCACTTTACAAAGACTCCCGCTTTCCCAGGTCACTCGATTAAAGCCAATCCACCAAAAATATCCGTGCCGTCCATTCAAGGTGGCTGCTCTTAAATTAAGATTTTCTTCTCCTGCTTAATTATGATATTTCACTCCTTTGTGAATATCGGGGAGTATATATCCCGATCCTCCATGCCGATTTTGTCATTCATTCCAAAATAAATGATTAGGAATGTACACTCAAAACGAGGATGCTGACATTTGCAATGAACACCGACGGTCTTGCTGGGCTGACAAAAAAAATGATAACGCCGGATGATAACGAAGTCACAGGGAAGATTGCGTTTACTCGACTTCGTCAAGATTCAAAACCGATGGCAGGTCTCTAACTGGCAGAGTTTCCCAACAACCACGAGGTTTAAAAAATAAATAAATAAGAAAAAAAAATAGAGTTACTGTGCCACACGTGTTTTCAAAGAAAGGTGATACTAAGCTGGTTTTTTTTTTTTTGCCACCGCAAATCCAGAGTTGACTGGAAAGGTAATTAAATCATAAAAACATAAAATAAATATATATATATATTTGAACGGTCTTCTCAGCAATGGGGCGAACAGCCCACGGCATTATTCACGGTTGTCGATCAGAAAGGTTGGCAGTTTGGAGGTTCGAATCCCTAGTACCGGTCTCCTGCCTAAGCAGGGGGTTGGACTAGATGATCTCCAGGGTCCCTTCCAACTCCGTTACTGTTACTGTCAGGTTTTTATTTTCAGCCATTGTGTTCTAAATGAACACCTGACGCTGTTTCTTTTTGGAAATGCTTTTTGAGCTTTTCGGTTGCTATTTGTCCTCCCAGAATAGAAATAATAGGAATAGGAATAGGAATAGGAATAGGAATAGGAATAGGAATAGGAATAGGAATAGGAATAGAATAGAATTTTATTGGCCAAGTGTGATTGGACACACAAGAAATTTGTCTTGGTGCAGCAGTCCTGAGGGCAAAGGTGAGAAGAGGGGAAATAGTAAAATATCTACATTGCATTGGAACATACAAACAAAATTGGTCTATAATGCAGGTTTAACAGTGGAATTACTGGCTGATTCTTAATTTTACTGCTTTGCTTATCTGTGTAAGCATTTATTGGTTTGTTTGGGTTTTTTTCCGAGTTATCAAAACATCTTTATTCTTTTCTTTTGCATTTCGCAATTCAGTCCCATTACATGTTTTATAAGCCACAGTTACCGGAAAGTCACTGTGATACTTATCTGTCCGTATAATTTTAGTTGTCCATCAGGGAGACAGGGAGAAATGATCGTGGCTTGCAAGAAACAGGAGTTAAAGGAGGGAAAGGTACTTTACAGCAAAACAACGTAAGGTTTTTAACGTATACATTTAAATAATTGCAGGTTTATTTCCCTGCTTGGCTTCTAGCCTTCTGGCAAATGGCAAAGGACGTATTAAATATTTGTTGGTTTGATTCCCCCCAAAAATGGGTCAGGCAGCACAATAAATAGATGTATTTTCTTCCTAATGTTTTTCCCACAAGTATAGGTTCTAATTTTTTTCAGATCAACCATTGTGTCGTTCCATCGGTTGCGACAGGAACTGACCGATAAGCTTGTTGTTCAAAACAGAGTCACTGACCCAGCAGGCTTTGGTGCTTAAGGCAAGCAAAAATTACTTTTCTTCTGTTTTTCTTTTCCGGACAATTCTCAGTCAGCCAGGTGAAAAACAAGGGAGGAGCACCATGATGCATTGCAGCTCTGTCGGTCTGTCTTCTTTTCTTCGGTTGATTTTTCCACTTTTCATTCAACGTCTTCGGAGAACTTACCTCTTGAACTCAATGCGTCAAATGGGGAGAGAACAAAGTCTCCAGAGACCCAAAGGGGTTTTAAACAAAAGGCAACTGGACTTTCTTCTCTGCCCCCCACTTAAAAGACGTTTCGCTTCTCATCCGAGAAGCTTCTTCGGTTCTGAAGAACCGAAGAAGCAGGATTTAAATTAAAGTTTAATTCAACTGATTAAATTGAAGCAGGGGAAGCAGGATTTAAATTAAAGTTTAATTCAACTGATTAAAATTCACCGAACTCCATTTCAATGCAAGGATCCGCCCTTCAGTCAGAACCGAGGAAGCTTCTTGGAGGAGAAGCGAGATGTCTTCGAGGGGAGGGGGAAAAAAAGACAATCCAGCTGCCTATTGGAAAGAGATACCTTTGGGGAAACCATGGACGATGGAGAAGCACCAGAGAGAAGATCTCAAGATGTTGACCTAGGACTGTGATGGCGAACCTCTGGTGCCAGGGTGGCACGCTGAGCCCTCTGTGGGCACATGCACTGTCGCCAGCTGGTACCGGCCTGAAAAATGGCCCACAAAATGGCCTGAAAATGGCCCAAGAAACAGCTGGAGAACAGTCCACAAAATGGCCTGAAAATGGTCCAAAAATGGCCTGAAAATAGCCTGAAAAATGGCCCCGAAAACAGCTTGAAAAATGGCCCAGGAAACAGCCCACAAAATGGCCTCAAAATGACCCGAAAACAGCCTCAAAACAGCCCCCCCCCGCAAAAAAAAAAAAAAGCCGGGAAAAGGCACAAAAAACGGCCCCAAAACAACCTGGAAATTGGCCAAAAAACAGGTATGTGTGGGCCGACCAGTTAGTCTTCGGGTTTCCAGCACTCCAGCGCGCGTACATCCACGCACGCTCTGGTTTGGACACTTGGTGCCGAAAAGGTTTGCCATCACTGACCTTGGAGAATATATCAGTTCCGATTTATTTTATTTTATTTTTTTGAAATTCACTGTAGTCAAGAGCGTAAAGCCAAGGCTTTGAGCTCTACCCACTCTGCAACATCCTAGGTCGCACGCCGGTTTCCAGCCCAGTATTTTCACTCTGTCGTTGTTTTCCTTCACACGTCGCCATCCTCGCGCACACAGAGCTCTTGTTATGCAAAGCTGAAGTTCCTGGCTCCTCTGATAAATCCCTTATGCAATTCAGTTCTACCATTATCTTATCAGGGCCGTTCCCAGCTGGGGGGGCACCGAGCACTGAAGGCCAACGAGAAGGATTTTCAGCCACCGAAATAGTTTCCCAGTTTGCAAGGCCAACGGTTCAATTTGAGAGCCACTGTCCCGGGAGTGGCTAGAGACGCTGAGCTTGTCGATCAGAAAGGTCGGCGGTTTGGCGGTTCGAATCCCTAGGACAGGCCTCCTGCGTGAGGTTGGGGAGGTTGGACTAGATGACCTCTGAGGTCCCTTCCAACGCTTGTTACTGTTACCCCAGCCGTCAATGAGTTGGCAGGAAAGCTGTGACTGCGTCCCACTGATGCTCAGATGATGGTAGAAGATTCCAGAGGTTGCAAAAGTAGTGGGGGGAGGAACTTTGCAGAGTTTCCCGGGATTCTGCTCCGTGGAAAGAGGGAATTCTGGGATTTTTTAAGTTCGCACGTGTTAAAGTTTCCAAGGTTGAGGGGAAAAAAGTATTTTTTTTTTCTCAAGAACTAGCTATACCGTCTCTTCCTGCTGGACTCCACTTCCAGTGCCACGATTGCTCTTCCTTTTTCACAGATTAACAGAATTGGAAGGGACCTCGGAGATCATCTATTCCAACCCCCTGAGCAGGAGACCAAAAATGCCTATACCATTTTTGACAGATGGCAGTCTGGTCTCTTCTTGAAAGTCTCCGGTAATGAAGCTTCCACAACTTCTGAAGGCAACTTCTGTTCCATGGGTTGATGGTTCTCACTGTCAGAAAATTCCTCCTTATTTCCAGGTTGAATCTCTCCTTGGTCAGTTTCCATCTATTATTCCTTGTCTGGCCTTCGGGTGCCTTGGAGAATAGCTTGACCCCTTCCTCTCCTCTGGGGCAGCTCCTCAAATATTGGAAGATGCCATCCTGTCTCCCCTGGTCCTTCTCTTCACTAGACTAGCCATGCCCAGTTCCTGCAACCGTTCATCATATGTTTTAGCCTCCAGTCCCCTCATCATCTGGTTGCTCTTCTCTGCACTCTTTCCAGAGTAACAGTAACAAAGTAGGAAGGGACCTTGGAGGTCATCTAATCCAGCCCCCTGCTCAGACAGGAGACCTGTACTAGGGATTCGAACTGCCCAAACTGCCAAACTTTCTGATTGACTGTCTTAGCCACTGAGCCATCTAATCAGGTCAGGCAGGATGCCAGAAGCTGTTCCCCCCCCCCAAAAAATATGGGTGGGGGCCAGCCAGGACCAAAATTATTACGTTTCTTTCTAATTCGCCTACGCCGACGTGTTATTAAAATTAAGAAAGTGCAATTATTCCGGCCAGGTATTTAAAGTAATTTCCCTCTCCCTGCCACAGTAAATATTGTTATTTGGACATTAATTTCGGGAAGTCTTTGGGCTTACACCTTCCTGCCTTCACAGATCGCAGGCGAGATTTTATTTATCTTCCTTACCCTACACTTCATTCCGAGCGAAAGAGTTCGGACTGCCATAATCTGTCTTTCTAGGGTTGGCAGTAAGTACGTTTTAAAATACAGTTATTACCTTGCTCGGTGAAAACATAACAAACGATTATTTAAAAAAAACACACACACAATCTTGGCAAGCACAGGAAAAAAAAAAATCAAAAACGCCAAGGAACGCCAAAAGCCAACATTTTAAACCGTTCAAAAGGTTGAAAGCGTTTCCTGAAATGCTTTCAGTTCACGGAAAAGCCAAGAGCTTCTTTCGGGGTGGGGGTTGGTGGGGTGTGTGTGTGAGAGGTTTTCACGGCAAAGACGCGAATTCGAAAGAGGGCCCAGGCAAGGCCTGCCGTGGGAGTGAGTTCCAGATTTAAACCATGATAAGGGTTCATCCTCGAATCCCACCATGGTAAAAGGGTTGACACGGGAACGTCAATCTCCCTTGAGAGACTGAAAGTGAGTTACGAAGGTCTTTTCCTGTACTTTTCACCTTTTGGCCTTCACACATATCCTGCGAGGTAGGCCACTGAAAGAGATAAACTAGGCGAGTCCAGCCAGGGTCTTTTGGGAGCTAAAAAGGTAAAGGTTCCCCTCGCACATATGTGCTAGTCGTTCCCGACTCTAGGGGGCGGTGCTCATGTCCGTTTCAAAGCCAAAGAGCCAGCGCTGTCCGAAGACGTCTCCGTGGTCATGTGGCCGGCAGGACTCAACGCCAAAGGTGCACGGAACGCTCTTACCTTCCCACCAAAGGTGGTCCCTATTTTTCTACTTGCCTTTTTTTTTTTACGTGCTTTCAAACTGCTAGGTTGGCAGAAGCTGGGACAAGTCACAGGAGCTCACCCCGTTACACGGCTCTAGGGATTCGAACCACTGAACCGCTGACCTTTCGATTGACAAGCTCAGCATCTCAGCCACTAAGCCACTGCGTCCCCCTAATTTGGGGAGCTAAATGATCCTTTCTGGATCCCCTCTGGGTCAGAAGCCTAACGGCCGCGACTAAAGTCTCAACCTGCAGCCTCAGGGTACAGTTAGTACCACAACTGAGCCCAATGTTTTCTGCCGTGAAGTGAGACATTGGTTGAGGGAGTTCTGCCCCCATTTTACGACCTGTCTGGTACTAACCCAGTCATTAAGCGAATATGCCTTCCCTGTGCTTGTCGGAAGGTCGAAGGAAGGGGATTATGTGATCCCGGGATATTGCAACTGTCCTAAGTACAAGTCAGTTTCCAAGCATCTGAATTTTGATCACGTGACTGACCATGGGGATGCAGCAAAGGTTGTAACGGTGAAAAACAGGAAGGACCTAAGTCACTTTTTTCCAGTGCCTTTGAATGGTCACTAAATGAACTTTTGTAAATCAAGGACAATCTGTTATGGTTCAAACTTATACCCAACGTTTCCTCCCCCCCCCCCCCCCCAGAAGCCTGCAGTCCTTTCCCAATTCTTCTTCTTCTTCTTTGGACCCCCTTAAGGTTCTTCAAACTTGAAAAAACGAAACTCTTATCAGAAGCCGGGCCCAAGGAGGAAAAAAAAAAAACAACGTTATCGGCTTACCTCATCTCAACTTTGCTCTCTTCTCCTCCTTGGGTTTGAAGGCTCTCCCAAGGGATACAAGACTTCGAAAGGGCTGGCTTCTCAGAAGAAAAGAATGACGAAGAAGAAGAAGAAGAAGAAGAAGAAGAAGAAGAAGAAGAAGAAGAAGAAGAAGAAGAAGAAGAAGAAGAAGAAGAAGAAGATGGTAGGCCTGGCCTCTTCTCTGCAGAAGAGAAAGAAGATAACCGATTAAAAAATAAATAAAAAGATTCAAAACCAAAGCTAAAAGCCAACGGGGCAAACCCGAAGCCTTGTCGAAGTCAAGCAAGAAACGGCAGGCGTAAAATACCGAATGGATGAGACATCTCAGCGGGATGCTGTCTTCAGAGTCTCATTTGCTATCAGATCCAGAGCGAAGGAAGGGAGAGAGAGACAGAGAGAGAGAGAGAGAGAGAGAGACAGACAGAGAGAGGCAGAAGTTAAATGCTGTTGCAACCTTCAAAGCGTGCAGAACTCTTCCTGTAAGAGCTTGTTGGAATTTGCCCAACTCGCTCCGGCTTCAAAGCCAGGAAGGAGCTTTAGTCCTACAAAATTTAGAGGAGTCTGAGGAAGAGGAGAAGGAGGCGGAAGAGTGGGAAAAGCAGGGAGGGAGCGTACCTCAACTTTCTCAACTCTCTTGGCTCTTCCCTTGGACAGCTGCAACGTCTCGCGTTCTCCCCTCCACCCTCCACCCCTCCTGCTCCGTCTTGCGTGCCCGGTTTCTCCCTTTGCAGAAACCTCCAAAAAGGCACGGCCCCTCCCACGCACACGCGCTTTTTACATAATGACGGGGCCCTGAGATTACAGAGAGCCGGGCCGCCGGCTGATCCAGCCTCCTTGTCCCAGCTCCAAGGTAACAAGTTCAAAGGGAGGAGGGCCGAAAAGGCGAAAAGCGGCAGGGGGAAGCCCGCTGGCCTTAAGACTGGACTTTGGGTGATGGTATAGTTGGTGGGGAAAAGTGGAAGGAACTTGTTCTTCAGGTTGGAAAACAGGAAGAAATGGGTTTATGGCTATGTTTGCACACTCCCTCTTTTTTTTTTTCCCCTTGAACAGACCGCTGATAGGAAAAAGGAACGTTGGATGAAAGGCTACCTGCGAATGTAGGTGGGGCTGGGTTAATTATTAGCGAGCGAGTCGACTGGATCTCTGCTGGCTTCCGGGATGCCTCATCCTGAACCTGTGCAGGACAGGTAATGACCAAAGTCTCCAAATCTGTCAGAGAGAGAGAGAGAGAGAGAGGAGAGGATGTAGTAAGAGAAGGGGGTTGGACTAGCAGACCTCTTAGGTCCCTTTCCGCTCTTAGGATGCTAGGTGGAATCTATTATGCACCACAAATAATAACAGTAATAATCTTCTTTTTTTTAATAATTTAATAATTTATTGTTATTATTATTAAATTTGATAATTAAAATAATAAATCTATTATGCACGCAAATAATATCTTTGGTTAAGTCTGAGAACAGGTCAGTGGTGAAATCCAAATTTTTTTTTACTACCGGTTCTGTGGGCGTGGCAAGGGAAGGATACTGCAAAATCTCCATTCCCACTGCACTCCAGAGAAAGGATACTGCAAAATCTCCATTCCCACCCCACTCCAGGGGAAGGATACTTGCAAAATCCCCATTCTCACCCCACTCCAGGGGAAGGATATTGCAAAATCCCCATTCCCTCCCCACTACTGGGGGAAAGGATATTGCAAAATCCCCATTCGCTTCCCACTCTGGAGCCAGCCAGAGGTGGTATTTGCCGGTTCTCCGAATTGCTCAAACTTTCCGCTACCAGTTTTCCAGAACCTGTCAGAACCTGCTGAGAAGGCAATTTCACTGTTTAAGCGGTCTGGACCTCAACTTTTGATAACCTCTGGCCGGCGTGATGGGAATGATAACACTACGATGTAAATTTCTCAACCATAATGGGTATAAGCCACCCGCCATTTTGTAGGGGAGACGGGTGCCCTAAAGGCTTCAAGGTGTTGGTTACCGCCTTTAAAGTGCTCCATGGCTTAGGACCTGAGTATTTACGAGACCGCCTTCTCCCACCAATAGCCTCCCACCGACCAGTTCGCTCTCACAGAGAGGGTCTCCTCAGGGCGCCGTCAGTCAAATTATGCCAACTGGCGACCCCCAGGGGGAGGGCCTTCTGTGAGGGCTTTTGCTCTTTGGAATTAATTGCCCCCAGAGATACGTAACATCCCTGACCTTCGTGCTTTCCGCCGTGCTCTCAAGACCCTGATGTTCCAACCATTTAAATGATTTTTAATCAGATATTTTAATTCTGGGTTTTTAATTTTATCAGGCCAAATTGTTTAATAATTTTAATTTTAATGTTATGATGTCTGGGTGTTTATGTTTTTATCTGGACTGTACACCGCCCTGAGTCCTGCGGGAGAAAGGCGGTATAGAAATATAGTCAATCAATCAATCAATCAATCAATCAATGAAAGAAATAAATAGCAAAAGTCTAGACTTGGTACCAGGTTTTTAACAGCTTTAAAAATAAAATCAGATTTCTTTTATGCATTTCAGTGTTTTTCCTCTGAAAATCCATGGCGTGGCAAAACACACGGTCCTCCAAATTTCACTTGATTTAATAGACTTCGCTTGCCAAGAAAACCTGTGTTGTGTGTCTGGGGGGAGAGGCATTGAAGTGGCCAGGTGTGGAGGAGGGTTTTTTTCAACTCATCCAGGCCTAGCCACTTCAATCCTTTTCCCCTCCCTGACCCCAACCCCCCCCTTTCCCCTCCCCCACACACATTTTGAATGTTGATCCCGTGAGCAGAAGGATGCTGCCATGGACATAAGTGTTACAGGAATGACGTTATGACTTCAAACGATCGCTAAATGAACCGTTGTTAAGTGCGAGGACCACCATTTAAAGGAAAGTGACGATTCGCCTGGATTTTAAAAAAAAAAAATCACACGAAGAACATCGATGTTTAGGTCTGTCCTCATGCAACACACATTCAAGATACAAAGAGAGAGAGAGAGAGAGAGAGAGAGAGAGAGAGAGAGAGAGGAAGGGAAATGCAGGATGGCGAGCGGAGCGCGTAAGTTTTGCTTCGTAGATTTTTCGTAGAAAAAAAATCTGTTCGGAAAAAAGTTGAAAGGGCAAAGAGGTACATGAACAATACCGAGAATACTGTACCACAAAACTCAAAATGGCACCAGAAAACTCAAAAGAGATCGCCAGGAAAAAAGAACAATGATCTTTTATCCCCCAAGAATTTCCCCCGCACATTTTCTTCTGCAGGCAGCGTCTTGCCTACTGAATTGTCGGCTACAAATTCTTACAACGTCATGCTAAATTCCAACTTAAAACCCCCAGGGCACTTGAGAGTTAGAGTTGTATATAAAAAACAGTGATACCTCGGTACTCATCGTTAAATTGGTGGCGGGAACTGCGACGGGTAGCGAAAACACCGAGTACCCAACAAATTTTTTCCCCACGGGGGAATAACGAGAGTGAATCACGGGGCAGCCAACAGTGACAAGTTCAAGCTCGCGCATCGAGTATCACACAAACGGCGAGTACCGGGACTCAATTTTGCATCGAAATGCGTTGAGTACCAGATTCGATGCGTTTCAAAGCAGTCGAGTACCAAGGTACCACTGTTACAGATGGTTTTGTTATTTTTCTGTTCGATCAGGTATGGAACGCTGTTCGCTTCTCACCAAAGGTGGTCCCTATTTTTCTACTTGCGTTTTTTACCTGCTTTCGAACTGCTAGGTTGGCAGAAGCTGGGACAAGTCACGGGAGCTCACCCCGTTACGCGGCGCTAGGGATTCGAACCGCTGAACTGCCGACGTTTCGATCGATAAGCTCAGCGTCTTAGCTACTGAGCCACCGCGTCCATTTATATATATATTTATATATAAAAATACAAATAAATTTATATTTGCTGATAAAGAAATAAAGGGAAACTAATATAGATCTATTTCAAGCCATTTAGCTCTCATCAGCTAGCCATATCCTTACTCGAATTCGAACTTAGCTAGCTGATGAGAGCTAAATAGCTTGAAATAGATCTATACTAGTCTCCCTTTATTTCTTTATCAGCAAATATAATTTTGGTATAAAATGATTTATCATGAATGTGACTGCTTGAGGGCTCCTGGATTGGAGCTGAAAGGCAAAAAGGATGCTCCCTTCCATATTGGGGTAGACCTGAAAAACACATAAACACACACACACACACACACACACACACACACACACACATTATATATATATGCACATCCCTAAGATGGTTAAAAATATATCATTTTCTCAGGAAATAACTCATGCTAGTGGAACGGATCAAGGGAACGTTCAGTCAAAAGTCCTCCTCCTGAGCCAATTTCACTATCTGGAAATAGGAAATCAAATTCCAGACACAACTATGAATCCAGCCAATATTTTTCTTTTTTTTTTTTTAATCTTAATCAACTCCCAAATTCAACAAAGCTTAACAGCTCGTAAGAATTTGGCAAGGCTAATCCTAATAAATTGGCTCTTACCGCTATGCATCTGTCAATCTGCTTGAGGGTGGGGGAGGGGAAAAAAATCCCTATCAAGCTTGAGTTTCTCTCGCTTTCTAATTTTTCCAGTCTGGAATCGCATTTCCCTTTCACCCACTTTTCACATCTGGTTGCACATTTTTTAAGGCCGCACAAGAATGTGTGTCTGTCTTTGGAGCGCGGTTTTTAATATGCTCTTTGTTTTTGGGGGGGGTTTTTGCAAGCAACTTTCTCTGATAGGTTACACTCTTGGGTTTCGATGTCCATAGACGTGTTACGGAGGCGTTGCGTTTTTCTCTAACTTGAGCTCTTTTCTACGTATCCTTTTCATCTGGAATGCTGAGTCCCCAAAGCCCACTTCTCAAAATTCCTCTTTTATTCACATTTTGGTTCAAGGAGAAGGAAGAAAAATCAGCTGGAAGATTCATACAAGGTATTGCAAAATAGCCATCCATCAACCTGATATTCCCCATCTTTGACTCTGCAAACCATCACAAAGCTACAAACCGTGGGTTGTTAGCCTCCGCGGCTGATTCATACACGCACACCCACACCCCCCCAAAAACTATGTCAAATCAACACAAAATATCCTTAAGGCTTGGCCCCAGGGGTGAAATCCAGAAGGTTCTGACAGGTTCTGGAAAACCGGTAGCGGAAATTTTGAGCAATTCGGAGAACTGGCAAATATCACCTCTGGCTGGCCCCAGAGTGGGGAGGGAATGGGGATTTTGCAGTATCCTTTCCCTGGAGCGGGGTAGGAATGGAGATTTTGCAATATCTTTCCCCCAGGAGTGGGGAGGGAATGGGGATTTCACAGTATCTTTCCCTGGAGTGGGGTGGGAATGGGGATTTTGCAATATTCTTCCCCCCAGGAGTGGGGAAGGAATGGGGATTTTGCAATATCCTTCCCCTGGAATGGGGTGGGAATGGAGATTTTGCAATATCGTTCCCCCAGGAGTGGGGAAGGAATGGGGATTTTGCAATATCCTTCCCCTGGAATGGGGTGGGAATGGAGATTTTGCAATATCGTTCCCCCAGGAGTGGGGAGGGCATGGGGATTTTGCAGTATCCTTCCCCTGGAGTGGGGTAGGAATGGAGATTTTGCAATATCCTTCCCCCAGGAGCGGGGAGGGAATGGGGATTTCGCAATATGCTTCTGCCAGGATTGGGGAGGGAATGGGGATTTTGCAGGCTGCAACTGACAGACGATGAAACGGCGGGCAAAAGAACGCATTTAAACTCGGCTGCCGTTTAGAAAATGAGCTGGAAGTTGGCAGCTCAGGTCAAGCAACATTAATTATTGTTCTCGGAGGTGAATTTGGCCCTCCAATATCAGAGGCAGTCTCTTCCCGCTCCTGGCTGGTAGTGAAGATGCCACGAGGTTGGTCTCTCTGGCTCAATGTCAAACTTCTGCAAAATGGGGCGAACGAAAAATTACTCACTTGCTGCTCCAAGGAGACGCGAAGCCTGTGGTTAAAGGAACACCCTGAGCCTTAAACCTGTTCTCTTGGTAGCATGTCCTTAAAAACACAGCTTTTAATCACACGCACCTTGTTGAAAAGTTTCCAAACGTTGCAAGGAGAACAACATCTGCAGCCCTAAGCAAATAGGGCTTCCCGTTCTAATCCCTCGGCGTAATCTGGATTTATCAGGGATGGAGCAAGCTGCAGCTTCTGGTGGCAAGTCGTTCCACTGGTTAATCGTTCTCACTGTCAGGAAGTTTCTCTCTTGAGTTCCAGGATGGATCCCTCTCTGGCTTAACTCCTAGAATTCCCCAGCCAGCATGCTTTAAGATTGCTGAATATAGAACTCTAAAAGGGACCTTGGAGGTCTTCTAGCCCAACCCCCTGCTTAGGCAGGAGACCGTACCCCATTTTCAGACAAATGGCTGTCCAGTCTCTTCTTAAAAACCTCGTGATGAAGCACCTACAACTTCTGGTGGCAGGCAGTTCCACTGGTTAATTGTCCTCAACATCAGGAAATTTCTCCTTGGTTCTAAGTTGCTTCTCTCCTTGATGAGTTTCCACCCGTTGCTTCTTCTCCTGCCTTCAGGTGCTTTGGAGAATAGCTTGACCCCTTCTTCGTGGTAGCCCCTCAAATATTGGAAGACTGCTATCTTGTCACCCCCAGTCCTTCTTTTCATTAAACTGGACATACGCCATTCCAGCAACCGTTCTTGGTGTGCCTCCCCTGGTCCTTCTCTTCGCCATGCCCAGTTCCTGCAACTATTCTTCATATGTTTTAGCTTCCAGTCCCCTAATCCTCTTTGCGGCTCTTCTCTGCACTCTTTCTAGAGTCTTTTTTTTTTAAAAAAATGCTGAATTAAGAGAAAGGAGACTTAGGTTCCCGTTTGCCCCTCAGCCATGGAACTTCCATCGACGGCTTTGAAAGAGTCACTCGCTCGTTCTCGGTCCCACCCGCTAAGAAAAATAGATAGTTCCTTACTACCGTTGACTGGTAGTAAGACTTTCAAGGGACTGTCGATGGCGCAGTTAGAATACAGTATTGCAGGCTGACTCTGCCCCACTGCCAGGAGTTCGATCCTGACTGTTGCAGAGCTAGCCAGCTGAGGGTACATATGCGTATCAGCATCGCCATTCTTTTAGCCACTGTCCACGTGCGCCAAAGCAGCGGTAGTCGAACTCGATTTCATTGAGGGCCGCACCTGGGAGGGGGGGAGGCGTGGCCAGGGTGGGCGTGACCAGCTTGACGTCACTCATGTCTGTGGTAACCTGCGATGAGCGGAAGTCGTGCCGTTCGCCATCATCTGGACCCTCAGGTACGAAAGGCGGAATACAAATACAACAAAACAAGTTTTATCTTAAAGATGCTCTCTCAAGGAAAGCTGTGTTGCTGTGTGGAGCACAAACCTTCGAGTAAGTCAAGCAATTAACGGCAGGGATTCTCACTGTGGAGCTTGAGTTGCGTGTCTGTGTGTGTGTGCAGAGTCTAACCAGGTGGCTCAGTGGCTAAGACAATAGAGCTTGTCGAAAGATCGGCGGTTCGAATCCCTAGTGCAAGTTTCCTGGAGTAGATGATCTCCACGAGTCCTGGGGCCAGGGTTTGAGAACCGCAATAATATCTATCTATTTTTGTGATTTAAAATCTGTGCTATTTTTCCCCCTTTCTTGTCCCAGCCCCAAAGCCATCCCTAGATGGGTAGTGAAATTCTCCCACACCGAGGTTCTCAGAAAATGAAGCAGTTGATTTGAGGCACGTCTGCCACCTAGTGAAATATTTTTTTTTTTAATTTATTTTTTGGAAGGAAGAAAGCAAGTAAATTGTCTGTGGAGATTCTTAATCGTCCAAGTCACGGTTGTCTCAAAGGGGTTTATATTTTTCCAAAAAGCAACTAGATTTTCTTGTTTTTTTTTTTTTCGAAAACATTTCGCTTCTCGGTATTTTCCCATTCGTGCACCTAAATTAGGGGAGTGGGATCTGAAACCTGGGGGCAAACACCGAAAAACCAACTCCTCCAGAAGATACCCACAGATAACCAAGCTTCTGATATATTGGCGGATTTTGTGGTTTTTCAATGAAAAGAAAGCACCGCTAGCAATAGTAATAGCAGATTGATATATCGCATTATGATTACAACCCTCTCTAAGTGGTTTACAGAGTCAGCCTATCGCCCCCAACAATCTGGGTCCTCATTTTAACGGAAGGATGGAAGGCTGAGTCAACCTTGAGCCTGGTGAGATTCGAACCGCCGAACTGCAGGCAGCCGAAGTAGCCTGCAGTACTGCACTCTAACCGCTGAGCCACCGCAGCTCATAAATGGTATAATTTCGCTGCGTGAGCAGGGAGCTGGACTAAAAGATCTCTAAGGTCCCCTCCAGCTCTCTTCTATTCTATTCTAAGGTGTGCTGTGGTTGAGGGATTCTGGGAGTTGAAATCGACACACACTTAAAAGTTGCCAAGGTCAATTAACGCTGCTTTGGAGTTCCAAAATAAAGTATTTTTACAAAGAGGAATCTGAGAGTGGGGCAATAGCCTAGAGGTGGAGCTCTCGCCTCATAATCAGGAGGCTGTGAGTTCGATCTTAGATAACAGGCAGATAGTTCTCTCTCTGGGGTACAATGAGAATGTATCTGCTGAACAAAAACTCCGCGTCGGCAACAGGAAGGGCATCCGGCCAATAAACACTCCATTCAGTTGCCCAGACTCCACCCTGCAAGGGATTATGGGGTCGTTAAAAGATGATGAAGTGTTAAATCTGAAACG
Organism: Masticophis lateralis; assembly: GCA_030761175.1. Lineage (NCBI taxonomy): Eukaryota > Metazoa > Chordata > Lepidosauria > Squamata > Colubridae > Masticophis > Masticophis lateralis. The sequence goes on from JAUDYJ010000016.1 coordinate 3,053,860, forward strand.
GCATGTTGCTGCTTGATCACTTTATAAGATCAGCGACTCACTCGGTACCTCCTATCTGGCAGCTGTTGTGGTCCACCAGCAGCCTGCGGAGTCAGACAGTGAGGAGGCTGGGGAGGAACATGGGCCAGTCCTGGAGTCTGGGGAAGGCTCGGACGAGGGCTCTGCGTCGGAAGCAGAGAAAGGGCCATCTGGGAGGTACGTGCTGCCTCCGGAGCCTCCAGAGTCGGACCTCAGCAAGGCAGAGGAACAGGGGGAACCTGTGCCCAGTGAGCAGAGCTGCCAGAAGGCAAGAACAGCTAAAACAAAAGGGACGACTCAGGAGTAGGGCTTGGAGATGATTGGCCCCTCCCATAAGACTTAAAAAAGGAGCAAAGGCATGAGGGCCTTTGCAGGAAGCAATGTTTGTTAATTCTGTGCACTTTAAAGCCTGAAGCTCTGTTTGATTCTCGACTCCATGTGGCTTTGCCAGTTAGGTCTTTGGCAGCGTGTCAAGGGAGATGAAGGTGGGTGATGATCAGCCTTATCCCGAAGGACTCTTTAGAACTTTTTGGGACTCATCTGTGAATGAACAGAATTCACAGCTGTTAAAATAAAAGAGGTTTTCGGGACTACTCGTGTGCTTTAATGACTCAGGAAACCTAGGTCAGAACAGCGGCGTGAATCCCCTCCAGTATCCCAAATATATCCAGCTTTACTAGACTGGGACCATAATGCTCTTTAATTGCTTGAATGAGCCTTTTTTTTTGGCCTCACATAAGATTATGGGGAAAGGATTTTTAAAGTGTGCCTATCTGCAACTGTTCAGGTCAAAAGGGTCCTCATCAAAGCCAGTAAATCATCAATTCAGCCGGTTCGGATCGGTTCGGGAGAAGCGGTGGCGGCAACCTGCGGGCGCAATCCTGTTCTACATTGCTGTGTTTTTGATGCTGCATGCATGGATGGACGGCACGCGCGAGCGAGCGAATTGCCGTGTCGTTTGACATCGCACGCACGCGTGGACGGTGCCTGCGAGTGAATTGCTGTTCTTTTGTGATGCCACACGCATGCACGGATGACACCCGCTCACATTTCCGTTGCTGGGCGAACCGGTTTGCTACAGTATGTGACGCTCACCTCTGACCAACAGTTCGATTTAGCGCCTCCGATCTTTGCAGGACTCTGGAATTTGGCTCTCCACACGGCATGCATAAGCGAAGGATTTAAGGTGTGTGTGAGAAAAGGTAATTTGTCAGGAACGTAGCTATTTGCGGATTATGCTGCTGACATAACAATCATCTTCCTCTTTTGTGACTTTCATCAGTGAGTCACAAGGCAGTGACAAACCGTTCCTCCCCGAGTTCCAGATGGATGCCAAAATGTATAGCTAGAGCAAATTTCAGACAAGGGTTGTCTAAAGGGAAAATGGTACATCCACAGCCTTTATGAAGTCTGGCTGCGTTACTGTAGATATAAAACTAGGGGAGACATGATAGCAGTCTTCCGATATCTCAGGGGCTGCCCCAAAGAAGAGGGAGCCAAGCTATTCTCCAAAGCACCTGAGGGCAGGACAGGAAGCAACGGGTGGAAACTATTCAAGGAGAGAAGCAACTTAGAACTAAGGAGAAATTTCCTGAGAGTTAGAACAATTAACTTGCCTCCAGAAGTTGTGAATGCTCCAACACTGGAAATGCTTGAACCGACTAGATGAACGAATTGCTTCCTGCAAAAGCTCACGTCCCATTCGCGCCTCTTTTATGTCTTCTGGGAGAGGCCAACCATCTCCAAGCCTTACTCCCAAGTCGACCCTGTTTTCTTAATTGTTCTTGTCTTCTGGCAGCTCTGCGCATGCGCACACCGGGAACAGGCTCCCGCTCTTCTTCTGCCTCACTGATGTCAGACTCTGGAAGCAGCACATAACTATCAGATGGCCTTGGCCCCCTCTCTGCCTCCGATGCAGAGCCCTCGTCCGAGCTTTCCCCAGCTCCCAGGACTGGCCCAAGTTCCTCACCAACCTTCTCACTGCCCAACTCTGCTGCCAGTTCTGCTGGCCACTGGAGGGCCACAACAGTCTTCAGCTCGGAGGTCCCTTCCAACCCTATGATTCTTTAATGAATCCAAATCTTTGTATTTTCCAAACTGGGAGAATCAGTTACCAGATGACGACATTAGAGTGCGGTGCAGTGGCCTAGAGGTGGAGCTCTCGCCTCACCATCAGGGGGCTGTGAGTTCGATCCTAGGTAAAGGCAGATATTTCTCTCTCTGGGCACAATGAAAATATATCTGCTGAACAAAAACTCCGCATCGGCAACAGGAAAAGCATCTGGCCACTCAACGCTCTGCTAGTTCTATTCAGCTGCCCAAACTCTACCCCGCAAGGGATTATGGGGTCGTTAAATTATGATGATGAGTTACCAGGAGATGACACCAGCTTGAATTGCACTGGATAAAGTTCTGAGTTTCTAAGAAGGTAGCAAAAGCACCCGAGTGCAATTTCTAATTGCCGCATTGGGGTCATAATGGAAACACCCCCCCCCCAAATCCAGCAAAAACCTTGTTCTATACTTAATTATCTGGCATTCCCTTTCCCCCGGTGACATGAGTTCTGTCAATGCAAGCGCTTAGCCTTGTATCGCTTCTCACTTTTATGTGTGGCTGAATAAAATCCTTTGGCATTTTATAAGGAGAGGAGAGTGGGGGGGGGGGGTGGAACACGCACTTACCCCTCCATTCACCGGGACTTAATTTCCATCTAATAAACATGCTGAGGACTGCAGCCTAAAACATAAAGGAATCCTATCCAAAGCCTGGGAGCGCTAAGCAAGTTCTATTTACCGAGAGCAGTCCTGTAATTTGGTCTATTCTTTTCTTAGCTTCAGGAACAAGTTGTGCCTGGTAGGGTTTTCTTCTCTCCCTTTTGTCAAGTGTTCCTTGCATTTTAATTCTTTGGACATGCACTCAGATGTCTTACTGAGCTGAAGCGAGCCGGCCTCGGCTCCATTGCTTTGAAAGGCTTTTCGCTTGGTACGGTTCCATTTTGCCCTTCGGCCAGGATACGAAGATAATCCAGCTTTAAATGCTTAAAGCGGGGGTCTTTCGGATTTCTGCAACTTTGCTTTGGATTGCTTCAAATCTCCTAAGGTCAAATTACTCATCTTGTACGTTGAGAGTAATTTAACAGCTTTTTTTTTTTTTTTACTTTCGCTCTCGCTGAATAAGAAAGGTAGAAGAAAAGAGGAGGAGGAAGAGGAGGAGGGCATAATTGGGAACTGTGAATCAGCTGGGAAGGATAATTAATTCAGCCTTGGGAATAAACCTACAGCATTAACTAACATGGGTTACCCCTCACCCTGCCGCCCCCTCCCTCCCAAAAAGAAAAAATAGTAACTTTCTGAGACGAGTAGGAAGGAGGTCAGAAATTCAGCAGAAGTTCATCATTTTTGTCCATTCAATAAATCTGGTTTCCGTTAGGAAAAAACTCCTCTAAATCAAGAGGAAAAAAAATGCATAATTGCTCGATTGGTTTGAAGCTAATGTCTAAATCCAGAATCCTTTCTGAATTGAATCCCAAATCCTGTCCTATGACCGGTTTCTCCCACCCCTGCATTTAGTTGGGTTCCCATAACTCAAGGGTTGGCAATCTTAAACACTCAAAGAGCCGTTTCCCACAGAAAAGAAAACACCGGGAGCCACAAAACCCTTCCCATGCCTATTTCCTGAGCAGCCACAAAACTAGCATGTGTAGTTGAATTAAACGTTCTGTTTTCTTCTGAAACTTTTCTTGGATTTATCCACGGTTGGCCTACCGGGGTTGAAAAAGCTCAATAAATCGTGTGCTGGCGGGTATCACACATTTTGAGTGACAGGGAGCCACAGAGCCGCGGGTTGCTGATTCCTGCCATAACCTCTATGCAGAGGGATAATATTCCCCCAAGCAAATACGGGATAAAATGTGATTGCGATCAAAGTAAAATAGAGCATGCATGAAAAATAAAGGGAAGGCTGGGAGAATAACTCAGAACTGGTAAGGGGATGCAGATAGTCCTTGATTTATGGTCACAGCTGAGACCAGAATTTCCATGGATAAGCAATTGTTAAGTGAGTCACGCCTGGTTTTTACGACCTCGTTTTGCCACAAATTTGGTTGTTCCAAAGCCAGTTTGGAAGGTCAGAAATGGCAGTCACATGACCCTACAACCATCATAGATATGTGATGATGGCCAAGCCCCTTAATTCTGGTGATGTTGTGACCTAGGCTTCCTGAGTCATTAAAACACGAGTAGTCCCAAAAACCTCTTTAGTTGCAACAGGTGTGAATTACGTTCATTCACAGCTGAGTCCCAATTAGTTGCAAGAAGTCCTTTGGGATAATCACTAACCTTTATCTCCCTTGACACTCTGCCAAAGACCTACTTGGCAAAGCCACACAGAGTCTAGAATCAAACAGAGATGCCGACTGGGAACAGAATTAACAATGTTGCTTTCCTGCAAAGGGCCCACATGCCTTTGCTCTTCTTTTAACCCTTATGGGAGGGGCCAATCATCTCCAGGCCTTACTCCTGAGTCGTCCCTTTTGTTTTAAGTGGCAGCTCTGCGCATGTGTGCACTAGGAACAGGCTCCTCCTGTTCCTCTGCCTCTCTGATGTCCGACTCTGGAGGCTCCGGACTCCGCACATCACTCCCAGATCGCCCTGGCCCCATCTCTGCCTCCGATGCAGAGCCCTCGTCTTAGCCTTCCCCAGACTCCAGGACTGGCCCATGTTCCTCCCCAGCCTCCTCACTGTCCGACTCCGTTGCCAGCTCCACAGGCTGCTGGCGGACCACAACAGATGACATGTCTTGTGGGGAATGCTGCAACGGTTGTAAGTGCGAGGACTTCGTCTCTTTTTCAGGGTTTAACTTTGAAAGGTCGCTAAAAGAATGTTTGCAAATCAAGGACTATTTGCAAGACATAATGTTCCCTTGGTTATCTAATGGATTTATGGATAAATGTAGAACGAATACTTGTGGATCTGGAAGCACATTCAGATGTTGCACTGTTGTTAGCTAAGAACCCAATGTTTCTGCTAAACTGTATGATGAACAATTCAAGAAACTAGGTGTGTCTAGTCCAGTGATGGCTAACCTTTTTGCCATCACGTGCCAAAAACAGGGGAGTGTGGGATGGTCTTGTGCGTGCATGCCCACACCAATAATTCTATGTGCCCTGCTCTCCATGCGCATGTGCATGACCCCATCATTCTCCCCACGTTTTTGGCATGTGATGGCATGGTGAACATGTAGGCCTGTTTTTCGCTCTCCCCAGGCTCCAGAAGCTTTTTGGGGAGGGCAAAAACAGCCCGTTTGCTGACTTCCGGTGGGCCCAGAAGGCCCGAAAATCAGCTGGCCAGTGAGTGAATGAGTGCTGGAGCTGAGCTTGGGCGACGCTCGCGTGCCCACCATTATGGCTCCGTGTGCCACCTGCGGCAACGCGTGCCATACGTTCACCATCACGGGTCTAGTCTAATGAAGAGAAGGATTCGGGGAGACACGTCACCTGCCTCCACTACTTGAGGGACCGTCTCACAGGGTTAGAGTCAACCTCGTTTCCGAAGCACCTAAAGGCAGGACGACGGGTGGAAAATCATTCAAGATCCAAACAAAATCTAGTCCGTAAGTAAAGAGAAATTTCCTGACCGTAAGAACAATCCGTGGAACGGCTTGCCTCCATTATGTTCTCGGTGCTCCATCCCAGGAGGTTTGTCACATGGACAAATGGACAGCCATTTGTCCGGAATAGTATTGGATCACCTGCTTGAACAGGGGATGGACTAGAGGACCTCCAAAGTCCCTTCCCACCCTATTATTCTACATTCTATTTGCAAGAAATAGATGGAAGATAGGCGGCGACTAAGACTGTGGATCTAAACATCTTTGCTGCCATCTAGTGGCTGCCAGCTCATTGCACTCAAGACCTGGTAATGCAAATCCTCCAGAAATGTCAAAATTCAATCTGCAAGCTGGCGTGGCCTTTTCATAAACCAGATTCTCTTACCAAGCAGAAATCTTACCCAAATTTGGAGTAGAATAGGTTTCTCCTCAGGCATTCACCCCAGCGACCTCGCTTCATATCTTGGGGCAATCAGTGATGTGCTTTTGTTATTTTTGTTTTTTTGTTCCTTTCTCCTGCCGCTGATTGTGTTGCTGTTCCATCAGTCTACGCTTAATTATGCTGAGATGAGAAACGGAAAGGGAAGCAGGTTTTCCAAATTAATTACCATTGTGAAAAGGCGAGAGGGGCCCAGTTGTGCAATTAATTCAGGGGGGAAATATAAATTGGTTTCTGTAAACTATCCTGTATAGGAAGTCCTCAACTTAAATTTAGTGACCGTTCAACGTTGCAGTGGCACTGAAAAAAAAGTGACTTATGACCAGTTATCATACTTATGGGCCGTAGTGAAATATCCTCAGGATCATGTGATAGAAATTCAGACGCTTGGCAACTGACTCCTATTTGTGATGGATGCTGTGACTCAGGGTCACAGACAATCCCTTTTTTGCGACCTTCTGATGAGCAAAGTCAATGGGGAAGCCAAATTCATTTAACAAGTTTGATAGATAGCTTTACTTAATTAATCTATAGGCCAGTGATGGCTAACTTTTTTGCCATCGCGTGCCAGGAGCGGGGTGGGGGTGGGGGGGTCGCGCTTCGTGCGCCCACATCCATAATTCTATGCGCCCTTCTGGTCCCATCAGAAGTTGGCCTACAGAGGGCCTCCGTGGGGGGTGGGGAGGGTGGTTTTCACCCTCCCCAGACTCCTTGAAAGGCTCTGGAGGCTTGGGAAAGCAGAAAACGGGTCTTCCGGTCCCACTGGAAGTTGGCAAATGGACCATTTCCGGCCTCCGGAGGCTTTCCGGGGGTGGGGAAGGCTGTTTTCGCCCTCCCCAGACTCCTCCTCCCCAGGCTCTGGAGCTGGGGATAGCAAAAAACGGGCCTTCCGGTCCCATTGGAAGTTGGCAAACAGGCTGTTTCTGGCTTCCGGAGGGCCTCCGTGGGAGTGGGGAAGGCTGTTTTCGCCCTCCCCAGACTCCTAGAAAGGCTCTGGAGACTGGGGACAGCAAAAGATGGGCCTTTCCGCCAGCCCCACCCACCCACCTCGAGGTCCTCTGGAGGCAGAAAACAGCTTGTTTCCCTACTTCTGGTGGGCCCAGAAGGCTCGAAAATCAGCTGGCCGGAGCGGAGCTCACGTGCCCACCAATATGGCTACACATGCCACTTGTGACACGTGTACCATAGGTTTGCCATCACAGCTATAGGCCATATCAAAGCACAAAGTTCAAACACATATCACCAATAAAATCCTATCTAACAGCAGTTGGGAGAAATTTAACAACTAGTGATTCATTTAACATCTGTGGGAAGAAAGGTTGTAAAATGGGCCAAACTCACTTAATGTTTCACTTAGCAACAGAGATTTTGGGTTTCAATTTTGGTCATAAATCAAGGACTAGTTTTTTAAAAAGATGCTTTGGAAGCACATTATTCCTCAATCATTGAAGCATTGCTATTTATACAATTGTCACCCTTTTTTTTTTTTTAGAAATTAGGAAGTTTCAAGAGCCTATTTAAAGAGCCAGTTTGATGTAGCGGTCAAGGTAGTGGTTTAGAAACCAGGAGATGCGAGTTCTAATTCCACCTTAACCATGAAAGCTAGCTGGATGACTTTGGGCAACTCTCTCAGCCTGACAGGCTTGGGGTTGTGGGCAAAAGAGAAGGAAGGAAGGAAGAACAGGTATTCTTCAACTTACGACCGAAACTGAGCCCAAAATTTCTGTTTTTAAACAAAATTTTTGTTAAGTGAGTTTTGCCCCCATTTTATGACCTTTTTGCCACAGCTGCTAGATGAATCACTCCATTGACATGGCTTGTCAGGTCGTAAAAGAGAGTCATATGATCCCGGGATGCTGCCACCATCATAAATATGAACCAGTTGTCAATAAACATCTGAATGTTGATCATGTAACCATGGGTTTGCTGCAGCAAGTCCTAAGAGTGAAAAAAATGGTCATAAGTCACTTTTCCCGGTGCCGTTGTAACTTCAGTCATTAAACGAACTGTTGCACGTCGAGGACTACCTCCATGACCTGTAATAAAGGCAGGATAAAAATCAATAAATAATAATGGAATAAAGGCAGGATAAAGGGAAATACAAATAAGCCCATGAGCTCCAGGTAACTTCCACGGGGGTTTTAATCCCACAAAGGATCCCATGAAGTCAGCATAAGCGAGAGAGAGAGAGAGCAATACTGCCCCTCCACAGAAATTCTCTTTTTTATGACCTTCTATGGAGGAGACTGAACTCGAACCCAAGACTCCCTGCTCCTAAACCAACATTTTTTTTAGCTCCTACATCAAACTGGCTCTCAAATTGACTCAACTAACCCCGTTTTGCTGGCTTCCCAGGGCTCGAAAGGCCAGATAAGCAACGTTCAATAAACCTACATTCCAACTAACCAGGATTAGCTGGTTTAAACCCAGTTTAAAGCCTTCCACAAGACCAGCCCCAGGGAAAGGCCTTCTGCTTCAACCTGCCTCTTGCTAGTTACCCAAAACAGGAGTGAAAATGGTAGCCCCCCCTACCATTTTTTTACCATTTTACCATTTTACCATTTGGGGAAAGGCCCCCAAATGAATATGCACTCAAAATAAAACACTTCAATAAATAAAAGTTTGGCGGGAAAAGGACAGCCCCTATTTCTGCAGTATTGGTGAAACTTCGTCACCTTGTTGCGCTTAAATTTCCCTCCCTTTCTAATTTTATTTCTTTCACATTTTGACCAACGTCGGGCCTTTTCCGCCTCGGGTAGGCCTTCCAAATTGGCGGGAATTTTTCAGGTTGCCATGGCGATGACGCAAACGCGCGAGTGCGCAGGAGCGTAAACGGTCGCCATGGCGATTAGGGGCCTCGTTTGGTGATTACGCCAAAAGAGGGCGCTCTTTAAAAGCGACGACTGCGCGTTCTGATTACGTCATTAATCAATATAGATTTACGAAAAATAGATAAATAACTCTAAAGATAGAACAGTTTAATATAATTATGTTCCGAGTTCACTCAGGGAATATTTTTTTTTTGGTCTCAGAGTTTTCGCTCTGGGAATAGTACACTGACTTGTACATTATGAGGATTTATTGGTATTATATAATATGTATTATATTATATAATTCATTATATTTATATGTATCATATGAATGGTTGAACTCGTTAGAACACGAGACCCAATTATTCGAATTTGGCACAATCAGCCAATTAATTCCCTAAAAGACAGACGTGCAATTGACCGGCATTAAAAAAAAAAAAAAAGCTTAAAAACGACGTCGAATGAAATTGACTCCTAATCCCGGAAGTCGCGTCTCTGAATATCTCTCTCCTTTCGTAACTCTACAAAGGGGGAGAAACCCCCCCCCACTTGTGATGACGTCAAAGGCCGCGCGGCGGCGGCGACAGCGGATGACGTCTAATACCCAGCGACGATGACAGAGAGGAAGAAGGCGTCGCGTCGTTTTTTCTTTTCGCGATGCCGCTGGAAGCCGGGCCGGCTCGCCTGGTCCGCTCGGCCCAAAAGGACGAGCTCTACCGGGGAGCGCTGAAAAGCAGAGCCGGCTCCATCTTCTCCGGCCTAGCGGGTGAGGCGCCTCCGCCTTCTCTCTCTCTCTCTCTCTCTCTCTCTCAAGCCGTTTTCGGGGCTTTTTGCCTTTAATTCGAATTTAAATGGAAATAAATACAATATTGATACCTATTTATAAGCCAGGTGGGTTTAGGAAACAAAATCCCGGAGCTTCGTGTGAGAGAAGGAAGGGGGAAAAAAAGAGGCTTTTCAGAGTTTCAGGTTTTGTCATTTCATCCATTAAGACCCGAAAATACAAAATTCATTTATACCCCGCCTTTATTTTTTATAAGTAACTCAACATATTCAATACATCCTCCTTCCTTCTCTCTCTCTCTTTTTTTTACCCACAACAACAACCCTGTGAGGTGGGCTGGGCTGAAAGTGTGTGACTGGCCCAAAAATCTGGCTTTCATGCCTAAGGGCAGGACTCGAACTCGCAGCCTCGCATTTTCCAGTTAACCACTAGACCAGACTGGCGTTGTTGTTGTTGTTATGATTATTTTGGCTCCATTTTTTTAAAAAAAACTGATTTATATGCCGCCCTTCTCTGGAGACTCAGGGCGGCTTACAATGCGTTAAGCAATAGCCTTCATACTTTTGTATATTTATACAAAGTCAGCTTATTGCCCCCACAAACTGGGTCCTCAATTGACCTACCTTAGAAAGGATGGAAGGCTGAGTCAACCTTGAGCCTGGTGAGATTTGAACTTGCAGTCATTGCAGACAGCTGGCATTAATCAGAAAATGCTTTTAGTCTGCTGAGCTATCCAGGCTCTTCATATTTTATACATATATGTGTTCTGAGGTTTTCACGGGTGTTTGTATGTAGGTCTTTGGTTATTCGAATAACCAAAGACCTACACACACACATATATATATGTATATATACATATACATATACTTATACATATACATACACACACACACACATAGATTGTGATCTCCGGAACTTAAAATGTATTATTTTTGGATAATATATTTCGGATTAGTTCCAGAGATCACAATGTCTGTACGTTCTTTTATAGCTACACCTGAATAGTTCGATATATATTGCAAATTGCAATGGTTGACAGGCTAACATCATCCCCCACTGATAAGCAAGCTAGGAGGGAGGAAACAGTAGGAATTAAGCCTCCATCATCCAGCATGAGGGCAGCAAAAATGACACAGCTGATTACAAGTGGGAGAGAGCTGGAAGGGCCTATTATGGGCCCAATGGCCAAATTGATTAATGGCATATAAAGGCAGAGATCTCTGTAATGGTAGTTTAATACTTTGACGATGTCAGCAGATGGCTGACGAAAGCTTAGTAAAATAAAATTTTAATCATTTTAAAATTTTAAGTTCCGGAGCTCTAAAGAAATAAAGAGAGACTAGTATAGATCTATTTCAAGCTATTTAGCTCTCAACACCCATACCCAGGTTCGAATCCGAGTAAGGGCATGGCTAGCTGATGAGAGTTAAATAGCTTGAAATAGATCTATAGTAGTCTCCCTTTATTTCTTTATCAGCAAGCGTATGTATGCATGTATATATATATATATAATGGAACTGTTGCTTTTTTCTTGTCGTGTAATTACATATATTCTGGCTCTTTAGGTGCTAAAATTTGGCTGGAATGGCAGAAAGAGATAGAACTCCTTGCTGACGTTGCCTATTTCACCCTTACTACCCTTTCAGGTAATGATTTTACCTAAATTTTTCCTAAATTTCTGGAGGAATTTCCTGACAGTTAGAACAATTAATCCGTGGAACAATTTGTCTCCAGAAGTTGTAAATACTCCCAACACTGGAAGTTTTTAATTAGAATTAGATTTTATTGGCCAAGTGCGATTGGACATACAAGGAACTTGTCTTGGAGCATATGCTCTCAGTGCACATAAAAGAAAAGATACATAAAAGAAAAGATATTAAGAACAAATTGGATAACCATTGGTTTGAAGTGATGTAAGGGTTCCTGCCTAAACGGGGTTGGACTAGAAGACCTCCAAGGTCCCTTCCAGATTCTATTCTATTCTATTTCTATTTCTATTTCTATTTCTATTATTTCTATTTCTATTATTTCTATTCTATTCTATTCTATTCTATTCTATTCTATTCTATTCTATTCTATTCTATTCTATTCTATTCTATTCTATTCTATTCTATTCTATTCTATTCTATTCTATTCTATTCTATTCTATTCTATTCTATTCTATTCTATTCTATTCCTATCTTTGTAATTATCTCTTCAGGGTTTCTGTCGCTGATTGCCTTCTCTTCCCCCCCCCCCCCCCCACTTTTCAGGTTATCAAACCCTTGGTGAAGAATACGTCAATGTGATCCAAGTAGATCCATCAAAGAGGAAGGTCCCTTCGTTAAGACGCCGGGCCGTTTTGATCGCTCTGCACACCGTCTTGCCTTACTTGTTAGACAAGGGACTGACCACGCTCGAGCAGGAGCTCGAGGCGGTCTCCAGCGGGTTACAGATTCCGCACAGCCGAAGTTTAAGCGGGTTGCAAAGCCGGGCGCTACTCCGAAGCTGGTTGCAGAAACGGGTCAGACGATTAAGCGAGCGGCAGAGATCGTTTCTCGCACGGGCTGTTCATATCGTCAAGCAAAGCATCCCGTTTCTCCGGAGGTTCCATTTAGCTGTCTTTTATATGAACGGCATCTTCTACCATTTCTCTAAACGGACGACGGGGATCACATACGTGAGTCGGTTCCCACGTGCTTCTGTTTCTAAATAGGGCACCATCGCAGATGTATAGGAGGCGGCTTAATCAACTTAAGTCAATGGTGCCATCGTGGGGTTTTTTTCCTAGAATGTTGGAAAAAATGGGGATGATACATATTCGAATACTTAACTTGAAATATGTTATTTGCTTCTTTTTCATCGGAAAAGCTCCGAAATCACTTAAATGAGCCACATGCGGCTCCAGAGCTGCGGATTGCCGACCCCTGGTATAGTGGTTAAGGTGCTTGCTGGTCTTGAAACTAGGAGACGGTGAATTCTAGTCCCGCTTTACAGATGAGAGCCAGGTGGTGACTTAAGGACAGTCTCTTTTGCCTCAGCCGACCTCACAAGGTTGGCTGTTGTGGGGAAAAGAGGAGAACGGAGGAGTACTAGGTATGCTTCATCATCTTTTAACAACCCCATAATCCCTTGTGGGGTGGAGCCTGGCCAACTGACTCCACCCCGCATGGAGCTACCGTGTTTCCCCGAAAATAAGACCCTGACTTATATTTTTTTGAACCCTGAAATAAGCGCTTGGTCTTATTGCCATTTGCTCAAAAGCCCGATTGGGCTTATTATCAGGGGGATGTCTTATTTGGGGGGAAACAGGGTATCAGAGAGTTTTAATGGCCAGATGCCTTTCCTGTCGCCAGGGTGGAGTTTTGTTCAGCAGATATATTCTCAAGTGTGCCCAGAGACAGAACTCTCAGCCTCCCGGTTGTGAGGCGAGAGCTCCACTTCTAAGTCACCGCACCCCTCCCTAGTATTAGGTATGTTCGTTGCCTATTTAAAAAAATAATAAAGGGATAAAACTCTAATACAGAAAAAATAAAAAATTGCTTGATTGGGAGACATTCCACAAGATGAAAGCTAACGCCTCAAAGCATTAATCTATTTGCAGGCACCTTATAATCTTAAAAAGTCTTTCTCACACGCGAAGCATCTGAACAGAGCTCCTCCTGTGACAAAAATCCTTCTTGAAGCATTAATTTTCCTTCCGTTGATGGCTTGATTCTTCTGTTCTCCAGTTACGCTCCGTGGGTTTCACCAAAGACAACCAAAGCATTCGGTCAACTTACAAGCTGCTTGGCATCGTTTCATTCCTGCATCTGGGGCTGACCCTTGGCATCTACGCGTACAACCTCCGACATCGCCAGAGGACCCAAAAAGAATGGAAGCTACACCGTAACTTCTCCTATCAGATGTATAAAGTCTGGATTTTCTTTGATTTACAGGGAAAGAGAATTGATATCACCAAGTAGCACCTCAATGGCATTTGAAATTTACGGTAGCTTTTAAAATGAGCTAACTAAGCTCCGGTAGCTTTTAAAACGAACTAATTCCCACCAGGGAGTTGGGTGGTATTAAGAAAGTTAAAAATGACTTAAAAAATACATCCCAGAAATACAGGTTTGTAAGGTATTGTACTTTAAAATGTTATTATTCCAAAAGGTTTTTATTGTGGTGCACAATCTGGACTTTTGGCCTATGGAACATTGAGTTTTAAAGTATAAAAATACATGATCAAAGCAACTATTGAAAGAAAGTAAGTAGATCAAGGAAATGGCCATATTTATGGAGGACCGTATTTGTAGATTCTGCCCGGAGGGAGGGATATTCGCAGCGCCCTAAAAGTTACATCTTGCAGAGATGAGCAACTATGTCTAATGTCATTTCTTTCAGAAGCCAACCTGAAGAGAAGACTCTTGGCCGCAATCTGCGTTGCTCGCTGTGCTTAGAAGAACGCCAACATGCCACAGCCACACCGTGCGGGCACCTCTTCTGCTGGGTATGCATCACTGCGTGGTGTAACACCAAGGTGTGTATTGCCTCTCAAACTTTGCAATGCGACATTTTCTTACTGTTGTAAATTTCTATAGCAATGTATATATACAGGGCGTTAGGATTCTGCCTTGGACCTTAGAGAGATGCTCAGCGGCAAAAACGTTGAGCTTGTCGATCGAAAGGTCGGTAGCTCAGCGGTTCGAATCCCTAGCACCGCTAACGGGGTGAGCTCCCGTGACTTGTCCCAGCTTCTGCCAACCTAGCCGTTCGAAAGCAGGTAAAAAATGCAAGTAGAAAAATAGGGACCTCCTTTGGTGGGAAGGCAACAGCATTCCGTGCGCCTTTGGCATTGAGTCATGCCGGCCATAGGACCACGGAGACGTCTTCGGACAGCGCTGGCTCTTCGGCTTTGAAACAGAGATGAGCACCGCCCCCTAGAGGCAGGAACGACTAGCACATAGGTGCGAGGGGAACCTTTACCTTTAGGGAAAATAATCTGATAGGTGGTATTTTTTACATGCAGAGTGTTTCGATCACCGAACTCTACAGCTAAAACTTGCGAAGTTTCTCCCTCTGTCTGAGCAGCCATTGCTGATCGGCTGCAAGATCAGTTTTATAATTTATTACGCTTGAAACGTGAGAGCTACGCTGGTTTATTATACGTTAAATCATGTCAAAAAAAAGTGAATTCTTTGATGCGAGGAGGCTGCCTTAAAAGGCAAGGGTGGTTTTTAAAGCAATCCGAAGGGCTTACATTTCCTAATTTTTTTTTCCTTCCCACAGGCCGAGTGTCCTCTGTGTAGAGAGAAATTTAATCCCCAAAAGCTTATTTACCTTCGACACTTCCGGTAAATGGATGCCAGTCAGATTGCAAAGCGCGAAGAACCCAACGAAAATGCAAGCTTTGAACGAGTGCGAGATGTTATTTTGATAATAAAGGGCTGCGATCCAACGGAAGCCAAAACATTTTTGACTTTCACTGCCTCTACAAGAAGAGACAAGCCTACATCGGTTTAAAACAAACCGCTGCTTATCCAGTTTTGTCTGAGAGGTTTGAGGTCAGGAAGGAGAGCCGTCTCGAAAGCAGTTTCAAGTGCTTAAGACTTGTGAATTTTGAATTCTGCGATTTTATTTTAAGCATACCTTCGGGATGAATAGCAATCTCTGACACACACACACAACATACCTGACACACACAACAGCATTACCCCATTTATGGTGGAACTGGTTTTTAAAAAGTTTCAAATCCAGAAGGGCTGTATAATGTAGTTATTGCGGGATGCCAGTCTCGTTAAACACATAGGATGCTTTTGCATTCAATTCTACAGACTTGGCTGGTTTTAAAATTCAGTCAAGCTTCCATCAGCACCTTAGAGGTTCTCCCAAACCCCCAGCAGCCCACCCCTGGGGGCATTGGCACTTTGCTCCTTGTCATCCAACTGGGGAAAAAGACCATTTTAAAAGGAAGCAGAATTTCCTAGCCCACAGCCCCTCCCCTTAAAAAAAATCACGGTGGTGTAAAGGAGAAATGGTCTTAAATGGCACAGAATATTTTGAGTATATATTATCCCTCTGCCAAATAAGATGCAAATATTGACTAGTCAATAGCTGTTTTATCTCTCAAGATAATGTGTGTCACAATAGTGCAAAGGGCTGTTTTTATTGAGACAGCTAAAATACAATATATGCCACAAGGTTAAATGATGCGCATTTTAAAGCGAGCCGGGCGGAGAGAATCCATCATACATAGCTTTTTACATTTGTTTTATAAAGACGGATGAATCCAAGAACGGGACGAGGTCTTGGTTTTTTTAATAAACTTTTTTTTTTGGAATTGAAAAAGTCACTTAATAAAAACTGTCCGTAGCTATGTCACGTCGAAAATACTTTCACATGCAGGCTGTTTTAAGATTTCTCTCCGTAGAAAATTAATAAAATTTTCGAAAGCCCCATAAAATTCAGTCTGCCAGTCCAATTTAGTTGCTATGAAGCAAACTTTTTTTTTTAAAAAAAAAAAAGAAAAAACAACCCTTTATCAAAGAAATGTGTCAAAATACTCTTTACCTAATATCATATCATATCATATATATATATTCTAGGCTTTTTCCACAATTAAAAAAAAATAATCTTGGAATAATTACAGAACGGCTGATGACCGAAAACCTCAAAAATAATAATAATAATACCAGACAGCCCATTTCCAGCTCTTCATTCTAAAAGCCAAGTTTGATTTCCATCAGTCAATCAAGACAAGGTTTAATTTGAAATGCCCAAGTTAAGTTAAAACTAGCAGGGAGGTATGGGATTACTCCAATCTGAATGTATATCACTGCATCCCATTCTCCCAATTACAATTCTCTTATTTTCAGCAAAGTATAGCGCACAGATTAGGTTGGAGAATTTTTAAAAAAATAATAATAATAACCGATCATTTTTTCCTTACTATTCATACTAGCTTGTCGGCCTTCCCAAAGCATATTCGGCTTCTAATTCCCTATTTTCTTCTGCGTGGAATACAATGCAGGAGGCCTCCTTCCGACGTTTGTGAAGGCCACCAGCCAAATCTGGAAAGCCAAGATCCCAGAGAAGACACACATACCTACGTGTAAACGTGTGATAATTTCCGAAGGAAAACAAAAAGGGGGAAAGAAGGCCATGGACAGATTAAAACAGAGCCACAAAATTCAGAAGATGAGGTCAAAAAGGCAGAATTCTGTGGACACGGAAAGGCATTAGGAACCACGCACGCACACAGAGAGAGACACACGCATACCCCTCTCGAATCCACAGAAGAGACCGAAACGAATCCTCCGGATCGCTCATGGACGACTGATGATGAAGGACAGAGAGGCGTTGTTACAATGGCTCAAAACCGATCTTTTTAATTATAACGCTTGGTGGGGGGGGACAGAAAGTTGGTCAGCAAGGTTTGAAGGAAGGGTTTTTTCTAGCTAGCAAAAGTTTTTCCTGGGTCTTCTTTCCCTTTATATCTCCTCTTGCCGTGGGTGAAGGGTATATATCGGTATTTTATCATGTGCTGGAAATGAAGGGGAGGGGGGGGGGAGAAAAAAAAGAACAGGTTTTAGAGACGCCGCCTCCCTGTTTTTCTCCCTCTTCTCTCCCCACTTTCCAAAATGCGAGAAATGTCCCCCCTGGTTGATCAGACAGACGAGGGTTCCCCTTCACGCACGACGTTAAGCTATGGTTTGTCGAGCAACCGGTCGAGGGTCGTAAATTAAGCCCCACGTCTTTGGCTTTACTTGCTCTAGGGACCGGGGGTGGGGTTCAAAAATTTTAGCAAGGGGTTCTTGCTGGGTGGGCGTGGCCTGGTCGGCCTCACGCGGTAGGGCGTGTTTTTGCCCTTCCCGGGCTCCGGAGGCTTTTCTTGAACCTCCGGGAGGGTGAAAACGGCCTCCTCGGGCCCTCTGGAGGCTGGAAAAACAGGCCCGTTTCCAGCCTTCTTGAACTTCCGCTAGGCCCATTTTTTTCGCCCTCCCTGCACTTACCTGCATCGAAAACGGGCCGCGTGGCGACTCCCGGGTGGGGAGGGGTGGGAGGAGCCAGCCAGGAGTGGGATAGGGGGGTTCTCCAAACTGCACAGAATCTTAGCTAGAGGTTCTCGCGAACCCACAGCGGCCCACCCCTGCTAGGGACGCGTGGCAAATAAATAAAAGCTCGCCCAACAGATCGGGGGTTGGGGGTGTTACAACGATCCGCGGCTTGGGTGTGAATGTGGGCAGAGCGCGAAGAGCAGCTCCAAACAAGCCACCTTTTCGTGATCAAGGTTATCTTTCACTGTCGCCCTTTGGGCAATGAGCGTACACAACCTGCTCGGCATGAAAGCCTAGATTTTATTACTTCGATATAATCCATCTCTGGCTGCATCCACGTGTTTCTTAAAACCGGAGAGCAGTAATTGTACTTCTCTAGTGTGCCAAACCTGGTTAGTTGTATTTATTTTGCTTCCCAGGTCTATGCCACACCCCCCAAGGGTGAATTCGGTGATGACCAGGGATTGTAGCATCTCAACTGTCTTTCCCCCTTCATTTCAGGGTCTAAAGCAGGGATGTTTAATCTTGGCAACTTTAAAGACTGGTAAGATTTCAACTCCCAGAATTCCCCAGCCAACACCTGGCTGGGTTAGGGAATTCTGGGAGTCGGAAGTCCACTGGTCTTGAAAGCTGCCAAGGTCTAAAGCCTTCTGCACTCACCTTGATTTGCCTCTTCATCGTGATGCAGAACAGCATAATGAAATACATCACCAGAATAGGCCAAAAAACTGGAACATTGAAAGCTTCGAAGAATGTACAAGTCATGGCTACCAAGATGCCTTTAGTGGCAGAATGCCTTTGGGGAAGAAAGCAAATCGGGGTTCACAGATTTAACAAGATTATCAGAGTCGGAAGGGGCCTTAGAGGTCATCTAGTCCAACACCCCCCCCCCCCTCCGGCCGCCTGAGCAGGAGACCCTACACCATTTCTGACAGTGGGCAGTCCAGTCTCTTCTTGAAGGCCTCCAGGGATGAAGCTCCCACAACTTCCGAAGGCAACTTCTGTTCCATGGATTGATGGTTCTCTCTGTCAGAAAATCCCTCCTTATTTCTAGGTTGAATCTCTCTCTATTCAGTTCCCATCCATTATTCCTTGTCTGGCCTTCAGGGGCTTTGGAGAATAGCTTGAGCCCCCCACTCCTCTCTGGGGCAGCCCCTCCAATATTGGAAGATGCTCTCCTGTCTCCCCTGGTCCTTCTCTTCACTAGACTAGCCAGGCCCAGTTCCTGCAACCATTCATTGTATGTTTTAGCCTCCAGGCTCCTAATCCTCTTGGTTGCTCTTCTCTGCACTCTTTCTAGAGTCTCCACCTCTTTTTTTATAGTGTGGTGACCAAAACTGGATGCAGGACTCTAGGTGTGGCCTTACTAAGGGCTTTATAGAGTGGTGTTAATAGTTTATCTTGATTGTATCCCTCTGTTAATGCAGTTTAGGATTGCATTGGCTTTTTTTTTTGCTGCTGGCTTATATTTAACTGGTTGTCCACTAAGACTCCAAAATCCCTCTTTCTCAGTTACTGCATTAAGCCTGATTTCACCCAGTCTATATGTGTCCTTTGGGTTTAAGGCTTCACTTTCCTCTGTGTTGAATTTGATTTTGTTAGATAAATTAGCGGGTAGAGACAATTGCAACCCATTCCCGGCCTTGCTAGGGTTGAGAAAAGCTGTTCTACATGTATGTCTTTACATGTACGGAAAGGAAGCCCCGGTTTATACAAATTCAACTCACCAGAATTTGAATTCTGGCAGCCTCCGGATAAAAGGCCGGAATTCTTCGTTCTGTTTTGTCGGTAATGAAGGCCCTTCATCTGCAAAGAGGAAAAATAATTATTGGCTCATTTAGGAGGTGCTAAAAAATAAATAAATCTGCAGCTTGCTGACACAGGCCATTCAGGCAGACGAAGGGACGTTTCAGGTTTTTTTTTTTTTTTATTATTGCTTTGCACGACTTATGTCGCAAGTCCCAGGACGTCAACGGTATCTCATGTCACTTCTCAAGGACGACACTCTACAAAGTGTTAAGGGTAGTCCTCGACTTACGGCCACACCGGAGCGCCGAATCACTGCAGTGGTTTAGTAACAGTGGTTGTTCAGTGAATTTGGCTTCCTCGTTGACACTTTGTCGGAAGGTTGCAAAAATTGATCGTCGTAAACACGGGATATTGCAACCGTCAAAAATATACATGCCGGTTTGCCAGGGGTCTGAATTTCGATCACGCGACTATGGGGACGCTGCGACGGTCATAAGCGTGAAAAACGGATGTAAGTCGCTTTTTTTTCCAACGCCACTGTACGACAAATGATTGTAAACCAAGGGCTATACCTGTAATTGAGTTGTGATCTATGGTTTATAGAATCGAGCACAGGTTGCTGTGATGATACAGGACACTAAGCCATAAACCATGGTTTAAAATCCATGGTTTAAGGCACCAGCATGCCTACTGCCCCTTTCCTAATATTCCTTTTTACTTACTTTTTTCATGTATTTGAATTTTGTTTATATTTTGACCTGTTACCTTATATATGCTTGACAAATGAACTTAAGATTATGATTATGATCCATCCATCAAAATCAACGGCCTCCGTGGTAGAAAATGCAAGCAAATTTGCTCAAAATTCCAACTTTTACCTACCTGAATCTTCCATGAGCGAGGGATCGACCTTTGGCGACAAGAAAGCTATGAACAGATTTAGGTGGTAGATACCCAAGGCGTACGTCACGATATACCAACCCTGGGAACGAGAGAGATTCAAGAATCAGGAGGTCAGAGGGAAAGTTGAGTTTCAGAAAACAGAAGACACAGAAGTTACAGGCCCTGTGGGTCCTGCTGGATTTCACCCCAGCTGCAGAGGCTTCTGTGGAGTAAATTCTCCGTAGCAAGATAAAATCAAGAAAATTCTTTTGTGGGCTATTTTTGGGCTCATTTTTCCCAGCTTTAAATAGGTTTCTGGGGCTTGGAGGCAAGGCCCAAAGATCAAAGCTTAAAAACACAGGCAAGGAAACCCATCTTTTCACTGGCTAAAATAAAATAATAAACAGAAGGGGGCTAAACAAGAGGCTGCTAGTAATTATCAACGGATTGGATTACTGGCAAAGGTTTCAGATGAAGGCAGGGAGCCCCGTTTTTTTTTCTTCTTACCTGCAGTAAATAAACTCTAATCATGTAGATAAAACTTAAACCCAATGTTACGACCCATCGGATTGTTGTGTATGGAGTAGATTTGTCTAGCCAGGACTGGTAAATCTAAGGGAAACACAAGATTTTCGGCATATTAAGTGAGGGTTGAAGACGGCAAGCTTACAACTGGGTCGAACCATAGCTTGTGGAATACAGATAGTATTAGAGGAAGGAAGGAAGGAAGGAAGGAAGGAAGGAAGGAAGGAAGGAAGGAAGGAAGGAAGGAAAGCATAGAAAGGTAGAAAGCAAAAAGGGAAGGAAGAAAGGAGGAAGGAAGGAAGAAGAAAGAAAGAATGAAAGGTAGAAAGAAAAGAAAGGAAGGAAGGAGAAAGAAAAAGGAAAAAGAAAGAAAGAGAAAGGAAAGAGAAAGAGAAAGGAAAAAAAAGAAAGAAAGAGAAAGGAGAAAGGGAGGGAGGAGCGAAGGATTTTTTAAAATAATTAAATAAAATTAAGCCATAGCTAGAAGGATTCATCCTTCCCACATCCCAGCAGAGGCCAGAGAAATCACTTCAGTATCAGCTGTTTTAATCAGACCTGAACAAATACTAATTTAATTGGAGATGCACCAACCCACCCTGGAGAGGTTTAGGGATCCGTTCGCCACCTGCATGAAACTCACCTGTCCAAGCCTCGTGAAAAATCTATAGACCACGGAAGGTTTCCCATGGATCGACTCACCGCTACTGTCCCCTTCTGACATTGTGGCTGCATTGCGGGGGGGAAAAACACGAAGAATTCAGCACATCGTCCTTGCCATACAAGCTGCCAGGAACTGTCCCTTGCTTGATGTGACGTTACAATCATTCATTTAACGACCATTTGAAGTTACAACAGCATTGAAAACAGACACTTATGACTGGGGTTTTTTTTTTTAACCATTTACAACCAATGCAAACATCCCCATGGTCACATGTTTAAAATCCAGACGCTGGGCAAGCGACTCGTATTTATGACGAGTCCACGGGGTGGGGGTGGGGGGGTGGGTCACGTGATCCCTTTTGCAACCTTCCCACGAGCCATGAGAGGGCGCCAGATTGTTTGGTCTAACTTCACAACCCGCAGCGAGAGAGGTCGTAAAACGGGACAATTGGCACGGATTGATTCTGGGTGGGGAAGAAAATTGCCAAGGAGTTGGGAGATTGCAAGGCTGGGCGGAGAAAGTCTTTGAAAGCCAAATAAATCCTGCAAAATTTGCACTGGGTTTTCGCAGACCAGATAAAACACACCAACTCAGTACACCATATTCTATTGCCAGCTATATTTTACTCAGAGGTGTGTTTGTAGAGTGGGCTACTTCCTCATTGGCGCAAAGCAAAATAAAATAAAATAAAATAAAACCTCCTTTTCATTCAAAAGGGAGATGAAGCTTTTATCTACAACCTCTCCTGAATCTTCAATAATTAAGTCTTTGGACCACAAATAAACCTTCAAAAGACTTCCAATTTCAACAACGGTTCTTTTGGTGAAAAGCTGCATTTCTCTTTCAGCCACTCGGGGAATCGCTGGAAGCTGCGGTGCCACATCAGCGAAAGCAGGACACAACTTCCTGGTACGTCAGGCTTGGGAGGGTGGAGAGAATGGAAATTCAGTTTCGTTCCAGGAAACCGGAAAGCAAAAGGAGATTTTTGCAAAGAGGACAGTGTGTGAAGTGCTGCCAACAAGGAAAATAATGACTGGGAAATCAGAGGTGGGGGCGGAGGTAAAACAACCTTTTGACCCGTAATTTGGAATCTGCTGGAAGGTCAATAAGAATATTAGTGATATTATTAGCCTAGGAATCGGATTTAGGAATGGTAAGATTCTCAGCGGAGGTGAAAAACTGACGCCCAAGGAAAAGAGAGCAAATTTTACCACCCCAAACAAATTCCCACGCCAGCCACGGTGAGAATATTCTCATAATTACAGTGACGAGGAGCCCACAACACGGGGGGGAAAGAATTCCAAAATGATAAACCGCAGCAATACAATCGAAAGTCGAATTTAAAAGATCTTGGCTATGTTATCCAGTGAAACAACCAAGCCTCAGGTCGCCCATCACTCCAAATGACAATTTAAGCGTGACTCTTGCTCCACCAAGATCTACTTTTAAAACAAACTGAACTAAAAGCTGGAAGGGCTACAAAAAGGATTAGCTTTCAGGGAATTCTTTAAATTCAAAATGTCCAATCCAGACTCTTCAGGGTCTTGATACCTTAACCCCTAAATTACCCTAAATTGAGCCTTGGTGCCACAGAGGACTAAAGTGCTGTTAAAGAGCACTTAGCTGCCAGCTGCCTGCAATTACTGCGAGTTCGAATCTCACCAGGCTCAAGGTTGACTCAGCCTTCCATCCTTCCGAGGTAGGTAAAATGAGGACCCAGATTGTGGGGGCAATAAGCTGACTTTGTATAAAAATAGAACACCGCTTATGGGGGGCCGAAAGCCCTACTAAGCAGGTATATAGAAAAGTATGAAGGCTATTGCTTAATGCATTGTAAGCTGCCCTGAGTCTCCGGAGAAGGGCGGCATATAAACCGAACCAATAAAATAAATAAATAATAATAATCCACATAGATTTGATCCATAAACCATACAAAAAGCCAAGAACAATCGAACAGGCCAAAAGGGCAAAAATAGAGGAAAAAAATAGAGAAAGAAAGAGGAATGAGAGAAAAAAGAGATAAAACCAGATCAGTGCAAATAATAAATACTCACTAATCCAAAACCCAGGTGTTTGCCCATAATATCCAACCAACTCTAAAACTTATGGACTTCCATTCATTTCTTGGCTGGCTGGAGGAATTCTGGGATTTGAAGCCTACAGGTTCTAAAATAGCCAAGATTGGACACCTCTTTAGTTCTTGCATTGTCCAAGGGAAATCCGACTTTCCATATTAATTTAGAGGCAATTCAGGCCAGTGACTAACCGTGTTTCTGCTTTGCTTGCCTTTAACTCTTTATTATAAATGTGCCAAACATTATAAATTTTTCTTCCCGACCAGACAAGCAAGCTGCAGAAATTGTAATTCGCTGACCATTCTACGGTGGGCCCATTTTTTGCGCTCCCCAGCCTCCAGAGCCTTTCTAGGAGTCTGGGGAGGGCAAAAATGACCTTCCCCAACCTTCTGGAGGCATTTTCACCTAAAGCGGGTTCAAAAATAAATAAGTAAAATAAATCCAAACTTAAATATGGCTTAGGCTGTTACATGAACACATGTCTCCTAAGGGGAACAAAGCCAAAAGGATGATTGACACTCTACGAGGCGCGCCTCGAAGAAAAATTCAGGGGAAAGAAAAAACCTTCCACAGGGTGTGTAAACTAAAGAAATGTGTCCTGGCTAATCATGTCTGTCATTCATATCATTGCAGCGATTTGATTAAAGGAGATAATTTTTTTAAAAAAAATTATACCCGTGTTCAGCCAACCTCTGAATTTCTTCCGTGATACCAGTGGCATCCAACTTGTGGAAAAATGAGGATTTTCTCAAGAAATTTGTTATCACGCTCAAGAAGGCTGGAGATTGTAGTAGTTACACAGCTAACTTAATGGTTTTATCTCATTCCTTTGAACCCACTAGTGTTGGCGGATTTCCTCCCCCTTGGGCTAAGCCACGATTGAGGGAAAAGGCACCACCAGGTGAGCTGAAACTTCAGCGCTGTGGGTGTGAACGGGGATTATCTTGAATGAAAAGGAAATCCACCCCTTGGAAAGGTGAGAAGGATAATGACAAGCCTCCAATCTCTCCATTAGGGTGGATCTGGGTGCGAATCTTCACGCCGATGTAAAGCTCACTGGGTGAAGTTGGCTTAACTGCTCTGCCTGACCTACCTCACAAGGATGTTGTAGGATAAACCGAGGTATAACCCGCCCAAATAGATCACCTAGGGCCAAAATGGGGCACACGTCCTACAATACCGCTAATCCTCGACGTTACGACCTCAACGGAGCCCAGCATTCCCGTTGCAAAGCGAGACACTTGCGAAGCGAGCGTTGCGCCCCCCCCTCCCATTTTACGACCTCTCTCGCCGCTGTCGTTATTCGAACCGTTGCCGTTGTGAAGTTGACCGCACGTCTGCTTAAGCGAATCCGGCTTCCCCGCTTGATTTTGAAGGTCGCAAAAAAAGGGGGAAATCACATTACGACCGTCGTATGTCCGAGTCGGTCGCCAAAGCGTCTTGAATTCTGATGATGTGACACTTCCCCACCCTCTCCACAGAGATGCTGCAAACAGTTGTCCAATATGGGGGGGGAAAAAGGGGGTCCCAAATTCCCCCTTTTTTTTTTCCAGTGCCGCCGTAACTTCGGTCACTAAACGAACCGTTGTTAAATCGAGGACTACCTGCACCACGGCTATAGCCAGCTCCCTAATTCAAACCCTGCATTCAAAATACATCCCCCCCTTCTCCTCCCAGCTCTGGACTACAGATCCCATGGTCCTGGCTGGGGATGATGGAGGCTGGAGTCGAAGAGGATTAATGGAAGCAACACCTCCTTATCCCAAAAAAGGAGGGACACAGAGCCCCCAACCCCACCAATGGCGGGGCCCCATTTAGGAAAACCGGGGAGGGGGCAGAAGAGGCCCAGTGGACGAAACCCCGCTCCCCATAACACACACCCGCCCTGAGCCCCGTAATTAAAATTGAGGTCCCCACCACCACCCCGTCTTCCCCGACCTGGAAGGCCTGGTTGCCAAGGCAACGGCCAGGCCGCGGCCTAGTCGGGCCGGGGGGTAACTCACCAGGCCGCGCCGGGTGTCCCCTCCTTCCGCTTCCCGCCCCGCCTGAACAGGCAGAGGAGCCGCCGCCGCCGCTGCCGCCTCCTCCGACTCCTCCTCCACCTTCCGAGATGGCCGGCCGGAGAGCTTCCGCTACCGGGGCGAAGAGGAGGAGGATGAGGGAGGATGGAAAGAAGGCCAAGCAGCCGGGAAGGCCCCGCCACACAAACGCACACTAGGCCTCACTGCCTGTCCTAATTTGAAAGAGGCCTGGTAGATTGGACTGAGGCCCAGCCTCGGTTAGAAGGCCCTCAAGTTCGGGGAACTACAGCTCCCAGAATGCCTCAGCTAGTCCAGCCGTAGAGGCGCGCTCGCCAAAGTGGAGAAACTACCGCTCCCAGAATGCCTCAGAAAGCCAAGCCTCGTGGGAAACTACCGCTCCCAGAACGCATCAGCCACGCCGGCCGGGCGCCAAGGTGGGGAAACTACCGCTCCCAGAAGGCCTCAAGCAGCCAAGCCGCTTGAGGCATTCTGGGAGCGGTAGTTCCCTCCCCCTCCCCGCAGAGGTTCATTCAATTCTGATTTGTGCCCTAGGGATGGGATCCTCCCAGCGGATTGGAGACCTTTCGCCCAGCTGGCACGAGGGTGGGACGGGGTAATCCCCGCCTGGATTTCCTGCTGTGGCTTAGGGGATATGTAGTCCCCCAGTTTGCCAGCAACGGATTGTCCATTCTTACCGGGGTGGGGAGTTGGACAAACAGATCAAAGGGTTATTGATTGACAAAAACTGCCTTTCTCGGTCCAGCTCGCAGCGACAACAAGCCTCTCTGGCAGGGATGGTTTTTTGGCGGGTTGCCTACCTCCCAGGGCTGTTGTGTCGATTAAAAACGGCTAAAAGAAACTTATACACTTATACAGACCTAACAGTTTTAAGTATTCGGGCACCCAAACTTGCTTTCAACCCCGTGGCTAGTGCCACGGCCCAGCCTTGGTGGGGGAAGGGAGGGAGGGATTGCAGATCCCATCATCCCCAGCCTCTATGGTTGGCTCAGCAAGCCATGGTGGCTTTTATGTGCAAAATCCATCCTGTTTTTTGTTTTTTTTTTCCTGGGTTCTCGGATGGAGAATTCCAGCCTCCTCTTAACTCCCCGGACTGTGCAGGCTGGGGATCATGGGTTCTGCAGTCCCTCCCGGACTCCTAAAGAAAGCATTAAAACTGCCCCTGCACGCTTCCTTGCTTGTAGCCCCAGCCTCTCCGCGCATGCGCGCCACGCAGAAGCCCGAACCTCTTACCCCCACCCCACTCCGAGGGAGGAGAAAAAAAAAACCCTCAAAGAAGCCTCGCCTCCTAGCAACGCGACAGCCAATCAGCGGCGAGATCCGATGGCGGCAAAACAGCGTCCCCTGAGGGAGACGGGAAAATGGCGGCTGAGGGAGCCGGTTGTTACTGTGGGGAGATGAAAGACCAGCGGAGGAATGGTGAGGGGAGGAAAGTCACGGCTTCGGGAAGGGTTGGCTGTGCTGTGGAGGAGACGACGGGGAAGAAAGGGGAAAAAAAAAAAAAGGAGGCCGGGAGGGGCGTTCTCCCGGCGAAAAGGGGCTCGGTGGGCTCCAAGTGGAGCCTCCTGGGGCAGGAGCAGTCTACCAGAAGGCACGTCCCAAGGCCGGGGAGACAAGGCCGTGGTGTCGCCAAGTGGAGGAATTGGATCTTCTCGGAATTTGCTGCCCCGCTTTCCATTATTATTATTATTATTATTATTATTATTATTATTATTATTATTATTTCCTGCCCCACTTTGCATTTATATTATTGTTGTTGTTGTTATTATTATTATTATTATTATTATTATTATTATTATTATTATTATTATTATTTCCTGCCCCGCTTTGCATTTATATTATTATTATTATTAATAATAATAATAATAATATACTTTTATACATAAAATATGAAATTCAGTCAACTGAACATTTAAAAATGTATGACAAATATCATTGACTGGCGCTGATGGTTGACAGGGTTGCTGCCAGCATCCTAGGTATCCACCAATTATTATTATTGTTATTGTTATTATCTCTTTTATTCATTAAACGTGAAACTCAGTCAACTGAACATTCAAAAATGCATCACAAATACCATTACCTGGTGCTAATGGTTTATACTGGCTGCTGCCAGCGTCCTAGGTATCAACCAATTATTATTATTACTGTTATTATTATCTCTATTCATTAAACGTGAAACTCAGTTAACTGAACATTCAAAAATGCATCACAAATACCATTGACTGTTGCTAATGGTTGATATGTGTTGCTGCCAGCATCCTAGATATCAACCAATTATTATTATTATTGTTCTTATTATTATTATTATCTCTTTTATTCATTAAACTGGACATTTAAAAATGCATCACAAATACCATTGATTGGTGCTAATGGTTGATACGAGTTGCTGCCAGCATCCTAGGTATCAACCAAGTATCTTCTTAAAATATACTATGTTCCTTGTTGTTGTTATTGTTGTTGTTGTTATTTTGAGGTGTACATGTTGGGGAAGCCTGCCCTAGGTTTGCCACGGTGAGCTACTCTGTGGGGCAGAATGAATATCCTATTTATTTATTTCTTCCCTTTCCTTGCTACAGGTAGTCCTTCCAATACAGGTAGCGACTTCCAACACTTCGCTTAGTGACCGACCGAAGTTACAATGGCACCGAAACAAGGGACTCGGGACCAACTTTCACACTTAACGACCGTTGCAGCATCCCCATGGTCTCGTGATTCACATTCGGCTGCTTGGCAACTGACTCACATTTATGACGGCGGCAGCTTCCCAGGGTCACGTGATCCCCTTCGGCGACCTTCTGACGAGCAAAGTCAAATGGGGAAGCCGGATTCACTTAACAACCGTGTGACTAACTTAACAATGGCAGGGATTCACGTAGCAAATGAGGCAAGAAAAGATGTAAAAGGGGGCAAAATTCACTTAACAACCAAAATGTTGGGCTCAATTGTGGTCCTAAGTTGAAGGCTGCCTGTATTTCCAAAAACGGCCAGATGTTGACATTGTTTTGATGTTTCTCCCTCAATAATTTTCTGGCGTAATCTTTAAGAAGGTTTTATTCAGAAAAAACAAAGACTTCCTGAGGGGGGATATGTTGGGTTGTGTCCTGTAGCAGGGTCGATTTTATAACCATTTTCAGAATTTCATGGTTTAGGATTACAATTTCATATATGTTGTGGCCCGTCAGCGGCCTGTGCAGATTGTAGCTGACTCCGACAACGAGGAGGCTGGTGTGGTGCTGCGCCAGCAGCCTGTGCAGCTGGTGCTCGAGTCGGACAGTGAGGAGGCTGGAGAAGATGTGGTGCCAGAGGCAGGGATTCAGCCAGGGCCTTCAGAAGCTCCTTTAAGTGAAGAGGACGAAGAGGAGGAGCCTCTTCTCGATGAACGGGTGCGCAGAGTGGCCAAAAGGCAGGAGTGGCTCCTCAGGAGGAGGTCTCCTTGAGAGTAAGGCTTGGGGCTAATTGGCCACTCCCTTAGCCTATTTAAGGAGGAACACCACTTGCAACAAGCTGTAGGGAACAACTTTACTTCAATCTCCTTTGCGTCTAGATTCTTCGAAAAATTGTTTCTGGGCCTTCTTCAAACTCTAGTAAGACTGTGATTACCTTATCTTAGAAATTCTGGTAGGCTGTTAAGACAGTATTAACAGCCTTTGGTTGATAAAGACTAAGTTATTTGAGTAAAATAAGCTTTGTATAGAGTTTGTGTGTGCTGCGTTCTTTATACAGGTTAGTCCTTGACTTACAACAACAATTGGGACGAGGCTTTCTGTTGGCAAAAGCAAGGCAGTTGTTGAATCGTGCCTTATTTTACAACCTTTTTTTTCCCCCGCAGCAAATTGCTGTGGTTGTTAAGTGAATCATGCTGTCATTAAGCGAATCCGGCTTCCCCCATTGACTTGGCTTGTTGGAAGCCATCTTGGGGAGGTCACCGATGGTGGTCACATGATCTCAGGACTCTGCAGCTGCGGTAAGTCCATGCCAGTTGCCAGGCGCCTGGAGTTTGATCACCATGCCCATGTCAACGCTGTGATGGTCATACGTGTGAGGACCGGTGATAAGACACTTCTTCCAGTGCTGTTGTCACTTTGAACAGTTGCAAAATGAATGGTTGTAAGCCGAGGACTGCATATATACCTTTTCAATGTAGGCAAGATCTATTTTCCCTCATTCCACAACATCCCTGCACAGTAGGTTCAACTGAAAAAGAACGATTGGTCCAAAGTCCCCCCAGGGAGCTTTGAAGGGGGACTAACCCCTGCATCCCCCTGGTTCTAATCCAACATTTATCCATAAAATCTCATTTTTTTTTCTCCAATACAGCTCCTTGTGTACAGTAAAACACTAGATTACATGAAGGAATGTGAGGATTAGCTACTTTTCACACACAAAGACATGTTATATTGTAGCCAAACTGGAGATCCAAAACATTTCCATCAGAAAACTATTAGAAAACTTGCTACGTTTGTTTTCTCAAATTTTCAAAGTTTTTTCATTATTGTACTTTTAATATATATATATTTTTTTACTTCTCTTGCCTTTAGGTTATGGATGCTATGTTTATCCCAACTCCTTTTTCAAGTACGAAGGACAGTGGAAGCAAGGGAAAAAACATGGCAAGTTTTCTTTCTTTGTGTTTTTATTTATTTGGTATTTTGTGACCACCTTTTTAAATTATTTTTATTAATAACCCAGGGCAGCAAGCGTACCTAAAACTCCTCCTTCCTCCTATTTTCCCCACAATACAAACTCTGTAAAATGAATTGCTAGGCCAAGAAATAGCATCTTATTTAAGGTCTGCCAATACGCTGATTGGCTGAAACACATTTCTAGACTCCCAGGCAGGTCTTTGAATCTTAATTTGATACATCTGCATCTTTACTATTGTTAACTAAATATGGGTAGTACTCGACTTACGACCACAATTGATTATGCAAAGATCGTAACTGTGAAAAAAGTCTACTAAGTCGCTTCTTCCAGTGCCATTGTAACTAAATGAACTGTTGCAAGTTGAGTACCCCCTGTAATTAATACATTTTAATTATTTAATTAAAAAAATACGGAGAATGACCAGCAGATTAAGGAAAAAAAAACACTGAAAAGAAAGCTAAAAACATTCTGGTTTCTCTGGATAAATCTTTCACCTTTAATATAATTTTTTGCAGTTGATCAAGGTTCCAAATGCTCGTTTTATCCTCAAAAGGAAGCAAAGAATGGGCCAGTCTTATCATTCAATATTTCCAAAAAGAGATGTAGTTGATGGAAAATATTTATACTCTTGACCATTAGATGGCATCAGAGTGATGACTTTTCACACCTACAGTATTTCATAATTTGCAGTAATGGGCTACGGATAAGGTAGTCTTTAAAAGGCTACAAAACTTCTTTCCCCCCCCCCTCCTCCCCATAGCCTAATTTGACCCCCACACTGGAAATTTGGAAAGCAGATCCGTGTAGTATAAAGTATGAAATATCAACCCACTCCTCTCTGTGGCAGTCCCTCAAATATTGGACGACTGTTATCATGTCATTCCTAGTCTTTTTGGTCGTTAGATTAGATATATCCAATTCCAGCAACCGTTCATTGTATGTTTCAGCCTCCAGCCACCTAAGCATGTTTGTTGCTCTTCTCTGCACTCTTTCTAGAGTCTCCACATCTTTTTGTGTATCATGGTGACTAAAACTGGACACGATAGTCCAAGCGTGTCCTCACCACTGCAGTATAGAAGGGACCTAACACTTTCAACTTTCTGTCTTTATTAACCATCAGCTTCATTAGTGACTTCATTCATCCCCTGTGAAATAGAGCCTTCCTGAAGATTCTCCTTTGCAAAGAGAGCCCAATATAAGCTGACTTTGTATAAAATATACAAAAGTATGAAGGCTATTGTTTAACGCATTGTAAGCAGCCCTGAGTCTTCGGAGAAGGGCGGCCTATAAATCTAATTAAAAAATAAATAAATAAATAAATTTTAAGATTTCAAACCCTTCAAAGGCTCTTCTTTTTACCCAGAATGCATTTAACTGATCTTTCTTTTCCAGGACATGGGAAATTACTGCTCAAAGATGGAAGTTATTACGAAGGTGAATTTGCGGATGGAGAAATTGTTGGTCATGGACTCAGATACTGGGCATCAACAGGTTAGTTTTGTGATCGGTGCCTGTTGCAAAACAACATCAAAAATAACACACGGTCTATTTCTGTTAGTGTCCCATTCGGTGTCTCCAACCTCACCTTGGTATGTTTTGTTCCATTCATTCTCCCCTTTCATCGATTTTCTATTTCTCGCCCTTTTGGTCAGCCGACTTAAACACTTTTTAACCCACGTCCAATGTTTTGGAGTCTTTTCTGCTGTGTGATTATTGGTGCCCTAAATTTTGGCATT
Organism: Masticophis lateralis; assembly: GCA_030761175.1. Lineage (NCBI taxonomy): Eukaryota > Metazoa > Chordata > Lepidosauria > Squamata > Colubridae > Masticophis > Masticophis lateralis. Next base: position 3,085,850 of record JAUDYJ010000016.1, read on the forward strand.
CTGCTAAGGAAGTCAACATTCCCCCCTTGAAGGAGTGATATGATTGTGTGTGTGTGTGTGTGTGTGTGTGTGTGTGTGTGTGTGTGGCCTTTTTTATTGCATCAAGTGGATAGAATTATGTGTGATAAGAACTTCCCCTCCAGGTGTGATAGCTAGAAATGGTAGGACATGCAGACTGACACAACTTGGGGAAGCCTGACTGATAGAAAAGGACTCCAGGGTAAGAGATTGTGTTGCTGTGAGCTAACAATAAATATTGAAGCACCCCATCCTTCAAAACCAAAACTGAACCTAGTAAAGTCCTGCACCTTTCACACTAAACATCCAATTTTGTTGCATTCTACTGTGTTTTCCCGAAAATAAGTCCTCTCCAAAAATAAGCCCGACTCAAAAATATATAAATGCCTGCGCAGCTAATCCCCGCCATTTCCTCTGATTAGGATTAGGGAGACAGAGCTGGAAATCAGGAAAGACAGCAAGAGGAGCCCCGTCTTGCTCCACGTGCCGCAAAATAATAAGACCTCCCCGAAAATAAGGCCAACTGCTTATTTCAGGGTTCAAAAAATATAAGGCAGGGTCTTATTTTCGGGAAAACATGATAGCTAGAAATGTGAATGTATAGTTAGTCCTTGACATTGGGTGACCATTCAGAGGCAATGAAAAAAGTGACTTATATCCGGTCCTCACAATTGCGACCATTGTGGCGTCCTCACAGTTGATCAGAATTCAGGCAATCGTTATGTAAATATAACAGTTGAATCATCCTGGGGTCACATGGTTGCCATCTGCCAGTTTCTGATAAGCAAAAAAAAAAAGTAGGATTTGTTTAACAACCTCATGATAAGTGAATCAACTGCAGTGATTGGCTTAACAACCATAGCAGGAAATGACATAAAATTTGTGGGTGGCTCACTTAACAACTGCCTCCCTTAGCTGTTCTGGTCCCAATTGCGATCATAACTGAGGTCTACCTGTCTACCACTGCATGTAGTACACAGGTAGATATCATTGCCCAGAGGATTATTGGTTGCCCTTTCCCCTCTTTGAAAGAGCTTTATACCTTGTTTCCCCCAAAATAAGACATCCCCTGATAATAAGCCCAATCGGGCTTTTGAGCGCATGGCTCCTGCTGCCTTAAGAAAGTTCAAACATTCTTAAAGATCCATCTCATCCTTTTATTTTTTTTTTTTTAACTATTACCATGTGGCAGACGGTACAGGACAATAAAAGCAAGGACAAATAAGATGAAAAACCTCTTCTATTCCAGAGCAGTAACTATATTGAATTCTACTGCGTAGTGCAATATCGGGGGGGGAGGGGGGGTGTTCAGTTCAATTGTATAGAATGTGAAGGATGTGTGTTTGTGTTTTTTATTATTTTATGTACAATGTACGCTGAAGATGGCATTTAATTTTGCTGTACGACGACAATAAAGTAAAACTGTAAATGATGTGAAGTGGCTAAAGCCACCTGATCCTTGTTAGGATTACCTTGAGAGACATGCCTGCTTTGTCCCAAAGGATTTAGGATTCTCTTTTAATTGTATTCAGCATACCTCCTTCTCTGTAAAGAATTTGAGTGAACGCACGCCATCAAAAAGCTGTTAAGTTGTCTATGAAATAAAAGTACTTCTTCATCTCCTGAATCATTAAAAAAAAAACCAATTTCTTAATCTCTTTTGTTCTTTTCCTTTTTCTCCCCCCCCCCCCCCCCCGCAGTAGCACTAACGTCTTTTTAAAATACCTTAGTATGAAAGACCTGAAGGAATTGCGGCTGTGATTCCATTAGTTTGTAAGATAAAGACCTAATGAACACTTTCTTTGTTCTTGAAGCTGTCCTGATAATAAAAAAAAAAGCAGCTGGTAATTACTCAGTTGGAATGTCTCATGCTGAGGAAGGCACCATCAAAATCTTTATGGGAATAGCAAGGATTATTAAACTGCATTTGCCACAGCTTCCCCTGAGTTTTTACTGTATTGTATTTTTTTTTATTCAAGGGAATACTTATTCCGGCCAATTCCTCTTCGGAGAACTTCACGGGCACGGAGTTTTCCATTATGGCAACGGTGGGAAATATGAAGGAGAATTCTCTTACGGGATGAGAGAAGGTAAACAGGACAGAGTCTGTGTAACTAGTGTGGGATTCATATATCATGCTAAACTGGGCTTTATTTTAACATGGTTATTTAACAAGCTGTGATGCCCAGGTTTACGCACATGGGGAAGCCATTCAAAAATTGGCACATACCATCACTGACTGACATTCGACACACCCTGTGGAGCCCGTTCCAGCGGCATGCACCCAAATTAACTGAAGTGGGAAACGCTGTTGGTCGATCTGGAAGACTGGGAGAGAAACCTGCTCGCCTTTATCGGTGGGTTAGTTAATTAGTGGAAAGATGAGAATGTTAATTCACAAAATAGTTTTGGCCTAGGAGCATTGCATTAGCATTCCAGTCTGGTCAAGATACTGATTTGTAACCAGGGTGCAAGGGAACCAAGGTGGATAAAAATCGATGATTTTTTAAAAAAAAATAAATTTTAAAAATCGGAATTTTTAAAACTTAAATTGGATTTTTTTAGTTTTTATCGAATTTATTTTAATAAAATGCTTTTGGGAGTAAAAATCTATCTAAAGATAGTTTTCTATTTAAGATACATTAATACATTAAGTTTATTCAGGATGAAATGGAGCTTAGTTACGTAGCACGAGGCTGTATATTCTGCAATATTTACAATTTTGGGAAACCCATTCAATGACTCCAACCTCTGCAAGCGGAGATAACATGCACTGCATTGACGGCATTCACACCATCTCACAGTAACCATGAGCTAAATCATAAAACAAAGTCCAGGAATATTCCTTTATCCCATTGTATTGCAAATCTAAATCTAAACCGACTTGATTTTAAATCAAATCCACCCTGAAGGGCGCACATGTTTATAACAGAACAACAGAGTTGGAAGGGACCTTGGAGGTCTTCTAGTCCAACCCCCTGCTTAAGCCTACTTCCCAGGTTTGATAATCCCTTCCACCAGCCGTATCCCAGACTACAGCCGGTCCCACAACTGTTAGACAAAAGGCAGCAATGCCTGTCCCGAAGTGGAAGGACAGCAGAACAGTGACACAAGGGCAATGCTTTGATGCAAGCTCGTAAGTCATGGCCTTTTGCCTTATGGTGTTGTCGTGCATGTGTGATTGTTGGATCCACCTTCGCATTGTCTGGAGGGGTACAATTACTGCTGTGTTTGGGATCAGTTCAGTTGCATGGTTGGTGTTTCCTTGTGGTCAGCACTTCCCCTTTGCACAAATGCCTGTAATTCACAAGAGCAACAAAAGATAAAAACAATCAGCAATAAACAACCAGCATAAAACAATCAGTTTTCTTTATTCTCCTTTTCCCCAACAGCTTTTAGTTTCAGCTTTCAAATCAGCCAAGAAAATCACATTTATGGAGTAATTTGTGATTTTAAAAAAAATTTTTTTTGGCATTCTTTATCTCTATATAACGCAAAGTCTTCTTCATAGGCCATGGGTCACTGACGGAGAAGGATGGGGAGACTTACCAAGGAAGCTTTCATGATAACAAAAAACACGGAGGAGGGAAAATGACATTCCCGTGAGTTTCTCTTGATGATTTTCTTCGGCCTTTAGTTGGATTCAGGCTAGCAAACTTTCAGGAAGGAGCAATAACCAAGATCCATAATTAATCACAGAGCTCCGGAAGCAGAAGGGAAACTGAATGTGGTGTCCAACCAATTAACATGGCTTAGTCTGATTTACTAAAGCCAGCCAGCTGGAGAATTCTGGGAGTTGAAGTCCACAAGCCTTAAAGCGGCCAAGTTTGAAGACCTGTACTAAAGCATATTCTTTGCCCTCAGTTCCCCTCATTGTGTCTGTCCGAGCACCATGTGTGACTCAACCCGGCGGTTCGAATCCCTAGTATAGGTCTCCTGCGTGAACAGGGGGTCGAACTAGATGACCTCCAAGGTCCCTTCCAACTCTGTTACTATCTTTTCAATTTCCTAATTAAGCTTACAGCCCTGGAATTTCCTGGCCACCCAAGTACTTAACTAGGCCTGCTTAGCTTTTGAGCTCAGGTTAAGGCTGGGAATTGCTACGTGATGTGGTACCTAGCTTACCGTCAGTTGTTTCTCTTTATTTTTAGAAATGGAGATAAATTTGTGGGTGACTGGATCCTGGATCAAAGACAAGGCCATGGAGTTCTTCGTTGCCCTGATGGAACGGTGTATGAGGTATAAGAACACATCTCTTGATTTTCCTTTAAGTTCCCTAGCTATTTAGGCACCTTCCCAGTGGCTCCATTGACACAGCATAAACTCTCAGGCCCAACTGAATATGGCTAGAGTATTTGCGACCCTGTGATATACTACAAAGCTAGAAAGTTGAATCCATTCACCACAATTCAGCCTCATAGGGATTATCCTGATTCATGAAACCGACAATTGCTTAATCTGCTTTGCGTTTACTTTTAAACTGAACTCCTTGTGGCCCCCTTTTTCTTCCAAAAAGCTAGATTGAAAAAACACTCTTAAATCCCTTGGGAACCCATCACACTGTTTGTGTTTCCCAGCCATAAATGAACTGTCCATCTAAGCTTTTGTGCGTTGGTTGCTTTGCTTCTTAGAATTTGCTGGAAGGTTATGTGTAGGGAGAGAGAGAGAGAGAGAGAGAGAGAGAGAGAGAGAGATATGGGTGGATGGGTGAATCGATAAAATAGATGAGAGAGAGAGAGAGAGAGGGATGGATGGATAAGATAGATAGATGGATGGATGGATGGATTAGATAGATAGATAGATAGATGATAGATAGATAGATAGATAGATAGATAGATAGATAGATAGATAGATAGATAGATAAATAGATAGATATGAATGGATGGATGGATGGATGGATGGAGCTGAGCCTGGGTTTCTAATTGATGTGAATTATGCATTATGGTTTTCTTTGCTTCCCGGAGTTCCATTGGTTAGATGGGACACATTTGTTGAATAAACCATGAACGAATTCCCTTGACTTATCCTGTAAAACTGATGCTTTAGCTGTAATCAAATCTCAACGCCAAAGTTCTGATACTTTTAACAATTGCGTTTAACTGGACTTGGAATATTATCTGGTTTGGAATACTAACGGATTCCTGTGATGTAGGCAGCTCTCCTTATTGTAACCGGGGCTGTTCCAGTGTTTATGCCGAGTTAGGCAGCCCCATGCTCTTGCCAGGGTTTGGACTACAATACCCCATCTTCCTATGCCATTCATCCTGCTGGGTGGATCTGTTGTGAGTTGGAGACTAACGTTTCCTGTTTAGTGCCGAGCGATCCAGAAATTGCCATGTATTTGTGTGTGTCTGTGTGTGAGGTTAAGATGCCTTTTTCTTTGGCATCCCCTTACAACACATGGCTTGTCCGGTCTCATTATTCGGAATGTGCATAAATGGCAATCAGGCGTAATAATGCAGGAAATTAAAAAATAGACTCCCACTGATGATCTGTCTGCTAAGATGTCAGATGCTTTCAGAGCTGTGCTTCCAAGGCCAGCTGAGTATCCATCGATCTAAGCCGACAGAATTTCACAGCTTGTTGTAAACCTTTGCCAAAAACAGAAGGGCTTATTCAGCTGATTGGCAGCCCTTCTCCAAATTGCCCCAAAGAACTGGGCTGAAAACGAGGCTGCTTTTCTCCCTGACATGGTGAATAAATATAACAAGACAGTTGAGGCTTTCTTAGAGCAGGGGTACCCAGCACCAGCACCAGACCAGCACTGGTCTTCAGCAAGCCAGGAACCAGTCCATGCAAAGAAGCAAAACCCCATCAATGGGATGTGGGCAGCACGAGCAACCACGTCCTCTCCGGTCCGCGGAAAAACCTCTTTCCACGGAACCAGTCCCTGGTGCCCAAAAAGCTTTGGTGGGGGGAGCACTGTTCTGAATAGAGGCAAAGCCCTGGAAGCCATTGTTCTCAAAGATTTGGGGCGGGGGGGATATCCATTGTACTCTTCCTTGGCACCTGATGCTGGGCTCGTAAGTCAACCTCTGCCAAGAATGCCACAAAACTAACACAGACATTGTGGCTGAAATTCCAATAATCAGAAAGGTTTGCTCAGGGGTTTTTAAAGAGCCTGGATAGCTCAGCAGACTAATGCACTATGATTAATTCCAGCTGTCTGCAATTATTGTAAGTTCGAATCTCCCCAGGCTCAAGGTTGACTCAGCCTTCCATCCTTTCTAAGGTAGGTCAATTGAGGACCCAGTTTGTGGGGGCGATAAGCTGACTTTGTATAAAATATACAAAAGTATGAAGGCTATTGCTTAACGCATTGTAAGATGCCCTGAGTCTCCGGAGAAGGGCAGCATATAAATCAAATTTTTTTAAAAAATCCCGGTCGTCTTTTACCCATCAGTTCTTGGTTTGGCAAGTTCCAACCATTTTTCACCACAAGCACAATTTGCATGTCAAGTCCCCATTGCAAATGTGCCTACAGACATCTTGCAGGAAAGCCCTGGGCTATACTCACACTGCAACTGTTGTGATGTAGGGGTGCCGGTGTTGGGCTAGGAGCAGGAAAGCCAGATTCTAGTTAACTGGAGGGCTTTGACACAGCCTTTCTCTCACTCTGGTCCACCTTACAGGGATGTTGCTATGGTGGAAAAACGGAAGGAGGAGGGAGTACAGTGGCAATGCTGATTTTGTGTTCAATGAACCCAACCAGTAACTAAGGTTTCTATAAAAGTAAATTCTATTTTTCTGTCTTACTTCTGTCTTCCAAAATGGAGCCTGTTCGCTTCTTAACTGCCTTCAGATTTTAATTCAGAAAATCAATATGTTGTGTCTGTCAGAAATCTTAAGGAAAATATTCTGGGTGAAACATTTTCATAATTCTTTACCTTGCCCCCAAAGAAATCAACGAAAGAGTTTCCCAAGAAGGTTGGGAGAAGTCGAACAGCGGTGCCCAATCTCACAAGTTTCATTTCACACTTTCGTTGTTGTTGTTGTTGTTGTTGTTTGGCTTAGCTCAATATCTGAATCAGTCCATTGTGATGTATAAGCCATGATTTACTGCTTAGCGTGATGCCTGAAAAGGATTAAAGGAAGTTTCCACAGATCTCAGCTGTGGCAAGGAGAAAATATTATACTGCTCCTTTATCAGGACTGCTTCCGCGTCTGCTTAGGCACTGAAGCTGACTCATATTTTGTTAAACTTACCTTTTATATCGTGCCTGGTTTCTTCCTGAGCTCCTCACACTTCCTGTAAATTCTCAGACCAAACACCGCCAGTAATTATAGATCTGCTCTTGCAAGATCAATCTACTGACATTTCTTAAAAGGCTGCAACATTTCCAGTTGTCACTGTTCCCGCCATAAGCTGTTAGCTACGCATGAGAAAGAATTCCGTTTAGTCTCTCTTTTTCTACTTACCCTTAAGAATCCTGGATGTTCTTGCCTCTGGCTTTTCTTTTATCTTCTAATTTTAATGGAATGTTATCAAACACTGCAGATGTTCGTTGGTCTTTTCACAGCCAACCTCAGTGTAAGTAGTTAAGATTGGCTCTATTTATAGCTATGGCTTTCTTTCTTTCTTTCTTCTTTTTTTGGGCGAGTGTCTGAAAGTTTCAGTGTCATCGTTCTGGATTTTGGCAGTTTAGTAATAAGTAAATAAAAAGAGGCTGAGGTTAGGCATCAGGAGGAATTTCCTGATTGTATAGAGACTGTTAGTCAGTGGAACAAGCTGTCACAAGACATAGAGTGGCCTCCTTTGCTACTTGTCTACAGGGAGAGGCTGGATGGTCATCCATCAGAAATGTCCTGATAGATTTTGCCCTAAGGAGGGGGAGAGTCAAGACGACCTCTAAGATCTCTTCCTATTTATTTATTTATTAGATTTTTAATTCCACCATTATTACTGTATAAGTAACTCAAGGTCACAAATGTACCAAATATTCCTCCTTTCTCCTATTTTCCCCACAAGAACAATTCTGTGAGGCGAGTTGGTGGGGAGAAAACGAGTGTCCCAATGTCACCCAGCAAGCTTTCATGCCTGAGGCAGAACTAGAACTCACCGTCTCCTAGTTTTTAGCCCAGCACCTTAACCACTAGACCTACCCTCCTGTGTACTTCTAAATCAGTGTTTTGCAACCTTGGAAATTTGGAGATGTGTGGACTTCTGTTTCCAGAATCTCCCAGCCATCATGTTGAGAAACGCTGCTACAAATCTTATTTTATTTTTTATTTTTTTCTGTTCCTAGCCTTTTAAATATAACGTTGTATGGATGGGGTTCTTGAAAGCATCATTGTGTTTCTGTTTTTTTTTTTTCTCTATTCTTGTTTTCATGGTAGCCCTAGTATTGACAGATGATTCCCCCCCCCACCCCCTCAGTTGGCCTTATACTACTGACATATAATATTTTGTACCCAAACGAGGATTGTAATCCTTATAATCTAGTGAGGATGAGTTATTTGCCAGCTTGAACTCTTGGGAAGACATAATAAAAATAATTTTAAAAATAAAATAAACCAAGGGATAATGATCCCGTGAACGCACTGTTGTGTTTGTGTGTAACACGGCACTGGTGACACCTTATTTACTGAAATACAGAGTTGGCTTGTGGCGAGACGGCAGCAAATAAGTGTAATTAATATATAATGTTGAAGCATTGCTAACTGGCAATGGGGCAACCAGATTTAAACCATCCCGTAAGTGATGCTGTTTTGTTTTCTACCACTTGGTGGTTCCCTCACAATTTGTTTAAAAGTTTTTGAATAGAGCCGAACAAATAAATAAATAAATGCCATATCTAAATTCCTGGGATCTTTCTGTATTTGAACCTGAGACCGGAGGGCAGGTAAGGCCGGGGAGGAAAAAAGAAAAGAAAAATAATTTTCTTTTCAAGGAGCTAGCTTAAATTACTACATAGCTTCTACAATTCCGAATCAAAATGACCGCTAATTGAGGAACGCTAAAGGTAAAGGTTCCCCTCGCACATGTGTGCTAATCGTTCCCGACTCCAGGGGGCGGTGCTCATCTCCGTTTCAAAGCCGAAGAGCCAGCGCTGTCTGAAGACGTCTCCGTGGTCATGTGACTGGCATGATTAAACGCCAAAGGTGCACTGAACGCTGTTCCCTTCCCACCAAAGGGGGTCCCTATTTTTCTACTTGCATTTTTTACGTGCTTTCGAACTGCTAGGTTGTCAGAAGCTGGGACAAATCACGGAAGCTCACCCGGTTATGCGGCTCTAGGGATTCAAACCGCTGAACTGCCAGTACCTTTCGATCGACAAGCATCTTAGCCACCACATCCCCTGGGAGGAAAGCTAAATCAAGGAAAAAGAGAACGCCAGGCAACGAATTTGTTTTTCCTCCAAAAAGCTCGGGAAGGCACGGGAAAATCCTTTTCTTCGGCATTTCTTTGCCGCTCATAACAATTCCATGAAATAAGTTTTGGCCAAATCCAGGAGCAGGAAAAAAAGAGGCTGGCTGAGAAGCCTTTTCAGCTTTTGTCTCTCTGCCCTCGAACATCATCTTAGGTGCAAACAGGAAAAGAAAAAAAACCCCGACCAAATTCACTTCTGAAAGCCTCTCCATCCCCTCCCCACCCCCAAAGGCCACGTGGCTTTTAAAAGGCTGAATTCCCACGAGATTTTCCTGATCCATCTCTCTGTATCCGTAGCCCAATGGAGCTTCCCATCGCAGAGGTAGCGCATTACTGCGAGCGAGCGCAGGGTAGTAGATGGGCAGACTCTACTCTGCAGAGGCTTATATGGTCATCCATTTTCGGAAAATGGAAGAAAGTTTCTGGCAGGTGGACTGACCGGATACGATTTTGAGGCCGAGGAAGGTCCAGTCCTCCTTTGGCTGAACAAGCCTGAAGTGACCAGTGCCCCATCTTCCACATCCAGTAGATAAAGAGGGAGCATTGATGCTAGTAGGATAATAGCAGGATAAAACCCAAGGATCAGTCCAGAGAAAGAACGGTTGATTTAAAAACAACTGGAGAACTTCCCAAACCGTTATTTTATCTCATTGATGAGTTCTGTCACATCGTAATGTATGTAAGCTAACTCTGCCAACAGACATACTTGGAGGATTGCTCACAGGGAGCGGGAGGAGAGAGAGAGAGAGAAGTTCTATCCCAGTCTGTTCCCTGAATTCAAAGCCCACAGGCGGGCAGGCAAGGGGGGACCCCAGCAAGACTGTCCCCCAGATGCGGTGTTTCTCAACATTGGCGACTCTTAAGATGTGTGGACTTCAGCTCCCAGAATTCTCCAGCCAGTGGTTGAAAACAGGCAGCGTAAACTCTTATCTGAATACGTCAAGTGAAGGAAACCCGTCACTTCTCCAGATAAAATTTCTTAAGTTCCTTCAAATCCTCCTGATAGGAATTAGTTTCCGGTCTCCTGCTTATATATAGGACTGTGATGGCGAACCTACGGCACGGGTGCCACAGGTGGCAGGTGGAGCCAAATCTATGGGCACACAAGCATTGCTTTAGCTCAGCTCCAGCACGCATGGGCACGCCAGCCAGCCGATTTTCGGGCCTTCAGGGCCCACCTGAAGTTGGGAAACGGGCCATTTCCAGGTTCCTGATGGCCTCTGGGGTGGTGGGGGAGGCTGTTTTCGCCCTCCCCAGGCTCCAAGGAAGCCTCTGGAGCCTGGGGAGGGTGAAAAATGGGCTTTCTGGGCCCACCGGTAATCGGAGCGGAGGGTGGGTGGAATTGAATTATGGGTATGGGCATATGTGCGCTCGACCCCCCCCCTCCGCTTTTCAAAACATGGACATTACCCTTACAATCCATACAAAGGCTCCGAGCGGCGCAAAGAATCAGGCTCGGCATCACAAGGCAAGATAGAAAGATCTGCTGCAGGTGGATTAAGAGAACAACCGAAAGTATACGATGCCATCCAAAGAGTAAAAGGATTGAAACGGAGCTGGGCCAGTCACATAGCAAGAAGAACCGAGGGCAGGTGGACCAAGGTGGTCAGAGAATGGATCCGACTTGATCAAAAGCGTCCACAAAAAAAGATCTAAATAAAACAAGGTGGAGCGTTGGCCATGTCATACAGGGGAAGAATTCACTGAAGAAAGCCATTTCTCCTTCCATTTATGACAGTATGACTGTAATTTTGTTGCTTGTATCCTTACGATTTATATTGATATTTTTTCCTGATTGCTTATTTGTACCCTAGGACTATCATTAAGTGTTGTACCTTATGATTCTTGATGAACGTATCTTTTCTTTTATGTACACTGAGAGTGTATACACCAAAGACAAATTCCTTGTGTGTCCAATCACACTTGGCCAATAAAGAATTCTATTCTATTCCATCCCACATTCTATTCTATTCTATTCTATTCTATTCTATTCTATTCTATTCTATTCTATTCTATTCTATTCTATTCTATTCTATTCTATTCTATTCTATTCTATTCTATTCTATTCTATTCTATTCTATTCATGTTGGGAAGAGTTACCAGTAAAAGGAAACCCAGCCATCGAACAAGATGGTGACCGAACACCATCCGAGTTGACATCAGCCAGAGCATAGAACAACTCAAAAGAAATATTGTAGGCTCAGAAGATGTAGAGACACCTGGCCCGTAGAATCAGCAAGAGTCAGACACGACTGAACGGATCACATCCACATCATCATCATTTCCTGCTTCCATCCGGAGATGAGCTACCCAGAATAAGGACAAGGCCTGTTTGGATTCGATTCATTGGGAGTATAATTTTCCCAACAATTTTGAAAATGTTATATATCAGTTGCCGTCGGCTTTCTTACCGCCGTGTCTCACTCTTGGCTGTAGTTCCCAGATCCTTTTTGCAATAACCTCACACCTACATCGCACCAGCTGTTCAGTTCCACAGACACAACCAGCGCTCCTAGTCTACATAAAGCGCCACTGCTTTGATGACTATTAGCACATTTTCCAGATGTGTTTGAAGTGGCGGAGCCGTTGCTCCGTTAAAACGCCCGCCCTTGTTTGCCTTTTATTTACGTTTTGAGGATTGAGCATTTCTAGCTCTGTTAGTCATGCCCGTTGATGTCTTTTTCCTACCGTCTGCAAGCGTGATCTACGGCTTTTGAAAGGCAGCCAGGCACTGCTAGCTGTTTGGGGTAATGGAGGGAGGCCACCACTGAAAATTCCTCCCTTTTGGAAATTAGCGTTCATGTCGCTGGACAGATTTGAGGAACAGAGCGAATCGGGGCTCGTGCACCTCCAGATTGTCGGTTTTGCTTCTTCTTCTTTGTAGGCTTAGCAGCTTGGAATCTGGTATAGAGAAGGACAGACTTCCTGTGGGATGTTTATTTAAAAATATATCTGGCATCTTTCTGAACCACTTGGCTGGGGAGGAGGAGGTGGGGAAGATGGGACGTTTCAAGTACATCGGTTTGAACCTAACTCAGTGGTTTGGCAGGCGGAGTGCGTGCCTCCTTCAGTCTAAAAGCAGATTTCTCAACCGTGGCAACTTAAAGAGGGGTGGAAGTCAACTCCCAGAATCCCCCAGCCAGCGTGCTGCTCTAAAGCATCTTTTTGCTCAAAGCACCGGGAGCTGATTGCAACGGTCTTTCCCTACCAAAGACCAGGATAAAACCGGAATGTAGCGTGGTATACTTTCTTCTTTTTCTCCTCCAAAAATAATGCTCGTTGCTTACCCCTCCCATTTACCTTCCCACAGTCCCATGAGGTAGACTATGCTGGGCAGGGAAGGATTGAACAAGACCGAAAGCGGCCAGGTTCAGGAGCATAAGGTTTGAGTGGATCAATAGGTAAAGGTAAAGGTTCCCCTCGGACATATGTGCTAGTCGTTCCCGACTCTAGGGGGTGGTGCTCATCTCCATTTCAAAGCCAGCCTCCGAAGAGGTCTCCGTGGTCATGTGGCCGGCATGACTCAACACCAGAGGCGCACGGAACACTGTTCCCTTCCCACGAAAGGGGGTCCCCATTTTTCTACTTGCATTTTTTTTAACCTGCTTTCGAACTGCTAGGTTGGCAGAAGCTGAGACAAATCACGGGAGCTCACTCTGTTACACGGCACTCGTAACCAGTTGGAAGAAACCAGTTTTGTTTCCTTAAACCACCATTTAATAATAACTTGGTTTATTTTATTTTTTAAAATTCTACTTTGCCTGAAACGTAACTTTAAATTACTGGGGGCTTGTTTAACAAAGTTAGCATAGTGCAATTTTCTTACATTCCTGAATTTTCCACTACCGGAATTTTAAAGAGCGTTTTCAAAGCTTTTCCAAATTCCATTCCTTGCTGCGGCTGGCGGGACATTCCTCCTCCAACCCTCTTTTCCCCTCCCATCCCCCCCACCATTTTCTGACAACATTTCTCTCCTCGCAGGTGGGAAAGAAGCCCATAAGGTGACCCACCTGTTTTGGTGTTGCTAACAGGTGTCTCAAGCAGCAGGTCTTCCTTTAGAAGGAGGGGAAGAAGAAAAAAAAGACGACAAACGTGGCATAGCCAAAACACACAAAGATGTACAAATAGCACAAAAGTAATAGCAAATAGGAAAATGCCCCCAGAGCATCTGCTAACGGAGAATTGCGCGCCGAAGCCAGTGATGAGCGCAATAGTCTCAGGCAGGGGGACAGAGAGGTTGACAAGCCCCACTATTTTTAGGAGATGGGCACCTGGCTTTGAATTAGGTCCCCGCTGTCTCCCAGCCTCCGAGGTCTCGGGGAAGAACTGACAGTTGAAAAGCGAGGATGGAAATTACAGGGTTGCTGTAGCTTCTCCGCACCCAGAAGGCAGCCAGAGAGAGGGCAGGTTTTTTAGACCTTCCCGTTTGCCCCCCGCCACCCCCCCCCCTTGTCAACAAGAGTTTGGGGGGAGAAAAGGCGAAGGTGTGACGGGGTCACAGCGAATTAATGGTGTCTCGTTCGCGCACAGGATCAATCCGGGCGAGCTTATGGAAATTGATACTCCGTCGGAGGCCCCCAACAAATGATCCGAAATTAATTGCAATAAGAGGTATATAATAGCTGCTCGGTTAGGAAGAGAAACACCGTCAATTAAGCGAAAATTGCTTCCTCAAAAGTTAAATACATGTTTCTTGCCTTTTAATTTCACAAACACCTTTTTCTTATTCATAAGCAAGAGAGTCTCCCAAGCTGCTATTCGCAGGGCGCAGTTCTGTAGCAATGTGTTTGTGTGTATATGTATGTATGTATATGTACATATAAAATATTTCACACGCATCTTACCCATCAAAACCAGAGGGAGGGTGGTGGAAAAACCAGTATAATTGCCCCAAATAGAATAGCGTACAGCTGCCTCTCAATGAGGCAGCATAGTAGTTTCCCATTCATGGCTCTTAATGCAGTTAGTTGTAAATATGTATTTATATCTCCATTTAAGGATTCGAAAGCTGAACTCACCAAGGCAGCTGGCCATCCTTTTTTGTTTATTTATTTATTTAAATGATGGCATATATTTGGAACAAAGGAAAATGGCTGCTTTAAGAAAAATGGAGAAAGAAAATTGGAACGGAGGCATTATCTCTGTTTATTTCTGCCTCATTGGTAAGATTAGGCAGGGGAGGGGACTCCCGTGTCCTAATACATCCAATAGATTAAGATCCAATAGATCCCAATACATCCAGTGCAGGTAATAAACGATGCATTAGAAAGCAGATCTTCCCTTTTGCAGCATCTACCCTCTATGGATGGGATTCCCCCTCCCTCATATTGGCTCCCACCCTAATGGGATGTTCCCAAAGTCTCTGATACTCAGACTGTTTTTCTGGGCCTTGGGATAGCCTGCTTTTAAACCCCTATGGATATCAGAGGTGTGTGTGTATGTGTGTGTGTGTGTGTGTGTGTGTGTGTTCAGGTAATCGAAGACTACCTGTATTTAAATTTCTCAAAGGCTTTTGGATTAAAGAGCCATCCTCCTAGTTAAGAAATAGAAAGGTCGTTCGATTAGCTGTGTCCAGAACCATCTGACCTGGAAGGGTGGGCGGGGGGGAAGCATATTTCCCTTGATTTAACATGGGTCCTGGCTCAAAGAGAAGAAGGGGGGGGTTGCAAAACTGGACCTCAGCAGCCCCCTTTCTAACCAGCTTCACTGGGGTCTCCTACCACTCCTTTCTCTGGCCAGCTATAGAATTAGAATTAGAAAATAGAAAATAGAATGGAATGGGA
The DNA here is from genome assembly GCA_030761175.1 of Masticophis lateralis. Taxonomy (NCBI): domain Eukaryota; kingdom Metazoa; phylum Chordata; class Lepidosauria; order Squamata; family Colubridae; genus Masticophis; species Masticophis lateralis. The sequence continues at coordinate 3,101,021 of JAUDYJ010000016.1, forward strand.
ATGGGAATAGAGAATAGAGAATAGAGAATAGAGAATAGAATAGAATAGAATAGAATAGAATAGAATAGAATAGAATAGAATAGAATAGAATAGAATAGAATAGAATAGAAGAGTTGGAAGGGACCTTGGAGGTCTTCTAGTCCAACCCCCTGCTTAGGCAGGAAACCCTACACCCCTTCAGACAAGTGGTTATCCAACCTCTTCTTAAAAACTTCCAGCGTTGGAAGCATCTACAACTTCTGGAGGCAAGTCGTTCCCCGGATTAATTATTCTAATCGTTAGGAAATTTCTCCTTCGTTCTAAATTGCTTCTCTCCTTGATGAGTTTCCACCCGTTGCTTCTTGTCTTGCCTTCATTTGCTTTGGAGAATAGCTTGACTCCCTCTTCTTTGGGGCAGCCCCTGAGAGATCGGAAGACTGCTATTTTATTAAATGCTGCCATCGTAACAGCAGGAGAAGGACGTGGGCCTGGTTGGTTGGGCCCAAGCTGCATGGGTTAGGTATGTCTACCCTAACGAAGAGTCGGACGAAGGATGACACGATTGCTTGCCTCCCAATACTTGAGGGGCTGCCGCAGTGATGAGGGGGTCGACTGGTTCTCCAAAGGCAGGACAAGAAGCAGTGAGTGAAAGCTCATGGAAGAGAGATCCGACCTAGAACTAAGGAGGAAATTTCCTGACAGGGAGAACAATTAACCCATGGAACAGTTTTCCTCCCACAGTTGTGGGTTCTCCATCCCTGGAGGTTTTTAAGAAGAGATCGGACAACCATTTGTCCGGGATGATATAAGCAGTGATGGCGAAGTGGAATGTATGTGTATGTGTCCCATCTGGTTTTGCGCTCCTCGATTAGATGTTTGTGTGTATGTTTGTGTGTGTGTGTGTGTTTGGGAGGGGGGGGTGAGAAACGTGCTTTGGACCCCAGCCCCAAGTGGATAGCAGCGTGCCTACAGCCTTCGCTTGACCTTTAATTGCTGTTGGAAAAGACCAGATGGAAACCAATGATTGATTGACTTTAATTGGAAATCCGCAGTGGGAGATTTGCCAGCTAACCGAAAGGTTGCGGCGGCTGCTTTACTGCTTTCTTTTTTTTTTTTCTTTCCTCCTTTCTTTCCCCCCCCCCCGCCCCGTCCGAAGAGTGAGAGGACCTCAACCACCACTCCCATCCTGCCCCAAGGGGTCTTTTGTGTTGCTGCAGCGCCCTTTCCCCACCACACACACACACACACACACACACACAGGGAGCGCTGAGGAGGCTTAAAGGAATGTCAGCCTTTCCAGACTTCTCCCTCTGTTACATTGCTAAGCAACTTTTGGAAACATTTAAAACCCACCCCCTCCCTCTACCCACCTACCCACCCTTCTCGCCATCTGGGAAAAGAAGAACTCGGTCTAGGCAGGCAACGGGAGAAGAGGGAGCCACGTTCTACGTCGGGGAGCAGCCCGTGATTCAACTAATATATCGATGTGTGAAGAAGTGCAAAACCCAAACAAACCGTGGTTTGTTTGTTTTTTGTTTTGTTTTTTTCCTTCCAAAGGGTGATGCAAAGGCTTATGACGAAAAGAATCCACCGGTGATGCGCCGGCTGGCTCTTTTCCCACGGGCAGTCTGTCGCTGATGGGTGCGTGTCCTCCAGGCCAACTGGCTGCCTCGTGAGGACGCAGCCGCCTTTCTTTTGGCGGGCTAAGGGCCAAACTGCAAGGAGGGTCTCAGAATGCATTGGGATACAAGGCCCCGGGACCTGTCTCCCCCTCCCCTCCTTCCTGCTTGTCCTTATTCCAGGATTTCCGCTTCTTAAGAGGAGGCCTTAAGCCTGTCTTGGACTACACGCCCCCTTGTTCCCAGCCAGAAATCCCGCCCCACAAGCCATCCTAGTTTGCGAAGCTGTCTAATGGTATGGCCTCTTAAGAGGCCGGGAAGTTGCCTGGCTTGCATTGCTGATGTAAAAACCCGTTTCTGGGTGGGAGGGATGGATCTTATTCCTGCCCTGGGTCCATTTCTGGTCTGATGCAAGCAGCAGATGTTGGCCTGGGTTTCCACAGGTAGGCATTCAGCCTGATTCTCGAATTAACCCACATCCTGGGATCCTCCAGCCTATTGAATATCTTAAACTAGCCGCACGGCTTGAGTCCACCCGAAACTCAAAGCTGCTAGCCAGCAAAGGAGAATGCTTTACCAAGATTAGCAGTGCTTGAAGCCTCCTATACTTTGGCATTTTTAAAATCCACAGGGGGAAACAAACAAACTAGCCAAAGAAGCTACTTCACACCAGTATCGCTTAACCATTTTTGCCCCTCTTCTGACCTTGTTTTACTCCTGTGCCCAGGTCTCATGACAAGATGCGGGTCTGGAAAAAATGGCATCGACACAATAGTGTTTGCAGCGTAATATAACTTATTTATTAGTGCTCTCTGAGCTTGCTTGTTTTCTTGCCAAACTACCCTGTTTCCCCCAAAATAAGACATCCCCCTGATAATAAGCCCAATCGGGCTTTTGAGCGCATGGCAGTAAGGCCAAGCGCTTATTTCAGGGTTCAAAAAAATATAAGACCGGGTCCTATTTTCGGGGAAACACGGTAGGTAGCATCATCAGTGCTAGTGGTATTATTAGTTTGGTAATGAAACATCTGTAAGCGAACAAGCAAACTCAGAGAGCACCAAGGACCGCACAGTCCTCTTCCTCCTCCTCCCGCTAGCACTGATGATGTTCCCTGTTTGGGTAATAAAACGTCTGGAAGAAAGCAAGCAAGTCCGAGAGCGCCATGTCAACCCTGAACTACAAATATTCTCCTTTATTAGTACAGCTGGTTTACTTATTTAATTACTCACTTACATTTCGTGTTTCTTAACTGCCCATCTCCCTAAGCACCCCTTCTTACCTGATTTTCACCTATGGCACCCTTGAAATATCCTAGAGCCCCCCCCCCCCCCCCCTCAGGAGGCTATGTAGCCCCTGGTTGGCCTTGACAAGATTATACTAAGCCCTGATTTGATTAAACCTGGTTTGTTGAATCCATCATGGTTGTCTGAGCTTACGTCACCTGGCCTGCCCCCTCAGTCTTCTCTTTGAATCACTTCGCCTGCCAACCATTAAGTCCATCCCAAGAGACGAGGTCACTGCACTCCCCACGTACCGAAATGGGACTCCACCTGGAGTGGAATTAATAAGTGTGGCCCCATAGGAACATGTCAACCTCTCCCTCCTGAGCTTCCAAGACCTCCTGAGAAGATGAGATGGTGCACATACATGTACACGTGTGTGCATACTTATACAGGAACCACAGCTTATTCTTGGCAGCAGGCGTGTGAGTGATTACTTTGGAAGGCTGGGAGAAGAGCGATGTGGGGGGGGGGAACCAGAAGGATCCCACTTGCTGAATCTTCTCCTCCGCCCCCCCCCCCCTCCCCGGTGCCTGCTTTTCAATGGCTTGGGCAGCTTTTCCCCCTCCTTTCCCCACGGCGTTTCCTCCCCGCCTCCCCCTCCCACTATTTTGGGAGACAACTTGTTGTGAGCGGGTGGCAGAATGTTTGAGTCTTTCGGATCCATCTGGGATTTGCTGGCAGCTCGGATAAATTTAGAGTCATAGTAGCACTTTGTTCCACACGAGAGCCACCCTTCCGTCAGCCGTTCAGCGCCTGGATCCCGGCTTCACTCTCCTGCGCACCCACCCATGCGCCAGCCCGCCCGCCTGCCCCACCGGTCTTGAATTTGCCACATGCCATTGCCGGAGAAGCCGCGGCTGGCCGACCCTCTTCTGGCTGGTGAAGTGACTCACCCACGGGAGGCGAAGCGGGAATCGCCTCCCATACTCAGGTTTTACTAGCTCTCTTGGGCGCCATTCGGGCTGTGTGGGCCTGTCACAATCTCACGAGGACCCCTGTGGTCGGCGTTCTCCTCTAAAGGTAACGGTTCCCCTCGCACATATGTGCTAGTCGTTCTCGACTCTAGGGGGCGATGCTCAACTCCGTTTCAAAACCAAAGAGCCAGCGCTGTGCAAAGACATCTCCGTGGTCATGTGGCCAGCATGACTCAATGCCAAAGGCGCATGGAACGCTGTTCCCTTCCCACCAAAGGTGGTCCCTATTTTTCTACTTGCATTTTTTTTACGTGTTTTCGAACTGCTAGAAGCTGGGACAAGTCAGGGAGCTCACCCCGTTACGCGACACTAGGGATTCGAACCGCTGAACTGCCGACCTTTCGATCGACAAGCTCATATGTGTGAGGGGAACATTTACCTTTTAAATGACCCTACCAGCCCTTCTCCTGGCTATTTTATAGCCACCCACTTGGACATGATTGGCCTAATCCTTTTTCTTTCTTTCTTCTAGAGTTACCGTCCAAGTTTGAAACCCGATGCTCGCTTTCTTCCTTTTGTCCTGTTTCATTCATTCATTCATTCATTCATTCATTCATCCATCCTCTCCCCCCTCCCCTTTTATCTGTTCGAAGGGACAATGGAGAAACGATATGTTCAATGGACAAGGCTGTATGATCCATTGTTCGGGCGTCATCTATGACGGCCTCTGGCATAACGGCTCCCCTCTTGGTACGTGCTCTGGATTTATGCAGTTTGGTTCGTAATGAGACTCACCCCTCCCCCACCCCACCCCGGAATAATGCCCTGCCTTTCCCTTGATTCGATTTGTGTAGCGTCGGCATCAATTCTGCTCTCCAAACTTGTCAGGCCAAAGAGTTCAAAAGCAGCAGCGAACCCACGGTGGGGGTGGGGAGCGGGTGTGTGGCACAACTCAGAAGCCTCAGTTGAAATGCTGCTCTTTTCACACATGATTCCCACTTCGTGCCTCGGGAAAAGAAAAGGAAACTTTAGGAAAATAGCCAGGAGTTTGTGGTGATCTTGGCTGGGGATCCCTATCGTAGCATAGGTAGGTAGGTAGGGAAGATAGAGAAGTAGGGAAGATAGATAAATTGATGGATGGATGGATGGATGGATGGATGGATGGATGGATGGATAGATAGATAGATAGATAGATAGATAGATAGATATCAGATAGGTAGGTAGATAAGTAGAGAGAAAAGATAGAGAAGATACCATGTTTCCCCGAAAATAAGACCCTGTCTTATATTTTTTGGAACCCAGAAATTTTTTTATTTTATTTTATTTTATTTAATTTGATTTATATGCCGCCCTTCTCCGGAGACTCAGGGTGGCTTACAATGCGTTAAGCAATAGCCTTCATACTTTTGTATATTTATATTTATACAAAGTCAGCTTATTGCCCCCACAAACTGGGTCCTCAATTGACCTACCTTAGAAAGGATGGAAGGCTGAGTCAACCTTGAGCCTGGGGAGATTCGAACTAGCAGTAATTTCAGACAGCTGGTGTTAATCACAATGCTTTTAGTCTGCTGAGCTATCCAGGCTCAGGCTCTGGAAAATAAGCGCTTGGCCTTATTTTCGGGGAGGTCTTATTATTTTGGGGGCGCGTGGAAGAAACCAGTGGAAATGGCAACTCACCTGGGATCGTCGGAGCCTTTTAAAAGCTTTTTCTTTTACAACCTCTTTGGCCGAAGAGGTTGTAGAAAAAATGCTTTTAAAAGTTAAAAAAAAAAAAAGCCTCTGATAATAGCACCGCTCAGTTGGGCATGGGTGGGGGAAGGGGAGAGATTTTTGCTATCGGTTCTCCGAACCACCCACCTCCATCGCTACTGGATCGGGTGATCCAGTCCGAACTGGGACCATTTCACCCCTGGTCTTCACGTAGTGTAAGTGGGACAATTGTTTAAAAGAAAGGACAAACGGACACCTAGTCAGGTTTGCCAAGGTACCTTCTGTCTAAAAAAAAAAACCCAACGATTTCCACAACCGGCGGAAGCTGCTATGAAACTATTTTCATTTCCCTCCCTAAACTTAGAGAAATGAAGCTTTCTTTTGAAGTAGTCCAAAATAGACAACAATGCATACCTTTGCTACAAAATATGCTCTATTAATCGCCCGCCTTTCGAGGCTCGCTCTTGCGGGAAACGTTTTGCCAATCTTCTGTCCCGGAGGCCTACTTTTCGGAAAGAGAATGATGTTTAAATGTCCCAGCTCGTCTTTTCAGGCGCACTGACCAACAAGGACTGTTGAACATTTTGCAGGGCAAGCCAAGACAATGGCGATTATAGGACCAGAGGTGATAGACGCAAGTTTAGGATCGGTCCTTACTTTTCACGTCCAGCTGCAGACCGATAATGGAGAGGTTTCTAAAAGTAAGGATGTTTTTTTTTAATTTTTTTTGAATCTTTGCGGCACTCTGTAAAATAATTTCTATGGGTGACAAGAAAAATAACCCTTTTCGTTTCTATACAATTCCAGACAGATAGCTGTCCAGTTTTGTTTTGAAAATTTCCAGTGATGGAGCACTAAAACTTCTGGAAGCAAGTTGTTCTTAAATGTCCTCCCCATTAGGACGTTTCTCCTTAATTCCAGGTTTCTTCTCTCCTTGATTAGTTCCCATCCATTGTTTCTTGTCCTGCCTTCTGGTGTTTTGGAAAATAGCTTGACTCCCTCTTCTTTGGGGCAGCCCCTCAAATACCGGAACGCTGCTATCCTATCTCCCCTAGACTTCTTTTCACTAGACTGGACATGCCCAATTTCTGCAACCATTCTTCATCTGTCTTCATGAAAGTTGTCAAGTGTGCCAAAATTGTCAAACCCATTAAAAAAAAAAAAATCGGTCCATTCTGGGACAGTGAAAGACATCCATCCCCCTAGGAAAGAATGCAAAAGGGTAACTTTGTGGGAAATTGCAGCCGGATTGCTTTAATGTGGGCTGCCATTTTAATTCAAACCTTTTGAGACGGATGGACGTTTCAATCCCAGGAGCGTCCCAATGGACGCAGACATCTTCTTCCCCATGTCTTGTTTCCTGCCCAAGTTTCATTCTTCACAGGTTAACAATTCCACAGCTTTCCACGTCCTAAAATCGGGAGTAACAATGAGCCTGTGTACAAAATACCAGATCAGACACTAGGCAGTTCAAAGCCAAAATCAGCCTAGATCAGTATTATTCTTTTTGTTTGTAAAACTTTGCCAGAACCAGCTGAATACCAGCTCTGATTTCCCGGATAACCACAGCTATACTTGTTCCTAAGATTCCATCTTAGCTCTTTGCTAATGATTGATTGCTATTTTTTTTTTTAAAGGAGGGGGAGAGAAAAAAAAAACCTTTTTAAAGCTGCAAGGGAAGCCTTGATTTTAGAAAAGTTTTCTCTTGATTCCAGAAGACTCGCACGAACCTTGTAAACCTGTTTTGTTTTAAATTACTGCCGGAGAAGTCAAGGCTGCCTGTAGCAGGTGGTGGTAATTAAATGACTGTTAGCTGCCTACGTTTTTTCCGGGTGATGGTTCTGTGTTTTGTGGGCTTTTATCGTGGAATGCGCTGTTTGTGTCGCTTCTCCTCCTCTCTTCTCCCCTTTAAAAAAAATAAAAATAAAATCGGACCACGTTCTGATTTCGCCCCGTGGGAAAACGATCTCCTTCCATCTTTGGCTGTAGGGTTTGAGTGGAAACATGCTTCGCTTGACATAGAAATACAGACGTGGTAGAAGACTTAGGGAGAAATAGGGACTGTCCTAAAAGAGGATTGGAAACAGGATGTCCCAGGCTAGGAGATCGTTCTGGGACCCATGGAGTTCATTCTACTCCTTGTTTGGATTCGGTTGCATGTGTCTTCCAGACCGAGCAAGGCCGACGGATCCTTTTTTCCTTCTTCCACCACATTAATCCCTGAGAGCATCTGTTGAAACTAAATAGGAAGACATTTAAAACCAGTAAAAGGCAGATGTTGTGCGATCCATCTGAGTGTCATCGTTTTTCTTATAGACGTTTCATTACCAAACGAGGTAACATCATCAGCGCTACGAAAGGAGTGGCGTTTACCGCCTGTTTATGTAGCTAGTACGGTACTTGACTTACAGCCACAGTTCAGCCCCCAAATCTCTATTGCTAAGCAAGACGGTGGTTAGAAATCAGTCGCGTCTCATTTTACCACCTGTTTTGCCATGGTTGAGGGAATCACGGAAGTTCTTAAGGGAGTCATCATGCGGTCGTTAAGCGAATCTGATTCCCCATAGTTGCTTGTCAGCAGTTTCCTAAGAAAGTTGCCGGTGACAGTCCCAAGATCCCGTGACAATAGGGATAGTGAAACGGTCACAAGTCTGAAAACTGGTCACTTTTCTTCAGTGCTGTTGTAAATTCCGAACCGCCGTTACATGCAGTCCTTGACTTAACGACCACAATTGCTTAGGAGCGTCCCAAATACGATGCTCCAGGGATCTTCGCTTCATTGTAGAACCCAACTTTGATCCTCAGAGACAGCCGCAGAGCCGGAGTTGAAATCATGCCTTTTCCTTTGATTTATTAGGCGAAAGGGGTCGGCTGCTGGAGATTACGGCCAGGATCAAAAAGATCACCTTTCCCGAAACCAGCTCCCACGAATCGTTGGAAGCAACCGAGAAGCAACATTTTTTGTAAGTGGCAGAGAGAAAGTCAGGCGTTTGTCTCTTCCTTTTAGTCTACAATTCGGTTTCCGTTTCTTCTGGGCGCATTCTGGAACTCCGAGCCATGTTATGCTTAATGTAGAGTTGGGCGAATACGGCACAGATGGTTAATTCAGTGACGCTTTGTACTGTGATTGCAAACACCAGCCACGGGTTTCAAGTAAACCCGAGCAACGCCATCGGATGAGGAAAAGTACCCATCCGAACGGCTGCAGTAGGCTCAGAGTGGGTTACCAGATCTTCTCAAACGCTCCACCCCTTCGTAATCTGGTTAAGCTACCGCACTGTTTTGTTTAAATGTAACAGAATAACAAGAGTTGGAAGGGAAACTTGGAGGAGGGGTGAAATCCAGCAGGTTCTGACGAACTGGTAGCGGAAATTTTGAGTAGTTCGCAGAACCGGCAAATACCACCTCTGGCTGGCCCCAGAGTGGGGTGGGAATGGGGATTTTGCAGTATCCTTCCCCCAGCAGTGGGGAGGGAATGGGGATTTTGCAATATCCTTCCCCTGCCATGTCCACCAAGCCACGCCCACCATGCCACGCCACGCCCACCAAGCCACACCCACAGAACCGGTAGTAAAAAAAAAATAGATTTCACCGTTGCCTTGGAGCTCTTCTAGTCCAACCCCCTGCTTAGGCAGGAAACCCTACGCCATTTCAGACAAATGGTTATCTAACCTCTTCTTAAAAATTTCCAGTGTTGGAGCATTTACAACTTCTGGTGGCAAGCTGTTCCACTGGTTGATTGTTCTCACTGTCAGGAAATTTCTCCTTAGGTCTAAGTTGCTTCTCTCCTTGATGAGTTTCCACCCGTTGCTTCTTGTCCTGCCCTCAGGTGCTTTGGAGAATAGCTTGACTCCCTCTTCTTCGGGGCAGCCCCTGAGATATTGGAACTTTGCTATCCTATCACCCCTAGTCCTTCTTTTCATCAAACTAGACATCCCCAGTTCCTGCAACCATTTTTCATACATTTTATACCCTTCGTTTGAGGTGAACTTCAACCTTACGGCTTGTAAGCTACGACGGACAGCTGAGCATCTGCCTGAACTAAGCTGCTGTCACTTTGCCAACAGGCCACTCTTGAAACCAACCATAGCTTTCCACAGGCTAGGCAACCTGGTGCCCACGAGCCTCAGGGTGCTCTCGTTACTCCTGGCCTGCCTGCCTTTTAAAAAGGTTTTGAAAATTAAAATAATTAAACAACTGGAGCGGTGCCAAGCAGTGCACTATTCGCTGGCAATATTTGTTTCCAGGAATGTTTCCTGGCGGGTGGCTGGGAACCATGCTCACTGTGATGGATATTTTATGAATAGAAGCTTCTCCCTTGGCAGCACTTTGGGTCTGCGCTTACCCCCCATGCTTTCCAAATTCTGAACGCGCTCTCAGTCCAAACGACCGGCTACCTTGGCTCAATTGGCCTATTATCTGAGTTTCCTTTTGCCGCGGCCAGCTTGCAAATCTCTCCAACGATCAGAGCCACTTTGGGTCGGGCTTTGTTTCTCTCAGCTGAATTTGGAACTCACTTCCCCGCTACCCAGAGGTGGGAAGGTGAAAATCTGTGCAGGCTGTAACACCGGAGAGACAGACTTCGATGCTTTCCCGAAAAAAAAACCCAACAACTGGACCGCCACCTCATCAAGTAGACCGGGCTGTAAGAACCCTGAGTGGGAAGTCTATTCTCCAAAACACCCGAAAGCAGGACAAGAAGCAATGGATGGAAACTAATCAAGGAGAGAAGCAACCTGGAATTAAGGAGGAATTTTCCTGACAGGGAGAACAATTAACCAGTGGAACGACTTGCCACCAGAAGCTGTGGGCGCTTCGCCACTGGAGGTTTTTAAGGAGAAACTGGACAACCATTTGCCTGAAATGTTATCGGGTCTCCTCCTTTGAGCAAGGGGTCAGACTAGAAGACCTCCAAGATTCCTCCCAACGCTGTTATTCTTTTTAAGGCAGTACTCTACTCCATGGAGTAAAAGGTCCTGCCAGAATGACGGGAATTGTGTGTGTGTGTGTATGTGGGTTTTTTTTTAACAGTTTATTTATATATTTTCACATTACATACATAGGTGCTTAGTGTACAGCGTATTGTCTGGATCATTTTATTTATATATAATAAAACTTTTTCCCCCTCCTAATTTCTATCTCTACCATCCAACCATTTGTAAAAACAAGTCCCACGTTCGAAAATACTCTGTCTCTTCTTTTTCTTTCAATTTCAGTGTCAGTTCTTCCATTTCTGCACAATCTTTTTTTATTTCAGTTGTGTTTTTTTGGGGGGAATACCTGGTATTTGGCTTAACAAGGTTCTCATAATTGTTCATCCATCTGTCTGTATGTCTGCCTTCCTGTAAGGATTGCTCATCTTGCTTGGAGGAACAATGCTTTAGCCAATAAAATTGGATCCCTCTGCATGAGAAACAGGTTAGCTCCAGGATGGCGAACCTATGGCACGCATGTGGCACATGGAGCCATGTCGCCTCGCACATGTGGCATTGCGTCCAGCCTGTTCGAGCCACCTCCCTTGTTTTCAAAAATCTTTATAGAGGCAGCATTCTCCGTCCTCAGCTTGTTTTACTCACGAAGAGGCCAATAGCAGCCAATGAGAACCCCCTCCCACTTTGCTCCTCTGTTGGAGGAGAGTTTATTGAGAAAACCCTCTGCCTCTCTATTTTTTTAAAAGTTTTTTTTAAAAATTTATTTATTTATTTGCAAACATATCAAATCAATGTGTGATCAGCGTGGCACCGAGTGTCATATATTCTAACACAAGTAAAACTAGTAAAACCAGCGAGGACCCAGTTTGTGGGGGCAATAAGCTGACTTTGTATAAAACATACCAAAGTATGAAGGCTATTGCTTAATGCATTGTAAGCCGCCCTGAGTCTCCGGAGAAGGGCGGCATGTAAATCAAATTTTTTAAAAAAATTGATCATAGTTATTACATTCAATCAACTTCTGTATTTCTAATAATGATACACAGTTATAATAAGTTGTCATCTGTATTTGTTCAATTATTCCATGTTTTCTCTTATTGTTACTTTATTATCTAAAAGTGTCCACGTTAACATTCCCCTTTCTCTTATTTCTTCCACTTATTGTAACTTTTAATCTTATTACCTTTAACTGAAAAAAAAAATTCTTTCTATCCTACCTGGCTTCTATTTGTGTCACCTACCGAAAGGAAAGGAAAGGAAAGAAGGAAAGGAAAGGAAAGGAAAGGAAAGGAAAGGAAAGGAAAGGAAAGGAAAGGAAAGGAAAGGAAAGGAAAGGAAAATCAGAACAATAAAAACAAGAAAATCATATATCCATCATCTCTTGCCCACTTCAATACTTTGGTTGCTATGCTTTTTTTTTTTAATTTGACTCCCACCTTCCTCTCTAGGATCTTTATCCTCTGCCTCTCTAGAACTGGCCAGCCTCCCTTATCCAGCTCAGGGAACATTGAACCTTTCACATCCTATCAGTTGTCTTGCGTTTGTGGCCTGCAACCCTAACTTCTGCGCCCAAATCAGTCTTGGTTCTAGTTTTCTTTTTTTCTTTTGGCAGGAAATTTGGGGTTCCCAGTTGCCCTTCGAAGATGGTCAGGTCTGTAAGCCAATCCCTGCAAGACGTTTCCCCAGTTGTCAGCAAATCAGGACACGGCGGGCCTGAAGCGGTCACCTCCCACGAAAAAAAGCCGGGACTTGAAACAAAGGACAGTAAGTAACCACGATGAAGTTGGTTTGAGACAGGGGAGGGAAAAAAAGAAAATCTGTGGAGCCTTTTGTACGCTAATGGATGGCTGTGAGAACAGTTGAAGGGCGCCTGTGAAGTTTGCACTGGCATCCTTCAGAAGAAATTAGAGAGTTTGATTTCCAAATTCCTGAGGGGGGAGAAAAAAACCATGTATTTAAACAGCTTCAGGGCAGAGGAGTGGGGGGGAGTTCTTGGATCAGTCCAAGAGAGCTCATTTCAGCTGATCTTTTTGCCAAATAACGATGCCCCCGTCTTTCAAAAGGAGAGAGAGAGAGAATAAAAACCACTCAGGGGAGAAAGGTGGCGTTACTTGGTCGCTGACACTTGAGTTGCAAGCTAAGGCATGACAGCCTCTAGACCCAACCCTATCCTGTTTTGGCAGCCACCTAAGCTTTGCGTCACTCGAGCTCTGCCGCGGCCTGGTTCCTTGTCCCCCAAGGAGGCAAGACGTCAATAGGATAATTCCTCCCGACTCCAGGCCTTCCTTTCACTCCACTGCTAGTCCCTCGAAACCTTCTCCATTTCTGTTCAAGTGCCTGTTTTATAAGATCAGGGTGGAGGAAACAACCGTAGCTGCCTTTTTCTTTCGGAGCTTAAATCCAGACCAAAGGAAGGTTTCCTCCAATGCAGATCAAAGGGGAGAGTGTGGAATTAATTAATCCGCGGAACAACTTGCCACCAGAAGTTGTAAATGCTCCAACACTGGAAGTTTTTCGGAGGAGATTGGCTAACCACTTGTCGGAAGTGGCGTAGGGTTTCCTGGCTAAGCAGGGGGTTGGACTAGAAGACCTCCAAGGTCCCTTCCTACTCTGTTATTCTATAACTAATGAAACAAGAATTCCGCTCGCGCGAAAGGGGCTGACGAGAGCTCTTTTTTGGTTCGGACCCGAGTTTGAAGGCTGCCTTCAAACGAGCTTTGTACAGCTAGTCCTCGACATGGAACAGTTCATTTTAGCGACCGTTCAAAGTCACAACGGCACTGAAAAAAGGACTTGTAACTTGTTTTTCCACACTTAACAACCGCTGCCACACCCCTGCATTCATGTAATCAACATTCGGGACGCTTGGCAAACAGTTCATATTTATGACTGTCACACTATCCCGGGGTCATGTGTTCAGCTTTTGCAACCTTCTGACAAGCAAAAATGAGGACCCAGTTTGTGGGGGCAATAAGCTGACTTTGTATAAAATATACAAAAGTATGAAGGCTGTTGCTTAACGCATTGTAAGCTGCCCTGAGTCTCCGGAGAAGGGCGGCATATAAATCAAATTAAAAAAAACAAAATCAAGGGGGAAGCGTCACTTTGAAGAGTCCCTTAACTTAACAACTGCAGCGATTCGCCTAGCAACCGTGGCAAGAAAGCATCACAAAACAGGGCAAAACTCATGTAACAAATGTCTCGCTTAGCAACATAACTTTGAGGCTCAGTTGTGACCGTAAGTCAAGAACTACCTGTATTATTAAACAATTCTACTGAACGGGACTAGACTGTCAGATCTGGGAGAGAATTGAGTCTCTGAACTGAGACTAAACTAAGTTCGGCCGATGTGAAGATGTCTCAAATTCTGTTGGGCTCTTTTGTAACAAATTGATATTTTGGACAATCCAGCTAGGATAAGTCCAACAGTTCTGTAAAGTAAGATTAAAAAAAAACAGCCTTCCCTCAGTTTTTTTCTCCAAGCCATCATTTCCAGCTGCATCTCATCTGGAGGTTGTACTTTCTGATGGAGTTTAAGGTTCTGATTCGGATTGGAGAGAAAGAGTGGCGCAGTGGTCTTAGAGATGGAGCTCTCGCCTCACAATCAGCGGGTTGTGAGTTCAATCCTAAGTAGAGGCAGATATTTCTCTCTCTGGGCACAATGAGAAATATATCCTGCTGAACAAAACTCCGTACTTGCAACGGGAAGGGCATCTGGCCATTCAGCACTCTGCTAGCTCCATTCAGTTGCCCAAACTCCACCCCGCAAGGGATTATGGGGTCGTTAAGTGATGATGGTGATTCGAATTGGAGAGAAAAATCAGTGGATTTAAATGGGATACAAGAAAAGAATCGCAGAGCAAAGGGGGGGAAGCAATTTTGAAAAACGGAGCTCTTTGCTTTCTCATCCCCTGGCCAAGTTCGTCATCTCCACCTCGTTCGGGCCTCTCTTTTCCTTTCTCTCCACCTACTCAGAATTGCGTCTCAAGGTTTGCTATGTAATCCCAGTGAGTCAAAACTGCCAATTCATCTTTTGTATAAATATACATTTCACTACCTATATTGTTATTTTGGCTTCCTCTAAAAGGCTTTTTGCTGACAGATGACCTGACGTTTTTTGTTTTTTTTTTCCCTCCTTCATAAATACCCGGGTATTATTTTACAGGCCAGCGATTTTTGAAATTATTCAATGGAATAATCCATGAGATCTTGGGAGTTGAATCGGAGTTTAATCACCCTGGTTTATTGTGAGCCATAATATTCCATCCACCCATATCACTTGATACATTGTAAATACATGATCTGAATCTTAATTTGCTCGGCTCACTCGGCGAATTAGGGGGAGAAGCCAAGCGGTTGTAAAAACAACCTCTATATTTGGGGCTCCGGGAGAGTTTATTTTGATAGCCCCAACGTACGCAAAATACTTGTCCTTTTTTGTGTGTGTGTGTGCCATTTTCTGTTTTGGTCGTATTAAATTTTAGTTAGGCTTTTTGTTTCTACTCTTCCAAGCAAAATAAATGTTTATAAAGCCCTTATGTAATACCTGACAAACCCCCTACCCCCACCCCAGGCTTTAAGACACCAGAAGATTTAGAATAGTAAATAAACAAGCCCGTATTTTGGGGAGTTTGATAGTTTCTGTTGTAATATTCCTGATTTTTGAACGGAAAGACGTTGGAGAAAAATAGGTTGAAGCAAGCCAAAATGGGTCAGATTCCCTTATCCAGCTGGTACTACAGTAAAACAACATTTGGGCAACGGAGGGGCCTGTAATGAATACTTGAGCTTCAGTTTTGTTGTGAAGTAGCTGGACCAGAAACAGGGTTGAGTTAGTTATGGTCCTCCTTGAGGCGTGAAAGTCACCAGGGTGTCTTTGGGAGAGTCCTTCTCTCTCTCAATGCAAACCACCTCACAGGATTGTTGTTGCAGGGAAAAACAGGAGAAGGGAGCATTAAGTACATTAGTATGGTCATATATAAATCTAATAATAATAGTAGTAATCCTCACCGCTCCAAAAATTTTAGCCAGTATGGGTTATCATAATGGTCCTGATAACATCGGTTGAAGAAGGCGACAGTTTTGATGTTAGAATGAGACTTCGATTAGTTGGTAAAATCTTTTAGCAGTCCTTTCCTTCCTTCCTTCCTTCCTCCCTCCCTCCCTCCCTCCCTCCTCCATCCATCCATCCATCCTTCCTATGATCCTCTGCTCGCTCGCTCCCTCCCTCCTCTTTCCCCCCTTTCCTCCCACCCTCCCTCCCTTCCCCCTTTGCCCCTTTTCCTCCCTCCCTTCCTTCCTTCTCTCCCCCTTTGCCCCTTTTCCTCACTCACTCACTCACTCACTCCAACAAGATTTTGTGGCTGGCTGCTTGAGCAAAAGGTTGGCCCGGGATCAAAACACCTCAGGAACAAGTTCTGCTGATGGGTAAATTACGAAGTCCTTGAGTCTTTTGTTCACCCTGTTCTTTTAACATGGCGGTAATAACCCAGTGATGGAAATGTACCCAGCCCGATGAACTATTGATGAACTGCCAGCAAAATGGAATTGTGAGAGGTTCTGAGCGCAGGGCATTTTTCCTTTCAGAGATGGATGTGGTCGACTCTCTGGTTTTGAAGCCGTAATGACATCTGAAGCTGGATTAAAAGTCATTTCAGGGGAAGCTCCCCCTCCTCTCCCTTAACAGCCATTGACTACTCACCTTGACCGTGCTTGTTTCTTTCAAAACGGGGAGCTTTTCAAATGAAGGCGAGGTGGAGAGAATGAAATGTATTATATGTTTCTCCAGGGAACAGTAATCTGGTCCTTCTCTCTGTATTTCTCGTTAGCATCTTCGTGATGCCAAGTGACATAGAAGAGGCCCGAGACCACCCATGGTTTAATTTAACTTAGACCATCATCCTTACCTGAAAGGATTGTTCCTGCAGTTGGCTCCAAATTGGACTGAAATACCAATCCAGCTGGGATACACCCGGATACATCATGAGTGCTTGGCATTGTGGGGTTGAAAGGGCAGTGGCAACCGCTTTAATGCTGGCTTCCATGCAGACTAGACTCCGGGCAAGCATCCAAGGATGATGATGGCTACAGGACCCAGTCGTCACCATCTCCTCAGCTTCCCTTGTGAATGTTTCTGGCCAGGTATATCGATTCATTCACAAGTTATTAAGAGTACCACGGTTCTGTTTTATCAGGTTCCTTGTAAAACTACCCGGAGATTTACGGTGTTGGGAAGCCTCTAAGATGGATCGAATAAACCAGTGTTTCTCAACCCTGGCAACTTAAAGATGTGTGGACTCCCAACTCCTAGGATTCCCCAGCCAGCATGTTAATCAGTGGAACAACTTGCCTTCAGATATAGTGGATGCTCCAACACTGGAAGTTTTAAAGAAGAGACTGGGCAGCCTGAAATGGCATAACAATCTCCTACTTGGGGTTGGGTTGGACCAGACGATCTCCAAAGTCCCTTCAAACTTAATTATTCTATTGGGGTGGGCATGCCCTTCTCATTTGTCCTCTTTAATAACCAGAGACTTGCTCGCATACCACCCTAAGTGAAAACAAACGTCTTGAATCAGGTTGTCTCCTTCACAGGCAGAGAAGATGCTTCTGTCCAGATGCCCAGAAATCTGCATTGGAAACAAAGATAGGACAGCAAAATGTGCCATGGTCTTCACAGTAGAAAATAGCTTTAATAAGAGAACAAGATTTGCAATAAATAAAAGAACAATAGCTTTAATAACAATAGCTTCAGCCATGGTGACGCAGTGGTTAGAGTGCAGTACTGCAGGCTACTTCTGCTGACTGCAGTTTGGCAGTTCAAATCTCAACAGGCTCAAGGTTGACTCAGCCTTCCATCCTTCCAAGGTGGGTAAAATGAGGACCCAGATTGTTGGGGGCAAGAGGCTGACTCTGTAAACCGCTTAGAGAGGGCTGTAAAGCACCGTAAAGTGGTGTATAAGTTTAAGTGCTATTGCTAGTGCTATTTAATAAGGAAACCAAGATTTTTCTGCATGGAAAGTTTGAGCTACTGAATTTCTGCATTGGGCATCTAGATGCCTTTAGCTGGTCTTGAGTATCAACTCTCCGATTTCCCAGAATTTCTGCATCCTTTCTGATCAACTCTAACCACCAACCAATTTTAAGCAAAGCTTCTTAACGTCTGGACTCCAAGCAACAGTGCAGGCGTATCTGGTTTAGCCTGACATCGCTTCTGTGGAATGAGACGCCTTTTCCGTGACGGCTGATTTCCCCATGCGGCCCTTGTGTTTTTGTACAGCAAAGTACAACAGTCCGTTTCCAAGCACTGACAATAGCAACCTCGTTGTTATTGGCTGCCCGGTTGCTCCTCATCCATCTGTTTTAAAAGTTTGCTTCCTATCGTCTAGTGTTTTTCTGCTGCTTCAGCTCAAATGCTTCTCATTCTTTTGGACGAGACCGTTGGCTATTTCGTTACACGTCTTAAACTGGGTGGAATTTATGAGATGGGGAAATCAAAGCTCAGTGGAAATCGAGTCTTCGAAACATGCGTAGATTCAAAATCCCCTTTTGAGCTGGATTTTGTTGGATGATTTTAGAGGCAGGCAGTTTGGGAAAGGTTTCCAAAGAACGTAAAACCCTCCAGATGGCCTCTGAGTGATATCAGCCACAATGATTTGGTCCTTCTATCTTCTTAAAAGGTGGAAAGCGTGCTTCTTCACTCCTGCCAGAGATTGAAAAGTCACCGGAGCAGTTTATTTTTCCTAGTCTCAAGTGGGGTCATTGAGGAGCTCCACCACCCTAAAAACAGCTTGCAAAGTTTTAGAAGACATCTGGAAAGGTGAGAGTTTTGGTGGCCTTGAATACGGGTAGTCCTCAATAACAGTTCATTTAGTGACCGAGGTTACAACAAAAGTGAAAAAAAAGTGACTTATGACCCTTTTTCACACTTACGACCATTGCAGAATCCCCACGGTCACATGATCAAAATTTGGACACTTGGCAATTGATTATGACGATTGTGTTCTTGCCTTGACACTGGGCTGGGTTTTCCCAGGTCAAATAAAGAATAATTGGCAAGTCTTGCACAATACCTTGAGCTTAGTCAGCTTTAACCTTCGGTTGGACTTTTTGGCAGCTTAGCGAGTTGGATTAGCGGATGATTCAGTTCGTGAGGTAAACCCAGAAAGTAGGTTAGTTCAGGAACCCAGTAAAACCCACGAGGCAAATGGGACTATAATGATTGAGTTGCCCGTGGATTGTTCTGACCCAGCTTCCTGTATACGACAAACCCTCTGTAGTTAAATCAATGATTCCTTTATTAGGCGCGCCAGCAGCCCTGGCAAAAAGTTTCTCTCTCACCGCAGGCTAACAAGTCTGTCCGGCAGGGAGATTAATAGTTGTCTGCCACATCTATTCATCTCTGCCTCCTGCTTTTTATCTCCAGAGTTAGGGTGGGGCTTCGCTAGCAGCGGTAGTTCTTCCATCCCGAGGACCGGCTGATAGATTTCCACTGCTCTCCTCTCCTCTGCCTTCAGGCACTGGACTCAGCTGTTCCTCCTCTTCCTCATCAGCCACCACCAGACCTGGGGGCTGTTGACTCTCCATCTGAGGGCAGACAGACGGCCCAGGCTCCTCCTCTGTTCTCTCTCTCTGACAGCTCCATTGCCTCTTCCCTGATGCTGACCCGGATTCCTCATCTGATTTGGCTGCTAGAGGGGCCGGCGGCTGACAGGCTACAACATGGATTTTCATTAACTCAGACTTGCTTCGCTGAGCCCTGCCCTCTTAATTTGTGAAGCGGTTGTCATCAGTTCAAATCCATAGGATGTCCTCCCCATCACGTCAACCCACAGAGGACAGTTCCTGGAAATGGTCCATCATAGATCACCAGAAAATTCTTCTAGGTAGGCGCTAACCTGTGTAGGAGCCAGCTGAGCACAGGCCTTTCAAAGTCACAGCAACTTTGGCAGGCGATCCAGAAGCTAATCTGGCTCTCAATCCGTATGGGGAGTAGAACAAGAGTAGGGTCACGATTTCGGAGCATAGCCTAGGAGAACCCATGAGTCCCAGCTGCAATACGTCAAGGCTGCCGTAAGAACAAGACAACAAGTCAACATCAAGTCAACTGAGCACACGCCAGGGACAGTCTGCTGTTCAACACCAAGACTTTTCTTAATAATTATTGAGTGTTGGAGAACTCATTGAATTCCTGGAACTCCTAAGAAAAACCCAATGCTTCGAAGACCAGATGGAGATTTTTCTGGGGGCGGGGGGGGAGGGATTCGGCCTCCTTCCAGATCCTTCTGTGGAGTCCTCAGTGAGAGGATCACGACAGGTCCTGAAAACATACAGTCGTGGAACGAGAATGTCTGGATCGGACACGTACATCTGTACGACTCGCCACTACCAATTTGCCCGAACCGGCTGAATTCTTCCCCATTTGGCCATTCAAACCTTGACAAGTCTCCTGCCCGCATTTGCATCAGCGGTGGGTTTCACATATTCTTACCACCGGTTCACCGGGTATGCGCACGCTCGCTTCACTCACACGTGTGCGCCTCCACGCCTGTATCCGTCCTTCCGCGGACGTGCTTTGCTCGTGCGTGCACCTTCTCGCGCATGCGCCCAGCCTCAAAAACGTGGCTAAATAGGACGGTATTACATCCTATGACATCCCACCTGCAGTCACCACTACCAATTTGCCCGAACCGGCTGAATATCATCTCTGATTTGCATCCAATTTAACGGGTGTCATGACCTAATGCTCAGTCCCCTGCCTTCCAATTTAATATGAATATTTTGCCGTCGGGGGTCTGAAGACCAGGCTGCCTTCATCACAGGTGGCCTTGTTGTGTCAGAGCCTCGGTGCTTTATTGTTGTTTTTTTTCCCTCCTGCCTGTCCATCTGCATTTCTTCTGGGGTTTTTTTTCTCCTTAAGCCTGTTCGAGGGTTAAGAAGTTGAGCGTCCATCTGCGGTTTACTTGGTGGTGACATTTATTTAAGTCGGGACAGCATCATGCCGGGAAATCTCTCTCTAACGGGCAAACCATCTGCCCCAAGAGGAAGGGAGAAGCCCAGCAATGAAAGTTTCAGTCTCTTGAAAAGGCCAGAGGTCTCGGTGGCTTTGTCCTTCTCTTGCCGATCTGTCTGAAGGGATTAAACCTGTTGAGGCCCAGCGTGGTTCTCACAACACTGTGGTTGGGCTGGCTTGCTCGTACTTTCCCTTTCTTTGATGAGATGTCTAAACAAGCTTGCGAAGAGTTCCCCAGACTGCAGCCTTTGATCTGTTTGAGTGACCTCTTTCTCCCCCCACCACCACCAAAACAATGCGAGAGAGACAGAGAGAGAGGAGGAATCAGTTTGCTAATTTTCATAATTAAGATCGCGTTGTTCCGACTGGTTTTTGTTTTACACTGGCTTGACAGAGAAGCGTACGGTGGTTGCAGGAATGAGAGTACAGAGATATACAAATGGGACATTCACACAACATGCTAAGCTTGCTTCATTTGAACCAGGGGTGGAAGGGGGTGAGGTTGGCACCGTTGGGGTGAATCCAGCCTGTTTGGCTAGTTTGTGTTCCAAAAAAACTAGATACCAACATCTTAATCCTAAACCCAAGTTAGCAAAACAATGCCCACAGCAGAACAGTGCTCACAAAACATGCTAAGACAAGGGCTCAGTGTCCCATCACACATAAACCCACAAGCTACCAAACCCTGCTTAATCCTTAGTCTAGTGAGCCAAACTAACCCAGAAAACAAAAAAAACAAAAACAAAAGGTATTTAGAATACTAAACTAACCTGCTATCTGAGTTAAAGCTTTCTGGCAGGGATCTAGTTTTGTTTCCACAGACCGACATGTTCTTAATGCCATTTAACAAAGGGTAGTCTTTACCGGTAGCTTAAAATTAAAACCCTCACTCAGCTTTTGGAGATCGGAATTGGGCTGTCGGTCAGTTCAGATGCTCCTTTCTTTGGGAGACTTCTGCAACTCAGAGACTGACCGTCCACAGTACGCTGAGCCAAGATGTAGTTTGTTTGTGACTTAGTTGCAATTCATTCACTAACCATAGTTAAACAATCCAGGGCTTTAATGCGTTGTACATACACAGTCTACTGCCTTGCAGAAAGCCGAATTAATTTAAAAGATCTTGCCCTGTTTGTCCTTAGCGGCCATCCCAAATCTCCTGCCTAAAGGGTTTCCAAGTGAGTCTTCCTACTTCTCAGATGACCCAAGAGTGACCAGAAGGACAATGGGTGTGTGCTAATATTTCTAGGAAGTTGGAGAGTTGGGGAAGGTCAAATTAGTCCGGGAGGATCAAATAACCTCTTAAAAGGTAAAGGTTCCCCTCGCGCATATGTGCTACTCGTTCCCAGCTCTAGGGGCGATGCTCATCTCTGCATCAAAGCCGAAGAGCCAGCACTGTCCGAAGACGTCTCAGTGGTCATGTAGACGGCATGACTCAATGCCAAAGGCGCACGGAACGCTGTTCCCTTCCCACCAAAGGCGGTCCCTATTTTCTACTTGCATTTTTTTTTTACGTGCTTTCGAACTGCTAGGTTGGCAGAAGCTGGGACAAGGAACAGGAGCTCACCCCGTTACGCGGCGCTAGGGATTCGAACCTCTGAACTGCCGACCTTTCCATCGACAAGCTCAGCATCTTAGCCACTGAGCCACCGCATCCCTTGAGTAACCTCTTAGCTTTGTTCAAAAATCGATGGGAAGGTAAAGGAGAGGGTTTTTTTTTTTAAAAAAAAATGGATGCAGAGTACGTAATTCCTCTCCCTGCTCCTTAAAACCAGAACTTAAATCTTGAGTAAAGAAAGAATTGAGTTGGGGTGTGTGTGAGGGTGGATGGCAGCGCTTCTCTCTCCTTTGAGATGAGCATTAACGTGAAACACATCTGGGCTGGAGTCCAGGCGGCGTTGCCAGCATCTCTGCAAAAAAAAAAAAAAACCCCCACGCCTTCGGAATTTAATGCCTCAATGACTCCCACATCTGGCGCAGATTGGATGGGTGGAGTTGCGCATATTTGTGCCACCCTCAGCCTTACCCTGGGTCTCTCTCCTGCCAGTCAGAGAGTGCACTTTGCTCCAGCCCAACCCAGGGGAGGAAGTTAATGGCGCACCAATCAATTCTTCCTTTTTTCCCAAGCAGCGTTATTATAAATAACATCGGAAAGGACGGGATGGTTGCTGCCAGCATTAAAGGAAAGAACCTCTGCTCGAAAGATCCTAAATAAACAGGATGTGATAGGATGACGATGATGATTAATTAACTTATCTCCTCTCTCTCTCTCCCTCCCTTTTCGGGTTCTCCAATTGGTTCTTCTACATCTGGATCCTCTCCAGATATTTTAAAAACCTTATTTGGTTAAATTACAGTACCCGATGGTTTTTTTTTTCCCCCTAACAAAACGCATTGATTTGATATTCAAAAACATTTTTATATTTAGTCTGTTAACCTTTTGTAATTCCCACCCACTGCTTTTAAACTGCAGAATGTGGTAGGGCTTATTTTTTTTCCCCCTTTCTTTCTTTTTTTTTTTAATGCTAATTGTTGTCAGTAGGGTATCAGCCATGAGCCCTTAGCAATTTAAACGCATTGAATTGTAATGCAGGTGCCGTTAATTGGAAGGCTGCTATTGTTTTCCTGGCAATAGCGAATATGTTTCAAACAATTCCTTGCAAATTGGATTTGAGGCCATTTTTTAAAAAAAAAAAGAAAGAGGGAGGGAGAGTTTAAAGATAACTTTAGCTTCCAATTTAGCCTGGAAAAGGAGGCGAAAAGGAGAAGCGAACTGCCGAGAGGCTTTTGTCTCGCCCGTTTAGGTTGAATGGGGGAACCCATGGTGGCATCTTTCAAGCCACAAAGATGGTCCTTGCATGGATGCAAATTTGCACGCTCTCACTAGCGACGTCAGAACGGTTCGCCAAACCGCCGGTTTATGTAGATTAGATTGGTACCCTAGTGAGAAATCCGAACCGGTAGTGTAACGCATGTCCAGTTGAGTTACCCCCAGTGTTTCCACAAAGAAGGACTTAAAAAGAATACGATTCTTTTTTGCAGTTTCTTCCATCAGATGCGCACATCTTCGGGCAAAACCCAGTGCCTTTTGGTTAAATGCAGCCGGAAAAGCTGCTTGGTGGATTTCTAATTGTTTGCTGCCGTAAGCTAACACCACACTCCTGAAGTAGCGTGGAGGTCCATAGTCCACTTCGCTTTAAATCATCTTAATTGAAACTGGAGGCTTTCATAGTGGGAACTCAAGTCTCCTCTCGTGTCGGAGATGCTGTAACTAGAAAGGAGAAATGATTCATTTAGCAAGAGCAGTTACATACCGCTTCACAGTGCTTTACAGCCCTCTCTAAGCGGTTTACAGAGTCAGCCTCTTGCCCCCAACAATCTGGGTCCTCATTTTACCAACCTCAGAAGGACGGAAGGCTAAGTCAACCTTGAGCCTGGTGGGATTCGAACTGCCGAACTGCTGGCAATCAGCAGTCAGCAGAAATAGCCTGCAGTACTGCACTCTAACCACTGCGCCACCGTGGCTCATTTAAATTTAAAAAGAGTAAAATTTTAATAAAAACATACAACTCACAACCGCAATTGAGCCCAAAATTTGTTGTTGTTAAGTGAGAAATTTGTTCAGTGAGTTTTTGCTCCATTTTACGACTTTTCTTGCCAGTTTTGTTCAGCAAATCGCCTCCGTTGATAAATGAGTTATATGGTTGCAAAGTGAATCTGGTTTCCCCGCGGACTTTGCTTGTCAGAAAGCCGCAAAAGAGATCACATGACACTACAGCGGCTATAAATGAGAGTCAGTTGCAAAGAATCCGAATGAAAAATCACATGGCCGTGGGGTTGCTACAACCGTCCTAAGTGTGAAAAACGTTCATAAGTCAGGGATTTTTTTTTCCCCAGCACCATTGTAACTTTGAACGGTCACTAAGCAAACCGTTGTAAGTCGAGGACTAGCTGTGTATCTCTACCCTGAGCTCATAGACCTATCCTAACTTGGAAATAAAAGAATTGTGGGCTTGCCAAATTTAGACTGGAAAGAGGCACTCTGAAAATGACAGGGGTTGCTATTTGCTGGTAAAGGCTTCCACGGTGATGGAGCCGATCGGCCAAAAGTAAAAAGCCTGGATTGAAAAACAGGAAGGAGAGAAAAAAATAAAAATAAAAACTGGCGTATAAGTGATCCTAATTGCCCGTCAGAAGAACTGAAAGACTTGGCAATGTGATAAGGCATTGGAGAAACAGCAAGCAGTTCTCTGGGAGTAAATCTCTTTTATATTAATAAATGGGGACCTGCTAGCTTTTAAGATAAAGTGGGCTTTTGTTTGTTGTTTTCTTAGTAGTATTAATAAACATTACAGATTTTTTTAAAAAAACTAACACAAAGACATGAAAGGAGAAAAATAGTAAAGTCTAGAAAAGAAAACATTAGTACAGAAAATAGAAAAGAAAGAAAAAATAAGAATATATCAGGGAAAAAGAAAAGAAAGGTATCTCTTTCTATCTATCTATCTATCTATCTATCTATCTATCTATCTATCTATCTATGTATTATCTATCTATTTATATCTTTCTATCTTCTGGTATATCTCTATCGGTGGCTCAGTGGTTAGAGTGGTAGTACTGCAGACTACTTCTTCTGTCTGCTGGCTGCCTGCAATTTGGCAGATTGAATATCACCAGGCTCAAGGTTGACTCAGCCTGCCATCCTGGGTAAAATGAGGACCTGTATTGTTGGGGGCAATAGGCTGACTCTGTATACCGCTTACAGAGGACTGTAAAGCACTGTGAAGCAGTATATAAGTCTAAGTATGATTGCTACTGTTGATAGATAGATAGATAGATAGATAGATAGATAGATAGATAGATAGATAGATAGACAGACAGACAGACAGACAGACAGACAGACAGACAGACACAGACAGACAGACAGACAGACAGACAGACAGACAGACAGACAGACAGGATGGTAAGTAGACAGACAGACTCTGACTGACTGATTGACCAGCCTAACAAGCTGCCATCACACTATGCCAAAGCTTAAAGTTTAAAGCACTATGGTATATAAGTCTAAGTGCTATTGATATATCTATATCTATCTGTCTCCGTCCATCCATCCATCCATCTATCTATCTATCTATCTATCTATCTATCTATCTATCTATCTATCTATCTATCTATCTATCTATCTATGATTTCAGTGAGGGGAAGGCAATTTAGATGAGAGGATAGATGGGATAGATAAATTTGCAGATGACACCAAGCTGGCAGGAATAGCCAACCCTCCAGAAGATAGGTTTAAGATACACATAGGATCTTGATAGACTTGAGCCTGGATAGCTCAGCAGACTAATGCATTGTAATTTAACTCCAGCTGTCTGCAATGACTGCAAGTTCGAATCTCACCAGGCTCCAGGTTAACTCAGCCTTCCATCCTTTCTAAGGTAGGTCAATTGAGGACCCAGTTTGTGGGGGCAATAAGCTGACTTTGTATAAAATATACAAAAGTATGAAGGCTATTGCTTAACGCATTGTAAGCCGCCCTGAGTCTCCGGAGAAGGGCGGCACAGAAATCTAATTTAAAAAATAGGTGGTACCTGGCTCGATAGCAGTAACTGCGAGAGGGATCTTGGTAGTCCTAGTGAAGAAATGATACATTTAAATTTTAAAAAAAACTCCAAAGATTAAACTTTTAATAAAAACATAAACGCATATAGTTCTTCTCCCACGCCGGGCCATATTGATGGCAAGGATATTTCCGACCGGCAAGTCATTCTGTGTGCATGTCGTTCCCTTCGCCTCTTCTTCCATGAATCTTGATCAATCAATCAATCAGAATAGAGTTGGAAGGGACCTTGGAGGTCTTCTAGTCCAACCCTTTACTCAAGCAGGGGTCGGCAACCTTAAACACTCAAAGAGCCACAAAGCTCCTAACTGGAAGCCCCTGTTCAATTCTGGAGCCGACCGGAAGTCTGATTCCCCCACCATAGAGTCTCCTCCTAGCACGGCGTCCTTTTTCCTCTACCTGTCCTACCCGAAAGCCCTATCAAATGTGGAGCCGACCAGCAAAAGGGAGCCGCAGCAGAGGGATGAAAGAGCCCCATGCGGCTTCAGAGCCACAGGTTGCTGACCCCTCCCCTAGACCATTTCATCTCCTTAGGTAAGAAAGAAAGTGAACTTCCTTCCCAATTCTAAGCCGTGGAAGAAGAAACACCCATGACTCACATCAGATGCACAGCTGGCCTTTGCTGTGGCATCTCGTACCCAAGATCAATCTGACCCACACGCTTTAAGCTTCTTCGCTTTGGCTGCAGAACGATAGGTCTCTATTTTAGGTTAAACGCAAATCTGGTCCAATGTGGGTGGACGTTTTAAAAGTGCGGTGATCTCCCAGAGATCCCTAGAGCTGGCAGAGATCTCATTATTCCGGGAGGCTGTGTGTGTGTGTAAAGAGAGCCTTGCCTCTTTTCAATCAAGCAGTTGCTTTTTTAAAAAAAAACAAAACAAAAAACTTCCTCCAGATGTGGGAAGATTGCAGAGTGAACGCATTCTTGCAAAAGAGCCAAATCTCTGCATTTTAAAAAATAATAATAATAAAATCTATCAAGTCAGCAAAAAGCTTTCTCCTGGGCATGGGAGGTTTTAATATGCATTTTTATTTCTTTTTCTTTTTTCAGGGCTGGTGGGTGGGTGGTTGACCCTATAGAAAGTGTTGATTTAATCCCCTCCCACCTTTGCTTGCAACCTAGCATGTTATATATGCTTCTCCCTTGGAGACTGCCTGTTCTATATCCTTCACCTGTGATAGATTTCCTCTCCTCCCGTGATTTCCGATTTCCATATGTTCTCAAAGATCCACGCAGACCGAACATTTGAGAATGGAACAACAGAAGCATTAAGCCGTTCCCGTTTTCCCTCTCTCTCTCTCTCTCTCTCTCTCTCTCTCTCTCTCTCTCTCTCTCATTTTAAGTTTATAGGTGTCAGTTTGGATAGATGTGACTGCATTCCTTGCCTAGAAGGATATTGGACTGATACCTTGGCTTTCTTTGCTTTGTGGGTTTTTTTCCAGCAGGCCCTGAAAAGCCAAGGATTTGTTCAATCCTTAAGGATTTAAGTTCCCCTCGCACGTATGTGCTAGTCGTTCCCAACTCTAGGGGGCAGTGCTCATCTCCGTTTCAAAGCCGAAGAGCCAGCGCTGTCCGAAGACGTCTCCGTGGTCATGTGGCCGGCATGACTCAACGCCAAAGGCGCACGGAACGCTGTTCTCTTCCCACCAAAAGTGGCCCCTATTTTTCCTACTTGCATTTTTTTACATGCTTTCGAACTGCTAAGTTGGCAGAAGCCGGGACAAGTCACGGGAGCTCACCCCGTTATGCAGCGCTGGGGATTCAAACCGCTGAACTGTTGACCTTCCCATCGACAAGCTCAGCGTCTTAGCCACTGTGTCCCTGTTAAATCCTTACTCTCTCTCTATATTACATAAAGGGGAAAGTTAGGATTTCCTATCTGGAGTTTCCTTAATGTAAAACTCCGCTGCTTTGTTCCAACAGTTCTTCATTAGAGGGATTTCAAACACAACTTGTAACCATATGTTCTGGACATCCTCGTGGCCTGGAGTGTTGGCTTCCCCAGGAAGTTCCATCTCATTAAACTTTTCTGTTATTACAGTTTCCCCCTCCCCCCCCCCAATGGAGGCCAAACATCTCGTGGCTTCTGGTATGTCAGTTTCAATGTAGCTTGTGCGTTTGTGCGTGCCTCTTGTCTTTTTGGTCTCCGTAGATCTCATCTGGATTATTTATATGTTATAAATAAATATATATTGCATGTATATTTATACTATAAATATATATTGCATTTACCTACTTAGCATTTTCCAGATGAGATCTGCGGAGACCAAAAAGGCAGCTGCCTCAATTTTTTTCCCCCTTATTCTAAGGAAGGGTGAGCCAGCACATATTTTGTTTTTCACTTGTTTCTGCCGTTCGTTAATATAGAATCCCAAGGGCTGGAAGAGATCTCAGAGGTCTATAAGACCTCTTCTAGTCTGACCTCCCATTGCTCAAGGCAGGAGACCTTTTATAAGATACTCCCCAATCTGCCTCCTGTCCGGTTTTTCCTTGCTCAGTTTTGAAATGTGCTGGGAACTCTCAATGGCTGTTAGTTGATAGTTGTGGTCTTCTTGGTTTTTCGTTTAGGTTTTTTTTTTCACCACTGCAGTGATTCGCTTAACAACGGCGGTAAGAAAGGTGGTAAAATGAGGCAAAACTTGCTTAACTGAGCCACAGAAATTCAGGGCTCCGTTGTGGTTGTAAGTCAAGGACTACCTGTATATAAGAGCCTTGGTGGTGCAGCAGATTAAAGTGGTGTTAAGTGACACCAGCTGCCTGCAATTACTGCGAGTTTGAATCTCACCAGGCTCAAGGTTGACTCAGCCTTCCATCCTTTTGAGGTAGGTAAAATGAGGACCCGGATTGTGGGGGCAATAAGCTGACTTTGTATTAAAAAGACCACCACTTGGGGGGGGGGGGGCTGAAAGCCCTACTAAGCAGATATATACAAAAGTATGAAGGCTATTGCTTAACGCATTGTAAGCCGCCCTGAGTCTCCGGAGAAGGGCGGTGTATAAATCGAACCAATAAATAAATAAATAAAAGTCTGCTGCCACTTGATTGTTCACCAGGACGTCAAAACCCAGCTCAGACAATCCAAACAGCCTCCCCATTTCACTCCTGCGGATGTCTTGGCTGTGTGGCATCTCAGCATCTTCCCCACCCCTGCCTTATTAATTACTGACATTTATTGGTAATTGAATTGAGCATTAAAGGCTAATGAACGGTGTCTGGTCACCTTTACAGGGAATACCGTTGGCAGTGCTGAAGCTGCCCCGAGCAATATTTCTTCTTTTTTTTTTTTTTTTTTTCCTGAAGAGAGAGGACTGCCTTCTGGCACCCGAGTTCAGCCAGGATGGGCCCATAACTCTTTGCACCCATGATTAAGAAGATGGGCCTGCATCCTGACAATAATCCCCCTTGTCATTCTCGGTTACAGGTGCTTAGGGCTGATCCTGTTTCTTCCCTTCCCTTCCCTTCCCTTCCTTTTTTTTTTTTGCAGTGCCCTACACAGGCGATTAGCCCGTGGTGTAATTGAGCTGGTTGTTAAAAAAAAAAAAAAGATAATTAATTGGCATTTCACTCCTCCGGAGGAGGTCAAACTGCCCCATCTTCGGTCATTACCTAACTAGTCATCCCCGCTCCTGACTGCTGCGTTCTTCCCCCAAGGTGACAAGATGATCTTTATCTTGCTGATCAAGAAAAAAACATCAGCTGCCCTAATTAAAAGAGACACGGAGGGGGGGATTTGAGGGGGTGACTCCTGAGTGGCAGGATTGATTAGGCCCCAGTGCCTGAGCTGATATTTAATAAAAACAAAAACAAAAAAAACACTACAGTAGAACCACCATTGAGTCCAAAATTTCTTTAGTTAAGTGAGACATTTGCTCAGTGAGTTTTACTCCGTTTTACATCCTTTCTTGCTCTTAGGTTGTTGAGTTAGTAACGTGGCCGTTAAATGAATCTGGCTTCCTCGTTGACTTTGCTTGATGGAAGATCGCGACACAGCCATGCTTATAGCAAATAGCCCGTAGACTTATATACCGCTTCGCAGGGCTCTTTAAGCAGTTTACAGAATCAGCCTCTTGCCCCCCAACAATCTGGGTCCTCATTTTGCGGACCTCGGAAGGAAGGAAGCAGATATGAACCAGTGACCTATCGTCTGAATTTTGATCACCTGATCACGGGGATGCTGTGAAAAACGGTCCCAAGTCACTTTTCTCGGTGCCGTAGTAACTTTGAACGGTCACCAAACGAGCTGTCGTAAGTCAAGGACCACCTGAATTAGCCGTCGTACGGGAGAGCTATAATACGTGTCAGGGTTCCAAGTAATATACCCATTGCAAGCAGAACTCCGAGGCAAGTAGATTCCTTAAAAGAACATTATTGGACATATACTGGCACAGATTGGGGAAAACCTACTCTAAAGATTCCTGCGGCTTTCACCTAATTAATAGTTTTCTCCCCTTTCCCAACTCATCAATCACATGGCCCAATCAAGGTGCTGCCCGGTTGCTGGGAAACTTGACTCCTCCTCTCTTCAGCCACCTGTGGGAATCTCCTTGGGTCTCACAGGAAACTATTTTGTTTTTGTTTTGTTTTGTTTTAAATTTGATTTATATGCCGCCCTTCTCCGGAGATTCAGGGCGGCTTACAATGCGTGAAGCAATAGCCTTCATACTTTTGTATATTTTATACAAAGTCAGCTTATTGCCCCCAACAAACTGGGTCCTCAATTTACCCACCTTAGAAAGGATGGAAGGCTGAGTCAACCTTGAGCCTGGGGAGTTTCGAACTGGTGTAATTGCAGGCAGCTGGATGTTAAGTGCTGCCTTTAGTAGGAGGCATTAGCCTCCTACACCACTCAGGCTCTACAAAACCCCAACTATCTCTATTACCCACCCCCCCTCCCGAATCCCTCAGCACCAGCGTGGCAACGCTGAAGCCTCCCAAGATGGCCTCAGTCAGGCCAGCTTCAGTCTTGACAACGCCTGCTTTGACTCCATATGGAAAGATTGGGGGGGGGGGGGAAGCTGCAGCAGCAACTCGGAAATAAATCTTGGATTCTGCAAGTTTTGAGGGTCGGGCTTTGCCGGCGGTGAGCGGGCTGGGCGACGGGAGCTGTCCATCCGAGGTCATAAATTCCCCTGAGTCGACATGCACTTCCCGTGCCCCTCAGCTCACCAGGCAGGTCAACCCTTGGCAGCTGCGGTGTCATTATTGAAAATTATTAGTGCATTAAGAGATTGGAAATGATGCTGTAAGCAGCATTCTGCTTCCCCTTCGAACGTTAAATGCGCCAGTGCAGCGAAAGCTAATGAAGAGAGAGAAGGGGTGGGGTGGGGTGTTAATAACCGACGTCCTTTGTCAAAGGCCCAAGGCCGCCTTGCTGACCGGAAGGCCGTTTTCACCATCCGACAGAAAGTGCCGGAGGAAAGAAGCACAGCTCCGGGCAAACACAAATTGTCTAATGTGTTGCGAGCAGCCCTTGACTTAACAGTTGTCCGATTAGCGGCCGTTCGAAGTTAGGACGGCGCTTAAAAAAAGAAACGAGACGATGACCATTTTTCACACTTAAGACTTAATTTTCTATTGAAAATTCAGGAAGTTTCCGGCCTCCAGAGGGCCTCCAGAGCCCGGGGAGGCCATTTTCGCCCTCCCGGAGGCTCAAGATGCAGGAGGCTGACTAGGCCACGCCCATTCAGCAACCGGGCTGAGCAACCCTTGTTAAAAATTTTGAAGCCCAGCCCTATGTAGTTCCCATAGATACCTCCTCAGAAATGTGGTTTATTCAGAGGTAAGGTTAGGGTTAGGGTTAGGATTGTGGGAACGGCCACGAAACACAAGAACATGGGAGAGATGCTTTAACCACAGATTCTTCTTCTTTTCTTTTCCATAGAAGGAGGAAGCTATTGCTTCGGTTTACCCCGTCTGCAAAGGAGCAAGCATGGCCTGGTCGCTTTCAGAAACATCCCCCTCGCCTTTCTTCTGGTCGACCCGCACCTTGATCCACAGACTGGCCAGCTGCCTGAGGTAAGAGAGACCAAATATTCAAGGGGGCAGGGCCTAGTCCCATTTGTGTGTGGGCGGGAAGGGGGGGAGACAAAATCAGTTTCCCCTTTTCTCACCTCCCTGAATGTCTCTTGAGATTTTCTACTCAGGAGGGAGACGTCCATTCCTCAACCCTTCTCTCCTACTGGTTACCTCCCTGCCAGGATCCTCTCCAAGTTGTATGAGGATGGCTTAGCAAATTCCCATCGTCCTCCCCCCCCCCCCCGCCCGACTCAAAAAACTCTCAATCTGGCCAGTTTCTGGCACCTGCCCTCCGTCATCCTGTCTCATAGGAGGGGGAAAAAAATTAAAATCCAGTGTTTTGCTCCGTGTGATGTGGCTGAGCCAAGCTATCATTTCTCCAGAATATCTGAAGATATTGGAGAAGAGCAACCAAAACGATACGCAGTCTGGAGGCTAAAATGATAACGGGTTAGGTATCTTTTAGCTGAATGAAGAGAAGGCTCAGGGGAGGCATGACAGCAGCCTTCCAGTACTTGAGGGACAGTCATGGAGAAGGGGGGGGGGGGTCGACTTATTCTCTGAAGCACCTGGGGGCAGGACAAGAAGTAACAGATGGAAGAGAAATCCGGGCTTAGAACGAAAGAGGAATTTCCTGACAGTGAGGACAATTAATCAATGGGACAGCTTGCCTCCCAGAGTTGTGGATACTCCATTACTGATTTCCAAAAATAGACTGGGCCACCGTGTATCTGGGATGCTATAAAGTCAGTTCAGCGGTTCAAATCCTTAGTGCCGCGTAACGGGTGAGTTTCCGTTACTTGTCCCGGTTTCTGCCAACCTAGCAGTTCGAAAGCAGGTTAAAAAAAATGCAAGTCGAAAAATAGGGACCTCCTTTGGTGGGAAGGTAACAGCGTTCCGTGCGCCTTTGGTGTTGAGTCATGCCGGCCACATGACCACGGAGACGTCTTTGGACAGCGCTGGCTCTTGGGCTTTGAAACAGAGATGAGCACCGCCCCCTAGAGTCGGGAACGACTAGCACATATGTGCGAGAGGAAACTTTGCCTTTACCGCTTTTACTTCTTTAATACCAATGTCCTGTTTTTCTTCCTCGCATCTCCCATCCCTACAGAGAGAAGTTGAAAAGCAAAGTGCCAGGGCCTCCACAGAGCAAATGGAAGCTTCCACCTCGTTTATGGTCAGACGTAGCAGGTATGTTCACCTTACCTCTTTCTTAAAAATTGGAGCCAGCCCTGTTTTTAAAGCAAACGGGCTTGAGTGAGAAGAAGGTGCAAATTTGGCTGAAATATGAAAGGACCAAAACATACTTGATTATTAAAGCTTGCTTCCTTGCCATTTTTTTTATTTTATGTTTGGTGAGTCATACTGTGTTTATTGGTTTATATAATAAGAATGTCTTTTATCCATGTGACTTATTGCAAAGGTCAGGTAGGATTCTTGTGAGGTGTGTTTGTGACATTTCTCCATCTTTATAATCTCTCTTTCTTTCTCCTTCCTTCCTACATTTTTTTTTTTTTTTTTTTTGCCAACAAGCTTGTTGTGACTCCATAATATTGATGATTAAGTACTCGGTATGCTTTTGTTGACATTTTCACCTGAAATCTCAGCTTCTACACACAAAACACAACCTTCACCTGTTCTTCGCCATGGAACCTTTTGTGCTCTTCATCCTGAGAGCAGCAAAGTTTGTCAGAAATCTGAAATTTATCCGGGGGAAAGGATGGAAAAAATAGGATGATAGCAAGACAGATTCACCCAACTCTGGCTCTCGACACGCAAACATGTAACACAAAGGTAGCTGGCAGTAGCACAATTAACTTCTGAAGTGAAATTACCTTTGCAGAAGTTACATAGTCAGATCCTTGACCCACTTCGCATTGAACAGAGGAACCTGGGCTATTCCAGAACAGAATTATCTATTTTGTTTGGCTGCAGTTTTCCCGCATTTTGGAGAAACAGCATTCCCATTGTCAGGGTTCCAAGGAATACACCCATAGCAAGCAAAACTCTGAGGCAGGTAGAGCCTTCAAAGAATAGTTTTATTGTGTATATCCTATTGGCACAGTTCCGGTGAAAACCGACTCTGAAGGTTCCTGCGGTTTTCACCTCATTAAAAGTAAAAGTTTTTCCCCTTTCGCAAACCATCAGCCACGTGGTTCAATCAAGGTATATGCACAAGAATCTAATCCACTGATGGTCAAAGCTAAATTGGTGCTAGCTAGATCTTTAGAAGGCCAGATCCTGAAGATGAAACTCAAATCCTAATGAGAAGGAAGGACTCCCTGGAGAAGAGCCTAATGCTGGGAACTATGAAGGGCAGAAGAAGAAGTGGACGGCAGAGAACGAGGTGGCTGGATGAAGTCACCGAAGTAGTCGGCATGAGCTTAAATGGACTCCAGAGGATGGTAGAGAACAGGAAGGTGTCTTGTAGCTGCGCAATGATTCCAAACTAATGACACGTTTAACCCCGCCTTCCAGCTCAGCCTGCTCGTCTTCTACCCCAGTGGTTCTCGGCCTTTTCTTCACCACGGAAATACCTAAATACCTTTAGTGGCCACAGGACCCCCCACAAGACTTCACTCAAGAAGTCTCCAAGGTCCCTTACAACTGTTACTGTTACTTTGAGACGTTTGAGAACCCCTGTCCTTACACCATCCTTTACAAACTATAGTTTTTCCAAAGTTCTGCCCGTTTGTCCCAGCGATGCTCATTTTGTGGATGGATTGTGGATGGAAAAATCCAGTCTCGCACGTAGAGACATCACTAAGAAGTTTCACGTCCTCCCTCCTCCTCCTGACAAGTTAAATCTTCTAAACGGAGGGCGATTCATTAATTTTATCACACGAAGAAGACGCATTCTGCCAGGGGTGCATTGCAAGCAGGTCGAACCCTCTGGGGAGACCCCCAGGGCTGGGGAGGCTTCCCCCCTCCCGCCCCTTGAGCCCTGTCGCATACTGCCGGGAGCATTTTAACTGAACTAGGAAGCAAGAGAGAAGCAAGCATTTCTTACAAGAAACGCTTTTCGGCGGCAACGTTTCTCTCTTTTTTCTTTTTTCTTTTCTTTTTTGATCCTGATACCCACAGAGGAATACCGGCTCACGGCCTTACAGTTCATGCCAGCAGATACCGAGACAGAGTGGTATAGAGGGGCAAGATAACAGCAGGAAGATTAGCCATTTCGGCTCTCTTCGGGAGGAAGAGAACGAGTGACTGGTGTAGCTCCAATTAGGTGCCTGCTGGAAGAAAAGAGAAGTGAATCCACCAGGGAGATCTAATTGGTTTCTCAATCTGAGTGACAGACGCTGCTGGAGAGGCCTCGCTTTGGCACAAGCAAATTCAGTGGTTTGGGCTCAGCCTGGGGGATGGGGGATGGGGGGGTGGAAGAGCACCCTCACCACCTCTGCTGTGGTAAAGGGAAGAATGATTTGTTTATTTGTTTATTCATTTAGCATACAGCCTATCATACATGGACTGGCAATATCAATATCACCTTTCAACTAGGTGAGAACTCAATAAAATATAAATGTCCACGGTAGTGCAAAGAAGAGCAACTAAGATGAGTAAAAACCTGGAGACTTAAAATATAGACTTGAATACAGCTCATCTGTCTGGAACCCGCACTGCATATCAGATATAAATATAATCGAGAGATTCCCGGGATATTTTACGAGAAGAGTCCTCCATTCCTCTAACCGCAATAAAATCCCTTAAGCCACCAGACTCCAAATTTTGGGCTTAGACAACTTAGAACTACGCCGACTTCAGTCTGACCAAAGCGTAGTACATAAAATCATCTGCTACAATGTCCTACCTGTCAATGACTACTTCAGCTTCAACCACAACAATACATGAGCACACAATAGATACAAACTCAAGATAAATCACTCCAAACTCGATTGCAGAAAATACGACTTCAGCAACAGAGTGGTCAATGCCTGGAATGCGCTACCTGACTCTGTGGTTTCTTCCCCAAACCCCCAAAACTTTAACCTTAAACTGTCTACTATTGACCTCACCCCATTCCTAAGATGTCTGTAAGGGGCATGCATAAGTGCACCAGCGTGCCTACCGTCCCTGTCCTAATATTCCTTTTGTACTTACTCTTTTCACATATTCAAATGATAGCAGCATTCGTGCCCTCAGTGGCTAAGACATTGAGCTCGTCGATCAGAAAAGTCGGCGGTTCGAATCCCTAGTATAGGTCTCCTGAATGAGCAAGGAGGTTGGACTAGATGACCTCCCAGGTCCCTTCTAGCTCTATCCTATTGATCTTAGGTGAATCAAGCCACTTGTGGCTTACTACCTTCATTGTTCCTTGTGTTTTAACACATGCCGTCCTTGTGCAGACTTCTCCCGAGAGCTTGACGGAGTGGAGGATCCGTAGAACATCCCCCAAGAGTCGTGTTTCGAAAAGCTCTATGTCTCAGCCACTGAGGGCACAATATCATCCCAGGAGTGTGGGGGGGAGGGGGTGCCCGCGAAGGCTAGGAAGAAATGTTATGAAGGACGGCTGGAATAAACAGCCGTCCTGCTTCGTAATGCATTAAACAAGCTATGAGGGAATAAGCCCCAGTTTGAGCCTTTAAATCTGCTTAGTTGAGGTAATGCTCAGCAGCTGGGGAAGAAATGGAGAAGCCCCTCAGTAGAGGAAATGACCAAATCCATGAGCTCTCCAGAACCATAACAAGAGAGGAAGAAACCAAGTTTGCAAGGGAATCTGGCCAAGCAGATAAAAAAAATCACTGGAAGAGTGATCACCGGCTTTAAAAAAAGAAAAGAAAAAAGAATTACACGTAGATTATCCCACAATGATTTAAAAGCATAAAACGCACACGCGCATAAACACAGGTGGGAAGATGAACAGGGAAAAAGCGTAAATAAATAAGAAAAAGCAGAAAACGTCGCGAAGAGCAAGAATGCTGTTTCAACTTTTTTCTTTTCTTCTTTTTAAAAGGAGGAATGACAAACATTAGGAAGTTTAGACAGGCGTGAGTCAACTTGCTGCTCTGGTCTTTATTTTATTTTATCTCTTTGGATGCTCTTCGTGGCCAGGCAGATGTAGGGGTGGTGTAAAGGAGCACCCTCAGAAAACAGGGTTCATTTAATGACCTGTCTTTTCATATCTTAAAAGTCCCTGCCTCAAGTCTTTCTCAAAGACACATCCATCTGTTAAAAGAATCACTAGTTCAGCAACATGTACCGGTATTCCTCGATGTGCGACCGCAATTGAGCCCAACACTTCTATGGCTAAGTGAGACAATTGTTAAGTCAATTTTGCCCCCATGCTACCACCTTTCCTGCCACGGTTGCTAAGTTAATCGCTGCGGTTGTTTAAGTTAGTCACAAGATTGTCCAGCTAAACCGGCTTTTCCCAATGGCTTTCCTTGGTCACAAAAGGGAATCACATGACTGCGGGAAACTGCCATAAATGTGAGTCAGTTTCCAAGTGTCCGAATTTTGATCGTGGGGTAAAGGTCGTAAGTGTGGAAAGACGGTCACGGGTCAATTTTTTTCAGCGCCATTGTAACGTTGAACGATCACTGAATGAACTGTTGTTATGTCGAGGACTACCCGTATCGCTGTTGCGCAGGGAAACCGTCTCTGAATGCCGTAAAGAAACACGAGAAGTCCTTCAGGGTCGGGGCTATGGGGACAACTGCAGGAGAAGTCAATTAAAGCAACATGGCTTGACTGGAATTGATGACCTCAATAAGGTCGAGGATCCCAACGGAGAGCGGGGAAGAAGAAGACGCAGCCTTTGAAAGCGGCCCAGCTTCCCAAAACAGGCTCTCGCTTTCAGCACACACCATCACATTTTTTCTGGTCCCCGTTTGGAAAAGCGGGCACGGTTCTGACGTCAGTCACAGATGACTGGGCCGTTGGCATCGAATGATTTCCCCCAAGACGTCTCCTCGCCCTCCCCTTCCCCATCGGCTCTTCTAAAAAAAAACTGTATTTCTGGATGGGAAGAAGGTTGGGGAATTCCCACCCCCCATTTCCCTCCCCCCGCACACCCCTCCATATATTGTTTTAAGAAAATTGGATGCAGCTGTGGCAGCTGAGGGCATTTATTGTTTTTTTTTTCCATCGCAACCATCACTAAGCGTCAGCTTCGCAAAGCGGAGAGCCAATAAAAACCCCCAGCCATGGTGCTCAGCTATACACTGCCATCTTATTGTGCTTGAAAATGTGATCGACTTACCTCTCTCCCTTCCACCCACAGCCCACCCCTCTCTCTTTCTCTCCTCCTCCCCCCCATACAACACATC
Source organism: Masticophis lateralis (assembly GCA_030761175.1). Classification (NCBI taxonomy): domain Eukaryota; kingdom Metazoa; phylum Chordata; class Lepidosauria; order Squamata; family Colubridae; genus Masticophis; species Masticophis lateralis. Next base: position 3,139,374 of record JAUDYJ010000016.1, read on the forward strand.
AAGCACTCGGTGGAATTTTTGAAACTTGATCAAGATCCCGGCGAGTTCCCGAACAGTGTTCGGGGAGCAGCTGCGGCGGCTGTTCCAAAGTTGATTTAATGAGCCCAGACTTGGGGAAGTGGGGAGAGATGGCGGCTCTTCCTCCTCGTTCTCCCCCCCCCCCACTCCTCCCAATCTGGTTATCAAGCCTTCCTGTCTCTCTGGATAGATTTGAACCCATCAGGGATGAAATGCTAACGGTTCGGAGCGGTTCTCCCGAACCGGTAGTAAAAAATGCTAATGGTGAATTTCCGGCAATTAGCTGTGACACGCTATATTAGCTAGAATCATCAGATTTCCTGCTCTCTAGCTAATCTAAATCGTGTGGCACAGCGGATTCCCCCCTCCCCCTTCACTGTTCTACTTGCAGACTCGGGAGGCTTCAAAATGTTCCTTTTTCAGCGCTGTGCGGGCATGCCTCAGGTGCGCACGCGCGGTGCAGACTCACAGAATTGGCAGCAAACTTCAAAGGATTTCACCACCGGAACCCATGCCGGGCTAAAACGTGTGTGTGGTGGTGAGGAGGCTAGATCTGGGTATCAACTCTAAAGCGAGCCTTTGGAGACTTCAGAGTTGCCACGATGTGAAGAAGGGATAGGGAGGGTTTTTGTAGCCAAAACGAAATAGGTTTCCTGTGGGAACCAAGGACATTCCAACAGGTGGCTGGAGAGAGGAGGAGCACAGTAACCAGGCAACCAGGCAGCACCTTGATTGGACAGGGTAACTGAGGGCCCCTTTTTTTTACCTCTGCGTTCAGTCATTACTGCCACCTTTCTGTGGCTCTTTCTATGGGAAGCTTTAGAGGTAGTCCTCGACTTACCGTGGTTTGTTTAGTGACCGTTCGAAGTTACAACGGCACTGAAGAAAGTGACTCGCGACCGTTTTTCACAATTTATGACCGCTGCAGCATCCCCATCGATCACCGGATCAAAATGCGGGTGCTTGGCAACTGACTTATATTTATGACGGTTGCAGTGTCCCGTGGTCCTGAAATCCTATTTTGCGACCTTCTGACAAGCAAAGACAATGGGGAAGCCAGATTCACTTAACAACAGAATAGAAGAATAGAGTAGAGTAGAGTAGAGTAGAGTAGAGTAGAGTAGAGTAGAGTAGAGTAGAGTAGAGTAGAGTAGAAGCGAAGAGAAGAGAAGAGAAGAGAAGAGAAGAGAAGAGAAGAGAAGAGAAGAGAAGAGAAGAGAGAATTCAAAATAATGGAATGGAATGGAATAGTTGAAGGGGGCCTTGGAAGTCTTATATATATATATATATAAGACTTCCAATATATATAGAGGGTGGCTTACAATGCGTTAAGCAATAGCCTTCATACTTTTGTATATTTTATACAAAGTCGGCTTATTGCCCCCACAAACTGGCTCCTCATTTTACCTACCTTAGAAAGGATGGAAGGCTGAGTCAACCTTCTCCAACCACAGTATTCTCATGACTTACTCTAACCTGCTCAATGCATTCACCCTTTTCCTTGAGGATTTATCCCTTCACCGAGGGAACCAGATTCCCTCGACATGCCAAGCCTCAGGCATCTCGTCCTCCCCCCAGCCAAGATCCACCCTCGCGAAGCTTAGCTGGTCCTTCCAAGGGCTTATACCTAATCCTGACCCATTCCGTGTGTTGTGTGAACACCGCCAAGGGAGGGGGGGGGGCTTTTGAAGATAGCTCGCCCAAGGGCACCTCCTATCTTTTCTCCCACTAGCTGGCTTCACATCAAACCTTGGCAAGGACAGCCAGCCGTCTTTCCCAAGGCTGCAGGGCCATCTGGCTCTTGACAGCCACAGAGGATTTTACTCGTCCTTGGCAGACTCTGATTACCTGTTTTTGACTTGGGAGGGGAGGGGTGGCCTTTTGCAGCACCCCCAGAATCTCATCCCAGCCTGCTGACCCAACGTTCCTTCGCAGTCTCCAAAACAAAATCCAGGAAAACGACCTTGCGTGGAAATGAACTCAACGTGACGATCGCTGCATGTGACACCGAAGAAATCCGACACGCAGCGCAAGGCGTTTATTAATAAGCGCTTTCCCTCTCCTTCGTCTCTTTCCCCAGGCTCTTTCCTTTGCTCGGGGGGGAAGGAGAAGAAAAAAAAATTAATTAAGACTTTCTTGATTAGGCATTTAATCAGTCCTTAAATCAATACAGATGGAGTCAATTAGTTGGCTGGGGTTCCCCCCCCCCTTTCTTTTTTGAACATTTGAATAGATACTTGATGCTACCGTGAAATGATGCATCCCACCCTCCTTTTTTTCTTTCTTCTCTTCGTTCTTTCTGCTTTGAGTCTCAGCTGTTAGGCTGGAAGGAACAGAACAAGACTCGTTTCTGCTCCGAATTCCTGAACTGAAGTCTCGTTGTAAAGCCGTCCTCCATTCTTCCTTCTGAAACCGGATCAGATGATGCGTTTATATTAACGGTCTCACCCTAACGAGCTTTGATCCACATTCCCTGTGCTTATCGGCCAGCTCTTCCTTTCAGAAATTGGAAGTTGGAAGGGACCTTGGAGGTCTTTTATTCAACCCCCCTATATCCGCGATGGCGAACCTATGGCACATATCAATGGGCACGCGAGCTCAGCTTCCGGTGAGACTGGAAGTTGTCAAACAGGCCATTTTTGGCCTCCGGAGGGGTAGTGAAGGCTGTTTTTGCCCTCCCCAGGCGCCTAGAGAGGTCCTGGAGCCAGGTGAGAAGGAAAAACGGGCCTAACGGGCCATTGTGTGCCAGGAACGGGGTGAGCAAGGGGTGGGTGGGTCGTATAGAATTATGGGTATGAGCATGCGCGCGACCCACCTGCCCACCCCCCTCTTCCTGGCACGTGATGGCAAAAAGGTAAGCCATCACTGCCCTATATCATCCTGGTCAAATGGTAAAAATAAATCTATTTTTGAAAACCTCCAGTCATGGAGCATCCACATCTGGAGGTGTCAGCTGATCCATCGAATACAGCTAGTGCTCAACTTACAACCGTTCATTTAGTGACCGTTAAAAAGTTTACAACGGCACTAGGGGGGGAAAAAGTGATTTATGAACATTTTTCACACTTATACAACCATTGCAGGATCCCCGTGGTCACACCATCAAATTCAGACATTTGGCCATTGACTCCTATGTTTGACCGTCGCGGTGTCCCTTTCGCCATCCCCTTTTGTGACCTTTCTGACTTCACAACCGTGTTAATAACACCCGCAGCGATTCGTTTTAACAACCGTGATGAAGATGCCTGTCCAATCTTTTTTTAAAAAAAACCTCCCGTGATGGAGCACCCATAATTTCTGGATTAATTCCACCGATTGATTGTTCTCGCTGTCAGGAAATTTCTCCTTAGTTCCGAGTTGCTTCTCTCCTTGATAAGGAAGCTTTCACTGCTCCAACTTGTTTCAGGAACTTGTCAAGGGCAGTGTGTAGAGTTCACATCCTACAGGAGTGGCCAAAATGATGGAAAGCTTTTGGGAAAAGTTGTATTTTTGAGGTTTGATGGCTAATAACACCACTTTTATTTATTTATCTGGAGTTTCAAGATAATCCTATTCCACTGCTGGAACAGCCTGGGAATAGCCCAGACCTTAACCCAATTGAAAATCTAGGGAGCCGACTAAAGAAACTTGTTAGTCAGAAGTGACCCAGCAATAAAACCCAGTTAATAGTAGCCATCATTCCATCTTGGTTTCACATAATAGCTGCAGAACTCAAAGATTTGGTTCACTCCATGGGAAGACATTATAAGGCTGTAATTCATGCTAAAGGTTACCCACCTAAGGATTAAATGACATGGTGATCATTTTTGCATATCTCGTTTTTTTTCTACGTGTTTCACTTTTCTTCTTTATACCATAACTGCCATTCTAACAGCAAATCCTTCATAAAAGTTATGGCATGACATTCTGGATTAAATGAACTTTCCATTGAGATATAATTTTATGGTATTGCTCCCCCCTCCCCCCCAAAAAAGTGGTGTTATTAGCTAGTTTTAGAAAATAAACTTTTCCCAAAAGGTTTCCACAATTTTGGCCACGACTGTAGGTAGTCTAAGCACATTGTGCTATAAGCAAACTCCACAGTTCTTGACACCTATAGACAGGGCAAATAATCAACAACTGTACACATTTTGAAAACAAGCCACTTTCAAGTAGTTATTCAAATCTTTTTTTTTCCCCTTCAGTTGAAGGGAAAGGTTTACTTAAATAAAACCCAGTTGCATAAGAATGTGGGGAAATCTTGGAAAAAGCACATTTGGATAACTCCAATCTATTTTGCGGTTCGGACTAGAGCAGTGAATAATTCCTCCCTTATATCAAGGTGGATCAAACCAAGAGAGCCAAGTTATTTTGGCACATGAGGTAGAAGAAGGAAAAAAAAAACCAAAAGACTTTTTCTCTCTTCCCTGCCAGTCAAGATATAACCGTAATATCTTCATTTCAATAAAGATAATAATTCTATATTTTGGTCTTTTCCGAGACCACCTGGAGCAATCCTCTCGTCGTTAGGGCTGAGGTGAAACACAGACCCTGGTCTAACAGGGCCGAAGGAACCTTCCAGAAGGAAGGCTTGATGCGTGCGTCTCATCTTCCTTATTTGGGATAAAGAACTGGAAATGTCAGAGGGGGAAAAAAAAAACGTTAAAAAAATAAAAGTGATCGGTACAACTGTTGCCTCAACGGAAATGTACAAGAAAGTAGCCAGTCATTCTTTTTCTCCATTTGTTCACCCATGAGCAACGCATGTTGTTTACGGATGCCCATCTGCTGTGTTCTTGTTTCTGAACAAAAAAAAATATACACTTTTTTTAAAAGAAAAAGTTGGATTTTTTTTTGTTTTGTTTTGTTTTGTCCAATTGTTCGGGATCGTCAGATGCAGTATTCCCCCAAGATATACACCTTCGGTGGTGCGGTGGTCTAGAGATGGAGTTCTCGCCTCACAACCAGGAGGCTGTGAGTTCGATCCTAAGGGAGAGGCAGATATTTCTCTCTCTCGGCGTCGTGAGAATATATCTGCCGAACAAAACTCAGCATTGGCGACAAGGAAGGGCATCCGGCCAGGAAACACTCAGCTCCATTCAGTTGCCCAGACTCCACCCCGCAAGGGATTATGGGGTGGTTAAAAGAAGATGACGATGATGAAAAGGATATGAAAGAGGCTTTTTAGTCCAACTCCCTGCTCAAGCAGGCAAGTGGCTGTCCAATCTCCTCTTAAAAACCTCCAGTGATGGACCCCCCACAACATCTGGAGGCAACTCGTCCCGCTGATCAGTTGTTCTCCCTTTTAGGACAATCCTCCTCAGTTCTAGGTTGCTTCTCTCTGTGATTAGTGTCCATCCGTGCCCATTGCCATTGTTGTATTGCTTCTTCTCCCTTTCTGTCTCCCTTGCTCCCCATCATTGCTATCTTTCTTTAACACTAGCAAACCCTTCGAAGAAGTGGTTTTGAACCAGGCTTGTTTCTCCTACATGTGAAACGTTATATCGGGTGATTTATTTTTTTCCCCCCCACATTTAAAAAAAAACAACAGCAACTTGTAGCTCAGGGTTGAAATGTTGTGCTCTCTGAGCTCGGCTGTTTTCTTGTAGAAGTTTCATGACCAAACTCCGTAACATCATCAGTGCTAGAAGGGAGGACAGTTTGCTGTCAGTTTATATTCTGGTGGCTTGCCTATCAGACGTTGGTGGGAATGGTCTTAAGAGTGTCTTTGGTTGGGCTGTTTGATGTTGCCTTCTTTGGCAGTTCTTTGATTGGGGTGTTGTTTTCCTTGATTGTTGGTCTGCTGTTAACCTTGGATTAATCTACGCTGACCTGGGTGCTGATTGCTGGTGGAGAGGTGCTGGGATCTTTTTGTTCTGATTTTGGGATCTGATTGTCTCTTTTGCGTAGTGTGTAGATGTTGTTAAGAATGGAGGCCTTTGAACTCTGGTGCTGGAGAAGACTCCTCCGAGTCCCTTGGACTGCGAGGCCATCCAACTGGTCAGTCCTAGAGGAGATCAACCCTGACTGCTCTTTAGAAGGCCAGATCCTGAGGATGAAACTCAAATACTTTGGCCACCTAATTAGAAGGAAGGACTCCTTGGAGAAGAGGCGAATGCTGGGAATGATGGAGGGCAAAAGAAGAAGGGGACGGCAGAGAACGAGATGGCTGGATGGAGTCACCGAAGCAGTCGGCGTGAGCTTCAATGGACTCCAGGGGATGGTAGAGGACAGGAAGGCCTGAAGGAATGTGGTCCATGGGATCGCGATGGGTCAGACACGACTTCACATCTAACAACAACAATGTTTATGTGTCTATTGATGGCTAATCCGTCAGAGTGTCAGGCTTCTAGGAATTCCCTGGCATCTTTGGACTCAGCCGGGTCTAGGTTGGTCACCATGGTTAAATCTGCCTATCTGTTGTGAAATGAAAGAATCTCCATCATGTCTTCTGACTGCCAGTTGGCGTTTGTGGATACGTTCTGCCGGTCTTCTGCCTGTTCGTCCTACACACTGTGTTTGTTGCAATTCTTACGCTGTAGATTGGAGATGACTTCTCTTTTCCTCTTCTGGGGTTGCTGGGTCTTTCGGTTTGCTTAGGATGTTTTGCGATAATGAAACATCTGCAAGCTCAGAGAGCACTAAGGACCTCTCATTTCAATCCAACAAAGATTCTCCTTTATTGGGAACATCCTCTCCTACAGAGGAACGATTGAGTCTGTCATCTGCACCTCCATAACTGTCTGGTTTCGTTCTGCAATCCAACAAGACAGACGGAGACTTCAGAGGATCATTAGAACTGCGGAAAAAAACATGGCTACCCACCTGCCTTCCATGGGGGACCTGTCTACTGCACGAGTCAAAAAGAGGGCTGGGAAAATATCTACAGACCCCTCACATCCTGGACATAAACTGTTTCAACTCCTACCCTCAAAACGACACTATAGAGCACTGCACACCAGAACAACTAGACACAAGGACAGTTTTTCCCCGAACGCCATCACTCTGCTAAACAAACAATTTCCTCCACACTGTCAAATTAGTCACTAAGTCTGCATTACTATTAATCTTCTCATCGTTCCCACCACCCATCTCCTCCCACTAATGACTGTATGACTGTAACCTTGTGGCTGATATTCTTACGATTTATATTGACTGTCTCGTAATATGATTTGATTGCGTATTTGTACCCTGTGACTATCACCAAGCATTGTACCTTATGATTCTTTTTTTTTTATTGAAAAAGTTTTACAAATACAAATTTTCCCCTCTTCCCCCCCCTTCCCCTCCCTAACCCTCCCTAACCCATCCCTCCCCACCCTTGGCTTCCCTTATAACCTTATGATTCTTGTACCTTATGATTCTTAACAAATGTATCTTGTGTTTTTATGAACACTGAGAGCTTATGCTTGCGTGTGTCCAATCACACTTGGCCAATAAAGAATTCTTTCTATCTTATCTATTTGTCTGTCTGTCTGTCTGTCTTGTCTATCATCAGTGCTAGCATGGCAAGAAAACAAGCTCAGAGAGCACCAAGGACCCCTAACTTAAAGGGGTCAGCAGACTAAAGCATTGTGATTAACACCAGCTGTCTGCAATTACTGTAAATTCAAATCTCACCAGGCTCAAGGTTGACTCAGCCTTCCATCCTTTCTAAGGTAGTTCAATTGAGGACCCAGTTTGTGGGGGCAATAAGTTGACTTTGTATAAATATACAAAAGTATGAAGGCTATTGCTTAACGCATTGTAAGCCGCCCCGAGTCTCCGGAGAAGGGCGGCATATAAATCTAATTTAAAAAAAAAATGAGTTGCACTGACCCAACTGACACTGATTTCTTCCACTTCTCACTGGATCCAAGTGCCCATTGTGTCAATCATTCTTAAAATCTCTTCTTGGGAGTGTCATCTTCAGAACGAAAACTTGAATAGATGATAATGGCCATCTCTCTCTCTCTCTCTCTCTCTCTCTCTCTCTCTCTCTCTCTCTCTCTCTCTCTTTTTTTTTTTTAAGAAACCCCTGCCTTTATATGCTTTTCTTCAGGAAGGGTGGGGGTGGGGGGCAAAAAAAGGTTGAAAAACGAGCCGTGTCTTGTCTAAACAAGGAATAATAAATATAAGCAGGTGTGAAAGGTTGGAATCGAAAACAGATGGGTATGACGGATATGATCGGAGTCCCCCACAGCTTCGGTCTTTAATCCCTGTGGCTTAGTGCGAATGTTTCCCCCCTGATGCAATGCAGAAATAATAAATGGAGCAACTCATGAGGAGTGGGGTTCTCTTAATGGCGGCTGGTTGAGGGACAGGGATTATTTGGTGATGGTGGGGGAGGGAATCGGTCTCAGTTGACCAGCTGCTCAACTCCCCTCGTCCCTCATAGTCATTTTTGAACTGTACCCCTCTGGCTTCGGTCTCCCGATCCTTGGCGATGCACGAGCTGAAGACGTGATGGAGGAAGGCTCCTCCTCATGAAATCAAGAGATTGCAGAGGGGGTTCCTGGGTTCTCCTTTTAGTGACGGATGAGTTTTCCCGTCTGGAGACCTTCCTCCTTGATGGGAAGCAATATTTATGGTTAAAATATTGAACATGGCTGGGATAAAGTCCTTTTCTTTCTTTTTTTAAACCAATCCAAAGGAACAGAACAGATAACAGAGTTGGAAGGGACCTTGGGAGGTCTTCTAGTCCAACCCCCTGCTCAAGCTGGAGATCCCATGGTATGTCAGGCAGGTGACTGTCCAGTTTCTTCTTTAAAAATCCAGTGATGGAGTGCCCACAACTTCTAAAGGCAAGCTGTTTACACTGGTTGCTTGTTCTCACTGTTAGGAAATTCCTCCTTAGTTCTAGGTTGGTTCTCTCTGTGATGAGTTTCCATCCTTGTCCTGCCTTCAAGTGCTTTGAAGAATAGCTTGACTCGCTCTTCTTTGTGGCAGCCCCTGAGATATTGGAAGACTGCTATCATGTCTCCCCTAGTCCTTCTTTTCATACCCAATTCCTCCAACTATTTTTTATAGGTTTTAGCCCCCCAGGCCCCTAATCATCTTTGCTGCTCTTCTCTGCACTTTTTCCAAAGCCTCAACGTCTTTTGTATAATGCGGTGAGCAAAACTGGATGCAATCCAGTTTAAAGTAGCAATCCAAAGAAGTCCTATCAAGCTGTCCCTTAAGATGAACATTTATTGAGCATAAGGGCTGGCTTTGTACCACATATTGTCCAAAATCAGGTTGGTTGGTTGGTTAGTTAGTTGTTTGGTGGTTTGCATTTTGCACGTCGAGTGAACTGGACCAGGGTGTGAAGCCTAAGATATTCCATCTGATCATATCTTGTGCTTCAATAAAACTTGGATTTAAGCTTATGGGTCTTCAATGAACTCAAGTTTACCTCTGAATAAGCTTGCATGGCAACCTTGAACTCTACAAATCCTAACATTGAATTGGAGATTTTATACATCCCCCACACCCACACCTTTATCCTTCCCCCAAAATGATCTTAGTCATTTTGTGTAAAACGCCTCTGGATTTGAATCTGGCGTGATTTCACTAAAAGGAAAAGTTGGCTTTGCGTGTAAAATGAGTAACTCGGCTAACTCTGTGAAAGGAAAGCAATTTCGTCTCTTTAAAGGTTCTTTTCAAAGGAGTTGAAAAGTAAGCGGCGTACCATAATAAAACCTTGCATTAATCCTACTAGTAAGTCCGATCCAGGCAGCTAATATTCCTACTATTGCCATCGTCTCTGCCTAGAAGGGACCACTCCTTTCTGAATGCTACCCACCCAGGCTAATGGAGAGAATAAGCCTGCTTCGGAAGAAAAATTAATCCCGGAGAAGGGAAAACGCAGCATTACATCACAAGAGAGGCCGAGTCCATTCTATGGGTCTGAACTGATTCCTGGATTGCAGAGCTTAAGTTTATAATGGGCTTTAATAGGCTGAATTATAATAAACGCCTCAAAATGTTCCTGTTGGGAAGATTTGCCAAGATCAAAACCATTTCCTGTAACACCCGTCTGACTTCCTTTTTGTTTCTCGGCGTATTTACCTTCTGACATACCCCGTTGGAATTTATCAAGGCACTTCCAACAGATTCCTGCGTCAAAACCCCTATTTTCTAATGGGACCCCTGGAACGCTCACTGAATGAATTACCCAGTTAAAACACAGTTGCAATTTGGGCACACTCAGTTGGACACGCTCAGCGGCAGACTACTAAATAGTGCCGTCTTTGGAAGTCCTATGGCATGGATTAAAAGAACCCTTGCTCTAAAGATTAATCTTGTTTTGGAGTATCTCTCTACTTCCATATATTATTTACTTAACGTCATTTCTTTCTCCCTTTCCGTTGACAAATGTCAAAAACAACTGCCCATTGAGCTTTGCTTTTTAATAAACAGGAAAGCTGGTTCAAACAATCCAACCAGCGGTGAATAAAAAGCTTGAAGAAAAGGATACAATTGGTGGCAGTAATTTTAAATCATTTACAGTAGAAAAGGTTTCCCCTTGGGGATCCGGCTAATTTGTCAGGGATGGCCTGCGGCCAAGAGAGAAGGGTCATTTTTGAATATGGACCACCGCCATATCATGGGACATCATCTGTAGAACATGGACATTTGAGCGGGAGGAAATTTCCTGGTCCAAAACTGTTTTTTAACCTAAGAGGTCAATAAGTCTTAAAACTTTGGAGTTTCTAGACCCTAAAGTCTTTCTGTGTTTCTGCTTGTGTTTTTCTGTGTCCTTGTTGTAAATCAAAAGGAAAGCTTTGCACTGAAGCAAAGGAAGGCGTTTCCAGAGGTCAACATTTTCCGAATTTCAGAAAAGAACATTTTAAATTTCTTTTCTCTTCTTTCTCTCCAACTATCCCAACATGGGATCCCCCACCCCCCATTGAATCTGCAGAGTATTGAAAAGAACAAAATAACAGAGTTAGAAGGGATCTCAAGCAGGAGAGCCTGGATCACTTCAGACAAGTTCCCACCCATTGCTTCTTGTCCTCCCTCAGGTGCTTTGGAGAATAGCTTGACCCCTTCTTCTTTGTGGCAGCCCCTCAAATATTAAAAGACTGCTATCATGTCACCCCAGTCCTCCTTTTCATACGCAATTCCTGCAACCATTCTTCATATATTTTACCCTTCTGTCCCCTAATCAATATAGGTAGGTAGGTAGGTAGATGATAGATAGATAGATAGATAGATAGATAGATAGATAGATAGATAGATAGATAGATAGATAGATAGATGATAGATAGATAGATAGATGATAGAAAGATGGATAGATAGATAGATAGATAGATAGATAGATAGATAGATAGATAGATAGAATTTCCCCTAAAATAAGACTCAAACAGAAAATAAGCCCTAGTATAATTTTTCAAGATGCTCATAATATAAGTCCTACCCCCAAAAATAAACCCCAGTTACGATCGTCAGCAACGGATTCAGTTAGTACCACATTTAAGACCTAACAAGCAAATAAGCTCTAATGCGTCTTTTGGAGCAAAAATTAATATAAGACCCAGTCTAACTTTTGGGGAAACCCAGATAGATAGATAGATAGATAGATAGATAGATAGATAGATAGATAGATAGATAGATAGATAGATAGATAGATGATACATGGATGGATGGATGGATGGATGGATGGATAGACAGACAGACACTTCTTGTTGTTAGTCACAAAGTCGTGTCCGACCCATCGCAACCCCATGGACAATGTTCCTCCAGGCCTTCCTCTCCTGTACCATCCCCCAGAGTCCATTGAAGCTCACGCCAACTGCTTCGGTGACTCATATGCCAGCGCATCCAGTAAGCCCCCGTGAAGTCATTTATTTATGTTATCAAAGTTGAGAGGCACAGGACATTTGATGAAACACGCAAGCCTTACAAACGGAGGGGTTACTACTTGCGCTCTCCGGGAAAGAAGCAGATGCTTCATTTAATTGTTCTCACTCTCCGGCTCTTCATAAATAAGGACACTTGAAAGCCTCATTATCACTTGACGTGAGGAATAAAATGTGGAAGTCCTCAGCCACTGTTTTGTGTGGTGGTGGTGGAGGGGGGAATAAATGAATTTCAGAGCCCGTACAGCCTGAGAGCCAGTTTTCTCGCGGTTATAAACAACGAGGCCAACAGTTCTTATTCTTCCCTTAGCCTGTATTTGAACCAATTTCTTTCAGTGGGTCTCCTTCACAGAATAGGGATGGAGGTTTAAAAATAGTAATAAAAAAACCCCCCAACAACCTCGAACGTATCTGAAACAATTTAAGAACCAAAATAGTAATAAAATTAAAAAAAAAACTTGAATCGTGGTGAGGTAAATAAATAAATGCAATTTGGGGAAAACCTTAGGATTTTATTTATTTTTTAATCCTTCCCTTTATACTCCACTAATTCGCGTCACTTTTGATCCCTTCTTGTTTTGTATTTATTATTTTTAGACACACACCCCCCCTTAGAGGTTCTGTTTGTTTAAAGAAAAAAAGCACTTTCGTATAACTTTATTTCTTCTAAGGTTGGCAAAGTATGAAGTCTGGGTTATATTCTTTAGTGCTAAATTATTTCTCTTTGTTCCTTTCCTAGAAATCAGGATTTCTGATTCTTTTATTTGTCCTCCCAGGAGACCAGAAATTTTTCACCTCCTGGTTATCCTCGTCACCTTTTTAAAAAAAACCAGGCGAAGGGCTGTGCCAAGAAAGTCCGAATAAATATTCAAATATGGCCAACAGGTGTTAAGGGAACCACCGCAGTTGTTAAGTTAGTGACCCGTGAAGTTGTTAAGTGAATCTGGTTTCCCCCATTGTCACAAAAAGAGGATTGCATGACCCCCGGGGATGCTATAACCATCGTAAATACGAGTCATTGGCCAAGCGTCTGAATTTTGATCTTGTGACCACAGGGATGTGGCGACGGTCGTAAGGATTGAAAAAAAAAAAAAAACAGTCATAAGATACTTTTTTTTTCAGCACTTGAATTGTCCCTAACTGAACTGTTGTTAAGTTATCCACGCGTGTGGTGGCAAAATTCCGTGCAGCTGCAATGACCACAAAGAAAAATTTGGTTACAGAATTACAGGCGTCAATTGGCGCCAATATTTTGTGAATCATCTCTTACAATTTTTAGAGAAATTATATTTACACACACACACACACACACACACACACTTAATCTGCTCTCCGATCATGTAATACAAAGGCATGATCGAAACCAGGGTCTCCAACCTTGGCAACCTTAAGCCTGGCGGACTTCAACTCCCAGAGGGAATTCTGGGAGTTGAAGTCCGCCAGGCTTAAAGTTGCCAAGGTTGAAGACCGCTGGTCCAAACTGTTTGAGACCATGTATTTTATTAACATGAATGTTATTATCCACTATTAGTAGCAGTAGTATCTTTTAACACTATTGTAAACTGATGATTCTTGTCTATGACCGTAATAAAGTTCTATTCTATTCTGTCCTGTTGTAAATCGAGGATTATCTGCATTCCCGTACTGATTTCGCAAGCGGTAACACCTCAAAAGCGAAGCAACGGATTGATCTCATTCCCTCACTTCCTTTGTCTCTTCTAGATCAGGAATGGCCACCGAAGGATGGAATTCCAGGGTGAATGAAAGCTCACCAAACGTCACACCACCTCCACCAGGTAAGATTGCCCTGCTTTTCCCTCAGCTTTTGTAGATGCAGGTGTTGGGCCCAAAGTCACAAAGGACCAAACATTCCTGGGTTAAAAAAAAACCTTTATTTTTCATCAACAAAAGGAACCTCTAGGGCTGCGTCCCTTGATGGCTTTAAGACAGGTGGAATTCTGGGAATTGAAGTCCACACATGTGGAAGAGGCTGCCAGCTTGAGAAAGGCCCTAATGAAGCATTTAGGGGGCGGGTCAGAAGAATGGGAAGTCATGGGTAGTTCTCGACTTAAGACCACAAAATTGGGAGCAGAATTCCGGTCGTAAGTCACAGTGGTCCTAAGTTGAGGCACTGCACGATCAGATCTGATGTTTCAAATGTTGCTATGGTTATTAAGCAAATCTCATAGTTGTAACCAAATCTTCTTGGGGCATTTTTTTTTTTTTTTTTGCCATTAAATGACTGGTCGTAAGTTAGATATATTCTACAGGGCTTCTTGTCTCTCCTTGGGCTTGCGGAGACAAATGCACACAAATACACACTCGCCAGCTTTGCACACACAGCAAATTCCATCCTCCCCGTGGTCAGTAAAATGAGGGCCCAGATTGTTGGGGGCAAGATGCTGACTCTGTAAACCGCTTAGCGAGGGCTGTAAAGCACTGTAAAGCGATATATAAGACTAAGTGCTATTGCTATCTTCCTTCCTTCCCTCCTTCCTTCCTTCCTTCCTTCCCTCCCTCCCTCCCTCCCTCCCTGGCTGCGTATAGATAACTGTGACTTAACGTTGTTTCTCTCCCTGTTTTTTAAATGTCAGTCTGTTTTTGGAACAGATGGGTGGGGAAGTGAGGGAGAGGAAGGCTTACTGCAGAATGGGAGGTGAAACAGTTGATCAGAAAGACAGACAGACCGACAGACATAGTGAGATTGGAAGGCATCATCGCTCCGCTCCGGGTCTTGTTCCAGGAGCCTTCTGGGTGTTCACAATAATGTGTCTCAGGAGTAGGATCAATTTGAGCCTGATCACGAGTGTGCTTCAAAGAAGAACTCTGGGTAGCTTTATCTGATGATCCATTAGTTTGTTGGGTCTTCAGAGGAGTTTTCCAGCACCTAAATTCAAAAGTGCATCTCCTGAATATATCGCACCGCAAATCCATCTCTACCCCCAGGTGACTCTGTCATCAGTTCACAAGGAGGTCTTCTGGCATGGACATTTTACCTTCCCAAGATGCAAGGAACTGCGCGCTCCTCACATTTCTGGAAACAGACTTTTCCTCTGAAAATCAGAGCCTCTAGGACCGCGGCCAAGTCAAGTTTTCTCCCCACAAAGGCTAATCTGTGTTGAGCAAAACTTTCATGTACGCATTTTTCCGTTCGATCGGGGCCTTGTGTCTGTCATCTTCCCAAAAAAGAGTGACCTCTTTTTGCAATTTCACCCTAGACTAAAAAGAAGAAGAAGAAAGAAAGGGGGAAAAAATCTCCTTGAATGTTTTTCCCTTTTAAATTCAGGGGCTGCTAATCCAGGTGTCCTGGCCCCCGTCCAGCTCCATTAACAACCCGCTCATCATATTAATCCCTCCTGAAATATTGATGGTAGTGCTGTCTTATCTTGACTTCACGGACACGGGAGGTTGAGAACCTTCTGTCAAGTTGCATTTTTGCACCAAACTTTCACCCTGGACTTAAAAACCTCTTTGTCAAAAACGCTGACAACCTTCAGCGGAACAACGGCCATCGATATCTCTCTGGAGGGACTGGTTCACTTGGTGCCCATTGGCAGCTTTGAGAGCTGCATGCCAGGCACCTGGGCGATGGGCCTGCCACATTGATGCAAAATATCTCCTTGTGGCCCCATTGCATTTGAAAAAAAAGTGGGCAGCTTAAGCTAGAGAGGCCTCCGTTAGAAAAGATGGATTTTCAATAATCAGAATGGAATGGAATGGAACGGAACGGAACAGAACGGAATGGAACAGAATAACAGAGTTGGAAGGGACCTTGGAGGTCTTCTAGTCCAACCCCCTGCTTAGGCAGGAAACCCTACCCCACTTCAGACAAAGGGTTATCCAACCATCTTCTTAAAAACTTCCAGTGTTGGAGCATTCACAACTTCTGGAGGCAAGTCGTTCCACGGATTAATTGTTCTCACTGTCAGGAAATTTCTCCTTAGCTCTAAGTTGCTTTTCTCCTTGATTAGTTTCCACCCATTGCTTCTTGTTCTATCCTCAGGTGCTTTGGAGAATAGCTTGACTCCTTCTTCTTTGGGGCAGCCCCTGAGATATCGGAAGACTGCTCTCATGTCTCCCCTGGTCCTTCTTTTCATTAAACTAGACATACCCAGTTCCTGCAAAGTAGAGGTGTGTAGATTTTAACTCAGGTGGGGAAACTCCTTCCAGCCACCAGAATGTGTCCGGAGAGATGTGATCTGTGCTTGTTTACGTAGGGCCTTGCGTGGTCAGTTCACCGTCTTAAAACATCCGTGGTTTGTCAGAGAAGCGTCCTCCTGGGGGTCCCATCCCATAGCCTGCTTTTAGGATACCCGTTAATCCAGGACCACCACCCCCCCGCCTCCTCAGCTAATTCCCAGCCTTCCTTTCTATCTTTCAGGCGAATATGTAATTGCAGTTCGTGAAGTGACATCACCTCCATTTCTAGGCCAACTTCTCCCACCTGTTTTCAAGCTTTTAAGAGTCCTGCCAAAGAAAGAGATAGTTATGGGCTCCGGTAAAGACATCCAGAAAGAACTTGGCAGCTAAAGGGAGAGGAAATTGATGGACCGCAACCAAGCTCTCTTTCCCCCCTCCCTTCCCTGAACTCTGGGGGAGATACATATATATATACTCTTCGCTGACCTGGGAATTATTCATCTAATTTCACCTCTCCATAACGTTCTCTCAAAAAGGATCTACAGCATGGGAACCAAACAGCAAAAAAAACCCCCCCAACTGTCTGCTTTTGTCATTTCTTCCAGCCCACCTCAATCCCGATGGAACTCTAGATAAATTTAATTTTTCCCGTCAGTCCTGCTGGCATCAACATGTCGCGTCTCTCTAAATCGAAAATGGACTTTGCGCCTTCAACAGCAACAACAATTTTGGAAAAAAAAAAAAAAAGAGATAAACCCTCCACATGCAAGCGAGGGATTTTGTGCAATAGTTTGGGCTGAGATGCCCCTACGAAGCTGATGAATCAGCCAGGCCCACTAATGGCCGAAAACGCACATCGCAAATTACATTTATAACGGCGCAGGATCCGTTTATACGATTGGACCGTTTGGACTTTGCTTTTGTAAGAAAGGAACTCTTCTCCGTCCAGTCCATTAGGAAATAAAAGAGAACGCATTTAAAATTCGCCCGCTGCAAGCAGAAAAGGCTCTCGGTTGATTATTTGCAAATAAAGCCTAAGTGGCACAGGCCAGCAAGGAGCAAAGCTTGGAGAGAGGAGGGGGAGGAGGAGGAAGGGGAAGGGGGAGCCGATCTGTTGGAAAGACAGTTCTGACTGGTGGCAAACTGGTATTGGAGAGGCAGCGGAAGCCTGTTAAGCTTCCATAGTGGCAAAGATTTCCCCCTGAGCTATTCTCCCTTTAGAGATTTTGGGCTTCTTTCCCCCCAGAATGCCTTTTAGCGTCACGAACTAGGGGGATTCTGGGAAATCTCTTTGCGTTCTCTTGGAAGGCCCTGCGTCCTTCATGAGTCGGGCACCCCAGTCTGCGGTAGCGGCCCTTTCTTTTGTGGGCGTAAAAAAAAAAAATGGGGGTATCCTTTTTAGACGTCCAATAAATGGCAATAAATTTCTCACTTTGTCTGGGCATAGCAAAATCAAACCACGGAATTTGGCAGATGTCTGTCTCTGAAGGCAACAATGACAAAGAGCAGGAGTGACGTTCCTTTCACATCTACACTCTGGGATTTGCAGGAATATCTTGCTAGCCATAGTGAATTAGATGTCCAAGTAGATAAACCTTTAGACGTATAATTTTCCTTCCTTCCTTCTTGGTTTCTCTCTCTTCTCCTTTCCTTCCTTTCTTCTTTTCCCTTTCACCCTCCCTTCCTTCTCTCTTGGTTTTTCTCTCTCTCCTCCCTTCTTTATTACTTTCTTTTCCTTCCTTCCTTCCTTCCTTCCTTCCTTCTTGGTTTTTTCTCTCTCTTTCCATTCCTTACTTTCTTCTTCCTTTCTTTCCTTCCTTCTTGGTTTCTCTCTTCTTTTCTTCCTTTCTTCTTCTCTCTCCGTCCCTCCGTCCCTTCCCTTTTGGTTTTCCTCTCTCTCCTCCCTTCTTTCCTTTCTTTCTCCTTCCTTCCTTCCTTCTTGGTTTTTTGCTCTCTCCTTCCATTCCTTTACTTTCTTCTTCCTTCCTTCTTTCCTTCTTGGTTTCTCTCTCTTCTCCTTTTCTTCCTTTCTTCTTCTCCCTCCGTCCCTCCGTCCCTTCCCTTTTGGTTTTCCTCTCTCTCCTCCCTTCTTTCCTTTCTTTCTCCTTCCTTCCTTCCTTCTTGGTTTCTCTCTCTCTTCTCCTTTCCTTCCTTTCTTCTTTTCCCTCCGTCCCTTCCCTCTTGGTTTTTCTCTCTCTCCTCCCTTCTTTCTTTACTTTCTCCTTCCTTCCTTTTCTCTCTTTCTCTCTCTTGATTTCCCTCTGTCCAGTCTTCTTTCTTTCCTTCTTTCTTTCTTTCTTTCTTTCTTTCTTTCTTTCTTTCTTTCTTTCTTTCTTTCTTTCTTTCTTCCTTCCTTCCTTCCTTCCTTCCTTCCTTCCTTCCTTCCTTCCTTCCTTCCTTCCCTCCCTCCCTCCCTCCCTCCCTCCCTCCCTCCCAACTTTTCACATTTCTTTTCGCTTTGGGGGCTGTCTTTAAAATCCAAATGAGAAGAAAAGATGTGTCAGTTTTACAAGACCTCTGCAGGATTTTCAGGAATGCCGAAGGGAAGCCAAATCCATTCACACACCCTTCGGTGCCACAAAAGAAGAGCCGATAAAACAGCAAGCCTTTTTTTGGCAAAGAGATGGAGTTTTATCCCACCTCCCTCAATGGCGTGTGGCAACCTGTAGGTTGTTGAGCATTAACAAGTGGCCTTGTCTTTTGTGGTTCCCCCCCCCCCCTCATGATTTTTTTGTGAGGGTGTTTGTGTAAAAAGGAACACGCACGATATTGCTTTGGTAGTTGTGCATGTTTTTTCGGGTTCTCCTGGCCAAAACAATGGATTTTTTTTTAAAAAAAATAATAATTTGTATTAAACAGTTTTGTTTCGTTTTTTGAAAACAAAAAAGAATCTTTTACAATTTTCTTCTTTTCAACAATTTCGCATCGGTAGAATTTCTTACATATCCATTTTTTCTTCCCTTGTTTCAATTTATCCTTTATACATATAATTCTAATATTGATTTATTTACACATATACGTAGAGATAACGGTGGACGCAATTTCGTTCCTACGATCTGCATCTGTTCTGTTTCCTCTTGTTTGTTACTGCATTTCCACTCCTATATCTTCCTCGTTTACTCTTCCCTTGCCTTTTATCCCTCTCCTCTAACCATTCGTACCAGGGGTAGGTTCTACTTACCTTTACTACCGGTTTGCAACGGGATCTCAGAAGCTTCTGTGCATGCACGGATCACCTATGATGACATCCAGGGCAGTGGGCGGAGCAACCCGCCTCTGATTCATACCATTTCTCCCACACTATATAATATTCTGTTTTCTCCTTTTCTTGTATTTCCTTTGTAAGTTTGTCCATTTCTGCACACTCCAAAACTTTTCTAATCAGATTGCCTTCCGTTGGTATATTGTTATTTTTCCAATTTTGGGCATATTGCTGCTGTTATATATAATATGTATAATTAAATATTGTAATATTTATTCTTTTTAAGAGGAGGAAACTTAAATCCCCCTGACTACAAGGTGAAATAGGCTGACGAAACAAGGGGGGGAGACTTATCAAAAAGCTCTGGGGCATGTCCCAGTCTGTAACTTTTCTTGAGTACATCAGAGTAGACGCTGAAGTGCCAGCAAGTCTAAGCCACGCCCACACCCCAAACTGATTCTTATGGCTCCATAAAAAAAAAACTGTGTTTCAGTTACCAAACAGTCCCCATTGGCTGACCTGTTACCGTGTCTATCCAAACACTCCCCATTGGGTGATCTATTCCAGTCTATGAATATTCATATTCTGACAGAGAAGATTGCCATCTTGCTACTGAGACCACTCCCAAGCTTTTCTTCCTGTCTGTGAAACCTATCAACTGCCCAGATTATCTCCCATATAAATTGGCCCAAATCAGGGGTGAAATCTACTTTTCTTCCTTACCGATTCAGAAGTGCACACACACAAAACCTTCTGCGCATGCCAGAAGGTAAAAAACACGTTACTACAGGAAGTAACAACACCCAGGTGGATGGGCGGAGTTTTGCTCCACCATCGCTACTGGATCACCGAACCAACCGCGACGATCGCTACCGGATCACCCGATCCAGTCCGAACCAGGAGCATTTCACCCCTGACTCAAATCTTCAAATCACACAATGGAGACCTTCTATGTCGCACCCTAACGAAGATAGGCTTGGTGTCTAGCACAAGGGGGTTCGCTCCTCATATATGACTCTCATTTAAGGGGAAAAATACGTATTCTCCCTGGCTTCTAGTTCGATGATGATGATGATGGCGTTCAACTCTTTCTGGCCCCTATTTTATACATGGGAAAAAGAGCAACACGGAGGAAAAAAGAGGTAGAAAGGAGAGCCTTTCATGCCGTACAACCGGTTCAGTGATCGTGCGCGTTGCGTGCGCCTAATTCACTTGCGTTCAAAATACAGCAACTTGAAGCTCAGCTGCTTACCTTCTAAGGCAGCCCCGGTAAGTAGAACAGCGGAGGCGTGGAAATCAGCTGTGCCAGAAAGAAGGAAATATAGCACAGGATAGGGCAGGGGCGGATGGGCGGGGCCAGATGATTGTTGGAACTATCGATTTGCCCGAACCGGCAACAGCCCACCACTGCATACAAGGGGGGGTTGTGTCACGAAAGACATCCCAAACCTACAGCTCTTAATCCATTTGGTCACAAAAATCAGGGCAGTTGTTGTTGTTGTTGTGTTTTTTTTTGGAAGGGTGGTGGGTGGGTTGGAGAAACGAAAGAGAGATTTTTTTTTTTGGTTCGCCTTGAAAGGGAACGAAAGCTTTGCCACAGCCAGACAGAAGAGATCGATAACGGGGCGTTGATTTTGTAAGAAAGGGGAAGGGATGTTTAAAAACTAGCAGACAAGGTGTTGCGAAACAAAAACTGTGTGTGTGTGTGTGTGTGTGTGAGTGTGTGTGCGTGCTTCCTACACAGCAAAGCTTTTTGTTCTCTTAGGTAGTACATGGACACTGTGGTTGCCATGGTAAGGTACAAGGGCTTTTTTTAACAAAAAAAAAAAAAGAAATTAAAAGCACTATAAATAGGCATCGCTTTTCTTGGCCAGGAACAAAAGTGAGAAATTTTAGACAAGCAGGTGCCCCAAGCAGTCAGAATTATGAAAGGGTAACACACGGCTGTTTACCAAAAGCCAGTGATCTTGGACGATGGGTCGGTCAGCTGATGCTTTTTCTGATAGACGGTCCTGGATGAGCACCGCCAAAGAAACAACCGGTGCCCGGTACAATGTGTCATGGTGGCACGTTGATGTTGAGACTCTTGAAAGAGTGCAGAGAAGAGCAAGAAAGATTAGGGTTGATTAGGGGCCTGGAGGCTAAACCATATGATGAATGATGGCAGGGATAGGGTATGTCTAGTCCAGGGGTCAGCAACCCGCGGCTCTGTGGCTCTTTCATCCCTCTGCTGCGGCTCCCTGTTGCTGGTCGTCTTTCGGTTAGGGCAGGTAGAGGAAAAAGGATGCCGTGCTAGGAGGAGACTCTGGTGTGGGAACCGGACTTCTGGTTGGCTCCAGAATTGAATGGAGGGCTTCCGGTTAGGACCTTTGTGGCTCTTTGAGTGATTAAGGTTGCCGACACCTTGTCTGGTTTAAAGAAGCACTAGGGATGACATAGCAGTCTTCCAATATTTGAGCAGTTGTCGTAGAGAAGAAAGCGTCATTCCAAAGCATGAGAGAGAGAGAGAAGAGGAAGGAAGGGAAGGGTGGATGGAAAGAAAGAAGAAAGGAAGAGAGAGGAAAGAAAGAAAAGGAAGGAAGGAAGAAAAAGGGAAGGAAAGAGAAAGAAAGAAAGAAAGAAAGAAAGAAAGAAAGAAAGAAAGAAAGAAAGAAAGAAAGAAAGAAAGAAAGAGTAGGGAAGGGAGGATGGAAAGAAGGAAGGAAAGAAAGAAAAAAGCGAAAGAAAGAAGAAGGAAGGAAGGAAGAAAAAGGAAAGAGAAAGAAAGAAGAAGGAAGGAAGGAAGGAAGGAAGGAAGGAAGGAAGGAAGGAAGGAAGGAAGGATTTGGAGTTGTTCCCGTATCCAAGCAGAGATTTGGGGATCTGAATTCTTCCGCTATCATTCCGAGACGGTTTCAGGATAGGTGGGGCGCATGCAAAAAAATCACATCCCAGCTACAACAACATCTGCAGAAAATTTGAGGAAAGTATTTGCTACAGAAACATCGGCTTAAATCATTCCATCTCTCTCTTTCTCTTCCCTTCCCACCGTTGAAGACAATTTATGAGAAAACAGCTTGCCTCAAGACCGTGAGGCTGGGGCCCCGGCCCCGAAAAAGGGTTGGATTCCTGCAAGGAAAACATGGGGTACATTTAAGGCAGGAGATTTATCTATGAGAAATTGAGGCACAAACACCGGGAGCTTTTAGAAGGTTGAATGGCCTTTTTCCCCAAAGCTGATGTTGGTGTATTATCTGTTGCTCCAAGACCAAAGTTAGATCCCCAAGAATACAGGTAATCCTCGACTTATGACCGCAATTGCGTCCAAAGCTTCTGTCGCTAAGCGAGACGGTTTGTTCAGTGAGTTTTGCCCCATTTTACGCCCTTCCTTATTCGGTGAATCCCTGCAATTGTTAAGTTAGCCACACGATTGTTAAGTAAATCTCGCCCTCCCCATTGGTTTTGCTCGTCGGAAGGTCACAAGAAGGGGATCACGTCAGAGATGTTGCCAATTATCCAATAATTATCCAATCATCCAAATTTTGAGAACGGCGACAACAGTCGTAAGTGGGGAAAACAGAGCGGTGAGCCACATTTTTGCAGGGCCGTCGTGACTTCGAATGGTCACTAAACAAATAGTTGTAAATTGAGAACTCCCTGTCGCACATCACTTTAAACCAAGTCAGAGTGATCAACAGGCTCGATTCACACATAATGTTCAAGCAATAATGCGGTTCTCAGATAGTCCTCAACTTACAACATTCATTTAGAGACCATTTGAAGTTAACCACGGCCACTGGAAACAAAAGTGACATAGCTGTTCCTCACAGTTAGGACTGCCACGGCATCCCCGCAGTCACGTGATCCAAATTTGGGCGCTTAGCAACCGGCGTCCGGCGTATATTTACGACAATTGCGGTATCCCGATGTCACGTGATTGCTGTCTGCGACTTTCCTACCCGGCTTGCGACGAGAAAATTCACCGGGGGAAGCCGGCTTCTCTTAAAAGACCACGTGATCAACAACTTAAAACGTTAGCCAAAAAGTGCTTGTCATTTAACAATGGGGCCTCCTTTAACCATGGAAAGGCTGGTTCCCATTGTGGTCGTAAGTCGAGGCCTCTCTGGATTGGCGTTTGGCCTTAGCACGATAAGCGATCTCCACTCATTACGGCATAAACCTGTTTGTGAACAGAGCTGTTGTGTTGTTTTTTTTCAGTGAGCCAGGCCACACCAGCCGTGTGTGTCTGTGTGGGTAGGTGGGTGAACCAGGCCACTTGACTGGTTTATAAAATAAACCAGCCATCATAGTTTATTCAACAGATTGTGCCTAAAGCAAACCATACCTTGGTGGTATATGTGGGTAGCTGGGATGAACCATAATGTTAAATTTTAAATCAAACGTTCTATCTAAAACGCATTCAAACCAGAGTGGGCTTCAGCAGGTTCTGGAGAACCGGTAGAGGAAATTGTGAGTAGTTTGGAGAACCGGTGGTAAAAATTCTGACGGGCCCCGCTCCCATCTATTCTCTGCCTCCCGAGTCCCAGCTGATCGGGAGGAAATGGGGATTTTGCAGTAAACTTCCCCTGGAATGGGGAGGGAATGGAGATTTGACAGTATCCTTCCCCTGCCACGCCCACCAAGCCACACCCACAGAACCGGTAGTAAAAAAAAACTGTGAAACCCATCACTGATTCAAACCCTCAACTCGCATGTTTCCTGTTGATCCTTAACAGCTCTAGCAGATCCCAACTACTTTCCTTTTTTTAAAAAAAAAAATCAATTAAAGCCCAACAGAATTATTAGTCATATATTTTGTCACGCTGAACCATTTTTTGTGCCAGTGTAAATTTCCCAAATCTTAAAAAAAAAAGAAAAAAAAGGGGGGGGAGGTGAAGATTTATTTACGCAAAAGGGGGGGGAAAAAACACGAAGATCATTTTCCATCTTTCTTTCTACAGGTTTTTGATTTGTTCCGAACAAATAACTTTAGCATGAATCAACAGGCTACAGCGAGGTTTTCTTTCTTTCTTTCTTTCTTTTTTTAAATATTATTATTATTATCGGACTCTGTTCCTGGAAAGATTGGCAAGAGTTTGTTTTCTTTCTCTTTTTTTTTTGTGCTTTCGTAACTGTTTTGGCTCACCGAGCAATGTTGTTAGAAAGGATCGTATAATATTAACATTTTAAATCAAAGGGATGGTTATGTATAATAAAACAACCTTCTCCAGCCTTCCTGATGATATATTAATTGTAACCGTATAGATAGAACACCTGCAGAAGACAACGAGACTCGGGATAAATCTTGCAACCTATTTGTCTTTGGGGGGGAAGGAAATGCACTCCCCATTTTTTTAATTTTTAATTTTATTTTTTTTTTGTCTTTTAAATCCTTCTTCCAAGAAAAATATATAAGGAGGGAGTAAAGCAAGTGTGGGGAAATAAGCAAGCTGCCAAGAAAACCCATAAATTTAATCTCTTATGACTTTCTTTTCTCTCTCTCCATCTTTGTGCCTGGACTCGATTCTCAAGGTGGAAGCAAAACACACACACACACACACACACATATATATATAGTTTTTGGCACTCTCTCCCCTCTTGTCCTGCTGAAAACCAAGAAATTGTAGAAAATCAGCATTGGCACAGGAAGCCAAAGCAACAAAAAATGGGAAGCAAAGAGCAGCCTTGGATTTTGTTATCCTTTTAAGCCAAATCCGTATTTTTTTAGAGCATTCCATTGGCCATCGGTAGCCCTCCTGCGTACGGATGGCCCTTGACTTACAACAGTTTGTTTAGTGAGCATTCAAAGTTTACAACGGCACTTTAAAAAGCAACTTTTCACGCGACGGTTGTAGCCTCCTCAGGGTCACACGTGCTCAAAATTCGGACTCCTGGCAACCGACTCGTATTTATGACGGTTTCAGCCTCCAACAGTCATGTGATCTTTTTCTGTCACCTTCCGAAAAGTAGGCCAGATTCACTTAACAATCGTGCTAGTAACCGGACAACTGCAGTGAGTCACTGAACGGCTATTGCAAGTAAAATGGTGCAAACCCTACTTTTTTTTTTTAATTTGATTTATATGCCGCCCTTCTCCGGAGACTCAGGGCGGCTTACAATGCGTTAAGCAATAGCCTTCATACTTTTGTATATTTTATACAAAGTCAGCTTATTTCCCCCACAAACTGGGTCCTCAATTGACCTACCTTAGAAAGGATGGAAGGCTGAGTCAACCTTGAGCCTGGGGAGATTCGAACTTGCTAATTGCAGACAGCTGGAGTTAAATTACAATGCATTAGTCTGCTGAGCTATCCAGGCTCTTAACCAATGTCCCACTTAGTAACAAATTTTTGGTTCAATTGTCACAATCCAAGGATTACCTGTAATTTTTTTTATCTCCATCTTCTTTCTATGCAGAAGGGAAGGATAGGATAGGATAGGATAGGATAGGATAGGATAGGATAGGATAGGATAGGATAGGATAGAAAATATGAAAGAACAGAAAACATGGAATAGAATGGAATAGAACAGAACAGAATATTGGAAAGAATAGAATAGAATAGAATAGAATAGAATAGAATAGAATAGAATAGAATAGAATAGAATAGAATAGAATAACTTTATTGTCACTTTGAATTTACAGTAATTGGCATACATTAAAAATGAAATTGCATACAGCTCTTAAAGGGTCACCACCTCCGATTTTATACTACATAAACATGACAAAGAAAAATAAATAAATAAATAAATACAAAACAGATCAGCTGTGCAGGCCGTTCAAACTGCCAGGTCCCAGAAACTTCCCTGCATCCACACAAAACACATTTGCTCAACTAGCCCCAGCCCCAATTCTCTCCCACCCACCCACCCCATCCCAGCCAGCCCAGCAAAACAGACACATATTCGGGGACTATAATTTGTTGACTTTTTTGTACACTGTACACTGTACATTGTAAGCTGGAAAGTCAGATGAAGTGCTGGCCTGCTTTGTTAGCTTATTACAATATCCCTTGGCTTTTCCTTTCCTTTCCTTTCCTTTCTTTTCTTTTCTTTTTTTCTTTTTTAGACACTCCTCTTACATTTTTCAAAAGGTAAAAGGCATTTTCTAAACTCTCAAGTCTACAATCTGATATATATATATATATTTTGGGAGTTGCCATGGATATTAATGGTTTTCTCGCATGTGGGTATGGGTTTTTTCCCCCGAAAAAAATTAGCAGGAGGGAGGGAAGAAGGAAGAAAGAATATGGAGTGAAGAAGGAAGGAAGGAAAGGAGAAGAAACAAAAGGAAAGGAAGGAAGAAAGGAAGGACATGGAGAGGGGAAGGAAGGAAGGAAAGGGAAAAAAGGGAAGGAAGGAAGAAAGGAAGGAGAAAAGGGAGGAAAGGAAGGAATTTTACATGTCATTGTTCATGTGCAATATATCCTAGATCTATCTCTTTGTGTTTTCCTCTGCCATCAGCAGTAGAGTTAAGCGCATATTGGTGTGTATGTGCAAATCTTCATATGGGGGAAAGCTTGTTGAGAAAATCTCGGCTTGGCTTCCTTCCCCCCCACCCCCCACCTTTTCGGCCAGGTTATATAAGCTGTTCTCTGGAAAAAGGCTTTCGGCTTGCCATCTCTGACTTTCAAACGGAGCTGCCAAGAGAGTGGGGAGAAGACGGGTGGGATGGAGCCGAGGCGACAAGCCCCCTCATGCTTCAAACATCCTCGGATGGTTCCCATGGATTCCTCTGACAAAGCACCCTCTGGCTTGCATTACCAACCTGCTCTCTGGAAGTGTGTTTTTTTTCCTGATTCCTCCTGCTTGTAATTCGGATTTTCGAAAAGCAGAGGTTCAGCGGTGGGGTTTCACCATTGGGTGCACATGTAAAAAAAATCAAGCTAGAGCTTACTTTCTGAGTAGGTCATATTTTCGGGGAGACAACAAGCATCAGAAAGCAAAAATCACGAAACTGCAACTCACTTATTTTGGCCGTGTCGTGCGGAGAAATTCACCAGAGAAAGGAATTCTATTTTAGCGGTAAAAGGAAATTTAGCACCAAGGAAGACAGTGGCTGGATACCCATCAATGTTGACACCGGCCAGAGCATAGAAGATCTCAAAGGAACAGTGCGAGATATCGGAAGATGTGGCCAGCAAATCTCGCAAGACTCGGACACGACTGAATGGATCCCACCATCATCATCTTCATCATTCCCTGTTGAGAGACAGAGGCAGGCAGGCAATCTTTCCCTTTTCTCTCTCTCCAATTCGTACAGTTACTCCTCGACTTACGACCGCAATTAAGCCCAAAACTTTCTGTTCCTGAGACAGTTGTTAAGTGGAAAGGTTCGCTGACTTTGCTTATCAGAAGGTCGCCAAACGGGATCCCATGACCGCTCCCCACCCTCGGGACACTGCGACCGTCATAACTGCGAGTCAGTTGCCAAGTGTCTGAATTTTGATGACGTGACCATAGGAATGCTGCAATGATTGTGTGAAAAATGGTCATAAATAACTTTTTTTCAGCGATGATGGTCACTAAATGAACTGCTGTTAAGTTGAGGGCTTACAGAGTTGTGGTGGCGCAGCGGTTAGTATGCAGTACTGCAGGCTGACTCTGCTCACTGCCGGCAGTTCGATCGTGACCGATTGGCTCAAAGTTAACTCAGCCTTCCATCCTTCCGAGGTGGGTAAAATGAGGACCCAGATTGTTGGGGACAAGAGGCTGACTCTGTAGACCGCTTAGAGAGGGTTGTAAGGCACTGTACAGCGGTATATAAGTCTAAGAGCTATTGCTATTGCTACCTGGGCACCCCTCATCTCGTCAAGAGGACTCTGGGCAGCTTACAGTCCTTCCATAAAAATACCATCTAAAACAGGGTTACCCCACCTTGGCAACTTTTAAGACTTGTAGACTTCAACTCCCAGATTTCCCCAGAGAGAGTTGAAAGTGTTAGCTGGGATTTCCATCCTGAAAGCCACACTTTGGGAGATGCATTTGATGTACGATGGCTTAATCCCATGATGGGGAACCTATGGCACGCATAACAGAAGTGGCACGAAGAGCCATCTCTCCGGGCATGTCAGCCGTTGCCCGTTGCTCTTCCCGGTGCCTGCGCACCAGCCAGCTGGTCTTCACATGCGTGAGAACGCCAGAAACCGGAAGAGCAGCTTAATGCCCGCTCCGGGAAGATGATCTTCCAGTTTGTGACACGCGCATGCACACCAGCCAGCTGGTTTTCACACACTGGAAACTGGAAGTTCATCTTCCCGGCGTGAGCATGCGCTCCAGGCGGCTGGTTTTCCAGCACGCAGGCATGTGCACGAGGGCGCGTGCTCCCGTTTCGGCACTCGGTGCCAAAAAGGTTCGCCATCACTGGCTTAATCCATCGTGCACCTGACTGCAAAAAGACCAAATACCCTTTACTGCCTCATTTCTTTCCATTTCCCATTTACAAGAGAGTTTGGCCCCCTCCTCGCAAGGCTTCCTGAGATTTAAAAGGGGGCTGGAGGGGAGAAAGAAACCCGGGCAACATCTGCCAGCAGAAGTCCTGTGTCAGCAGACAGCACCAATTAAGTGCAGCCTGTGCAACAGCTTAATTACTGATGAGACAGTCCCCCTGACAAAAAGGAGCCGCTGCCTGCCGTACGAAATCTCCAGCCCTTGGGAAGGCGGAAGGGCGGAGGGAGCAGTGTTCTCACTCCGGGCTTCGGGTAGTGGAGCCCAACGGAAGACAAAGACAGACAGACACACACACACACACACACACAAGCTGAAAGGCATGGGACCGTGAAAATAAAACAGCTGGCATCCCAACTTGCAGGAGAAAAGGATGCTGGAATTTAATACTGTCCAAAACCTGGTCTTTCTTTCCTCTCTTTGCATTTTGGTCAAATCGCACACGAGTAACCCGTAATTCACGCTTGTCCTGTGCTCCGGCATCTCGGCTCTGCTCTGAAGCACCTGAGATCATCATCATCATCATCATCATCATCATCTTTTAACGACCCCGTAATCCTTTGCGGGGTGGAGTCTTGAGCAACCGAATGGAGCTAGTGGAGTATTTACTGGCCAGATGCCTTTCCTGTCGCCAATGTGGAGTTTTGTTCAGCAGATACATTCCCATTGTGCCCAGAGAGAGAGAGAGAGAGAGAAATATATGTCTCTATCTGGGATCGAACTCACAACCTCCTGATTGTGAAGCTCCTGAAATGGCCCAACTGAACTCCTGCAAGGTTAAGTCACTCACTTAACAACTGTGGCGAGAAAGATCGTAACATGGGGCAAAATTCACTTAGCAATATAAATTTTGGGCTCAGTTGCGTGTCCGTAAATCGAAGAGCACCTGCTCTTTATTGTATTCCTGTTAGTAACCCTGTTGAACACCACTGGAAGGAAAACAGGACAAAAAAGGGGGGCATTTAGAATTGTAACTAAATAAGGAAGGCTTCAGGTGGTCTCCTCTCCATCCTTCTCCTTAAAGAGTTGTCTAATGTGAAGGAACCACATTTCTGCGAACCAATTGATAATCCATTCCTGTAAATGAGCAGAGACAAGAACGTCAATAGCTTAAGCAGCCAACTTTATGCTAGTCCTAAAACACTCAAGCGCATTTCATCCTCTCCTGAACATACCTAAATGCCTCTTCCCCACTCCATCCCCTTCTCCTTGGCTAATCCTCTCAGCAGCAATTAGTCCTGGGTAGATACAGATCAAATGGCGTTGTAAGGTTGTGTTCATTAATTGAAACACAACTGACCTGGTTGCCTTTTTAGGAGTATTCTAGTCTAGTCTGCACTCTACTCTACTCTACTCTCTCCTCTCCTCTCCTCTCCTCTCCTCTCCTCTCCTCTCCTCTCCTCTCCTCTCCTCTCCCCTCCCCTCCCCTCCCCTCCCCTCCCCTCCCCAGAACTGTAGCTTCTCACTGATGGTCAAGGATACTAAATTAAAAATGAATACAACAGTAGAGAGAATGGAGAGGGATAGAGGAGAGAAGAGAGGAAGGAGAGAGAGGAGGAAAAAAGAAAGTAGAAGAGTAGACGGAAGAAAGGAGGGAAAGGAAAGAGAGGAGAGGGAGAAGAAGAATTGTTGTAAAACAAGAGAGATGAAATGGTAGAAGACCAACCCCGAATATAATTAAATCGTTTAAGATAAAGATTGTATTAGCATGAAAGTTAAAAGAAAAGATGTACGTTAGATACGAAATTGCACATTTAAGATATGTTTATGAGAAAATAAAAATAAAAAACTTTTTCCAAAAAAAAATATAAAATAAAATAAAATAAAATAAAGGATAGCCCATGTAATATAGGCAGTGGTGGTATTCAGCCGATTCTATCTGGATTGGGCTAACCGGTGGCGGCTGCGGGAAGCTCCGCCCACCCGCCTAGATGTAATCACGTCCCGTTTTTGACGCTCTGCATGTGCACAGAAACCCCTGTGCATGCATGGAGGCGCACATGCTCACATTTGCGAACCGCTGAATATAGGGGTTAAAAACCCAGTAAAGGCGATAGAGAAGATAGAGCAAAAAAAATAAAAATAAAATAAAATCTATTCAATAAAAAGCCATTGCAATGAGAAAGGGCTGCCCTGGGCTGCAGTCAAAGGCCATTTTTGACTGCAAAATGCACAAACGCCTCTCGTTATTTATGTCACTTAGATCACTCGGCGGCCAGGTAAAATCGTGCCGGTGTGACCTCTGAAGGTCTCCTCTTGTTTTCCAAAGTGCCGTTTTAATTAATTAATTAATCTGGAGATAAAAGGCCGCTTTTTAAAAACAAAAGTCACATGGGACAGACATTTTGGCAAAGCATCAAAAGCAGTTATCTGTCAGTTGCATTAACGTGAGCTAGTTCTTGGTCAGCAGATTAAAAACAACACGGCAGCAGTTCTAATTGTGGCAAAAAAACCAAGGACAGGTGGAAAGGGGGACCCCCTTACCAGGGAGAGGGGGAACCCAGGAATCTGCACAAGCCCTTTACACAAGAGAAAGAAACTCCAGTGGTTTTGAATATTGATCTTATAAATAGGGCTTGCTCTTCAAACCCAGCAGTCCCTAGAATCCAGTCACTAGGGCTTCATAACTTTTCTTTAGCTATAGTCCTAAGCTTGAAATTATTATAGTAATAAACCCTGAAATTCTAGTCCCAGTAAGTGGTGATTATGGGCAATCTCAGGCACTCTGTGGTTGTGGTACCAAATTTGGTCAAACCCTACGAAGACACTCCGGTTCGTTTTCAATCTCACCGGCCATTTGGACCTGTCCCCTCTCCCCCGCTTACCTGCCAGGAATGCAGTCACGATAAAATCAGAGGAAGATTCCAAGATAAGCACTAGAGTGAACGGAAGCCAGCCCGTCCTTCTGTCAGAATAGAGTTAAAAGACTGCTGGAAGTCTCAAGCAGGAGACTCTATACCATTTCTCACAGGTGGCTTCTTAAAAACCTCCAGTGATCAAACACCCACAACTTCTGGTGGCCAGCTGTTCCACTGGTTAGGAAGTTTCTCCTTAACTCCAGGTTGCTCTTCTCCATGCTTAGTTCCCATCCGTTGCTTCTTGTCTTGCCGTTCGGTGCTTTGGAGAATAAATTGACATCCCTCCTCTCTTCTTTGTGGCGGCCCCTCAAATATTGGAAGGCCGCTATTATGTCTCCCCTAGTCCTTCTTTACTCTAGACTGGCCATACCCAAATCCTGCAACCGTCCTTCCTACGTTTTTGTCTCCGGGCCTTTAATCATCTTAATTGATTCTTCCCAAATTTAGAGGAGAGCTTTGGGGAACGTTGAATTAAGTGACTCCCAAGAGCTTCGACGCCTACCAACTTCCAGCTTTTCCATTTTGGAGCAAGAGGGATCACCAACCACTGAGGTTCTCCCAGAAATCAAACCTATCCTTTCATCATAAAAAGAGAGAGGGGGGCCTAGAACAGCAAACTGTTCCCCCCCCCAAACACCGTTCCTTCCACAGCCGCACAATTATAAGGAGCAGCAATAATCAAGACAATTCACACAGCTGGTGCAACGCCTGTTTTCCGGATTCCGGCATCTGAATCATTAACATTATGGATGGAGGGCGAGGATGCTTCGCAGAGGGAGCGGGAGGAAGAGGAAGAAGGGCAGTCCTTCAGATCAAACAAACAAAAATAAATAAATCCATACAGCCGAGAGAGAACATTGAGAAGCTGGAAACATCCACGGTGGGGGGGGGGGGGGGAGGAGAGAAACCTTGGCAAGTCCCCGATAGCCATTCAGCTTCCTTTCCCATTCATGAGTCGGCATCTCCAGACTCAAACCCCCAGAGAGAGAAATGCCGGAGTCTTTTTGATGTTTCTAAAAAAAGGAAGGAGGCCAGAGGTTTGCCAAGGGTGGAAATGGGCAGGAGAAAAAAAAAGATGCTTTCGAGAGAGCCAGAGGGAGATTGGGCAGTCGGCCACGTGTTGACTTTCATCCTGGGCAAGAGACAAAGGAAGACGTGGCAAGAGAGAAGGGTGCCTGGTTCCAGATCGAGTTCCTGGCATCCCCCTTTAAAAGGATCAGGTCAGGAGGGAGTGGCGAGCGTTCTGCCTGGGTTAAAGCCCCAGAGAGTCATTACCAGGCCGAGCTGGAAACGCCGGGGCCAGTGGAGAAATGGACTTGAGCAGAAGACAGTCTTCTGCTGGATCTATTCATGGAGAAGAGCCAAGGATCAATGCCTGAGCATCTGTTCCACCGGCAGGAGCTCCCAGCTATCTGGCTCAAATCGCCAAGCGGCTTGTAGAGCCCAGCTAAAGGGAAGTGCGAGGCTGGGAAGTGGCGTTGCGAGGGAAGCTGGCAGAACATCTGCTCCAAGAAAGCAGCAGGAAGACTCAAGAAACGCAACTTCCTTTGCTAGAAGACATCCAAAATCCTGGTCCAATCAGAGCATTCGATTTACGGATCTCACCTTGGGGGACAACACTCTAAAGCCTGCTTTGGACCGGACAGCCTCCGAACCGCCCGCCGCCATCGCTACCAGATCGGGCGATCCAATCTGAACCGGGAGCATTTCACCCCTGCTTTGAGGGTATGCTAGAACAAAATTGAATTAAAATATTGGAAAATGAGATTATCCAACAAAAGTTTCTTTATTCCACCTGCCTCTGTGGTAAAGGACAGATGTTCTACGATGAGATAGCGAATGATATTACAGACTGTGTGGTTTTCAGTAAAAACATACCTATTTAATGCATCGTTAAGTTTCTTGGCCCCCCCTTTTCCGAACGGAATCAGCTCACCATCCTAGCTTCTGCCCGTTAGTTTGTTTGAAGGTGTGTAATAGGACTATCCGAACGAGAAAATGTAAATACATTTTTATTTTATTTTTTTTGCCTCTGAATGTTGGCATTACCATTCCCCCTCTGCAAATGAGAAACATATGGCCTTGCAACTAGAATTAGCAATATTTGGAAGGAAATAGCTGAAGTCCTAAGACAAACAATATCTGGATGAATTCTACCAAACGCAATAATTTTTCTTATTAGAAGGCACGAAGACCGGAGCGCCAATAAAAAAAAAGAATTTTGATACACCGGTTCATTTCCTCGTAGTGAAAAAAATTAACCGGATTTGCAAGCCAATGAGGTCATCAATCTCTGGTTAAACCAGAGCTGGAACCATCTTAGTTCCTTGGATGCATGCACGCACTTCGAACCCGGGGGAGTGGGGGAAAGGAAGGGATTTCTTGGCGTAGAATTTCAACTTGGATCTGTAAAAAAAAAAAAAAATCACCACTCTTTCTGTCAAAAATCCTGCTTTTGTTGATTTGGAATGATTAGCAATTCAAAGCGAGAAAATGCACTGTGACTGCTGTGTTAATACGGCAATCTTCAAGGTTAGAAAAAGCAAACAAATGTGAACCCAAATTTGGGAACTCTTCCTAGAGTCTAGGCATTTTTTTCAATCTATTCATCCTCCCCCCTTCCCCGAAATTCTCTGGTTGCTTGGGGGCCAATTTTCTCTCTCCCATCATTTGTCTTTCCTTGTGTTGGGACTCTGTTACCTGAGGAGTGTTGAGAGAGCCATTTGTGACCCCTTAAATCTGAGCCTTGTGAGATAAAGGGGGGTACCCTTCTGGTATTCAACCGCCACTGAGATATTGGAGCTGAGGGTCTCATCTTTTTCCCCCTCCCCACTCCCTGATGAAAAGTTCCATTGTCTGCAGCCTAGCACTGCGAAATATCTACGTGCTGAATGACAGTGAGTGGATGAACAGCTGGGAGAAAGAAGAGGGAGGCACTCGTATTAAATCTACTCTCTGCCCTCCCCACTCCCACCATACTTGCAAATGGAACCCGCAGGGTGAAAGAAAAAGTGAATCTCACCAGAGAGATCCGTTGGGTTGAGAGTTTCTCAGCCTTGACAGCCTATCAATATGCGGACTTCAACTCCCAGAATTCCCCAGCCAGCCTGATTGTGGTTTCTATGAATACATCATGGTGGGGGAGGGTAAGGGGGGGCTCTAATAATGGAATTGAAATCAGTGTCAACCCGAAGCGGCTCAGATTTCCTCTCTTCCTAGCTGTTCGCTCATGGCGGATACCCAGATAAGCCTTCCCAAATTAACCTCGGTGCTCTCTGAGCTTGGTTGTTTCCTCATCAGTGTTAGAAGGGAGCTGGATACAGTTCAATCTTGAACTACAGATACTCTCTTCTGCTGGCAATCTTTTGTCTCTGAACATCCAGGCATCCTAAAATTCAGCAAGAGGGAACAAACTATGATTTATTGTTACTAGTACCAGCAAACAGGCAGAAGGGCATCTGAGAGTAGAAACGACCGAAAAAGGAGCAGTGTCTTGTTGTTCCTCCGTTTCATTTCAGGATATTTTGAAGTTTCTCCTGTCTGTCAGTCCTGCATTACGATGAGCTTGGAACAAACTTAATGAACGGAAAGCGCGTTAATGCAGTTTCCTCATTGGCAGCTGATATTCCATCTTGGGAAAGCAGGCACGGAGCAAAAAAAAATTAGGAAAAATAAAAGAAGACCAGCAGGGAGATGGCTAGAGTTTTGTGATCTCATGGGCCTCGATCTGACATGCACCCACACAGCTACACCCACACACACACACACACACATGATTGTCTACAGCATTCTTGGGAAATATCTGCCTTTTGGGTGATACACAGTTGTAGTTGGAAATAAGGCCTTCCTTCCTTCCTTCCTTCCTTCCTTCCTTCCTTCCTTCCGTTTTCTGAGATCAAATCAAGTTGGCTTGGTGCTGCCACCTGCTGTGATGACCTTGGTATTGCTTCCTTAGTTCAAAAGCAGGATGCAGTTGATTATGATGAATTACAACTCTTCTCCTCCTCCTCCTCCTCCTCCTTCCCTTTCTTCTTCCTCTTCCTCCTCCAACTTTTCTCTTTTCTAGCACTGAGGTCATGTATTCTCTGCCAGAAAACCACCAAGCTCAGAGACCACCAAGGACCTCACAGTCCTCTCCTCTTCCTCCTCCCCCTTCCCCCTCTTCCACTTCTCCTCCTGCTCACCCTCTCTTTTAAAAAATTAAGCTAAAAGTCTGTACGTCGTTGGGGCCGGTGTTGAAAAGAAACTCATCTATCCACAGCGCCTGGCCTGCTTCTCCTTTTCACGGGGCTAAATTGCTTGATTAAGCCAGCCCTCCAAAGAGAAAGGAAGAAGTGGGATTAGCTTTTCTTCCATCTTCCCCCTAGGTAAATCTCCGGGGATCTATTCTGGCGCAGAAATGAGCAACTGCCTCTCATTCTGGGTTTGTTTGAAGCCGTAAATCCATTAATCTTCATCGTGCTAGATTGGTTGGTTGCTTTGCCTCCCACGGCACTCCTTCCCTTCCAGGTGAGCTGCGCAGCATCGGGCGTGCCCGCGATCGCTCTCTGGGTGGCCAGCAGACCACAAAAGAGCGGCCACGTATTTTCTTTTTTCTCCACACTTACCCTAATCCACCACCACCACCCCGCTCCCTTTCCTCCCCAACTTCATTTTTTTTTTTTTGCATTTTTCATGTTTTCCCCTCGCAGATAATGCAGTTGAATGAAAGAAAGAATCTCGATCGTCACTTGTTTCCGAACGCATCCCTTTCATCCATTCTTTTGTGGTTTTTGGGGAAACGCTCTGTTTTGTATGCGCGGAAGTGGGGGGGGGTGCATTTCTGGTTCAGTTTTCTCAGGAGAAGGAAAAGGCGTCGTTATTCATATCGCTCCAGTGGCTAAGCGAGGAGTTAGACGTCGCAAAGCAGAAAATGTCCCCCTCCCTAGCAGAGCAGGAAACAAACCCAGCCCCCCCAAAAAAGAAAGAAAACTTGGCATAAATGTTGGTTTCTTGTATATGGCGTGGGGCGTGGAGAGAAGTCACTTCCTGATTGCATTACTTGTCTGGGGGGGGCATTTTGGGGGCCCACAGCGGGCATGATGAGGAAACCTGAGGTCTGGGTTGGGAAGAGCGTCGTCTTCAGAAGAGAGAGGGGTTTTTTTTCCCCAATTTTTTTTTTTGTCTTTTATTTTAACTGTGTTATGGCTGCCATAGGCATCCCTAATGCTTCCCATGTGTGCCTTTGACTCAAACCATTTGATGGTTGGGAGCACGAATGGTTTCCAGCAAGTGCAATTTGGGGAGGGGGTGTCAGGGGGGGGGACAGAGAGGAGGAGGAGGAGGAGGAGGAGGAAGGTTTACGGGTATGCCAGAAAAATCACCTCCATCCACGCTAAAAAAGAAAAAAAAATGTTAAACCCGTCACCCCTATAACAGAAAATAAACTTAGAACAGATCAGGACCCCAAAGATCAAAAGCGTAAAAGACCAATTGAAAGAATCGTAGCTTAAAAGCTCCTTCTAAAAACTTCCAAGAGGCCATTTTTCAAGGCTCTTCGTTTCTGGGCCATTGTTTCTGAACCTTGGGGATTTTAAGACAGGGGGTGGGAGTTCTACTCCCAGGATGCCCCAACCAGGCTGGGGAATTCTGGGAGTTGAAGTCCACCCATGTTCCTGACAGCGGTGGGTTTCACATTATGTTACTACCGGTTCAGCGCCCGGCCTCAAAAACGTGACTAAATAGGACGGCATAGAGCCAGGGCAGGTGAGTGGGCTCACCCGCGATTACCACTACCAGTTCAGTTGAACTAATCCGAACCCACTGAATACCACCTCTGGTTCCAAGCTGCCATATTCCAATATTTTGCATTACACTGGAACAACACTGTGTTGTGTCGCCTTCAAATTAGGAAACAGACGCCGCAGAAATGCTTGTGGGTTTTGTTTTTGTTTTGTTTTGTTATTTTTTTGTAGAGTATAATACTAGAATTTTAAAACCTTGGTGTCAGGTTTCGAGAATGAATACAGCTTGAAGTGCTGACACTTGGTCAAGTTTCTCTCTGCCCCCTCTTATACCGAACAGAAAGGGTGGGGAGGTGTATATTGCGTTTCTTTGCCTCCGCTCCCGTATTCTCATTTATTATGTCTTTTTATTATCCCGTAACGATTCTACTAATGGTTCTTGCCTTCCTTTGTCAACTTTATTTCTGCATTCCTCCATACCAGGATACAGGATGAGCGTAATATTACATTATAGTCCATTGCAGGGTATTATATTTCATTTTTCCCGTATAACATGCCTCCAGAAATGGTGGGCGCTCCATCGCTGGAGGTTTTTAAGAAGAAACTGGACAGTCACTTGCCTGAGATGATACAGGTTAGGAGTCGGCAACCTTAAACACTCAAAGAGCCACAAAGGTCCTAACCGGAAGCCCCCGTTCAATTCTGGAGACGACTGGAAGTCCGGTTCCCCCATTATAGAGTCTTCCTAGCGCAGCATCCTTTTTCCTCTACCTGCCCTAACCGAAAGCCCTATAAATTGTGGAGCCAACCAGCAACAGGGAGCCCAGCAGAGGGATGAAAGAGCTCCATGAGGCTCCAGAGCCACGCGGGTTGCCGACCCCTGATATAGGTTCTTCTCCTGCTCCAGCAGAGGGCTGGATTAGAAGACCTCCAATGCCCCTTCCACCTCTGTTCTATTCTAAATTCTAATATGCCTTCTCAACTTATTCGTCTCAAAGGTGCCACGGGACAATTGCCCTCGCTTTTCTTTCTTTCCAGTTTTTCTGACGGTATCTACAGAGGCCCCGTGGCATCTATTATCCCGCTGAAATCCCCGCGCGGTGATACGCCGGTTCTCCCACGTAAAGCCCTCGCTGGCTGGGCGCCATCCCGGAGGCTGTTTTCAGAAGGAGCATAAATAGGGAAGCCTTACAGAGATTTTCTTCTTCTTCTCCTTTTAAGATTCGGTCTCCTGGTGGGGACAAAACGCAGCTCCGTTCCGATAAGACCTAATAACTTGTTCAACTGCCACGTAAAATAACAGCACACCAGGAATGGAAAGGAGGAAGCGTACAGAAGTGGGAAACGCTGAGGATAACAAGCCGAAACCATATAAAGAATTCACATAATAAGGAACATGTGGCTTGTCTGTTGGCTGTTTCAAGCTTTGGTGAGGAGGGAAAAAATTTAAAAAAAAAACAAAACAGGGAAAGCCTGACCCAAACGTGTTTTTTTAGGAGACAAGTGGACTTTCTCGTTTTTTTTCTTTGAAGATGTTTTCACTTCTCATCCAAGAAGCTTCTTCAGCTCTGAATGGACGGTGGGGAATGGACTGGAATTTATATTCCTTATAGACAGAGCTGGTCGTTTGCATCCTTTTAGAGAGCCATTGAGACAGTGGTGAGATCCAATTTTTTTTTTACAACAGATTTTGTGGGCATGGCAGGGGAAGAATACTACAAAATCTCCATTCCTACCTCATTCCAGGGGAAGGATACTGCAAAATCTCCATTCCCTTCCCCACTCTGGGGCCAGCCAGGGGTGGCATTTGCCGGTTCTCTGAACTACTCAAAATTTCCGCTACCAGTTCGTCAGAACCTGCTGGATTTCACCCTTGCGTTGAAGTTAATCTGTACCCACCTGAAGACAGGACAAGAAGCAATGGAGGGAAGCATAACAAGGAGACACCCAACCTAGAAATTAAGGAGAAATGTCCTGACACCGAAAACAATTCATCAGTGGAAGGAACTTTTTTCCAGAAGTTGTGGGTACTCCCAACACGGAAGGTTTTAAAGAAGAGACTGGACTGCCACTTGTCTGAAATAATAACCCTGTTATTCTGTTATTCCTCACGCAGGCACGACCCTGAAGCTCTTTTGAAGATTTGTGGCAACCGTTGAACGGATGGAAAAATCTCAGCGTGGGCCAGGCAGGGTTGTGTAGACAATAGAAAGCAGCATCACTGTGTTTCTGGAGTCTTTGCAGTTACTCAGCCACCCTATCTTGCTCGATTCTCTCCAGCAACTGGGTTCCAAAAAAGACCACCCACTCAAAGATTGGGGGGAAATATGAATATATCCGCCCGGCTTCTCTCAGGAGCTTTGGGTGTGGTCCAGATGGCAAACCAGTTATTTGGCGAAGAGTGGGGGTCTCCCAAATCTTGAGTAAATGCTCTTTCACTACTCCAGAGGGAAGCACGTTGCTTTTCCCGTCCCCCCCCCCCCCTCACCAATTCTTCACGTACAGGAAAGACGAACCTGGGAGCTTTTAAACTGAATTATGATTCCCAGTATATCCCCTTTATTTGACCCAATGGCAGATAGGTTTTCCAGCAACCTCCGGAAGAAAACGGAGAGGCCCCCAAAATATAAAGGCCAGGTTTAATTTCCAAAGAGGAGCCACGCAACTCTGCTTCAACAGGTTGTCCTTGAGGTACGACCGCAACTGAGCCCACAATTTATGTTGCTAAATGAAATATAGAATAACAGAGTCGGAAGGGACCTTGGAGGTCTTCTAGTCCAACCCCCTGCTTAGGCAGGAAACCCTACACCCCTTCAGACAAATGGCTGTCCAATCTCTTCTTAAAAACTTCCAGTGTTGGGAGCATTCACAACATCTGGAGGCAAGTTGTTCCACGGGTTAATTGTTCTCACTGTCAGGAAATTCCCTCCTTAATTCTAAATTGCTTCTCTCCTTAATTAGTTTCCACCCATTTGCTTCTTGTCCTGCCCTCAGGTGCTTTGGAGAAGAGCTTGACTCCCTCTTCTTTGGGGCAGCCCCTGAGATATTGGAAGACTGCTATCCTGTCTCCCCTAGTCCTTCATTTCACTAGACTAGACACAATAAATATAATAGACATAATAAAAGATTATGATTTTTCTTGCCGCATTTGTTAAGTGGTTAACAAATCTCTTAAAGAACACTGCAATTATTAAGTCAGTATAACACCCTTGTTATATGAATTTGGCTTCCCCGTTAATTTTGATCTCAAAAGGGGATTGACTGACCCTGGGACACTGCAGCCGTCATCATAAATATGAGCCAGTTGCCAAGTGTCTGAATTTTGATCCACCTGACTACAGGGATGCTGGTCATAAGTGTGAAAAGCGGTCACAAGTCACTTTTTCAATGCCATTGTAACTTCAGATGGTCCCTAAACAAACTGTTGTAAATTGAGGACTATCTGTAGACTCTATTTGAGCCGGGGTGGCGCAGTGGTTAGAATGCAATACTGCAGGCTACTTCTACTGCCTGCTGGCTGCCTGCAATTTGGCAGTTCAAATCTCACCAGGCTCAAGGTGGACTCCGCCTTCCGTCCTTCCGAGGTGGGTAAAATGAGGACCCAGATTGTTGGGGGCAATAAGGCTGACTCTGTAAATCGCTTAGAGAGGGCTGTAAAGCACTGTAAAGCGGTATATAAGTCTAAGGAAGTCTGTTGCTATTGCTCTTTCTTTTCTCCTTTCCTTCCTTCCTTCCTTCCTTCCTTCCTTCCTTCCTTCCTTCCTTCCTTCCTTCCTTCCTTCCTTCCTTTCTTCCTTCCATCCATCCATGGTGCGCAGTGGTTAGAATGCAGTATTGCAGGCATACTCTGCCCACTGCCAACAGTTCAATTCTGATCGGTTCAAGGTTGACTCAGCCTTCCGTCCTTCTGAGGTTGGTAAAACGAGGACCCAGATTGTGGGGGGCAAAAGGCTGACTCTCTAAACTGCTTAGAGAAGGCTGTAAAAGCACTGTGAAGCGGTATATAAGTCTAAATGCTATAGCTATTGCGATTTGCCCTCCATCCGAACTACGTGGCGGGTCAATTTGGGAAACGAATCCTATAGATGGAGATGGGTAGTTCTTGACTTAGTTTTAGATCAAGGCATTTCAGCTTCGAGATTTATGTGGGACGAGATGCTATTAAGAGCGAGGGCAGAAGCAAGACTTCTCCATGGTACCCCTTAGCCCTGAAGGAGTCCTAAGGTTAGACACCTCCCCGCTCTTCTTACGCAATGAAGGGAGCGTGGGTCAGGAACAGAAGACAACAGGACCCGTTGCTCGGGGTAGAGAGACATTGATTCATCTTCAGCCAGTGTTTGTGTTGGCAATCTGCTCCTTTCTGGATTTATTTCACCCCGCACATCAAATAAACCCCCATCACCGAGATGAGGTGGCACACACCAGCAAATGCCAAGAAAACAGGAAAATGTCAGCCTTCGCATCATTCAACCGGGAGCTCTCTCGTTTGAAACCTTTTGCAAATACCAAGACGTCACTGCAATCCCTCTGATATGATTTGATTTGGTTTTTATCCGGATCTCTGGATGATCCGAGGTACGTCCTCGCTTGTCCGACCTCAGAAGGAGAAGGGAAGGATGGTTAACCTGCAAGTTCTTTGGGGGCGGGGCGGGGGGGTGGGAAGAATCACACAAGAAGGGTTTGGATGAGATAATCTGCTCTGAGCATCTTTCCTCTCTCCTCTCTCTCTCTCTCTCTCTCTCTCTCTCTCTCTCCCCCCATCGCTTCACACTTCGGTCTCTTGGCAGACGCCCTGTTTAGAAAATTATACCAAGCTGGAGACATAAGGCAGACATTGCCAAGAGCTCTGTTTGCATTCCTGCTGAGAGCCTTGCCACAAAAACTGCCAGAACGCACCGCGTACACGCGGAGGGATGAGACACTTGTGGTTGGCAGGCGGGGTGGGGTTTTCTTTCTGGGTTTGCCTTTTTTCCGACCCTTCGTGGGATGGCGGTCGGAGGCAGACGCCCATCGTGGAGACCCCACCTCTGTTCTTCTGCGATCCAGGGTGGAGAAAATTAACCCCAGTTGTGGTTTCTTTAAGTCGGGCTCAGGCAAACTGCAGGGATGTTGTTTAGCAGGGCGGAGGGGTTTGGTGGCTGAAGGAAGCAGCCAAGATAGGTCCTTTTCTTCCTAATTTCTTTTTTTTTTTTTGATGGAGGAGGGAGAGGGATTATGAAGGAATTTTTAATTAAAAAAAAAAAGATGTCGAGGCTCTGGAAAGAGTGCAGAGAAGAGCAACGAAGATGATTAGGGGGCTGGAGGATGAAATGTACGAAGAACGGTTGCAGGGATTGGGGTTGTCTAGTTTAATGAAAAGAAGGACCAGGGGAGACATGATAGCAGTGTTCCCATATCTCAGGGGCTGTCACAGTGTTCCCACCACCACTCTGATTCAAATAATTTAACAATTTAATTTAACAATCTTTTTTTGA
Source organism: Masticophis lateralis (assembly GCA_030761175.1). Lineage (NCBI taxonomy): Eukaryota > Metazoa > Chordata > Lepidosauria > Squamata > Colubridae > Masticophis > Masticophis lateralis. The sequence goes on from JAUDYJ010000016.1 coordinate 3,182,016, forward strand.
GACAAACGAATAAAGAGGACGACGGCGATGGGCGTTGTAATACGAGGACTGTTTCTGGCCCGTTTGTGCTCAGTGGTCTGAATCAAATGATAGACTTGCCTCTCAGCACAGGTGGGCCTGATGATCTCTAGGTTTTCTGCCTTTCCAGCCCTACTATACCGGAAGTGCGGTACGACCCCCTCCAGATCTCTCGAGAAATCCACTGGATTTATGCTACGAAAATCAGAAGCAAAGCCCATCCTATTGATTGTGGGAGAGGGGGAGACAGACTTCACTTCCTGTTCGTTACGGGCAAGAGCGAAGGGGCGCTGCCAGCTTTCCCCCCATTCTGCTCCTAGCTTGCGAGGCCGGTTGGAAATCTCCCTGACTCTTAGAAACATACGGCTACTCAACTGCAACTATAACCTTGCTCTAATTTGAGTTTGATTGCCTATTGAGACTGCCTGATTATTCTTTAAGAGTCACTTTGGAGCGGAGCCTGAAGGTACAATATAAAATAATTGAAGGGAACGTAAAATCTCCAGCTGGCAGCTTTGTCAAGACAGTTGAGTGGAGGACTTGTCTTCCCGCCATCAATTCAGAGAAGCCCCAGATGTGGAAATGGAGCCCACCAACATCTCCTCCTCCTCCTCCTCCTCCTCCTCTTCCTCCTCCAGTCTCACCTTTTATGAAATCCCTTGGATCTATAGAACGCCCTGACCCAAAACAGATATTTTGCCACTGAATTTCCTGGTGTAAATTTTGAGGGGGGAAAAAAAATAACTCTCTGTAGATGAACCGGCTTCGGTTTATACGAAAGCGTAGCCACAATGGCGGCAAATGAAGGAATGGGTTTTCTTCCCATCCCAACATATCTGCATTTGTTTGTTTGTTTGTTTGTTTTGGGGTGGGGACAGGAGGCTGTTGAATTGGGTTGGGTTGAGGTCAGCTGTGTGTGGAAATGGTCCCCCTAACCCCATCTTGGCTGATCTCTAATAATAATTTGGAGTCTCGTAAACTCCTTAATCCCTATTCACCTTATCCATTATTTTCCTCAACTTTCTCAATCAGAATACTAAACTAGGGATGCCCAACCTTGGTGATTTTAAAGCTTGTGGACTTCAACTCCCACAATTCCCCAGCCAGACATTTTAAGCCTTGTGGACTTCAACTCCCAGAATTCCTCAGCCAGCCATTTTAAGACTTGTGGACTTCAACTCCCAGAATTCCCCCGCCAGTCATTTTAGATTTGTGGGCTTCAACTTCCAGAATTCCTCAGCCAGCCATTTTAAGACTTGTGGACTTCAACTCCCAGAATTCCCCAGCCAGCCATTTTAGATTTGGGGACTTCAACTCCCAGGATTCCCCAGCCAGCCATTTTAACTTTTGTGGACTTCAACTCCCAGAATTTTGGGAGTTGAAGTCCACAGTTCTTAAAGTTTCCGAGGTCGAACATGCTCCTTAATCTAGATCATCATGTGATCATATCACACAGTCAAAGTATGAATATTTACTAGCAGATTACAGCAGCATTTAAAAGGTGACTTAGGAACGTTTTTGTAATCACTGAGAGTTTAACAGCATATAATCAATGGATCAATAAACAGAGATAAGGATAATATTATGCATGCGTGTCTGAACATCTGTTCGGAACCTCTCCACCTTCAGTTCCTGCGGTAGATTCTTGTTCCCTTTTCGATGCTTCCGCGGAGGGATAATCAGATCTGCCACACATAGAAATGGATCTGTTGACAGAGAGCTGTTAGCACTTTACCGCGTGTCTTTGCCTGTAACCTTCAACAATTCAGCGTGTATTTCTTCCTGTGTCTCGTCCTGTCTTCTTTGGCGGCTGGTCTATTGCTTGTCACGCTTCGCTTTTCTAAATGGAATCTGTCCCCCGAAGATGCTCTCCGCCTGCAAATATTTCCACAATACCTTTTGTAAAAGAGTTTTTATTTCACCTTCTTTTCAGGTTCCTGTTTGTGATTACCCTTTTAAGAAGTCCTTCCTGAGCAGGATATTTTCAATATAACATCAGAAAAAAAAAACATTTCTCGTTATCTGACCAGGTGGCTCAGTGGCTAAAGATGCTGAGCTTGTTGATCAGAAAGGGTGGGTAGTTCGGCGGTTCGAATCCCTAGTGCAGGTCTCCTGCGTGGACTAGATGACCTCTAGGGTGCCTTCCAACTCTGTTACTGTTATTGATTTGTTGTTTGTTTTGTTTTGTTTTTCCAAGACTTTTCATACACTTTTTGGCTACCCAAGGTTTTCACCCTCTTGATAATCATGATGGTTTATTCTAAAACCCACTGGATGTTTGCCTATTTGAATTCTCTCTCCCCCCGCCCCCCATTACAGTCCTCTACTTACAACTTCGTTTAGTGACTGTTCAGTTACAACAGCATTGAAAAAAAAAAGTGACTTGGGACCGTTTTTCACACTGAATGACCGTTTCAGCATCCCCGTGGTCCTGTGAGCAAAATTCGGATGCTTGCCAACCGACTCATATTTACGACGGTTGTAAAGCCCCCAGGGTTGTCACGTGATCTCGTTTTGTGACGTTCTGGACAAAGCAAAATCAATGGGGAAAACAGATTCAGTTAACAACTGTGTTACTAACTTGACAGCTGCAGTGATTTGCTTAACAACGGTGGCTGGGAAGGTGGTAAAATTGGAAGGAAGGAAGGAGAAGGGAAGGGAATAAAGAAAGAGAGAGAAAGGAAGGAAGGAAGGAAGGAAGGGAGTAAAAGGGAAGGGAAGGAAGTAAGAGAGAGAGAAAGGAAGAAGAAGGGAAGGGAAGGAAGTAAAAAAGAGGAAGGAAGGGGAAGGGAAGGGAGTAAAGAAAGAGAGAAAGAGGAAGGGAGGAAGGAAGGAAGGGGAGGGGAGTAAAAAGAGAGAAGGGAAGGAAGTAAGAGAGAGGGAGAAGGGAAGGAAGTAAAAAGAGAGGAAGGAAGGGGAAGGGAAGGAAGTAAAAAAGAGAGAGAGAAAGAGGAAGGAAGAAAGGAAGGGGAAGGAAGTAAAAAGAGAAAAGGGAAGGAAGTAAAGAGAGAGAGGAAGGAAGGAAGGAGAAGGGAAGGAAGTAAAAAAAGAAAGAAAGAAAGAGAAAAAGGAGGGAAGAGAAGGAAGTAAAAAAGAGAGAAAGAAAGAAAAAGGGAAAGAATGGAGAGAGGGAGGAAGGAATGGAAGGAAGGAAAGAAAGAAATTGATCCAAACGTCTAAATACCAAAAGTTTTCTACAAACCGCAGGTCCAACACTTGCGTTACTATGGTGTTTTTGGATGCCTCCTTATTTAGTAAAAACGTTTGGTGGGTTGCTAAGATGCAAAACCGAAAGACAGAAACAATTGGGGCCCGGTTGGGCTGGCAGAAAGAAGGTTTTGCCAAGGGCAAAATAGGAAGTAAGTGGGTGCGAGAAAGACCCAGAGAATTCTGCCCCAAAATTGCCCCCCTCCCCCACAAGAAGAAAGTCCTCCTCCTCTCCCCCCCCCACACCTCCCAAATTTTGTTTTTTTGATTCTCTCCTTCTCTTCTCTTAGAAAAAGCCCAGACTGCCAAACGCAGGCACAAAGGCAGGAGGGGGGGGGGGGGAGAAAAAGGAACATTCTGTTTTAAGGCAGAGATTTCAGCTTTCACTGGCCTCTCTCTGCTCTTCCCAAGCAGGAAACAGACCGTCAGCTGTGACTTGTGCTTCTGAGTTTAAATCCTTGCCCATTGTTGCTTCCTCTTGATGCCTCCCTTTTATTTTATGGCATTCCATTGCATTTCTCTTTTATTCTTTGTTTATTTTATTTACTTTATTTTATTCCATTGCATTTCTGCTTGATTTTATTTTATTATATCGTTTCGTTTCCTTTTTTTTTTTTTTAAAGTTTCATGGTTCAGCAGGTGCCCGCAGCTTTTTTCGGGGGGGGGGGGGGGAGAAACCAAGCAACTAATCCAAGAGGAATGGAAAGAAAAACATACGATATCCATATCAAAATACACAGAGAGTCCTCAAACTTAACGACCGCAGTGAAGACCAGAATTTCTGTGGATAAGCCAAGCAGTGGTTTATTTATTTATTTATTTATATTTCAATTTATATTCTGCCCTTCTCCCCAGGAGGGGGACTCAGGGCGGTGAACAGCCAGATTAAAACACATATAATACAAATATTAAAAAATTTAAAATTAGATTAAATCATCAGCGTTCCAATATAAAAATCTCAAAACCAGTTAAAATACTCAATTTAAAACCCCAAAAATTAATAATACCAAAATTTAAAAACCCCATTAAAATCAATCAAGCAAGGCCGGCTTGTTGGAATAAATAAGTCTTAAGGGCCTTAAGGGTTTAGTGAGCTGCGCCCAATTTTGCAACCTTTTTTTTGTTTTGTTTTGTTGTTGAAGCAAACCACTGCAGTCGTTAGGCGAGTCACACGGTCATTAAGCAAGTCTGGCTCTTCCCCTCCCCCCCCCCCCATTGACTTCGCTTGTCGGTAGCCAACTGGGAAGGTTGCAAATGGGTTTAATCCGGGGGACATTACATGCCAGTTGCCAAGATCCTGAATTTTGATGACGTCTGTGGAAATGCTGTGACAGTCGTAAGTGTGAGGAGTGGTCGCAAAGTCACTTTTTTTCATTGCCTTTGTCACTTCCCTAAATGAACGGTCAGAAGTCAAGGATTACTGTACCTGTATCAAGGCTAAAAACGACTCGGCTCAATTGTCCTCCCGCCCTCCTTCCCCATCTGCCTTTTAAACAAAAATAATTGACAGTTCTTGGCACTTTTTAAGAGATGGTGGATATATTAAGACTTGTCAAGTATGTTGGGGGGAAAAGGAAGAAGAGTGCGTATGCCTCCCGTGCATGCACGCGGACTCAAAAACATGCCTAAACAGGATGACATAGAGCACCAGGGCAGCTGGGCAGGCCCACCTGCGATTTCCGCTACCAGTTCGGTTGAAACGGCCCGAACCAGCTGAATAGGAAAGAGACACAGAGAGAGACAGTCAGACAAACTTGTCTTGGATTTTCAACCAAGGTCAACTACACCTGCAGGCAGGACCAGAAGCAACGGATGGAAATGAATCAAGCAGAGAACCAATCTAGAACTAAGGAGAAATTTCCTGGCAGTGAGAACAGTAGAATCGATTTGACAGTAGAAGTTCTGGATGCTCCCATCACTGGAGGCTTTAAAGAAGGGATCGAGCTCCGTTCATCTGAGATGATATAGGTCCACGGAGCCATATCTGTGGGCACGCAAGCATTGCCCCAGGCCAGCTGATTTTTGGGCCTTCTGGGCCTACCGGAAGTCAGGAAACGGGCTTTTTCTGACCTCCAGGGGTGGAAGGCTGTTTTCGCCCTCCCCAGGCTCCTAGAAAGGCTCTGGAGCCTGGGGAGATCAAAAAACGGGCCTTCTGGTTCTCCGCCGAGACCCCCCTTGAATTCTTCCTTGCTTTGCCGGTCTCCCAGCAGCTCCACCTTCTCTCCTGAACCTCCTTTGAGGCTGCCAGACATTCCCTCGGAGGCTGTGAAACCCACCTCCCCCTTTGACTGCCCCAGCTGGCATTTCTTGGCACCCTGCCCTGGGACTCCTGCCACGTCTCCTTTGTTCCCATTGCCATTTGCAATTCCTTCCACAAGCCCATTCCATTAGTGGCTATTGTTCTGCCTCGCCATTGTTAATTCCAGCTTGTTGGCTGCATTTCTCCTTCTCTTTCCCTCTCTCCACCCCCCCTCCCCACTTGCTTCCTCCTTTCCTCCCCCTCCCTTCAAACTCTCTTCTGCAAAGGTGTGGACTTCCTTTGACGTTTGGCCACGGTTGGTTCGTTCATCCCACCCAGACTTGCGTCTTCTTGCCGTCGAGCCGGGGGTCTCGTTCAGCAGACACCCCCCACCCCCACCCCCCACCCCATCATCTCTAAAACAACACCCAAAATGCAAAATTCCTTTTTGGACTTTTCAGCAGAATAGAAGATTTTTTTTTTTTTAAAGGAAAATTTTTAAAAAGCAAGAGAAAGAGACGTTTTCTTTCCCTTCTCTTCCATTGTCTTTGCCATGTCCACTGCCATTTGTCAGAAATGGGGTAGGGTCTCCTGCTTGGATGACGGTTGAACTAGATGACCTCCAAGGTCCCTTCCAACTCTGTTAATCTATATCTGTACCTATCACCCCGGATTTCAACCCTAAGCTGCAAATATTCTCCTTTATTTCTCCCCTTTCTCGTCATCTCGCTGTACGTAGGGCGAGACGCCCCGGATATATGGGATCCTGGCCTCCTCCTCCTCCTCCTCCATATGCTGGCACCCCGATTTCCGAGCTAATTTGCACGCCGCTGCTCAGCATTTTGCACGTGGCATTCAATGCCACCCGTCTGTCTGCCCCAGCTTTTATTCCCGGGTAATTGCTATGCATTGAAAAAAACGCCTTGCAGCTGGAGTTAGCGGCGGAAAAACAACTTCTCTTGCCCGCTCTTCCAAGATTCTGGAAAGCTTGGGGAAAACTTTGTAGCTCCCCCTTCCAGGACTCTCTTTCTTGGCTTCCTCCCTGGCCCATCGTCTTCCGCCCCTTGGAGGGATTGCGGTGCCAGCCAGGGATGAGCATTCAGGGAAGGTCTTGAAATTAGAGTCAGACGTGGTGAAACATCTGGAGGAGAGAGAGAGGGAGAGAGGGAGGGAAAAGATGCTCGTAAGGTTGAAAGAGGCTGAAGAGAAGAAAACCAGTGTCTCCCCAGTGAGTCACGAGATACAAGATCTGTGAAAGAATAGAAGCTCAAAAAAATAAAAGGGAGAGGGGAAAGAGCAGCTGTTCTTTAAAAGAAGGATTTTGGGGTGGTTTTTTGGGGGGGGGGGCAAATCCACCACCTGCATTCTCCTCCTTTTCTCCCATGCAAAAGAAAGGCTCTCCTGGATGAATTGGGAACAGCTTGGCCTCCTCGTCTCTTTTTTGGAAACCTGGAAAAGCTTTCAGAATTTGACGTGATCTTCTCAGGGCCTAAAAAATGCATCTTTTTCTTTTTTTTTTTTTCCTTTTTTTTTTTAACAGCTGCCCGGGTAAACCGGTGGTTAGCCCCACGTCTGCGGGTTTCTTTCTGAGGCAGCCCTGAGCATAAAGTTGTTGTTGTTGTTGTTGTTGTTGTTGTTGTTATTATTATTATTTTTAAGGTTGTGCCATCCTTAAAATTAAGCAAGGGACAAAGGAGGGAGGGAGGGAGGTCCAGATTTAGCCTGTCCCATACACTTAGGACTGTAATTTTGTTGCTTGTATCCTTACAATTTATATTGATACTGTTTCCTGATTGCTTATTTGTACCCTAGGACTATCATTAAGTGTTGTACCTTATGATTCTTGACGAATGTATCTTCTCTTTTATGTATACTGAGAACGTAGGTACCAAAGACAAATTCCTTGTGTGTTCAATCATACTTGGCCCATAAATTATTCTATTCTATTCTATTCTATTCTATTCTATTCTATTCTATTCTATTCTATTCTATTCTATTCTATTCTATTCTATTCTATTCTATTCTATCCTCCCCACCCAATATTATGTATATTACAGGATGGCCCTGACACCACCTTGATGCTAGAGAAGGTTGGGTCATGGCCGCATGGAACGCCGTCCTAAGACAACCTCGTGTGGCTTTTTTCTCAGTGAGAAGCCCCTTCCTTCTCCCCTGACTGGGTTCCAGATCCCACTCACTCACTCTCAGTCTCTCTCTCTCTCTCTCTCTCTCTCTCTCTCTCTCCCTCCCGCTTCGAATCATGAGCGATAACCATGCTTTGGCAGGCCCCAAAATGCCAACAGATGCATAGGATGGCGAGGGACAGGTGGCGCCGGTGCGTCAAAAGCTTCCTCCAGAAACATGGCAACGTCTCTCCATCTTCCTCAAAGCATGGCTGTCCCTGCTCGGTTCCACAGAGCTCAGTCCCTTTTATCTCCAAGACAAACACACACACACATACACACTGATGTTGTAGCTCAGCTACGCTCTTGTGTAGCAACAAGTTCCCCACATCTACTCAAGGTAGATGGGCTTTGCCAACTCCTTACAGGATTGAGCTGGGGTTGGCACCTCAGGATGCGCCACTTTTTCCTCCTCTCCCTCCCTGTTATTCCCAAATTTGGAAGAATAGCCAGGGGAAGGGATTTACCCTGATTCTTGGTCATTGTGCCAAGCTCCAACAAGCCTCGCCACACTGTGTCTAAAAGTCTTGCCGCCACCACCTCCTCCTCCTCCTCCTCCTCCTCCTCCTCCTCCTCCTCCTCCTCCTCCTCCTCCTCCTCCTCCTCCTCCTCCTCCTCTTCCTCCTCTCCACAAATCTCACTCCCTTCTAGCACTGATGAGGTTACCCAGTTGGGTCATGAAACGCCTTTCAAGAAAACCACCAAGCTCAGAGAGCCTCAAGGACTTCCCAGTCCTCTTTCTTCTCCTCCTCCTCTCCCAAGTCCTTGCTCTGGTCTTCACCTTCTCCGCCATGGTTCCCGGAAGGGGATGCTTCTGTCCTAGCTGCTCTCATTTTACAATGCCCCACCAACTCTTGTGGCCTTGAAAAGTTCCACGGAAAAGGTTAACAGTAGAAGACAGGTCTCCTGGAGTTCTCTGAACAGTAAAGAGCACTCTGTCGTGTTCCCCCCTCCTCTTTTTTTCCCCCCTTCTCCTTTCCCCAAAGCTCTCCATTCTTTTTTTTTTTCCCCATAAAGATTTTTTTTTCTTTTTTAAAAAATTCGGTTGCTAAGGCAGAGGCTGGTCTGAAAACACAGTGTTCTTTCCTTGTGGCTCTCTCTCTCTCTCTCTCTCGCTTTTTGTGTTTATGAGTAGGTGGGATGGAAATAGCTTGTTTTCTACACAAATAGGTAAAAGGGAGAAGGAGGGAAGGAGGTTGGCAGGGAGGGAGAGAAGGGGGGAGGAGAAGAGAGAGAGAGAACGGAGCCCTCTGCGACCCCCGGGGAGAAAAAGTGGGCCTTGAGCGGTCAGAACATCCCACGACTTCAACGACGTCAAAATCAGGAAAGCAGAAGGCGGATGAGATGCTCCAGCCGGACACGAGACAAGAACGAAGCATCTGCGGCAGGAGGAAGGACAACCAGTGAGTAGCAAGGCTTCGTTCGAAGGTCAAAGCCATACGGAGAGGAAGGAGAAGACAACGTTCCTTTTCTCTCACTCGAACAAGGCTGGACCGAGCCAACCACAATCTTCTCTTTTCTCTTCTCCTCCTCCTCCTCCCGCCCCGCACTGCGCCCGATCTCACTCCTCTGCCAACGACGTCATTACCTTGACATCCGTGTGTGTTCCCAACAGCTCCGACGTTTGGCACGGCGTGTTTTCCCCATGTATTAGACACATTGCGCTTGCCGAGGAAAACAAAAGCAGCTGAGCCATGTGGGAGGAAAATGAATCACTGGGAGGTGGGGAGTGGGGGGGAGCCCGAGTGGGTGCCTGTTTGCGTGTGTGTTTGTGCCAGTGTGTCGGGAGGCTTGTGGGAGAGAGAAGGAGGGCTTAATTTTTTCAAAAGATAGGATGAGCCCGGGACAAGATGGCTCTTTGAGGTCCCAAGTTCCTACTTTGGAGACATGAAGAAGGTTTGGATGGAGCCTGGATCTGGAGAAGATGGATGGATGGAAGGATAGATGGAAGGAAGGAAGGAAGGAGAAGAGGATAACCAACACCAAGGGAAAGGGACGCAGTTTTGATGAGGACCTGAAAGACTAGGTTAGATCATCATGGAGGAATTCTGTGTGGTCGTGAAGAGTTGACAGAGACTTGATGTCTATCAGTCAATCAATGCAAAGCCTCAGCTCTCTGGAGAAGGCTTTGATGGAGCCTGAATCTGGAGAGGAAGGAAGGAAGGAAGGAAGGAAGGAAGGAAGGAAGGAAGGGGAAGAGGATGACCAATCACAAGGTGAAGAGACTCAGTTTTGGTGCTGATGACGGCACCTTTGGAAGATCTGAAAGACCAGGTTAGATCATCATGAAGGAATTCTATGTGGTCATGAAGAGTTGACAGGGATGTGATGTCCATCAGTCAATCAGTGGAAAGGCCCAGCTCTCTGGAGAAGGCCTTCATTCTGGGAAAGATGGAAGAGGACAAGCAATCAATTGAAGTGGGGATAGGGGACATTGTTGGAAGACCTGAAGGACAAATTTGGGGACAGTTCATCGTGGTGAAGGTCCACCTATGTGTCTCAAAGTCCCCCCCCCCTTTTTTTTTTATTTAGGGAAGAAGAAAAAGAAGACATTTCACTTCTTATCCAAGAAGCTTCACCAGTTGTAATTGGAGGGAAACTATGACCTGGATGACTGAGAGTCTCCATAAACATCCAGCCATGTTCAGAATTCCATGCTAGCTCAGGGATTCTGGGAGTTGAAGTCCACGAATCATGAAAGGGCCATCGTTCCTGACCCTGATCTAAGTGGTCACAAGAGTCAACAGTGACTTGACAGCACATATTCGAACACGATTGAGAGTTCACAATCGTTCTCACATGACTTTGGAGGCTGTTATTTGACTTTGCATCACGTTGCTTTCCTATTCTTTTAAAAAAATGATCCAAAACTCACAAAGTCAGGTGGCATAGGATGTTTGGTTCAGAGGTCCGTGGTAACCTTGCTCCCTTTTTACGTTAACACACACAAATACATGTAGCTTCATTGGCTACGCTGACTATCATAAGGATTAGCAGCTTGCTTTTAAAGTTTGGGAGAGGCTCATTGACAAAAACATCTCCATGAATGAAATTGGGAGAGAAAGAGAGCAGTTCTTGTTCTTAAAGGGCTATAAGAAGAATGATTGGGACAGAATTAGAAGGAATTAGGATAAGATTTGCAAATTTTACTCATCTCCCCCCCCCCCCGACTTCGGTTTTTATACATTTTTTATTAAACATTTTTTAAAAGGAAGGAAGTACAAAGAAAAAGAAACCGAAGAGGAAGCTCTAAAAATACAAGAAAGGAGAAAACTAAAAGAAAAATAGAACAGGAGAAAAAGTGACTTTCAATCTTCTTTACAGCTATTATAAAAATTTACTTGTTACTGTAGGGTTACACTATAACTCTCTCCTCTCTATTATTTATCCCATCCAGTCATCAAAACCATGAATCATGAATGCATTTTTTTTTTCTGTTTTGCACAAAATGTCTATAAGGGGTCTCCAGTCAGTGATATTTGTCTTCTCTCTCAACAAAAAAAAAAGTCAATTTAGCCGTCTCAGCAAGTTCCCTCGTCTTCTTTCATTGTGGGTAGAACTGAATCGTTCCATCTTTATGGACATAATAATCTCGCTGCCATTATCGTGTTCAAAAACAGAAACCCATGCCTTTTCCCCAACTGTTTCTTCACTCTTCCCAATTAACCTTCCCTACTCCTGTCATTTTAGCACTCTACAAGTAAGCTCTTCCCAAGGAGAATAATCCACTCTAAAGTACTGACTGGGCTGGGGCAGTTAAAACCCTTTCCGAGTTTACCCTTTTATTATTATTTGGCTTGCCATTTTACAAAGACGGGAGTAGGGGTTTTTTTTTTCCCCCCGTACATCGCCTCAGCATAGAGAGGAAAGTCTGGGTTACATTTTACCCTTGCAAATTAGAAAATTAGTATGCCACCTGCTTTAAAAATAAATGGAAAAAATGAATTGGGATGCAGAGAAGAGTCACTAAGGTGATTAGGGGACTGGAGGGTAAAACACAACCAGTTTGGACCGGTTCAGATGACTGCGGGTGGGTCCCACCTGGACGTAATGTCATCCTATTAGCCATGTTTTCGAGGCTGGGCGCATGCGCTATTCTGACGTAGGCTTACTGAGTCATTACAAGACACAATTAGTCCCAAACAAACCTATTTTATTGTAACAGCTGAGCATTACTAAATTGTAAATAATTACAAATTATTTAATAGTTTTTAAACTTTTTTAAATTTATGGTGTATGGTGTTTTTATTCTGGCTGTACACCGCCCTGAGTCCTATGGGAGAAGGGTGGTATAAAAATGTAATTAAATAAATAAATAAATAAATAAATAAATAAATAAATAAATAAATAAATTATGTTCATTCCCAGCTCCCAATTAGTTGCAAAACAAGTCCTTCGGAAGAAGTCCTTCGGGATAATCACCAAACTTAATCTTCTTTGACACCCTGCCAAAGGCCTTACTTGGCAAAGCCCCACGGAGTTCAGAAACAAACAAGAGATGCCGACTGGAAACAGAGTTAGCAATGTTGCTTTCCTGCAAAAGGTCCCAAGTGCCTTTGTTTCTCTTTTAAGCCTTATGGGAGGGGCCAGTCATCTCCTGGCCTTACTCCCGAGTCGTCCCTTGGACAACCATTTGTCTGAAATGGTATAGGGCTTCCTGCCTTAGCAAGGGGTTGGACTAGAAGACCTCGGTGGTCTCATTTGTGTTTCTTTGGGGAAAAAAATAGCCCTTGATTCTTAACTATTGCTTGAAATCTTGAGTTTTCAAAAGGATCGGCGGTGAGGTATGACAATGGCCGAGGATGCTATTTAAACCCACAAACATACTGTTGACTTTTGAATGTCAGTCATACAGCCATAAGTGGGAGGAGATGGGTGGTGGGAACGATGAGAAGATTAATAGTAGTGCAGACTTAGTGACTAGTTTGACAGTGTTGAGGGAATGATTTGTTTAGCAGAGTGATGGCGTTGGGGATAAAACTCTCCTTGTGCCTAGTTGTTCTGGTGTCCAGTGCTCTATAGCGTCGTTTTGAGGGTAGGAGTTGAACTAATTTATGTCCAGGATGCGAGGAGTCTGTAAATATTTTCCCGGCCCTCTTTTTGACTCATGCAGTAGACAGGTCCTCCATGGAAGGCAGGTTGGTAGCCATGTTTTTTTTTTCTGCAGTTCTAATGATCCTCCGAAGTCTCCGTCCGTCTTGTTGGGTTGCAGAACCAAACTGGGGGAAAATGTGTATTATAGTTAGAGGGCCTGGCGTTCATTTGAACAGGGCAGGTTCCAGGCTGGAAGAGAGGAAGCCCCCTAGGAGAAGCTGGCCGGCCTCCATCGAATCGGTTTCCTTTTGGCCCATCCTTGCCCTTTGCTAAATTTATAGCTATCGGATTCCCCCAGGAATGTTAACCATACCAGCCACGGACGGAGGCCGATCCGTCCAAGCTACACCCACAAACACCCGTCGTGTCTCTGCGGGGTGTGAGCGAGCTTTGGCAACGCCCGAGCTTTGTGTGCAGCGAAGAAACCCTTGCGGTAAAAATAAAGCTTTTTCTAAAAATGACCCACACACAAACACACACAGACACACACACACACGGCTATTTTAGAATCCCGGAATAGCTTTCCCTGCTGCCGCGTTATCTCCAGCCTATTTTTAATTCCTCAGCAGAGAGAAATTGTCTTCGGGTCTGTTTTTCTAAGTGGTCATCTGTGGCCATTGATGAGCTGGGATTCTTCATTTGGGCCTCTTGTTTTTGTACGGCAAACAAAACCAGTGGGTTTTCCTGGTGGGTTTTTCCCAGTCTTTGCAGCGAACCTGAAAGAAATTACAGAAGAGAAATCTCTCTGTAGATCACCTGTCCGCTTCTGCAATGTTACACATATCCCTCCTGATTTTCAGCATCTACTTTTGCTGCACCGTTTCCTCTCCAGCTGTAGGGAAATCCCTCGGGTTTTTGGTAATAATATTATAGCTTCCTTTTTCTCCCCCCTCCTTCTCCCTCCCCTTCATTCCTTTCTCTCCTGCTGTGCTTCTTAGCACAATCGTTCATGATATTTGCCAGCCACAGTGGCTGCTCGTTTCCCAAAAGGATAGGACCCAAATCCCTTCAGTCAGTAGCTTATTTTGTCCCTCCTTACACCCCATAATTGGGACATGGTGGCTCAGTGGCTAAGACGCTGAGCTTATCAATCAGAAGTTTGGCAGTTCGAATCCCTAGCGCCGCGTAACGGGGTGAGCTCCCGTGACTTGTCCCAGCTTCTGCCAACCTAGCAGTTCGAAAGCACATAAAAAAAATGCAAGGAGAAAAATAGGGGCCACCTTTGGTGGGAAGGGAACAGCGTTCCGTGCGCCTTTGGCGTTGAGTCATGCCGGCCACATGACCACGGAGAAAGACCTTCCCCTATACTCACCCACCCACCTACCCCTTGCAAGCCTCCCCTTCGGCCTCCCAAATTGGAAAGCGGCCCTCCCGGCTTGCCTTCTACCTGCCCTGCTGCTGATTCCGTCCCCCCCCCACCCTTCCTTCGGTGCCTGAACAGATTGGATGTCATTAGGCACAGCTGAGCTCAGTGGGGGAAGACAGACACATATGCGTGAGTGTGCACACACACACACACACACACACACACACAAACATTCTTAGTAAGAGCAGGGAGAACAGCAGACCGGAGGCAGAGGGGAAAAAATAGCTTTTTGCACCCTGGAAGAGACGTTGCTATTCTCTCTTCCTGGCTCCTGGCATCCTCCTCTAATTGCCCCACCTGCAAAAATGACTGGATGGGGGGTGAAAAACCCCTGCCATTAACCTGTTAAAAGACTTCCTCATCGCCCCTGTCGGCAGGAGAGGATGACAAAAAATTGACCTCTTCCAGCATCAGTCCAGTTTTGGGATTCCTCCCAAGTTGCCAAGGTGGTGTCTGTCTGACTGTCTGTCTGTTTCTCTCTCCCTCTCTCTCTCTCTCTCCCTCCCTCTCTCTCTTTCTCCCTCCCTTCCTCTCTCTCTCTCTCTCCCTCCCTCTCCCGCTCTCTCTTCCCCTCCTTCTCCCTCTCTCTCTCCCTCCCTTCCTCTCTCTCTTTCTTTCTTTCTCTCTCATCCTCCTCCCGCATTCTTCATTTTCTAGATTCTAATGGTCGGTTTGCATCTCTGACCGCCTGTGTGTCTGGTTAGCTAAAAAAGGGCAAGCGTCCATGCTTGGCAATCTGTCACCTGTCCTTGCCTTCCTCAGCCCCTGCCCCCAGAATGTCCAGCCCCTCAAGTCTTCTTCAGTTCAAGCCGGGCTAAGCATTTAACCAAGCCAATTGCACGTCGCAGGCCGAAAACCTTCCGATTCAGAAGCATCAAACCTTCCAATCCCAGGAGCGACGGAGAAGTCCTCTTGGCCTAGTTCGCCATCCCCCCGGCGAAAAGGGGAGAGAGAAGGCAAAATGGAACATTTTAAGTTTAGCTTTGTTTTACGTTTCTGCACCACACTATAAAAAAGATGTGGAGACTCTAGAAAGAGTGCAGAGAAGAGCAACCAAGAGGATTAGGGGACTGGAGGCTCAAAGATACGATGAACGGTTGCAGGAACTGGGCATGGCTTGTCTAGTGAAGAGAAGGACCAGGGGAGACAGGATAGCATCTTCCAATATTTGAGGGGCTGCCCCAGAGAGGAGTGGGGGGAGTGGGTCAGGCTATTTTCTAAGGCACCCGAAGGCCAGACAAGGAACAATGAATGGAAACTGACCAAGGAGAGATTCAACCTAGAAATAAGGAGGAATTTTCTGACCGTGAGAACCATCAACCCGTGGAACAGAAGTTGCCTTCAGAAGTTGTGGGAGCTTCATCCCTGGAGGCCTTCAAGAAGAGACTGGACTGCCCACTGTCAGAAATGGCATAGGGTCTCCTGCTCGGGCGGGAGGTTTGACTAGATGACCTCCAAGGTCCCTTCCAGCTCTGTTCATCTGTATCTCCCATTATACTGGGAAGCACATGTGATGCAAGGATAGAGCTGAGCCGCTTTGCCATTCAGATGAATTCCATCCTCTCTCTCTCTCTCTCTCTTTCTCCCAGGAGATTTTCCAGGCAGCAGATCAGGAAGAAAAAAGGAGCAGAGGAAGAGAGCTTCCAGGGAGGCAGCAGAGCACGGAGTCTTTTGCAGCTAACCATCAAGGGACCGTGCCAGGGTTTTCCGTAGCTGGCTTTTCCCTTGGCTCCCCTCCACGGGTGAGTTTGCGGCCAACTGTTATCCAAGGGTCCTGAGACAAGTTCCTTTTCCCACAGTCCCTGTCGTTTAGGGAGGTCAGAGGCCGGTGCTTTCAATTAGCCGGAATGGCTGGCCGGCTCTCTGTTTCATTTTTATTTTATTTTATTTTTGCTGGCCCCTTCCTCTCGAATCCATGGCGCCCTAGAAGAGAATTGCTTCATTCCAATGGGAAAACCCATATTGGAGGGCCTGCTTCTCCCCTACGATCATTGGGAAGCGGGACCTGCCACTAACCTCTTGCTGGCCCATCGGGAATTGAATTTGTGGGGCCTTGTGGGAAAATGGAAAGGAGAATTTCAACCAGCTGCTTTCCAGGGTTGTTGTTGTCGTTTGTCGTTTTTAGTTGTGCAGTTAATGCAGTGGGGAAATCTGAACCGGTTTACCACAGGCTTGCTGGCTGCGCATGCCAAAAGAAGGCATGGGGTAAGTAGGACAGCCTGCGGTGGGAGGGGGCGCTGTGATCAGCTGTGGCGCGGGATCTTCGGAGCCTTTTTTTAACCTTTTAAAAGCATTTTTTAACAACCTATTCGCCTGAATAAGTTATAAAAAAATGCTTTAAAATTTTTTTTTTTTAAAGGCTCTGACAATCGCGCGCCACGGCTCTTGCTCATCGGAGCCTTTTTTTTTTTTTTTTTTTTTTTACTTTTATAAAACATTTTTACTACCGATTCCAGAGAACCGGTAGTAAAAAAAAAATGCCTTAAAAGTTAAAAAAAAATAGCTCCAACAATCAGCTGAGCAACATGCGATCTTCGGAGCTTTTTTCTTGTTCTTTTTTTTTCCTTGTTCTTTTTTCTTTTTTTTTAAAGCATTTTTAACTACCGGTAGTAAAAAAAATTGCTAAAAAAGAAAAAAAAAGTTCCGATGATTACGCGTCGCTCACCTGATCGTCGGAATTTATTTTTTTTTTAACATTTTTTTTTACTACCAGTTCGGCAAACCAATAGCCTTTTTTACTACCGGTTCAGGCGAACTGAACCGAACTGGGAGCATTTCACCCCTGAGTTAATGGCAGTAATGGTCTTCCCAGGTTCCATCGTGTCCTTTATCCTTCCTTTTGGAGATTGTGCTTCTGAGTTTCGAGACTTCCCCTTTCATTCTTTATATATAAATATACATATACATATACATATAAATATAAATATAAATATAAATATAAATATAAATATAAATATAAATTAAATATAAATATAAATATAAATATTTGGATGTGACTTCACTGAACTAGGGCTGCAGAAAAATCTTGGTTTATGTAGGAAAACCCTGGCACGCGCTCGCTCTCTCTCTCTCTCTCTCTCTCTCTCTCTCTCTCTCTCTCTCTCTCTCTCTCTCTCTCTCTCTCTCTCAAATATATATATATTCTGAGGTTTTCGCGGGTATTTGTATGTAGGTCTTTGGTTATTCGGGTCTTCTCCCGCGTAAAATTGGAAGTGTCTTGGCGACGTTTCGACGAAGTCTCATTCGTCATCTTCAGGCTGGTGTTCTCGACAAGCTGGAGAATAAGCCAAAGGAACCTTTGAATGAAGTCAGTCAGTTTCAAATATCACCTCCCAGCGATATTCATTACTGCCCAGCTGTAGAGCCGTACCTGGGCCCTTAGGCCGGGAAGCTGCTCATGGAAGAGCCATCAAGACAATTTAAAAAGAGAGAGAGAGAAGGAAAATTAAAAAAAACAAAAACAAAAAACAGGAAGAGGGATTAGAGCCAGCGTTGGCCAATTTTCCCATTCCAAAGTGAAAATATTCCGGTAGTTTTGAATTTCTTGCATTTTTAGAGTACGCCTTTCCACTGAACCGGTCTAAACGCTCCTCCGTTTCAGAACGCCTCCAGGTTCCTTCTTATTTAAAATGAACTGCTTGGTTCTCTGCCAAACCTCCCTAGAGAAATAATGGTAGAAAATCGGGGGGGGGTGTTGCAGTACAGTTTTATAGTGTGGGGTTCCCCCCCACCTTCTCTTTAAAGTCCCTCCTTCTGTTTAGCGCCAAAAGAAAATTCACCCATTTTGGCGGAGGCGGGAAGGCGAAATATATTTTAATCCCTTTAATATTTTAAAATTTAATTATTTCCAAATTGGGTTAGCCAGCCTGACAAGCACGCCGCATTCAAAACAGAGAGCCCAGAGGCGGCTTTAGGAATTAGATGAGAAGAAAGAGAGAGAGAGAGAGAGAGAGAGAGAGAGAGAGAGAAATATTACTTTTTTTTTCTTTGCTTTGAGGCGAGAAGTTGAAGGACCGACATTCCATTACTCCGTCTGTCTGCTGAATTCATTTAACATCTGTGGCTTAAATGGAATAGCTCTAAAGAGACTGTCTGCAGGCTGTGCTTGGCTTGTTAAGGGAATTCTCAAACCTGATCGGGCTGTTGCGGTGGAAATAATGCCAGCTCACTAAAGCTGAGTTTAGGAGCGAGCGAGCGAACCCAACGTTGGGCTTTGTCAACCGCGATTGACGGTTTAGCGGGTTCATAGAATCATAGAGGCCAAAGGGACCTCGGAGGTCCCCTATAAACCGGATCCCTGCTCTGTGCCAGGAGAAGTGTTTCCGGCATCTGGCTGTCTATCCTCTGTTGGTCAACCTCCAGCGAAGGAGAAGGCAAACCCCCTCATGGCGTAGTCTGCTGCATTGGCCAGAAATTCCCTCTTCACATTTAGCACATAAATCCTTCCTTGCAAATCTAATCCATTGGTTCTTGTCTCCTGGGGCAGCAGAGTTGCACTCCTTTTGAGCAAGAGTCCTTAGATACTTGAAGATTATCACATCTCTCCTCCGTGGTCTCTTCTGTAGACCACAAGATCCCCAGATCCTTTAACTATTCCTCCTGGGGCAGAAGTGTCCAACCTTGGCAACTTTTAAGACTTATGGACTCTTTAATTCCCAGAATTCTTCAGCCAGCTTGGGGAAGTCCACGGCAGAGGTGGGATACAGCCAGTTCGGATTAGTTTAGGCAAACCGGTAGCTAGCGACTTGCAGGAGGGGGGCTTGCCCACCCGCCCGGGCGCAATCCTGTCCTATATCGCTGTGTTTTGTGATGCCGCACGCATGCGCGGATGGCACGTGAGGGAATTGCTGTGTTCTTTGACATTGCACGCATATGTGGATGGCGCATGCAAGCGAATTGCCGTGTTTTGTGACGGTGCACAGATGGCGCGCACGCACACATTTCCAGTGCTGGTTGTTGCAGTTATGTGAAGGCCACCTCAGGTCCAGGGAAAGTCCACAAATCCACAGGAAGTCCACAGGTCTGGAAGCTGCCAAGGATGGACACCCCTTATACCCAGGTCCTGGTTTCCAGATCTCTCATCTCCTTGAGAGCCCTCCCCCCCACCCCAAATTTGTTCCACCCAATCACTTGTCTTCCTTGGATTTGGGGTGCTCAGGACATCCAGAAACCAGCCTGCTTCCAACCTCCAGAGAGCCTCGGGAGGGAAGCAGTTTTCGCCCTCCCGGAGGCTCCTGGAAACCAGCCTGTTTCCAATCTCCAGAGAGCCTCGGGAGGGAAGCAGTTTTCGCCCTCCCGGAGGCTCCTGGAAACCAGCCTGTTTCCAATCTCCAGAGAGTCTCGGGAGGGAAGCAGTTTTCACCCTCCCGGAGGCTCCTGGAAACCAGCCTGTTTCCAATCTCCAGAGAGTCTTGGGAGGGAAGCAGTTTTCGCCCTCCCGGAGGCTCCCGGAGGCTCCCGGAAACCAGCCTGTTTCCAACCTCCAGAGAGTCTTGGGAGGGAAGCAGTTTTCGCCCTCCCGGAGGCTCGAACAAACCATCTGGAGCCTGGGGAGGGCGAAAAACAGGCCTCCCAGAAGTTCCAGAAGTCCAGAAATGAGCCTGTTTCTAGTTTCTAGAGGGCCTCTGGACCCTAGGGGAAGCAGTTTTCGCCCTCCCGGAGGCTCGAGCATAGCATCCAGACCCTGGGGAGGGTAAAAAACAGGCCTCCCAGAAATTCCAGAAGTCCAGAAACAGGCCTGTTTCTGGCCACTGGACCCTGGGGGAAGCAGTTTATGCCCTCCCGGAGGCTCAGGGAAAGCCTCCGGAGCCTGGGGAGGGTGAAAAACACCCCCCCCCTCACTGTGGTGCAGGCGACGCCCACCATGGCCACGCCCACCCAGCAACCGGGCAGCGAACCCGTTGCTTAAGGATCTGAAGCTCACCCTCGTTTCCCATCCCAGGAGAAGACGGGAGTAGGGAAGTTCGTTGGGTGTCCTTCGCGACTTCAAGTAGACGAGAAGATCCCGAAGAGGAAAAGTTGGAACCGGCCAAATTTGGATGAGCTGATCCTCTTAACTCTTTTATACGGGAGCTTCAGAAGTTCCTCCTTTGTTTTGCCTTGAAAGGCAGGCCCATCTCCACGTCAGGAGAGACCAAATGGAAGAGTTACGATCCTTCTCCGGGTGTTTCTCAGTATACTTTTAATCGCCCTCTCTATTGTCGGTTGATAAAACCTTGGGAGATTGGTGGAAGACTGCTGTGCCTGCTTGATCTTGGTGGGAGGTACTGCTGGGTTACCTTTCATCTCCAGATGTTGCTGAAAATGCCCAGAAGTGAAACACTTGTAATTAAGTATGAATCTTTTGTCTTTCCCCCTCCCCTTCCTTCCAGTTGTCTGCCGAGGGTTTACAGCAGACCAAGGAAAGCTCTTGTAATATTTGGAATGGCCAAGAATTTAAACCAGGCTGAAGCAGAACAATATTTTTACCATCTCCAGTGGATCGCAAGATCAGCTGGAGGTACCAAGGATACCAGCTGGAGGAAGGGCAGCTGAATTCCTGATTTGTGAGGTCTTCAATTACCCCTGCTTTCCAAAGACGTATTTTTTTTCAACCCTTGTTGGCTTCCTGGGTGCAAATAGATTTCGGGGCAGGCATATATAATTGTTGCTATGCTTGCGCCAACGTTGTTTAGCTTTTCGGAAAACCAGCCAAGGTTGGCTCAGTGAGTAGGTCACCTGAGGTGTATGTATGTATGTATTGATTGATTGATTGATTGATTGATTCTATTTATATGCCGCCCTTCTCCGGAGACTCAGGGCGGCTTACAATGCATTAAGAGTTGGCTATAAGTCTAAGCTTAACTTCACCACGTGCCATGTCTTTCAAAAAGGAAGCTCGCTCAATCGTCATTTTCCGGGCAGCTCCAGAAACCCTGCCAAGATTGCAGTAGCCAAACTGGGTTTCGTGGCGCAGTGGTTAGACAGCAGTATTGCAGTCCTGACTCTACCCACTGCCGGGAGTTCGATCCTGACCGGCTCAAAATTGACTCAGCCTTCCTTCCATCTTTCTGAGGTGGGTAAAATGAGGACCCAGACTGGGGAGGGTTGTAAATTTCTATTCTGTTCTATTCTGTATTCTATTCTATTCTAATAGTCTAATTGCATTGAAGCGAAAACGAGGCCTCGGTCTATATATTCCACAATCGAAGCTGGCACAGCTGGGAGAAGTGGTACGCCGGTTGGGGCTGGCAGGTCGCCCAAAAAACTTTTGCGAAGGCACAGTGTGAAACTGCGGAGAGTAAGCTGCTGATGACGCAGTATTTTTTAGAAGGATGGAGTCAGTTGGCAGCTGTTCCTTCCATGGCTCTGAGGGTTGTCTCCAGCCCTGTTGTCATCGAGAGGACCACAGGTGGTATACACACCCTGGAAAACACCCAAAAGAGGAGGGGCCACAGATGGTAGGAGGGGAAAGACAGAAGAGCTCACGGTGTTATTTGGGGACTGCAGCTCAGATTGTCAAGGCCTCTGTGTGTGTGTGTGTGTGTGTGTCCCCCTAAAGATTTTGTTTCATCCATCGCTGGGAATTTCTCTGAAATCAAGTACAGGAATTAGCTAAGTGAGCTACCTACCATAGGTATGAATAAGGCTGTCTACCTGCTTCATTTGTCTCTTTTGATCCCCCTCTCTTGCACTCAAGCGTGCTTCTGGGCGGGTTTCCGCCGTGCCCCTGAAATGTGCCACCACCAATTTTCCCAAAGGTCTGTGTCACTTCTAGGGCTCTGTGTTAATGACCCTGAGCGAGAGAAGAAGAGCCAGAGATTACAATAGTGGCCAAAATTGTGGAAATCATTTGGGAAAAGTGTATTTTTGAGGTTTGATGGCTAATATCTTTAGTGACGCTTCAAAGTTTAAAAAAGCGATTTCCAACTGCTTTTCACACTTAACGACCATCACAGCATCCTCGCAGTTATGTGATCGAAATTCAGATGCTCGGCAACTGACTCATATTTATGACGGTTACAGCCTCGCAGGGGGGAATCACATGATCCCTTTGCACGACTGTGAGGAAGCCAGATTCATTCGACTCACTTAACATCTGCAGTGATTCAATTAACAACGGCAGCAAGAAAGCTCGTAAAACGGGGCCGAAGCTCACTTTTTAACCACTGTCTCGCTTTGCAACTGAAATTTGGGGCTCAATTGTGGTCATCAGTTGAGGACTACCTCCTTGTGAGGCCTGGGTAGTCCTAATTTCATAACCTTTTCCGGAAAGTTTTGGGACTGGCCAAATCTGTTTCTGGGAGCTGCTGTTGATTAATTCTGCTTGTCAAAGTTTCTTATTAGTGTTATTTATCATCATTTATCTTATCTCCATCTATTCATCCAGTGAATATCAGAATCTTTAGCAGGGTGGATAAAAATCACTGGGTTTTTTTTTTTAAAAAAAATAAAGTTTAAAAATTTAAATTGGATTTTTTTAAAAATTTAAATCAGATTTTTTTTTAAAAAATTTATCATTTATTTTAATAAAATGCTTTTGGAGGAAAAAAAATCTATCTAAAGATAGTTTTTCTTTTTAAGATACATTAATAATTGAGTTGATTCAGCATATAACGGAGCTTAGTTATGTAGAATGAGCCTGTATATTCTGCAATTTTGGGACTGTCGGTGACTCAACAGCAGGTCAGAAGAGAAGCCGTTGTGGGGCAGAGATGACAGTTGCTCTTTCAAAATTATGATTTAAACCGAGTTGATTTTAAATCAAATCCACCCTGATCTTTAGGCTGAGTTTTACTAATAAGTCATGTTCCAACTGAGACCCCAGACTCTTTATTATTGCCATTATGACAATTACTACTGTTCATAATCCATTCTTGTTCAGGATTGATTCTCAGGGTGTTTGCTGTAGCTTATATATATATATATATATTTAAATATTCAAAGGGGAAATCCAAGCACGGCCACCTGCCTCTTAACAGCCATAATCGATAGTTCGTTTGCAGCTTGTTCAATCAATTGATTTAAATTTGAGAGCAGTGGCTTAACTGTACTTCCCCGATGCTTTTCATGTTCAGCTGAATTTATCCCCATCGAATCACACCCTAACCCCCAAGCCAGGTTGAATTCTTCCTGCAGAAAAAGCGAGTCACGATTAAAACTTCAGTTTGGGTCAAACTGTCGTATGAACCCAGTTCTGGGGTTTAAAAGGGATGGAGCCAGCCCCATTACCCATCATTAAACAACCCCCTCATGGAAACTGGGGAGGCGGGTTGGACTAGATGACCTCCAAGGTCCTTCCGACTCTGTTAATCTGTACCAAAATGCGGCTCTAACTTAAAAGTAAGTTGCTATATTAAGGTTAAGGTTTAACTGGCGAAATTAAATATGTATAAAGGCACAATACATTGCCGTCAGGCTAATCTGGAGTAAATGAAGGCTTCAAATTAAGCCTCACTGGCGCTATCGGTGGAAGAACCTGGATATCCGCGTGGCAATCTGAAAGCACCCCACAATGCAAAGCTGGATTCTCCAGGCGAAAGCCTGCAAAGGGGTCACTTTACAACCCCTAATATCCGTCTCCTTCCCTGCCTGAAAAAATCAAAGCCCACCCCCACAACTCCCTTCCATCTATATTTCTCTCCCACATCTGCCTCCCCAACCATTCCAAGGCTTCTTAAATTCTGAATATAAAGCCATGATATAACCCATGATATAACAGCCTGTTGAAACCAAATCGCGCTCCTTTTGCTACTCTTGAGTTCGAATCCCTAGTACAGCTCTCTTGCCTGAGCAGAGGGCTGGACTAGATGACCCCCCAAGGTCCCTTCCCTCTTTCTTACTGTTACTGAGACGTTCCCCTCGCCTCCTCAGAGGCCTGCTTTAGCTCTGCAGAGATTGTCTGTGTGTCTTAAGGCAGGGAGCTTAACTTATTATATATTTGTTTGGTGCCGCGCGCCTGTTTATGCCCAACTGTGTTTTTATTTGACTAAAGCAAACACCGCCGGAGACGCCGCGCGCCCGCACCTAATTTGATGGCTCACAGATGTCAGGTAAGAGCCTTCATTTACTAAGACGGATGCTCCTTAAACGCAGGAGGCGTCTGGATGGCATTTTCTTCGCTGCTCATCTGTTCAGGGAGGATCTAAAGGGGCTTCCCCCTCAGTTTTTGGTTCTTTAAAGAGGAGGAATTATCGAGCCACAGGGTTGGGAGGAACACTCGAGGTCTTCTAGTCCAACCCCTTGCTCAGCCAGGAAGCCCTATACCCATGAAGGCGAACCTCTGTGGGCACACGAACATGCACGCCGGCCAGCTGATTTTCGGGCCTTCTGGGCCCACCGGAAGTTGGGAAAAAGCCTCCGGGTAGGGGGAAGGCCGTTTTCACCCTCCCCAGGCGCCTAGAAAGCATCTGGAGCCTGGGGAGGGCAAAAAAACCCGGGGCCTACCGGACCCACCATGCCATCGTGTGCCAAAAGTAGGAGCACGGGGAATCACGCACGCATGTGCAGGGGGTGGGGCACATTGAATTATACACCATCAATGCTGTATACCATTCCAGACATGTGGCTGTCCAGTCGCTTCTTTAAAAAGTTCCAGTGATGGAGGAAGCCACCATTTCTAGTGGCAAGTTGTTCCACTGGTTAATTGTTCTCACTGTCAGGAAATTGCTCCTTCGTTCTAAATTGCTTCTCTCCTTGGTGAGTTCCCACCCATTGCTTCTTGTCCTGCCCTCAGGGGCTTTGGAGAATAGCTTGACTCCCTCTTCTTGGGGGCAGCCCCTGAGATATCGGAAGACTGCTCTCATGTCTCCTTCTTTTCATCAGACTAGATACTGTATATCCAGTTCTTTATATATTTTAGCCTCCAGTCCCCTAATCCTCTTTGTGGCTCTTCTCTGCACTCTTTCTAGAGTCTCCACATCTTTTTTTAAAAAATCTTTTCTAGAAGGGTCTATCAAGGTAGGCCTTGTGCGAAGTGCATCTTTCCAACAGGCTAACCCTGATTTATCTTAGCTTTGATTCCCCGGAGCGGGAAGGGGCCTGCGCGATCCCATCCCCGGGATCAAATTTAGCCATCAGGGCATCTTGCTGGAAATTGGAAGGGGGTTTAAGAGAGCCAGCGCAGGCCAAAGAGAAGCATTGCCAATTTTTGCTTCCCCCCTCCCCCCCCAAAGATTGGTTCTGCTTTTTTTTCCCTCCTTCAGATCCAGTTTGACTCGTCACTGCTGGAATTTTAAAACCGAGCCCGGCAAACTTTTCGGGAACGCAATTCCATTTTTTATTTTTATTTTTTTATTTTTTGGCTTGGCAAAACTGGTCTCTAATCCAGAAAAACTTTGCCACCAAGTTGTCTGGCCCAATGTTTCCCAAAAGGCTGCCTATCCCCCTCCCACCCCCCCCCATTCCTGTTTTTCAGACGACAATCCCAGATGTCGGACCCCCCAACCCCACCCCACCCCAACGGCTTTTGATATACGGCGCTGCTGAAAATCTGGTCCTTCCTCTCGTTTCTTCTCCTGGGCCTCCCTCTGCTCCGGCTCTCTTAATTCGAGGAGGGAAGCGCTGTGCAGATGCTCGCCAGATGTTGAATGTTTTACTATATTTCGGCATGTTTGCCCCGATGGTGTTACTATGGTGATAGCAGATTTCACGAGCGGGATGAATTAATCGAGCGGGGCTTGTCTGCGGTTACCATAGCATTCATTCAAACAAACATTCTCTCACACGAGCGTGTGTGTAGAGTGTATGTGTTTCCACCCCACTTTTCTTTTTCTTTTTCTTTTAATGACCTAACTGATGATTTTACCACTCGCTTTTCTTTCTTGTCACCTGGGAGGTATTTTGTGCCAGCTAAGCACAGCTGATCCAATTAGATTTCTCCCTTTTCGCCAGGAGAAAAAAATTGTGCCTTTTTTTCTTTTCTTTTCTTTTTTTTTCTTTTCTTTTCTTTTCTGCCTCTCCGTCCATCCGTCTGTCCATCTGTCCGTCGCACAATAGCATTGTCGTTTCAGGGTTCAAGCCGCTCTGGTTTTTCTTCTCAGCTTCCTCACACCACTGGATCTCCACTCAGCTCAGCAAGGTAGGGTCCCCCCATCAGATCCTCCCTCTCACTGGATTTCCAAATCCAGTGGATTACATCCGAACACGAAGGGCGGATTCACACAACTCGCTCGCTCGAGCCCTCCGTGGGGATGCAGGCGTTGATCAGAGGTGGTAGTGGCGGCCTGCCCAACCGCCCCGGTCCTGTGTCATCCTATTTACCCACATTTTCTAAGTCGCGCGAGGTGAGCAAAGCACACACATGGAAGGTTGCACGCATGTTTTAGAAGGTGTGCAAGTGAAGCGAGGGTGCCTGTGCAGACGCCCACATTTGTACACAGAGAACCGGTGGTAAAATTCTGTGAAACCCAACTCTGGCGTTGATGCTTTCTTAACCAGGATTGATGGTTTAGTGTGCTACAAGAACCCAGCCGCTACCTAACAGTGAAAACACACACACACACACACACACAAACTTCTACAGGTAGTCCTTAACTTAACAGCAGTTCATTTAGTGACTGCTTAAAGTCACAGCCACTCTAAAAACAGTGACTTATGACCGTTTTTCGCAATTACAGATCGAAATTCAGACACTCGACAACGGTTTGCCGTATCCCGGGCTCACGCGATCCCCTTTTTTCAACCTTCTGACAAGCCAAGTCGATGCGAAACCAAGTTTTGCGTCACAACCGTGCTGCTCACTCAACAACTGCGGCGAGAAACGGGGCAAAACTCACTTAACAAATGTCTCGCTTTACAACAGAAACTTGGGGGGGGGAGCGCTCGCTTGCGGTTGTAAGTCGAGGACTTGCCTGTACTTTAATGCAGTTTGAGTTATCGCTTGCCCGTTCCTTGGCAACCCATTTTCCTGCTCCATCCCCTTAAAACTCAAAGCCACAATCCTTTTTTTTTTTTTTGACTATCCCCTGGTTACCTTCCAATCCACAACCCCTCATCCCTTCGACTTCTGTCCTCAGCCATCAAAGTCTAAACAAGCACCTAGGATAGTCATCGGGGAGACAACAGATCATTGTTTGTGCGGCTGGGTGGGCAAACGGCGGCCCCAGAAGCACCTCGGTTCCTTGCCAAGCCAAACAGGAATCGTGGCACCTCCCTATATTGCAACTGCGAGGAAGTTTTTGGACCAGCCAATAGATGCCAAGGGCAGAGACCCTGGCCTCTTCATGCCAATATAGCATCATTGCAAATAGCAGATGCTGGCTGGAATAACAGAGTTGGGAGGGACCTCGGAGATCTTCTCATCCAACGCTAGCCAGCTGATAGTCGGGTGTGCATGGGTACCAAAATCCAGAAGTTTAGGTTTTCCGGAGGACAGCCCCGATGAGCGCATGTGCGACATTTCCACACGACCTTTTTGGCACTCGGTTCGCCATCACTGCCCTATACCAAATGGTTGTGTAACCTCTTGTTGAAGCGATGGAGCATCAAGACCTTCTGGTGGCAAGCAGTTCCGTTGGTTGATGGTTCTCCCTGTCAGGAAATGCCTCCTTCATTCTAAGCTGCTTCTCTCCTTGATCAGTTCCCACCCGTTGCTTCTCGTCCTGCCTTCAGGTGCTTTGGAGAATAGCTTGACTCCCTCTTCTTTGGGGCAGCCCCTGAGATATCGGAAGACTGCTGAACCCTCAGGAATCAACGTCCAACCCATTTAGGGGAGGGAGGGCGCCAGGTTGGAGAAAAAGCCCATTTCCAACGCAAGAGATAAAACCCAGCCGAATCCGGGTCAACATTTCTGGTCCATCCCTGCAGTGTTGCTCATATCTTTCCGTTTCCTCTGTAACAATTCCCAGAGTAAGGTTTGGGCATTTCCCACCCCCACCCCCCACCCTTTAAAGTGCCACCCCCTCCCCCAGGGCCCCTCCATGCCCTTTTGCAATAACCGTAATTGCCCCCTAGCCGTCTGCGCCGTGATTCATTTCACCAGGCCCCGCTCGGCGGCCCTCGGCAGACGCTTCATTGGTATTCGGAGTCGCTGCTGTGTCTGTAGCTGCTCTGCACGCTGCCGGGGTCCAGGATCCTCGGGGAGTTGTGCAGCTGTCAAATTGACTTCCATCATCCCCTCCCGGAGCCGAGAGACAAATTATCCAGCCGGCTGTCAGACGAGACGAGGCGATCAAACCTGCAATTTCTAAGTGAATTTTTTTTTTCCTTCCTTTTTTCCTTTTTTTTTTTCCCCCCTTTTTTTCTTTTTTCAAAGAGGAAAGGGAAGCAGAAGAGAAGACGGCCTTCCGCGTGGAAGCGGAACTCAGCCCCCTGGCACCTTGCAAGCCGACAATAGTGGAGGAAGGGGAGAGGTTTCAATCCCTATTTTTTTAAAAAAAGAATACAGAATAGATTAGAATATAGAATATAGAATAGAAAGAATTAGAGTTAGAATAGAATGAATTAGAATAGAATGAATTAGAATAGAATGAATTAGAAAGAATAGAATATTGGAATGAATGGAATAGAATGGAATTTGACTAGAATAGAATATAGAATATAGAATAGAATGAATTAGAATAGAATGAATTAGAAATAGAATAGGAATGGAATGGAATGGAATGGAATGGAATGGAATGGAATGGAATGGAATGGAATGGAATGGAATGGAATAGAATAGAATAGAATAGAATAGAATAGAATAGAATAGAATAGAATAGAATAGAATAGAATAGAGTATAGAGTATAGAGTATAGAGTATAGAGTATAGAATAGAATGAATTAGAGTTAGAATAGAATAGAATTAGAATTAGTATAGAATGAATTAGAATAGAATGAATTAGAAAGAATAGAATATTGGATTGAATGGAATAGAATAGAATTTGACTAGAATAGAATATAGAATATAGAATAGAATGAATTAGAATAGAATGAATTAGACATAGAAATAGAATAGAATAGAATAGAATGCAATAGAATAGAATAGAATAGAATAGAATAAATAGAATAGAATAGAATAGAATAGAATAGAATAGAATAGAATAGAATAGAATAGAATAGAATAGAATAGAATAGAATAGAATAGAATAGAATAGAATAGAATAGAATAAACTTTGACTAGAAGAGAATAAAGAATAGAGGACCGGTAGCGGAAATTTTGAGTAGCTCGGAGAACTGGAAGTAAAAATTCTGACTGGCCCCACCTCCATCTATTCTCTGCCTCCCAAATCCCAGCTGATCGGGAGGAAATGGGGATTTTGCAGTAATCTTTCCCTGGAGTGGGGTGGGCATGGAGATTTTACAATTATCCTTCCCCTGCCACGCCCACCAAGCCACGCCCACAGAACCGGCAGTAAAAAAATTTGAAACCCACCACTGATCCCCTTTCTCTCTCTCTCTCTCTCTCCCTTCTGCAACTTTGGGGCTCACATGAAATCTTGTACATAAGGCCGAGGGGTATTCCCCAGGAGCCCCCCCTCCCCTAAGTGGGACCAAGAGCCTGGAACAGCCCTTCCTCTCGTCCGGCCTTCCCTTCCTCTTCCCCTCCTTCCCTTCCTTTTTCTCCTGGCTGGCTTCCTCCTTGTGCCTTTTATGAAAAGTAGGTCAGAAGCACCAAAAAAAAAAACCCCTTCTCAACTCGAAATCTCTTTCCCGGCAGCTGCCATCTGGCCGGCTTTCCATAGGGCAGGAAGAACCAAAAGGCGGAAACTTCCAGGGGCCTCATAAGCCTGAAGTCGGCCACCCTCCACCCCCTCCTGAGAATTTCGTGCTATTAGGGCAGGAAAGATGGGCTTCGGAGTGATGGGGAGAAATATGCCTCGAAGAGGAGATCGAGAGGCCCTCTTTTTAGGGTGCATTGCGGGAAGGGAGGCCTCGGTCCCTCTCGTTGCACGATCCCACGGTTGAAATCGGTTGTCTGAACGGTTTAAGAATGACTGGAGTCAGATCCCCATCATAATTCCTGAGTCGTACGGAGATAGGGCGGCATACAAATTATATTAAATAAATAAATAAATAAATAAATAAATAAATAAATAAATAAATAAATAAATAAATAAAATAATTCATCGGGCCAGGTGTGGTGCTGCGGGAACCCCTCCTCAACCATCACAGCTTGAAGGTCTATGCACTTCAACTCCCAGAATTCCCCTTCTAGTTTGCAGAATGGGGGATTCTGGGAGTTGAAGTCCACTCGTCTTCAAGGTCCCTTCTTTAAGGGAACACTAATCTTAAACGGAGACTCGGTGGCTCAGTGGCTAAGATGCTGAGCTTGTCGATTGAAAGGTCGGCAATTTAGCGGTTCGAATCCCTAGCTCCGCGTAACGGGGTGAGCTCCCGTGATTTGCCCCAGCTTCTGCCAACCTAGCAGTTCGAAAGCCCGTAAAAAATGCAAGTAGAAAAATAGGGACCCCCTTTAGTGGAAAGTGAACAGCATTCAGTGCATCTTTGGCATTGAGTCACGCCAGCCACCTGACCACGGAGGCGTCTTCGGACAGCGCTGGCTCTTCGGCTTTGAAACGGAGATGAGCACCGCCCCCTAGAGTCAGGAACAACTTAGCACATATGTGAGAGGGGAACCTTTATCTTTACATCTTAAACCAATCCATTTTCTCCCCCTTTGATCAGTTTAGCCCTCCAGGCAAAAGAGCTGGAAGGAAAGAGTGTTTCAAAAAGTCATCCTTTCCCATTATTGGCCTCCCAGAACACGCCTTCCAATACCGATTGGCTGCAGGGGCGGGCAAACCACGCCTACTGGACCTCTCCTCCAATGGTTTGGAGGCAAAGCTGCTGCTTTGAATAGACTTCAGTGACAAGAGGCAGATTTTTCAGCAAAAATTTGCTCTTGTTGGTTTACTTTTTGGGGGGCAAATTATAACCCTAAATCACAGCCTTAAACCTTTTTTTTAAATCGGTGCCCACAAACTCACATTTGAGGTTGCTCTGTGGTGCCACCTCTGACGAGTAAATTAGATCTTCCCTGCACAGGAATCAAAGACAATTTAATACCCACCTATCCAAACCTTCGAAATCCAGTTTATTAATATCGATCGCCCCTTCGGCCCTCCCTTCTCCTTTCCCCAGCATGAATTTAAACCATGTTTAGGTTGAGAATTAATTTAAAAAGAGGATAGTGTCCTTTTTTTGGAAAACAGTTTGTTGCCTGTTTGGAAAAGCCGGAGACGGTGTCGGAACGAGAGGCGGCCAAAATTGACAGTTTGAGACACAGCCATTGAACGGTGGAGGTCAGATTAGAAGACCTCCAAGGTGTCCCTTCCAGCTCTATGATCTTATAGTCGTCCAGCCGTCAAACTACGACTCCCAGCATGCCTCACGTCACCTCTGCCCTGCTGGGAATTGCAGATGTTCATCCCCAGGTGGGCAGTTTCTCCCTGCAGAATCGGGATTTATTGCCTTTATTCCCCCCAAAGTTGCTTTTTTATTTTCCCCTCTGTATTTAGACAGAACCGAATTAGTTCTGCGCTGCTGCAGCCTTCCATGTGTGAAATAATCCGTTTTTCATGTCAACGGAATAATATTTTCGTTAGAAAACTGAGCATTCGTTGTCACCCACTCCACCCTCTTCCTTCTTTTTGATCTTCGTCATCTTGGCGTCCACCAAATATTTTTTCAGTCCGCCTTCCCCCCCCCCGATTCCGCCCAGTTCTGACTTCAGCCTTACCCGATTTTTATTTATTTATTTATTTATTTCATTTTCTTTCCACATATTTTCATGGCCACATCAGCTTGGCAGCCAGTGCCGTTTCTTCTAAGTGAAATGATGGCTGCAGATGTTCCTTCCTCCAGCAGTTGAAGTTAGGGAATTTATCCAGCCGAGGTCTGGAGCCGCCTAGCAACTTAGAAGTTAATTTTCATCTAACAGAATATAAGAGAATAACAGAGTTGGGAGGGACCTTGGAGGTCTTCTAGTCCAACCCCCTGCTTAGGCAGGAAACCCTACACCCTGTTAGGATATGATTTGGGCCTAACAGTTGTCCAGGCAATATATGTATTCTGTTACTTTAAGTTTCAATGCTGCATCATGCTGTAATGCTGAGTCATGCTATAATTACTTGTAATTTAACAATGTATTTAAGCACGGTACTGTAAGGGGTTCAGAGAATGATAAGCTGCCATCGCGTGCATGTGTGGGTGGATCTGCTACCATCCGGGGTTTGTGAACCAACTACTGTTTGTTTGGTAAGAGTTTGTTTGGAGTTAACCGGTAACGACTTGGACTGTTTAGAAGACTACGCGATTGTTTATTTCCCATTATAAAGAAAACTTTTGATAACACCAGTTTGTATGTATCTCTATCTCAGTGCTCTCAGCAACGTTTCTCTGTGCACTTTACTCTGCTAGTTGTTACACAACAACAATATCCTTAACACACCCCTTCAGGCAAAGGGTTGTCCAACCTCTTCTTAAAAACTTCCAGTGTTGGAGCCTTCTGGAGGCAAATTGTTCCACTGATTAATTGTTCTCACTGGAGAACAATTTCTCCTTAGTTCTAAGTTGCTTCTCTCCTTGATTAATTTCCATCCATTGCTTCTTGTCCTGCCTTCTGGTGCTTTGGAGAATAGCTTGACTCCCTCTTCTTTGGGGCAGCCCCTGAGATATTGGAAGACTGCTATCCTGTCTCCCCTAAGTCCTTCTATTCATCAAACTAGACATCCCCAATTCTTCTCTGCACTCTTTCCAGAGTCTCAACCTCTTTTTTGTACTGTATCTCTGGCCCACATGTTCTTTTGTTTTTTGTGTGTCCAGAGTCACACAGACATTGTGTCTCAGGTTAAGGAATCTTCCTCTATCAGAAAACCCCACGTGAACATCACTGTTAAATGGGGGAGGAAGGTCGGGGGGAGATATATAGTGGACTTAGTTTTTCCTGCTTCCCATCACACAAATGTTTTGGAGGGTTTTTTTTCATATTAAGTCTTCTTTGGAGGAAAAAAAAATGCAAAAATCAAGCTATAGTTAATACTGTGTTTTTAATAGTCTTCCTGTTTCCAGAAAGACAGAAAAACTTCCTTTTCTCCTCCTCCTCTCTCTTTCCTCACTATTCTTACTCACTCCTTCCTTTTTTCCTTCCTTCCTTCTTTCATTCCTTCCAACCTCCTTTCCTTCCTTCCTTCCTCCCTCTCCCACTTCCTTCCTTCTTTCCTTCCTCCTTTTTTCTTTGCTTCCTTCTTTCCTCCCTCCCTCTCTCCCACCTTCCTTCCTTCTTTTCTTCCTACCTCCTTTCCTTCCTTCCTTCCTCCTTCCCTCCCTCCCATCTTCCTTCCTTCTTTCCTTCCTCCTTCCTTCTTTCCTCCTTCCCTCCCTCCCACCTTCCTTCCTTTTCTTCCTTCCTCCTTTCATTCCTTCCTCCCTCCCACCTTCCTTCCTTCTTTCCTTCCTCCTTCCTTCTTTCCTTCCTTCTTTCCTCCCTCCCACCTTCTTTCCTTCCTTCCTCACTCCCACCCTCCCACCTTCTTTTCCTTCCTTCTTTCCTTCCTCCTTCCTTTTTTCCTCCCTCCCTTCCACCTCCTTCCTTCCTTCCTTCCCTCCCCCCCCCCCCATAATTCTCCCCACTTCAGAGAACCACATGAGCAAGAGTGTTAAAAACTATGAGGTTTTGAAGAAGCCATCAATCATGGTACTTACAGGATATCTCCCCTGGCAAATTTTTTGCTGGGGTTTTCATAAATCAAATAGCTGAAATATTTGTGGCTTGTCCCTATGAGGTATATGCAGGTGGAGATTAGAACCAGTCGATCAAAATTGTACACACACACCGCACAGACACGCAAAGACCAATCTCCAGATGCAAACCCACGCTCACTAGCAGGAGGCAAGACTTGAAATGTTCCAGAGAGGAATTATAAGGGAACGGGGAGTGAAATATTTATTTTATCGGTAACATTATCTTTATAAGCCACTCAGCTTGCTAACGAAGAGACTCTGAGTGACTTATTTTTACCCCTTTGTTCTGAACTTGGAATCTTTAGTTTACAAATGGACCCGTGGAGGCATTTCAGTGGTGAAATCTAAATTTTTTTACTACCGGTTCTGTGGGCGTGGCTTGGTGGGCATGGCAGGGAAAGGATACTGCAAAACCTCCATTCCCTCCCCACTCCTGGGGGAAGGATACTGCAAAATCCCCATTCCATAGGGTTAGGGTTAGGGTTAGTCTCCCTTTATGACTGGAAAACAGCATATCTGAAGGACACTTAGAAGACACTCTGAAACGTCAAGAGAGGCCCTTGGCTTCCTTGCATGGATTTTGGGAGCGGTTCTCAGCAGCTGTCCCCAAACCTTGGAACTGCTGCCAGTGAATTCGTCCCCGGCCTACGTCCCTCTAACCTCTAATGTAACTTAAAAGGGCATGCGAGATTCAGATCAGATAGCTTTTATTACAGTTGGACCAGACTTTACCGGAAAAAAAGAGATTTGTTATGGGAAAAGAAAAAAAAAAGTATGTGAGATTTTGCGTTCTCTGAAAGTCAGTTAGGAAGTTACGGATTGAAACAAACAAACAAACAAACAGGATGAAAAAGAATGAAAGCAAAGAGAAACCCAGCATACATCCAGGTTAAAACATTTGCCATCCTTAGTTCAAGGGATCAAAATCTCATCTCTAAGATGCCAAGGAAGCAAAGAGAGAGATTGGTTAGAACAAGGATGTCCAACCTTGGCAACTTTTAAGATTTGTGGACTTCAACTCCCAGAATTCCCCAGCCAGCCAGCATGCAGTTGAAGCAAGGTTGGACCAACCTGGGTTAGGCATTCATACAGGACAATCTTTTACTCTCAGAATTGCCTTTTTTTTTTTGCAAGGAATGTCTAGTTTCATCCCAAAAGGCGGGGGGGGGGGGGGGGGAAACCTTTATACAAGTTTGATTGGGATAGCAGCAAATGTACAGTTTTATAAGCAGAAGTTGCAATCTGTTTACAGATCAGTAAGACCCCCCTTTTTTTCTCTATAACAGCTGAACTTGCGGGAAGGAAGGAAGGAAGGAAGGAAGGAAGGAAGGAAGGAAGGCAGGCCTTAGCTTTCGGTAAGTAAGCACATTTTCTCTCTTTCTCTTTACCATCCATTAACACTCTAGTCAAACCTGCAGACTGTTATGTTCCACATGAAGAAAAAGAAAAGGCCAACATTTTGGAAGAACCAGCCTATTGGGACCACCCAGTTTTTGGGATAAAAATATTCCCACGCTGGTTGGGGAATTCTGGGAGTTGCAGTCCACATATCTTGAAGGTGGGATGTCAAGATGGAGGGGAAAACACTGCTCTAGCCGAATAAAGATAGCGGTCATAGTTCCCCCGCTAGAATTTGCTGTTTAGCTGAATCAAGGAACAGGAAGCTACCCACCCTTTAGGTCTCACACACACACACACACACACACACCGTCCTCTCAAGTTCCCTGTCAATCTTCTCCGTTTCCCCCCATCACTTTTGAACCCGTTAAAACGGGTGTGAAACTGGCAGAGTTCAATCCTTATTTGACCGCATCTGCTCCAGAAGGGGATGATTTAAGGTTGGTTGTTTTATTCGGTGGATCATTCAATAAATTCACCCAGCCTCCAAAGTGCTGGAAAAGCCGTTGAAGCTGCCTCTCTGTGTGTATTTTGGTTCACACCTAGGCAAGAATTGGCATAAATCCTAGCACATTTGTGTCATAAAGGTGTCTGCGAAACAGATGTTAGACTGTCTGCAAAAGACTGTGCACCTTTCAAAGCAGAAAAGGGAGGTGAATGGCAGTGCCAAGGCTTAAATCAGACAAATCCAGCCAGGAGCTTCTCATTGCCTCTGAGAGATGCCCAGTAGATTAAAATCGTACCTCTATTCCTTTTTGTAGCCTCCCAAACAGCTGAATCTTTTGCATCTCAACCAGAGGTGGGTTTTACATAATTTTACCACTGGTTTGCCATGCATCGAAAATGTGAGCACCTCACCGGCTGAAATACCACCACTGATCTCAGCCCCATCAAAATGATACTCGCGTCTTGGCAGTGACTCCCAATTCTGCCATTATTCCACCTAGATGGGAAGATTGGCACTGTCTTTCTCAGCTCCCAAAACTCCTTGGTAGTTTTCATCCAGGTTGACAGAACCGAATCCTTATTTAAATGAACTTACGGAACTCTCCGCCACCAGATTTCTCAAAAGGGCCGGGCAAATCCATGTATGCCAGATGAAAAGCTCTGTGGGACAATTTTGTAATGCGGTGTAATCAAACTGCTAAGCGCCTTGTCAGATTTACACGGCTGATTTAAGAGGTGCCGGATTATGTGAAATTTTGCTGGGTTCCTCCATGGGCCTTTCTTCGTAGAATCGTTTTCAAAAAAGCTTAACGAGAAAAAGAAGGCGGATGTACTTTTATTTCCTTCTCCATTTTCCGAGCAAGGAGTAAAATCCCCAAACATTTCGAGCGAGGTCTTTGCTTCGTTGAACTTGTTTCTTGAAATACATTAAGTTCATTTTCTGCAAACCACAAAAATTCCTTCCTACCTTAGAAAGTTGTAATAATCGATTTACACAATTTTTAAAAAATGTATTTGCAGATTAGAACATGTCCTGGCTAGATGGTGGTTTAAGCTTCTGTTGAGTCACCTCCATTGAGAATCTCATTTTTGGGCGAGGAATACGAGACGCTGTCTTACTTTTTCTTCCCACCAAAAGACTTAAGAGGTTCACTGCATTAGAATTCCATATATTTTTTTTAAAAAAAATCTACCCTTCAAGATGTCCATGTCCACTTCTTCAAAGGCCAGTATTCCAATTCCCTTGGCAACAATCGCCCAAAATTGGCTCTTAATTCCGATTTCACATTTCTCCTAGTCAGCGGTGGGTTCCACATATTCTTACTTACAAGTTCGCCCCACGCGCACGCTCGCCTCACGTGCATACGCCTGGCTTCGAAAACATGGCTAAATAGGACGGCATTACGTCTACCCGGTCGCCACTAGCGGTTCGCTCAAACCAGTACGAACCAGCTGGATACCACCTCCGTTCCTAGTGCAGAGAAGTATGTTTATTTTTCGCCCCTTATTATGTTGCCGTTGTTAACTTCGAACGGTCACTAAAAGGAAGTGTTGTAACTCAAGGACTACCTGTACAGCATAGTCTTCCAAGTTCAAGAAACACCCATTTATTGTTGACTCCCAATTTTTATAACCCCAAATTGGATTTTTTCTGAATCACGTGTATTACTCAATTGATGAGATTATGTAAACTTTCTTTTAATAGTAAAAATAACATACTTTTTATGGGGTTTGGAATTTATTTTTTCCGGACAATTTTATTAGCGATAATGAGTCTATACACTGTACATAAAGTCACTGAGACGTATTTATAAGCATAGCTATTTTTATACATACTTTGATAAAAGTCCTTTATGTTACAATATTCTCTGTTTCCAAGTTGGGGAGAAAAAAGGGGAAAGATAGGGTGAAGAGTTATCAATTTCTTTTCCCCTCTTTTTCTGTCAAGCAAGCAAGCACATTTAATTACATAAAAATTTAAGCCTAAAACAGGGAAGGCATCGAATTGTTAGCAGCAGCGGTAAGACCGAGGCAAAAAACGCGCTCAATTTTTTTAAAAAAACCAAAACTATTCAAAAATTGCACTTTGAATCCCTCCATTGAAACTGGAATTATTTTGTTTCTTAAAAAAAAAATCTCTCGTACATAAACTGCTTGAATTAGAGAAGGAAATCTCCATTTTATTTTATCTTAACCGTATAATACAATGAAGCATGACTATATAAGACGCAAATAACGGGACCAAAGATTTTAACCGACATTGAAATTCCAAAATAGATTTGGTATTTCTTGGCGGTGGGGCTTTATACTCCCTAACAAATTTCAACCTTTCTTCGATTTCAAAGCGAAAGTTGTAAAACAAAGCAGCTCAGTAAGAAGGAAAAGAACCTCAAAAAGTGAAACTCCATATACACTTATTATACAGCTATAAAAGAAGTATTTACAGTGTTTGATGTTTTTATTTTACATTGGGTAAGTTCCGTTTGAAAAAGGAGATTTTTTAAAAAATCGTTCTTAGCTGCTCCATAGACATCAATATTTTATTGCTGTTGGTATATATATATATATATATATATATATATATATATATATATATAATTTCCCCCATCCCCGCCCCTTGTTAAAATGTAGCTGGGTATGTCTTTAAAAATTGAATTAAACTGCATATACAATATTTAGATACGTTATGTCTGTATTTATATATGTATAAGTTTATTATATATGTAATAAACCCCCCCCCCCTCTTTCAAATACGGCTTTGTAAGGAAATAGGAGGGAATAAAATGCATACCAATACCAATATCCCCTCCCCACATTAAACCAGGTAACTAAGAGAGCAAAACCAGAGTTTAGACTGGTATTGCTAAACCGTAGCCCTTTTAAGCAAAGCTGGCTGGGGAATTCTGGGAGTTGAAGTCCACCCGTTTTAAAAGGGCTACGGATTGAGCATCATGGTACCCTCTGCTCCTCTTCAATTCTTCTCCATCCCGATGGTGGCGTCTCAGGCTGAGGTTGCGGGGGGGACTCAAAAACGGTGGCGCTTCCAAGCAGATCGTGCCCCCACCACCACCACCACCACGGGGCGGAATCGCAGTCCTTTTCCCCACAGCTCCTCCGGAAAGGCTGGGTGGGCTCCCTACAGTGCGAGCGAGCGAGGACGCTGGTTTTAAAAGCGGTCTCGAGAGGGCACGTCTCCCCCCCCCACTCCAAATGCACAAGGACACAAAACACACACAAGCAATTTAGAAAACAACATCTTCCACACAGGGAGGGACGGAGGCGATGCTGCAAAACAGAAAGGCCCATCCGAAGTACCCGGGTGTTATGGGGGAAGGATACCTGTCATTCCGTTGGGGGGGGGGTTTCCCCTAGCTAAATTGCGTTGGGAGACCGTAACCCAGATTTTGCTTTTAATTTTAACCTTCCTCCTCCAATGAAAGGCCTAAAATTGAAAGGCTACCATGCCCCAGGTAGGAAATGCCAAAGAGAACTTGGGGATGAAATATACTGTCAATGGTGCCCACCATTCAACTCTTGGGACCCCTTCAACAGCCCTGGCGCAGAGAGATTTCTTTCCTCTTTCTTTCTTTCCATCAATTTCTTTTTCAATCTCGGGGGGGTGGAGGAATCCATGGGAAATTTCCTGCTCCCCTGCCCCCATTTCCACCCCCCCCCCAAAAGAAAACGATTGCATTGACCTAACCAGCCTCAGTTTTGCGTTAAGAGGAGTCCTTCCACCTTGATTTTGCAGGTCAACTGTTAACCAGAAAGCAAGAGTAAGAGTGAAAATTCAGACAGCTGAGGGGGTCTTTTTGGGGGTGGGAGGGGGGGAGAGAGAAACCTTTATGTACTTTTACATAAGACACTAATAATGCCCGTTAGTTAATATATGTATGGTAAAAATTTTAATTTCATGCATATGTTCTTTTTAATAACTGCAGGAAAAAAAAACATACAAAGAAGCAATTTCTTTTAAAAAAAACCTCACATTAAAAAAATAACTGCATAAACACAATATTCCTTTTTTGTCCTTTTTTTTTCTTCTTTTTTTTCTTTTTTTGCATTGCACTTTAGAGCTGAACCCATTCATTGCAAAGGAAGAAGGGCAGAGACCTCAAACTTAGACAAAAGTTGTATCATGCAAGTTGGCTGAGCGGTTTCGTGCTTTTCGTGTATTTTATTTATTTTTTGCCTAAGTAACCTGATTCCTTTTTTTTTTTCCTAATAAATCTTCCTTTGTATTTATACGGTTGCTTAACCAGTCTCCCACCCACTTCCCTAAATGTATTTTCCTCCTTTTCAACATTCATGCTTACAATGGCTATTAGAATGGATAATAACAGCTTTTTTAAAAAAAAAAAAATTAATACATTTTTTTCTTTTCCTTTAGTGTACTGCAAATTAATACTTTAATTTTAGGACAGGCTGCCGCAGTGTGAATACCAGAGGGAGGGAAAAAAACCCTCATTTCCCTTCTGTGTTTTAAGAACAGTGAAATGGGAAGGAAAATTCGGAATTTTGTTGGGTAAAGTCAGAATGTGGTCGCTTTGATTTGGTTTTGGCATCATTAAAAATATTCAAGCAGTGGTTTGGTTTAGGCCAGTAAACTTCAGTTTGAAACCCAGTTTGTTGTCAGCTTTTCAGCTGATATGGCTTTTATGCAACGTGCAAAAACGGGAATGCAAACTTAACGTTTCGGCTTTTCTGGCTTCATCCTGGTGTGTTTTTCCGTCCTGAAATCAGACCGGGCCAAAATAAGCCATCATGGGGCGGGGGGGGGGGAAGCAAATCAAACAAGCCAAGAATACGTTGCTTGCTTTTGCACAACTTATTCTTGGCTTTAGGCTTCGCGAGACGTGTGAATGCAGTTCCTTCATCCTGGTACAGGCTGGGCCTTACGAAACTGCTGTCGCTCCTTGGAATTGAGCCTTGCAAAACAAGCTGCTATGTAGGGCGGAAAGGATTCTGGCTTAAGAACAAACTACGGTCAGTGGCTGGCCTCACATCTCTCTCTCCACTATTAGAGCCAACGATCTTTCGAGGATCGTGAAGTAGCTCTTGGCGGCTCCAGACTCACCCTACGGTGGGTGTTTCCAACCCGTGACAATTCTGTAATATGGCAGCCAAGGCGGACCTGCGATCCCCTGGGAGGGCAAGTTCCCCATGTTCCTTGCACCCCCAGTGGCTGACAAAGGCATTGCACACTCGCAGCCGGTCCTTTATGTGACACATGTGGACTTCCACTCCCAGAATTCCCCAGCCAACCATGATGGCTTTTACAAGATAGTTGAAAAGGAGCCACAGGAGCAAACGGGAGGAGGAGGGGGGGACTTCAAATTTCTCCCCATTCACCCAAAAAAATCTGTGTGTATTTTTATGTGTGTGTCTTAAAATAGTGGTGGTAGGAAGGGGTCTGCTCAGCCAGAGCAAAGTCTCCCCCCCGAGCATGTTCTGGCTGCATTCTGCTAGGAAGCGGGAACTGCCGGCACCTTTCAATCCCAAGATTAAAGCATTTGTCAGATGAGAAACAAACAAACAAACAAACAAACAGAACCACCCCATGACCAACCAAAAAAAAAAGAGAGAGAGAGATCCCGAAAGAATAAACAAAAGTCGGCTTATTCACAGCAGCAAAAGTCTTTTTGTCTCTTTTAATACAAAGGCGAAAGTCTCGTTCGTTCAAAGGGCACCCAACGCTCTCCGGGCTGCTGCGGCGGAGGCAGGTCCCGGAGGAGGAGTCCGTCAGTCAAACACTGCAAAATTTGGAGGCGGTCGTGGATCAAAAAAAGTGGAATGACTTCGCTGAGCAAAACGGAAGGCGGGTTGCTATTTCTCCCCCCCAATTCACTCACTCCCGCGTCTTGCTCGCAAGCAACTGGGAGGGGGGAAATCGATCCAGCTGTTCCTTTTTCCGGTTCGAACTTCTTCCTTTCCTCTCGTTTTTTGTTTTTTTTTTTTTTACGACGTGATGGGTTATGGTTTGCTAAAGTCAGAAGTGCTTTGGAGTCAAAGCAAGTCTTTGCGAGGAATAAAACACTGAATTTCATAAGGCTGGATTTACTTAGGACAGAGTTCTATTCCTAAACGTACAAACATCCTCCCCTACTAAGTTTTTCTCTCTTTTTTTTTTTATGATCAAAACGTAGGGAAAACAAAAGCGGCTGAAACCTGGAGAAAGGGAGTGGAAAAAATCCCCAAATTGGAAATTCTCCTTTAAAAAAATCCCTTGATTTGAAATCATTCATGGCTATTTTTTCTTTCCTGAAACACTTTCCAACACCTGTAACAATTTACACGTTAGGCATCAGAAGTATCCCACCCCTGGCCCCGGCATTCATATATAATATATTTTATTTTTTATTTTAAAAAAAAAAATCT
Organism: Masticophis lateralis; assembly: GCA_030761175.1. Classification (NCBI taxonomy): domain Eukaryota; kingdom Metazoa; phylum Chordata; class Lepidosauria; order Squamata; family Colubridae; genus Masticophis; species Masticophis lateralis. Next base: position 3,223,987 of record JAUDYJ010000016.1, read on the forward strand.
TGTCAATGATTTTTAATACGTCGTCTTGACTTAAATGGTTTGCATTTTGAAATAGCTTATAACAAAAGGGCTCGTTGGGGTTTGTGTGTTTACGTATGTGGGTGGACACACACATACATATATTTATATTTATATATATATTTGTAGCAGCCCTCGAAGCTTGTCCCTTATTTTCACAAATGCTGCTGACCGGATAGGTTTTTCTTTTTTTTTTCCCCAGTAGAAAAGAAAAATACATTTTTAATTTTTTTTTTCCTTTTTCCTTTTTTCTTTTTTTTGCTGCAGACTCAAAAGAGTAGATTTATAAACACTTTTCACGCTATAGGCACAGGAAAATGTTGTGCTATACGGATTTTTAAAAAAAGAGGCAGAATTCAGTGCTTTTCGTTAGAAAGAGTAACGTCATTTGCCCTCCGATTTAAGAACCAGATCCATGGTTTAGCCACATGCAGGGATGGGGAAACGCCTCTTCCACGCAGTCTTGCTTACTATGCACGGATCGGCCCTCGGGCCACAGGCAGGATTCCACCGGTCTTGGGCCGGGGCGTGGGTGGGTAGGGGTCTCAGTTCTCGGGGTCTTTTGGGGTGTGCGCGCTGTTGGGCAGATCGTTATGCTTTGACCAGAGTTGCTCTTGCAGTTCCTTGACGGCTTTTTCCAAGTTCTCGCGTGCTTCGCGCTCGTGCAAGAGGTCGGCGCGCAGCTGTTCTCGGTCTGCCTCTGCGTGCTGGAGCTTCACCTGCAGATCTTCGATCTGGTGGGACAAGACCAGCAGAGCAAGAGGGTTAGCGGGGGTCCCCCAAACTGCTTAAAGTGATTGGGGGGAGGGACACGCAGGTGGGTGAGTGCCTCCCTCTCTCTCCTAGCTTTTTGGAACCTTGTCCTTGGTTGCTTTTTCTGAAGGCAGGCCCTGGGTTTGGCTAAGTTAACCGGGGAAGGAGACACAGCATCTCCCCCTCCTTCTCCCCCTCTCTCCCTCTCTCTCGTCGTATTTAAGCCCTCTGTTGGTACAGTAGTTAGGCATTAAGGCGGAAAGACTTGGTGCATTATTTGTGCTGCTCGCACGCCGAACCCCTCCTCTGCAACCATGAGAAAATTGAAAATGGACAGAGCCACCTGCAAAAGCCCTGAAGAGGCAGCTGAGCTTTGGCAGGAAAAAGCCAGACAGTGCAATTTGGGTCTCCTGCCTGCCACATCCCAGCTGTGCAAGTGGGAGGTGACCACCTGGCGCACCCAGTTCCCATCTAACGCTTCGTGGCAGAGATGCCAGGCTCAGAAGACTCATGTTTCCATCACTTTCTGCCTCGGCTCTCCTGAAACTGGCAGGTCAGCCAGGTAGACCAGACAGGAAACACGGCAAGCTATGCTAATTTTATTTCATTGTAAACAGAATATGGAACAGGTTTTCTTTCCTTCCCTTTTACAGCCCCAATAATCTAGATAAGGGTCCCTTCTGATCCTGTTTCTCCACCTATTATACATCTGTGGGCTCTGCTGTCTCTTATCTGTCCATTCCCTTGATTCCATCTCCCAAGGCCATTCCCACAGGCCAATACAGAGCAGAAGTGGGTTTCACCTAATTTTACCACCAGTTCGCTTAAAAAACATAGTTAAATAGGATGGCAGGTCGCCGCTACCGGTTCACCCGAATACAACCACTGTTATAGAGGCCTCTCAAAGGGATGTTAACTTTTCACCAGCAGCCTTTTCTGTTAACCAGGTGAGGCTGGGAAAGACATTCTGGTGGTGACAAGACTCTCCCGCAAGTTTGATTCACAGTCTGACTCAACCCGAGAGTGAGAATCCGAGCCCCCAAAATTGAAAAGTTCTCAGGCTCATGGGGCGGAGGAGACATTTGAGCGCGAGATGCTCGCGAAGGGTTATGTCGAAAGGTCCGGAAAGCAGGGCCGCTAACCTCAGAGGCTTTCCTTGATTTTTAATTTTTGGAGGGCGGGCAGAGCATCGCAAGCCAAGTTCTGGGATGAGAAGAGAGCACCGTTGCTGCCACACTCACCTGGGCTGAGTATTTGGCTCGTAGACGGCCGGCCTCGCAGCCCTTGTCGCATACCCGGACCTGTCGGGCCTGCTCCAGTTCCCGCTTGAGCCGTATCCGAGACTCGTTGGCCTCTTTCATTTTCTTCTCATTCTCCGCCCGGAGGCGTTCAATCTCCTTCCTCAGGTTGCGCTTGGCTTCCGTTGCCTCCCTCAACTTCTCCTTCTTGGCCACGCGGAGGAACTCCAGCTCCTGGGACAAGAAGGCGTATTAACAGCAGAAGGACCCCGGCGGAGGAGGAAGAGGAAGAGTGTGTGGGGGGGGGGGGGGGGAAGCTCCTTAGGCCCACCTACAAATCTGGCTTCCTCCTTGACTTTGCTTGACAGAAAGGTCACAAAATGGGATCACGTGACCCCAGGATGCAACTGTCATAAATATGAACCAGCTGTCAAGCATCCAAATGTAAATCAAGTGACCATGGAAATGCTGCCATGGTTGTAAGTGTGAAAAAGGGCCATAAGTCACTTCTTTTCAGTGCCAACGTAACTTCGAACAGTCACTAAACAAACTGTTGTAAGTCAAGGACTACCTGTGTAACGCAACACCACCCAACCTGAGCTTCAAAGATCCAAGTGGACCATTACAGAGAAGAGTTAAATTTGAGGGCCACCCAGAGACTATACTCAAATCTAGCGCCGCAGGGTCCTCTCCATACCATCAGCTCCGTGGCACCACCCAATTACCTGGTGGAGACTGCGCTTGGCCTGCAAGGCGGCGTTGAGTTTCTCCTCCTGCTTCACCCTCATCTTCACCACCTCGTGGAGGAATTTCTCTTTGGCTTCTTTCGTGTCCAGACCGCCATCCAAGGCCTGCCTCAGATGCTCCAGCTCGGCTTCCAGCCCGTTGGGCCCGTTCTGAGGCTCGGCGTGACTTGACGCTTCAAAGACGGAGTTGCCGGCGGCGGGCTGGACTTGCAGGCTGGGGGAATTCATATCCTTGGCTGAACTCGAAGAGGTAAAGGACGGGGACGAGAGCGAGGACAGGGAAGAAGTGACTGCAGAGAGAAAGAAAGAAGCCGTGGCAATCAGGCAGGCCATCCCCGGGCAACGTGTGGGGATTGTGGGGTGCATAAGTCAAACCCTGTTTCAGGGTCATGCGCTATAACCATAAAGGTAGTGAGTGCGCGTGAAAAGAAACACAGCGTTGGTGGAAAGCCTATTCTGACTGCGTGAAGCCAAGACCAGCATTGTCTCAACCTTACAGAATTGTAGTGTTGAACAACACTCAAGGGAAGTCCCGTTCTCTGTCTGGCCACCTTCTCCAGACAGAGGACCTCCTTCCAAAGGCAGTCTGCTTTTAAAAAAAAGAAGAAGTTCGACCTATTGGAAGGATGGTTTTAACATGAAATTATTGTAGGAGCTGACCAAGCTGAGCTCAAGGGAGGGAGGAGTCAAACGCGTCATGAGTCTCTTCGCACCCACAAGAGATCTAATCCCAGCCCACCTTGAATTCCTTTTTATTCTTATCTCCCGCTAATTTCCCTTGACTGTTAGTAGTTCGGATTCTTGTAAAGAGTTTACAATAATTTTTTAATGCACATTTGAACTGCCTGGATCGGCTGATTTTCCTGGTGCTTGACAATTATTTGACCACCAAATCCATTTTTCCGAGCCAAAGAGGCCAAGGATTTTCCTCCCCCGAAAAAGTCCCACTTACATTCTTCTCGCGTTTCCACTTCTATCTCGGCTTCGGATTCTTTCTCTTCTTCCATGGCAGGGGCGGGAGCAGCGACTGCGGGCACGGCAGCAACGGTGGGTGTCGGTTCGGGCACGGCTGGGTGTTCGGCGACGACGTGTTTCCTTTTCCGGAGCTGGGGAGGGCTGCTGAGGGGCTCGGCGTTCCGCAAGGCAGCCGGGGGGCACAGTGGGTTGCTCACGATCTTTGGCTGAGGAGGGGGGGCCAGCGCCACGTTGGGTGCGACGGAGTTCTCAAAACTTTTATACGAATAGAAACTGCAAGAAAGAAGGCTGGGTTACTTTGCAGCCCCCACAAAGCTATTTTGGGGTGACTCATCCGCTTCCCTCGAAGATCGCTCCTTGGGAAGGTTTCCGTGCCATCTCTCATTAACGCAATGAATCATCGAAAAGGCTTAATTGCCAGCTTTGAAAAGTTCACTTCATCAATGGGCAAACAGTCTTATTTTGCTGCTCCAAAATTTTAAAGAGGTAAAGCAACTTCGGTATATCTTTGTTTTTAAAGTTAGGAAATAGACAGGTAGTTCTTGGCTTACGATCACAATTGAGCCCAAAATTTCTGTTGCTAAGTGAGATAGTCAAGTGAATTTTTGCCCCATTCTACCCTCTTTCTGGTCACTGTTGCTAAGTGAACTGCTGCAGTTGTTAAATGAGTAACATGACCCCATTTGACTTTGCTTGTCAGAAGGTCGCAAAAGGGATCACGTGACCCCACCCACCCACCCATACACCGCAGCAACCGTCATGATTATGAGTCAGCTGCCAAGCAATCATGTGACCACGGCGAAGTTGCAATGGTAGTTAAGTGTGAAAACTGGTCACAAGTCACTTCTTTCAGGGCTGTGGTAACTTCCAGTGGTCGTTAAATGAACTGCCGTAAGTCAAGGACTATCTTATGTCCTTTAGTAGGCACGTGCAAATCAAGGAACTATGAATCAGTTGTTCAATTAAATTGCAAGCTACTGCAGAGCGATTGAAGTGACCAAAGGCACAATTTATTCATCTGACCCATCAACTTCTCCGGCTCAAACCGTGTGATATTTAATTTTACGCTCCAAAGTCTTAATTTTGTATCTTGGTTCTGTCTGTAGTGTCTTATTTGTGTCAAGATCTTAAGATCTTGTGGCACTGATGCACCCTGTGGGATACTTTTCGGAGCCCTTGCGTTCAAGTAGCACACCTGGCCGCCTACTAAATTTAATGGCCGTTCAAATTTCCGCCTGGGGGGGGGGGGGGGAAACTCTGCTTCTCCTTACCTGTCTCTGATCAACGTAGGGATGTGGTTGGTGACGTCCTTCTCGCTGGCTGAAACGGCGGGGGACCAGGGCCGGAATGCAGAAAGACGCTGCCGGGGATGGAGACACCCAATATTCTTTTAAAAAAAATAGAGAGAGAAAGAAAACCAGTCAGAGACAAATGGATAAAACAAAGATATAGCGAACGAGCGGCTGAAGGCAGACTGGAAAGGGATCGAGTTTTGTAGATCTGGATTTTCTGAATCTCTGGGTAAATGCTACAAAGGTTTGTGAGTGTTGCGGCCCATTTTAGATGCCACGTAAGTGCAAGGCCCGCTCCGAGGATCTGGGAGGACAAAAAAACGGGCCTCCCGGAAGTCTGGAAATGGGCCCATTTCCAGCCCCCAGAGTGCCTCCAGAGCCCAGGGGAGGTTGTTTTCGTCCTCCAGGAGGCTTGAGGAAAGCCTCCGGAGCCTGGGGAGGGCAAAACTGCTCCCCGCCACTGCCGTGGTGTAGGAGTCTGAGTAGGCCACGCCCACCATGGCCACGCCCACTCAGCAACTGGGCAGAGAACCTGTTGCTAAAATTTTTGAATCCCACCCCTGAAGCCAACACAAAACTAGCCAGACTTTCAAATCCAACCCGAGGGCCATCCCGGGCTCCATCCACCCAACTCGGTCAGACGAGGAAAAATTGGGGGGGGTGGGGGGTGTTGCACCTCTCAGCCTTCAAAACCTGATAAGCTTTCCCAAAACTCACCTTACTGGATGAATTTGACAAGGATCGTAGCCAGCTGGACTGCTTCTCTTTGTCCCCAAGTAAGGGAGATTGCAGGGCATCGTCTGTTTTGGGTTTCTTGGGGACAGGAGGATCGGACGGGACCTGAAAGAGAAAAGAGGACTTATTTTTTTTTAAAAAAAACATTGGCTATTTTTCACTGCATTAAAAAAAAAAAAGAACGAACGTCCATCAAAGGCCAGCCGATATTACGGCCACAGGATCCCATTTGCAGCCCCTTCCACAGCTTCATTAAAGCTGCTTTTTTTCTCCCCTGTTTAATAAGGAATCCACTTTGCTCCTTCGCCAGAGAACGAGGAAGAGAAAATTGGGTCTGAGGTTAAAAACTCAAAAACGCGAGCATCCTAAAATGGCAGGCTTCATTAAGTCCCTGCAAGACTGTTACGTTTCCAAAGAGGTGTAACTCAAAATTCGGCATGAGGGGCTCGTTCCAAGACTTTAAAAGCCCAAACTTGTCTTGATGTTGCAAATACAGATATATTTTTTTCTTCTGTCCCTTGGCATACCAAAAAAGTCCACTTTTGAGCACGACAGAGGTCTCCGAAAAACGCACCCAGTCAGTTCAAGCCCACGTAACACCAACCTTGGAAAGAATGTGTTTTAAACAGTTCGTAAATCTGAACTCCATATATTGCAGGAAAAAAAAAAAAACCAGTGGCAAACCAGCTCAGCTCGCTGCCAAAATGAAGCCACTGTCAAATCCCCTGGCACCGGGTCCAGTCCGCGAGGAGACACTATCTGTTTAATTATATTTCGGCGGAAACATGTACCAGCTTGAGGGGAGGGAAGGGGGGCGGATTAGGTCCCCTTCAAGTTTTGGGAAAATCTATTAAAATTGATGGCGCCGCCGCTGTGTCCGATCGAGAGAGGCATTCAGTGCTGACTTTTCCCCGAAACTGAATACTTCTCACAAGATGCATTAATAAAACCATCGTTCTATTAGAAATGAGATGCTTTTTCTTAAAAAGATGAGGTTTAAGGGGAAGGGGGTGGGGTGGGGGAAGGAAACGACCCAGCCAAAAGAATTTGCAAAACTGCCCGCCTGGCTAATTGGAAGAGGGGAAGGTGAGCCTTGAAGACGGGGCGGCTGTTTCTGGAATCGGAACGCGAGGTCTTTCTCTCCCCTTCGCGATGCGAACAGCCCAGACTTTGTTATTCTGTTTGCAGCGGTTGTTAAGGCGATGACTTCACAATGCCGCAGCTGCAGCACATTCTGCTGGCCGCTTGCCGAGATCCTGCTTTGCGCCTCTTCCACCAGTCGTTCCGCTCGGCCTATATATCACCAGGCCGTGCGGAGGATGGGGTGGGGAGAGAGAGAGAGAGAGAGAGAAGAAAGCTCTCTGGCCCAGCACCACCTCCAGACTTTTCCAGGGGCCGCATTCCGAGGGTCTCTTTCCCCCCCCCTCACTTGACATGGGGTCTCCCAGGGCAAGAATGAAATCTCCGTCTGCTCCAACAAGGCAGGATCCACCAGGGATCCCATCTACCTAAAACCACATCAATTTTCATCTCTCCCCATCCCCTTTCATATCAAGACCACATGCTGGCTTTTCTGGAATTCGGAGCCTGACCAGGCAGCCAAAGAAGCAACTGGGTTCCAAGCATCTAACCCAGGCCAAGGAAGCATAGCCTGGTTTCTAACTTGCCCCTGTGCACTCAACAAAAGGGGCTGGTCTCGCTTCCAGACCTCCTTTGCTTTGATTAAACCAACAAACATGGGTTTGTGGTGTTTGCCCTGGGTTTTGCACACCAGAGCTGACGGGGGATCGTCTCTTGCTGCTGCTGCTGCTCCTCCTCCTGCCGCTGCATAGGAAAAAGGAAACGGTGACAGCATCCGAATGATATTTGGCAAATGCTGCCGGTCCCAGCCCGGTCTGTGGGGATGGCTGAAGAGAGGGGGGGGTGGAGAAGCAGGTGGCGGAGCTCAGAACAGGGGCCTGTTCTTTCCTCCCATCCCCATTTTGGGGGGGGGGGGAAATCTGATGCTACCCCCTCGTCCCCCCTCCCCGTTTCTGCTCTGCAGGAAGGAGATTTCTTTTGCAGGTGGGAGGGGTTGGGGGGAGGGTAGACCGCAAATCTCACAGCTTTAGCAAAAGAGCTCCTTCTGGGACGGATGGGTTTGTTTGTTTATTTATTTATTATTGATTGATTAAACTTCCCTGCCGCCCGTCTCATCCGTAAGGCGATTCCGGCTGGGCAACAAAACGGTTTAGAAAAAGTGGAATGTAACAGTCAAGATGAAGAAGACTGATTAACTCGGAGCCTTGGTGGAACAGCAGACTAAAGCGCTGTTAAATAGCACTTAGCTGCCAGCTGCCTGCAATTACTGCGAGTTCGAATCTCACCAGGCTCAAGGTTGACTCAGCCTTCCGTCCTTTCGAGGTAGGTAAAATGAAGATCCGGATTGTGGGGGCAATAAGCTGACTTTGTATAAAAAGGAACACCGCTTGGGGGTGGGGACCGAAAGCCCTACTAAGCAGGCATATACAAAAGTATGAAGGCTCTTGCTTCACGCATTGTAAGCCGCCCTGAGTCTCTGGAGAAGGGCGGCATATAAATCGAACCAATCATAAATAAATAAATAAATAAATAATAGCCCAAACCAATTGATTGGTCTGCTTTGGATGCCAACCAACCAGACTTGGCAGACAAGGACCGAATCTTCTCATGGTTCTTCTTTTCGACTTTGTGACCTCCCGTCACGAAGTTGAATTTGCGGGAAACATCCGGCTACCAATAAACCGGCCACTAGTCACTTCTTTAGGTAAATAACCAGACGTCCTGAAAGAATGTCCGAGCCGCGTCTTCCCCTCCCCCGTCAGTGAGACCAGACATGCACAAAACAAGCAGCCAAGGTGCGTTTCGAAAAAACAACGCAAGATCAATGGTGCTGCTATCCAGCACACTGCAGTCCCCATCATGCACTCCCGAGAATGACATTGTCGCCTCTCATCCCATAGATGATTCGTGCTCAAACCATTTGGTGGGTTCCAAGGATGTCCCCCGGCTGCCAGCGAAGGCATCTTGGAGCCCCCAAAGGATTACAGGAGAGATGTGAGGCTCAAAAGGAAAGGAGGGGCACGCGCCGAACCCCAAAAGCTGACTTAATAGGCGCCTTATTCCCGTTCTGGGTTTCAAACAGATGTTCCAGCGCCCGTTCCTGCTGAAGGTCACTCCCCACACGCAGCTCTTAAATGGGGCTCGTATCAAAAACCCCTCGCTGACACAGGTTCACGTCGGACACGCCAGGCTGGTCCTGCGTGGCCATGGCAAAGCCAAGCATGGTCGGAGGCCAAGAGAGGCATCTTCTCTCCCCCACCTCCCTCTGCTTTACCCCCACCCCCGTCATCTTCAGTCCGAGGCCTCATCATAAGATCGGCAGGCAAGGTGATAGCACAGTTGGCAGGAGCTCGAAATACATCAGCAAAAATGTCAAGGCCTGAGAGACCTTTCCATGCTCAGGGGGACGCGGCTGCCAGATGGCCTCTCGCCAGCCAACCCCCCCCCCCCACTACCCCGTCGCCCGCCTGCTGAAAGCTCTTTCTCTACCAAAACCCATTCCCCTCTACAATCCCTGGTATCCATACGCCGCCGAGGCGTTCCCTTTCTCAACTCCATCCAGCCCTTTGCAAATTTTCTCCCCGGGCTGCGTAGTCTGTTCTCTTAGCAGGAAATCTCATTCACATTTTCCCTCTGCGCATTTTGGTTCACGTTCCTTAAAAATGACCCCCCTACACACACACACACACACACACACCAGGCGTCAGGTAGGTTTTCCCTCATGCAGGTAAATATGGGTACTAGCCAGGGGTGAAATCCAGCAGGTTCTGGCGAACTGGTAGCGGGAATTTTGAGTAGTTCAGAGAACTGGCAAACACCACCTCTGGCTGGCCCCAGAATGGGGTAGGAATGGAGATTTTGCTGTATCTTTCCCTTCAGGAGTGGGATGAGAATGGAGATTTTGTAATATCCTTCCCCCAGGAGTGGGGTGGGAATGGAGATTTTGCAATATCATTCCCCCAGGAGTGGGGTGGGAATGGGGATTTTGCAATATCCTCCCAGGAGTGAGGGGGGAATGGAGATTTTGCAATATCCTTCCCCTGCCACGCCCACCAAGCCACACCCACAGAACCGGAAGTAAAAAAAATTTGGAGGTCACCACTGGTATTGGCTAAAGGACTGTCCAGCTGCTTTAATTTGAAGCAATTTTTGTGCATTTTCCTTTAGTTGCGGAATGAGAGGCTATTGGGGGGGGGGCAGCACCTATCCCTTGTCCCCCCCCTCTCTCTCATTTTCTGAAAGCACCTTTCCCCCCCCCCCACTTGCAAAGAATGTGAAGGGCCAGGCAGGTAAACAAAAAAAAAAAACTCCCATTATTTTTTTCCAACCGGAGGTGACTCCAGGTCTGCCCGAAACGCACCTGACCTCTCGAGCGTTTCCCAATCCATGAAAGAATTACCGAGTAATTGCTTTGCAAACACAGCAAAAACAAATCAGGCTTTTTTGCCGTTGGTGTCTGGCTGAGAATATGGGCTTCCCAGTACGAAATTTGAACTTCGGCAAGCTGGCAAAGGCGACGCGCGAGAGAGACAGACAGACAGACACCGCAGAGAGAGAGAGAGAGAGAGAGAGAAGCTCTCTCCCACACTTGTGCCTGTGAAAACATCTGACAAACCAAACAGGTGCAACGGCCACCAACACACGAGACTTTTTATTGGCTCAACTTTTTCCGTAGCAACCGAGAGGTTGGAGCGAAGCAAAACACACAAGCACACTGCAAAACCCACAACGCTTTCCCACCTAAAAGTTTGGGGCACAAGGGTGTTTTTTTTTTCCCCCTTTTTTGACAGTCCGCGACTTGTGCGGCTGAGCTGCATTTCCCCCAGGAACAACCCACCGACGTGGCGGAACTATTGGGGAAGACGCGAGATGAGTTTGGCTGGGGAAAAAACCGTGGCGGGCGGGTGGGTGGGTGGACTGCAGTCCCTTATTTTATCCAAAGAGAAATCAATGTTCTGAAAAGCAGAAATTTCTCAGCCCTGTTCTGTTGTAATCTACAAATGTTGGTTCAAGGTCCATCATTTTATGTGCCATGGTATGGCTTCCACCCTTCACCGGTGTGGGATAATGGGAGCAGGAAACGTGCCCAGTCATGGTAATGTTTTCTCTCGTGAAACATGACAGAGTTGGAAGGGACCTTGGAGGTCCTCTAGTCCAACCCATGTAAATCTACCGTTAATTATACGTATTGCTTAAACCGGGCAATGAAACGCAGTTGTGAAAGCACCCTGCATGAATCCAAGGTGTTTGGAAACGTGGAAAATTTTATTGTCTCTGGGCCATTGCAATCATGGAAATCTTCCACCCGACAGATTCCCCTTCTCCACTCTGAGTTCCACAGAGTGGCAGAAAAAGTCACCACTCAGCCATGGAAAACAGCCAGAAAAGCAAAAAAAAATTTGACCAATGAACTATCCAAAGGTTGACATTCCCAAACGGTTGGTGGTGCTATTTGCCAAACGGCTTTACCATCTCTCTCTCACACACACATGCACAGCCCGTGTCCCATCGCACAGATCTCTGGCAGTTGTGTAGCCCGTACAACCGACACAGCCTATTTGATGGGTAAGACGGAGTAGGCCTTGCTCATGAAGGACTATGAGGTTCGGCTAAAGTTGGGCCAAAAGATATTCACCGGCCTTGAGCCACGCTTTCCCTTGATCCATTCATTCATTGAGCCTGACTTAGGTGGCTCAGTGGCTAAGACACTGAGCTTGTCGATCAGAAAAGTCGGCAGTTCGAATCCCTAGATACAGGTCTCCTACGGAAGCAGGGGGTTGGACTAGATGACCTCCAAGGTCCCTTCCAACCCTGTTTTACTGTTAACATTAGGCACACACAGCCCCTTCCCCCTGTTCAAAACTCGGAACACATCTTCTCCTACACCAGGGGTCGGCAACCTTAAACACTCAAAGAGCCACAAAGGTCCTAGTTCAATTCTGGAGCGAACACAACTCCTACGCACCATTGTCAGTGCCAACGCTAGACTCCTTTGGACCGAGGATCAAACAGGGTCTTCTCGAGGGCTTGCCCGGCCCCTGTGTGTGTGTGTGTGTGTGTGTGTGTGTGTGTGTGTGTGTCTTTTAAAGTTCTTCAGAAATGACGCTGAGCTGGTATCTCAGCTCTATTGACGAGTTGCGACGGAAAAGGACACGGCGAACTGCGGCGTAGGAACAGTAGGTTGCATTGCACAAGCTTGAGTTGCTATATTTACCGAGCGGCTTTGAAACTCTTCCCTTCCTCTCAGACGTTCTAATCTCATTTCCTCTGCAAAAAAAAAAATTAAAAAATTGTTTTTCTTCTGTGAAGTCTGCACGGCGAAGCAAAAAATTCATCTGCTTCACTGGGGGAAAAAAATATATAAAATTAAAAAAAAAAAATCACAGCTGCAGCTCCAAATTCCGAACCTGGAGGAAACTTCTGTGTTTTTTGGGGTTTTTTCCTTTTTCTTTTTGTTCTCTGCCTGACTGCAACATTTTGGCTGGGTTTCGGTCGAGGGTGGACCGTAAGCTCCCGACAGAGGAATATTTAGGCACGATATATATTTTTTTAAATGATTTCCCACGCTGTTTAACTTCACGAGATCTGGCCTTTCGAAACAATTCCCCCCTTCCTTCCATTTCCAAGGTGCTTCCAAGAGAATAATTTCAGGTCGGGCCTGCTAACTAAAAAGTCTCAACATGAAAACAAGCTATTTTCTTGTCTCGGCTTCTGTGAAAAGCGCTTTTGTCTATTTTAAAAGTGAGGGGTTTTTTTTTGTTTTTTAAAAAAGAAAGGCGAGCGGAAACCTTGCATCGCTAGGAAACCGAATCTAAGACATGAAATGGCTTTCGTTTGCTGGGGGAAAACGGGGGGAGGAATATAATCAATGTAATAAACTCAAGACAGCCGAGAGAAGCCACAGAGACGGTCCAGATGACAATGCTTCTAACCGCACCGAGCGCCGGGGGCAACAGTTGTTGGTGCAGTGTGGGTTGTTGTTGTCAGTGTGAAAACTAAAAAGACTGCAGGAATTAGATTTGGGACTTGTGTGGCTGTCTCCCTCCCTCACGTTCCTCTGCTATTGGCTACCATCATCTTCCCCACCCCCCACCCCTTTTGATTGACAGCGGGAGAAGCACATCACCCCTGGTCCAAGGCTTTACCGAGACTAGCTCCTCACAATCCAGCATCCATTGCAACACAACTTCAGTTCCCAGCACCCTCCTTGATCCTCTTGTAACCAGGCGTCCTTTCTCCCAACTTTCTCTTGCTGTCCTGGGGGTGGGGGAAACTATTAAGCCGGCACTCGGGAAGAAGGGAAAGCAACGTTCCCTTCCTCCTCTCCATCTTTCCAACACACACACACACACACACGCTCGGGCTTCACTGCCTCCCCCTCTTCCATGCGGATGGGCGGCCGGCCAACGGAGCGCAGCTACTCGGAAACAGAAGGCTCCAGCCAGGAAAAGGTCCCCCTTTCCTCTGGCAATTATCTTTGGCAGCCGTCGTGTGGGAACTCTTTTGAATTTGGGGAGGTTGCGGAACATGTGACTGGGGGGGGGAATTCTTCGCCTGGAGACCATCTTGAAGGGGCTTCGAAAAAGACCCTTGAGACACCAAAAGATCAGAGGCGTCTAGGCCAATCCGTTTGACATCCCGAGGGCTTAAGAAAACGGATGGGGCCTTCGTACTATAACTCTTAAAAGTTTATTTGAGGAAGGTCCAGGCGGCCCATCTCATTTTCCTGGGTCTTGTTCGTTGGACTGGTTTTTCGGTTTTGTTTTTTTTCCCTCGTCTTTGAGCATGAAACACAAACACACACAAGGCTCCCAAATCCACAATGGCTGAATCCAATGGGACATCGACGCCTTCGGCTCACTCTTAACACACAAACTGGCAATACAATATAGCCACAAGATTTTTGTTTCAACACCGTTGACCGCCAATGTTTCTCCCTATCGGGGGTCCGAAAGGGGCCCCCGAGTTGCTTTAAAGGCCCAACGGGCAGCTTTCAAAACCGACCAGAGACATCATCCAAATGGGAAGGAAAAGGAAGGAGGTGAATTTTTAAAAAAAAAAAGGGGGGGGGAGGAAATTCTAGTTATAAATTACCAGCAATTGGGTCTTGTCTGTGAAACAGAAGGAAGTTCTGAATTTCAGAGAAGGAATTAAGAGATGCTCAAAACTTCAAAGCCAGCGACCAACCTAATTTCGAGATCTGTCTCTCTTCTCAAATTCAGCCTTACGCGCTCCAGATGGCAGAAGACGCTGGGAGCTGTTTTAATTCCGCCGAAGTTAAAACAGGTGAGGGGCATTGTAGCTGTCACACCTGGATGAGACCAGCTGGAATTCCCAGCCTGGGAATTTCCTTCCTCAGCGACGGCCGGACAGCCAATGCCAAAACTTGGGCTAGAGGTCAAGTAGCCCCATCCATCCGCAAGAAGGACGAGCGGTACCCACGTCTGGAGAAAATGGAACTAAATCCGGGGGGGGGAGGGGGGAGGGAATGCAGCAGAATCTCTGTGCATTGAGGCCTCTGTGGGAGTTACAACACCGTGTGGGACAGGCTTTAAAAAAAAGGAGGACATGGCTGGCTGGTGACTTCCCCTTGCAGAAGCTGAATCATCTCGCAAGTCCTGTTGGTGAAAACGACACACCCACAAATGCCTTTCTCCCAAAGCCGCAGGAATGGCTTTTATCTGGTGTTGTCCGACTACAGGATGTGTCTCATTCGCCTCTGCCGATCTCAGGAACGTCCTAGTAGTTCAAAGATAATGAAATGGAAGCGCTTGTGCCAAACACAAGCTGGGATTGCCCCTGGAAACACACACACACACACGTCTCTTAAATGCTCCCCACAACTCTTGATAGCGCCATCGAAAAAAGGGAATAAGCTACCCATTGCACCTGATGGTTATCACAACTGTGTTTTTCTTAATGTTTTTTGGGCATTCTCTCTCTCTCTCTCTCTCTCTCTCTCTCTCTCTCTCTCTCCAAGCTCGTTGCGATTGAGTTTCCGAACGTTTTGTTACCAAACTAGGTAATATCATCCTTAGTCTGGTAAGGAAATGTTCAGAAACTAAAACTGAAAGAAGCTTGGGAGAGCAAACCACTGTCAAAACGTAAAATCGGAGCTGCGAGTATTTTCTTAATGGCCTCCTTTCTGAGATCTTGGTGCGGAGGGATCTTGTCCTGCCCAAAAGCCAACCCTGTAAACTCTGCTCTTTCCAACTTTTCCTTCTGAAAACCATCAAGCGTCTCCTTGATTTGGGAGAATCCAGAAAGCATCAGCGGATAAACAGAAATCGTGCGTGTGAGAGAGCGGACCGGCTTTGAAAATCTCCCTGCCGAACAAACAAACAAACAAATGAAAGAAAATTCAAGGAAAGGCTCTTTGAAATGAAATTCCCCACCGGATTCTCTCTGAGTTTTCTTCAGGGGTCCTGGGGGAGGGGTGTGTGGAAAAAAAGCCCATCATCCACACCAAGATTTGTCTGCACTACCTTGGAAAACAAAAACAAAAACAGGGCAGTTCTCTTTGCAACAGCAGGAACATCTGGAGAGGGAGGGGCAGGGCAGAAAAGAGGCAGGGCCAGTCCATCTTCCATTGCAAATGTCAACACTGCTTGAATTAAAGGGCTTTAAAAACAGGGTGGGAGACCCTTTCTGGGTTGTTGTTTGTTAGTTATTTTTTAACTTTAAAAAAAAAACGGTGACTGAGAACATTAGCATTAGCTGGCTGGGGAATTCTGGGAGTTGAAGTCCACCCGTCTTCAAAGTTGTCCAGCTTGAGAAATGGCTGCTTTGGGGGCGTGTGGGGGGGTGGAAACTACAATTTTTGCATACTGAACTAGGCCAGGAACCCCCCCCCCAGCCCACCCTCGATCGGAACGGATCCCATCCCCAATTCCAGCCTCCTGGGAGCACAAATCCGTCCTATTTCCAGTGTCCCTGGAAAACTGCCCATTTGCCTGAGCCAAATGGCCAAACGAGACAATCGGTTAGAGGAAGAGACGGGGGCAGCCATCCCATCCTATCCTATCCCTTCTTCAGCCATAATTTTTTTTTAAAAGCACCCTAAACTCTGAGCTCCATCCTCCCATTCCTCACCAGACAGCCTGTCTGGGTGTGTGTGTGTGTGGGGGGGGGGATTATTGTGGGACGGGGGGGGGGGGGGGGGAGAGATAGAGAACAGGGCAAGCTTCCATGAAGCGTGACTAAACAGCCCCATTAATAGGCTCAAACAGAATCCAGGAAAGAAAAGGTTGCTTGGCTGAGAGGGGCAAGGCATTTCAGAGTCCAATCACTGATCCCCATCCCCATCCCCACCCCCACCCCCGCTGTCACATCCAGGGGCAAGGGGGTGTGATCCAGAGCCCCTTGCCACGCTTGGTTTAGACCAGGGGTCTCCAACTTTGGCAACTTTTAAACCTGGCGGACGTCAACTCCCAGAATTCCCCAGCAACCTGGGAGTTGACGTCCACCAGGCTTAAAAGTCGCCAAGGTTGGAGAGACCTCTGATTTAGACGGTCTTCAGAGCGTCTGAGGAAGAGCCCAACCCATCTCCCCCACCCTCCCTACCTATCGCTACTGGGGTTGTCCAGGTGTTTTGGCTCCATTTTGAGGCCTGTTTTCATGGGCAGCATGGCTCTCTGTTCATTAGCAACGAAAATGGTTAATGTCTTGGATGGATCACCACCAAGTCACGGAGAACAAAAAGCCACCATTCGATGGTCACATCCATGGATCTATTGTTGAGGCTTCTATCGCATTATTCTGGCTGCTTGTTCCTTTGCCTCCAAACACGATTATCTATCCATCTCTCTATCCATCTATCTATCTAACAATCTATCATCTACCTACCCATCCATCCATCCACCTACCCACCTGATCCATCCCTCTTTCTCTCTCCATCATTTCTCTCTATCCATCAATCTATCATCTACCTACCCATCCATCCACCCACCTGATCCATCTCTCTTTCTCTCTCTCTTCCCCCCCCCCCAATCTGTCGTGCAAAGTTTTTCAAAAAATATCTGTTGACTGGGGTGGGGTGGGGTGAATAAAGTGCTTAAAATGATATGACCTCAGGGGGCTTGGTGGTACCTAACTTTTTTTTTTTTTAAGTGCCTGCAAAATTCACAATGGACTTTATTTTAAAATTTTAAAATGATGAAAGGACTCGTTTCGGGGTCTCCCTGCAAAGATCCGGTCTGTTTCCCAAGCTTCCTGAGCTAAAGGGCGCCCCTATGATGGAAAACGAGAGTCCCCTGGGTCTCACGGGGCTGTCAGATTTAGGGTTGCTTCGAAGCTTTAATTTGGGTTTTGGGAAGGAGGTTTGAAAGCCGATTTCCATGGCCGCCCAACTCTTACAGACATGAGTTTTGGTTAGTCTAGAAGGGAGCAGGGCTGTCCCCTCCTTTCCTCTGCGGTTCGAATGACAGAGGAGATTACAAACTGCATTTCGCCATCGACGTTTAAGGACCCTCCCTTTCTAATCTGTTTCAAATTATCACCTTTTCTCCCTTCCCCTAAACGAAGATAATCTAATCTGGGTTTCACGAAAGACCAGGCTTCATTTCACCTTCAACCCTTCAACATAACCTATTATCCACATGTGTGTGTGTGTTGATTAATTTGGGGGGGGTGTGTGGCAGGAGACCCATTCACTCTTAACCTTTCATCGCTTTTCATTTAATTATGTAGAATTGTCCTCCTGTCATCCCTGGGCATCCATTCCTCCTTTGACCCTCTCAAGAAATCATTCCTTGCCTGTACATCTCGCTGACTTCTACCCCACACAGCTGGGCCTGAAAACTTTGCCCTGCGTGTCGGAAACGGTCTTGGAAAATCCACTCTGCATCCTTTCCAAGCTAAGAAAAGGGACATTTTTTAAAAAAAACAAAACCTCTTGCAAAAAAGAAGAGCCTCAGTGACATTTCTACCCCCACCCCACTTTGAGTAGCTCAAGAACTTTCGTCTTATTTGCTTGGCTGAGCCTCCTTGACACCGGAGCTGCTAAACCGACAGCAGCCGTGTCACCTTGGAGCAGACGGGTCTTGCTGGGACGTCCATCAAGGGGGCAAAGGTTACCAGAGCGACCTCTCCCCCCAGCCCCCGCCCCTCCCCTTACTCCAAAAAAATTAAAATAACCAGAAAGCCGGTCAGAGCAGAGTGTTTTAGAAGAGGACAAAAAGACCAATTCATCGTCAAGGCTTATTTCGTAGGCCAACAAAAGCTCGGCTTGGCCGCGTCGTTCACATAGGACAATCGGTGTGGGGAGGGCAGGGGAGGACACCCCCCCTCTCAAACAATAACTGCATCTGTTGCAACTGAGAAAGACACGCCGGTCTCGTAGTTCACATCTGTCTGATAACGCCAACCGATCGGACGAACGAACAAGCCGTTCCGTTCTGGAGCAGCAGCAAAGAAGGGGGTTTAGTGGCTTGCATGGGGAGCCTCCGAAGGACCACAGTTTCCACCGGGTTAGGGTGGCAGGTGAGTTTAAGAGGGGTTTCATACAAAGGGAGACCTTAACAGAAAACCCCAAAAAACCCCATGCTCCTTGCCATTGGGAACATCCAGGTAGGCTCATAAACCACCGCAGATTTTTTTAAAGGTGAAAGGGACATCCGTCCCCACTCCTGTTGGCAGTGTCCCCCCCCCCCCAAAAAGGCCATTTTTATCCGCTCCTTGGCTCACGTCTGTCAATCCCACGGAAAAGCCACGGTGGACTTCGCCGCGCCTCATTGCTCTTTTCCTCTCCCCCTTTTCCCCCTTTTCAAATCTTGCTCTCTGCTCAAAATATTCAGAGGGCATGCATGCAAAGCTGGCATTTGTTTTGCAGAAGTCAAACCCAAAAGATGCCACTTTTTTTTTTTTCTTGGAAAAATGAGCGCGGCCCATCAGGGAAGTCAACGCTAGGCCCACAGGGTTTCGGGGAGGAGAGCTTCCCGGTTTCTTCTAGAGGGTGGGCGACGTCTCAAATGAAATCGGATCAAACTCCAAGGAGAAGGCCGGGTGTAAATGTTGGAATTAAGAGGAAACCCCCCATAAAGAAATGGCTCTCGTAGCGACTACTTCTCTTTTGGCTCTCTTTTACTTCTGAGCTGCCTGTCCTGCACAGGTCCCTTCTTGCCACGACAGATCATTCTCCCTGCAGCAAATACAGGCTGAACATTCAGTTCCCAAGCACGGCGAGCGAGGGACAGAAATAGAGAGGAGGAAAAAAAGCTTCTCTCAGCCCACGGCAGAGGAGAAAGAGCCAGGTTATGAGGTCCTTCCTTGACGCTCTTAAGGCTGGGGTCCTTGCTGTAGACACACACACACACCCCTCCCCTTTCTTTATTCGGAACTCGCTTTTTATTATTTTTATAATTGGCTTACGAGGTCCTTGAAATGCCACTTCTTGTGGGATCTATAAGTGGTTTTTTTTTTTAAAAAAAATAGCAATAGCGCTTAGACTTATATACGGCTTCACTGTGCTTTACAGCCCTCTCTAAGCGGTTGACGGAGTCCCCCTCTTGCCCCCAACAATCTGGGCCCACATTTTTACCCACCTCGGAAGGATGGAAAGCTGAGTCAACCTTGAGGCAGTTGGTCAGAATCGAACTGCTGGCAGTGGGCAGAGTTAGCCTGCAATATTGCATTCTAACCCCTGGGAGGAAGGGAGGGAGAAAGGAAGGAAGGATTCATTTTACCCACTAAAGAGTTTTACAGAGTCAACCTATTGCCCCCAACAATCTGGGTCCTCATTTTACCCACCTTGGAAGGCTGAGCCTGGTGAGATTCGAACTGCCAAACTGCCGGCAATCAGCAGAAGGAGCCTGTAGTACTGCACGCTAGCCACTGCGCCACCACAGCTCTAAATGCATAAATAAATGCATGTTGCACCCCAAAACATTATTCGGCAGCACTTCCAGAAGTTGAGAATAACACAGTTGGAAGGGACCTTGGAGGTCTTCTAGTCCAACCCCCGAAATCCTCCTTTTTCTGTAACTCTATTGTCACCCAAAAAAACAGCCTGGAGTCGGGCTTGACTCTGAAAGATTGTGAATGTGAACAAGTCTTTCACGATTGTTCATGCCATGATGACCTCATGGTTTGAAACAGCCCAAAGAGCCACTAAGAGGCCAATTGCTGCTTCGACAATGTGAGCCATGGTTATGGAGATTCACACATGCTGAACCAGGAGTGGGAAGACCCAGGTGCAAAACCACCCAACCTACGTCATTGAGTAGCTGCTGTGGGGAAATGATTACGGCGACAATATACGTTACTTTCAGCTACTGGGCCTGATATACGGTAAATCTAGCCCCGAACATTAGAATAAAGAAAGAGGGGAAAAATTAACATTCCTATCTCGTTGATATCGATAAAATAGAAGGTTGGAAGAGAACGCAGATACAATAAACTGGTTTTTTTATGTTTCCCTCGTCCCTTGCAAGAATTATTTATACCTTTCAGGTTGGAAATTAGATCGAACATAGGGGTTTTAAGGGAGGTAAGGAAGAGGGTGGGAAAATGTCAGATCTGGGGACAGAAGAGTTTTGGAAGAATGCAAAAGGATCCAAAATTTATCTTGGATGTTGCAATT
Organism: Masticophis lateralis; assembly: GCA_030761175.1. Taxonomy (NCBI): domain Eukaryota; kingdom Metazoa; phylum Chordata; class Lepidosauria; order Squamata; family Colubridae; genus Masticophis; species Masticophis lateralis. The sequence goes on from JAUDYJ010000016.1 coordinate 3,244,403, forward strand.
TGGGTAGGCGAAAATCAATGTACGGCAAGAAAAAATTCACCTTGTTTTGCATCTGCCATCTTCCCCTATTTGATAAGAATTCTTAACAGTTTGGGTTCGCTGGTTAAAAACAGCTCAAATGGCCCCCCTGGGGCTGACTTTTCGCGATCCTTCTGCAGGGAAACCCTTCAATACGTCAACGAACAAGACATCCAACTCCAACAGGGAAACTTCTCCAGGTAGCTCAATCTAAGCAAGACACTTAATAGATTAATCTACAGGCCAAAAAAAAAAAAAACCAAACAGATTTTAGCTCCAGGGGAGGAAAAATAAAAGGGGTGAAGGAGGGGATAGAAACCAATTAAAGGATCAAGAATTTTCCAACACAATGGGCAAAAGGAATTGTGAATTAAGGGAAAGGGTGAATACTTTTCCAAAGGAATTTCTCTAGCTGAAGCCCATACGAAACATGGACAGGAGGTCCGGCTTCAGAAAACGGTCCAATCCGTCTCAATGCCACAGCGAGTTTTTCCAAGTCAAGAGCTTGTAAATTATCCCTTTATTTTTTTTCACCCCCAGGCTATCCAATGTAGCGAACATCACATATACATACCAAATTTGGTGTAGAGAAGTTAAAAAAAAAACACCGTTATTTTTTATGCAAATGATATTAATAGACACCTAATTTTTGTAAAAAGAATCATGTTCTGGATTGGATTTCTCCACCTTTAATGGATCAAGTTAAGATTTAATTGGTGCCCAAGCTTGCTGGTGGCTTTTTAATCGTTTATAGCTCATTGGGCCAATTCAGCTGGTCTGATTCAATGCACTGGGCAAATCCACAGAAAAAAGTATGAATTCAGTCCTGGAGTAGCTGTGTTGTTTGGAGACTGGCATGGCTGACCTTGGTTGGAAGGCGCCAACCTGGGTGCCCCTTTAGATCTTGGAAAGAGCAATTTTACAAACCCATAGGAATGGCCGCCACACAACCTGATTAGTGCGTGAATGCATGGTTTAAAATGGCTCTGGACCATCGTGCAACTTGGGATGAAGCCACAGAAAAAAACCAACCAAAGTAAAACCAACTAAGCCAAGCAGGAGAGCTGAAAAACCAGAACAGGTTAAGCGCGCATGCAAATTCAGATCAGGAATAAGAACGTTTTCTTCAAGGATCCCAAGCCGATTTATCACTCCCCTGTCGGAGTCGAAGCTGGAGGAAGAAAATGCACGCAAAGAATCTTCCATTCGGACTTCTTTTCACCAGTATTTATTTATTAATTTTTTTGGACACCCCGGCCTACCGAGGGAAGATTTCAACCCCCCCCTCCTCCCCGTGACATAATCAGTTTCCAAGCAGATGGAGGGACCTTCTCCAATAAAGGCAGGCCCCATCAATCAGGGTGGGGAGGAAGGGGGGAGGCGGATTTGACAATGGGAAGGCTTTGCTGTCTATTGGGAAGGGGGAGAGAAGGCCTGAGATGCTTGGGGGGGGGGGTTGGCTCAGCTGTTTGGGGTGGCAGGTGTCCCATAGCCTTCGCTGGCCAGCCGATGACGATGGGAGTCACGGCTATTTAGCCCTCAATAGCCCAGGAGCCTTGGTTAACCGTCTCCCATCTCTACCCCTCATCTGCACCGGGCTAGCGGAGTCGGGGAGGGCCGGCCGGGTGGGTGGGGGTCATGGAGTCTTTCACCCAAAATGTAGAAAGAAAGCAAATGTCACCCCCCCACCCCCCAACCTGATCTCTCTCTCTCTCTCTCTCTCTCTCTCTCTCTCTCTGGACGCTTTGTCCGAGTCCCTCTGCGAGACTCTCCATTGACAAGCCAGGGTTGTGCGAGAGGCCTCTGTTTTCCAGTCACACAAGGGCAAAATAACTGACCTCGACCCCAGGACCAGCTTTGGGGCTGGCCGTTTTCTTTCAACGGCCCTTTTTGTCCGGCCATTCCCAGGGGAGGGATGGGATGGGGGGGGGACTAGGGACCATGGTCCCAAAATCTCTCTCTCTCTCTCTCTCTCTCTCTCTATCTATCTATCTATCATCTCTCTATCTACCTATCTATCTATCTATCTATCTATCGCCATGGCTTCGCACCACTCTCTCTCACTCCCTACCTTCCTACCATCCTCTCTCTCTCTCTATCTTTCTCCCTCCCAGACAATGCCAAAAAAAACCCCGAATCTAATGGCAACAACCATAGAAACATAACCTTTACGCCCCCCGGATTTCTCCCTTACAAACTGTGGATCGTCTACGCAGAAAGCTTGTTCAAAAGGATCCATTTACAGCTAGAATAATCCAGCCTCCTTTTAAACTGCCAATATCCAGCAGTCTTGGCCATGCGTGTCCCAGAATTCGAAGCATGCTGGGCAGGGACCCCTTGGGTTGTATCCAGAAGTGCAGCTTTGGGGGCAATAATTCATTCTTCAGTGTTGGCCTAAAAGGCACGAGACCAGGATCCAGGATTTTTCATCCAGGATCCTTTTAGGCCCAGGAGCAGTTCCCAATTTCCCTGAGCCTGGCACCAGATTGAGATTCCTGGCTAGTCTTTGGATAAAAAGACCTCCCCCCAAAGTCCCAAATTTATCCAGGAGGAAGAGAGTGGCAAACCGCTTCCGGAGGGTTGCCCTCCAAAAACCTGCAGGAGCCGAAAAGAATATTTATTATATAACTGCAGGGACATCGAGGGATGCCTATGTTGTTTCCAGCACGCTTTCTTTTGTTTCTGGGCCACTCCGAAAAGCCTTCAATCTTGTTTTAAGGCATGTAGTTGCCTGAAATCACCTGTCCTTAATCTCTTGCCAATCTCCTTTTTGCTCCGGGACAGGTTGTGTCAAAAGCCATCAGAGGCTGAGACCGAACAGCCGAGCGGTTCCGTCTTCAGAAAAAGCCGGGAATTATAGTATGAATTAAGAGGAGTTGCAGGTTAGAGAACCAGTATGGTGAAGAGGGATTTAAGATATTGGTTTAGAAACTTAAGAGACTTGTGAGTTCTAATCCTGCCTCGGGCACAAAAGTCAGCTGGCCAATTTTTCTTTCTCAGCCCAAGCCAGGGGTGAAATGCTCCCGGTTTGGCCCGGTTCGCCCGAACCAGTAGCGATGGTGGCATGAGGCTCCACCCACCTGCCCAGTCGTCGTTACGTCCTGGTTTTAACCAGTAAGTAACTTGTTTTTCACCCTCTGCGCATCCACAGAAGGGTTTGCGCATGCGCAGAGGATCCAACCGTGCATGTAACGCACGCACGCACTTCTAAAGCAGTTCGAAAGGTAAGTTGATTTCACCCCTAGGCCAAGCCACCTCACAGGGTTGTTGTTGTGAGGGAAAATAGGAGGAGTATTAGGTACGTTCGCCGCCGTGAGTTACTTATAAAGTTAAACAAAAAAGAAACTTCTGTCGGAAATTATATATGGCTCCTCCCTTATATGAAAATATATATTAAGCAGCAGCACGGTGAAGGCCGGGAGAAAGGAAGGCGGATCAGTTGAAGGAAAGAAAGGGGTAAAATTGGGGTAAAATTCTATTCATTACATTAGAGATATTTTTTAAAAAAAAAAAAAACATGCATTTTGGACCACTTGGAACCGCAGTCCACTTTCTGCAATAAATCTCTCTCTGTCCCATAGTTTAAGATTTCTGAGCTGGCCTTGCAGGTGTAGCTGAAAAAGTTTTAATTTCCTGTGCCCTGTGGTGGTGTCACAGTTCCCCCAACCATGGTCAGCGTAGCCCCATTTTAGCATCACGTCACTTCGATGGGATGCCCAAGGAGGTCAACTCCACAAAATTCATTTAAGCAAGCCAAGTGTCACCAACTCAACTTCTACTTCAAACTTCAACCCCTGTGTGGGCAACGAGAGTTGGACTCCAGTGCTGGTCAAATTGGTTTTAACTGGGTTTCTCAGAGACCTCCCTCTAGGCCCGTGTCACCCATCCCTTGAGCGTTAGAATAAATCACCTGTTTCGAAGAATCCCAAGTTCAGCGATCGTAGGAGCTTTTTGTCCAAACCTGGCTAAGCCACACCATGTCACTGCAACCCAGAAAGCTTGACACGCCATCTGTCAATTCAGGATGGCCAGCCACTATCTGGGTGGCCAATTGGGTCTCTCCCACCCCCCTCCTTAGCTGTGGGGTGCTGGATTTCTTCCCAAAGAATTGCCTCCCTAGCTGCTCTCTTTCACATAAGAGGCATTCATTCTTCTCCCAACAATGGCTACTTGGGCAGCGCGCCTTCAAAAGGTCCCCAGGAAAGCGGGGAAGGGGAGGGAAGGGGTGGGAGTGGGAGTGGGAGAAGAGGAGAGAGATCCTGGCAGTGGCCGGCCAGGGCTGTCTCAAGAGCACCGGAGGGAGGTGGGGAAGGGAAGGGGGGGACGAGGTCATTGGCAAGAGAAGAAGGTGGATGAAGGTAGAAGAACATCTCCCCATGCTGGCTGGAGCAACTAGGAATTAGGAATGGGCTGCAGTAGATACCCCAAGCAGGATGTTCAAATCAATTATCTGGAGAGGGGGAAATGTACACTATATATACGTATAGTTTGTATACGTATACAGACAAACTATACGTATATATAGTGTATATAGTAGTATATATAGTCTGTCTGTCTTATCTATCTATCTATCCAACCAACCATATCTATCTATTTATCTATCATCCATTTTACCTGCCTATCTACCTATCTATCTATCCAACCGTATCTGTCTGTCTGTCTGACTTAACTATCTATCTATCCAACCAACCAACCATATCTATTTATCTATCATCTATCTATCTATCTATCTATCTATCTATCTATCTATCTATCTAACTATCTACCTACCTATCTTCCTTCCTTCCTTCCTTCCTTTCCTTCCTTCTATGGATCTAATTCTAATCTATCTAATTCTAATCTATCTGCTTGCTTGCCTGCCTGTCTATCTATCTATTTATCTATCATTCATCTTACCCACCTACCTATCTTTCATCCATCTTATTTGCCTACATACCTATCTATTTATCTATCCAACCCTATCTACCTACCTACCTAATTACCTTCCTTTTATCAATCTAATTCCATTTTATCTACCTACCTATCTATCTATCCAACCACATACATACATACCTTCTATCAATCTAATACTTATCTATCTATCTATCTATCTATCTATCTATCTATCTATCTATCTATCTATCTATCTGCCATCTTTTCCTGTTGGCCAAACTCACAAATCCTGACACGGGAGGCTCCAGCCCAGAGAAGGAGAGGGGAGCCCAGAGGCACCCCAAAGAGGCATCCTTGCTTTTTGGCAATCAGACCTTCTTCCTCTGAAAAAGGAGCGGCAGAAACAGCAGACCTCAGTACAGGTGGTCCTTGACTTACAACAGTTCGTTTAGTGACCCTCCGAAGTTACAATGGCACGGAAAAGAAGCCCCTTACGACCGTTTTTCGCACTGGGGAAGCCATCCCAGCATCCCCGTGATCAAAATTCAGACGCTTGGCACAACTGACTCACGTTTATGACGGCGGCAATGTCCCAATGTACAGATAAGAAGCGAAAGTCGCATTAAATACAGGCTTGGGGGCGATCAGGATAAGGCGCTATGGGTTGCCTCCAGAAGCATGTTTAGTCCTTCGAATAAAAGGCCCTACATAAATGCTGGCGTTGCCAGAAATTTATTTATTCCTCCATTTCTGAGGCTAACCACCGAGCTCCAATTATATGAGAATCTTAAACCTTTGCTGACTTCCATTAGGAAAACAACTCTCTCTAGGAAAAAAAAATAATAAAAAAAAATAACGAATAGAGAGCTCCTTTTATTTTATTTTATTTTATTTTAAATCGAGTTCAGACAAAAGGTAAGAGGGAACTTAGGGGGAAACTCGGTGCAAAAGTAGAATTAGACTAACCGGGGGTAATAATCTTTGTTAATTCCCTGGGAAGCAGGGTAGAAAAGTTGCAATTCAGAAAGGAATGAAAGCTAAAACCCAAAGAAGGCATCACAATAAGAACAGGGGGTGATTAAAAAAAAAAAAAAAAGTCCAGCTTATTTCCATGAGACTCATTTCTCTCCCCCCTCCCCTCCTCCCAATGAAGAATTCATTTCTCTCAAATGGAGGTAAAATAAGCAAGCTCTTTGTAGCCAATATTAAAATATTAAATGGGTTTTCATAGCTTGGGCACCAGCTTTATTTCCTCCTAAGTGGAGAAACCTTCAAAAGGAACGGGGATATATAATTCGGCAGACTTTGTGCCATCCAAACAGGAGCCCGTCCCGTTTCTCTGTGAAAGGTGTATAGAAGCAATTAAGAAATGGGTAATTAATCCTGAATGCCAGGCCCAGACCTTAAAATTACTTTTAAGCAACTAGTAAGTAGGTGGTCAAAATTATACCTTTCCATCACATTTGGCGCTGCTGTAGATCACTTTTTTTTTTTTCTTTCTTTCTTTTTTGGCATTTTCTCATCGAAGGCAGAAAAGCACTAAGTAATTCCACCTACTTTGCGGTCTGCAAGGAAGCCTGCCTTGAAAAGACTTCAGGTGGGGGGGGAAGAGAGAAGAAAAGAAAGGGAGGCAGGGAGGAAGAAAAGGTTTCTAATAGGTACTAAGTCAGACAACGAGGGGTGTGAGCAGGCCTTAACGGTAGCAGATCGTTGAAAAGTTCTCCCACACAAATAATACAGGAAAATAGCAAGGGGGGGGGGGGGAGAGACTTGCAACCAGTTAAACAAAGTTGGTTCAGGGTGTGAATGTGTGAGACTGTGTGTGAGAGAGAGAAAGAGAGAGAGAGGATGGATGGATGGATGGATGGATGGATGGATGGATGAATGGATGGAGGTAGGTAGGGTGTGTGTGTGTGTGTGTGTCTGAGAGAGAGAATGGATGATAGATAGATAGATAGATAGATAGATAGATAGATAGATAGATAGATAGATAGACAGACAGACAGACAGACAGACAGACAGGAAGAAATAGGGATAGATAGAAATAGAGATAGATAGAAAGAGATAGATTAGATAGAAAGAGAAAGAAAGAAAGAAAAAGAAATAGGGATAGATAGATACATAGATAAGATAAGATAGAAAAAAGAAATAGGGATAGATAGAAATAGGGAAAGAAAGAAAGAAAGAGAAAAATAGGGATAGATAGATGATAGGTAAGTAGGTAGGTAGGTAGGTAGATAGGAATAAAATAGATAGAAAGAAATAAGGATAGATCGATCGATCGATAGATAGATAGACAAAGTCGAAAGAAAGAAATAGGGATAGATAGAAATAGGGAAAGAAAGAAAGAAAAAGAGAAAGAAAGAAAAATGGGGATAGATAAGATGATAGGTAGGTACGTAGGTAGGTAGATAGATGGAAAGAGATAGATAGATAGATAGATGATAGATAGATAGATAGATAGATAGATAGATAGATAGATAGATAGATAGATAGATAGATAGATAGATACTAAGTAGGTAGATAGGCAAGCAGGCAGACAGACCGAGATTGAGAGAGAGAGACTATTTTTAGGCGAGAGTCCCTTTGTTATGATTGACCTATCATTTGCCTGCCCTCTTCAAGACTGGGGGTGGGGCTGCCTCTGCCCCCCCCCCCCCCAGTCAAGTGCTTGGTAAACAGGCGGAGGGCAGCCTACGGGAGACAGAATAATAATATTATTGATAATGTGCCAATGCAAGATCTGAAAATCAAAATAAATACGCCCTATGGCGCTCCCAATGGTTATGGACACATAGAATGCCATAGTCAAAAAAAAAAAAATCCTGGACATTGACCACATTTTCATCTGTCAATTGCAGAAGACCTCACTACTTGGATCCATACTTGGGAAAAACTTGATGAGAATGAACGCCAACTGCCAGCTAAAGAACTATATAACAGTACTAACGCTGCCAAGGGGACCCTCTCATTTTTCAAGGAGAACCCCAATGTTCTCCTGCACCCCAAGATTTATTTCCTGGGGATGAACCAGGTCAGCTTTCGCAACCCGATTTCCTACCCCACCCCAGCCAGCGCTGGAGAAATTAGGTCAGGGAGATTCATCCGCCCTGGAGATGACAACACAACTCTCCCCCAAGTATCGGGCAAGGTTTTTTCTCAGCTCTGCCCAAGGAGCCCTTGGCACGCACGGCATCAGGCTGCAACCCTTCCGTAACGCGGGAGGGGGATTAGTGCGTAACTCTCCTCACATTGTGTCCTCACAGCAGCTCAAGTGACTCACACGAAAGGAGTTGCACAAAGCCACCCTCAAGCTTGCTTCACAGTTGGCTGCAACTTGACCCATGTTCTGACACTTGGCTGAGAAAAGCACACACCTGCCTCGTCTCTCTCTCTCTCTCTCTCTCTCTCACCTTTCTCTTTTGCGTGTCTATGAGTGCGTGCAGGTGTTCTCTCAGTCACCCATTGACTGATTCATCCTTTCATACATTCCTTCATTCATTCTGTGACGGAAAACCCAACGGGTGGAAGTCTCTTTGGAGTTCCTTGCCGTTCCCTGGCAACTGTGCGGAATGACTTCCTCTCCCTTCTTCCAAAATGTCCCTTAGCTTCTCCATCCAAGGTCCTACCTTGGTGGCCTTCCATTGAAGAACCAATTCTGTTTAGCTTCTGAACCTTTTCCAGAGATGGGTTGCTGCCGGTTCGGGCAAATTGGTAGTTCCGGCCACCAATTGGGCCTGCCCACCCACCCCGACGCTATCCCGTGATATAGCTCATTCTCTGGCTCGCTCACCCCACCCACACAGCCCAGTTGATTTCCCGCTCGCCCGCTCTACTTACTGCGGCTGCCTGCTGGAAGCCACGCACATGAAATCGCTGTGCGGGAAACGCCACGCACAAGCAAGCTCACATTTTCAATTCTGCACTAAGTGAACCGGCTGTTAAAAGTACGTGAAACCCACCTCTGGCCTTTTCTACAAAAAGGACCAAGAAGAGGTTATTTTTTTTCCCCAAATCCAAATATCCTAGCTCAGAGGTAGGTTCTTTCGAACCGTAGTAAAACTGGGGGGAAGCTCTGGCCACCCACCCGGATGTCATCATAGACGATCTGCGCATGTGCAGAAGCTTGGCGCGTGCACGAGCGAAGCGAGGTAAGTAGAACCCACCTCTGTCCTGGCTTCTCTCCAAAGTTATCTTGCCAATTTGCTCTCTCGGGAAATCCTGAATGTGGTGGTGGGGGTCTCTGGAACCCCATAGAACGACGCGAAATATTCCAATGCTATGACTAGCCAGATATTGGGAGTCGGATGTGTGTCATGCATGAGTTATATGTGCTCTGGGTTCTCGGCCTGTTTATCACAGAGGATCGATACAGCCGGAGCTAACTTTTTCCGTCCTAAATTGAGAGGAAATGATTCCGGGCAGCTGGTAGGGAGAAATCTAAAGTTTTCACAATGATCGCCTCCCTCCCCGCCCCACGCACACTCATGCACACAAATACAGGATGTCGTGATGGCATTTGGAAAGTATATTTACTAAGGAATCTGAGTTCATTAAAAAGGAATGCTGGGGTTTTGCTTTACAAGGAGGGAAATGCAGCTAACTTGGTTTCTACCTGGAGCTTCTAGAAATAAATTTTTTTAAAAAATCAACTAAGGAGGAAGTTGTTGTTTCTTTTATCTTGTAAATGAATTTAGGAGCAGCTTGTAATTGTAAAGTTTACCATTGGACATGTATCATTCTTAGAAGGAGCGGAGAGAGGCAGATCTAAATGTGGATCAGGGGTGAAATCCAGCAGGTTCTGATTTGAGGAAATTTTGAGTAGTTCGGAGAACCGACAAATACCACCTCTGGCTGGCCCCCGAGTGAGGTGGGAATGGAGATTTTGCAGTATCCTTCCCCTGCCCCACCCACCAAGCCACGCCCACCAAGCCACAGCACGCCCACAGAACCGGTAGTAAAAAAAATTAGATTTCACCACTGATGTGGATGTAGCTGACCAATTTAAAACATTATGTTTTAATCTTTTTATTTTTTCCTAATCTGTACCTGTGTGGGGTATTGTGTATGCGTCACTCTGAGCTTTTTATCCATAGGAACGTGAAACAGACATTAAACGTTGTACGAATGAGATGAACGTGTGACGTTTTAGCCGTGTTTTGACCGAGGGGTTTTCATTGCTACCACACAGCTCATGCTTCCCCTCCACTATAACCGATGGCTTGGATCAAGAAAGAGAAAAGATATTTTTTGCCTCCTGGGAAAATGTTAGCCCGAAGACATCTAAACACCGTGCGGTTCGAAAATGATGACTTGCTTTAACTTCAGTCCAAGCAAAGCATGTTTACCCTCCCAAACCTAGCCCTTCCTTTTCAACCTTCTTGGCTTCTCCGTGCAACGCAATTCGATGAATTATACATTATAGAGTTTCGATCCGGGATGAAATGGGCTGGGAAGAAAAGCAGAATCAAAAACACGTGGGGGTGGGGAGGTGGGGAGGGGGTGGGAAGGACTCAAGTACAGACAAGAAGGTGAAACCTTGAAAGAATGCGCCGGGTCGAAAGCCGAAGCATTGACAATGTCGTTTCTGTTTTATTTCTGGGTTGAAACCGGGCCTCAGACGATAATCTACAACCCTTGCATGAGGGCAAACGAGGCCGCCGAAGGATTTATCCTTATTGTGACACCGACTAGAAAGGATTAGGGCTATGACTAGATCGGGTCCGTCGATAAAAGCTTGGATTGAGCAATTAGCACGAGGCCGGGTGCACCGCCAAGGAGATACCAAGAGGGAGGGGTTCCTTCGGTTTTTGTGGGCAAGGAAGTATCGATGAAAAAAACAAAATGAAAGCCAAGCCAAGCAAGCCAACCACACATTCAGGGGCCAGGAGTAAAGACTTTGAACCCCAGGCACATGGGTGGAAACCTGGAGAGCCAAAGCAGGCTGCGTGTGTCATCGAATTGAGGGTGCTAAACCCATCCTGTTTCTTACAGAGTTGCCAGTCTTACGTTGGCATCCAAAGCACCCAATCCAATATGGTGCCAGCTCAAGGGTGCTATTCAGCAGGTTCTGACAAGTTCTGGAGAACCGGTGGCGGAAATTTCAAGTAGTTCGGAGAACCGGCAAATACCACCTCTGGCTGGCCCTCGAGTGGGGAGGGAATGGGGATTTTGCAGCATCCTTCCCCTCCCACGCCTACCAAGCCACACCATGCCCACCAAGCTACGCCCGCAGAACCGGTAGTAAAAAAATTTGAATTCCACCACTGTTCCAACAGGATGTGAAACAACTTGTTTTGCTGCACACTGGTAAGTTATCCACCTCTTCAGGTCGTGCGGACCGGGCCCGGCATTGTTTTTTAATGCAACAGGAACCGAACGATCCTGTTTCCCCGAAAATAAGACATCTCCTGATAATAAGCCCAATCGGGCTTTTGAGTGCATGCGCTAAAATAAGCCTCCCCTCCCCGAAAATAAGCCCTCCCCAAAAATATTTAAACGCAGAGCTGGAAATCAGGTAAGACAGCAAGAGGAGCCCCGTCTTGCTCCATGTGCCCCAAAATAATAAAAACTCCCTGAAAATGAGGCCAAGCGCTTACTTCAGGGTTCAAAAAAATATAAGATAGGGTCTTATTTTCGGGGAAACGTGCATTTGTCCTGCTGAGAAAATATCCTTCAGAAGAGCCAAGAATCAAGATGGGATTCGAAGGAGGTTTTCCTACCACAGGCAGGTAGATTCTACGCAGAAGGACAAGTTTGGGTCTTCAAATCATTAGCCAAAATGGAAGCAGAAAGGAGAAATAAAACCAATGCAAAATCCAGCAGTGTTCTCCAAGTTAACCCCGAAGATGGAAAAAACCTTCGGAACTCGTTGGTGCTCCAACACCTGGAGGTTTTTAAGAAAGGATAAGGTAAAGGTTCCCCTCACACATGTGTGTTAGTCGTTCCCGCCTCTACAGGGCAGTGCTCATCTCCGTTTCAAAGCCGAAGAGCCAGCGCTGTCCGAAGACGTCTCTGTGGTCATGTGGACGGCATGACTCAACGCCAAAGGCGCCCGGAACGCTGTTCCCTTCCCACCAAAGGGGGTCCCTATTTTTCTACTTGTATTTTTTATGGGCTTTCGAACTGCTAGGTTGGCAGAAGCTGGGACAAGGAACGGGAGCTCACCCCGTTAGGCGGCACTAGGGATTCGAAGAGCTGAACTGCCAACCTTTCGATCGACAAGCTCAGCGCCTTAGCCACTGAGCCACCGTGTCCCAATTAGAAAGGATTATTTATTTATTTATTTTAATGAAATGCTATAGGGTCTCCTGCTCGGGCAAGGAGTTGGACTAGAAGACCTCCAAGGTCCCTTCCAATTCTGGTTTTTTTATGACGAGCGAGTAAAAATTCACTGGGTGGAAGATTGCAGGATTCTCTGTTGCTGTTTTTTTCTAATTTCACCAAATGCATCTTCCAAAGGGAGGCGGGAAGACTCTCTGGAAGATCTCTATTGGACAAAGCAGACATGGGACACCCCATAACCCATCAGATGCTGTTCCTTCACTGTCAAGGGTGGGCCAGGGGCAGCTAGATGGGCTCTGCTGTGGCCCAATGAATGCAAAGAAGAAATCGCCCTCTGTTCCAGAGCCATTTAAGGCGATGCATTTCAGGGTCAACGGGATATTTTTTTTTCTTTTCTTTTTTTAACAGTATCTAGAAATCCAGGCGACTTCCAGTAACAACTTACCCGAAAGGAGAAACTCTTCAGACAAAAGTCTGAAGAGCAAGCAGCACGAGTTGCTCAATGTGAACTGGGTCATTGGTCAAGTTCGGAGTTATCAAAGCCAAAGAAACAAGTTAGGGGGAGGAAAAAAGTAAACGAAAAAACGTTTTATATAAAGCTGTCTTTTTCCCTTTCTTCTCTTTCTCTCTGTCTCTCTCTCCCTCCCCTCTTGACATACATACCCACCCCGCTGATTAACCCACTTTCCCAGGCTACGTGCCGTCTGCCGCGAGGGCTTAAGACCTTGAAAAAAAGAGCGAATATTCCAGACACGGAGACAAAATAAGCAAAAACCTTGCCGCCCAAACATTGGACACAATTAGACTAAATTGTTGATCATTCCAAAGGGGCTTGGCAACGGGAGAGGGAGCCAAAAAAGAAACAAAACTTCGAAAAGGAGACCGAAGCCAGAGGAAGCTTGGTCGTCGTTTGTGGTCTTCAGAAAGCCCGTTTCCTAGGAAGGCGCTTTCCCGTACTCGCTGCTCGTAAAAGAAATATATATATATATATATATATGCAGGAAACCCATGGTGCACTGCTAAGAGGAGGTGGGAGCTAATGTTGAGCGTGCCTATCACAAAACCAATCCAGGAGCCGAGCCAAGTCCTCCTCATTTTGTTTTTTAAGGGTCTGGAAATACAACAGCCAGTTTTCAAAACTGATGTTTTAGTTAGGAATTCAGGAGAAGGAGGGGGGGTGGTTAGACACACATGGGTAGACAAAACAACTCCCAAATCATCCGTCTCTGGCTGGCTGGGTCCATCTAACAGGAAATCAACCTCAAACATCTCCCTGGTTTTCCTGAGATAAGTTCCCTGGTTTGGGAAATGGAGAAGGTTTGGGAGAATTTCCATCGTCTCCCACCTCCACCTCCTCCCATCACTTTTGTAGCCAACTCTGGAAAAGTAATTCCATTGTTTCATTCAATGAAACTTTGATAGTTTCATCCCGCCTCTTCGCTTCCAAAACTTGTGGACTTCAATTCCCAGAATTCCCCAGCCAGCCATGCCGGGAGTTGAAGTCCTCCAGTCTTAATGTGGCCAAGGTTGGACACCCCTCATCTATGGAGTTGTTTCACATTCCTCTTTTCAAAGACCTTACTTGGCTCTGAACAAGTAAGGGCAAAAAGAGGAACAACCCCCACATCCATTCATCCTATCAGCATATTTACTGATAGGGCTGGGTGATAAACTGTCCCTCAACGCAGGCAAAAGCCTCTTTGATCTCCAAGCCAAAAACCAAACCATGGCTCTTAAGCAGAGTCGGTATCATTAGGCAGGGGTACCGCATTTCCACGAAAATAAGACCAGGTCTTATATTAATTATTGCTCCAAAAGATGCATTAAGTCTTATTTTCTGGTTAGGTCTTATTTTGGGGAAAATACAGTACATTTAGTACAGATGCGCCCATCTGGCTGACAATCTTAACTGGGGCTTATTTGGGGGGTAGGGTTTATATTACGAGCATCCTGAAAAAATCATGCTAGGATTTATTTTCCAGTTGGGTCAGGGTAACAGGGTAAAAACAAATCAAATGTTCTCTAATTCCAAATACGTCATATATTCAGTACCGTTTTCCCCAAAATAAGACCTCCCCTGATAATAAGCCCAATCGAGCTTTTGAGCGCATGGCAATAAGGCCAAGCGCTTCTTTCAGGGTTGAAAAACAATAAAGGACAAGGTCTTATTTTCGGGGAAACACAGTACCTTCCCAGTTTTGCCCAACTGTGTGACCTGTGTGACCCATTGTCAACTAACTCACTCTCTACCTTCCCACCCTTGGTTTATCTCGCTTTACTGACTCACATCTCAAAAAGAGAAATTGTTTACTTGGTCTTTATTTATTTATTTTTTAAAAGAACAGCCTACTCCCTAGGCAATAGCTCCTTCCTCCATGCAGAGAGGCATTTCGATAGAAACAAAGAATATGCCTGTTTCCTGTGGAAAACAGCATTGGCTGCCACGCAAAGCAAGCGGCCCCATCTGTATTCTCAAGCAGAAGGCAAGGCTAAGAGTTATCCTAGCTTCTCAAGGTATTAACTCTGCCACGGGCATGCGGTTTGCTCCAGTGGTGGGTTGTCCCTGGTTCGGACTGGTTCTCAAGAACCGGTAGTAAAACCGGCGGGTGGCTCCACCCACTGACCCGGACATTCGAGTTCAAGTATTTTCAAAAAATGTCCATAATTTTGAAATTATAACAAGGATATCTCCCCCCGCCCCCAGTTATAATGCTTACAATGCACTGTGGCAACAAACAAGAGCCCGAATTGAAAACTAACTTCCTTAACTTTGAGTGTCTTTCAGAAGCTCTGTGAGGGTCTGGCCACTTAGGCATCTCCTGGTGGTGAGAAGTCCCTCCAAAAGTCAGCAATGGCCCTGAGGACTAGAAATCCCAGAATCTTCCCCAAAATCGGAGGCGGCTAGTCTACACAGGTTACAATTGGGAGTCCTCCGTTCCATCCCATTCGTAGGGCTGTGTCCAAAAGAAAACCTTCAGAAGGTTTCTTGGGAAGCGATGTTTTAAAAGTACCCTATTTCTCCGAAAATAAGACCCAACCAGAAAATTAAGTCCTAGCATGATTTTGCAGGATGCTTGTAATATAAGCCCTACCTCCCAAAATATGCCCCAGTTAAGATTTGTCAGCCAGATGGATGCATTTAGTACCGTATTTTCCCCAAAATAAGATCTAACCAGAAAATAAGTCCTAATGCATCTTTTGGAGCAAAAAATTTAATATAAGACCCGGACTTATTTTCGGGAAAACATGGTAGCTTTTCTCAATCTTGGCAGCTTGAAGATGTGTGGACTTCAACTCCCAGAATGCCCCTGCCAGCCGATCCACAAAAATGGCCTCTAGGAAACCCATCTATACCCCGTTCCCAAGCAAGCAAGCAAGCCAACAAACTCATGAAATGAGAGTCCAGTTCCAATGGAAAGGAAGCGTTTCCTTTCTATCAAAGTGACCAGTGCTTTTCAATAAAAACATAACTGTGTTCGCACACTCCAGGCCAAGGATGGCCCACCATCGAGTGGCAGAAAAAAGCAGCAATTAAATCAGAAAGCAACGTTTCCTGGTTCCGAAATCCTCCGCCATTATTTTGACCCTTCCATTTCCACATTTTCGGATCCCGGCAACTAAGAATGCTGATCTCTGTGTCTTTCGCAAGTTAACATTTAACAGCCATTTCTACCGAGTTCCAAGAAATAAAAAAATAAATAAAAATAAACTCTTGTCCTGTTTCGCTGCCAACTAAGAGGCCAATGAAGGATCAGAGAGAGAACTTCTGGGGTGGAACAGATACTTCCCAGGCTGAGTTTCCCCACTGTAGCCTCAAACTGGCACCGGCCCCAACCTTCCCGGTTTTAATTTTTATACTGCAAATCATTTCTGAGCCTCTCCCCACACCAAAAACATAAGAATCTCACAAATGGATCGACCCAACTGGATCTGAACAATTTGGCACAATTTAAATGTTTACAGGTCAAGTCCTCAATTTACAACCGTTCGTTTAGTTACGACGGCACTGAAAAAAGTGACTTAGGACTGTTTTCCCACATTTATAACCATTGCAGCATATTCCCCCCCCCCACGGTCACGTGATCAAAATTTAGATGCTTGGAAACTGACTTGTACTTAAGACGGTTGCATTTCTTGCAACCTGCTGACTGGCGAAGCCCACGGGGAAGCCAAATTCACTGAACAACAAGGTCACTAACTCAACAACCACAGCGATTCACTAAAAACTAGGGCAAGAAAGGACGGAAAATGGAGCAAAACTCACTTAACAACGGTCTCCCTTAGCAACATAAATATTGGGCTCAATTTTTATGCTTGACGCCAATATGGATAGAAAGGCGGTGTGGAAGCTGATCCAATCCATAATTCTATTTATTTATTTTTTTCAACTAGCTTTCCCTTCCCTGTTGCCTCCTTCTGATCGGCGGGGATGGAGAAAAAAGTCCCAGCATAGCAATGACTCAAAGGTAAAAATCCAACAGGTGGAAGACAGAGAACCAAATATTCCTGTATTCTCCATTTTTGGTCCTTAGCTGCTGTTAAAAATGGGTATAAATTAAATTATCATCAAGAACAGCAATATCTCCTTCAGCAGCTCACGGAATACCAACCTTCCCCATAAATTGTTCATTATCATAATTGCTACTGTGGTTTATTCTTCCTGGAAACCCGATCTGCAACATTTGACACCTTGTTCTCGTTTCTACCAGGAGTGATATAATTTGGCAGAGCATATGAAAAAAACAAAAAAAGGTAAGAAAAGAAGAAAATTTTAGAAATTCTATTCCTATATAGCTGCTGTCCTTAAGAGAAAATTCTGGCATTAACTGAATATTACCCTGTTTCCCCGAAAATAAGACCTCCCCGGATAATTCTATGCTTGATGCATTGTAAGCCATCCTGAGTCTCCGGAGAAGGGCGGCATATAAATCAAACTAATAAATAAATAAACCCATTCGGTCTTTTGAGCGCATGAGCTAAAATAACCCACCCCCTCCAGAAATATTCCCAACCATTTCCTCTGGTTAGGGTTAGGGAGACAAAGCTAGAAATCAGGTAAGATAGCAAGAGGAGCCCCAACTTGCTCCATGCCCCCCAAAATAATAAGACCTCCCCGAAAATAAGGCCAAGCACTTATTTTGGGTGTTCAAAAAAAATATAAGACAGGGTCTTATTTTCGGGAAAACAGGGGTAGTATATTAAATGGAGGCTAGATGGGATTATGAAAAGACGGAATGCGTAGAAGTGTGACAGTTATTATTTATGACAATAACAATTATGTACGCTATTATTTATGACAATAAACAATGAAGAAATAAAGACAGAAAGGCGTCGAGAAGGAGATTGTGCGTTAATTCCAAACATATTTGAATTTGCTTCAGGCAATAGAGCATCTCGGCCTCCCTTTTTCTTTGCAAAAAGAAATTTAGATGCTTGGAAACTGACTAGTACTTAAGATGGTTGCCCCCCAAAAAAACAACAACAGATTTCTGCACTTGAGTGTTTGATATTTTGTCTCTAGGGTACAGAATAGTAGGTAACGGTGTACAAGCTTGATGGAGGTGGCCTAAAGATGGGACTCCTAGTGATGAAATTGAACTTTTAATTTGCAAGGAGCTAGTTCAAGCCTTTCCACTGTTTCCCACTTCCTGGTTTTAACTAGACGAAAGGAGGGGGGGGGACCTTTAAAAATAGTCTTTTGCCACAGAATTTTCCCTGCCCAGAGAGAAAATCATAACAAAATCCCAGACTGTAAACTCGAACAGAAGAAAAAAAGAGAGAGAGAGAGAGAGAACTTCATCCAAAAGTTTTGGGAATTATAATGAAATCTTATATCTGGCGATGCGTTTCTGGTTTAGCCTTTTGTTCCAGTTATGTTCAACTTTTTTTTCTTTCTTTCTTTCTTTCTGCCTCTTAAGTCTGAAGGGTTTTTAGGAGGGATGTATTAAAAGTCAGCTTCGAGTTCGGGAGTTGTAAGCAAAACAAACTTAGGGCGTGGTAGAGCCGATATCCTGTTGGACAGCCGCCCGTAAAGAACTAAGGGAAGGAGGCCGAGGAAGGGCTGGATGCCAACCAAACTTGCGAAGAATTTTCTTTTAGCATTTTGAAGAGGGGTGGGCTTAAAGCAGGGGTGAAATCCAGCAGGTTCTGACAGGTTCTGGAGAACCGGTAGGGGAAATGTTGAGCAGTTCAGCGAACCGGCAAATACCACCTCTGACTGGCCGCAAAGTGGGGAGGGAATGGGGATTTTGCAGTATCTTTCCCCTGGAGTGGGGAGGGAATGGGGATTTTGCAGTATCCTTCCCCTGGAGTGGGGAGGGAATGGGGATTTTGCAGTATCCTTCCCCTGGAGTGGGGAGGGAATGGGGATTTTGCAGTATCCTTCCCCTAGGAGTGGGAAGGGAATGAGGATTTTACGGTATCCTTCCCCAGGAGTGGGGAGGGAATGAGGATTTTGCAATATCCTTCCCCTGCCACACCCACCAAGCCACGCCCACAGAACCAATAGTAAATTGGATTTCACCACTAGCTGGTACAGGTAAAGCTCTCCCCGGTTTTCAGATTCCGTCTTAGGAGAAATGTTTCCGTTAAAGGTTCCCAGGTTCTTTCTATTAAACTGGTTCCCAGTTCATAGACAGCAACCGGAGACGGGAAAGTCGTTTCCATGAAATGTAGGTTTGATGATCTCCCGCCCTCCAGCACACAGCTGCCATGGGTTAGGGAGTAATTTAAAAAATTGAACAGGGAAGGCTGCTGAAACTTCATTTTCCTGCAGTCATAACCCTTATTTTGCCTATACAGCGGGATCATATTTCCCATTTTTTTCCCCTTCCCCTCTTCTCCTCCTCCTCCTCTCTGCTTTCAGGGGGTTTTTTTTTTTCATTCCCCCCCCCCAAAGAAAAAAAAATATTATTCCAGGCCTGGCAAAAATGTGTGTTTTCTTTCTTCCATAGAAACCGACCAAACAGTGAATCTTAGCCAGGCCCTAGAAATATTCAAACAGCGAAGGGAAAAGAGAGAGAAAAAAACGCAAGGAAGAAAGATCCAGAAAGGGGCAAAATGCTGGAAAATGACTTTGCTCTCCCTATCGAAATGCAATTCAAATCATAAAAGAAACCTATAAAAACTGGAGGGTTGGTGGGGGGGGGGGAGAGAGAGAGAGAGAGAGATGCTGAAGACAGAAGGAAACTCAAGAATTCATCCACAAAGACCACAGACCAGAAGTCACAACCGTATCAAATTTTCTTGCTTTTTGTGTGTTTTCTTCTTGTTGTTTTTTTCTCTGGCGGCTGAGAATTTGAGGAACGGACCGTCCCACCATGGGAAGGGAAGGGGGATCAAGATTGGGGACCTGCAGTTGTCATGTTGAGACTATATACAAACTGTAGCATGCTACAAAACTTAAAGTAAAACTGCACCGTTTGGGGGGGGGGGGTTTCTGAGAATGATAGACATTGCGCCCCATCAACATCTTATTAATCATCCTAATATGGTCATCCCACTTTTTCCACTCCTGGGTGAGGGATTTAAAAAGCATATAGAGGGGGGGGGGGAAACACACTGGAAGGGGCCACGATGTTCCTAATGCTTTTTAGAGGCAGCACAGAAGAAGCAGACAAGCCAGGCAGGCTCTGAATGTAGATACATGACCCAGTTTGTCTGCCGCTCATAATATTGTTCTTTCATACCGCTCTGTGCCCGTGATGGAAAGCAGCTGAAATGACAAGAAAAAAGAGAAGGGCTGGGGGTTTTTTGGGGGGGGGAAGAGTGGGAGAAAGCGGCCAAAAATCACCGTTTCTATATGCTCCACCGTTCCATCCATTTTTGCTTACACCAAAAGTCAAGAAAAACGCAAGCAGCGGAAAGAAAAATTGGGGAAATGCTTCAAATAGTTTAGGGTCTCGGTCCGGTTTGGCCGTAAAGAAAGCAACAGAAGGGGGAGTCCTCTCTCGTTCAAACCTCTCCTTTCCCTCCTTCCTCGTTCTTTGCCGAAAAGCGAATGGCTCACTCCAGAAGTCTGAAATGACCATTTCAACAGATCAATTGGGGGAGGGGGCGCAGAGAGGTTTCTCATATCCTGAGCCTGTAGACGATTTCATTATTTATGTCCCTTATTTAATAAATATATGCACCACTGCCTGTCCAAATCATGTCTCAAAGCAAAAAAAAAATTGCATAAACTATCTAAAAATGATATCCAGGGGTGGGATTCAGCCGGTTCAAACAGGTTCGGGAAAACCGGATGTTAATTTTAATTAGTTCGGTGAACCGGTTGTTCCAAGGACTGGCTGACCCCACCCCACCCTACCCCGCCCGTCCCAGGAAGCT
Organism: Masticophis lateralis; assembly: GCA_030761175.1. Classification (NCBI taxonomy): domain Eukaryota; kingdom Metazoa; phylum Chordata; class Lepidosauria; order Squamata; family Colubridae; genus Masticophis; species Masticophis lateralis. The sequence continues at coordinate 3,264,905 of JAUDYJ010000016.1, forward strand.
CCATGTGGCCCATTTTGGATGGCAGGTAAGTGCAGGGCACACGTGGAGGTTCCGGGAGGGTGGGAAGCAGGCCCATTTCCAACCTCTGGTGTCTGGGGAGGCCATTTTCGCCCTCCTGGAGGTTCAAGGAAAGCCTTCGGAGCCTGGGGAGGGCAAACCCCCCCCCCTCCACCGTGGTGCAGGTCGAGTAGGCCATGCCCCCATGGCCACACCCACCCAGCAACCGGACAGCAATCCGGTTGCTTAAATTTTTCAATCCCACTCCTGATGATACCATTATAACCACGCCACTGCTCCCTGAGAATTGTATTCCGCTCGTGCATTTCCCTGTTAGAATAAATTCAGCTTTCATTTAAGTTTCATTTCTGGCCTGGTTTGAGACCTAAAACGGCCTCAATCATGACAAAGCCGTCTCGTCTGACCTAAGGGCTGCCCAGATGTTGCAACCGTCTCACACAAACCCACACACCCAAACATCTGGAAGGTACCAGGCTCCGAGAGGCTCCGTTACTGGACAATGAAATCTTTTACATACCATATTTTCCCGAGGACTCAAAAGTGGCTTCCTAGATTTACCGCAACGAACCGCTGGCTCGGAGGTCTTCCAGCAAAATTCCTTGGGTTTTGTTCAGGTGGCTACCGTACATGGCTTGGAAATAATGAATGGATTCAGGTAAATCACATGAAGCCAGAACCAAACCAACTACCTCACGGCTCTTTGCAATGCGCGATAGGAAAGAAGTCACATATATTAAACACAAGTCAACGGTCAGCCTCTGTAGACTAAATACCTTAGCTGATGAGGTAGGTCGGTAGACAGACACATGATGTATTTTAAGGATAGCAACTTCTTAAGCACCTGCCAGACTAATCATACTTTTAAAACACCCTAAAATAAATTGAACTGCTTTCTTTCATTACTTCCTGCCCACCCACCTCCGACCCACCCAAAACATTATTCCAGCAACTTGCAGCTGGGATATCACAAAGATACTTGTTTATTTCTTTCTCTCTCTCTGCTTTTAAATTTACGCCTCTATTTATGAGAAAAGGAGGGGAAAAGTAACACACGCCCATTCTAAGTTAAGCTCCAAGGCTCAAAATCCAGTTTAATGACTTTACATCCAAGCATCTGTCTTGGAATTCACAACAGCCACGCAGATTTTTTTTTTTTTTGGACACAAATTGCAGGGAAATGGTTAGGTCAGGACTTAAAAAAAAAAAAAACCACAACAACATCAAAATCTTTTTTTGCCAGGTTGCATTGAGCCGTTCGTTCCCTCTGGTGTTATAGCTGCACATAAAGTCACAATTAAGCACTGCACTTGCTCCCTGCCAAAATTCCCCATCCGCCAGTGAGCAAGGAAATGACCCTAAATAGACTGGATTCTTAATGCAAGCAGAGACAGATCTGTTGGTTAAAGCACCAGGCTAGAAACCAGGAGATTGGGAGTTCTAGTCCTGCTTTAGGCCTAAAAGCCAGCTGGGCGACTTTGAGCCTGTCACCAGGGGGCTGTGAGTTCCAGTCCTCCTTTAGACCATCGCTGGCTGCCGTTGTTGGTCTTCGGTTAAGGAAAGCCGTAGATGCTGGCTTCAAAATATGTCATTTGTTTGTTTAAAATAATGTTTTCAGTCTGCTTCTATTTATGTGGTTATTAATTAAATTAGTTAAAATTGTTATTTATTTGGCCCTGTCTAGGAAGAGCCTTCGTTCTGAAAAATTACTGTACTTACTAAACAAGCAGCGTGAAAATAAAATACACTGTCTTCTTTCTTGTTAACATTTATGAATCCTTTTTCATTCCTCCACCGTAAGGCTAACCAAAATGTACGCGGAAAACCCCGCACTGTGCGGGGTCCCTCGACAGTCCTCGACTTACGACAATTCACTGAGTGACCGGTCAAAGTTACAACGGCACTGGGGAATAAAGTGAGTTACGACCATTTTTCACACTTGCGACCATTTTACATTCGGAAGCTTGACAACCGACTCACATTTATGACGGTTGCACTGTCCCCAGGGGAGGGTCACATGACCCCTCTTCTGCGACCTTCTGACCAGCAAAGTCAGTAGGGAAGACAGTTTCACTTAACAACCGTTGGCAAGGAAAGTCGTAAAACGGGGGCAAAACTCAACTTAACAACCATCTCGCTTAGCAACGGAAATCTGGGGCTACCTGTAATGGCAACATGCCTCTTATAGGATGGTTGAGTTTAGACCATGGGTCTCTAACCTTGGAAACTTTAAGCCTGGTGGACTTCAACTCCCAAAGCTGGCTGGGGAATTCTGGGAGTTGAAGTCCTCCAAGCTTAAAGTTGCCAAGGTTGGAGACCCATGGTTTACACAACCTGCTCCAGCTATGGCATTGAGTCATGCCGGCCACATGACCACGGAGACGTCTTCGGACAGCGCTGGCTCTTCGGCTTTGAAACAAGAGATGAGCACCGCCCCCTAGAGTCGGGAACGACTAGCACATATGTACGAGGGGAACCTTTATCTTTAAAACTTTGTGCAACCCCACTCCTGCGCCAAAGTCACGTGTGAACACGTCCTAAGGATGCTCTCCCAGTTCTTTCCATGTCAGCAGCGATTGCTGGGTGGAAACACGACAGACGAGAAAAACTCGGGCCAGACGGTCTGCAGAGGAGAATGATAAAAATGCAACGAAGGCCTTGCCAATTTGGGCCAGGGCTTCCTTCATCCATCCTCTTACTAAGCCAAAGCAGAGCCCGTAGCTGATGAGCTGTCAGGGAACCCACCCCAATTTTTTTTAAAAAAGAATCTTGGGGCGAAGGCAGCAAGGGTGCCATTAGGAAACCATTAAAAAGCCATCAGAGAGAAGGAGGAGAAAGCACACGGGGCAGTTTGTCCTCTTCCTAACCTCATTCTGGGCCATTCCTTTCCAGATAAATATCTTGCACAAACAAAATTACCTTTGATTGCACCAGCCGCTGCCGAGCGGCTGAACTTCTTCTGCGGGAGAAGTTCCCACTAGCAGGGAGTGGTGTTGCGTAGCAGACGTAAACAAAGGGCAGCAGACGAGAAAAACAAGTTTTAATTAAAGCCACTTCGGCTGCAATCCATTTTCCCTTTCTGCTTGTCGACACCATTTCTTCTTACTACCCTTTGGAAGCCCAGAGTACGCAGATTGGGATGGGGAGGGGTGGGGGGGGTGGGTGGGAAACAGGTTGGCAATCCCGCGCACCTCCACGAAGGTTGGAACTTCAAAAGGTTTTCCTTTGGAAAAAGAAAGAAAGAAACACAAAACAAAGGAGCTCCAATCCCACATAAGGAAGTCCGGGCTGGAGGGTAAGTTTATGATTGAAAAAGGAAGAAGCGTTGCTGGAGGTGGAAAAACAAGAAAGGAGACAGTTACGTTACCCAGACAAAACAAACAAACATACAGATCGGCTGTTAGGAGGAAACTAAAGAACTAATAACGATAAATAACCGCAGATCGTCGTTTAAGCCACTGACGGCGAACCTTGGTGCCGTCACGTGCCGAAAGCGTGCACACCCGTAATGCAATGCACGCATGACGCACACATCCCGCGTGCGAGCCGCCCCCCTGCGCATGTGCGGGCAACAGCCCCCACCCTCCACCTGTGCCCCCCCCCGTCACCCATTTTTGGCTTCCAGGCTGGTGCAGGAGGCTTTCCAGGCCCAAAATGGGGCATGAGGGGCCGTGCGAGGCTCCAAAATGCAATGCGAGTGACCTCTGGGTGGCCGTAGGTTCGCCATCACGGATTTGGGGTTTTGTCATGCTCTCCCACTTGCCTGCAAGCCTTAGTAAGGTCACACCTAGAATCCTGCATCCAGTTTTGGTCACCGGACTATAAAAAAAGAGGTTGAGACTCTAAAACCGGGAAGCCGTATCTGTGGGCACAGGAGTATTGCCCTAGTTCAGCTCCAGAGCACATATGTGCACCGGCCACCTGATTTTCAGGCCTTCCGGGCCTACCGGAAGTCGGGAAAAAGGCTGTTTCTGGCCTCCGGGGTGGGGAAGACTGTTTTTGCCCTCCCCAGGCTCCAAGAAAGCCTCTGGAGCCTGGGGAGAGTGAAAAACAGGCCTACCGGGTCCACTGTGCCATCATGTGCCAAAAGTGGGGGGAGTGTGTGTGTGGGGGGGGGTCGCGTGTGCATGCATGGTGGGGGCAGGGCACGCGCCTATTCCCATTCCCCTCCCACCCACCCGCTTCCTAACTAGAAGTTTTGAAGTCTAGTGAGGAAGGTGAAAAGCACAGACTGGCTGTTCTGCCTTCAGAGCTTCCCTCCCTCCTCTTCCTTTTAGCCACCGCTGCTGCTGCTGCTGCTCCCGCCGTTGCCAGTTTCCTGGCCCGTCTGACGCCTTTGCATCGACTCATTTGACAGCGTTCTTAAAGTCACAGGGAGACATTTTGGGAGAAAAGACCGTACGGGTAAGCTAGATTTCCCCGGTTGTGGATCGTGGGCCCAGGTGGTCTCATCTGAGCAAACAAACAAACAAACAAAAAGGTTACTGTGAAATCAAAATAAATCACGGTCAAAAACTGATTCTGGGCGGCTGAGAAATTAAAAGAGTAAAAATAATGTTATAAGGGACCAAAGCTAACAGGGGCACTACAATTCTGGAAGGGAAGGGGAAACATGTGTTTTGAGGTTTTTTTTGGGGGGGGGGGCTAGTCTATGGCAGGGGCGGGCAACTGCAACAACTTTACGACCTGTGGACTTCAACTCCCAGAATTCCTGAGCCAGCATGGCTGGCTCAGGAATTCTGGGACTTGAAGTCCATAGGTCTTAAAGGGGCCATGGTTTGCCCACCGGTGGTTTACGAGTTTCTTTGGGCATACGTTTTCATTCACTGGACTCCATGCCAACCGAGAGTGGAAGAACCTAATGCCACGGTCAAGCCCACGGTCCGATTTTTGATAGGCATGGATTTTTTCCCCCCTCTGCGAGTTCAATCCTAGGTAGAGGCAGATAATTCTCTCTCTGGGCACAATGAGAATATATCTGCTGAACAAAACTCTGCCTCGGCGACAGGAAGAGCATCCGGCCAGTAAATACTCAGCTCCATTCAGTTGCCCAAGACTCTAGCCTGCAAGGGTCTTCAAAAGAAGATGACTGGGGGGGTTTTTTTCCCCTCTCTAGGCTCTGGACAGCTGTGCAAAAAAAACCCCACATGGTAGGAAAATATTGCTTGAAAAAACAGAAGTTGGCTCAGTCACAAATTCGAGAAAGCACCCTGCTGCCAGCCACAACTACAAGTCCCATAAATCCTTGCCACCTTAACATCCTCCCATATTTATTTAGCTGGACCCTCCAAACTCCGGAGGCCTTTTTGTCAACAAGTAAACCCAAGAGAAATGGGGCTTGGTCGGTTGTTATCTTACGCACTGTTCAATTCCAGGTGGAGGTATTTTTCAATTTCCTAAGTACAGTATTTTACTCTTATATTCCTTCCTTCCTTCCTTCCTTCCTTCCCTCCCTCCCTCCTTCCTTCCTTTCTTTCTTTCCTGCATTTATTATCATAACCGTTTGGTGCTATTCCTTTTTATCTCTGCTACGCAGCTATTTTGATGGTTTAATACACAATAGTTTCATTTTATAGCACATGGCTTTTTAAAAGGCTAGCTGGCCCAGCTGCCAGGAACCCTGATTGAGAAATAGAAACAGAAGAGAAAATATCAACCAAGGAATGGGAGTATTTGGCTGAAGTCGATGAGTGTTCAAAGTCCAAAAGTCTGGAGCATGTCAGGTTGTGTCAAGCCTAACAATTAAAACAGAAGCGCAGGCTGTGTGCAAAAACATAAGAGGAATAAAATACCTTACTCCAGCAAGATTAATAACAACAGTGGGAATTTTTGGTAGCTGAGTTTTCTAAACAAACTGGCTTGGAAAATCCATTGAGAACAATGGCATTTATTATACCAAATATGAAAATCAACTCTGATACCAAACGAGAAAGGAAGGCATCAATTGTTCTCACTGTCAGGAAATTCCTTCTTAGTTCTAAGTTGCTTCTCTCCTTGGATAGTTTCCATCCATTGCTTCTTGTCCTGCCCTCAGGTGCTTTGGAGAATAGCTTGACTCCCTCTTCTTTGGGGCAGCCCCTGAGATATTGGAAGACTGCTATCATGTCTCCCCTGGTCCTTCTTTTCATTAAACTAGACATGCCCAGTTCCTGCAACCGTTCTTCCTATGTTTTAACCTCCAGTCCCCTCATTGCTCTTCTCTGCACTCTTTCCAGAGTCTCCACATCTTTTTTACATCGTGGCAACGAAAACTGAATGCAATATTCTTGCGGATCCTGTCTACGAAAGATGAAAAACAAGACCTACACCTGCCCACCTGCCCACCCACAAAAATATAACATTTTTAACTTGGAATCCCAAAAAAACACAAGTTATGTCCCCAAAAGCACCTCCAATTTCAATTTTAGTGCTTCAGAATTGCCCTGCTTGGGGGTGGAAAAAAAAACAGGGGAAAAGAAGGAAGGAAGGAAGGAAGGAAGGAAGGAAGGAAGGAAGGAAGGAAGGAAGGAAGGAAGAAGAAAAAGAAAGAAAGAAGGAAGGAAGGAAGGAAGGAAGGAAGGAAGGAAGGAAGGAAGGAAAGAAAGAAAGAAAGAAAGAAAGAAAGAAAGAAAGAAAGAAAGAAAGAAAGAAAGAAAGAAAGAAAGAAAGAAAGAAAGAAAGAAAGAAAGAAAGGCAGCTGCTGTTGCCAGTGCAGAAAACCACCCTGGAGAAAACTCTTGCCATGCCAGGCGGAGGAAGTGATTAAAAATTAAAACTGCGAGATGCAGAAAGCTGGGAGGGCGTGTGACTGCCACAACTTTCAACTTCAGCTTTGCAAATGAATCTCGCCACATCGACCTCATAGAAGGCAACTGGGGTGGGTGGGGTGGGCAGGGAATCATTTCTGCTTCTTTCCCCTCCCCACCCCCAGCTCTGTTCTCAAAACCCCCAGCCCTGGGCCTTCCTTTCCCCCACAATTAAAGGGCTGGAGGCAAGAAGCGAGCCCCCCCCCTCCTCCGGTCCATCTTAAAAAAGGGTGATTTGGCCACCATGCGATCAAAAAAGAAGATGTCGAGACTTTGGAAAGAGTGCAGAGAAGAGCAATGAAGAGGATGAGGGGTCCGGAGGCTAAAACATTCGAAGAACGGTTGCAGGAAGTGGGTACGTCTGTTTTAACTAAGAGAAGGGACTAGGGGTGACATGATTCCTTCCTGAGTCCTTCGGGAGTAGGGCGGTATATAAATCTAATAAAATAAAAAATGAAATAAATAAATAAATGATAGGAGCTTTCCAATCAGAGGTGGGTTTCAGCAGGTTCTGATCGATTCTGGCGAACTGGTAGCGGAAATTTTGAGTAGTTCGGAGAACCAGGAAATACCACCTCTGACTGGCTCCGCCCACATCTATTCTCTGCCTCCCGAGTCCCAGCTGATCGGGAGGAAATGGGGATTTTGCAGTAACCTTCCCCTGCCACGCCCACCAAGCCATGCATGCCACGCCCACCAAGGCACTCCCACAGAACCGGTAGTAAAAAAATTGGAAACCCACCACTGCTTCCAATATTTGAGGGGTTGTCACAAAGATGAGAAGAGGGGGGAGGGGTGTCTGTCAACCTATTCTCCAAAGACCAGAAGGCAGGACAAGAAGCAACGGGTGGAAACTAACCGAGGAGAAAGAAGGAAGAGAGAAATTTCCTCAACAGTGAGGACAATTAACCTGTGGAACTGCTTGCCTCCAGAAGTTGTGGGCGTTCCCATAACTGGAACGTTTTCGAGACGAGATCGGACATCTGTTTACCATCCGAAATGGTCAAGGGTTCCCTTGTTTGAGAAGAGAGTTGGACTAGAAGACCTCCAAGGTCTTAATATTTCCTTCCAGGTTCAGAGTTGGGGAAGGGTGCCGATTATAGACCCCCGGCAGCCTTGAAATAGCGATTACACTGGTCAAACGTAGTAAGGGAGGAGGGGGAGAATGGCAAGAGAGAGAGAGGGGGGAGGGAAGAGGCCCATCTAGAATCAAATCCTTCTTCTTCAGAGCCCATTCTTCCGCTAACCCTGACCTTCTTTTCCACTCAATTATCTGAAATCCATCATTAAAGGGCCCCCCTGAAAAAAAAGCTACAAGTCTCAAGGTTTTTTTCCCCTTTGCTGGCGGGTGGGGGCAGCTGGGCTGTGGGGACAGAATGCCAAAGAGACCCAGCAGGGAAAGTGGGAAGGCTTGGAACATATCAAAAGCAAGGTTGTATAGAGTATTTTTCTGTCCCCTGGCCCTCTTTTTCTTCAATGCAGCTAATTCCGTGGTAATAAAGCATTAACAATGACCGTGCCTAGGCTCTCTCTCCCTCTCCTTCTCCCACTCTCTCTCACTCTTTCTCGCTCTCATCTCTCTCTTTCTCTCTTCTCTCTCTCATCTTTTTCCCTTTCTCTTATTTCTCTTTCTCTCTCATCTCTCTCTTTCTCTCTCATCTTTCTCTCACCTCTTTCTCTCTCTCGCATCTCTCTCTTCTCTCTCATGATTTTCTCTCATCTCTCTCTTTCTCTCTTGCATCTTTCTCTTTCTCTCATCTCTCTCTCTCTCGCATCTCTCTCTCCCCCCCTCCGCCACATATTCTTTTCATTTTGTACCTACCTATCTGGGCATATTTCTCATTGACTTGACTTGCATTTTTTAAGATAGATAGATAGTTACATCTTAAAAAATGATAGATAGATAAATAGATAGATAGATGGATGGATGGATGGATGGAGGTAGGTAGATAGAGAGACAGACAGACAGACAGACAGATAATAGATAAGACGGATTTTATATATACAAAAAACCATACATATATATATATATATATATGTATATGTGTGTGTGTGTATGTGTATGTGTATGTGTGTGTGTATATATATATATATATATATATATATGTATGTATGTATGTATGTTATGTATATATGCATGCAGTTTAGAAGCAAAATTAACCCTCACACACACACACACACACACACACATATATTGCTGATAAAGAAATAGACATAATGAAGCGAGGCGAAGACAAGCAACCCACACACAGGTTTAACCCCTCCGCCGAGCTCTGCAAATGTAGCCACTGTGGTTTGTAAAACTTTGTTTGGGGGTGTTAGGGTTTTTTGTACAGCCAGGCAATTAACACCGAAACCGGGTTGGGGGGGGGCAGGGGAGCTTAACAGGAGGGGAGCCCAAAAGGCAATACTTATCGCTTAACCTCAATATTCACACTCAAGAAATGGAATGCAAAAAACAAAAACTAAAACCAAAACGAGGCAGCCAATGTTACTATGGTTTCTATAGAACAACAACAAAGGCAAGAGTTTTGTTTTCTTTTGTTTTCTTTATCTTCTCCCTGTTCTTCTTATTTTCTCTTTCTCTCTTCTCCCTTCTCCTTCCTCCTTCTGGGTCATTAGCCATTGGAGCTTATCAGGGCCATGTTGCAAGAACCTTTACACTCCAAGGAGGGGATGTGAAATGATTCTCAACTTGATCTCTGGATCCTGAGGGTCTCTCTCTCTCCCCCCACCCTTTCCCTCTCTTTCTCCTCCCTTCTCTATTTCTGTCTGCCTGTCTGTCTGTCTATCATCTATTCATCATCTATTAATCTATCTATAAATCTATCATCTATCATCTATCTATCTATCCCCACTCCTTCTCTATCTATCCCTCTATCTCTCTCCACCTCCCGCTCTCTCTTCCCCCTCCTCTCTCTCTCCACCTTTCCCTCCCCTTCTCCTCCCTCTCTATTTCTGTCTTTCGGTCTGTCTATCTATCTATCTATCTATCTATCTATCTATATCTATCTATCTATCTATCTATCTATCCCTCCCCCCCTCTCTTTTTGCCCTTCTAACTTTGTGAGGGTCACTTAAGCTGAAAGATGACTAATCTAAGGTTAACCACAGACACTGCACCACACCCTCTAGCTGAGATACCAACATGCTGAAAAAGCTTTGCATTTCTGTTTCAACTGCTACACAGGAACAATTTTAAAAAAAAGGAAAACAGGCTTCTTAAAATGGCCCTAACATTCGGGAATTCAGCCACCTCCGTTTATCCTGTCTCCTCCCCGCCCACCCACCCCCCCCGCCTTTTTTTTTTTAAAGAAAAAAGAAAAAAAAAAGAAAACCATCATCCATTACAGTCATTTCCCTAACGAGTCAAAGCCGCTTCTGTTCGGCCTGCAGAAAGGTCTTGACCTGTGACCTTTGCCCCCTCAAATCCCTCCATCAAACCCCCACCCCCTCCTTCCAATATTTTATGGGCCTGCGTAGCCTGGCGGGTAATAAAATCGCCAAAAGGCACGAGGAGGGGGGTGGGGAAGGGAGTCTGCTCCATTGTGGAGAAGCACAGATTAGATTCTCCATGAAGAAAGAAAGAAAGAGAGAGAGAGAGAGAGAGAGAGAGAGAGAGAGAGAGAGAGAGAGAGAGAGAGAGAGAAAGAGAGAGAGAGAGAAAGAAAGAAAGAAAGAAAGAAAGAAAGAAAGAAAGAAAGAAAGAAAGAAAGAAAGAAAGAAAGAAAGAGGGAGGGAGGGAGAGAAGGAAGGAAGGAAGGAAGGAAGGAAGGAAGGAAGGAAGGAAGGAAGGAAGGAAGGAAGGAAGGAAGGAAGGAAGAAGAGGCAAAGAGGGAGGGAAGGAGAGAAGGAAGGAAGGAAGGAAGGAAGGAAGAAGAGGCAAAGAGGAAGGGAGGGAGGGAGGAAGGAAGGAGGGAAGGACGGAAGGAAGAAGAGGCAAAGAGGGAGGGAGGGAGGAAGGAAGGAAGGAAGAAGAGGCAAAGAGGAAGGAAGGGAGGGAGGAAGGAAGGAAGGAGAGGCAAAGAGGAAGGGAGGGAGGGAGGAAGGAAGGAGGGAAGGAGAGAAGAAAGGAAGGAAGGAAGGGAGGGAGGGAGGGAGGGAAAGGTGGAAGGTTTTGGGGGTTCAGCCGCAGCAGCAACTTTTAGAGGTGCTCGGGAGAAGAAGAACCAAAAACGAACTGGCGACTGCCCAATTCTTACCTGTGCAAAAATTCCCTTCAAGGTTACCTTTGTTTACCTTGGCATATCAACCACGCCAGTTGGTAATCTCACAATCGTCTACTTAATTCTGCTTCAACATGCCCAGAATATTTAGCCTACAAAGGACTTGCCTACCGTCTTATTGGGCGATACGGCACAAGGGTGCAAATCCTTTTTTCAAAAAGCATCTCGCAAACGTTATTAAATCCAATCGCCGATAACCTCCTGCTCCCCCCGTCCTCCCTCAATTCGAAGGCTGTGTTTGATTTCCGATGTATTTATGACATGCTTCATTCTACGTCCTTCTCCATGGTTTGCTTTAAGCATGGATTATTCCATTAATCCAATTTTCTGGCTTTTCGCTGCCCAGGGAACCCTAAAATAATGTACACAAGTCTGGGGATTCCAGCAGCCTCATTGGAGGTTACCTAAATTAATCTCAAAAATGTGCGTAATTTATCTTTCTTTTTAGTTCCAGACTATGCTGCGTGCATGGTTTTCGGTTTGGGTTGGGTTTTTTTCCCCCCTTGCAAAAGAGGTAATTTCATGGCATCGTTCAAGAATAGATAAGCAATAATTGCATGGAACAGATAGCTCAAGGTTTTTCTACATCTTGCTTCAAACATCACTTCCTTTGCCGATTTGCAAAAAAAAAATCTCTAGCTGGCAAATTTCTGCTACTTCTTAATTCTTTTTTAGTGGACATAAATCGTTTTGTTCTGTACGAAAAGTCTCTCTGTTAGAATTGTAGGGTTGTTGTTGTTTTCCCCCCGACAAGTTTATGGTAAATGTTTTTGATCCCACTGCTCATCGGGGCACACACAGGTGTTCCCTTTTCCCCCCACAACAACCCTTCGAGGTAGCCGGGGCGGAGAACATGTGACTGGCTCAAAAGAATTGGGGTTTTCTTCAAAGCTGTTAAATTTTCGGGGGAAGTTCTTCGCAAATAGGGCTTTAAAAAAAAAAAAAAGCTTGTGGATTCTTTTTTCCCGTCATACGGTACAGGTGTTAAGGTTGATCCCAGCCAAAGCAATTGAAAAGTGTTTTTGTTTGTAAAAGAGATCAAGTGGGCTTCCATACTCTCCAGAAAATATTCTGAGAGGTTTTTGAAGTTTCAAGAACTGCTCGAGCTGTATTGTTTCACCGCTCGGCTGATGCAAATGTTCCAAAAGAGCACAATTTTGCCAAATTAATTCAAACACACTTTCTACTTCCAACATGAACCCGGCTTAATTGTTTATTGCCAAGTGTCGCACACCACTTAATTACTCCGTGCCACTTAGAAATATTCATTTGTTTTTCAAGCATTTTAACATCCAATTTATTTATTCTCCCTCCCCCTCTCCTTCTTCCTTCCTTCCTCCCTCTCTCTATCTCTCTATCATTTATCTCTCTATTGTCTATCATTACTCTCTCTGTCTCTATCATCTATCAACTATCTATCATTTCTCTATTATCTATCTATGTATCATTTCTCTGCCTTTATCATTTCTCTGTCTATCGTCTATCATTTATCTACTGTATCATTTCTCTCTCTCTCATCTCTCTCATTTCTCTCTCTCTATCATTTATCTATCTATTGTCTATCATTACTATCTCTGTCTCTCTCTCTATCATCTATCAACTATATAATTTCTCTATCTGTCTATCTATCTATCTATCTATCTATCTATCTATCTATCTATCATCTATCTCTATCTATCTATCTATCTATCTATCTATCTATCTATCTATCTATCTATCTATCTATCTATCTATCTATCATCTATCTATCTATCATCTCTATCATTTCTCTCTGTTTTTTATCATTTCTATCATCTCTCTCTATCATATCTACCTATCTACCTATCTACCTATCTACCTATCTACCTATCTATCTATCTATCTATCATCTATCTATCATTTCTGTCTTTATCATTTATCTGTCTATCTTTTGTCTATCTATCATTTCTCTTTCCCTCCCTGTATCTGGTTCATGGTGACCAGATTTGTTGGCCTAACCTGGGACTTTTTACACTCAGAGGAACTATAAAATGTGATCCCATTTTAGTCCCTGTTTAAACGTTTTATTTAATCATCAGTAAAAATTCTCACCTCTCTCTCTCTCTCTCTCCCACCCACCCACCAACTCCCAAGAGAAGGCTTGGATCACACATCTGAAGCAATGTGGGTTCAACCTGCCAAGGATTTCCTATACCCGATCCATTCTGGATCTAGTTTTGCAAACAGAAAACTGCTTCAGGTTATTTCCCAATTTGCGTGCCAAAGTTGCCTTTTAGACATGTCAATCTGCAAATCCTATAGGGCTTAGCCAACATGGTGTGGGGTAAAGGCTTGTAGGAGTTTGTTAACCATACTCTTTGTACACATCCCCATGTTGCAAAGATGGGGAGAGGATGGAATCTCCCTGATATAATTTTAATTGCATCTTCCACATTCCTTCACCTCTGGCTAAGTTGTCTGGGGCTGCTGGGCATTGCAGTCCAGCAAGTAATGGGGTTCTGTTCTGTTCTGTTCTGTTCTGTTCTGTTCTGTTCTGTTCTGTTCTGTTCTGTTCTGTTCTGTTCTGTTCTGTTCTGTTCTGTTCTATTCTATTCTATTCTATTCTATTCTATTCTATTCTATTCTATTCTATTCTATTCTATTCTATTCTACTCTACTCTACTCTACTCTACTCTACTCTACTCTACTCTACTCTACTCTACTCTACTCTACTCTATTCTATTCTTTCCTATTCCTATTCCTATTCCTATTCCTATTCCTATTATTTCTATTATTTCTATTCCTATTCTATTCTATTCTATTCTATTCTATTCTATTCTATTCTATTCTATTCTATTCTATTCTATTCTATTCTATTCTATTCTATTCTATTCTATTCTTTCCAATATTCTACTCTACTCTACTCTACTCTACTCTACTCTACTCTACTCTACTCTACTCTATTCTTCTATTGACTACAACTCCCAGCAGCCCCCCAGGTAGCTCAGCCAGAGGGTGAAGGAATATGGAAGTACACCTGGGAGATTCCAGGCTCTCCCCATCCCCCGCCGACCTCCATCGCTTCAAAATCTGCCAAAATCACTGGTCCCAAGTGTTCCATTTTGCGCAAACTTTGTGGACCAAGCTTCCCACTGGGTGAGACAGATACGGGAGAGCTGGGAACGGGGTTGCTCCAACATGCCGGAGAGCAGCACCAGCTAATCTCAGGGCCTTTTGGAGGGAAAGAATGGGATTTTGTAGAGGCTCCCTCACCCCCACCCCAATCCTGGCTTGGAAAAAACCGAGACTACAACTGCAAAAGGCTGATAGGGCAGCTCACAAAGATAATCTGGCTAAAAGACCAGAAAACACGTCTTGTCTCCCTTGAGACACACACACACACCAGTGCTTTTGTCTTTAACCCCCCAATGTGCACATTGCAGGCTGTTTCAGGACTCTCACTGCCATGTTTTTCCCACTTCCCGGGGGAACCGTGCGCGATCCGAGCGGCGCATAGCCCGACAAGTTATACTGCCGGAGCAATGGCTGATTTCCCAGGAGGAAGGCCGTTCTCAGTGGTATCCCTTTTGGCAGCTGTGCAGGGCACTCCGGCAACCTAACAGCTGTTCTCCAAAGTGATTTCGGTGAGTGGGTAACTCAGTGGCATCGATCGTATTTCGTTGTTTTGTGGTCGCGTTATTAGTATTTCATTTATGTATTTATTTATTTTTTAAAAAAATCAGGATAGGCCGGGTGTTTGCAACCTGTGGCTCCGGAGCTGCATGCAGCTCTTTGGGCCCCCTGCTATGTCTCCCTGTTGAATGATCCCACCACTGGCTGGCCCCGCCCCTTGCCCTCCCCTCCTAGTCACTCCTTGCCTGGCCTGAGAAGGAAAGGGCTATTGTGGGGGATGGAGAAGAGGCTGGGGCAGAGACAGAAAGAGAGAGAGAGACATAGAGATATACAGAGAGGGGGGAGAGAGAGAGACATAGAGATATACAGAGAGAGGGGGGAGAGAGAGAGACAGAGAGAGATACATAGAGAGGGGGTGAGAGAGAGAGGGGGAGAGAGATACAGAGAGGGGGGAGAGAGAGAGAGACATAGAGATACAGAGAGAGAGGGGGGAGAGAGATAGAGACATAGAGATACAGAGAGAGGGGAGAGAGAGAGACAGAGAGATACAGAGAGAGGGGAGAGAGAGAGACAGAGAGATACAGAGAGGGGAGAGAGAGAGAGACATAGAGATACAGAGAGGGGGGAGAGAGATAGAGATACAGAGAGAGAGGAGAGAGAGAGAGACATAGGGAAATACAGAGGGGGGAGGGAGGGAGGGAGGGAGGGAGGGAGAGAGAGAGAGAGAGAGAGAGAGAGAGATGTCAAAAGGGTTTTGTGGTTCCCATTGTTTTTTAGTAACCGATTCTCTGCCCTAATGACCAGCTGAGTAGGCGTGGCTGGGGTGGGTGGGTCATGTGACTGGTGAAAGTGAGTGACGTCGAGTTGGCCACACCCACCCGAGGTTTGGTGGCTCCCGGTGTTTTCTTTTCTGTGGGAAATGGGTCCAAATGTCCCATTTAAGGTTGCAGACCCCTGGGATGGGCTGTACCTGTAAGCGCAGGAAAGAAGGCATCCAAAAATAGAATCACACGCAGGGATAAAGTCGCAGGCGTTATCTCCCCCGTTTAGAAATATGGACAGTTTCCACCGTTATGCCAGGGGTGGGTGGGTGGGGTTGTCGTGTGATTCCCCTTTTTGTCACCTTCCAACAAGCAAGCTCCCAAAACTGATGGAGAACTTCTAGGCTGGCTGAGTAATTTAGAAGTCCAGACACCTGAAAGTCGATAAAAGGTTGAGAAAAACACTGATCTAGAGCAGGGGTCTCCAACCTGGCAACTTTTAAGATTTATGGACTTCCAACTCCCAGAACCCCTCAGCCAGCTGTGACGTTTGAGGAATCCTGGAAGTTGAAGTCCGCAAGTCCTAAAGTGGCCTACAAGATACCAACTTGGAGAAAGCTGGAACAGACCACAATGGCTGAAGTCCCATTGTTCAAATCAAGTGGTGTTTGCTTGGTTAGCTCAAATAACTCTGGCATTCATGTAAACTTCCCCAATTTCAAATCAAAATGGTATTTACAAATTCCGCTTCCACCATTCAACTCGGATCCCGTGCAAAATGACACACTCTCGATAAAGGCGAGAAACTGCACTCCCAGTTTGCTTGGGACAGTCAGCCCCTCCTCCGGGCACAGTCGAAAAGCTACCATATCTGACGTTGTAGATGGAGGAGTGTGGCTGACAAACCCAATGCGAAGGATGTGTCGTCCCTCCCAGGCAAAACCAGACAGGAAACACGACCAAATGAACGAATTCGGCTGTATGCTCAACAAACGGATGTTCCACCTCCGTTTTAACCGGCTGATGATCCATTACAGCTAATCCTTCCTAGAGTTTCTTCCTCTGACCCTTAAGCCACTGGAGGCTCCTCTCGCCCTTCTCGAATTGTTTCCTACCACAAAATCTCTTCCCTTTGTCCACCAAAGTCACCCACATATTCCACAACAGGATCGCATTTGGCTAACCAGCCTTTTCCAAAGACCTCTGGATCTCTGCAGGTTTCATCCGGGGCAATTCTGTTCACATTCACAACGGTAAGCAAAAGCCTAGGCAGGGGTAGTGGTGTTGAGTATCTGTGCATACGAACGCACATACCACCCCCCCCCCAAATTATTTTAGACAAGTTATACCACCTTTGCAGACACCATTAAGTCCAGGAACTCCAATAGTAAGTGCACCATTTCTTCACCAGCATTGCAAACACTTCAAGTGTGAACTGAAAATTAGTCTCCCATCATCGCAGGAAATCTTAACTTTTTGTGCAGTCATGGTGGGGTGGGGGGTGGGGTGATTTTTCAGACAATTTGTATTTTGTGTGTGTGTGTGTGTGTTTTGTTTTCCAGAGCAGCGAGCGATTGTCAAAATGGTTTGGATGGATGGATAGGGTGGATGGATGGATGGATGGATGGATGGATGGATGGATGGATGGATGGATAGATAGATAGATAGATAGATAGATAGATAGATAGAAGAGAGAGAGAGATAGGGTAGGTAGGTAGAGATGGATGGGATGGAGGGATGGATGGATAGATAGATAGGGATGGATAGAGAGATGGAAGATAGATAGATAGATAGATAGATAGATAGATAGATAGATAGATAGAGATAGAGATAGAGATAGAGATAGAGATAGAGATAGAGATAGAGATAGAGACAGAGACAGAGACAGAGACAGAGACAGAGACAGAGAGATATAACTATATATGCAAGGCCAACCCATTTTGACAATCACTGCCCTGGAGAGCCATGTTTAGTTAACTGAAATTGGCAATTCGATGACTTGAATCACAATTTATTCACCAGGATTGTCCAATTGCTGTTTTTGAGCCAAATTGCTCAGATTAACTGTCATAAAAAAAAAAAAACTGGAGGGATGGGTTTGTTTAGTCGATTTCGCCCACCAAAATAAGCACCAGTAGGGATCAAGGAGACCGCAACCTGCCAAAAGATATTTTCCAATACACGGATCAAGAAAGACAGGGTCAAATAAAGACAGGGCAGGGGCTTAAGTCAGTAATAATAATGGCACTTACCTGTGTGAGATCCAGCAGCCCAAAGAGAGAGGGGTAACGTCGGATGGAGCCAAAAAAAAAAAAAAAGAAAGGAGGAAGAAAGAGAAAGAAAAAAAAACCTTGAGTTATTTGAGTTCTCTTAAGGACATCGTTTTAAAAACTTAACCCATGTTACAGCAATTTCAGAAGGTTGCAAAATTCCCAGGAATGAATTAAGCAACCAGAGTTCTTAGAGACTTCTGCTATTACAGAATTTATTTCAATCCTAGTTGTCTTAATGAAAGCACTCCCTTAATAGGCGGATCCGGTAGTTTCTAAGATTGCTATAGCCAGGATCTGTAGTGCCTACTCTTTTAATATTTAAAAAAAAAACGGGATATTAAAAAGCTTCAATCCATTGGATGGGCAAGATGTAAAAATACTCAGCGCAAACCCAAAGTCCTTTTTTTTTGCATCATCATCATCATCATCATCATCATCATCATCATTATTATTTTGGCTTTTTTCTTCCAGGTCCCTTTTGGAAATTAAAGAGAAATTTAAAAATCAGGCTTGGAAGCTATTAGAGCCGGAGCTGATACTAACTGGGGAAAGCCAGTATTTCCAAATGTTATGCAGCTTTTGAGCAGTTAATAGTTCTTCATTGACAGTCAGTGCCCGTATCCCAAAGATTTGAACCCACGTATTAAAAGGAAGACACCTCCACGCTGCCAAGGGAGCCAGCTGAGCTGCCATGCGACCGCATTATTATTTTTTTTAAAAAAAATGCAAAATTATTGGATCTGAAAATTTGGTTTTCCATTCTGTTTGGAAGTTTTGGGAGGATAGGAGCTCCTTTTGTTCTTTTCTTGTCCTTTCTTATTTCCTTTAACTCAAGAAAAGGGAGGCTCAAAATCTGAGAACAATAGATTTCAGGAGTCTATAACTAACTAACTAACTAACTAACTATTCATTCATTCATTCATTCACCTTTTCCTTCTTTCCTATCAATCTCTGTTCTTTTTTTTAAAAAGTTTTTTATTTATTTTCCATTTTAAATAATATAAACATATCATTCTTAAGCAGTGTGTCATCTGGGTAAAAATATTTCTGTGCAACCTCCTGCCGCAAATTATATGCACTGAACAATTATACCTTGTGTAACTCTTCATTTCGTTCATAACATATCTTCTAATAAAAATACGATAATAACATTAAACATGGTTGTCCTCATCATCCTCGTTATCAATTGCCATTTTATTCTTATCTCTATCTTAATGTATTTTCTAGTCTCCTTATTGTCTTCTTCCTTTATTTCCAATTTCCTTTTTTATTCTCTAATCATTGGTAAAATGCTTCCCATATCTTATAATCATCAGTTTGTTCTTTCTCCTTAATTGCTACTGTTAGTCTATTCATTCCTGCACATTCTAAACATTTTCCTAATCACCTTCTCTTCAGTACAGGAATCTCTTCACTTTTCCAATAGTGTGCAAATACAGTTCTAGCTGTTGTTAATACATGAATAATTAAATAATTATTTATATTTAGAAAATATAAAGAAAATATATTTTCTTTGTTATAAGTTTCATATTTTCTTTGTTATAAGTTTCATATTTTCTCTGCTATAAGTTTCAGGCAAGATCCCAAACCAAAATATTTCTGGCTTAAACTCAGTACGTCGTTTTATCATCTTTTCCAACCATATCTTTATTTTTGTCCAATGCTTCTTTGCTTCTCCACATGTCCACCACATAGGATAATAAGACTGAGGTATCTGGTGCCACTTCCAATGTTTAGCTTTTATCAGTCTCCGCTTCTGAAGCACATGGGCAAACATACCACTTCTCTTGCTTAAGTAACCAACAAATACGTCAAAAAGCTGATGAGAGCTATTTAACCACTGGATCAGAGAGGGTTGTAAAAAAAATTTTTTTTAATTTTTTTTTTTAAAAGGAGAGAAAACACAGGGCCCGTCTGGAGGGCGGTAATGAAATGCAAGATCCCAAAATGCCTCCCCGCCCCCCAGAGAAAGCCGTAAAAAAGTAGAAGGGGGAGAGACCACGCAATGGAGGTTGTGACCTCCTGAACTTTGGGGAGAGGGGGTTCGTTTTACAATGGCAGGAGTTGGGACGAGAGCATCTGACGGGCAAAAGGGGAGGCTTGGCGGGGGGGGGAAAGGGGGAGGGAAGACGCGACGCGAATGGATGGGAAGCTCCCAGGCGTTGAAACAGGCATTGGGGGAAGGGGTCACCTCCCACTCACCCATTCACTCCCCCCTCCCTTCAGACTTTTGATGTTTCTGGGCCAGGCGTCAAGGAAGTGGTGCTTTGTTGGGTATTGGAAAGGTTTCATTTGGGGTCTCTGCGTTTAAATAATAATAATAACAACAACATCAGCAGAACTGCAAAAAACTGTGCTACTTGGAACATCGTACATCTTAAGAAGGTACTTGGTTGATCCCTAGGATGCTGGTATCAACCATTAACACCAGTCAGTGGTATTTGTGACGCATTTTTGAATGTCCAGCTGACTTGAGTTTCATGTTTAATCTGGATCTGACCGAGAAGGAGGCTCAGCAGAAGCACCTCACTGAGGACTAAAAGCATAGGCTTTCCAAGCAGAGGGAAGACCTGCGGGAGTGCAAGGCCAGATACGGGCGGCTGGAGGCTCAGGCTGTGATGCAGTCCCACTGGAACGAGGCCCTCCGGCTCTTCGCCACCATTGGCGCTTCCCTCCAGCCTTCGCCAAAGCCCCGCACCAGGAGGCCGAAGCAGACCCCCCAAGTTGGAATTTCTGCCCCCCCCCTCCGACCCACACAAAAGGACCCCGAAGGGGGAGACTCTCTGCAGCAAGCGTTCATTGCACATATCCGTCCCACGGGGCATAGTTTGAGGACCCCTGATTGAGTGCAGTCCCTTTCCATTTGGGGCACGCCATCTTCTTGGCCTATTTTTATTCCTCCTGATTGCATTCCCCTTGAACTTTTATTCATTTATTTTTTTAAAAAAAAAACAATTCTACTACGCTGAATAGAGAAGGAGTACCATTATCACATTTGGAAACAAGGCCTTGGGAAATCCCATGTTTGCCTCGTGTTGCCCAAACAAGATCATGTCAGACTTCATTGGAAAAAAGAAAAAGGAAAAACGAAAAAAAAAAAAGAAAAGAAGACCAGGGCTGGTGAACTTTGTCCCGTTCATTGGCCTCTTGAGACAGCACCTTTAGTCCGCAAAGTCCTTTCAAGATTTTATTAACAACACACAAACCTCCACAATAAAAGACAAGAGGAAGGAAATCACCCACTCAGTCCCCCTTGGCTGTCAAGGCCATTTAATGATGTGTATTAAGCAAGGAGCTATGGCATTGTTTGAGGCGTTTTGTTTTTTTTTTTTTTTAAACAAATCCTAGGACCCAGGGCTCTGTTCATTTGCAAAGCCAAGCAAAATTCCTACCAGGTAAATCACTAGCTGAGTTTTGTGTACCTGGGAGGGGAGGGGGGTGGGTGGAGTGCAGGCAGGGCCAAAGGAGAACCATCTGAACCTAGAGGGTTCAGATGGAGCCACACGTTTTTGAATATAAATAGGGTCATTTGGGGTCCCTCTGCCGTGTCCCCCCCCCAATAGAATTCAGTGGGCATCAGCAATTAAAAACTCAAGTCGCTTTGGGGAGGAGGGGATTGAGGGGAAGGTACAAGACGCCTTAAGACCCAAGCATAATTCAGTCTCACACCTGGGAGGAAGAGTGCTTTGGGGGGAATTGCCCCAAGGAAATCTGCAACCAATTTCTCACCTACAGTAGAGGTCATAAATAAGTGCAAATGAAATAGCAATAGGTGGGTAGGTAGGTAGGTAGTAGGTAGGTAGGAAGGCAGATAGATAAAATGGATGATGGAGGGATGGATGGATGGATGGACGGACGGATAGAAAGATGGATAGATGGATGGATGATAGGTAGGTAAGTACATAGGTAGGTAGGTAGGTAGAAGATAGATATAGATAGATGGTAGGTAGGTAGGTAGGTAGGTAGATAGATATAGATAGATAGATAGATAGATAGATAGATAGATAGATAGATAGATAGATAGATAGAGATGGATGAATGGATGGATGGATGGATAGATAGATAGATAGATAGGGATGGATAGATAGACAGACAGATAGATAGATAGAAGATATAGATAGATGGTAGGTAGGTAGTTAGGTAGATAGGTAGGGATGGATGGATGGATGGACAGATAGAGACAGATAGACAGATAGAGAGATAGACAGACAGACAGACAGACAGATAGGATAGAGGCAGACAACAGACAGACTTGTTTACAAAGTTTGCAGATTTCCATTTATTTGAGGTAATTCCTCCAAAGTACTCCTCCTCCCAGGTGTGAGACTGAATTAACGTTGGGAATTATGGGATAACACACACACACCCAAATATATAAGTATAATATTTCAGTGTTTCTCAATCCCCGCAACTTTAAACTATGTGGAGATATTTACATACAAATTCTTATTTTTCACACAAGGAATTCATCACCGCAGCTAGTGAGGGCAACTGCTAGATGGCAGCCAAGAGATGGCGTAACTCTTTACTCTTCACTCCCCTCTGGTGGTCATACAGATGGTTACAGCCCAGATCTGGTGGCTTTCTGACGTGCCACCAGATGCACAGATAAGAGAAATATGTATGTTTATCCGCCGGTATAAAGCATGCGAGCAAAAGTGTTCAATTCTTTTTGAGTTTTACCCCAGTCGATTGTTCTCCTTCAATTTTATATCTTCTCTGGAGCCGTATCGTTGTGACACATTAAAACAAGGAGCCCCTCTAGTACTACAGGGTGAAAAGGGCTCATCTTCAAAGCCTCCAAAGCGGGGGTCTTGGAGCCCAAAAGAAGCCAACAAGAGAACAAACTCAACAAATCCAGTTTTGGATTCCAATTTGTTCTCAAGTATATCTTCCAAGCCTCGGAGAGCAGGACAAATGCAGAGAAATGCTCCTTGGTAATCTGTTACTCCTGAGTAGACCGGTCTGCTGCCCAGAAGCCAACGCAATCCAGGTTGGCCATAAAGAACAAGAGGGCCCTTTGCATCACAACTCGCTTATTTTCTTTTGCAATGTTTCTATACCGCCGACGTCATACAGACTCCTTCCTGGCGGCTGTCTTTGCCCATAAAAAATCCATACAGTCATAAAACCATCCCTCTGGGCCCCCAACGAAACAAATATTGGCATCACGAGAAGCCTGTCTCTCAAGCCCCAAACCACGTGGGAAGTTCCTGACACAGCTTCTCGGACTGTTCCCTTTCCAGGAAGCGTCCTGGCGTGAGCGCACTAAAAAGCTGGCTTTACTTAAGCATTTCCCAATTCTCCACGGCTTTTTTTAAGCCGTGTGGATTTCGACTCCCCAGAATTCCCCAGCCAGGAGTTGCAATCCATAGGAGCTTAAAATTGGTTGAGAAATTGTGCCCTAGTCCATTGCAATCTGCTTTCTTGACCCGAGTCTGTAGGAGGGGATGTGACTTCTATCTGATGTGATGTTAGCGGGACAGGCTTAAAAAATAATAATAAGGCATCGGTAGAATTCTCGAAAGTCTGTTTGGTTTTGTTGGGCGGAGAAGGGGGTATGGGTTTTTGAGGAGGTGGAATAGGTCAGAGGCTTCCCTTGGATCATTGGATCCACGTTCAGAGAGGTTTGAAGCAATCAATTCAATCAGAATAGAGCAGGAAGGAACTTTGGAGGTCTAATCCAACTCCCTGAAGGAGACGCTAGACCATTTCAATCAATCAATCAATCAATCAATCAGATTCTCCTGGCACCCGAATGTCCTTTCTTACGACAGGACTTTATGGATGTCTTGCGTATCCAACATTTTTAGCGTACCCAAGCAATCGTTGTCTCCTTTACCTGCTCGCTTTCGAGTTTAATACTTAATAAGTAATAATATAATTTCTTTATCCATTTATCATTTATTGACGTTAGAAGGGCATAATCTCCAACAAGGTTGGCACGGATTCTTATGGTATGGGAAGAATAAAACACATAGCTACTTTCAGAGACATTATGTAAGAAACGCAGCTTCTAAAAGACGGGGTGGCTCAGTGGCTAAGACGCTGAGCTTGTCGGTCGAAAGGTCGGCAGTTCAGCGGTTCGAATCTCTAGCGCCGCGTAACGGGGTGAGCTCCCGTGACTTTTCCCAGCTTTGGCCAACCTAGCAGTTCGAAAGCACGTAAAAAATGCAAGTAGAAAAATAGGGACCCCCTTTGGTGGGAAGGGAACAGCGTTCCATGCACCTTTGGCATTGAGTCATGCCAGCCACAGGACCACGGAGACGTCTTCAGACAGCGCTGGCTTTTTGGCTTTGAAACAGAGAGGAGCACCGACCCCTAGAGTCGGGAATGAGTAGCCCATATGTACGAGGGACCATTTACCTTTATTTTAAGATAAAAGATCAACATTATTTGAAAATACCAATTCGGCTTTCCAGATTGGAGGAAAAAATGGAAAAATGGGGGGGGGGGGAATGTAAGATATAAGGACATATTGAATGACAAAGGGGAGTTAAAAACAAAACAGGAACTTAGATATCAGGGGACAGATATAGCATGATGGCCTCATATGCAGATACATTCTTGTTACGAGAAGGATGTTAAACTGCGTGGTTTTAACAAAGTCCTAACAGGAACTAGATCAGATATTGATCTGGAACAGATGATAAATTGATAACGAAATTCTACTGTGATTTATTAAATCTTAATAACCCGAAAGCGAGGACTTTATGGATGTATTTTGAGTTTTTGGTGGACGTTACCGAAAGTGCCTTAAAATGAACGGAAGGGAGAGAGTTTGGAAGGAGGCATGGATATGAATAGCCAACGTGGGAAAGGGGCTGCTATAAAGATTGGCACCTTGTAAGCGAGCAATGATTAGGAGCATTCTCTGGTGGCGTGGATTAGGCTCCGATACTACAGACTCCAAAGAAAAGGAGGGGAGGAAATAGCATATTGTCCATCCTAAACCCATTTATTCCCGTTTTATGTGCCTCGTTCTCACCCTCTCCAATGGTGCCGTTTCCTTTACTGAAACTCTAGACTGGGGTGGAGGGAGTGAGGGGGGCAAGGACTGGTCCATTAGCACTCTGGAAAGCTCCATATCGTGTGTCATGAATCATTAAATAATAACAATTTTGCTCAAGAGCCTCTCCACAAATCAAGTATCACCGTATGGAGGTTGAGAGCTGAGCCAAGACACTCCAACGGTAAAAGGTATCAATCAATTCACACTCTCTCAAAAGCCTTTGTTTCCTCTTTTTTTTTAAAAAAAAAAAAAGAAGAATTTGGGGATTCGAGGACAGCCTCTCCACCGTCCCTCTTTGGCAGAGATCGCCGACCTTGGCACCTTTACTGACAGGTGGAACTTCAATTCCCAGAATTCCTCTGGCAGCCATGATGGCTGAGGGATTCTGGCAATTGAAGTCCACAAGTCGTGGAAGTAGCCACGGTTTGGAGACTTCTGCTTCTTCGGGATGCCTTTCGCCCCGATAAAACGTGGGAGAGCTGGTAACAGCAGCAGAAGCTGCCCAATATGGCCCCTTGCTTCATCCTGGCTTGCATATATAGGCCACTTAACCACAGGCTGTGTAGACTTTTTATTGTTCAGGTGTTTCTCCCTCTCAAGTCAGGGCCACACCTAGACTCTCTGCCCAGCCGTGCCCTCTTCTGGGAGGAAAGCGGGGGGGGGGGAGGCTCCCCCCCCCAAAGATAGGCGCACCTGGAAGCCCACGATCCTTCCCCACCTAAGCTCACCTGGTGTCTGCAAGAGGCAAGAACGCACACCTGGAGCAAACAAAAACAAGAACGAGAAAAAAAAGAAGCTGGGGCAGTTGAAACCTGGAGGAAACGTTTCCCACAAGTTACCCTGAGAAGCAAAACCGCAGAAGGGAGTTTTCTCATTAAATGGAGGCCAGGAGGCCTGATGCCAACTTGAGCTCGATGCCTTCATGTTATTCCCCTGCCTAGCCAAGCCCATGCTAATGTACTTCTGCTTTGACCTGAAAGGACCTCTTTCTCTCGCAAGCCAAGGGACTTCTTGCCAAGCTTCTCCAGCTAAGCATGCAAGAGGGGTGGGGTGGGGTTTTGGGGGTGGGGGGAGCTCGACCGAGGAAAGGGGCCATCGGTGGCAGAGACGGAAGGAAGGAAGGAAATTGTCCGGTCAGTCGGACAGGAACCTGTCGTCTCTTGGGCAAGGAGGAGAACCGAGGCGGTCCATGTTGTGACTGGAGGTCTAAATGGGAGAGATTAAGGCACGGGTTTCTGTGGGTTTCCGGCAGACAGTTGTGACTGACACAATGCAAAGGGAGCCAGCCAGCCAGCCCTCTTCCTTTTCCTGCTTTGCTAAAGACTCGGCAAACAAGGATGGAAAGGGCCCTGCTTAATAAAGAGAAGACCGGGGTGGGGTGGGGTGGAGAACAACAAGCCTGGAATAGTGGCTGCTCCCAAAATGCGAAGGAAACCATGGTCCAAAAGGTGCTGAAAGGGAGAGGGAAATAAAGGCAAATGTTCCCAGGGGGAAAAAAAAACCCTGCATGGGGTTTATTGGGGTGGAAGAACAGTGGTGCGTTGCTACCAGTTCAGACGAACTGGTAGCGGCGGGAGCAGGAGGAGGCTCCACTCACCCGCCCAGACGTCATCAAAAACATCAAGAACATTCTGTGCATAAGGCAGAAGCATAGAGCGCTCCCAATAGCGAAACCGGTAATGCCGGGATTTGAAACCCACTACTGTGGAAGAGTCCCGCTTAACAACATAAATTTTGGGCTCAGTTGTGGCCATTAAGTCGAGGACTGCCTGTATTTTAGACTTCAGAAGCAGAAGAAAATGGATAGAGAGGCGGTAGGGAGTTAAGGTGCCTTAAATCCTTGACGGGGATTAAGAGGAATAAATACAGCAACTCGGCCACAATTTTAATAGTTTGAGGTCTCTTATAGCGTGTGGAACTTGGGGTGTCCCTTTGAGAGCGGAGTGGATCACTTATAGAGCCTATACTGGTAGTCCTCGACTTACGACCACAACTGAGCCCCAAAATTTATCTTCTTAAGGGAGAAGCCTTTCTACCTAACTTGCGCTAAAATCCTCAAGGCCACAGCGGCCAACCTGAGGTGGGCAAAAATGTCCTTAGCCATAGGAGGAATATGGAAAAGTCTGCTGGCCTTTACAGAATATCACAGTAAAAAAAATTAACTTGCTTAGTGTCACCCCATCATCCAGCAGCCATACCGAAAGGGCCTAGATCAGGGGTCAGCAACCTGTGCTCTGGAGCCGCATGTGGCTCTTTCGCCTCTCTGCTGCGGCTCCCTGTCACTCAAAATATGCGTCACAACCGCCAATGTGCGACACCCACCAGCACGCGATTTATTGAGCTATCCAACCCCCGGTAGGCCAACCATAGATAAATCCAAAAAAAGAAAATTTTCAGAAGAAAACAACATTTAATTCAACTACATATACTAATTTTGTGGCCGCTCAAGAAATAGTCATGCACAGGAAGGGTTTTGTGACTCCCGGTGTTTTCTTTTCTGTGGGAAACGGGTCCATATGGCTCTTTTGAGTGTTTAAGGTTGCAGACCCCTGTGCCTAGAAAAATCTACCCTGGGCCTTGGGGCCAGATTCTTTCTGCTAGGTAAAACATGGATTTTTGTGGTCCAGTTGAGATCTGAATCCGATGCACCTGGAAATCCTGGTGTGAATTTTGACCGCAATCCAGAGCCTTTTTTTTCCCCTCCCCTTCCCCCACTTGTACCTAGGTTACCTTTGTGCTGCTAAAGATTAACAGGATTAAAATATCAGCTTGAAAAACGTGTCTAGAGTCAGCTATCCTGGTCCATTGCAAGAGGGCATGGGGTGGGGGGAGAAAGGTGGAGTATCAGTTAGTGCAATAAATAGCAGTAGACAAAATAAACTATCAGTTTCCAGAGTTGATGCAACAAACTGGAATTCACATTTTTAAAAAGCAAACACAAAATTTATAGACACCTCTGTTAGGAACAAAACTGGTTTTTAAACCCTTGTACTCTCTCGTGATGGAGGGTAGGGAAAACAGAGGGACATTATCGTAGAATTGTTTTTTTATCAGCCCTTTTTCCTAAAAAAATTAAAAGGGGGTGGTGGGAATCAGAAGTTTTTCATCTTCTAAAAGGGTCTAACTTTTAATGGGATCTGTCTTCGTCTCTGCAGCTTAATTCAGAACCCTTTTATAACTAAAGCCACTCACATTTATTTGTGATTTTGTTTTTCCTTTATAAAAAAAAGAAGATAAAAAGAGATTTGTCTTTGTTGGTTTTTTTTTTTTTGGTAACCAAAAAGGATTTTGATCTTGCAAGAAAAAAATTCTCTCCAGGCAATTTACAAAGATTCAAAAGAAGACCAAAATTTGGCAATAGGATGTATTTTTAAAGCCTCTTTTTCGTGTGAAATTTAAGGTATTCGGCCTTTCCTCAACCCCACCTTTCTTTCCTGCAAAATGACTGAAATCGAGAGAAAAAAGGTGTGGCAGTTCGAAAGATTAAAGTCTAACGCAACGAGTTATCTTCTGCTTGTTTTAAACTCCGTTCTTCGAAACTGAAGATTGGTCTGGTTCTTTGTTGTTTTTTTGTTCTTTTTTTTTTTTTTAACTTGGCCTTCCAAGAGGCTCTTTTATAAGGCAGAAAGCCTTATAAACAGTCTCTTGCCTGGCAACGGGATTCTGTGTGTGTTGCAAACATTTCGGGATGAAAATCCAAGGTGGCTCTCTAGGCAATTAGGATGGAGGCCTGCAATAATCAAGTCCAGATGTGCAGCTGTGCATTCCAGAAAAGACACACTGGAAAAGCTGCCCTTTGCAAAAGAAAAAAACGGATGCCCAAATTTAGGCTGCCCATGGATGCTTGCTCCAGCTGCTCTTAGGGAAATGGTCACACCACTTTTGATTTTAGGGCAGCCTCTGAAGAGGGTTGAAGACTACAGTTCCCAGGATGCTTAGCCAGTCTGGGAATACTATCTAGGAACAGCGATCATTCTATAGCCAACACAGCTGGAGAATAAGGGAGGGAGTAAAAGTTTTCTTCAAAGCACCCGAGGGTAGGACAAGAAGCAATGGGTGGAAACTAATCAAGGAGAGAAGCAACTTAGAAGGAAGGAGAAATTTCCTGCCAGTGTGAACAATTAATCTGTGGAACAACTTGCCACTAGAAGTTGTGAAGGCTCCAACACTGGAAGTTTTTAAGAAGAGGTTGGATAACCATTTGTCTGAAGTGGTGTAGGGGTCCCTGCCTAAGCAGGGGGTTGGACTAGAAGACCTCCAGGGTCCCTTCCAACTCTCTTATTCTATTTCTTTCTATTTCTATAAGAGGGCTATATTTATATAAATTCAAGTCGTCCTCGAAATTATGAGCCCAACTGAGCCCAACATTTCTGTTGCTAAGTGAGACGATCTTGTCATGGTTGTTAAAAGAATCGCCTGACACACACACACACACACATGGGATGCTGCAACCGTCGTAAATATGAGTCAGTTGCCAAATTTTCATCATGTGACCATGGGGATGCCGCAATTGGTCGTAAATGTGAAAACCGGCTATTTTTTTATTTATTATTTGGCGCCGCTGTAATTTTGAATGGTCAGTAAATGAATTGTTGTAAAGTTGAAGACTATCTGC
This sequence comes from Masticophis lateralis, assembly GCA_030761175.1. Taxonomy (NCBI): domain Eukaryota; kingdom Metazoa; phylum Chordata; class Lepidosauria; order Squamata; family Colubridae; genus Masticophis; species Masticophis lateralis. Next base: position 3,294,183 of record JAUDYJ010000016.1, read on the forward strand.
AATAATGAAATAACGATTTATTAGGAACAACAATAAACAGTCAGAAGGAGCGCGCATTAAAAACGCCAAACCCAGCCCGAACATGTGGCCGATTCTGCGACGAACCATCATAATAAACAAATAAACAGAGATTGTTGACTGAACTTTGATTTTTGCAAACACATCCAACTGGGAAGAAAGGGTTTACTTATCCTTGCCAAGTTCTGCATGGGGATTTTATTTTATTTATTTATTTTCGACGTTGCATCAAATCTGGATTTTTGAAAACTCCATGCTGCTGTGTGGTCAGCCTTTTCCAAGTCTGACGTTTCATCAAAGAAACATCAAAGCGGTCAGTGTTACAAACAGCTTCTTTTTTGATTTATATTTGATTTATATGCCGCCCTTCTCCAGAGACTCAGGGCGGCTTACAACGCGTTAAGCAGTAGCCTTCATACTTTTGTATATTTATACAAAGTCAGCTTATTGCCCCCACAAACTGGGTCCTCAATTGACCTACCTTAGAAAGGATGGAAGGCTGAGTCAACCTTGAGCCTGGTCAGATTCGAACTTAGTCAATGCAGACAGCTAGTGCTAATCACAATGCTTTTAGTCTGCTGAGCCACCAGGCCCTTTTATATGGGAATTTTCTCCAGATTTATGTCTTTGCACTGGAATGGCACTTTTGCCATTCCAGGCAAAAATCTGATATTCAAGCAAGCTGAAGGGGGGGGAAAGCTCAACATTTCCCAAGGATTGGCAGTGTCTTTTCTGGAATTTATTTGGAGAGGGCAGGGCCCCCCACCCTCCAGACACATAGTCAATAGCCTGAATTGTCTTGTTCTACGCATTAGCAGTTGGGCAGAGAGAGCTGGGAGGGGAGGAAAAAAAAAAAAAAGAAAAACCTCACTCCAAGGTTGAAATTGCTAACTCAAGTTATTTTTTTATAAAAGGATGAGTTGGCAACTCTGGCCAATGCTTTCTAATGCTCACCTGGAAAAAGTGCACGAGTGTATAAATGAAGCTTTGTTCCCGTGTGTGTGTGTGTGTGTGTATGTTGGGTTCTAACCCAGGCAGACCTTTTTCCTGAATCTGGTGTCCACTCATGTGTGAAGTCAAAGGAGGGCAGCCGCCGAAATCAAGGCCGCCTCGCAGGACTGTCGCTTCCCATATCCCAGACACACTGTTCCAAAAATCTCTTTTTTTTCCCCTTTTCTTTTCTTGTTTATGGAGAGGGGTTTATGTTGTCCAAAAAAAGAAAAAAGAAAAAAGAAAAAAAAGATGGAAGGATTTAGCTGGGATGGTGTGAACTTTTGACCCATCTACCCCCCCCCCCATTATAAGACATCCCAGGGGATGGAGGAGAAAGGCGGCTGGAGTGCTCTTTTTTTAAAAAAGAAAAAGGAAAAAAAATGTGGATTGCAGGTTTTTACAACCTGCCAGATGGTCTGACCGATCGACCTTCCACCATAAAACCAGGAACTTGCTCTGGCTCGCTCTGCTCCCACCCTCCTCCAGCCGCCCTATCCTACTACATTCCCCCCACCCCTCTCTCTCTCTCTCATCTGGCGCACAAAGCAATATCTGTGATGGGATTGGCCCACGGGGTTTTTAAAAAGCGCCTTGAGCTTGGAAACAAAGCACACCCTGGTTGGCTTTCCTCCTGTCCTTTTAGTAGCGGCTTCCCCCTACTTACCAAAGAGTTGCATGGGGACCCTTGCAAATATTCCCCCACACCGCCCCCGCCCCCCAATTACAATCTCGCCAGGCTCATCCATTCCTGGTTGAAAGGGGGGGGGGTGCTGTGAAGTTGAACTGCAGCCCAATGGGGAGGGGGAGGACTCCCCACACTTCCAGAGACAGTGGAAAGGTGTTTTTTTTTAAAAAAAAAAAGTTCCCAGCCACCTTTCGATAGAAGAGCTAACCATTCTTCTAACAAAAAGCTAGAGGCGCGGGTTTGCTGTTTGGTGGGTTATTTATTGACTGGTCAACTCTAACCCAAAATTGCCGTTGTTTTAATTGACCCAGAGGGCAGCCAGATAAACTGAACTCAGCCAAAAGATATCCCTCACTCCCCTTCCCTCCTTCCCCGGGATAGGCGGGTCTTTAGCCAGGTAAAAGTTCAAAAAAGTTCACTTTAATACATCCACTGTTTCTGCAAAGCGATTTCACCTGGGACCATAAACAGGGTATATAAGCCATATCAACTTTTGTTTTTTTTAAAAGTCTCTCTTTAAAGAGATGCGTTCCTTCCTTTCCAGGGGCGAAATGCTCCCGATTCGGGCGAACCGGTAGCGATGGTGGCACGAGGCTCCACCCACCCACCTGGTCGTTGTTAAAATCAGGAAGTAACCTTTTTTCGAACCAGTTGGGAAGTTAAGTAGATTTCACCCCTCTTCCTTTCCCAGAGGGAGACTAATAAAAACAATTTATGGTCAGGAAAATAGAAGTATACGATGACGCACAAAATGGTAAGAGGAACTGAGTGCATCTAGGATGGACCCTGACTAGACACTACAATCTGCTCGTGTCTCTTTGCCAGAGCTTTTTCGTCCTAAGGAAAGATGGCACATGGGTGCTAAGAGGTGTTAATACTAAAAGAAGCTAAGAAAGAGGCCTATCAACTTTTATAGACCCAAATATCTATCCCTGCTAAATTCAATAGGTTTCGGATTCTAACTTGCTGAATTCATGCATGGGAGAGAAGGATGAGAGAGGGAGAAAGGGAGAAAGAAAAGAAAAGAAAAGAAAAGAAAAGAAAAGAAAAGAGAAAGAAAGAGGGAGGGAGGGAAAGAGGAAGGAAGGAAAGAGGGGGGAGGGAGGGAGGAAGAAAGAAGGAAGGAAAGGGAGGGAGGGAGGGAGGAAGTAAAGAATGAAAGAGGGGGAGGAAGAAAGGAAAGAAGGAAGGAGAGAGGGAGGGAGGAAGAAAGAAGGAAAGGAAGGGAGGGAGGGAGGAAGTAAAGAATGAAAGAGGGAAGGAAGAAAGGAAAGAAGGAAGGAAGGAAAGAAGGAAGGAAGGAAAGAAGGAAAGAGATGGGGAGGAAGGAAGGAAAGAGAGAGAGAAAAAAAGGGAGGGAGGGAGGGAGGAAGGAAAGAATGAAAGAGGGGGAGGAAGGAAGGAAGGAAGGAAGGAAGGAAGGAAGGAAGGAAGGACAGACTTTTGCAGGATGGGAAGAACGCCATGTATCTATTTCATATATATAAATGTAAGCAGGGTTGCAACCTATAAAAAACTTAAAAAAACACGGTGATGCTCGCCACCACTGAAATTAGGGAAGAGCTCAAAATGTTCAGACACCCAGAAGGGGCACCTGATCCAACACCAGTCTCTCTTCTATCTGCACTAGAGTTCCACTTCCTATAAGTCGCAGCCAACATGGCCAACGATGTGGGGTTTGGGGGGGGTTTTTTGGTTGGGGAGTGCAGACGTCGAGGGGCAAAGACATCTGGAGAACACCTGGTTGAGGAAGGAAGGCGGAAAATGAAACCCCACCAAACAACTTCATTGGAAGACTCCAAAGGGAGCCCACCCACCCTCCCACCTCTCAAACCCCTTCTCTCAACTGCCTTCCATCCACTGTGAAGGCTTTCATTGATAGGAACATTTTTTAGTTTTTTTAGGTTGTGGGGGGGGTTTTTTGTTTTTTGGAAAAGAACAAATCCTTTTCCAATGTGTCATCTCAGTTCAGGGCGCAGGAAAAAACGATTTCTCCTTTGCCAGCAAGCACATTCCTTTCTGAGTCAGTGCAAAAAACTCAGCCGTTCCCATTCATTTTCTGTCATCTTTTGGCTCTCTCTCTGTCCCCCCCCCCTCTCTCTCTCTCTCTCTCTCTCTCTTTCTCTGTTCCTCTCTCTCTCTGTCCCTTTCTCTCTCTTTCTCCCTCTCTGTCCTTTTCTCTCTCTCTCTGTCCCTTTCTCTCTCTGTGTGTCCTTTTCTCTCTCTCTCTCTGTCCCTCTCTCTCTCTTTCTGAAGCAGCCATGGTGTTGTGTTTTTTCTTTAAATGAAAGTTAATGGCCTATTCTTCTCCCACCCAGGATGAAGCCCTCCACCCATTTTTTTCACCCGAGACACTAGACAGAGGGGTGATTTACAGGCCGGTGTAATTGTGTGTGTCTCCCCCCCCCCTTTCTTCCTCTGGCGCGCACAAACATACCAACAAGCCATAAAGTTTCGTCTGCCCCCCCTCCCCTCAGCAGGGGAGGAAGGGAAAAATGGGTGTTTACAGCCCCAAGCAGGTCTCAGCTTCTGTCTTGAAGCAATCAAGGAAGGCTGTTACACCCAAATGCTTTGAGCCCTTTCGCTAATGGTGCCCTCCCTTGTCTTTTTCATGGATGCTTGCGGGGGGGGGGGGGGGAGGATATAGGGTGGAGTGGGGGGGGTGAAGGGGGGCAGATAAGGCAGACTTGACTCTGCCTTTCCAAAGAAGTTCCTTGGAGATTTAAACCCTGGAGTTTCCAAACTGACAGGATTATTGGATTATTGTTCCAATAAGGGAAGGGAAGGGAAGGGAAGGGAAGGGGAGGGGAGGGGAGGGGAGGGGAGGGGAGGGAGGGGAGGGGAGGGGAGAGGAGCCTGACAATCTGATCTAAGCGTAGTACACAAAATTATCTGACACAACGTCCTACCTACCTGTCAACGACTACTTCAACTTCAATCGCAACAATAAACGATCACACAATAGACACAAACTCAAGGTAAACTGCTCCAAACTCGATTGCAGAAAAATACAACTTCAGCAACAGATTGGGTCAATTATTATTATTTATTATTATTTATTCAATTTGTATTCCGCCTTTCTCCTATTGGACTCAATGTCCAGAATGCACTACCTGACTCTGTGGTTGCATCCCCAAACCCCCAAAACTTTCACCTTAAGACTGTCTACTGTTGACCTCACCCCATTCCTAAGAGGTCTGTAAGGGGCGTGCATAAGTGCACCAGCGTGCCTACCGTACCTGTCCTACCGTCCCTCATTTATTCGTATCCATTTCCTATGTTCACATTCATGTTTATACTTATACCTGTTATCTCGTGCACAGTGGTGGGATTCAGCCAGTTCGCACCTATTCAGGAGAACCGGTTGTTAACTTTCGAAGCAGTTCGGAGAACCGGTTGTTGGAAGAAATCTCCTTTTGTTTTTTTTCCACTTTACAGGGCTAATCCTGTAAGGAATTACAACATTCTGGTGTTGTTTCTAGCCTAATCTTTATTGCCCTGCTTACAGAAACTGCCTCTCTGGTTAACCCTTATTACATTGTAACAACTAAGGCGAAGCACCCATTGACATGAGTGACGTTCAGTTGGCCACCCCCACACAGTCACATGACCACCAAGCCACACCTACCCAGCTGGTCATTAGGGCAGAGAACCGGTTGTTAAATTATTTGAATCCCACCACTGCTTGGACATGTTTGACAAACTAACTAACTAAATAAATAAAATAAATTTAAAAGGTCTTCTGTCCGGAACGGTTGAGTTTTGCAGATTTCTACTTAGGTAACTGAAACGGGGGGCGGGGAAGCCGTAGGGGTCCTTCCCTCCCCTCAAATTTCTTTCTGTAGCTTGTTTGTTTGTTTTTCTTTTCTTGACAACATCCAACATCTGTTTAACAGAAGGGCTGGCTTTATACCACTTTTCTGGCCAAGCTTATATAATTCAGGTCCTTGCACTAAATCAAAACGGTGCCAAAGAGCCTCAATACCCTTCCAAGATTCTTATTAAAAACACAGGAAATTGTGTGCTGATTTTAAATGCGCAGGTCAGTATCATAAGTAAGTTAACAGCGAGGTGGCGAGTGACGGGGAAAGAAGGACACCTTGTTAATTAAAGCTTCACAGGCAATTTTTTTTTTTTTCTGAAGACAGTTGGACAAAGTCTCCAGGACGTTTTAGGAGGGCGCCTGCCAAATTCGTTTTAATTTCTGGCGGCATTTGGTCTTCAAATGGTAGTTTTTGTCCACTTTCTCTTCACTTCCTCCAGGGCGTTAAGTCGCCCTACTAATGTTGACCAGGTGAAAAAAATGTACCTTCCTTACCAAAACTTTCCTTTTTGATAAGATTAGAATCTGACTGCTGAAAAGTTCTGGCTTTTTGCCAGAAGTCCATTTAAGGAGGGAGCCAAAAGGGTTTAGTAATTCTCAGTGGGCTAACAGCCAGTTCAGCCCTCTGCCTCACCTGCAACTTCATTTAAGAATATAGAATAATAGGACTCAAAGGGACCCTGGAGGTCTTCTAGTCCAACCGCCTCCTCGAGCAGGAGATACTATACCCATGATGACGAACCTGTGGCACGCAAGCATTGCCCTACCTCAGCTCCAGCGTGCATGCGCGCGCTGGCCAGCTGATTTTCGGGCCTTCTGGTCCCACAGGAAGTTGGGAAATGGGCCGTTTCTGGCCTCCAGAAGGCTTCCAGGGGGGTGGGGAAGGCTGTTTTCATCCTCCCCAGGCTCCAAGAAAGCCTTTGGAGCCTGGGGAGGGCGAAAAATGGGCCTACCAGGCACCATCGGTAAACTTTTTGCCGTCGCATGCCAAAAGCTGGGGGAGCATGGGGGTGGATGGGGCAGGGTTAGCATTCAATTATGGGCGTGGGCACGCCCGCATTCCCCCCACTTTTGGCACGTGATGCCAAAAAGGTTAGCCATCACTGCACTATACCATTCTGGACAAAAGGCTCTCTAGTATCTTCTCTTTCTGAAAAACTTTCAGCGATGGAGCATCCAGTTTTGCCGTAGCAAATGCCCCTCGCAGTCCTTGATTTACGACCACAACATTTCCCCCCTACCTTTTACCACCTTCCTTGCTACCATTGGTAATTGAATCACTGCGCTTGTTAAGTTAGCAAACCGGGTATTAAGTGAATCTGGTTCCCCCCGTTGACTTTGCTCGTCTGAAGGTCGCAAAAGGAGACAGCGTGACCCTGGGATGCTGCCACCGTCATAAATATGAGTCAGTTGCCAAGCGTCTGAATTTTGATCACGTGACCATAGGGATGTTGCGACAGTCTTTTAAGTGGAAAAACAGGGTCGTAAGTCAAGTTTTTTCAGTGCCGTAGCAACTTCGAACAATCACTGAATGAATCGTCGTAACCTGAGGACTACCTGTATAGGTGCCTACCTGAATTATGTCCTTCTGAGTGTGGGTGGCTTAAACTAAGCTCAATGGGTCTGGGAATTAAGAGTTTTAAAAATAACCAAATAAGGAACTGATAAGGAACAAGGGGAGATCTTCTAGGTGGTAATCTATTTAAAATTCCTAGTTATCCCTTGTTCAAACAGGGTGGATTGTTTCTCTGTCTTTCAAGTCAAAAGTTTCAGAATTTCAGAATTTTTATCTTCGGGACAAACAATGCCAAGGTTTTGCGGCTTCTGTGACTGTCATAAATGTCTACTCTTCTCTCTTTTTGTCTTAAAAAGGCGGCCTTTTTTTTTTGGTTTGTCGATCAAAAGGTCGGCAGTTCAGCAGTTCGAATCCCTACTGCCGCATAATGGAGTGAACTCCCATTCCTTGTCCCAGCTTTTGCCAACTTAGCTGTTTGAAAGCCCGTAAAAAATGCAAGTAGAAAAATAGGGACCCCCTTTGGTGGGAAAGGAACAGCGTTCCGTGCACCTTTGGCGTTAAGTCATGCCAGCCACATGACCACAGAGACGTCTTCGGACAGCGCTGGCTCTTCGGCTTTGAAACGGAAGTTAGCACCGGCCCCTAGAGTCGGGAACGACTAGGACATATGTGCGAGGGGAACCTTTACCTTTACTTTTAGTAACTGCCACAATTTCTAATTATGTCCTTCTCACTTCCACCTGCTGCTATTCATCTCCCACTTCTGGCTAGACTGTACAAAGCTTTCCTACCTTGCACGCATGCAATATCAGAGACGCACACAGGCCCATCACAAGTGGGCATATCCCCACGTAATCGTCTCCAAAGGGCCACACGGAGAAATCAAATTCCCACCATTTGGAACTGCAAAAACGCTGATTCTGATACGATGGTCTCAAAAAACTACAGAGAACAATCTCCCCGTTGGTTAGAGTTAGCAGGTCAGGTCTACAGAGCGATATAGCTACTAGATAGCAATATCTAGGGGGGAAATGCAACCGCAGATGTGGCAGGGTGGTTCGGAGAACCGGTAACGGCGGCAGCATGAGGCTCCGCCCGCCTCATGCTGGTAAGTCACCCCTGCAATATTCGGATTTTCTGTCCAATGTATACACTTCTGACCGTCACATTGGCGATCCAAAAACTTGCAACGATGCCTGTGGAGATTCCCAAGTCATCCGAGACATGGTTGTCCCAAAACTGCTTTTTCAAGAAGCAACTGGACTTTCTGGTTTTTCTTTGAAGACGTTTTTTTTCCTGGAAGGCATTTCGCTCAGCGGTGGGATTCACATATTCTTACCCCTGGTTCGGCGTGCCCGTGTGCGTGCCTTTCGTGCATGCGCCCGGCCTAGAAAACGTGGCTAAATAGGACGTCTTCACGCCAGGGTTCCGCTTCTCCTCCAAGAAGCTTCTTCGGTTCTGGCTGAAGTTCTGACGGACGGATCCATTCCCCACCATTCATCCAGAATTGAAGCTTCCTGGCTGAGAAGCGAAACATCTTCAAGGGAAAAAACAACAAAACAAAACGAAGGAAGTCCAGTTGCCTTTTGAAAAATAAATCAATCAATAAAATAAAACCACCTCGGGGATGCATCTTGCAAGGATAGTAGCTGGTAGTATTGGGATCTAATGAAGCCAACTAAACCTCACAAGTACAGATAAAAAGAGATGTAGCAGATGGGAGTGAAATTAGGAAGAGTGTCTAGAAAGAAAGGAGGGAAGAGAGAGAGAGAGAGAGAGAGAGAGAGGTCGCAGTGAAGGCAAACGCTATATATTTATGCATGTACTGACTCACAGAAGTGGGGGAGGAAAAAATGACAACCTGCCAAATCCTGGAAACAAAACTCATGATGAGCAAGATTTCAACTTTCCCCAGAGACTGCAAGCAACTGGGTTGTGTGTGTGTGTGTGTTAAACATGCCTAAAAGCAACATCCCATTCACTTTTGTTATTCGTAATTTGGAAATTCTGAATGTGTGGAAGCTCAGCTCTACAAAAGACCAAAGTCCTGAACAGCTGATTTCTAATGCAGAAATTCTGCCTTCTCCATTTAAGAACAGAATGACACAGCTGGAAGGGACCTTGGAGGTCTTCTAGTCCAACCCCCTGTTCAGGCAGGAAACCTTATACCATTTCAGACAAACGGTTGTCCAATCTCTATACACACACACGCACACACACACACAATTTTCGTAGGTCTTTATGTGCATCATTCTTTAGGCCAGGCTTTTCCTACGTAAATCAAGATGTTTCACAGCCATAGTTCAGTGAAATCGCATTCACTAGTTTCTAGGCTTTCTCAGATATCAAACCAGCATTTTGCTGTCTGTTTGGAGACTTAGGAGAGACTAAGATAGATCTATTTCTGACTCGTTTGTCTTCATCAGTTAGCCACACCCCCATCTCATGACTCCTCCCTGTAACGGTCAAATATTGATTTTATTTTATTTTCGTAGGTCTTTATGTGTATCATTCTTTAGGCCAGGCTTTTCCTACATAAATCAAAATGTGATATATACACATGGGATGAGGGTGTGGCTAACTGATGAAGACTTATAAGCCTGAAAAAGATCTATCTTAGTCTCCCAATGGGCAGCAGAGGGTCTGCTGGCTGCCAGAAAAAAAGCCTAGAATCTAGTGGATTGTGATTTCACGGAACTAGGGCTGCATAAAAATCTTGGTTTACGTAGGAAGAACCTGACTAAAGATAGATAGGTAGATAGATAGATAGATAGATAGATAGATAGATAGATAGATAGACAGACAGACAGACAGACAGACAGACAGACAGACAGACAGACAGACAGACAAGTAGGTGTGTATGTGTGTGTGTGTGTAGGTGTAGGTGTAGGTATATGTATATGTATATGTATATGCATATGTATATAAATAAGACCCTGTCTTATATTTTTTTGAACTCTGAAATAAGCCCTTGGCCTTATTGCCATGTGCTCAAAAGCCCAATTGGGCTTATTATCAGGGGATGTCTTATTTTGGGGGAAACAGGGCATATATATATGCCCATGGCTCAGTGGTTAATGCAACTGCCTAACATACAGGAAGCCCAAGTTTGAATCCAAGTAAGGGTATGGCTAGCTGATGAGAGCTAAATAGCTTGAAATAGATCTGTACTAGCCTCCCTTTATTTCTTTATCAGCGAAATATAAATTTGGTATAAAAGGTTTGTGATATTTATTTAATAAATAAATTTAATATACATTTAATAAATAAATAATAATAATCAACGAGACTGCTTGAGGGCTCCTGGATTGGAGCTGAAAGGCAAAAGGGATGCAAGTTTTGGTGTATTTGGGTCTTTTCCCGTGCAAGATTGAGAGTATCTTGGCGACGTTTCGACGAGGTCCCGCTCGTCATCTTCAGGCTGGTGTCTTATATTTTTTTGAACTCTGAAATAAGCGCTTGGCCTTATTGTCATGCGCTCAAAAGCCTGATTGAGCTCATTATCAGGGGATGTCTTATTTTGGGGGAAACAGGGTGTATATATATATATATATATATATATATATATATATATATATATATATAGTATATAGTTTGATATATATATATATATATATATCAAACTGCCCCAAACATGGTTTTGAACTAGACATATCTGGTTCTACCAAGTGTATAAACCCTATCTGTCATACTAGGTATAGAGATATCCCTGAAAAAGACATTTGATGGTTCTTTAAGTAAACACCAGAAGGAAGAACGGACTGAGAAAATCTTGGCTTTCTTTGGTATAAGACAGGTTGGGGGGGGGGGGGGAGAGATTCCACCAGGTTTTCAAGGTTTTGTTATTATACCTTGAGTCCTAAAATACATTTCCAGTAATCCTAGTGGAGCCTAGTTTCCTGACTGGACTACCTGAAACGGCTGGTGGGTTTTAACTTGGATTTTAAGAATTAATTTAAGTCTTTACGGTTGTTAATTGAAGAATTAAGGACTGAGGAATAAAGGAGTCATTTCCTCTGATGATTAACCAAAGATGTTGAAGGACTCTTCGTAACTGCCTTTCCTCTCGGATTTATTCCACAGCCGCATTTATCTAAACTTACTTTCCTAAATCTAAGTTTAGGGAAGTTTTGGGAAGCCGCAAAATTAATCACTGACCAAATCGAGCATGCCGATGTACCTGCAGGTCTACACCAAATCCAGGAAAGAAACGTGTGAACGCAACTATTCTATTCTCTATTCCTCTGGTTCAATGCACCCCTGCCCCCCCCCCCCGACGCTAATCCCTAAAGAATTTCCTTTTCAATTACAGTCCTACATGCCAAGCTTCCTTCCTGATTTTCATAGCTAGCCAAGCACTAAGTCCGAATTAACCTGGCACAGGTAAGAACTTGAATCTGCATCCAAGCGGTAGCAAAGCTACATATGGGAGCAATTCCTTTGGGGTTGCCAACTTGAGGCTGCTGAAGCTGGTAAATATCTAATCTACAGCAGTGGCTCTAAGCAAAAGGTTGGCTTGTTTTAATGAATGGAACGGAACGGAACGGAACGGAACGGAACGGAACAGAACAGAACAGAACAGAACAGAACAGAACAGAATGCTCCAACACTGGAAGTTTTTAAGATGTTAGATAACCATTTTGTCTGAAGTGGTGTAGGGTTTCCTGCCTAAGCAGGGGATTGGACTAGAAGACCTCCAAGGTCCCTTCCAACTCTGCTATTCTACTCTACTCTACTCTACTCTACTCTACTCTACTCTACTCTACTCTACTCTACTCCTACTCCTACTCCTACTCCTACTCCTACTCCTACTCCTACTCCTACTCCCACTCTACTCTACTCTACTCTACTCTACTCTACTCTACTCTACTCTATTTACAATTTCTGGAGGCAAGTTTTTCCACGGATTAACTGTTAGGAAAATTCTCTTTAGTTCTAAGTTGTTTCTCTCCTTGATTAGTTTCCATCCATTGATTCTTGTCCTGCCTGCAGGTGTTTTGGAGAATAGCTTGACTCCCTCTTCTTTGGGGAAGTCAATGGGGAAGCCCGATTCACTTAGCAACCAGGTATCAAACCGCAGCGATTCATTTCATAACCGTGGCAAGGAAGGTCGTAACATGGGGGAAAACTCGTCTTAACCGTCTCACTCGACGACAGAAATTTTGTCTTGCTGTAATGTGGTCGTAAGTCGAGGACTACCTGTACCACCCACACACCCCAACCCCTCCACTCACACTAAGTTGGGAGCGACTACAGCCGAGCAATCCCATCAGCCCATTAAAATCCCTATAAGTAAGTTAGTTACATCAGCCCTCCCCTTGTATACGGGCAAGGCAAGGGCCCCAACTCAGGCATCATATCAAAGGTTCAAAGGTGATATTCAGCCGGTTCGTACTGGTTCAGGCGAATCGGTTGCAGAAATAGCAGGTGGGACCGCTCAGCCGCCCTGGCTCTATGATATCCTATTTAGGCACGTTTTCAAGGCCGGGCGCATGCATGGAAGGCGTGCGTGTGGGGGCGAACCAGTGGTAATAATATTGGAAACCCACCGCTGGTTCAGATGGGTTTGAACAGGGAAGGGAAAAAAAAGCACACAACATGCGCTAACGGGCATCGCTGCACAACCCAGGCAGCGGTTGTCAGCTTGGCCTCCTGTCTCGAACAGAAACTCTTCACCAGCCTTCCCAGACATCCTCGTCAAGGGGAGGAGACACAACACAAGCAGCAACTCATCGGCGTTGCCCGAGATGAACCTTCCTTGGGTTTCAGAGGCCGCTGGGCAAGTCTCTGCAAGACATCGAGGCAGCAAAACCGAGGCGACTTTCACATGAAGTAAAAAGTCAAAATAGCTCACTCCGTGTGGGGAGGGGGTTTCGGGGTCATTTGGTTGCAATCTGTCCTGTGTTTCTACTCTCTCTACTATCGCCAACCTCTTAGGGCAGGGGTCTGCAACCTTGAACACTCAAAGAGCCATTTTGGACCCGTTTCCCACAAAAAAGAAAACACCGGGAGCCACAAAACCCTTCCCGTGCCTGACTGTTTCTTGAGCGGCCACAAAACTAGCATATGTAGTTGAATTAAATGTTGTTTTCTTCTGAAAATTTTATTTTCTTGGATTTATCCATCGTTGGCCTACTGTGGGTTGAAAAGCTCAATAAATTGTGTGCCAGTGTCGCATATTGGCGGTTCCAACACATGTTTTGAGTGACAGGGAGCCGCAGCAGAGGGGTGAAAGAGCCACCTGCGGCTCCAGAGCTGCAGGTTGCCGACCCCTGTACTTAGGAGGAGAGCGTTGCTTCCTAAATGGACAGAAGCTTTCCTTCAATTACTCAAAAATAAAAATGAATAATTAAATGAAAAGAGTATGGACCTCGCCTCGAAACGAGCCGTATGATGGATTCAGGTAGGACATGAAACCATTAATGAACGAATGAAGCCGACATAGGTTTGTAAAGCAAGGGTGGGGAAACGATGGCCCCTTTTATGACTCGCGGACTTCAACTCCCCAGAATTCCTGAGCCAGGAATTCCATTCCATTCCAAATGCTCATTCTCATTCCACCTTTGGAAGTGGGAATAACTTGAGGCCAATTCAACCACCTGGCAGCCTCCTTTGTCTGCCTGCCTGGCACTGCCTGCTGCCCTGTTTTATGGAGTGTGCGAAGCTGCTAAAAGCTAGGAGGTTTAAAGCAAGGGTTACGATTCACTGGGTGGGAGGTAGTGAATCCCACCTACACCCCTTCCCACGCCAGAGTGGCCACAAAATGCATTCCCATTCAGGCTTTTTTTTTAAAAATTTGATTTATATGCCGCCCTTCTCCGGAGACTCAGGGCGGCTTACAATGCGTTAAGCAATAGCCTTTATACTTGACCTTAATTGCAAGCTACATCCAGAAGATGCTGGGACACAGATGGGAGGAAATGCCTTTTTAAGGATTTTGAAAGGGGGAGGAAGAGAGAGAGAGAGAGAGAGAGAGAAGGCACTGCTCTGTGGGTAATTAAATTAATGGTTTAGCCTCCGATGTGATGTTTTAATTCTTTCCTCCCGTCAGGTTCAGACTTTGCAGAAATCCAAGGGGAGGTGGAGAGGAGGAGGAGGAGGAAGGAGAATCTGCCCACAGTTTATTGCTCTGAAACAGGCATGTCCAGGCTTCCATTCCCCCCCCCTCCCCACAATACCAAAAACCGCACAACACAAAACAAAACCAGATGCAGCAGCCCGAGAGCTTGATCTTAAGACAACGTCTAATGCTACCGCACTTATTCTCCCAGTGATAATTTAGGTGCCAATAAGACGTTAAAAATAGGACACTGCTTTCAAGAAGTTAGCTCCATTTAAAGGACTGCAAAAAGGAAAAAAGGGGAAAAAAGCTACACAGACACACAAACACACAGAAAAAAGCCTCTTGATCCAGATGGCATTTCAATCTCGCAGAGATTCATGGATGGTGCAGAGAAAACTCATCTGTCTGTCTGTCTGTCTGTCTGTCTGTCTATCTGTCTGTCTGTCTGTCTGTCTGTCTGTCTGTCTGTCTGTCTGTCTGTCTGTCTGTCTGTCTCTGTCTATCTATCTATCTATCTATCTATCTATCTATCATCTATCTATCTATATTTCTGTCTCTGTCTATCTATCTATCCCTCTATCTTCTATCTAATCTTATCTATCTAATTTTATCTATCTAATCTGTCTGTCTGTCTCTCTCTCTCTCTCTCTAATCTTATCTATCTAATCTGTCTGTCGATCTATCTAATTTTATCTATCTAATCTGTCTATTGTCTGTCTGTCTATCTTCCATCTGATCTTATCTATTTAATCTCTGCCTGCCTGCCTGCCTATCTATCTATCCATCCATCCATCCATCCGAGGAGGAGGAGTCCACAATCCTTCAGATTAAACTATGAAATGATGAACAAGAAAGTGACTTGTTCTGTTGCAGGAACAAAATGATTGGGTCGGCTTTTCTGACCAGCAGCCAAAAGCTCTCTCTTCAGTCTTTAGGACTGGCAAAAAAAGGGGATTAATGCAGAAGACCTGATTCAGCAAGGGGAATTGTCTGACGCTGACCCATCAACCGCTTATCCGACAATACTAAAAATAAAAATTTCCCCAGCACTGGAGAATAAAGAGAGGCTCAGCTCCTTTTTTGGCTTCATCTCATCATGGAGAGAGACGATTCCTCAACAGGAAATAAAAAAAAGTCTCAGTATCCCAGGTTGGGTGTCCCTTGTCAAGATAACATCCCTTATATTTATTAATACGTAGGCATCAAAACCACATTTGTGGCTCAAACTCACGTCTGTTGAAAGACGTCTGCTCGGTGCTCTTCAGAAAGACGTCAAAGCAAGCGACTAACGGGGACGCCAATCTACTGGGCCAATAATTACACCACCCTTCCTGGCGTATTGATGATGTTACCTAGTTTGGTCGTGAAAGGCAAGGAAACACCGAGGACCCTCAGCTATATAAATACTCTCTTCTAGCGATACTTCCCAGCGTTCATATTACAAGACTACACTGCCCATAAGGCACCTTCTGTGTGTGTGTGTGTGTGTGTGTGTGTGTGTTACTGTATGGGTTGTTAACTGTTCTGCATTTGGTGAGCAAGGCCCAAAGCTGGCCCTGCTATTTCCCAACCTCAAAGAAACCCTGCCATGTGTAATTAAACAGCTTTCAGCTCTCTTTAAAGGGAAGATGTCTTCCCATGTGCTCTCCCTCTCTCTCTCTCTCTCTCTCTCACACACACACACACACACACAACACACACTTCAACCTCATTTCCATCTGGCTTCATGCGGTATTAATACTGAAACCTCCAGCTGGATCCAGAGCCACTGTCTCCTTGCAGAAAGCTTAATGAGACTCGGCGAAGACCAAACCCACAAATGCACAAAGAATAGAAGCTTTTGGGGGGTCGTTGTTGTGGGTGTTGAGGCAGGCAGGATGCCCTAGAAACCAGGAAGGGGACACACACAAACACACAGAGGCTATACACTTGATTTTGCTTGAGACAACTTTCTTTTTTGGCCCAACCGCAAATAGTGTGTCACCGCGAAGGCTGCAAGCTGCTTCAACCTAGTCCAAGCTAGTGCCAGACTACAATTACCATCCTCCCTGACCAACTGGGGGGCGGATGCCAATTGAACCCAGGTCTCTGGATGATGGGGAGTTTTTTTCCACGTCAGTTCAACCTTTCAAGGAGAGGGACAGCTCCGTCCACCTCCCTTTCCCAGACCCTCGCAGCATCCTCTTCTTGCTCAATTCCACACAATAGGCAACGACAAAAAGAAACAACACCGAGGGTATGGTACAAAAAAATAATTGATCTCCTGGCTTCCAAGGAATTGAGACATAGATGCCGATTTCCAGCCAACCAAGTCTTACGGTGGTGTGTCACTGTAGTTACTGCTCCAATTTATACCAACACTATCTTCGTGCCCGGAGTTCTTCGAAGAGTTGGATGGCCTTGTAAATATATAATAAAACTAACGGCTTTTTAAATAGCGTCTGCATCGAGTATATATGTAGAAGCTCTATGCAACCCTGTATCCTTGACTTAAAGGTAAAAAAGTTCCCCTCACACGTATGTGCTAGTCGTTCCTGACTCTAGGGGGTGGTACTTATTTCTGTTTCAAAGCCGAAGAGCCAGCGCTGTCCGAAGACGTCTCCGTGGTCATGTGGTCGGCATGACTCAACACCAAAGGCGCACAGAACGCTGTTCCCTTCCCACCAAAGGTGGTCCCTATTTTTTCTACTTGCATTTTTTTTACGGGCTTTTGAACTGCTAGGTTGGCAGAAGCTGGGACAAGCCGCGGGAGCTCACCCCGTAATGCGGCACTAGGGATTTGAACCGCTGAACTGCCGACCTTTTGATCAACAAGCTCAGGGTCTTAGCCACTGAGCCACCGTGTCCCTGTGATGTACGGTAGTAGGATGCTTCAAAAGAAAGAATACCAAAATGTATGTCATATATAACTTCCAAGGCCACAGCCAAAGAGAAGAAACTGCTCCTTCTCACCACCGTAGCCTTCAGACATGAACCATGGTTATCCCCATCATAGCATGCGCCCGGCATTCTGTCTATGTGCTCTGCTCCATGCATGCGCCCAGCCTCAAAACTGTGTCTAAATAGGATGGCATAGAGCCGGGGCGGTTGAGCAGGCCCACCCATAATCTCCTCAACCGGTTGAACCGGCTGAATACCACCTTTGCCTCTGAATCTTCTGGGGTTTGTAACCTTTGCAGCAAGTTGTTACTCCTGGTAGGACATCTCAACCTGTCTAGGAAGCAGCACGCCCACCTCCTGCTAGAGACAGGTGACCCACTTCTCTGTGTCTCACTGACCCACTTCTCTGAAGTCAGGAGTTCAGAAATGCCTGCTTTTACCCTCTACAAAAAAAACCAGAAATCTGGCTGACGAACATCCTTACTCAAGCTTCCCTCCAGTGCAAGGCTGAACCCCGTTCCTGACAGCTTCCCAAAACCACCCTGGGAACAATTATACCTCAATTTTCCTCTGAGCAATTCTTTTGTGTCGAGAAAAATTCTTGGAAGAGCAATAGAAGCAGACGCGGGGAAGGCCACGCCTAAGAAGGTGGAGGAGAAGAGATTAAAATGTTATGATTTCATCTTTCATCTCCTTTTCTTTGAAGGAGGAGGTAATGCCCAGTGCATTTTGAAAGGGAGATGGAGAAGGAGGGAACGGAAGGGACTAAAATAGGCCAGGAGCGTCATTTAAAGGGGATATTTTCTGCTTTTTGTTGATGGAAAAACACCTCTTACATCCTTTGGCTAGAGACCAAAAAAAAGCTGATTTAAAAAATAAATAAATCACAGGGCGTGTGGAGAGGTAGTGAACTCGAAACAGCTAGCCCAAACAATACATTGAAAGCCTGCAAATTTTAAGCAAGATTCACTGAGTCAGCTGCGTTTTGTGTTTGTGGTTCACACATTAGGAACTAGCCAGGCAGGGCTAAAAGAATGCTGCCAGAGTTATCCACCTGAGCTCCATCGTGCTTTTTTTCTTCCTGTTCTTCGCTTTTTTTGTACTTTTTAATTTGAAAAAGAGGAAGTTTTTCCTCCGGCACCTCGCAGGCAGTTGTTGCCCTTGTGTAAGCACTCCATGGGCCTCTTTTCAGTTCTTCTAGCCAATTTGTCTCCTGCCGGAGACAACCAATGAATAAAAAAACCGGAAAGCACAAGTTTCTATATTAGCAATACTTCAGAGACGCTAATGGTCAACCATCAGGCAAGCTCAGAGTGGGTTGTGGGTTGAAGCTACGGTACTTCCACGTAGAGAAACCAGGATCTTATATAGGTCGTCCTTGACTTACGATCACAATCGAGGCCAAAATTGTTGCTGCTAAGAGAGGCGCTTGTTAAGGGAGGTTTCACGACCTTTTCTCGGATTCGTTCAGCGAATCCCTGCCATTGTTGAGTTGGTAAAACGGTTGTGAAGTGAACAACCTCCCGTCGACTTTGCTCGTCAGGGGATCACGTGGGCCCAACCCAACGGGGGACGCTGCAATTGTCATAAATATGAATCAGCTGCCAAACAGCTGAATTTTAAACATGTGGTCACGGGGACTTTGCAATGGCTGTAAGTGTGAAAAATATCCGTAAGTCACTTTTTTCCCCCCAGTACCGTTGTAACTTCAAACGTTCGCTAAACTTAACTGTTGTTAACTCGAGGATTACCTGTATTTAGCAAATGGCAGAGGCCACCTCAAACCGAGGAGACCATTCCAAACCAACAGTCATTTGGCACAAGCCTAACTTTCTACCTTCTTGCCCTTCGTCGGTTGGTAGTTTTCGCAAAAGTAGGAGAACTGGATTCCCGTGTGGTTAAAAAACCTGAGCGCACTTCGCCAGGTGCAATGCAGATGGAGTGTAAACACTTGCCATCTCAGTCCGTCAAAAGATCAAAACAAATCCACCAAAGCTTTCGGTGAGGCGATCTTGTTGTCCTGTTTTTTTTTTCCCTCTCTCTCCTGCAGCAGAAATTCTAGATCAAATTAAAAGGTTGGAAAAGAAGCTGTGGAAGACCAGGGCTTAACTCTGAAAGATTTCCAGGGAGAACCTTGGGGTTACTTCGATTTGGAAACTGACCAGGGATTCCTCTAACACAGAGGTCTGCAACCTTAAACATTCAAAAGAGCCATTTGGACCCGTTTCCCACAGAAAAAAAAAACACCGGGAGCCACAAAACCCTTCCCGTACCTGACTATTTCTTAAGCGGCCACAAAACTAGCATATGTATTGAATTAAACGTTTTGTTTTCTTCTGAAACTTTTCTTTTCTTGGATTTATTCATGGTTGGCCTTCCGGGGGTTGGAAAGCTCAATAAATCATGTGCGGGTGGGTGTCGCACATTGGCAGTTGTGACGCATATTTTGAGTGACAGTGAGCCACAGCAGAGGGGTGAAAGAGCCACATGCGGCTCCAGAGATGCAGGTTGCTAACCCCTGCTCTAACAGAAGATCAATAGAAGCAGACAAGATGCCAAAATATGAGACCCTGTTACTGACTGTACCACAAAATGCAGAGTTAGATAAATTCAAGGGCCAGTGGGAGATTCAACAGGTCCACTCAACGCTTCATTCCTCCAGAGCTACAAAATTATATGCCACTTGAAAACAGGCCACAGCCATTTCAGATAAAAAATGTGAAATCTTAAACTATAGGCAAGTCCTCGAATTACGGCCACAACAGTGCCGAACATTTCTGTGGCTGAGCAAGTCGGTGGTTAAGTGAATTGTGCTTAATTTGGCGGTCTTTCTTGTCACATTTGTTAAAGTGAGTCACTGCAGCCACACAGTTGTTAACTGAATCTGGCTTCCCCATTGACTTTGTTCATCAGAAGGTCGCAAAAAGGGGGGGGATCACGTGACCCTGGGACACTGCAACCGTCATAAATATGAGCCCATTGCCAAGAGTCTGAATTTCGATCACGTGACCATGGGAACGCTGTGACCGTTATTAAGTGTGAAAAAACAATCACCAGTCACTTTTTTCAGTGTCGTTGCAACTTCGAACAGTCGCTAAATTAATGGTCATAAATTGAGGACTCACTTTGCTAATACAAATGCAATGTAGACTTGAGGCTCAACGAGGTAGCCTTAAGACAAGCCAATGGATGGCCTGAGCTTGTAATAAATGCTGGAGAAAAGGCTGTTTCAACATCTTCTCAAAAAATCACTTTTGGTGTGGGTACATGTGCTTGCTGCTTCGACAGTATTTCTCCAAAGTTGAGCGTTTATTACTTGATCCTTTAAAAAAACACTCGCTTCAAGCTGCAATTACATATATCAAGGTGGTCTCAAAACAATCCATTTTCTTAAATATGACAGGGGATGCCCCCCTTTTATGCCAGGTCAAATTTCAAGATGGGAGCGAGGGAATTAACTAAGCTACTGACTTTGATCCTGCCTAGACTTGAGAAAGCCAGCAAAGGAATTCTTGTGTTTTAGTCCGATTGCCTGCATGTACATGCAAACTGAATGTTTTTTTTTTTTAAATCCTTGTTTCTAGAAAAATTGAGCTGCATGCTCTTCAAATTCTGTATTGTGGCAAAAGAACTCAAGAGAGTCATGGCCAAAAGCTATACAACTTAATCTACGAAGTACCCCGAGATACCTTCTCAAAAGAGAAGGTTTGCATTATTTTCTTTAGTTTGCAGGCTAAGTTTTCACCTTGTAATTTCTTGCCACCTTACTCTGCTTCTCGGACCAAGAAACTCCTTGGCATCTCTCCAAGGACTAGATGATAAATTGACCCATCCTTCTCATGCAACTTGCCACACCCTCCCTGCTCCCTTTGGGAATATTTAAAAAATTCTCAGTGAAGTCCAAATGCACCTTTCCCTTGCTCAATTCAACTTCACACGGCTCTCTCCCAGCCAAGATCAAACTCTCCCCAACCACCCACATATTTATTTATTTATTCGTGTGGAAAAAGGTATACAGCCGCCCCATCTGATGCAACATAACCTCGGGCAATAACAACCATAAAAACAGTAAAAGCATTGTAAGAAATCCCACACTCCTGCTGCTACCCCCCCCCCCAAAAAACACAACACAACCTCACATTTCTGCCAACAACTTTTACTGGACTTCAGAGTCTTATCCAATGACCCTTGTCATCTGCTAAATCCACTAGGGTTTTTCTCAGAAATAGCTGGTCCAAATGAAGCATCAGTTAGTTCAGGGGTCTGCAACCTTAAACATTCAAAGAGCCATTCTGGACCCATTTCCCACAGAAAAGAAAACACCGGGAGCCACAAAATCCTTTCCGTGCCTGACTATTTCTTGAGCGGCCACAAAACTAGCATATGTAGTTGAATTAAACCTTCGGTTTTCTTCTGAAACTTTTCTTTTCTTGGATTTATCCATGGTTGGCCTACCAGGGGTTGAAAAGCTCAATAAATCACGTGCGGGTGGGTGTCACACATTGACGGCTGTGAAGCATATTTTGAGTGACAGGGAGCCGCAATAGAGGGGCGAAAGAGCCACATGCGGCTCCAGAGCTACAGGTTGCCAACCCCTGAGTTAGTTCTTTTCTCAAAAGGTTGAATTTGAAACGCGCTTGATATTCCTAGAGAAAATTTGCTCACATTACTGTTACAAAGAGTATTTCTATGATGGCTCTCCCAGCATTTTAAGAATAAGGTGGCAACATCTCGGCCTAAGGACTTTTTTTAAGAGTTAGAAAACAGGTACCAACAGGGAAGACTGGTGTCTATTTTCTAGCTTTTTTTAAATAAAATGTGTCAGCCTGAAAAGGCACAGACCAGACTCCTGAATTTCAACAGTGGAAGGAATGTATAAATTGAAGAAGTGATTAGATACTAGAGTTATTTTTTTATCACCTTCCTTCCTTGCTCTGAGGAGCACTCCATCTTTTGAACAAAAAAAAATTAGGCATATTTGGAAATATGCATAGCGGTATAATGTAAAAGATTAAAACCAACATATTGGGAAGATAGGTAGTCCTCGAATTATGACCGCAATTGAGCCCAACATTTCTGTGGCTAAGTGAGACAGTGGTTACGTGAGTTTTGTTCCATGTTATGGCCTTTCTTGCCACTGCTGTTAAGTGAGTCACTGCTGTTGTTAAGTGGGTCACATGGCCATGAAGTGAAGCTGGCTTCCCCCATGGATTTTGCTTGTCAGAAGGACGCAAAAGGGACTGCCGTAAATACGAGTCAGTGGCCAAGCGTCTGAATTTTGATCACGTGGCCACTGGGGATGCTAAGTGTGAAAACTGAGCGTGTCACTTTTTTTCAGTGCAGTGGCAGCTTCGAGCTATCACTAAATGAACTGTTGTTAAACCGAGGACTACCTGTAGTAAAACGAAGGGATTTTTCTACTAATCAGGAAACTTTAAAGGTTCAAATGAGATGTGCCAATAAATGTGATGCGGAGGGCTGTTTAAATGAATCCCTCCCTCTCTGTGAAATATTCTTCTTTTTTTTATATATACCAACAAACATGGATAGGGAGCAAAAGCTGGTCCTGCCTAAATGGTTATCTGCAGTTGAGAATCAGGACAAGTTGGAAGGCGAAAGAGTTGCCCTATGCAACTCACAAACCAAAAAAAATAAGATCGTCTGAATGGAATCCTACGACAATCTCTAAAGCTGCCCTTGAACGTTTCTAGTAATTGCCTGAACATCTCAACTTTCCTTCAACACCATTTTTTTTTTTAAAAAAAAAAAGCCAGAATCTTCTTTCTCCAAGTCAGGCTCAACTTTTGGTGATTTCATGGAGTTCTTTCTCCTGGCCATGAGACAAAATCTCGGTTGTCTTCTTTTGGGGGGAATTGTTGGTCGACTTCTCAGGCTGGATTGACACTCTTCATGTTTCAAGGCAATCTCCTACAGGGAAAGCTGCTCAGATCCAAAAAAATCTGTTTAAGCTTTCGGAGATTAACCCGGATCAGTCAGTCCTGTCACCAAGGAACAAATCTCCAATTTGGAAACCACCGGGGCAAGTAAAAACAGGCAATTTTTGCTCTGAAACCTCTCCGGTTTGAGGAAATTCCTAAGCCAATAGTTTTTTTTTCCTATTGCCAAAAGCCAACGAGGTCAGCTGCTTTAATGGAGGGGGAAAAAATTAATCTGAGCAGCTAACCACTTTTATCAGATAGTCTTAAACTAACAAGATGAGTCGCCACTATTCTGCACCTATAGAATATACAATAATAGAGTTATAAGGGACTTTGGAGGTCTTCTAGTCCAACCCCCTGCTTAGGCAGGAAACCCTACACTCCTTTAGACAAGTGGTTACCCAACACCTTCTTAAAAACTTACAGTATTGGAGTATTCACAACTTCAAGCTGGAGACTGTATACCCGTGTTGGGGAACCTATGGCACACCATTTTCTCCGGGCACACAAGCCGTTGCCAAGATCACCTGAAACTGCGTATCTGCGCGAGCCCCAGCTGATGTTCAGGCCTCTGGTGCGCATGCGTGCAATTCAGGGGACCCAGCTGGTCTTCAGAGCTCTGCTGCGCATGCACGCATGTTTGCGCACTCAGTTAAGTAAAAGGTTCGTCACCACTGTCTTATACCATTTCCAACGTACATCTGTCCAGTATGTTCTTAAAAACTTCCAGTAATAAAGCACCAATAACTTTGGAAAGTAACCAGAGGTGGCATTCCCTTACTTTCCCTACTGGTTCATAAATGTGAGCACTGCGCGCTTCCGTGCATGGGCTCAACCTCAAAAACGTGCCTAAATAGGACGGCACAGAGCTGGGGCAGGTGCATATGTTTTGCTCGTGTGAGTCCGTGCGCCTTCCATGCATGTGCCCAGCTTCAAAAACGTGCCTAAATAGGACAGCATAGAGCCGGGACAAGTGGGTAGACCAGTTCGCTAGTGATTCGCCCGAACCGGTTGAAACCGGCTGAAGACCATCTTTGAAGGTAACTCATTCTACTGGCTGATGGCTCTCACTGTTAGGATTTTTCCCCCCTTGGTTCTAGATTGCTTCTCTCCTTGGTTAGTTTCCATCCACTGTTTCCTTGTCCCGCCTTTTGGTGCTTTGGAAAATAGCTTGACCCCCCCCTTGTCTTCGTAGGAGCCTCTCAAACCGAACTCAATGCTTTTTTCATTTCAGCTGTTTGCCTTAGCACTTCCCCTTTCTCTGGAAACCCAATATTTTTCTAGGATGCTTAATTTTTATTTTTATTTTAATTTTAAGACAGTTTAACTGCTACCAGGGCTTGGATCGAATCTGGCGATCCAAGGAAGAGCCTCCACTGATAGAAAAATGAAAGGGAAAACAAAGAAAAACCTCCGTGTTGGAGCTGCTTGCATCCTGATCAGCATATTCTCATTCCTATCACCACACCAGTATTAATATTCAGCAGCCTTAACACAATGCTAGCAATAAAGACTGGCCAACCTCAGTTCCCAGCAACTGTATTCATCTTTCTAAATACCACCAAGCTCAGTCTCTCCACTTCATTCAAGGATGGGTGGGTGGAGGGGGGGAATTAAAAGGGATGGTGGGTGGGGGGGAGAGGTTAGAAATGGAACTTTCTACTTCAAGGGACTGATAAAGGTTTTACAGCCAATGCCTGCCCTTGGCTTGGGATCAGACACCCAACCAAAATGAGGGGGGAGCCAAGTTAAGATTATTTCCCCCCCACATTAGGAATTCCTCCTCAACGTTAAAAATTTGCAAATCGGTTGGCCATTTTAAAAGTGTTCGCAAGCCGTGTGAAAGATTATTTAGAGCTGGGGCACTTGAACAGCAGGCGTCTTTTTCTAAATACAGTGGTGGCCAAAATTGTGGAAATCTTTTGGGAAAAATGTATTTCTGAGGTTTGATGGCTAATAACACCATTTATTTATTTTTTGGGAGTTTCAAGATAATCCTATTCCACTGCTGGAATGGCCTGGGAATAACCCAGACCTTAACCCAATTGAAAATCTATGGATTTCCCGACTAAAGAAACTTTGTCAGCCAAAAGCGACCTAGCAATAAAACCCAGTTATTAGAAGCCATCATTCAATCTTGGTTTCACATTAGAACAGCTGCAGAACTCAAAGACTTGGTTCATTCCATGGGAAGACATTGTAAGGCCATCATTCATGCTAAAGGTGACCAACGAAGCATTCACTGACATGGGGATCATTTTTCCATATCTTGTTTTTTCTATGGCGATCGCTTTTGTATGTCTCATTTTTTTTCTACGTATTTCACTTTTCTTCTTTCTACTGCCACTGCTAATTCCAATAGCAAATCCTTCATAAAAGTTCTTGCATTACATTCTTGATTAAGTGACTTTTCCACTGATATGTAATTTTATGGTACTACTACTTCAAAAACAAAAGTGGTGTTATTAGCTCGTTTTTAGAAAAAACACTTTTCCCAAAAGATTTCCACAATTTTCGCCACTACTGTAAACCTGGGTTTAGGAGATTGTGTGAAGCAAGCCACGCAGAAGTCCTGCACTACAACCTAAGGACCTTTGAGGTCCCTTGCGTTATTCCCCCAGGACACCAACAATTACCACACACTGCGTTCTATGCCTTTCATCAGAGGTACCCACGCATGAAGACGGATCACACCCAGAGTTCAGTTTCTGAAACTCAAATTTGCCTCTGGGGTTCAGGTGCAGGCATCTGTACCGTATTTCCATTTCGCTATTGCAAACGGGAGAGAGAGAGCTGCTTAAATGCATATGTGGGTTATTTATTCTCTTTAAGAAATACCAGACAAGAACAAAAAAGCAGTCATAATTTTTTTTAAAAAAAGCAGAATAAAATAATGAAAAAAAGATGCTTTGGATAAGCATGTTTGCAAATCAAGGTGAACGGTTCCTGCAAGAGGCATCTTTCCATGAGCCTGTCTGGTGTTAATGGTTAAGGTGCTGGCCTGGAAACTAGGAGATGGTGAATTCTAGTCCTGCTTTAGGCATGAAAAGTCAGCTTGGGTGGCTTTGGGCCAGTCACTCTCTCTCAACCCCACAGGGTTGTTGTCACGGAGAAAATCGGAAGAGGAAGGACTATTAGGTATTTTAGGTGGTATTAAGCCGGTTTAGGCGAAGTGGAGATCACAGGTGGGCCCGCCCCGGCGCTATGCCGTCCTATTTATCCACGTTTTCGAGGCCAGGTGCATGCACGCAAGTGTTGTGGTCCATCAGCGGCCTGTGCAGCTGGCGCCCGAGTCGGACAGTGAGGAGGCTGGAGAAGATGTGGTACGAGAGGCGGGGATTCCGCCAGGGCCTTCAGAACCTCCAGAAGCTCCTTTAAGTGAAGAGGACGAAGAGGAGGAGCCTCTTCTCGATGCACGGGCACGCAGAGTGGCCAAAAGGCAGGAGTGGCTCCTCAGGAGGAGGTCTCCTCGAGAGTAAGGCTTGGGGCTAATTGGCCACTCCCTTAGCCTATTTAAGGAGGAACGCCACTTGCAGCAAGCTGTAGGGAACAACTTTAGTTCAATCTCTTTCGCGTCTGGATTCTCTGCAAAATTGTTTCTGGGCTTTCTGCCAACTCTAGTAAGACTGTGATTACCTTATCTTAGAATTCTGGCAGGCTGTTAAGAGAGTTTATTAACAGCTTTTGGTTGATAAAGACTAAGTTATTTGAGTAAAATAAGCTTTGTATAGAGTTTGTGTGTGCTGCATTCTTTGGAGTCCGTAGCTGAAGGAAATTGCTCCTTGTCAAGTCCATTAGAGGAACCAATTTGGCCTTCTGGGGAATGCCTCTTACCACCTCATGCCAAGATGCTCATGGAATCCGTAGCCAGCAATTCAACCTGGGACTTTCGAAAGGAGGTACCTGCAAATTGGACTGGAGGCCAATCTTCAAAGATCAACCCGAGTCCATTTGTATCGGCGGTGGTTGGCTGGGGACGATGACAACTGTAGCCCTGTACGGATAGTCCTCAAATTACAACCATTGTGCCCAATATTTCTGTTGCTAAGTGAGACATTTGTTAAGAGACTTTCCCCCCACTTTACCTGGCTTCCCTCTAATGACTTTGCTTATCAGAAGTGCACAAAAGGGAATTGCATGACCCCAGGACACTGACACCGTCATAAATGTGAGTCAGTTGCCAAGTGTCCCAATGATCATGGGGATCAATGGCCGTAAGTGCGAAAAATGGTCACAAGTCACTTTTTATTTTATTTTTTTCTGCAGCTGTAACTTCAAATGGTTGCTAATTGAATTGTTGTAAGTTAAGGATTCCACCTATGCTTTCGGAGAGCATGTATTAGGGAAGGGAGCAGCAACATACAAATAAATGTTAGCCGGAGCATCTGGGAGACAAACCAAATCTTTGCAAGGGAAGAACTAATCCATAAAGGAAAGGGAACTTCGATAAGAATTGTTAGAAAGATATTCCGTATATTATCTCCTCCCATAATAAATGATAAGTTTTGATTCTAAGCTTGATTATTATTAATTTTTTTAAAGAGTAACAAACCCCAATCCTGCATGAAGAAGTGAAAATGAGGACCCAGTTTGTGGAGGCAATAAGCTGACTTTGTATAAAATATACAAAAGTATGAAGGCTATTGCTTAACGCATTGTAAGCCGCCTTGAGTCTCCAGAGAAGGGCGGCATATAAAATGTATATGTATATGTATATGTATATGTATACAGCTTCTTCCACCTTCAAAACTGATGCTGGATCAATCATTTAAAGCAAGTATTTGCAGTATAGGAACTAAAAGAATCCATTCACATGGCCAAGTTATCTCCTTGGCTGTGGTGTTTGCAAAAAAACAATTAGGCAACCCGTCAATCAATCACTTGTGCCGGTTACTAATCTAACATTGCTGGTTTTCTATAAGAGGGGTGGGAAATAGGAGGTCCCAATCTCTCTCTTTCTCCCCCTACACCTCCACCCCCAAGAATTTCCTCCAGCTACGCGGACTGCAAAATGAAGGCATGGCTTCCCATCATTGTTAAGCAGGAAACCCATAAAGACTGCAGCATAAACCAAATTTGAAAGAAAAGAAAAGAACCCAAGCTTTTGTAAGAAAACAGAAACCCAGAAATCTCCAAAAATCTTTTTTTAAGCATCGTCTTTTCCTTTTTTGGAGCAAATCTTACCAATGAAACATTGACTGCTTCAATGAAGGAAGACATTTTGGAGAACACCTGCATGGACACACACACACACAGGTAATGCTTAAGATGCCAAATACGTTTCTTGAAAGGTGGGGGCACTGAAGTGCCTAATGCAGGGGTCAGCAACCTGCAGCTCTGAAGCCGCATGTGGCTCTTTCACTCCTCTGCTGTGGCTGTCACTCAAAATATGCGTCATAACCGCCAATGTGCAACACCCGCCGGCACGCAATTTATTGAGCTTTTCAACCCCTGGTAGGCCAAGAAAAGAAAAGTTTCAGAAGAAAACAAGAGTGTTTAATTCAACTACATATGCTAGTTTTGTGGCCGCTCAAGAAATAGTCAGGCACAGGAAGGGTTTTGTGGCTACCGGTGTTTTCTTTTCTGTGGGAAACGGGTCCAAATGGCTCTTTGAGTGTTTAAGGTTGCAGACCCCTGGCCTAATCGAAATGTGGTGCTTGTTTCAATTCTATATTTGATCTTATAGGCAGACAAGCAGTAGACCCCAAGATAAGAAACACCAAACTTAACAGAAAGTTATGAATGTCATGGATTTGGGGAAAAGCGTTGGATTTTATTTGGATAAGTTGAAGAAGCAAAACTTCTTGGATCTCTCGTGCACAGGCCAACAAATCCATCCTTCTTCAATGAATACTTTTAATTATGTAATATTCACTTCTCTGTGAAGGTTTTTTCCTTTTTTTGTGCATCCAAATTATCCTGACGTTACATTCTGGAGCAAACTTCCTTAAGAGAATATTTTGGTTCTATCTTTATATAATGACAATCAAAGTTTCATCTCTTTCTTTCTTTCTCTCTCTCTCTTTCTTTTTTTCTTTCTTTCTTTTTTCCTTCCTGTCTTTCTTCCTATCTTTCTGTATGTCTTTCTTTCTCTCTCTTTCTTTTCTTTCTCTCTTTCTTCCTGTCTGTCTGTCTGTCTGTCTGCCTTTCTTTCTTTCTCCCCTCCCCCTCCTCTCTCTCCCTCATTTGGTTTTTTCAGGAATGGAGTCGTAACATTCCAAATTTTAAATGCACCTGAGAATTGGATGATTTTTTAAAAAAAGTTTTTTAAAAAAATCACTATGTAGCAATCTACCCAAAATGGAATAAAGAGAACTTCATCCTTCAAACGTAAAAAAACACTGGAACATTGACAATTACATCAAATATGAGAATTGATGTCCCTTGCATCCGAAGAGGAGCTACCAGGTTGGGAAATCAGCAAGGAAAATGATTTGTTTACAGTAAGCCAGAAAATCTGGTTTTGGGTAATATGCGCATCTGACCTGTGGGGCTTCTCCCCCCTCCCCAACCTCAGTTCCTTTTGTGGGATTCAAAATATGCTCTGGAAGAGTCAGGCTGAGCTTCTGCTCTGGAATTTGGTCCTGATTTAGCATATACTGAGAACCTGGCTTGGTCCAACAAACCGCACTAAAATTAATCACAGCTTAAGCAAAGGAAGGAACCCAGATCGCAAAACTCTCCCGACTGCCAATTCTACTTCTAACTGGGAAAAGGAACCTGCAATGGCCCTGATTTTCCCTTGAGCCTTTCAAAGCTTTTTTTTTCCCTCCAAACTTCCCAGGATGAGACTGAGCATTAATGGCTGCAAGAGAGAGAGAGAGAGAGAGAGAGAGAGAGAGAGAGAGAGAGAGAGAGAGAGAGAGAGAGACAGAAACAGAGACAGAGAGAAAGAGAAAGAGAGAAAGAGAAAGGGGGAGAGGGACACAGAGGGGGGGGGGGACAGAGATACAGAGAGAAACAGTAAGGCTGGGAGGGAGGGGGGAAACACCCGAATTATCAAGGAAGGTTTTGAAGAAGTTCCTTCCGCTCTTCTCATTTCCCTTTCCTTCTTAGATGGCCTCCTTGAGAACTCCTCCTCCCCACCCCACCCACCCCCCAACTACTACTGGAGCTCTTTTAAACAGGATCCCTTCGCTCGAATGACATAAAGGGAGATGGAATACAAGCCTGTCATTCTTTTGGCCAGACTGTCTGTCTGCTGGTTGAGCATTTCCTGCTCTCGGTTGCTGCAGACGCCACTCTCTGCATTGGTTAAATTATTTAAAATCCATAGCTGTGCAGGGAGGGAAGGGGAGGGGAGAGGGAAGGGAGTTGCTGGCAGAACGAGATGCCCAGAGCATCTCTTCCCCTTTGCTCTTCCACTCTTCGCCTTTTTTATTATTATTATTATTTTATTTTATTTTATTTTATCCACATGTTCCCTCAAGCCCACTGCGAGCCAAACTTCATTCAGACTAAAAGCTTTTTTCTTTTCTTTCTTTTTTTTAATTATTGGCATACCTATCCAAATGCAGGAAAAGTTAATGGAGGTTTTTAGCATAGGGAGGGGAGAGTTGACAGATGATGACTTGTTTTCAGGAGTGGCGGCGAAGTTACTCGGGAGGCTCAAATCAGAGTTACAAGTTTCAACTTCGCACACATTTGACGGGAACACAGAATAACAGGGATGCGAGGGACCTAAGAGGTCTTCTAGTGTTCAAGTCTGGTAAATTTAGAATTTCTAAATAGCAGGGTAGTCCTTTGGGTATTGCTCCAAGGGCTCCAATTACAATCGGTATATTATTACTACTACTACTACTACTATTATTATTATTATTATTCAACTTTTATTCATTAAACATGAAACTCAGTCAACTGGACCTTTAGAGGCGTCACAAATACCATTGACTGGTGCTAATGGTTGATACGGGTTGCTGCCAGCGTCCTAGGGTTCAACCAAGTACCTTCTTAAAAGGTACGATGTTCCAAGTAGCACAGTTTTTTTGCAGTTCCGCTGGCGTCATTGCAGGAAGCTGCAATTTCTTGATGTGTTTTGTAAAATTCTCGGACATGGTACCAAGCGCCCCGATGACATTGGGTATCACTGTTACATGTTTCATCCATAGCCGTGTAGTTTTGATGGCCAGGTTGCGATATTTCGTAATTTTTTTCCAGTTCTTTTTCTCTGAATTATTATTGTTGTTGTTGTTAATATACTTTATTCATTAAACTTGAAACTCAGTCAACTTAAATTATTATTAGTAGTAGTAGTAATAGTAGTAGTAGTAGTAGTAGCAGTAGTATTTACATGGGGGCATGCGTAGTAATTAGGATTTCTAAGAGGCAATGTACATTTCTAAGAGGCAATGTAAGAAAAAAAACTTTTTATCTACAAGAGATCTCTTGGCATTTGCTGACTGCTGTCTCTACACTCTTCTTTTTTAAAAATATGTGATAAATATCCTCAAAGAGTTGGCAGAGATGAACTCTAACTTGATAGTAATGCTATTAATTTGGCAGGCCTTTAAATTTTTAAACTTACCAAGATGCACTGTTGTTTTTTTTTTAATGTGTAAGATTCATTCAAACCATAAATTTGGGTGGAAGGAGAACAGAATCCTTCTGGAGGTTGCTTAGTTAATAATTGCCACAATTCCGCACACCATCAGAAATCTCCCAAATATTTCTATTTCTCCAAAACTGAATTTGCGACCTCCTGCATGTTTATATACTTCCCATTTGTTTGCAAATCTCTATAAAGCCTTTATGTTCTTTATTCTAACCACCGCGGAATCAGCAAAGAAAGGCTTCAAGTGTTGTCTTTTCTTTAAAAAATAAAAACCAATATTAGCTTTCAAGTTCACTTGTAAACAGCAACTCGTCCCACTGAGAGCAAACCGCTAAAAACTGATGCCTTTATAATCCTTGAGAACCTTGGTTTCATTTTATGCGTTTGGGGACATCAAACACAATGTAAGCCATCGATGGAAGCCTGCACGGAATGAAAATAAATAATGATCTCATTGGGAAAGGTGGCTGGAGTTTTGAAGGCTGGCTGTGAAATCTTGAGAATAGCAGATATTAAGGTACCGTGTTTCTCCGAAAATAAGACCGGGTCTGATATTAATTTTTGCTCCAAAAGCATTAGGCCTTATAGTTATTTTCTGGTTAGATCTTATTTTTGGGAGAAATACGGTACTAAATGCACCCATCTGGCTGACAATTTTAACTGCGGCTTATATTACGAACATCCTTGAAAAATCATGCTAGGGCTTATTTTTCATTCCGGTCTTATTTTTGGGTTTTATATCTCATTTTATATACATGTAGCATACATAGGTGACACTATCAATCCATGATGACACAGAAGAAATGTTACGTGCTCTGGAGTCTACAGTAACAGAAGGTACCATAAAAACAAGGGCTAAATTCAGAAGGGGACTTTTGCCGGTGCTCTGGGAGGTATAGAGCATCGCCTTGGAGAAACCTGGAGCAGAGCTTCATTCTTGGTCTGTCAGCTGCAGCAAATACGACATGAGGGCGATGTTATCCATTCGGTGGTGTCCGACTCTTAAGTGATTCTATGGGTCAGGACTCTCCATACTTTCCAATCCTGCATTACCCTTTCTTGAGTTGTTCTGTGCTCTGGCTGGTGACAGCTTTAATGGTTAGCAACCCGTGGCTCTGGAGCCGTATGTGGCTCTTTCATCCCTTTGTTGCGGCTCCCTGTCGCCGGTCAGCGCCACAATTTTGAGAGGACCTTCCAGGTTTTTTTGGGGGGGAAAGCACGACGCACTAGGAGGAGACTCTATGGCAAGGGGTGGGTTTTCCGGTCAGCTCCACAACTGATAGGGCTTTCAGTTAGGACAGGTAGAGGAAAAAGGATGCCACGCTAGAAGGAGACTATGGTGGGGGAGCCGGACTTCCGGTCAGCTCCAGAATTAAACGGGGGGCTTCTGGTTATGTCCTTTGTGGCTCCCGGTGTTTTCTTTTCTGTGAGAAACAGGTCCAAATGGTTCTTTGAGTGTTTAAAGTTGCCAACCCCTGCTTTAACTGCTAAAATATAATTGCTTTCTCTGTGAATTCCCCCGCATGAAACGGCCAAAATAAGTGAGATGCAGTTTTATGGTTTTGCCTTCTATTGACATGCCTGTTGCTTTGTAAGTCACCTTCGCTGTCCAAGAAATACGCAGGAGATTTCTCCAGCACTACAGTTCAAATGAGTCAATTTTCTTCCCGTCTTACCCTTTTTTAAGGTCCAACTTTCAGCCAAACATAAGGACACCTTTCAGCTTGATTTAAATCCCCTTTTCTTTTGGAGGAAGAGGGCTCGTGGCAAGAACAAAATCTGACTGGTGAACTGGGAACATGTGTGTATATCTCTTACCTGCCAGTGTCTTCTTAAAGGCTCAGTTTCTACCATTCTTTCAATGGAATTGCTCCGATTTTACTCCTAGGTGCATGACACAACGCAGGAAATCTGACCATTTGCGCCGAGATTCATGGCAAATTGTGGCCGAATGGCGCTGACAAAAGTCCTCTCGTTTTTTTATAAGGGAACGGGAAGAGGGTCTCCAGAACTAGTCAGAACCTGCCGAAACCCACTTCTGAATGAAGGGTTATCGGTTTGAAGCAGGACATTGCCCTTTTCCAAAATCCATCTGTCTGATCCATTATCTTCAGGCGTTGGAGCTAAAGAAGTAGATTTTCTGCCAAGGTGTCTTAAGTGAACGGTGGAAGAATGCTTAGTTTTTTTCTATTTCTCAAGAGAAGTAAGAAGGGAAAGAAGCCGGGGCGTCCATAAATCCTCTCTTCTCCTTCAGCCCCAAAGCAAAATAAAGCAGATGGGGAGATAAAGCTCTTCCAAGAAGGGGGTGGGCACAGCTGTGTTTTCTTTTGTTTCTTAATGGAAAAAGCAACTGAGCTTTAACTATAATTAAGCTGCTGGACACCATTTTAATGATGACTTGGAAGGTACAATGATCTGGAAGAGACAGCTTCTGATCATAGCAAGAGAGGCCCTGAAATGATGGGGGGAAGCTTCTAACTTCCAGGGGAGAGGCGGGGGAGGGGAGATAGATAACAGACAGTTTGACAATTTGGACACACCCAAGTCTGATTTGGAAACGCAGAATATACTGTCAATGGGCTAGGAGGGACCTCGGAGATCTTCTCGTCCAAACTCCTGCTCAACTCAAAGTCTTTATACCACCCGGTCAAATGGTTGTCCAAGTTATTTCTGAAAACCTCCAGTGGTGGAGCACCCACAAATCCACGAGGTGGGCTATTCTGTTGCGCTCAAAAGCCCGATTGGGCTTATTATCAGGGGATGTCTTATTTTTGGGGAAACAGGGTATTAAACTGAAAAGTCCTACTAAGTAACCCAAGAAAATGTGTAAGCTTGGTAGAAAGCACTGGATGTTGACTTCCGTGTTCCAGGGAGGCTTTGCACTAAATATAAATCAGTCCCTCAAGTGAATAAACTTTTGAAAATAGCTGTTTTTTTTTAAATTTCTGAATTCAACCAGGTGGGCCCCTGATGGAAGGCCTTCTTAGGAAGCACCCCAAACCAAGGGTCCCCCTTTGGGGATTTTCACTTCTCTGCTAGGAGGAAAGCTTCCTGTTCCTCACCTTTTAATATACCAAGGACCTTTATGTCTCTTTTAATTGGGGCATTAATGGCTTAATCTGATTTCTGCTTCAAGGCCATTTGGCAATGCTCAATTGCGGGTTACCGAGCTCCAGAATTAAATAAGGAATACATATCCTAAAAGCACTTTCCAAAAAAGTTGCATAAGCACAGAAAAGATTCCCACTGGAAATGTTGGGAGAAGCTGGGTGAGTATCCAGATGGGAAGATTGCCTCAGTTACACCCAGAACTAAAGTATTTTTTAATTATTTTTTTATTCATAGAATTAGGATAGGATAGGATAGGATAGGATAGGGATAGGGATAGGGATAGGGATAGGGATAGGGATAGGGATAGGGATAGGATAGGATAGGATAGGATAGGATAGGAAACATGGAATGAGAATAGAATAGAATAGAATAGAATAGAATAGAATAGAATAGAATAGAATAGAATAGAATAGAATAGAATAGAATAGAATAGAATAGAATAGAATAGAATAGAATACTTTACTGGCCAAGTGTGATTGGACACCCAAGGAATTGGTCTTTGGTGCATATGCTCTCAGTGTACATAAAAAGACAAGATATATTCGTCAAGAATCATAAGGTACAACACTTAATGATAGTCATAGGGTACAAATAAGCAATCGAATCGTACTAGGAAACAATCAGTATCAATATAAATCGTAAGGATACAAGCAATAAAATTTACAGTCATGCAGTCGTAAGTGGGAGGAGAGGGGTGATAGGAACGATGAGAAGATTAATAGTAATAGTAAAGCAGACTTAGTGAATAGTTTGACAGTGTTGAGGGAATTATTTGTTTATCCTATTTGTATAGCCACCCAGCTCACATGAAAGTGACTCTGGGCAGCCGACTGCACTTCATTTAAAAAAAAAAAAACCAATGAATACATAAAAGCAGGGACAATTAAAAATAACTATAAAAAGGCACACAAAACAGAAGTGGCTGGTGTATATATAATAAGGGAGCTATTGAAAATTCTCCCGGGTGCCCTGGAACCCTGATAATACAACCAGCTCTCAAAGGATCTGCAGAATGTTGAGGCTAATTTCATTAATATGTGATAATTTACCAACAGTGCATTCCTTTCGTTAGTGCTACCTAATTTTTTTTTCTGTCCTGGGAATAGCTGGCTTCACCACCAATCACTGTCATTAAGCCAAAATGGGTAGAATTTGAGTAAGAGCCAGGGAAATCCAGGCAGTAGTCCCAGTTCACAGCCCATCTCAGAATCGCCCGAAACAGACATTTGAACCAGTCAGTTTCTCGGACTACTTCGCAGGGGTTTTGGAAATATTGGAAAAATGCGAACACTCCATGGGATGATGACATAATTCTAGAAGGAGTGCAGAGAAGAGCCACAAAGAGGATTAGGGGACTGGAGGCTAAAACATATGAAGAACGGTTGCAGGAACTGGTCTGTCTAGTTTAATGAAGAGAAGGACCAGGGGAGACAAGATAGCAGTCTTCCAGTATCTCAGGGGCTGCCCCAAAGAAGAGGGAGTCAAGCTATTCTCCAAAGCCCCTGAGGGCAGGACAAGAAGCAACGGGTGGAAACAAATCAAGGAGAGAAGCAACTTAGAACTAAGGAGGAATTTCCTGACAGTGAGAACAATTAATCCGTGGAAGCACTTGCCTCCAGAAGTTGTGAATGCTCCAACACTGGAAGTTTTAAAGATGTTGGATAACCCTTTGTCTGAAGTGGTATAGAGTTTCCTGCCTAAGCAGGGGGTTGGACTAGAAGACCTCCAAGGTCCCTTCCAACTCTGTTATTCTATTCTGTTCTGTTCTAATTAGGAAAATTTGGGATTGTGTTGAAACGGCGAGATGAACTTTAAAAATTAAAGATAAATAAGACTCGAAATATTATAGGGCATGGAATAAATCTTATGAATGGATAGAGACAAGAAGTAGGAAATGAGAGGGAAGTTTATGAATGTTAATAATTGTTAGCGTGGACAACAAAGATGTATAATTATGGATATAATATGGAAAAATTTGTAAATAAGCTAACGTAAGTAGAAATTTAGTTGAAGTTTTCTTTTCTCTCTTTTTTTTTAGTTGTATTCTGTAATTACTCTTATATAGTTATAGTTAGTAACCTGTATGTTAAGATTTACCATTGATTTCTTGCTGGCTCTACCTTATTTGCATTGTTATCCTGACATGGCACTGTCTTTTCAATAATAATAATAATAATAATAATAATAATAATGATAATGATAATGATAATAATAATGATGATGATGATGAAGAAATTGCAGCTTCCTGCAATAACACCAGCTGAACTGCAAAAAATGCGCTACTTGGAACATCGTACATCTTAAGAAGGTACTTGGGTTGATCCCTAGGACGCTGGCAGCAACCAGTATGAACCATTAGCACCAGTCAAGGGTATTTGTGATGCATTTTTGAATGTTCAGTTGACTGAGTTTCATATTTAATGAATAAAGATGATAATAATAATAATAATAATAATAATAATAATAATAATAATAATAATAATAATTTTAAAAGGGGTTGTTTTATTCTGTATGGCTAATTGAGCTCACGAAGAAAAGGTGAGCCATAACTGTAACGAACGCATCAATATAAAATTTTAAAAAAAAATCTGTAGCACTGTCAAGTTTATCAAAGTAGGTCAATCCAAATCAAGTTAGCCCTGGACATTGGTGTTCCAAAAGGCAAGGCAAAAGCAAGGCAATTCTGCGGTATAAAAACTGTGGAGGGATGGTGTGGGGAGGGGGAAGGAATTTGATACACCTAAGAGCCCTCCCTTAATTCTATAAAAAAAAAGAGAGAGAGAGAGAGAGAGAGAATGAAAGCAATATTTTAATTAGAGGCAATTAACAGACACCATTTACCACTCCTGCACACTTTGTGAAAGAGCTTTTATGAATGGAGAAACAGAAGTAGGAAGGTCAAAAAACTGCACGGAGCGGATTCTCAAGGAATTTAACAATGTTACTAAAAAAAATAAATAAATCACAGTTTTGATAGTTGAGTTGGAGGGAGACTTCGCAAATTTGCAGCAAAACTGTCAAGCAATTAAAGGCAGGATACTTTGCACATGAACTTTAACTGCTAATTAAAATTTTAAAAAAAAAACCACTCTTGCTTAATTGCACCGCGTTTGCATCGCATTCAACCGAAAATGCATAAATGGCTTGGGTAACACTTCAATATGCCTCCCAGCATCGAGTTAAGTCTGGAGGTAAACACACAAACACACACCAACAACAACAAACAGGAGTCATGGGGCAAGAGGAAAAACTTCCCAAGGGAAAGGAAGGTGTTGTAATCTTGTATATTCATATTTCTTTTTTTTTTTTCCCCTTCTTCAATAGCAAGAGGCAAGACTTCTAACGTTAAGACGCTGGGGAAAAACCGCTGCTTTTGACAAACAAACAAACAAACCTCAATGGAATAAACATCGTAAAAAGCCACTAAAGCCACCAGCCTACCAGCTGTGCACGCCCAGTCACAACATCCTTTTGTCATCATAAAATGTTTTTTCAACCAGGAAGGTTGATTTTTTTTTCCTTCCCTCCCACACGAGCAGCTCCTGGATTCTGCAGGAATCCAGTGCAGGAATCCAATGCAGGAGAC
The DNA here is from genome assembly GCA_030761175.1 of Masticophis lateralis. NCBI lineage: Eukaryota > Metazoa > Chordata > Lepidosauria > Squamata > Colubridae > Masticophis > Masticophis lateralis. Next base: position 3,332,348 of record JAUDYJ010000016.1, read on the forward strand.
ACAACAACAGCTTCCCTCGTCCAGCAAGAGGGCGGACTACAAATCCCATCCTCCCAAAGGAGCATGGCTCATAAAACAGGCGCAGAGAGTTAAGGAGGTCAGTCGTCCGTCACGTTTATTTCTCATGTTTAGGTTTCTAGGGGTCGTCCAACCCGAGAGTGGACCACTTGCAAATGTATTGATTTATTTGTTAGCCCGTCATTATTATTTAGGATAGAAGAGAATAACAGAGTTGAAAGGGACCTTGGAGGTCTGCTAGTCCAACCCCCTGCTTAGGCAGGAAACCCTACAACACTTCAGACAAAGGGTTATCCAACATCTTAAAAACTTCCAGTGTTGGAGCATTCACAACTTCTGGTGGCAAGTTGTTCAACTGATTAATTGTTCTAGCTGTCAGGAAATTCCTCCTTAGTTCTAAGTTGCTTCTCTCCCTGATTAGTTTCCACCCGTTGCTTCTTGTCCTGCCCTCAGGGGCTTTGGAGAATAGCTTGACTCCCTCTTCTTTGGGGCAGCCCCTGAGATATTGTATCACTGCCATCATGTCTCCCCTAGTCCTTCTTTTTATCAGACTACATATTCAGTCCTTTATATGTTTTAGCCTCCAGTTCCCTCATCCTCTTTGTGGCTCTTCTCTGCACTCTTTCTAGAGTCTCCATATCTTTTTTACAGTGTGGTGACCAAAACTGGAGGCCGTATTCCAAGTGTTGGCCTTACTAAGTGGTATCAACTCTTCGCGTGTTCTTGATTCTATCCCTCTCTTGATGCAGCCCAGAACTGTGTTGGCTTTCCCCACAACAGGTGAGTTGGGCTGACAGAGAGAGAGAGAGAGAGAGAGAGAGAGAGAGAGAGAGAGAGAGAGAGAGAGAGAGAGAGAGAGAGAGAGTGACCCAAACTCACCCAGCCAGCTTTCATGGTTAAGACAGGACTTGAACTCAAGACCTCCTCCTACCGTACTTTCTAGCCTAGATGCCTTCACCATTAGACCAAACTTGCTCCTCCAAATGAACCCCCACCCACGGTATATCATCCGCCCAAAATTTACATCCAAACGTAAATCACGGTATACGGTATTCAGCCGTAGCAGTGACTGCGGGAGGCTCCACCCACCCGCCCGGACATAATCACGTCTCATTTATCCACGTTTTTGATGCTCTGAGCATGCACGGAAGGCCTTGCCCACGCGCGCACGCTTACATTTGCGAACCGGTAATGAAGGTATGATTGTGAAAAATGGCCATGTCACTTTTTTTCAGTGCCATTGTAAACTTCGGTCACTAAATGAAATATTGTACGTCGAGGACTACCTGTATAAAAAAAGTGATCAGGGGGAGCAAACCACGATCAAACCAGGGGTGAAATGCTCCCGGATCGGATCGTACTGGATCACCCAGTCCGGTAGCAATCTTGGCTGTTGGTTCGGCGATCCGGTAGCGGTGGCGGAACGAAGCTCCGCCCACTCACCTGGATGTCATTACTTCCTGGCTTTAACCAGGAAGCAATGTGCTTTTTACCTTCTGTGCATGGATCAAACCCAACCTAATTCTTGAAAATGCTCTTCCTGGGGACCTTTTTAACCGATTCTAGCTTCCATTCTCTTCCTTGCAAACAATTCAAGGGGGTGCAATTAAAACAAGCTAACTTGGGGGGGTTTTTTTGCAGAATTTCTGATAACAGATTAGGTCAAAGAGCTTTTTAATCACGCAGGGACCTCGAAGTCAAGCCTCCAAATGGAGGCTCGTGCTAATGGTTCAAGAAAAACAAACAACAAATGCAAGCACAAGCAGTCCTCAACTTACGACTGTTCATTTAGAGACCCTTCGAAGTTACAAACGGCACTGAAATAAGCAATTGAATGACCAGTTTTCAGAGTTCCGACCGTTGTAGCGTCCCCAGGATCAGGTGATTAAAATTCAGACGCTTGGCAACCGGTTCCTATTTATGACATGTCCCGGGGTAATGCGACCTTCTGGACAAAGCAAAGTCAATGGGGAAGCAGGATGATTCACTTAACAACCAGGTTGTTAAACTTGTCAGCGGCAGCGATCCGCTTAACAACGGTGGAAAGCAAGGTCGTCAAATGGGGGGAAGAAAACTCCCTGAACGCATGTCTCGCTTAAACACAGAAATGTTGGGTTCCGTTGTGGTCGACAGCCGAGGACCACCTGTGCGTTTTCACCAGGGCATGGAGAGAAATTTTAAAAAAGGTTTTAAAAAATCTCCTTCAAGTTCACTTCTTCAACATCCAGGGAAGTTTTGGCAACCATGAAATGTTGTTTTGCTGCTGTCTCTCTCCCCTTCCTAAGTCTATATAGCCCTGGGGTTGAGCATCTCCTTCCCAAAAAGAAAAAAACACCTCATCCTGTAAAATAATTTAGCAATGTGCTGTCATTCACCGGATGTTCTCAGCCTAGTAGGAAGGCTGAGAAAGTTGACGGAGCACACATGTTACGTTCATATACCATGTAAATTGTCTACAATTTGAGAAGGCCCAGGATTCTACAAACAAACAAATGAACAAACAAAAAACTTCAAAAAAACAAACCGCTCTATTGCAGGTTGACCTTCATGGTTGCATAAATGGCTTCTAATTGTCTCAAAGGAATGGGAAAAGCCACATGAAAAGGGCGGCATTGCATCTCAAGCCCTCATTCAGACATCGTACCAACCAAGGGAGATCAAGTGACTTTTCTTTGAAGCATTGACCCATCCCTTCTGAAGACCGGGGGGTTAAAAGGGTCTGCGGCTTCCAATTTTTAACCTTCTGGCTTTTTCCGTCACTCAACCGGCGTAAACACACCTTCTTTTGCCAGTATGCTAGGTGCAAACTAGGTGCAAATTAATTTTGCAGCAACTACTAGGGCAAATCTAGACAGCGTACTAAAAAGCAGAGACATCACCCTGCCAACAAAAATGCGTATAGTCAAGGCTATGGATGGTTGTGGAAGTTGGACCACGAGGAAGGCTGAGCGCCAAAGAATGGAGGGCTTTGAACTCTGGTGCTGGAGAAGACTCCTGCGAGTCCCTTGGACTGCCAGGCGATCCAACCGGTCAGTCCTAGAGGAGATCAACCCTGACTGCTCTTTAGGAGGCCAGACCCTGAAGATAAAACTCAAATGCTTTGGCCTCCTAATGAGAAGTTAGGACTCCCTGGAGAAGAGCTGAATGCTGGGAACGATGGAGGGCAAAAGAAGAAGGGTATGGCAGAGAACGAGGTGGCTGGATGGAGTCATAGAAATTTAATAAATAGATAGATAGATAGATAGATAGATAGATAGATAGATAGATAGACGATTGTTTTGTGTAAGGACTTGATCTAAGGTGGCTCAGTGGCTAAGACGTGAGCAGGGGGTTGGACTAGATCTATCTATCTATCTATCTATCTATCTATCTGCATCTGTTGCAGGGCCAAGTCAAATTCTACGGTTACTTCAGATCCACTTCACCCCAACAATCCAAAATCCTCCACAGGGACGGAACTGCAACTTCCGCCACAACAGATGCAGCTCCACAAAAACCCACATTAAGAGATGTGAAGCTGCCATCCCTACACACACACACTTGTCTGCCCCTTGCTCTAAGAAATCGGAATGTAAAATAAATAAATAAATGTCACAGTCGCTGTGCAAAGCAGGAAATGCCTCTTTAGCATCACACCTCTGTTGTCTTGCTCTACCCTCTTCCCTAGCTCCTCTCCAACAGCCCCTTTTTAAAAACAAAGGAAGCTCCAGGATGTACCGAGCTCGATGCAGCGTCTGAGTGGGGTGGGGGAGGCAGACTTTAAGACCAGGCCCAAAAGAGAAGGAAGAAGAGAGGAGAGGAGACAGCTGAAATTGGCAACTGAGCCTCACAGTTTTCAGAGGGATTGTTGATGTAGAGCTGTTGTTTTTAAAACAACAACAACTGGAGAAATGCTGGCGGCAGGGAGAGAGAAAAAAGCTTTCCAAATTTGGGTTTGTGTCCGACCACAAAATAGCGGCCTCTTCTCCATGGCAAATGTGTGCCAAAGCTGAAACAGACCCATCTTCCGTTATAACAAAACAGGCCAAATTTGGCAAGCCGCCGTCTGCAGTGGCAGATCGTCACAAAAATTCCAAACACGAGGAATTTCTTCCCCGTGGCACCTCCTGGGGCAGGAGTCAGCAACCTGCAGCTCTGGAGCCGCATGTGGCTCTTTCACCCCTCTGCTGCGGCTCCCTGTCGCTCAAAATATGCATCACAACCACCAATGTGCGACACCCGCCAGCACGCGAAAATCCAAGAAAAGAAAAATTCCAGAAGAAAACAGAACGTTTCATTCAACTACATAGGCTAGTTTTGTGGCCGCTCAAGAAATAGTCAGGCACAGGAAGGGTTTTGTGGCTCCCGGTGTTTTCTTTTCTGTGGGAAACGGGTCCAAATGGCTCTTTGAGTGTTTAAGGTTGCAGATTCCTCTCCTGGGGGAAAGGAGAAAAAGAAAGCGAGCCAAATGACATCCCCAAATATGGGATGACTTACTATTCTAGGATGGGGGGAAGAAAGGCCCCTTTTTTCGGCCATTCAATTCTCCCCCCGCCCCCCTTTCTCTCCTTGCCGTGTGTGACATCACCATGGTTTCCGAGGGAACTTAATTGTGATGTCACAGAGGATTATGCTCAGAGGCAGGGAAATCCAGAGGGTCCCCTTTTGGGAACAAAAGGATCTGTTTTCATGCAAATTAGACCCCCGAGTGCACAAAATAGAAAGGGTGTCTCTTTTCAGGCCCTGTGAATGACAGGCATGAAGAGACAGGCAGGCCCGGGAAATGAAGACAGGCCGGTGAAATGTACAACTCTCCAAAAGTCCTCCTCGTAGGACAAACCACACCGCTCTTTTGTGGTGTGAAAAGTTCTCCTCTTAGGACCCACTTTTCATTCAGGAATTCTCAAGAGAGGGCTTTCCCATAAAGGGGGGGGAGGAACCAAGCTTACCCCTCCTGTGGCTTCTTTTTTGGGTGTCACTAGATTCCCCAGGCCAGCTGGGAAGAGGTGAGGCTCAAAACTCACTCAAAACTCACGGGAGGCGGGAGAGCCACCAAAAAGTGGGGGAGGGGACTTCTCCTCGGACCGAACGTGTTTGAAAGAGATCCCTTCACACCAGACGGGGGGCTGTAAATCAACTCTCCAAACACTTCAAACCCCTTATCAGGAATGGGCTGACTTGGTGGGAGGCTCTCTCAGACACAATTCAGCAAGATTAGGTGCCTTGGTGAACGACTTGTATCCTATTCGCAGGGAATGATATCCTATTCGCAGACTGCAGCGCTGGGAAATCCAACCTTTTACTATATAGGCCACCTTTTCATCCTCCTCCTGTTCTTAAATCAGTAAACCCTTGTCTTTTCTCTGAACCGCCTCTGGAAATCCTCTGATATATGTTGACAGCAGGGCTTGGTATTCGGTTACTTTCCCTATCAGTTCGTAAATGTGAGCGCACGCCCACGTGTGTTCGCTTCGCTCGCGCGCACCACTTCCGCGCATGTGCTTTGCTTGTGTGAGCGCGCGCCTTCCGTGCATCCGCCCAGCCTTACAAACGTGCCTAACTAAGATGGCATAGAGCCAGGTTGGCCCACCTGTAATTTACGCTACCGGTTCGGGCGAACTGATCCGAACCGGCTGAATACCAGCTCCGGTTGACAGGGAAGTTCTCTTCAGCCTGCCAAGTAGGTAATCTGCGATTTACAACCGTTGTTAAATCAAGGACTAGCTCTACGGGCTTTCTTACCAAACCCACCAAAAAATGGAAATTCAAGCATTGCAACAACAACAAAAGACAACAAAAGCAATATATATATAGATATAGATATAGATATAGATATAGATATAGATATAGATGTATGTATGTATGTGTGTGTGTGTGTGTGTGTATATATATATATATATATATATATATATATATATATATATATATATATATATATGTAAGTCTTTGGTTATTCAGTGCTCAGAATAACTCATTTTGGTTATTCAAAACCTTAGAAAACATACACACACACACACACACACACACACACATATATAGGCTATAATATGTATATGTATATGTATATGTATATGTATGTGTATGTGTATGTGTATGTGTATGTGTATGTGTATGTGTATGTGTATGTGTATATGTATATATGTATATATGTATATATGTATGTATATTTGTTAGCCTCAGTACATTTCCTGCCAAACTTCTCATCCAGCCAAACAAAAGAGGAAAAGAAGAAGAGCAGGCTTAAAGAATAAGGAACTTAAATTTCAAGATGAATTCTGGAAGCAAGCAGAAATATAGTTTGCAGAAAAAAATCAAAATGGTGTGCCAACTCAAGATGAAGTCTTTTTGGAAACGGTATATAAAGAAAATCTACTTTAAAGACACTCCTATCCTCACCGAGGTACATCAAATGTAATTTTTTTGGGCAAAATAGCAAAATGCTTTTGCTAATTTTCTGGGCATGTTCTCTCTCTCTCGCTCGCTTTCCTGATCTAACTGGAGAGAGAGAATGACTATAAATTTTGTCTCTTTTTTTTTTGTTTTGTTTTAAAACAAAGCCTAAACTACATTCTCCTATAATTGCAAACCATGCCAAAGGGACTCGATGAACTTGATGTTTGTATGCTGTTCTTCGAAACGAGCTTACAACACAATCACCCGGATGCAGGCAAACATGATTTTCCAGGAAAAAAAAAAACACATCAACAGCAAGCATGAATGTTATTTCATTCACAATAACTTCGCAGAAGGCAAGCTTAACCCCGATTAGCACTCATTTCAGACCCAGGCGTTCTCTCTAGTAAATGTTTTATGTGCAACGGAGTATATTTTCCCCCATATTGCTTTAAAATGTTCCATCGTGTGTAAAGGCAGAACCCGCACAAAATAGGCTCTTGTCACTAAAACTCGGGGGGGGGGGGGGAAGATTGGGAAAGCGTTGGGAGAGACCGCAAAAACTGAGATCCATTGAAGCAGCCCTCTCCCCCACCCCCCAAAAAAGAGGGGGGAGATGTCATTCAAAACACCCCACTCTGCACTTCAATAGTCTCAGATTTTAATCTGGCTTGTTTTTGATTTTCTTTTGTTTTTAAGCACAAGGCTAGGGGGGGGGGGAGGGGGAGAAATAATTCCTGTAACTCTGAACGCTGATTCCACAAGACAAGATTCCTGTTTAGCTGTGTGTTTGCATTAGTTGTTATTTTTTTTTTAATTGTTTGACTTGTTGGGAAAAGAAAAGTAGCTTCAATTTTTTGCTTAAAGTGCTGACGTTCCCATTATTATTAGGGTGTGTCATTCCTCTAATTGCTCCAGCCATTAAGTGACTAACAAGAATATCCTTTGTTTTAACTGAAAATTCCTCTTTCCTTGGGCTCTGTAGCTTCTGTAGGTTTTCCTTCTCCTCCCACTAAAAATCTTAAACTAAGATCATGGAAATTCTCTGGTAAATGGGTTTTTTCTCCCCCAGATCGGAAAGTGGGGGTGGGGGTGGAGGGGTGGGGAAGGGGGGTAGCCCACGAGGTTGCAAATGATGGGGAAAGGAGGGGAAAAAAATAGCAACGCTTCAAACTCAAGTAAGAAGTGCCACTCAACAAACTTTTCTTTCTCAACAGGAAACGGCATCCAGGAAGTTGGGAGGAATCGATTTCAGCACACGGGAAGTTCCTGTCTGAAAAAACGTCGGCAAAAATGAGCCACCAAAGAGACATGCATATATACTTCCCGAAAGCTTTCTCTGTTCTGAAAACGTGCACACACTTATCAATAGCCCAAAGGAAGTCCTCTTTTAAGTAACAAAAAAAAAAAAAAGCCAAAAAGGATTTCTAGGAAGCCTCTGGAGGCAGAATTTGTGATTTGATTGATGAAGTGTGCCATCGTCTTGGTGTCCATTCTTAGCAACCAACACAGAAACTTTCCTCCAAGAGGATCTGTCCTCATCCTTTAGTTCTCTCAATGGAGCATTCATTGCTGCTGTAATTGAAAATACATATACCTCATCAGTTAGCCACACCCCCATCCCATGTATCCTCCTTGTAAAGGTACAGTATTTCATTTCTTTTCTTTTTGTAGGCCTTATGTGTATTTCTCTTTAGCCAGGTCCTTCCTACTACACCAAGATTTTTATGCAGCCCTAGTTCAGTGAAATCATAATCCACTAGTTTCTAAGCTTTTTTCAGGCAGCCAGCAAGCACCCTGCTGCCCATTGGGCCTAGAAAAAAGTCTAGAAAAAAAGTCTAAAAACTAGTGGATTGTGTGATTTCACTGAACTAGGACTGCATAAAAATCTTGGTTTACGTAGGAAGAACCTGGCTAAAGAGAAATACACATAAGGCCTACAAAAAGGAAAGAAAACAAATACTATACCTTTACAGGGAAGATACATGGGATGAGGGTGTGGCTAACTGATGAGGACTAATAAGTCCAAAATAGATCTATCTTAGTCTCCTTAGTCTCCCAATGGGCAGCCTGATATTCTTAAAACACCAAGATTGCAAAGGCTCTTTAAAATCCATTTTTTCTGCCTCCAAAGTGTATGAAAGGGAAACCCAATGTCTTAACACGACAACTAACCTGGGAAAAAAAAAAGGTTCCTAATAATTACATCAGAAACAGGAAAACACAACTCAATTGCATAGGCTTCAAACCAGGGATTTTTCCCAGAGATTTACAGCCACGATGGGGGGAAAACTGAAGCTCCAGGCTTGCTGGTTTTACAAATATTCTCCATTAACAGGCCCGGCTTTAGAGGGAGGCAGCCAAAGATGAGAAGCGAGAGGGAGGTGGAGTGTATCTTATTGCTACAGTCTATTAATTAAGGATATATTTCATGGTTATAAAGGGGATTCGGAAAATGCTACGATAGCACTTGCCCATTTGTACTTTTCTTGTGTGATCATACATACTGAGCAATTTACTTCTGAAGGTGAGATTAAAGGCTTATCAGACCTGGCTTGCAAAAAAAAAATCCACGCAGGGAAGAAATACTGTACAGGGGGAAAAAAATTCTAACTGATTGTTCACCAGTGGTCATAGATTATTGCAGACCAAAGCAGAGATTTGTGGGTCACGTATAAACCCAAAAAAAAACCACAGGAAAAGAATAAAAAAGCATATATTTTCATGGCTATTTTCCTCGCCACTAGAAGTCTTCCAAGACTCCGTACAGTCCAAAGCTTCTGGAAAAGGAATCCATATAGCAGAATGTGTGTGTTTGGTGAAGCCTGTCAAAACCTCACTATGTGTGACATCTGGGTATCCAGTGTGTCTGAAACACTGGCCAGGGTGCTAGACTTTATGTCGACCGAGACTTTCAGAAAAATAATACATCAGAGAGGAAGTGGCATCATTGTACTTCCATAAAGGCCTCTGGGCATCCATAAAAATATTAACTGACTGCAGGCCATATCTGTAGCTGGAGCTTTTGTCATCCCCAAAAATAAATAAAATAAATAAGAAAACCTGGGATACAAGAATGATGCAGGCAAATCTAAAGGAAGAGGCTAATGTGAAATCCTAGCTACCCTGATAAACCACAGTTTGAAGAGCACTATTTCCTTAATTCGCTCGTGACAATCAGCCTGTTCCTTATAAAATTACACGAGGAGACAGACGAACAGTTAAGCGGAACAGAACTGAGGCAGATTTCAAAACCTTCTGCTGCTTGCAAAAAGTCAAAATGCAGCTTCAGCTTTGCAGGCTTAAACTCATGACATCCACAGAATTTATTCTGGCTTTAAAAGTTTGCCTCATTTAACAACAACGAACAGGGGGGTGTGCAAGGAAGCAAAGGATGCAAGCCTTAAAAGAAAACGAAAAGGTTTCTGGGCAACCATTTCAGCGAGCAGAAGAAAGGAACCGGAAACTCGAGAAATCAAAAATTCAAAAAGATGGGATTTCTGCAAAATTGCAAGGGCAGGCACCTGAAGCTGGAAAGGGTTACTGTCTGCATCCTTCAACATATACTGGAGCTTCTGTTATATTTCACCCAGACTTCCTAACACTTAACATCCTGTCTACAGCTTCAATGCCCTTACTCAACTGTTTGAGACAGACATTACACAAACCGGCTAGCCAAAAAAAAAGAGAGAGAGAGAGAAGGGATTGGGAAACCAAGAGGCAATTAAAGAGTCCATGACCTTATCCTTTTAACGTGATACCAGTGAATTGAACAGAAAAAACCTAAAAAAAAGAGAAAAAGGAGGGAAAGGAGGATACAAATGTCATTTTTATTGATTTGAGGAACACAATACCATGGGAATCCAACCAGGCTGGTGTTTTTTTCTCTTGTGTCTGTTCAGCTGTTGTTTTATTATTATTTATTGGTGACTGATAGCAATTTATTGAACTCTAAAGACACGTGGGGAAAAATTCTGTCTCTGGGCATGTTTCCACACCTCAACCACAAAGATTCGAGAGGTCTCTATGTCTTTCCTTTAAACCTTTGGAAAGGAAGTTACGTTTCACATATTTCTATTAAACCAAAAAGCTTGTGTTCTATAATATTCCTTGAACCAGGGGCCTTGGAAGTAAAATAGAATATCCCGATAGGTAAGTACTATTTTTTTTCCCTGCATATTTGAGCATAAATAGAAATGTTCCCAATGCTCCTTCCCAAAGGGCCTTCTTTACTTTGACACCTTCTCATTAAGAGTTCAAGAGACTGCAATCAAAACCATCCAAAGAGCACCCAATGGGTGATTTACTCAAATCAAGGCTGCATCTTGGCTAAAAGAACAGCAATTGATTGAACATCTTAATAACGTCAAATTGGTTATTAAAATTACATATGGGTAAAAAAAAAAGCACATTCTCCCAGTTTGATTTATCAATGGGTATCAACAGAGTATCACAGAATAGAGTAACATAGAATAGCGTAGAACAGCTTAGAGTAGAGTAGAGTAGAGTAGAGTAGAGTAGAGTAGAGTAGAGTAGAGTAGAATAGAGTAGAATAGAGTAGAATAGAATAGAATAGAATAGAATAGAATAGAATAGAATAGAATAGAATAGAATAGAATAGAATAGAATAGAAATATTCTCTCCTACGACTTTAAAGTGCACTTAAGGTCACATTGATTCAATAGATTAAATGTCACAATCCTTTCTATAAAATGATCACAGTATTCAGGCTTCTGTATCATATTGATTCAAATGCAAAATAAAATATAACGATGGTCTGGAAGATCAGGGATGTGGTCCTTCAACAATAGCTTATTATACTTTCACAACTGGAAAACTTATTTTTGTTAACTTGATGCTCCCAAAAGAGGTGCCATCCTGACAATATTTGGAGAGTGCTGCACATTGGAGGAGGGTGTGCGTAAGTTCGCGTCTCACACCCAGTACAAAATGGGTTGTCTGGCTAGATAGAGCCTTCTTAAAAGACACACAGACAAAGTGCTCACTAGTTAAGCATGGGGATCAGCATCCTGCAGTTCATGGTAACTTAGGCATCAAAAACCACATTTCTTCCCCCCCCCCACTCCAGTTGCAATCCACAAAGACTTTGCTTTGAGAAACAATCTACCCAAAAGAGTTGTACTGGAAGAGTTATACTTCCGGCCAGCAAGTCTTCCGGTTACTGCCACGCACGCGCCAATCAGCTGGCTGGTGCGCATGCTCACACTGGAAAATGGAAGACCAGCTCTGCCGCATGCACAAAGGCCAGCTGATTGTTGCATAAGCATGCACGCCAGAAACCCGGAAGAGGAACGGGCGACGCCGCGGGTGCCAGGCGACATGACTCTGTGTGCCACTTCCGGCACGTGCGGCATAGGTTTGCCATTACGGCCTGATATGAATGCACACTTACGTCTCTGGCAACGCATGGAGCAGCTCCAAGGTTCTACTGGGTGTAAGCTTGTGGTACAGTTCTTTCCTCCGTTGCTACCACCAATATTAATTTCCGGGTGGCTAGATAACTGCTTCTGCTCCCTAATATGCAAACGGTCTCACAAGATCACTCCAAAAAGCGACATTCCCTCCAGCAGCATTTGGTTTCCGCTTTTCTTATCTTTGGGGGGGGGGGGATTTCTTCTTTTGGTGAAGAGAATGATGGGAATCCAAAAGAAAATTCTTGGCTGTGCTTTTTTCTAGGGGACAACCCAGAACCCACCTCTGGAGGCACTGAAATGGGTCTTTATTCTTCCTCTGTTAACTGAATGTCACACACATATATATATTCTTTCTTTCTTTCTTCCTTTCACTCCCACTAGCAGTTAAAAGGAAGAAACAGCTGCAATCTCACATTGCTCCTGGAAGCACGAAGCCGAGAACACCAGCCTGAAAATGACGAATGAGACTTTGTCGAAACGTCGCCAAGACACTTCCAATTTTACGTGGGAGAAAACCCGAATAATCAAACACACACACACACACACACACACACACACACACACACACATATGTTTCCCACGGGGGTATATATGTGTACAGTGGGATACGGGCAATCCTCAATTGGAGACATTCATTCAGTCACCCTTCCAAGTAACAACACCCCTGTGACTGATGACCATATTTCATACCGACCACCACTGCAGCATCCCCGTGGTCACGTGATCAAAAGTCAAGACACTTGGCAACTGGCATGTACTTATGGCTGTTGCAGTGTCCCGGGGGGAGTCACGTGGACCCCCTTTTGCGACCTTCTGGCAAGCAAAGCCAACGGGGAAGCTTCAATTCAATGAACAACTAGGTTACTAACTTATCCACTGCAGTGATTCACTTAAGAACGGTGGCAAGGAAGGTTGTAAAATGGGAGCAAAACTCAGTGTCTCACTAAGCAACACAGATTTTAGACTCAAGTGTGGTCGTAAGTAGTACTTGTAAATGTGTAGTTGCCATTTCTTACGCACGGGGAAAGGTTTAACATGCAACTATTTTATCATACAACTTGACCTAGGGCAGGGGTCGGCAACCTTAAACACTCAAAGAGCCACAAAGGTCCTAACCGGAAACCACCCATTCAATTCTGGAGCCGATTGGAAGTCCGGTTCCCCCACCATAGAGTCTCCTCCAAGCATGGCGTCCTTTTCTCTCTACCTGTTCTAACCAAAAGCCCTATCAATTGTGGAGTCACAATTGCCGACTCCTGACCTAGGGCAATGCATTTTTAAGAAAAAAGATCAGTATTTCCTAACTGCCCACCTCCAAATGTATGGACATTGCATTTCCCACAATTCTCCATCGCGGCCATGGAGATTCTGGGAACTGAAGTCCCAACAGGCCTGAAATGTTCCAAGTTGAAAGAACAACAATGCATACATATAAACACTCATCTGACCATGAACTTTAAACAGTACTCTCTCTACCAGCTACTTGTCCTTCTTGCAGACTTATGAAAATATATAAAAAAAGAGCCTTCTTGAATTTGGAAAGGTTTGCTAAAGCAGGCGCATTCTGAGAAAAAGGTTGAGGTAAAAAGGAGAGGAAAACAAATGAGGGAATTCCAACAAGATGCTCCTTACTAGCATACGTGCAAAGCCACAAAACGGGTATTTAGTTTTAACACAATGGCACGACATTAACAGAGTAAACCCAGCCAGAGTCACACATTCCATTAAGTCCAGATAGCCCGTTTGGTGCATAACGAAGCTATAAATCATGGCTTATGAAACATAACATGACTAAGTTTGCATAATTACACTAAGCCAAAGCTCGGTCTAAATTCAGTGTAAAATAAATACTCCCCCAAAAAAGTATCCTAGCTAAGTACTGTGTTTCTCCAAAAATAAGACCAGGTCTTATATTAATTTTTGCTCCAAAAGACGTATTAGGGTTTATTTTCTGGTTAGGTTTTATTTTGGGGGAAATATGATACTAAATGCATCCATCTGGCTGACCATCTTAACTGGGGCTTATTTTGGGGTAGGGCTTATAATACGAGCATCCTGAAAAATCATGCTAGGTCTTATTTTCGGGGAAACAGATGCAGATTCAAGACAGCCTGGTGATTTTAGCAGCCATAAGGCTTCAGAATTTTTGTGTTGAAGTAAAAATTGCAGGAAAGCCCAAGACAGATTAGTTCAAAAGTGGACAACTTGGTATCTTTTTCATGTCTCAGGCAACCTCTTTAAGCTTCTTTAACTGTGACAACAACAACAACAACAACAACAAAAGAAAGCTGTAAAGGAAAGCACTTCAAAATACCTAGAAATTGAGAGTTCCACAAGAGAAAGGGTTCCTGTTTTCAGACACATCAAACAAACAGAAAGTAGGAATCAGCCAGCTCTTGTCTGCAAGTGGTTTAAAAAGTTATCATGGAAAAGGGAGAAAAACCCAAGAAAAAAAAAGCATACCACATTTTGGGAGGTGGGGGAGAACAAAGCCCACCAGTTGCTTTAAAGAGATTTCAAAGTCCATATGGGAAAGATTAATCCCAAGAAAAATAAAGAAAAAAATGTTAAAATGTTCAGGAAGTGCCAAAAAAAATAGGCTTAACTCCAGCAGTAAATAATAAATAAAATAGAGATCAATGTTTCTCAACTTTTGCTACTTTCAGACGGGTGGACTTCAACTTCCAGAATTCCCCCAGTCAATATCACTGGCTAAGCACAGGAAGTCCTCAACTTACAACGGTTCGTTTAATGGCCATTCAAAGTTACAACGGCAGCGGAAAAAAAGTGATTTAGGATCGTTTTTCACACTTAACGACCACTGAAGCGGCCCAGTGGACACAGGATCAAAATTAATACAACTTGGCAACTAGCATGTTATTTATGACGGTTGCAATGGGGAAGCCAAGTTCACTTAACAACCCCGTTACTAAGAAAGTGCTCAAGTTACGACCACAACCGAGCCCAAAATTTATGTTGCTAAGTGAAATGTTCGTTAAGGGAGCTCGTCCCATTTCACGACTTTTCCTGCCCCGTTTATTAATTGAATCCCCGCTGCAGTCGTTAAATTAGTGACCCCCGTTGTTAAGTGAACCTGGGTTTCCCCCATTGACTTTGCTTGTCAGGTGGTCACAAAAGGGGGAACATGTGACACCCCACCCCCACCCCCTGGGGACACTGCAAACCGTCGTAAATGTGAATCGGTTGTCGAGCATCCCGGAATGTGAATCACGTGTCCCTGGGGAAATGCTGCAACGGTCATAAGCGTGGAAAAGGGTCACAAGTCATTTTTTGTTCAGTGTCGTCATAACTTTGAACAGTCGCTAAGTGAATTTAAGTCGAGGACTACCTATATAGCATTGCAGGCAGTTACAAGCAATGCAACATTCCGAATGATGGTTAAAACAGGAAAAGAGAAGTCAGCCAAGCCAAAATTTAGGGAGCCCAGAGCAAAATTAAGTGGGATTTACTCCCCTGCCCCACCACCACCATTTCCTCCCCTCACCAGATCTCAACTTTATTTTAATGCTATTCGTCTCTCGCCACAACCTTATACACAGGTTTATTATTCTCCAGATGATTATTTGCTGCACTAACAACTATTCTCTTGGCTCGGCGTTGGATGGAAACAGGATCTGATGAGCAGGAGAAGAAAAATCATGGAAGACAGGTAAACAGAGAGGCCTTCCCAAAACACAAGCACTTACAGCCAAATTCAAGCTGCAGAAGAAGCAACTAAAACTAACCTTAAAATCTACTCTATTCTTACAGTATAGCTTCAACTGTGTCTCGTCCTGGCTGGTTTAAACCAAAGCAAAATTTTAGAATGACAGGGAAGGAAAAATACTTCCAACCTGCATTCTCCTAAAAGAGAAACCCTCCACAAGTTTTATGGTAGATTGGAGGGGAGGAAAAAACCCCGAGAAATGAAGTCAAAGAAATGCTTTTAAAAGCCGCCAAGATCCCTTAGCTTTCCACTGCTGCTTGCTCTTTTGTCTGGAATAAAGAGTACAGGGGTTGGATTAGATGACCTCGTGGGAGCTTCCGAGCTGGTTCTTTTGTTCCTTATTTTCAAAGTCATCATTCCCACCATTTTTGGGAATTTATTTCCGCAGCAGGGATAGTTTTTATTTGGCAGAGTTAGAAAACACTAGGAGATGTACATTTTGAAGTTTGTACTCCTGGGTCTCCAAGCAGATTTCTGACACTTTTTTAAAATAATAATAATAATAATAATAATAATAATAATAATGATGATGATGATGATGCTAGGACTTACAATGAAAGTAAACAGACCCCACTCCCCAAATACATCATTTTTTTCACTGTTCCTCCTCTACTTATTCATACTCAGGAAGGACATTCAGGCCAACTGCTACTTTTAGCCCATGATTAGCCAAAGGGAGACAAGCTATTAACGCCGCATCCAGTCCTGGTCTCTGAGAGATAATGTGCAGTCTTTAGACTCCAATGTTCTGACAATAGCTCTTACATTGACGCTCTGGGAGACTGGAGGGTGGAGGAGGAAAGGAAAAGAAGGGGAGGGAGGGAGTCCCCCAGAAAATGGCTTCCTCTTCTTCAAAAAAAGTGGAAACTCGAGAGCAAACAGAAGGAGGAAGGAAGCGAGGATTTTTTAAAAAAATTGTCTCTTTGTTCTGCCCCCTTTTTAAAAATTTTATTTATTTATTTATTACTGGGCTCCTTTGCTGTGCATGCTTGTTTTCGGGCAGACCCAGTGGCCTCAAAGTTGTGGATTGAGTGGGTGGGCTTCTCCAAAATAAGATGCATAGGAATTTAAAGAGGGGGAAAAAAATTCCGAAAGCTTCCCCCCGCACCTCCACCTGCCTGCTTGCCTGCCAGCAATCAAGTGGATTTTCTTCAGATTTACAGATTTGTAAATCCCCCATGATTCAGAGGAGATTTGACAATCCTGCACGATTGCAGAGCTAACTTAAAAATTTCTCTCCTTTTGTTTTTTTACAAGGCAATGGAGGAGGCAGATTAAATCGCACCGGATTTTTTATTTATTATTATTATTATTTTCAAGAGACCCCCCCCCCCAACTTTCTACTTTATTCCCCAGGCCTGGAGCCAAGGCATGGCTTCCGCACCGCGCCACTTTCTCACCCAACCACCAACCCCAGGGATTCTGGGAACTGAACCCGGTTTTGCAAATGAAATAAAGAGGATATTGTACCAATGTCCTCTCAAAGCTGTCTGGCTCGGCAGATTCCCCAGTTACCCTGGCATGGACACATCGATTTCCGGAGTGTATATTTAACCCATGTACAAAAATTGTTGGCAAGACGGCCACAGCCAGACAATGCTGGGTATCAAAAAATAAACAGCCTGTACACACATCCTAAAACTCCAATCGTATTTATATGTGCCCTGAATTAGTACAATTGGAATCTCTCGGATTATGCGTTTATTGATTGGTTAAAATTTCTCCCTATGTGAAATGCTAAAGAGACAGACAACTGGAGAGAGAGAGGGGGATAGAGAAAAAAAACACTTGATTTCTTCAAATCAGCAGTAATTGTGTGTGTATGACAATTCTACCCCATTTGGTAAATTGGGAGGAAAAGAGATTAATTTACTACTTCTTTCTTTTAAAGTTCGTGCACTTTATAGAGTCCCGAGATTTACGGCAGGTCGATGAAAATTACAGACTACGCAACGTAATTCTCCATTTTTAAGAAATGCCACTGCAGCGCAGCAAACCTTTCTGTGGGCCCTATGTAAATTTAACCATAAAATACAACACAGAGGGGTGGGCAGACCACAAACCAGAAAGGCAAGTGCATTTAAGAATGCAGAAAGAAAAGACACAATGGCTAAGAATAGCAGATCTTTCTTTGACCCAAGGATACAGGGGATAAGTTTTGAGACTCCCGCCCCATTCCCCAAATTATTAAAAAGACAAAGGATTTATTTTGATAGAAAGTCACTGCCTTCTGCTGGTTCCCAAAAATGGACAAAACACTTTAAATCTGTATCATTCCACTTATTTTTTTTTTCCTTGCAAACCTCATCCAGAGTTTTGATGTATCCTTTTTTTGTTTTTTTGCACATCTGTAAACCTCGTTTACACACCAAAGAGTTCTTCTGCTTCACCCACATTATTGCAAACTGAGTTTTGGCACAGCATAAAGCCTCTGCTGTGTGCACAAAGCTAGTTTTGGAGATTCACACACACACACACACACACACACACACACACACAAGCCTCTTGCCAGAAGTACAGCTGCACGCTGACTTA
Organism: Masticophis lateralis; assembly: GCA_030761175.1. Lineage (NCBI taxonomy): Eukaryota > Metazoa > Chordata > Lepidosauria > Squamata > Colubridae > Masticophis > Masticophis lateralis. Next base: position 3,350,435 of record JAUDYJ010000016.1, read on the forward strand.
AAAAAAAAAAACCAGCCCTTCCCATCCAAAGGAAAGGCACGTAGATTGGATTTATACTCCCATCTTTTTTACCCAAGCAAGAACTCGAGACAACTTGCTTTCCAAATGGGGAAGAAAAGAAAAAAAGAGGCCATCTGGCACAACACCACTGCCTTAAGCATATCCCAAGAACATGATTAGCTATGTATTTGAGGATTCATTCACATCCATCCTCACCGTAAAGTCATGTTAATGCCAGGAAGATCAGAATACCAGAAGCCTCAATCAGGTAGCAGGCGACAAAAAAAAAAAAAAAACTGACCCAGGCATGATATAAGGAAGCTTGAAGGATTGGGTGTAGATAGATAGATAGATAGATAGATAGATAGATAGATAGATAGATAGATAGATAGATAGATAGATAGATAGATAGATAGATAGATAGATAAGTAGGCAGGCAGGCAGGCAGGCTGGCAGACAGACAGACAGACACAGGTAGGTAGGTAGGTAGGTAGGTAGGTAGACAGACAGACAGATAAGTAGGTAGGTAGGTAGGTAGGTAGGTAGAGAGGTAGGTAGGTAGATAGATAGATAATCTTCTGCCAAGAGGTAAACGTCCCACATCCCAAGCACAGAGCAACCTGTCCCAAGCACCCTCGCTTGCAGGACTCTGGGTTCACAGTTCGAATCTCTCCTTGAGCTTTGCTGAAATGCCAACATCTTGGAGCCCCCTTCTGACCTTTCAGTGATCAGCAAAGGCCTCTTCCTTTGAAGGGGGGACACCACAAGTCCCCCACGCCGACGCCCCCCCCCCAAATATAGAGAACCCCCTCCCTCCAAGCCCTGGCTCACCCTGGGCGCCTTCCTCTTGTACCGATGGCTGTAGTCAAACTTCTCCTTCATCTCGTCCAGGCACTGGCTCAGCCTGGCTTTCTCTTCCTTGCTGGCATAATCCTGGCTGAGGAGGATGTAGGCTCGCCAGTTGGCCGAGTCGAAGCCCCAGTGGCAAGTCCGGTTCTCCAGGGCTTTGTGGGAATGGATAACAAACTTGTGCGGAGGGTACATGAGCCGGCAGTCGAGGCACTGGATGCAAGGGGCCCCGGGGCTGTTGTAGAGCTCGGGAACCAGCAGGCCTTTGCATTTGCCAAAGCACTCGTGGTAGATTTTGAAGCTGCGCTCGGTCAGCTCCAGGTCCAGCTCCAAGGCGCTGCCGCCGGCCAGCTCTTTCTTGCAGCGGCCCGGAGGGAAGGCTCCCCCGTAGAGTAAGGCGTTGCAAAGCCGCTCGGCGTCGGTCTTGGTGATGAGGCCGCAGGAGGGCGCCGAGAAGGGCAGGATGCCCATGACTTTGAGGATCTCCAGCTGGTCGGCGGTGCAGCGGGAGCAATAGACGTGCAGCTCGTCGCAGACGGCGTTGATCTGCTGGAGGGAAAAGTCGCGCAGGACCGAGTTGAGGATCTGGGGCAGGCAGAGCCGCTTCTCGCCCCCGACCACGAAGCAGGAGATGGTCTCGCCTTCCAGGACCGTCTCGCAGCGCTCCGTCGAGCGGTCCGACGGCATGAAGAAAGGGCCCGGCATCACCGGAGGAGGGGGAGGCGGGATGGGGGGCAGGGGAGGCAGGGGAGGCTCGGGGGTCACCATGGCGGCGGCGGCGGCGGCGGCGGCGGAGGAAGAGTTAGAGGAGGAAGAAGAGGAGAGCACCGAGCCGGCCGCCGCCGCCGCCTCCTTGGCGCTCTCCCGCTTGTAAAGCTCCTGAGCCCAACGAGCCGAGAAAGCAGCCGGGCCGCCCAAAGAGCTCATGGAGCTGAGATGAAACTGCTCCAAGGTTTTCTGCAAACCCGGGTGAGGTTGGAAACCGCTCCGAGGGACCGTCTCCATCTTCGGCGGCTTGCCGGCGGAGTTGCCTCCGCGTCCCTGGTTCCTGCGGCGCCCAATCTTTCCTTTTGCTTGGGGGGCCCCGCGGGGAAGGCGCCCCAATTCCAGCCTCGGGGGTAGCGGTGGCGTTTCTTGGCTTTCCAAGCGCGAGGGAGAGAGAGGGAGGGAGGGAGGGGGCGATCCCCAAAGGCAGCCCTCTCTCTCCTCTCCCCTCCCCACAAGCCGCCCTTTCCCGGTGCAGACGATTCCTCGCTTTTCAACGCCGGAGGGGCGAGGAGGAGCCCGGCCACGATCTCACATTTCCCGGCTTTCCTTTTTTTTTTCTTTTTTGCGCCCCCCCCCCCCAACTTCTGGATGCGCCTTCTCCTCCTGATGCCCCCCAAGTTTCAGGGGGGACCAAAAAAAAAGAATTTCTCTCTCCCGCAGCCAAAAAAAAAAACCAGGGGAGGGGAAAGCGAGCGAGAGAGAAAAGTAGATCTTCGGGGAAGGGGCGGTGAGAGGGGGGAAAAAGTTAGAAGAAGAAGAGGGCGAGAGGGAACGCGCTGCCCCCGGCCCGAGCCAGCGAGGTGGGGACCCCCCCCCCCTCTCTCTCTTCCGTGGGAGGAAAAAAAAACCCTCTGCCCCCACCCACCCCCAAAACTAACAAGCAAGGGGGGTGGGATAAAAAGCGATCTGGAGGGAGGGGGCGGGAAGGCTGTTTAGTAACCCTGGGGAGCGCCGTCCGGGGTCCAAGAGGCAACTCCAGGCGACGGGGAAGTCGATGCCTTTCTGTCCATGGTCCGCCACAAAAGCCAGAAGAAGCGAAGAAGGAAATCCCGGAGCTCCCGGTTCGTCTCCCTTTGCCCAGCGGCGAACCGGTAGAAGAGGAGGAAAAGCCCCCCCCCCAAAAAAAATGCGCAGCTGCTTTGCTTGCTGGCTGGCTTGTCCTTTGGATCGCGCCCCTCTTGTCTCGTGGGGAGAGGAGGGGGGTCGGTAGGAGAACGGGCAGTTCCGGCCGGCCGGCCCTGCTCACCTTCGCTCCAGCCCGGATTGAGGACGTTCGGGCGGCGCTGAGCTCAATGCAGGCGAGCAGGCGGACGGGCGATCTGGAGAGGCGATGCTGCTGCTGCTTCTGCTGCTGCTGCTGCTGGCTGCTGCTCCTCCTCCTCCTCTCCGTCCGCCGCCGCCGCCGCCGCCGCCGCCTCCTCCTCTTCCTCCTCCTCCTCTGTTTGTTGGTGTCTGCTCAGCTCTTGAATGCCAGCCAAGAATGTGACCAACTCCCCAGGCTGGGCTCTTCCAGGAACCGGCGCCGCCTCCCCCCGGCTCGCCTCTCTCTCTCTCTCCTCCTCCTCCTCCTCCTCCTCCTCGTTCCGCAAAAGGCGAGCGAGCCACGCACATGCGCGCGGGCCCTACACAGACAGCGCGAAGGGGAGGAGGGAAAAAAAAGGGGGGGGGGCGGAGAGAGAGAGAAGCAAACCCGGCGAAAGGAAGGGCTTTGCCCAAAGGGGGAGTGGGGGGGGGGAGAGGATAAAGCCTGCGGTTGCCAGACCTCAGGCCTGCGCAGAAAGACGGAGCGGTAGGGTGGGTTTTGCACGCTCGGCTTTTCGCGAAGTGGGGGTTTAAAAAGGAGTCGGAGGGGGTGGGTGGGGATAAATGGAGGGAGGGGGAGAGCTGCGAGTTTGGAAACAACGTGGGATGCTCAAGCATGCAGGCAGGGAACACACCTGCCCAGGTGGACAGGTGGGTCACTCCCAGGCCTCCACTCTGACTGGTCAAGATTAGCCAGGCAATTCAAGCCTTCCTGCCTGCCTATTGATAGATCCCTTATATACAAAAGATCCTTTGGTAGGGATTCATCCTGGATCTTTGCACACACACACACACACACAAAAACCTCCCCTGGGCAGGAAGGATAAATGCAATAGGAAGACACTGCCAATCTGTTGCCTGCCTTTCCCACAGAAAAGAAAACACCGGGAGCCACAAAACTCTTGACTATTTCTTGAGCTAGCCTAGGTTGTCGAATTAAACCTTCTGTTTTCTTCTGAAACTTTTCTTTGCTTGGATTTATCCATGGTTGGCCTACCGGGGGTCGAAAAGCTCAATAAATCGCGTCCCGGCGGAAGTCGCACATTGGCGGTTGTGACGCATATTTGAGTGACAGGGAGCCGCAGCAGAGGGGTGAAAGAGCCACATGCAGCTCCAGAGCCACAGGTTGCCGACTCCTGGACTAGTGATTTGACAACGGGTTCACAGTCAAAGAAACTTCACTGGGGATGTGGGGGGGGGGGGTTGGTTCTTTTCAACCTACCTCACAAGGCCGTTGTTGTTCATGAGCTGTCTCGGGAGCATTGCCTGGCGTTCCTGAAGGAAAAAAAGCAAACCAAATCTTGAACCTCGAGAGATGAGCGAATTGGGAAAAAATATTTCTTATACTGAAATATTTTTTAATGATCAAGGGGCCTGGATAGCTCAGCAGACTAACAGCACTGTGATTAACACCAGCTGCCTGCAATTACTGTAAGTTCGAATCTCACCAGGCTCAAGGTTGACTCACCTACCTTTCTAAGGTAGGTGAAATGAGGACTCAGTTTGTGGGGGAATAAGCTGACTTTGTATAAATATACAAAAGTATGAAGGCTATTGCTTAACGCATTGTAAGCCGCCCTGAGTCTCCGGAGAAGGGCGGCATATAAACCAAATTAAAAAAAAAAAGGAGCAATCAATATTAACCTGTATAAACTTTACATATAATAATCAATATTAACCTGTATAAACTTTACATATAAAAATTGTCTTTGCTTTTTCAATGATGGAGTGAAGCACCACTTTAGGCCTTTCCTTGAAGCAAGAGATATACAGCCATAAATCTGGGCCACATACAATACCCCCAAAATATAATACAGGTTCCTTGATTTCGTTCGGCATCTGTTATGGCCCAGCCATGTTTTGTGACCCATATCAGCCACAGTAGAGCAAGCTTCAGCATGGCGCAGCATTTTCTCATGAAGCCGGTGCTGTAAAGCTTTAAATTTGCTACTGTACCACCAAATCAAGATGTTTTAATTTATTAAGTTCACACCTGCAATTAATTGTCATTTAAAAAAAAAAAAAGTACAAGTTACCAGAGGAGTTCTACCATGCCTAATTGTCTCACCCAAAAAGCAACATTTTATATTTTGTAAGCTATTTTTTTCTTGGGCCCCAGGTAAACAAACTCTGTGGCCTTTTTCAATGTTAACACTGTTGACTATTTATTATGGAGATGTAAAAAAACAAAAAACAAATGCAAAGATTTCCTCCTGTTTTAAAGGCTGGGCAAAATGGGAGCTAAAGATGCAGAGATTAAATCTGCCATAAGGGAGGAAGCGGTAAATATATGGTAGTAAGCCAAACATTGTTTTTGAAGATGATATAATTAATTTGCCTATCCTCCTAATATTTAATATAAGAGATACTCACTTTTCTTATCACAATTTATATGATACTCATAGGAAAGATCACCCCCTACTGGTGTGGATTTCAAACTGTGAGATTCTGAGTGTGATTTTTTTTTTCTTTCTTTCTCTCCCTTCATGATAAAATTATTTCCAGTAGATACTTCAGGTACTCCTCGACTTACGGCCACAATTGATTGCAAAATTTCTGTCGCCAAGTGAATTTTTGCCCCTTTTTACAACCCTTCTTGGACACAGTTGTTAAGTGAATCACTGCAGGTTATTAAATGAATCCGATTTCCTCATTGACTTGGCTTGTCAGAAGTTCGCAAAAGGGGATTATGTGACCTCCCCCCCCAGGGGATACTGCGACCGTCATAAATATGAGTCACCTGCCAAACATCTGAATTTTGATCCCGTGGCCATAAGGAAGCCGCAGTGTCGTAACTGTGAAAAACAGTTATTAAGTCAACTTTTGTCACTAAATGAATGGTTGTAAGTCAAGGACTGCTTGTATTCCAAAACATTTTTAATCACCCTAGTGGATTTTTTTTTTACTTTTGCTTAATTCATGTCCTAGTGGCATAATGCTCATTTTCTAAAATCTTCAAATTGTTAAAACATTACCAACCGAAACAGAAGAAAACAGCAATAAAGGAACTGCTTTAAATGACCCCCTAAGAAGGTTGGGTTTGGCATAATTCAGTGGTGAAATCCAATTTTTTTTTTACCACCTGTTCTGTGGGCGTGGCTTGGTGGGCGTGGCAGGGGAAGGATACTGCAAAAACCTCATTCCCACCCGACTCCAGGGGAAGGATACTGCAAAATCTCCATTCCCTTCCCACTCCAGGGGAAGGATACTGCAAAATCCACATTCCCACCCACTCCAGGGGAAGGATACTGTAAAATCCCCATTCCCATGTCACTCCAGGGGAAGGATACTGCAAAATCCCTATTCCCACCCACTCCTGGGGGAAGGATATTGCAAAATTTCCATTCCCACCCTACCCTGGGACCAGCCACAGGTGGTATTTGCCGGTTCTCTGAACTACTCAAAATTTCCACTACCGGTTCTCCAGAACCTGCTGGATTTCACCCCTGGCATAATTCCATTTTATCAGCTCCTAAACATCCATGACTTCAACCCAGTTTCCATTTTGTCACTTAAACCTGACGTTTTCAACATCTGGCATGTCAAGAAAACCACAAATATACAAACTATTGGTGAGATCAAGCATTCAGCCGTTCTATCACTCCGACCCAGTAGTATCTGGATGTACAAATCCAACTGCTATGTTTAAGAAAAGACTTTTCTTAGAACAGAAGAAATGGGATGAAGGTTGAAATCCACATTTTATGTTGAGGCTGAACCAAGTGGCCTGCGTTTGACTTGAGAACACAACGCATCTGAACTCACAGATGCCACAATGCAAGTCTTTGTTTTGATTAACAATCCCAAACTGAGTTCCAGGAAGAAAACAAAGGAGAATATATATATATATACATATATATATATATATATGACCAACACAAATTTAATGCCCAGAAGAATGTGTAGCCTACAAATTTTAGAAGTAGCATCTTGGTTGATGTCATTGAGCGAACGGGGCCCATCCAAGCAGTTTTAAAACTTTGCGCAGCTAAAACGAGAAAGTATCCCTGTTCGCTTTTGTGAAAGTTTATTGTCGATATTATTCAGATTTTAATGACTTGGAAGGCAGCAGCCCTTCGGAGGTTTTAGGGGGACAGCCACAACAACTTCAGTTGCTCTTATTAAAAAGGCTGATCTCAACTAGGTTTAACGTACAGGCAAGTCCTCAACTTCCAATACAGTCCTCGTTTAGTGACCGTTCGAAGTTGCAACGGCACTGGGGGAAAAAAGGGACTTATGATGGGGTTTTTTTCACACTTAACAACCGTTGCAGCATCCCCATGGTCACGTGATCGACATCCAAACATTTGGCAACTGGCTCGTCTCTATGACGGTTGCAGTGTCATAGATAACGACACTGCAACAGTGTCATAGGATCCCTTTTTGTGACCGCCTGACAAGCAAAGTTGACGGACGGGAGCCAGATTCATGTAACAGCTGTGTGACTCAACAACTGCGGTGCTTCAATTAACAACCATGGTACAAAAAATTGTAAAGTGAGGCAAAGTTCGTTGAACTAAACGTTTCATCTAACAACAGAAGTTGGGCTCAATTGTGGTCATAAATCGAGGACTATTCTGTATACGCTTTCTGCATAAGCTCAAACGCAAGAAGTGGGTGGGTGTAGTAGACCTCTCTACTTCTTTTTTGACACAATACTGCTTACACGCAGGCCCGACGAAGTGGGCTCTGCTTTTAGCCTTAAAAATCTAAAAGCGATGACACACAAGGAAAGAGTAAAGGGGAGGAAGAAGGAGACGAGACAGTACAAATGATTAAAGCTGCAATTATGGCTGGTTAGGATGCGAATGAGGGAATGGCTGCCCACAAGAGAACAGCAGACAATAAACAAGCTTTGCTTGTCTATTTCTATGGCATAATAAAAAGATGGAAGGACAGTTATGAGGGAGGGAGGGAGGGAGAGGGGGAAGGGAAGGGAAGGGAAGGGAAGGGAAGGGAAGGGAAGGGAAGGGAAGGGAAAAGGGAAGGGAAGGGAAGGGAAGGGAAGGGAAGGGAAGGGAAGGGAAGGGAAGGGAGGAAGGAAGGAAGGAAGGAAGGAAGGAAGGAAGGAAGGAAGGAAGGAAGGAAGGAAGGAAGGAAGGAAGGGAGGAAGGAAAGCAATCATTCATAAATCCCATGACATAGCCTGGTTGACAGGATGTACCACTTTGCAAAAGAGCACCTATTTTTAAAGAAATGTCAAGACTACGATTATTCCCTTCTGCCTCCTCCTCCTCCTCTTCTTCCTCCTCCTCCCAGGTCTCTTCCAACCCTGTTATTCCGTGTTCCATGTTCCTTTTTCTTGATTATTTTGCATTGAAGAAAAGAAAGAAGGAAAGAAAGAAAGGAAAAAGGAAAAAAGAAAGAGAAAGAAAGAAAGAAGGAAGGAAGGAAATGAAGGAAAAGAAAAAGACGGAAGGAAAGAAAGAAGGAAAGGAAGGAAAAGAGAAAAAAAGAGAGAAAGAAAGAAAGACAGAAGGAAGGAAGGAAAAAAGGAAAAGGAAGAAAGAGAAAGAAAGACGGAAGAAAGGAAAAGAAGGAAATGAGAAAAAGAAAGAAATACGGTAGGAAGGAAGGAAGGAAGGAAGGAAGGAAGGAAGGAAGGAAGGAAGGAAGGAAGGAAAGAAAGAAAGAAGGAAAGGAAGAAAGGAAAAGGGAAAAAGAAAAAAGAAAGAGGAAAGAAAGACAGAAGGAAAGGAAGGAAAAGGGAAAAAGAAAAAAGAGAAACGAAGAAAGAAAAAAGACGGTAGGAAGGAAGGAAGGAAGGAAGGAAGGAAAGAAAAAAAGAAAGAAAGAAAGAAAGAAAGAAAGAAAGAAAGAAAGAAAGAAAGAAAGAAAGAAAGAAAGAAAGAAAGAGCAGGCTTTGGAGGAAGAGTTCTGGCACCATAAGGTTATTCTCTTCCTTCCTTCTTGGCTCCCCGGCCGACCACTTCTGGCACACAAACAGTCTACTAAACTTCTTGAACTATTCAACCCTGTGATTGGTGGGTGCTCATTTTCGGCCTGCCAGCTCCAGTCCACCCACAGATTCCTAAAAGCCCAGAACAAAAACCAAAGCAGGAGGATTCATTTCTTCCCATATCTAACAAAGCCGTTTGTTTCTCGGGTTCTTGGTTTCCCTCCTTGGCCAGCAAAACCAGCCCGCTCTACCCTTGACACCGTCTGCAACCCCTTGCCCCTTCCCTGTCTTCCAGCGAGGAAAATAAACATACTTCTACCGGCCTCGTCTTGTTTAAAGGCCGTGGGGTGGGGTGGGGCAGGGTGGGGACATTCTCTGGAGCTGACCTCCTGCTCTACCAGATGTTCAAAGCGATGAGAAGGGTTGACAAGATGATGGGGCTGCTTTTTTTGATGGCCCCCACAGAATGGAGGGAGGCAGGAAAAGTGTCTGGGAGAGAGAGAGAGAGGGAGAGAGAAGAAAAGAAAAGAAAAGAAAAGAAAAGAAAAGAAAAGAAAAGAAAAGAAAAGAAAAGAAAAGAAAAGAAAAGAAAAGAAAAGAAAAGAAAAGAAAAGAAAAGAAAAGAAAAGAAAGAAAGAAAGAAAGGAGAGAGAAAGAAAGGAGAAAGAGAAACGAAAGACAGAAAGGGAGAGAGACAAAGAAGGAAAGAAAAAGAAAGAAAGAGAGAGAAAGAGGGAGAGACAGAAAGCAGAAAGAAAGAAAGAAAAAGAAAGAGGGAGAGAGAGAAAGAAAAAGAAAGAAGAGAAAGAGAAAGAAAGAAAGAAAGAAAGAAAGGAGAGAGAAAGAAAGGAGAAAGAGAAAGGAAAGACAGAAAGAAAGGGAGAGAGAGAAAGAAGGAAAGAAAAAGAAAGAGAGAGAAAGAGGGAGAGACAGAAAGGAGAAAGAAAGAAAGAAAAAGAGAGAAAGAGGGAGAGAGAGAAAGAAAAAGAAAAGAGAAAGAAAGAAAGAAAGAAAGAAAGAAAGAAAGAAAGAAAGAAAGAAAGAAAGAAAGAAAGAAAGAAAGAAAGAAAGAAAAGCATTTACCATTGTTCACTGCCCAGAGTAATGTGTTGGGATGGGTGGTTATACCAATTGATTAAATAAATGAATAAAACACCTTCTTAGAAAGTACGTATTGATGCCATAACGAAGCCTTGTGCAATAGTTGAACTAACTATCAAGATCATAAGGTGCTCAGCAAGCATAGTCCTCTAAGAAGTCTCATTTCCCCTATCATTAAAAGGTAAAAAGTGCCTTGAGCCCCATTTTGACTGTGGTGTCTTCTTCATAAGAAACATTCATGCAATTTTCCTTGGCAACCTACAGAAATGGTTTGCCATTTTTTTTTTAATCAACCATTTTTTTCCAGGCCTTGTGGCTTGTAATAAAACGATTTGATTTGAGCATTTGGTCTAAGCCTACAGCTCTTCTCTTAGAACTAACTTTACATGGTTTTTTAAGCCCAGATAAAGTTGACTAGATCTTGCCACCCGTTTCCTGGTTTTTTTTTTTTTTAAAGGAAGGAGAAGATGGGGGGGGGGGGAATTTATGACTAAGACTCCGAGAATGGCTCCAAATCAAAACAAGAAACATTGGATTAGATAGCTAGAAAGAAAAAGGAATCTTGATCTGGTCTGAAAGGGCCTTTCTGTTGTGGCTACGGCCTCTAAAAACCCCAGCTATTGGGGTCTCAAGAGTTCCTCAATCCGAGACGGGGATTGAGTAGTAGTAGTAGTAACCCCTGAGGAAGGAGACATTATTTTTTTTTCCCAGCGTGGCATTTGCTTGCCTCTGTCTCCGAGCAGCTGGCCCTTTCTTTTGAACAAGGCCTGGGGGGAGAGAAAATCTGTAGCCATTTGGTCCTTCTCGTGGGGGCAGCTGCCCCCCCATCTCCAATCGTCAATTGCCCCCCGCCAATCGTCTCCAATCGCGGAGATGATTGGCGGGGGATTCCCATAAGGTGTTTGCAACTAGCGGACAGGTGTGGCCACCATCACCTGGAGGCTTGAGTTTGCTGAGTTATGCGGAGTATTTTTTTGCTCTGCTTCCCAGATCATCCATCCTTCCCAGCAGCTTCCGAGAGAGAAAACTGGCCACGCCTCAGGCTCACCGTTTTAGAGATTTGAGAACAACCCAAAAGAGGAGGAAGAGGAGGAGGAGGAGGAAGGGAGAAAGAAGGCAACAAGGATAGGCTTTTTCCTCCGGGAAGGTTTTTGCAAATGGGGCCTTATCTTATCCGATCTTATCGGGCTGCAACCTTTCCAGAGATTTGCTACCACTGATGTTATTAGGAAGAAGTCACTGCATTTTTTTATTATTATTACTTTGGGACTCTTCACTCTTTAAAACGGGATCACCTGATGTTTTGTTTTTAAGCTTGTGACCTGTTGCCTTGGCTCTCTCTTACCTGTATGTGTGTAACCCCCTTTACAAGGTCTTTTTTTTTATCTGCAAAATGATTCACCCGCTCACTCCAACGTGACTGAAACAGGGTCTCTGAAGAGACAAAACTAAAAAAAAAATGTCATTAAAACGAGTTTCATGCGCAAGAAAACTGGGCCGGGGAGGGGGGTGTTGGAAAAGGATAACTTTCAAAAAAGGGAGTCTCCTGTTTACAACTGGAAAGTCAGCCTTCAATCTTTATTTCATGTTATTAAATTAATATACGATGAGCAGTGGCAGGAAATCTTCAGCTCTCCAACACGCAGGAGGACTATATAAATTTTGCTGCAATCCCATCCTACATGAAACATTAGGAGATAGTTAACATCTGTTAGCTGCAGTTTTGTTTTGTTTTTAAATTCTGGCCTAAAGTTTAAGAGGGAGGGAGGAAACCCTACAACAATGGGGGGAGGAGGGAATTCTTTAGAGAGGGGGGACATCCTTCTTTGGACCTCATCAACTGCAACCTTAGTTATACTGGAGTATTTTTTTTTTCTGGTTCTGTTTGATTTCCATATACTGCAAGACCCTAAGAGTTATAAATTGCCCCGAGTGCAAAAGATAGGTTGAGATATAAATCACAGGTCCATAATATGGAGAATATTCAATCGCTATGCAGGAATATGGTACGAGAAGAAGATCTAATCTCTCCCTTTCTCAAGCTGTCTCTCCTTATCATGGGAGAGGATGACTTTCTGTTCCAAAACTTTTTGGAAAAAAAAAAAATCTTACTTACTTACATGGAAAAAGTGCACCCGTTAAAAGATCTGATGAATTGCAACTCTGCAGAATTAGCCTTAGCAAGTTGCAAGAGCAATTTAACTCGGTTAAGTGAACCAACATTGGTCTTCTATCAGTACCAGTATTTTCTCTCCCCCACCCCCCACCACCTCTGCTTTGTCTTGTTGGCTACTTAGAAAACCCTGTGGGACTCACCTTAAAACTACTTGCTAATGAATGCCACCTGTTCTGATGGACGGAGACATTATTTCACATTTCTCACCATAAATCTGCATATTTCTGTATTTAAATTACAATGACATGACACCAAAAAAATAAAAAAAAAAACCCAAAGGTTTATTGTTTCTGGCACAACCCAATAAAATAAGCTCATTTGTTTAAAAAAGAAAAAAAAAAGGCATGTAAGCATTTTTAGCCTTTTCTTTGGGGTACCCAGCAGACCAACCATTTCCCTGTGTCCTTTTAACACGCCTATTCACATACGGTCTGACCACATGTCTGCTCCAGCTGAGATTTTACCTAGGACAAAAGCTCTCGTTGTGTTTTTACTCTTTCTCTCTAAAACTGCTTGCTGTATATGGTCTTTTGAAACAGATTGTATTGGTTAAAACTAGCCTTCATAGAGGTTTATATATTTTTTTTTCTTTTCCTTTTAAAGGTAGGGTTTGAATTTCCACAATGGAGCTGGTGAACCCTTTATGGGTGAACAGTGATTTTTAAAGGCTTACGTTTCCAGGGGGCTCTGGGCCCACAAAAGAGAAACTACGGTATATTTTAGCTTTAGCATCTCATGGTTAAGCAGATATAAGTGGGGATTGTGCAAACAGAGTCCCAACTGCCAGCGATGTTTATTATCTGGATACCATTGTTGCAGCAAAGAAAGAAAAGACAAAATAACCGATTTCTGATCGTGTTTTGTATAAGGCATCTTCAACAATGGGAAGCTAGCATTAAAACAAAAGGAAGTCTCCTATATAGGTAATCCTTGACTTACAACCATTTGTTTAGTGCCATTCAAAGTTAAACAGTCCTGTTCTGTTCTGTTCTGTTCTGTTCTGTTCTGTTCTGTTCTGTTCTGTTCTATTCTACTCTACTCTACTCTACTCTACTCTACTCTACTCTACTCTACTCTACTCTACTCTATATATAAAGGTAAAGGTTCCCCTCGCACATATGTGCTAGTCGTTCCTGACTCTAGGGGGCGGTGCTCATCTCCGTTTCAAAGCCAAAGAGACAGCACTGTCCGAAGACGTCCCCGTGGTCATGTGGCCGGCATGACTCAACGCCAAAGGCACAAGGAACGCTGTTCCCTTCCCACCAAAGGTGGTCCCTGTTTTTCTACTTGCATGTTTTACCTGCTTTCAAACTGCTAGGTTGGCAGAAACTGGGACAAGGAACGGGAGCTCACCCCGTTATGCGGCACTAGGGATTCGAACCGCCAAGCTGCCGACCTTTCGATCAACAAGCTCAGCATCTTAGCCATTGAACCACCCCATTACTCTATATATAAATACACACACTCTATCTATCTATCTATCTATCTATCTATCTATCTATCTATCTATCTATCTATCTATCTATCTATCTATATCTTAGTAAAAATGATCACAAGAGGGAGAAGCATTAACCTCCCAGATAGAAGGAGATTCTAGCTGGGACAAGGCATTTTACAAACACGGATCGAAATAAAGAGAAGGGGGGAAAATATCCCAATCAAAAGATTCAAGGACACATTCAGAACTAGCACCTCAGGCTGTTTGATGTCACACAACTAGGGTGCATTTGGAAATACTGGCCTCTGACACCAATCAAATCCACGCAAATTCAACCCTGGCATATTCCAGAATTCACAAATGGTGTTTTTGCTCTCGTTTTAGAGGGAGTGGATTGCAGAGCAAAAATTTAAAAATGGAATTTTTTTTAGTAACACCCATGATGATATGTTACCATCTGTTGCCGTTTTACACACACACACACACACCAAAACACACATACGTAGACGGCTTAAATTATTGTGGTATAAAAGCTTTCTTGGTTTATATATGAAGTGTGAGCAGGTGGACAGGAAGTATAGAACACAAAGATGGTCCTTCTTTTTTCTCCACTGCCTGTTTAGCAGAATGATGAAAAAGGAGAAATTATATTATTTGGGGGGGAAAACAGGTATCTCTCACTAATCCAGACAAGAGAAGGAAAAGCACGGAGGCAGCTTTCAAAAAAAAACAGTGAGGCTGAGCCATTGCCAAAGGAGCTGCAGAGTTCCAAAGTGTTTTGAGATGTTATGATGTGACCAAATCTGCATTTTCTTTCTCTTTTTGGGAACGAAGCCATGAGTCAGATAGCATGCTCGGCGCAATAAATGTACTTTTCCCGTGTTTTATTTGGAGGAAGTTAAAAAAAAATAAAAGCAGCAGTCATTCCATCTCACTCCTTGGGCACCTCGAAACAGGTATTCCCAAACACATCCAAACGCAAAGCATGTTATCTTTAAATTTCTGCAGACTCTGACTTTTTCTTTATTTTATAAAAAAAAAAAGGCAAAAGGGATAGTGACTTTTCTGCTGGGGTTTTTCTACAATAAGCTCTCTGTCTTGGACAGAAAAGCTAAAGCAAAGATTAATCCAAGTAAGCCTCTGGAATGGAGCCTTTCAGTAAATAATGGGAATAAAATAGGAAATCACAGGAGAATCATTGCAAACAGTATGATATTTATGTATATTTAGGCGTATCAATACTATATGTCTCTATGAAATCTCAACTCGAGTAAGGCTTAAGAACATTTTATACCACTTTAGAAGGCCTTGGTGAGGCCACACTTGGAAGAGGGCATCCAGTTTTGGTCACCACAATGTGAAAATGAGACTCTAGAAAGAAAGCAGAGAAGAGCCACAAAGAGGATTAGGGGGCTGGAGGCTAAAACAGATGAAGAACAGTTGCAGGAACTGGGTATGTCTGGTTTAATGAAAAGAAGGACTAGGGGAGACATGATAGCAATCTTCCAATATCCCAGGGGCTGTCCCAAAGAAGAGGGA
Organism: Masticophis lateralis; assembly: GCA_030761175.1. Taxonomy (NCBI): domain Eukaryota; kingdom Metazoa; phylum Chordata; class Lepidosauria; order Squamata; family Colubridae; genus Masticophis; species Masticophis lateralis. The sequence continues at coordinate 3,365,507 of JAUDYJ010000016.1, forward strand.
GTCAAGCTATTCTCCAAAGCACCTGAGAGCAGGACAAGAAGCAATGGGTGGAAACTATTCAAGGAAAGAACCAACCTAGAACTAAGGAGAAATTTCCTGACAGTGAGAACAATTAACCAGTGGAACAACTTGCCACCAGAAGTTGTGAATGCTCCAGCACTGGAAGTTTTTAAGAAGATGTTGGCTAACCATTTGTCTGAAGGGGTGTAGGGTTTCCTGCCTGGGCAGGGGGTTGGACTAGAAGATCTCCAAGGTCCCTTCCAAGCTCTGTCATTCTCTTCTATTCTACATAAGGCCTGCTCAAATCAGGCCAAAGGCCATCCTAATACAGGTAAGTCCTCCACTTACGACAATTCATTTAGTGAACATTCAAAGTTACAACGGCACTGAAAAAAATGTGACTTGGGGCCATTTTTTTCAAAGTTAGCACCTTTGCAGCATTCCCATGATCGTGTGATCAAAATTCAGATGTTTGGCAAGTTACCCAAGTCAGGGACCATCACTGCATCTCATGTCAGTAAATTCTACAGCTCAGCTCTGTCCTTCCAATTCTTCCTTTTCTCTGGCCTGAAAATCTCACCAAAATCTTTTTAAGATTTTTTTTTTTTAAAGAGCTTTTTTAAAGACCGGTTTGTAGAATTTGGCGAGGGGAGAAAATTCTTCTCATCGTGTCGGATTTTGGCGTGTTCTCGCATGCCTCTCCCCTCTTCTAAAACGACAAAGCCCAAATGTGGTAAGCTCTGTACCCACCCTGAGCCTTTCTGTTTCCATGGAGTTTCATCATAACATTGGATTTGAGTTCTTAATGACGTAATTATCCTATTTTCCTTCTTGCACTCAATTTTCCACTTAGCCTCCAAGATTTCGGTACCATTTTTCCTCGCTCATTTCATTTTTATTTTTTGCTCAATTTGCAACGCCACTGGGGTGTAAGTTCACGTTCCTGAACAAAATCCAGTTTTTTTAAAAAAAATCAGGTGGGCCAAACCTGTCCAAAATAAGTATCTCTACAGTGTGTAGAATTGTCATGATAGCCATGGATGATTCTCCCTTACCAGCAGGCGCTCTATTGAAACCCTTGCAAAAATGTTGTGTGGTTCCCAGCGCTTGTGCAGCAAGGAAGGCCTCTCTGAAGCGATGGAAAAATCGTGATTTCATCATTTCCACTTCACAAGGAAGGTCGAAAGACATCGCGGTTGAGCACAACACAGAGTGTGTTGATGATGGGTTGTTAGGCTGAGACAGATAAATTCTTCAGCACCAACTTATATTATGCTATGTGCATGATATGCCAGTTGACCAAAATATTAGAATACAGAATACAGAATATGTAATAATATTGGAGAATAGCTTGACTCCCTCTTCTTTGGGGCAGCCCCTGAGAGATTGGGACACTGCTATCCTGTCTCCCCTAGTCCTTCTTTTCATTAAACAAGACATACTCAGTTCTTTACATGTTTTATCCTCCAGTCCCCTATAATCCTCTTTGTGGCTCTTCTCTGCACTCTTTCTAGAGTCTCAATATCTTTTTTTACATTGTGGTGATCAAAGCTGGTTTTTCTGGGTTTTTTTTTTTAACCTTGGATACTACACAGAGTTGTGAGATGCAATGCCTAAGAGTCTTTAGCTGGTCCTGAGAGTAACAGCCCGGCAAGAAGCTCTTTGCCGTGTCGACTCTCAGTTTGTTGTTATCGCTGTCGTTCTTGATGGCAGTAGGGAGTAGCCTAAACTTTCCTCCTCAAGCATCTCAAATTGGCTCCGGTTGTTGACTCCTACACAATTTCTCCTACACAGATAGAGCGTAGCAATAGCAACGCAGTAGGCTGGAGATGGGGACTCTTATTGGCTCGCCTCTGCTTATCCACAAGGCTTATTGAGTAGTGTACTGAACAGAACCCACTGTTCCTATTTTGTTACCAACCACAAGGTCCAGCCGATTCATTTCTAGGAAACACCTAAGTGTCTCACGCAGAGATGTTTTCTTTTTAAAAACAAAAAACAAAAAACGACGGCGTGCGTAGACTTTCAAGCCGTCAGCAATTTTCGTGACCTCAAAGCATCACCTCATCTATGCCATGAACTCCATGCCTTGCCAAAACTGCTCAACCCAAGCATTGTTTTTCAGGTCTGGCTAAACAAACACACTGTGAAAATACAGCACACAAACCAGCACCAGCTGGATTTCTCTAGTCCTCACATTTGGTCATGACCATCACCCCTTAATGGACGTGTTTCTCTCTCTCTCTTTTTTTTTTTTTCCACCTTCAGCCAAAAGGCAGCGCCAAGCATGCTCTAATTTCCATCTGCAGTGTTTTAGTTGGAAAAGATAAGTGACAACTGCAAAGCAGCAAGGAACGGACGGCCTCAATTGCTTTGAGTGAGCCAGGGCCTGAAAATGTAGGTGGAAAGAAAGAAAGAAAGAAAGAAAGAAAGAAAGAAAGAAAGAAAGAAAGAAAGAAAGAAAGAAAGAAAGAAAGAAAGAAAGAAAGAAAGAAAGAAAGAAAGAAAGAAAGAAAGAAAGAAAGAAAGAAAGAAAGAAAGAAAGAAAGAAAGAAAGAAAGAAAGAAAGAAAGAAAGAAAGAAAGAAAGAAAGAAAGAAAGAAAGAAAGAAAGAAAGAAAGAAAGAAAGAAAGAAAGAAAGAAAGAAAGAAAGAAAGAAAGAAAGAAAGAAAGAAAGAAAGAAAGAAAGAAAGAAAGAAAGAAAGAAAGAAAGAAAGAAAGAAAGAAAGAAAGAAAGAAAGAAAGAAAGAAAGAAAGAAAGAAAGAAAGAAAGAAAGAAAGAAAGAAAGAAAGAAAGAAAGAAAGAAAGAAAGAAAAGGATCTTACAAAAGTCAGCCAAGAACATGAAAAATATCATTAAAAGAGAGATGAAAACAACGAGGGCTTCAGCGCAACCCTAGAGCCTTCCTCTTCCCCAAATTAAAAAGAAATCCGGTTTACTACAGTAAAAATTAGATGGTGATGATGATGATGGTGATAATAATAATGATGATGATGATGATGTATCCAAAAAAGTCATGAGAACATAAAGTGGAAATAGTTATAGAAAATGAGAAGGTGAAGATCTTGTGGGACTTTCGAATACAAACGGATCGTCACTCGGAATGCAACACGCCAGATATCACAGTTGTCGAAAACTGAAATGTACAATTGATTGACATCGTGGTACCAGGAGACGCCAGAGTCGAAGAAAAAGAACTGGAAAAAATCATGAAATATCGCAACCTGGCCATCGAAACTACACGGCTAGGGATGAAACATGCCAAAGTGATACCCATTGTCATCGGGGCACTTGGTACCATGTCTAAGAATTTTATAAGATGTATCAACAAATTGCAGCTTCCTGCAATAACACCAGCAGAAGTGCAAAAAACTGCGCTACTCGGAATATCGTACATCTTAAGAAGGTACTTGGTTGATCCCTAGGATGCTGGCAGCAACCCCTATCAACCATTAGTGCCAGTCAATGATATTTGTGATACATTTTTAAATGTTTAGTTGATTGAGTTTCATGTTTAATGAATGAAGATAATAATAATAATAATAATAATAATAATAATAATAATAATATCTTAAGAAAGTACTTGGTTGATACCTAGGATGTTGGCAGCAACCCGTATCAATCATTAGCACCAGTCAATGATGTTTGTGACGCATTTTTGAATGTTTAGTTGATTGAGTCTCATGTTTAAAGAATAGAGTAAATAATAATAGGAGGAGGGAGGAGGAGGAGGAAGAGGAGGAGGAAAAGGAAAAAGGGGAAAAGAAAAGAAAAGAAGAAAACGAAGATTTTGCCCTCCAAGAGTTGCAGAATTTATTATACAAACCCAGTAATATCATTGGGGCTGGCTTATATTTTTTGACATTTTCTTTCTTTCTTTTCGCTTTTAGGATGTCTAACACAATGACTGTTCCTTATCCTTAAAAAAAAAAAAAAAAAAAAACCCAACCATGCCACTGAACTGTAACATGTTCCAGCAACCACAAAAAATTAGGCCCAGTTGCCTAATGCGTGCTGCCCACTTCATTATGGCGGAAGTCAAGGAAAGATTTTTCAGAACAAAAACACTGTATAAAAGTACCTAACATCTAATTAAGTCAGTCTGATTCACACAAAAATTCCCCCGCTGTTGAAAATAGATTGATCTTACTATGACATAAACCAAGAGCAGGGGTTTTTTTTTCACCATAATTTTGGCCGAAAGCGTTTGTAAGGGGGAAGATTTGCCCTCGGTGATTAATGTCACCTGGATGCCCTCTTATATGCAGAAAACTGACATCATTGTCGAAATTTATTCCATTGCAAGCAGCTAGCTTATCAAAAGAAATGTATCAATCCTTCCATTCTCCACTGTCATGTCAGAACTGAAGAAGCATCTTGGATGAGAAGCGAGACGTCTTCAAAGGAAAAAAAAAATACCAAGGAAGTCCATTTGCCCCCTGAAAAAAGCACCTTTGGGACAATCTGTTGCAAACAGGACTGATTTTAATGGTCCGTGCACTGTTGTGTCCATCAGGGATGGTTAAAGTTAGATCTCAAGAGTTTTGATTGGATTGGATTTGAATCTAAGGTGCCGTAGACCTTCAAAGCAGTATATAAAGAAGGACAAGTGCCAAGTTTCATTCACCCTGCACCATCCTGAAGTCACATTTTCAAACAGGAAGCTAGGTTCGGCAGTTTCCTGTTCTCACACCCACCTAATTTTTGTCTTTTTGTCTTCTTCTTCTTTTTTTTTTTTCCAGATAAAGCGATGGGAAAAAACCCCACTCTCTTCACACGGCCACCGTTAATGGTCTTTCCTGAAAATTCATTTGGGTCAGTCCTAATGGATTTATTGCTCTATATTATGTAGATGTTGGGGGGTGGGGGGGTTGGCTCCTGGAAGGGCGTGCTTTTTAAAGAAAAAAAATATTGTTTTTGCTTGCTCTTCTTGCCTCGTTCTCCCCCTTCTTAAAGCAGCAGCAGTATATATCCCCAGTTGTTTGTGAGCGTGGAAAGGACATTTACTTAAAATACATTTACACCATTGGCTGAGAATTCCGTCTCTGGGATGGGATTAGATCAGCTTTCAAATCAATCATTCCTGGGTGTGGGTCATATGGCAAGCACATTACTGTCTGCTCAAATCAGTTTCCCGCTGGTCAGTGGCCACCAAATTCTGCGCGTTTTAGTTTTAGAAATAATATGATGAAAATTAGGTAGGATTTTCTTCTTCTTTTCTTCCGTTTCCGTATATTAAAAAAAATGAAGTTTATTTCAAATCGGCCCCAGTGAACTGCATAATTTTCTTGCCAAACGGGATAGAAATGCATTTTTTTCCTTGCAACCCTTTTAAATTCCCCCTCCCCCCTTTTCTAATCTGATCTTTCTAATCTTTGTGGGGCTTCTACAAAGACAAGGGCGTCAATCTATTTTCCAAAGCCGCTGAAGGCAGCACAAGAAACAAGGGATGGAAACTAATCAAGGAGAAAAGCAACCTGGAACGAAGGGAGAGATTTCCTGACAGTGAGGACAATTCATCAGTGGAACAACTTGCCACCAGAAGTTGTGAGTGCTCCATCACGGGAGGCTTTCAAAAAGAGACTGGACAGTCCTTTGTCTGAAATGGTCTAGGACTGGGATGGCGAACCTATGGCACGCGTGCTCAAAGTGGCACCCGGAGCCATGTCGCCTGGCACACACGGCGTCGCCTGTTCCTCTTCTGATTTTCTGGCGCCCATGCGGGACAATCAGCCGGGCTTTTTGCATGTGGCAGTGCAGGAAACTGTAACATCTTCTAGCTGGTCTTCTGTTTTCCTGCATGAGCATGCATGCCAGCCAGCTGATCGTTGCGTGCACCTGCCTGCCAGAAACCCGGAAGAGTAGCTGGCTGAAACTGGAAGTACAGTAGCTGAAATCAGAAGTTTGTTTTCTGGTGCCCGCATGCACCCTGGGCAGTTCCTGTTCCGGGCTGCAAAAAGATTCACTATCACTGCTCTAGGGCAAGGGAGTCAAACTCAAGGCCCAGGGGCTGCGGGTTGCTTAGATCTGGCCCATGGGGCCGCCCGGGAAACAGCAAAGGACCGGCCCTCCCGAGCTCCATTTTCACTGGCAGAGAGTTGCAGGCCGTTGCAGCCGAAAACGTAACTCGGGAGCCCGTTTTCACTGGCAGAGCACTCGGACCTCCACAGGCGCCCCCGACACGAGTGACGTCAAGCTGACCATACCCACAATGGCCACACACTCCCGCTCCCCACCCCCCACCCCCCGAGGTCAAATACAACCTTGATGCGGTCCTCAATGAAATTGAGTTTGACACCCGTGGTTTAGGTACGTATGGAAGACCTCCATATGTACCTAAAGACCCTACTTAGGTATCTTAATGATGGAAACATGTCCCTTTTAGAAGAAAACAATAAGAGCCTCCAACTCTGTTATTATTATTCTATGAGACAATGGTACTAGCCTTAATTCACCATACGTATCCAGGTTACACCAGTGGAGAGTTTCAAAAAATTTTATGACCGGTTCTGTGGGTGTGGCTTGGTGGGCGTGGCAAGAGAAGGATACTGTAAAATCTCCATTTCCACCCCACTCCAGGGGAAGGTTACTGCAAAATCCCCATTTCCTCCCAATCTCAGGGACTCGGGAGGCAGAAAATAGATGGGGGCAGGGCCAGTCAGAAGTGGTTCTCCAAACTACTCAAAATTTCCGCTACCGGTTCTCCAGAACTGGTCAGAACCTGCTGAAACTCACCTCTGGGTTACACCTCCCAGTTGCTTTCAGATACCAAGGCTGCTACAACATGCCACGTTTGCCAGGTTCTGTGCAGCAGTATTTAAAATTCCTCAGATGATGACCTGACCCATAAACTAGATTTAATGAGCATCTAGTTCGCATACTAGAGTGCTCTGTAATTCGATATAGTCTTCCCCGTACTAATCTATTTGCTCCCTTCTAATGCTCCCACCCCCTCCTTTTAAATTCTTTTGGGCCTCTTTCTAAATATATACTTTGTTTTCATACATGTATTTTTATATCTGCTGGCTTTTCATTTTTATTTTTTTTTTAAAGAGCCTGATGTATCGTCTATGCTTTTTAATTGGCCGTGCCCTACCTTCATTATGCTGGACTGTGACCGTAATACAGATTTAATTGATGGTTAGTCCTTTGATCAGTTTGTTCTTACGCTGTCTTTTCGGGTCTGAAAAAGGTAGATGGAAACTTCTAGGCGAATATAACGAAGTAGCTGTGATTTTTGCGTGTGCTCTTGATCAATTTTACTGAGTGAACATCTTTCCTGAAAATAAGAGAGAGATTCTAATGAGCCACCGCATTCAAAATTTGCTGTTTGCCCTTTACTATTCAATGTTCTGGTGGTGGAGAAAATTCCTGCGAGTCCCTTGGACTGCAAGGCGATCCAACCAGTCAGTCCTAGAGATCAACTCTGACTGGTCTTTAGAAGGCCAGATCCTGAAGAGGAAACTCAAATCCTTTGGCCACCTGACGAGAAGGAAGGACTCCCTGGAGAAGAGCTGAATGCTGGGAACGATGGAGGGCAAAAGAAGAAGGGGACGACAGAGAACGAGGAGGCTGGATGGAGTCACTGAAGCAGTCGGCGTGAGCTTAAATGGACTCCAGAGGATGGTAGAGGACAGGAAGGCCTGGAGGAATGTTGTCCATGGGGTCGCGATGGGTCGGACACGACTTCGCAACTAACAACAACAAAAAAATTCAACATTCATACTAAGGATGCTTTTTTTGAATCTGAGGTGAGAAATTCTTTCCTATTTCCACCAGTTGTGCTCTTTGTTAACAACATGACCCTAATTCTCCCCTACGCAGACTGGACAAAGGTGCCTTTTAATTAGTTTGGGAACATGCTATAAATCTTAACAATTGTTCATTAACAACTCTTGAGAGTTGCTAATGCAAAGTTGTCGCATTTAGCAATTAGCAGTCATTTTGCACATATCTGTCCATTTGTACCCAGCTGTAAAATGAAACAAGCTCATTTCCTAGCTGTACGAGGGTGATGTTTCCAGCAGGTGGAAGAATCTTTATCCAAACTAAAAGCTAAGCCATTTTGTCCATATCAAATTCAAGGGATGCGAAGATGGAAAGTGTGTCCCCATTCATTCTGAAGGTCCCGAAAGATCGGACATGCTATGGGGGCTGATAGATAAAGAGAACCTCAAGATTCATACTTAGAACCCGTCTGTAAAGCCGCACTCTGGATTCACCTGTCAAACAAATCACAAAATAGCTAACTAGATTTTAGCTGATAAAGTTGCCCCAGATCAGGGGTCAGCAACCGGTGGCTCTGGAGCTGTATGTGGCTCTTTCATCCCTCTGCTACGGCTCTCTGTTGTTGGTCGGCTACACAATTGATAGAGCTTTCGGTTAAGGACAGGTAGAGGAAAAAGGATGCTGTGCTAGGAGGAGACTCTATGGTGAGGTAACCGGACTTCCAGTCAGCTCCAGAATTGAATAGGGGCTTCTGGTTAGGACCTTTGTGACTCTTTGAGTGCTTAAGGTTGCCGACCCCTGCCCCAGACCATGTGGGCTACAATTCACAGTGTGCAAATATAGGCAGGAAAAAGTTACTGAACTGATCACAAAAGGTAAACAGCCAGCTTAACGTTCCAGAAACTTCAGATGGATGTAGAAAGAGCTTTAAATAACCCGATCACAAATCACAAAGGGCATAAAAAGATCAGTAACTCTGTTCTGAACTGGCTTAAGCAGAATTAAGAGTATTACGGTCCACAGAGTTAATTACCACCAGTCACATCCAGGCATTCTCAACCAGGTAAAAGTTATTTGGGGCTCAGAAGCAGTATTGTTTGTATTCAGCACACAAAATAACAAAAAGTAGTATTTGTTGCAAAATACATGTAGTCAATGGGTTTGGCCTTCATTCCCCCACCCCACCCCACCCCCATCCCAAACGTGGCTTCAATCTGACAACTGGGAGATAAAGGAGAATGTAATCCAAACTTGCAAAAGTGTTCGGTTGTTTTGCAGCACAGATTACTTCTGGGATCTTAAACAGGATGAATGGTTGTAGGAGTTGAAAAGAAAACAGATAAAGGAAACAAGGAGGAGGAGGAGAAAAATGAAGTATTTTTAGCCTGCGGGTGTTAATTATTATCAGCAATATGTGTATTTATTATTTCTACAGAAAATTACACCAAGTTGTATCTTCTTAATCTAATCCAAACCCTCAAACCTTGGGCACTTTTCCTCTACTTACTATCAACCCTAATGCTAATTTGTCTGCCAGAAATGAGCTAGGTGAGACAGATTTTAATTACAAGGATGGCAGATTAGTGATTTTACTATTTGGAGGAAAACAGCCTGATGTTTATTGAGTTGCAATAATACAATTTGTATATTATTATTGTTGTTGTTGTTGTCATTTATTATTATATTATTATTATTATCTTTATTCATTAAATATGAAACTCAGTCAACTGAACATTCAAAAATGCATCACAAATACCATTGACTGATGCTAATGGTTGATACGGGTTGCTGCCAGCATCCTAGGGATCAACCAAGTACCTTCTTAAGATGTACGATGTTCCGAGTAGCACAGTTTTTTGCAGTTCCACTGGTGTTATTGCAGGAAGCTGCAATTTGTTGATGTAACTTATCAAATTCTTGGACATGGTACCAAGTGCCCCGATGACAATGGGTATCACTGTGGCATGTTTCATCCATAGCCGTATAATTTCGATGGCCAGGTCATGATATTTCGCCCTGAGTCCTTCGGGAGAAGGGCGATATAAAAATTGAATTAATAATAATAATAATAATAATAATAATAATAATAATAATAATAATAATAATAATAATAATAATTTTTTCCCCACTTCTTTTTCTTCGACTCTGGCATTTTCTGGTACCGCAATGTCAATAAATTGTACGTTTCGGTTTTCGACAACTGTGATATCTGGCGTGTTGTGTTCCAAGTGACGATCCGTCTGTATTCGAGAGTCCCACAAGATCTTCACCTTCTCATTTTCTGTAACTTTTTCCACTTTATGTTCCCATAACTTTTGGGATACAGGTAAGTCGTATTTTTTACATAATGACCAGTGGACTAATTTAGCAACTCGGTCGTGTCTAGCTTTGTAATCATCATCATCGTTGTTGTTGTTGTTGTTGTTATTTTATTCAGAACTTATTCTTTCTAAGATCCATGATAATTTTTTTTTAAAAAAAAGGTTTTATGTGCCAATGGGGAAACATTGTTCTTTGGAAGGCAGCTTATAAAACCCTCCGAGAAATTTGCATTCCAAGAAACTTTGAGAGGAAAGAAGGGAAGTCTGCCTATAGCCAATGTCCAAAAGAGACAGATACACAAACCGCAATCTCTGGAATTTCTGCAATCCGAATCAGACGAGATGATTTATGAGGCCGATATTACTGCTAACACATGCAGAGTCCATTAGATGGCTATTCTAACAGATGGAAGGTAAAAGCCACATGCAGCTAAGTGTAATGCTTGCCATTAGGAACAGCGTTGTGGTGCCAAGGCACGGTTTTTTGTGTTGTTGTTTTTTTTTTTCAGATTGTGTTTTCTTTGCTATCACCCACTGATACACGTTACTAGCAGGGAGAAAGCATGACAAATCACCGCAATTTCTCCACTTTGAAAAAGAAGAGAGAGAGAGAGAGAGAAAATGCAAAACAATGGTAAATGGACGATGGCCTTTGGGAAGTCTCTCAAGTTCCACGGACAAGTCAGCAAAGGAATGTGGAAACAGATGGATTGACTGGCGCAACTCACAATCCATGGGTTTTTGTGCAGCCAGAGAACCACAGCTGGAGGTTCAGATATTTGCGGCTCTTGAGACCATCGATGACTCAGCTCACTCATACCAAGCTGACTTACTCAGAACATTTCCATGTCATTTTAATTCCCCTTCAGCAGTTGCAACACTAACTCGCATTTAAGCTTTTGCTCATCTGTCTGGATGGTTCCGATTTTCGGGACCACCCTGAAGTTGCTCGATTTTTAGAGGTGGTTGTTTATTAAGGCCAGATTCCTAACAGACGACTTAGTGGACAGAAAAAGAAAACAAGTCTGCTTGCTCAGATTTTAACACTGTCTACCCACAACAGGGCTCGGTGGACATGTGTTTGTAAAGCGACATATGCCAATTCAAATCAGCAACTTGATTTAACTTCTTGTGTGCGTGATCTTTTGATGTAGCGCAAGCTGCATAATGGATGTTGTTTTCGATGGGTAAACGTCAGAGGTGACGTTCTGACAGGTTCTGGAGAACCGGTAGTGAAAATTTTGGGTAGCTCGGAAAACCGGCAAATACCACCTCTGACTGGCCCCAGAGAGGGGAGAGAATGGGGATTTTGCAGTATCCTTCCCCAGGAGTGAGGAGGGAATGGGGATTTTGCAGTATCCTTCCAGTGGAATGGGGAGGGAATGGGGATTTTGCAGTATCCTTCCTTTGGAGTGAGGAGGGAATGGCGATTTTGCAATATCCTTCCCCTGGAGTGAGGAGGGAATGGGGATTTTTGCAATATCCTTCCCCTGGAGTAGAGAGGGAATGGGGATTTTGCAGTATCCTTCCCCTGCCACGCCCACCAAGCCACACCATGCCCAAGTCACGCCCACAGAACCGGTAGTAAAAAAAAAATTGAATTCCACCACTAGTAAACATGTCACAAAAACCCCAGAAACAGGCTGACATTTACAACATGAATGCTTTTGTTCACCTGCTCCGCTTCATTGCAAGATGGTCATATTTAACTTTACTAGCAGTATTGTAGTTTTATGTAGTTTCAGGTCCGTGATGAAGTCGCTCTGAGAGTGACCCTCTCCCAGGTATTCCTTTTTCCAGTTTGAGAATAATGTCAGCGATGGTGTTGAAGGCATCTGTCTTCAACTGAAATAACCCTGACCCTATCAAGAGCTTATGCTGGTAAATAGAATTACATAACTGCTACTGTGATGTCCAGTCAGTGTCCTTTCCAGCAATAAAGGCAGGATCACAACCAATCTACATGCTAAATGTAAATTAGAAAATTCTTTGCGTACTTCCTCTAGACTAGTTAAGCTCCATTTTATCCTTCCTGTTTTTCCTCTGAGTTACAAGCATAGTAGCTATGGACAGGTTGCAGATACAGGTAGTCCTTTTGTTTAGTGACTGGTGGAAGTTACAAGAGCACTGGTAAAAGGGACCTGCTGTGACTGTTTTTCACACATCTGTGACATCTGCAGCACGAGCTATTCTCCAAAGCACCTGAAGGCAGGACAAGAAGCAATGGGTGGAAACTAATCAAGGAGAGAAGCAACTTAGAACTAAGGAGAAATTTCCTGACAGTGAGAACAATTCATCAGTGGAACAACTTGCCTCCAGAAGTTGTAAATGCTCCAACACTAGAAATTTTGAAGAAGAGGTTGGATTGTGGTTGTAAATTGAGGATCACCTGTACTTGACTGAGATGTGAATGTTAGATACTTAAATAACATTCTGTAATCGTTAAATTGTGGGTCTACAAATTGGGGAACGCTTATTTCAAATCCACCCTCTGCCTGGAAGACCGATGTGTAACTTTGGGCCAATCGCTCTCTTGCAGCCCTGTCTACCTCACAGGGTGGTCATTCCAGGGAAGAATTGGAGAAGGAAGTGACAGGTTGAATTTCTGGTGGAAAGATGGGGACATAAATCTAACAAATTAATCATACGGAAATGTAATCTGTTCTAGAAAATGTTGATTTATTTTCTTTCTTGCTAACCACAAAGCCGGCTCAAACAAGTCCAAAAACACTAAGCATCAGCGATAGGGTACATATCTTGTGTATGATTCCACACCCCCCCCCCCTGTGGTTTACTGAATAAGCCATACAGAGGAAGGCCAAGTGACAACATGGCTTCATTAAGTAGAAGTACCTGGCCGATGCTTCTGGATGAGAGACCTCCCCCAAATATTAGCATTGTAGACTAGAGTAGGGAGTCTCCAAACACCCCACAAAAAGACTAAGTTAAACTACTTCCATTCTGTTTCAAAAAGAAAAATTAACTGGCTCCGCCTGTGATGTCATTTAAATCCAGCAAAACTTGGGAGAGATGTTAGATGTTATTTTCTGTCATCATAAAACCAAATCCTTGCCCTCTGGGATACTTCCAGGTTTAATTTTTTTTTTTTTTTTAAAAGACAACTTTGGCATGTGTATTTAAAAAAAAAAAATCCAACCCGCCCACCCACCAGCTTTTGTAATGAGCATAGCGTACTTTTAGTCAAATCATCATTTTTTCCTGCGGACATGCTTCCAATGAAGACACTTTAATAAATTCTCTTATGATGAAAAATATACTCTTTACCTTCTATTGTTAGAACCTCCAGTTATGCTTTCTTCATTTCTGTGCCATCTGTAGATACTGTAGGAAGTTAGCACCCACCCGTCTCCTAGAAAAATGAAATATTTTAGGAAATATTAAAAGGGCAGAATGTTTCCCTTAAAAGGGAGGCAGAAATTCAGCGTCCCCCACCTTTGTCAATGGGCCATTAAGGCCTGGGCCAGTCTATTCTACATAACAAAGATCTACCTTCTTCAGGCAGAGCCATAATAGGAATCCCAAAGCCCTTTCATTACATCATCACCTAGCAAAAGTCAACCAAGCTTGGGACTCAAAAACACAACCTACCCTGTTTCCCCCAAAATAAGACATCCCCTGATAATAAGCCCAATTGGGCTTTTGAGTGCATGGCAATAAGGCCAAGCGCTTATTTCAGGGTTCAAAAAAATATAACACAGTGTCTTATTTTCAAGGAAACATGGTACATGGTTACACCTGGGAGTCTGACAACCAATCAGTATACAAGTTCAAATTCAACAGTCCACAGAGGGCATAAAATACAAAGCACTCTCAGCATCTCTGCCCATTTTTGTCCGGGATCTCAAACCATGTCGTCCTGCTGTCCACCATTATTTTTTTTATTTATTTATTTTAATTTGATTTATATGCCGCCCTTCTCCATAGACTCAGGGCGGCTTACAATGCGTTAAGCAATAGCCTTCATACTTTTGTATATTTTACAAAGTCAGCTTATTGCCTCCACAAACTGGGTCCTCCATTTACCTACCTTGGAAAGGATGGAAGGCTGAGTCAACCTTGAGCCTGGTGAGATTCGAACTTACTAATTGCAGACAGCTGGAGTTAAATTACAATGCATTAGTCTGCTGAGCTAGCCAGGCTCCTTAAACCATCTTTCCAAGCAGCCACTATGTTTCCAGTATCTTTCTCTACACTTGGAACTGAACCCAGAAGGACATTTCTTCCAACAATATAAAATTGCCTTTTTCTACCTTGACAAGAAAGAAAAATGATTGTTTATACAGGCAAAAGGGCATGGCTGGAATTTATCACTCATCTTTTTGAGTTTTACAATCTTTAAACAGAAGCATTCTTCCCAGGACTTCTCCCTCTCCCCCATCCTTCAACATCAGATACACACACACACACACACACACACACAGTTAGGCATACAAGCGATATGCTCGTTATTACTATAAATGTATATTTTAATTTAAAAAAAACACTTTTTTTTATTTTTGCAAGCTTTCTGAAGACTCACTCGCCCACATGCCGCATATGGTTCCATAAACACACACTGTTTGTACAATGATTCAGTTTTGTGCAACGCTATCGCAAAATATTCTAAAGAACTATTTACAATCCAGGCAAACATAACTGTTCCTAATCATGATCGTGTATGACTGTACACCCGGAAAAGCCTCCAGATGTTTGACTCCCAGTTAAAAGCTGGATTTTTTTTTTTAAATGAATTTTTTTTTTAAATGAATTTCTGGTGCCCCCAAGTGGTTAAGGAATAACATCCCCAATTTAAAGGGATCTACTGTGTGTGTGTGTGGGGGGGGGGATCCTGTGAGTTAGAAGTGAAAGAAAAGCTTGCTTTTGTTTTCACAGCTGTCATTTAAGGGAATGGAGTAATTATGTTTTGATGTCGTTTTCCTTCTATGCTTTCTTTTTCCTCTTATGGCGCCTAGATTTGACTCAAATCTTTTCTTCTAGCCTTATACAAGGTGATGCTTTTCAGCTATAAAAATCAAACTTAAAATCCTAGCAATCTTTACTATTCCCTGTGGTTTACTTACTGAAGTTAAGAGCTATGGTTTTTTTTAAAATGGGAAGAGGCAGGTGTTGTTGTTTTTTTAATTCATAAAAGCAACGTTTCAGTACCTTGTTAATTTGTCATGTAGTATGTTAATTGCAATATGGTGTTTTTTTTTAAATTGAACATTCCTAAAGCATATGGTCTCCAAAGGTTTTATTTCTTATTCTTACTAATGTTTATTTATTTATTTATTACATGTATTTATATGCCGCCCTTCTCCCGAAGGACTCAGGGCGGCGAACACAAGTTAAGAAACATGTACAATAAAATCGTATTTTAAATCAAATAACTAATTAATGATAAATAATAAACCCAGAATCAGAGTCAGCCTATTTGCTTGAACAGCCAAGTCTTCAGCTCCCGACGAAAGGAGCGGAAATCAAGAACCATCCGGAGCTCGGTAGGTAATTCATTCCAGAGGGTGGGAGCACCCACAGAGAATGCCCTACCCCTGGGCACCGCTAGATGACATGTTCTTAAAATATTATTTTCCCTCCGGCAATGTTACTAGCTATCTAGATCAGGAGTCAGCAACCTGCAACTCTGGAGCCGCATGTGGCTCTTTCACCCCTCTGGTGCAGCTCCCTGTCACTCAAAATATGTATCACAACCTCTAATGTGCGTCACACACACACCCACACACCCACACGCAATTTATTGAGCTTTTCAGCCCCCAGTAGGCCAACCATGGATAAATCCAAGAAAACTTTCAGAAGAAAACAGAAGGTTTAATTCAACTACATAGGCTAGTTTTGTGGCCGCTCAAGAAATAGTCAGGCACGGGAAGGGTTTTGTGGCTCCCGGTGTTTTCTTTTCTGTGGGAAACGGGTCCAAATTTCTCTTTGAGTATTTAAGGTTGCAGACCCTTGATCTAGATTGTAAAATTGTTCAAACAAGTTATGTATTAAAACAAAAGCAAGATACAAACAACTAAGCTCACTGAATATATGAGACCATCAGTACTAGAAATCAACATGCCGCCCACAGGTGGCACACGGAGCCATATCAGTGGGCATGCAAGCATTGCTGTAGCTCAGCTCCAGCATGTATGTGTGCGCCGGCCAGCTGATTTTTGAGCCTTTTGGTCCCACCGGAAGTTGGGAAATGGGCTATTTCCGGCCTCCAGAGGGCGTCCGGGGTGTACGGGGAAGGCCGTTTTTGCCCTCCCCAGACTCCTAGAAAGCCTCTGGAGCCTGGGGAGGGTGAAAAACAGGCCTACCAGGTCCACCAGCCATCACATGCTAAAAGCGGGGGGAGGGCACCCGCACACATGTGCAGGGGCGGGGCGCATTGTATTATGGGTGTGGCACACACGTGGGTGACCTCCCCGCGCTCCCCCCACTTTTGGCACGCGACGGCAAAAAGTTTAGCCATCCCTGGCCTAGGATGTGAGAAGAATCAAGCTGCCAGGGTTAATTTCTCATTCAATGAACCTAGTGAGAAAACAAACTGGGTTGAACAAACCAAGAAAAGAATCAGGGGAAAACACACCCTAGCACCATAATCCTACACTTGTTTACTTAGAAATAAATTATGCTATAAATTTGCATGCTGTCTGCAGGATCAGAAAAGTAAATATTGTTATTGTCGCTTCCACTGTTGCTATTCTAATGAACAAACAGAGCACCCATTGTAATGATGATATAAATCTTACACCTGGGTCCGATATATGGGTTTGGCACATTGTGATCAAGGATTAATAGAGTAATAACAATTGTCATTATCATTAGGAAGAGGAATAAATGAGAGAGCTGGCAGCAATAAAAGCTACACATTAACTTGAAAGTTAATTCCACTATGTTTTTGCATGAGTCATTATTATTAAAAAAAAAAAAAACAGTTGCTGCAGATGTAGAAAAAATTTGTACCACCGTTTATTTCAAATGAAACTCTCAGTACGGATTTAAGGATGACCTAAATTATTAATATAATTATTAATATAATATTTTTAAGCATGAGTAGACTAACCTTTAAGGCCAGAGCTGCAAAATCAAAATGATTTGGGCTCTGCTCATTATATATAAAATGACATTTTATGGCCTTTAGCCTTGTTTGCATTTTTGTTTCTATTGACCTTTTGTTCGGTTTTACTTTTAAGGGGCCAAATGTGGAAGAGTATAAATTTCGAATTTAGTCTGCGGTTTTGTGTCTTTTTCTATTCTTATTTTTGTTATTTTTTATTGTACCCGGAAGTCACCAAGAACCTGTTGGATAGTGGTGGGGTAAAAAGATAAACAATATAATCAAGTAAAATCAAAGATGAAATGATTGTTTAGCTCTTTCTGTACGGTATTTCCATGTTTGTATTTTCGTTTTAACCCAGAAAAAGTTAGACTACAACAGGGTAAAAGTCTAATAAATTCATAACATCGTATCATACCATATATCACACCATAACCTTATACACTACAATATTAATTTAATATAAGATAAATATAATAGTATTGTATTGTATCAATACAATATTAATATAATAATATAAATATAATAGTATTATATTATATATCGTAAAATATATACAATACTGTATCATATCTAAAAATATCTATACTATACTGTATAATATAAACAAATAACAATATATAAAATAAATATTTAATGTCATATATATATTTATAACAAAGAGCATAGTATTTTTACTTTATACTGTGTTATATAGTACTACATTATATAGTATATAATGTGGTACTATGTTATATAGTATTACATTATATAATTTGTATTGTACATAGTACATTATTTATTACATTATATTGTTATTTTTATTCTCATATATAATACAACATACAAAAGTATAACATAATATAAACTATACACTATATATATATATAGTGTATATATGCATATATAATGCATATAATATATATATATGCATTATATATATATGCATAT
Source organism: Masticophis lateralis (assembly GCA_030761175.1). NCBI lineage: Eukaryota > Metazoa > Chordata > Lepidosauria > Squamata > Colubridae > Masticophis > Masticophis lateralis. The sequence goes on from JAUDYJ010000016.1 coordinate 3,383,550, forward strand.
ATAATGCATATATATATATAATGCATACTATATGTGTGTATTATATATGCATATATACATAATGCATATATAATGTGTATATATATATAATGCATATTTTATATATATAATGCATATTTTATATATATATATATACATATATACATATACATTTATATATATATATATATATATATATATATATATATATATATATATATATATAAAATAGCTGCAATATAAAATAAAATAAAAATGCTGTTCTATCATGTACAATTAATATAATACAATATATAATATATACCATAGTAAAGAGGGAGAAAAGGCTGAGGTAATTTCACTCCCCCCCCACACACTCCAAGAGGCCCCGCCCACCCGCGCGCCCAGCGTTCTCAGCAGGCCCCGCCCTGTCCTCGCTCCACCCCACCCCACGCGTGCGCGTGCGCCCTTTCTCCCCGCCAGCGGAGCGGGAAGGAAGGGGGGGCGTGGCCTGGCGGAGGGAATGGCAGGGCTCTCTGTGCGCGGCGGCGGCGGCGGGAAGCTGAGCCTGAAGCGGCGGCGGGAGGACCGCGGGGGCGCCCTGGGGTGAGGCGGCGCCTGGGCTCGCGCGGGAGGGGGGGGAAGGGGGGGGGCGGCCTGTGTTCCAAATATTTTATTTTATCTTGTATTTTGCTTTTGCAAATAAATCAAAGCAACCATCCAACCCTCTCTTCCCTCCCTCCTCTTTTCCCCCCATAACAACAACCCTGCGAGGAGGGCAGAGTCACCCAACTGCTTTCAAGGCTTCCCTGCCTTTCCCTCTCCTCCCTTCCCCTTGTTATTTCTTCCCTCCTTTCTCCTCCTCCTCCTTTCTTTCTTTTCTTTCTTTCAGTCTGTTTCCCTTTCACACACTTGCTATTTCTCTTTTCTTTTTTCTCCACTTTCTCTTTCACTTGGGATACTCTCTCCGCTTTTTCTTTCACTGTATTCCTTTCTCCTTCCCTATTTCCTTTCCTTCCTTCCTTCCTCTTCCAACCTTTCTCCTTCCTCTTTCACCTTTCCTCCTCTCATTTTTTTCCTTTTTTCTTCTTCCCTTCTTTCCTTTCTTTTTTTTCTTCCTTTTCTTTCTCTCTTTTGCCTTTCCTCTTCCTCCATCCATTCTTCCTCCATTCCTTCCTCCTTCCCTTTTACCTTCCTTTCTTCCTTTCCCCCCTTCCTTACTTTCTTTCCTCTTTTGCTTCCCTTCTGCCTTCCTTCTTCCTCTTTCACCTTTCTTCCTCTCCCTTTTTTCTCCTTCCTCTTCCTCCTTCCATTCTTCCTCTTCCTCCTTCCCTTTTACCTTCCTTTCTTCCTTTCCCCCTTCTTCCTTACTTTCTTTACTCTTTTGCTTCCCTTCTTCCTCTTTCACCTTTCTTCCTCCTTTTTTTCTTCCTCTTCCTCCTTCCATTCTTCCTCTTCCTCCATTCCTTCCTTTTTCACCCCCTTCCTCTTACTTTCTTTCCTCTTTTGCTTCCCTTCTTCCTCTTTCACCTTTCTCCCTTTTTTCTCCTTCTTCCTCTTCCTCTTCCTCCACTCCTTCCTCTTTCCTTTTTCGCCCGCTTTCTTAGTTTCTTTCCTCTTTTGCTTACCTCCTCCTTCCCTCCTGTTTTCCTTCTTCCTCTTTCACCTTTCTTCCTCTCCCTTTTTTTTCTCCTTCCTCGCTTTTGCCTTCCTTCCTCTTCCTCCTTCCCTTCCTTCCCCTACCTGCTCTCACTACACACAACCTATAATCCAACTCTTTGGATTACAGAGAGGGATTACAGAGATTACAAAGAAGCCATCATGGGAGGGGCAAACCTGCTTTGCAAGGGTTTAAAGCAGGGGTTTCCAACCTTGGCAACTTTAAGACTTGTGGACTTCAACTCCCAGAATTCCTCGGCCAGCTTTGATTTGCTGGCCGAGGAATTCTGGGAGTTGAAGTCCACAAGTCTTAAAGTTTCCACGTTGGAGGACTCCAGGTTAAGAGAGACAGTGAAGATCAGAAGACTGGCAGTGGGGAAAGTTTGCATCAGGCAAAGCCCTTATAAATCTTTGGATCAGCAAGGCAAAAAACTTTCCTGACCCAAAAGGCATTTTTGACCCCAGGTAAAACGCTAAGAGAGAATTTCAAACCCTGTTTGCACATTTAAAATCTGTAGTTTATTTGGTAATCACCTGAAATCTAGAAAAAAAATGCTGTAAAATACAAGTTTATGCTTATACACATATTAAAAGGCTCTCTAAACCATTCAGCTTCTCTCTGTTAGTGGTTTCTTGAATGCATCTATGCATTGTTTTGTAATAAAACGGGAGCTAATTGACTTTTGCCAATATTTTTTCAACATCCCAGCCTAGTCCTAGAGACAAAGTTATATTAAGTCATCCAATATTTAGGTTGTGTTTGATTCTAGAATTCCCAGAAGAGCTAAACTTCTTGTTGTAGTTAGAATTCTACAAGCAAGGAAAATATAGAATGCCGTTTTGCAAGCATTTTAAATTACAATCCCTTTGTTCTGATAACATGGCAGCTGTTTAAAATTGTAACTTTTCTCTTCTGTAGGATGTTGCCCACCAAAACTTCCTGGTTTGAAAATCAAGAGCTCAGTGAGGCCGAAACTTCATGGATTACATTGCTTAGAGTTGTGGGTCCACATTTGAATCAATCAAGTTTAGAAAAATTTGTCAACTTCCCAGATTTTCATCCGAAGGTAGAAGGCGGCTGCAATTAACAACTGTCTCAAAGAGCATATTTATAAAATTACGGTATTTTTTGGAGTATAAGACGCACCTTAGTTTTTGGGGAGGAAAATAAGAAAAAAGCTGATTGGCAGGTGGTTGATTTTAGCAACAGGTTCCTTAGTTGTGAACTCTGTGCCTTGCTTTTTTTTTTTTTTTGTTTTGTTTTGTTTTTTTTCTGCCTCTGAAAGCCTCCAAAACAAAGCTTCAGAAAAAAAGCCTCTGAAGCTCTGTTAGGAGGCTTTTTTTCCTGAAGCTCTGTTTGGAGGCTTTTTTTCTGAACCTCTGTTTGGAGGCTTTTTTTTCGGAAACTTTATTTCTGATGCTTTTATTGAGCCTCTGAAACCTCCGTTTGAGAAGCTGGGCAGGACTACATTCAGTGTATAAGACGCACCCCGATTTTCATCCTCTTTTGGGGGGGGGGAGGTCATCTCATACTCCGAAAAATATGCTTAAGTCTTTCATTTGCTGAATGTGGTCATGTTGTAGCCTCCCCGCGCCGTTTTCAGCCTGGACAGCCTCCTGCAGCAACCATTTTGGCTGGCAGTGTTGCAGGAGGCTGTCCAGACCAAATATGGGGTGCAGGGTGCGGTGTGAGGACCCCCTGCACCCCGTTTTGGCTCCTGGCCAGCCCCATGAGCCAGTTTTAAGCATCCCACAGGTTTGATCCATCCCGCGGGCCTTGTGTTTGACACCCCGATCTAGACAGAAATCAGCCAACAGACATTGCCAAAGTTAAAGCCAGATCTTTACCAATCAAAACAGTCATCATCAAAGATTCCGGAATATTAGCTTTTAATTGCCTGTTTATTTCATCGATGGAGGTGGGCCAAGGATCAGAATATTTAACATTCACTGAAGCAAGGCTGGTCAAAATAAGAGAAAGGAGATTTAAATTCGTATATCCGTTGCTCTTAAAGTGCTGACTCTTTCTTTTCCGTTACAGAATTCCCAAATTGCGAATCCTCAACCGTGCCTCGAAACATTTAATTGCGGAACGAAGACATTCGAATGGGTCCCATTTCCAGTTTACCACAGAGATTGCAAAGCCGCAATCTCTGCAGGAAAGTGTCAAAACGCCCTGCCTGAAAAAAGCATTTCCGCAGGAGAAAATGACCCAGATGAGGCCGACCAAAGCCATTTCCTTGGTTCCTAAGCAAAAATCTCAAAAACAGCCAAGGGATATAAGGTTGCAGATAGAAAGGGTGGCATAAAATATTCTATTCAGCTGGAAGATGAAGGATTTGAGATGCGTTAGGCCACTCACCAAGTTCGGACAGATATTCTTCACTGATAGATGATCTGAACTGTCCCCCCAAAAATTGAGTTTCAGAGTTACGGAAAAAGACTCACTTGCAGAGTGAAAGGTATGATACAAGATTACTTCACAAGAATTTATCTTCAGTTCCTCCTGGAGAGACACCTCCTGTTTCTCCCATTGGTAGCCAAGAGGATCAGAGTGGCATATCCAATTCATATAATATAACAGAACTTAAATGTTTCAGTGAAATCTGATTTTAAGGAATAAGTAGGGGCTACTTACTCCTTAGTAAGGAATAATTGGGGGAAGGGGTAGGAATAAAATTAATGCTAATTGACTACTATGTGTTAGAAAGTGGGGTGTTAGGTGATAAATACATAGAAAATCAGTGGTTTCCCCTGATAAAGACATCTAATATTAAAATGTCTTGGAAATTTTTGTATATAATTTCAGGAGCTTTTTATTAGCACGAAACACGACTGTGTACCCACTCAGATTTCCCCCCCTCCTCATTTAAATGTGAAGGGCAAAGCTGTCCTTCCCTACATAAATTGGAATGAATCATCAACCAGATAAACAGAAAACCTGTGAAGAAATTTTTTATAAGTCATAGGTTGGCATTAAGTGCCAGCTTTAAAAGCAGCAGGAGGAGCTGACTCATATTTTTCAATAATTTTTGCAAGGGGATAAATTGAAACGCTCAAAATTTTTGGAACGGTATTGGGTAGGAACTAAGTAAAAAGAAAAATTAGCTGAGGTTTTATATCTAGCAAGATTTTATATATCCAACAACAGGTTCATACATTAGATTCAACTCCATTTACCATGTAGCCCCTTGAAAAATCGAACACGATAGTAAGAATTTTCTGTGTTGAACTAGAGGAAGAATATGATAGAAGAATTAACAGTTACTTGGAAATATAATAGTTTCCAGACAGTTTGAAGAGATCAACTCTGTTTGAAGAAATCAAATGGAACAAAAAAACTTGGTGTTCAGAATGTACGGAACTGAAACATATTAATAAAACATGGTAATCCATCTGAAGAAATTATATTATTTTTGCTTAATGAAAACAGTCGGGATATTTTCATTAAAGTCTTTAATAGATGTGCAAGAATATAAATGATCTTAGCTGTTTAACTGGTTAGGATACCATCTTTTGCACAAATAAAACTGGCCAAAGATCTCAACTAGTTAATTATACAAAACTACAAGAACATATTTACTGTTTTACAATCATTAAATTAGCTAGAGTGTTTTCATTTACATTTCATTTACAGAACTAAGACAATGATATCGTTACCAGCTCCATTTGCAATATATTAAGGATTTTTTTTTAAACCACACATTTAATTACATCCTTCATTTTTTCTTTTTTAATTTATAAAACAAGAACTTTATATAAAAAAATTTCCCCTTCATCATGGACAGAACATTATACATTGCACACGAGCAGCAATCGACTTGTAACCAGTTAACTTATTTGGCAACACAGCAACATTGTAAAATGCCTTAAATTGTAAATAAATCAAGGACTTGTTTTTTTTTTTTTTTTTGATGCCTGGGACCAAGTGCATATCTACTCCTGCTTTGATGTTCGGACAGTATACAAAGTTTGGAGCAAAAGTATTCTCCCGTTTTTTGCAAACCCTTTGCTTCCAGAATCTGATGGCACCTGTCAGTCACATGGTCTACAAAAATCAGCTGCTCAGCTGTAAATCGAAGGGGAAGAAAGAGAGAGACACACACACACACAGCAGTGAAGAAAATACTGAATTTGTCACTGAGAAGGAGGGGGGGAGAAGTAGGATACTCATTTTCAAGCTTCGCTTTAAAAGTAGCTTGGTTATTTAAATCCCAAGCACCGGAAGGAAAAACAAAAAAAAATAGTTTTAGCTGAATTATTAAGTGCTGGTTAGAACAGACTGTAAAGAATCTCGCTGAAAAACAGAACAGCCGAGTTTCAAGAACTCGGCCTGGGAGTGCTAACGTTTTGTTATCGTGTATGTGCTTTAATGAGTGGCCAAGCGAAGGGGAGAATCCAAAAAACGAAATTTAACCAATGGTTTTTGGCCGGATTTAACCACCTTTCAAATTTGGCCGTCTTAATCCTAGCATCTTTATGGCTGCAAATGCAAGGAAGGTCTCCTGTTCAGCAGCCAATGCAATTTTATATATATATATATATATCCTGAGAAAGCTAGACCGAGTCGTTTTGTTATCTATCAAGTGATGACATTAATGGGATTTTTTTTCCCTATCTGCCATTATAATGGATCCCGTTATAATGAGTCAATCTGATTTTTTTTTTAAACTTTATTCTCCAAAACTGCAATCGACCCAACAATATTCGGAAAGGGCTACGGTATCAGATTAGCAATATGCGCTCATTCAGTCTGAAATGCACTGAAATTCCAAAAATTGACTAGCAATTATCTCAATGAAACACCCCACAGTTCTCCAAAGAGGAAATAACAGACATTTTTATATCCAGGTAATATTTTTTTTTTAATCTGTGGTCGCCTTTCCCATACACCAAGTTGCTGTTCTGATAGTGTTTCATTTACCAAGACAATCTCTGGGAGAACTAAACATTTCAAAGCTGTCATCTTTAAGTAGGTGTGCTTTATCAGAAAAAAAATAGGTATGTTGATGGATATCCTAGAATTCGTTTTTTTTTCCCAAAATTTTTTTTTAAGGCTAAGATCTATTACATTTCCATTGTTCCTTTTGAATATTGCATTGATAAAAATATTATTCAAAAATCTAGTATACAACATAAATCATTGTAGGCACTGCTCAAGTATTTTCATAAATCCACCATGTGCAAATTTAAATTTTCTGATGAGATTTTGGTAGTATGTATATATATATTTTCTCCCACGTTCAGCATAATCCAGAATGTTTTTAAGATGCTAAATTCTAATTTTTGGAATTGTTATTGCTAAGATTCCTGTCCATTCCGAGACCCATGATTAATATTAGATAGCAGCTGTTAGTTGTAGGTTCCATGTGTAAAATACTTTTTCGTTTTGTTTTCAATAACCAGAAACTTACAGGGTTCATCCAATGTTCCAAAAATGGAATAATTTAATGTAGATTATCCATTTAGGCACTTAAATACTGTACCCAAATTCGTTAACATTGCTAATAAAACGCAACCCCATTTCTATCTATTTAGCAAGTGTGCGTATACGTGTGTGACTACACAGATGTGAATGTACACACACACATACAGACCCACGCACACACTGAGACATGTAAGATAGGTACCACTTGTGAGAAAAGGCATCTAAAGTTAAGCTTCAACACCACAAGCAATTGTATTCTGGATGTTTGACTGTTTTATAGGAGGCTGTTGCATGGAAAAAGTCCGTTAGAAGTGGGTTACTTTCAACGTGATCTGGAATCTCTTCCCCTAGGATGCAACAAACCATCATTGACCCCCCTCGTTGAAGCAGGCACGGAGTGCAGAATCCACGAAGCCAGCCCTGCCAGTTCCCCCGGACTTTTAAGAAGAAAAAAGAAAGAAAGAAAGCCACCCACCCGAATCACATTATCTTGATTTTTCTCAGCGGCCATTTTATCGTTTGGTCTCCATTCAAAACCTTATGGTGACCCCGCCCCAGCCTTGCATGCATATACTGTAGTTCAGGATTAAATGTCCAAGGGCATTCATTATTATTTTTCTCTCTCTCTGTGCCTCTTTCTCATACCGTTTCCTCGGTTGATAGCATCAATGGATTAATATATTCAAATCCTTCAAACTCCGACTGGTCTATTCTTTTTATTACATCTCTGAGGACAGGAAGAAGAAGAAGAAGGATTAACGCTCGTCGGTAATGTCTTATCGAAGGGCTGCAAACTGAATGGGCAAAGCAGGGTCAAAATGAACAGGGGGAAAAAATATCAAGTTTTCTTTGCAACAACCAACGTAAGTCAAGGACTATTTGTAAAACTCAGGAAGTCCAGAGAGAGAGGCATGTTAGGAAAAAGCGACAATTCCCAAAAACAAAGAATAGGAGCTCAATCTTTACAGTTAATGATAAGCACAACTTGCATCTGACAAAAATGCAAAATTGTATTCCTCACATCCTTCACGGAAAAAAACCCTTCCAATTCTTTTACAAACCCTCAAATTCTCTCCGTTCTAGAGTTTGGACCTGGCGTACTATATTTAAACAGGCAGGGGATCGGGGAGAATGTTTTGCAGAAGACACGGCAAGCAACCCAGGACTTCGCAATGGCAAAACAAATTTCCTGCCAATTTTCCCGGGGGGGGGGGGGGGCGGGAAATAAAGTCCTAACCAGAAGAATTCTTCCATTAACAGAATAAGAATGGTGTCCGTCCCTTCGCGGAAAATATTTAAGGTGGACAGCAATCTACGGTGGTGAATCAATCCTGCATTGGGAAAAGTTGGGATTAGAACAGTTACAGGAACTGGTCATGTTTAAGTTTAATGAGAAGAAGGACCAGGGGAGACAGGATAGCAGTCTTCCAATATCTCAGGGGCTGCCCCAAAGAAGAAGGAGTCAAGCTATTCTCCAAAGCACCTGAGGGCAGGACAAGAAGCAACGGGTGGAAACTAATCGAGGAGAGAAGCAACTTAGAACTAAGGAGGAATTTCCTGACAGTTAGAACAATTGATCAGTGGAACAACTTGCCTCCAGAAGTTGTGAATGCTCCAACACTGGAAGTTTTTAAGACGATGTTGGATAACCATTTGTCTGAAGTGGGGTAGGGTTTCCTGCCTAAGCAGGGGGTTGGACTAGAAGACCTTCAAGGGCCCTTCCAACTCTGTTATTCTATTCTATTCTATTCTATTCTATTCTATTCTATTCTATTCTATTCTATTCTATTCTATTCTATTCCCATGTGCTGGCTAGGGATTCTGGGAGTTAAAGTCCTCGCAGTTTAAAAGTTGCTAAGATTGAGAAATACCGCACCATATAACCACAATGTTCTTTCCCCTTCTTTGATTTGAGGCTAAACAATGACACTTACTCATCATCTGGAGTTAACTGCACAGGTTCACTGGTGAACTGGGTATCAAAGTTATCCAAGCCATAATCATCCGTGATCTGAGGCTGAAACGGTGGGGTGGCCTGCTTCTTTTCCAGCTGAGTTGAGAGCGGGGGGTGGGGGGAGAGAGAGAAAAGAGGAGGTGATGTACAGTTTAAAAGACACTAAATTCACCACCACCCCCGTTAGTTGACCGCCATGTGATCAACAAGAGGCATTTCCAAGGCCAAGATTGGGCGTTTTCTATGTTGTCTTTTGGATCAAGATGGAGGATGAGCCAGAAACAGTCTGTGTCTCTCAAAGAGTGACTCAAAATGAAGAATTACCATACTTTTTGGAGTTTAAGATACATTTCCCTCCCCCCCAAAAAGTGGGTGAAAATTGCAGTGTGTCTTATATACGAATGTTGTCGAAGCCCCGCCCACCCGCCAGCCCCCATCCTTCGGCCATTTTCGGCCTCCGCACACCCCATTTTAGACCTGTTCCAGGCTGCGGGGATCGCCCCAGCACATTGCCGCCAATCACTGCCCCTGTGCGTCGCATTTTTGGCCTCCATGCATCACATTTTCAGCCAGTTCCAGGCAGCGGGGATCGGCGGTGATCCCAGCCCCCTGGAACTGGCCAAATATGTGACATGTGGAGGCCAAAAATGGGGCATGCGGAGACCGAAAACACGACACGTGGAGGATGAAAACATGACACAGAGAGGTGGTGATCGGTGGCGATGTGCTGTAGCGATCCCCACATCCTGGAACAGGTCTAAAACAGAGTGCGCGAAGGTCAAAAACATGACGCGTGGAGGTGGTGATGGGCTCTGGTGATCCCCACAGCCTGGAACAGCTGATTGGCATATTCCGGGAGGCCAATCCAACTGCCAATCAGCTGTTTGTGCTAAATCAGGCTGCAATAATGTGCTGAAATTAAGCAGGTTGTTTGCTGTAAGGATGCTAGCCAGATGATTACTGATGGATGCTGACAGGCAGAGGCAGAATTTTTTTTTTCTCGTTTTCTTCCCCAAAAACTAACGCGCAGAGCATTTTATACTCTGAAAAATACGGTAAACTGCTCAAAAGAGAATTTTGATATCTCATAGTGTTGGGGTTTATACCTTCCTTTTTTTTTTTTACCTGTGACACATTTTGAGTAAGTTTTAAAAAATGTTTCCGTCATTCTGAAAGAGAACGGGTTCCCTTAAGTATGATCACGCATAGTCTTCCCCGTGTAGGCTTTTTTTTTTTTGCAAATTTGGTTCACGTCTTTAGAGCTGCATCCGTGAAGTCGAAAAAAGTGATGGTGAATCAATCGTGGGTTTTTTTTTTTTTTTTTAAGGAGGATCGAAACTGGTTTGTGCAGGCTTTAGAACTAAGGCTGTAAATCTGCCAATGCCGGTGTGTAATTTGAGCAAGCGACAAAGTCTCCGTGACCGCTTGTCATTTAGCACCTGCTGACTCTGTCTGTCTCCGAGGGGGCCAGTGGCTGTCCTGTTTTACCCTTGAAATACAGTGACAGATTCGGGGGTCATCCAAGGAATTCCCCAGCTGAGGGAGGATCTGTAACCATGGGTTTCTTCTAAGCCTATCTAGGCACATGACATTGGCTCCTTGTTGACCTCCTTCTGTCAAAACTGGCTTCGAAAGAGGGCAGGGGAATTCGGATCCTTCTTATTCTTGGACTCAATACAAGCAAACACATCAAGTCAGGAACAAATAGCTTAACAATGGCTTGATGTCACATCTCAGGACACAATCATTCTGATTCTGCACCAACTCAGATCTTGTTGACAAGTTGTCTTAGAAGGTCAGGCGCCATCCCAAAGCTGATCTGAGGAGAGGATGGAAGGGCAGGGAATAAAGGAAGGAGAAGTAGGTTTGTCTCATGTGGGAGCTGGTTGTATGGATATGCAAAGATTTAGGTTGGTTTGTGGTGCATCTAATTGAGCTACAATAATGATAAAACGAGACTGGCCATTCTATATTATGGTGTACTGTATGATGGTTTGTTCGAAATGGCCACTGTAAACCTGATAAAGAATGATGTCTGAACCTTTCAATCTGTAGTTCCTCACACACCAATGGTTCTAATAGTTACACAATTTAATATTTAATTTCTAATCGTTACACTTGGTCACCACGATGTAAAAAAGATGTGGAGACTCGAGAAAGGGTGCAGAGAAGAGCAACAAAGATGATTAGGGGACTGGAGGCTAAAACATATGAAGAACGGTTGCATGTCTAGTTTAATGAAAAGAAGGACTAGGGGTGACATGATAGCAGTCTTCCGATATCTCAGGGGCTGCCCCAAAGAAGAGGGAGTCAAGCTATTTTCCAAAGCACCTGAGGGTAGAATAAGAAGCAACGGGTGGAAACTGATCAAGGAGAGAAACAACTTAGAACTAAGGAGGAATTTCCTGACAGTGAGAACAATTAATCTGTGGAACTGCTTGTCTCCAGAAGTTGTGAATGCTCCAACACTGGAAGCTTTTAAGAAGAGATTGGACAACCATTTGTCTGAAGTAGTATAGGCTTTCCTGCCTAAGCAGGGGTTGGACTAGAAGACCTCCAAGGTCCCTTCCAACTCTGTTATTCTACTCTATTCTATCTCTTGCTTCTTGATGTTCTCACACAAATGATGTAAACCATGTTCAGACAGCATCAGAAGTGATGGTATTATGATACACGTGACATTACTTGCCCCTCCCATTAAGCCACACGCCCCTTAGCAGTTGCAAAAAGAACGGCTCAGACACACAGGCACAAAACCGAAAGGAGGGGGGGGGAAAAAGTTAAATGCTTTACCAGATCCCAGTCTATGCTGCGAAAAAATGTGTGTGACTTGATTTCAGAAAACCCCGTTTGGGGTTGGCATCCGAGCCTCTCTTTGGGATCCTAGGAGGAAGGATAAAATTAATTTTCCCACGATTGTATTAAACCACAGGTTTGTGAGGCCGAAGTCTGAAGACAAGATTCTTTAAAAAAACTATAAAATAAATCACTAAGTTCATCTAGCAACTCTGTCTCCCTATTTTTCTTTTTTTTTTTCCACTTTACAAGTTACAGAATAGAATATATAAGAATTCTAGTTAGTGGTGAAATTTGAACTGGCTTACTACCGGTTTGGCAGCCGTGCCTGCGCGCTGCGCATCAAATGCGAGCTGCGTGCATGCGCACTGCGTGACAAAAAGAGGCTTGGGAAGATAAGTAGAATTGTGGGGGGGGATCAGTTGTGACACACGATCGTGGGAACCTTTTAAAAAACTTTAAAAGCATTTTTTACTACTGGTTCAGGCAAATAGGTAGTAAAAAATGCCTAAAATGTAAAAATAAAAGTTCTGATGATCAGCTGAGTGACGCACAATCATCAGGGGTGTCACTCAGCTGATTGTTGGAACTTTTTTAAAAAACATTTTTTACTACCAGTTCGGGCAAACTGGCCCGAACCGGTAGCATTTCACCCCTGCTCTTAATGTATTTTGCCCTGGTTTGAAAACTGTTCAAAACAAGGTTTAATGAATAAACCACAAGGATAACAGAAAGCACCGAGAGCCAAAAAGTGCTTTTGTGCTTAATGGGTGGGAAAAAAAAAACCCGACAAAATATTGTAGACCTACCTTATTTAAAAACCCTTTCAAAACATGAGAGGCCTTAACAGAAAGGAATCTTGGAATTCGGATTGGTTTTTCAAGGATAACTGTTAAAAGAAGTTTTGGAAAGAGAACATATTATACTCCCCAATACATCAGTATAGTAATCATTTTAAGTCTGTGTTAAAATGCAACACAATTTCCCCTCCACCCCTGTTTGACAGACTATTAAATGGAGCGTTTTGCCTGTTTATATTATATTATATATTTGGAGTAATATATTATATTACTCCAAATGCCACCATTTATGTCAATTGCATAATTACTCAAATTTTGGACATTGACACAGATTACGTAAATTCAGATTTAATGGACATTTGGATTTAATGGACAGTGAGATTTTACTGTATATTAAAACTTGTACTAACATGGATCACATAGATGCATTAATTGATGAATATGTATCGAAGGAGGCAGGGCTGTCATTGGTAAAGAGAAATTATCCAGATTAAATAAGGAAAGGAGATTGGTGAACTACAGGGGTTTTTTTTTAAATTAAAAGTGGATCAAAAGGGATTCTAGTGTTCTAGACGCATTTAATAAAAGGGGGCCAACCTATTCTCAAGAGCAGAAGTAACCGATGAAAACATATCAAGGAGAGATCCAACGTAGAACTAAGGAATTTCCTGACAGTTAGAACAATTAATCATTAGAAGCTGTGGGTGCTCACGCCGATCAGCTGAAGGCCCGCATGCTCGCAGCACGCATGCTCACACACATGTGTGAGCAGCCAGATGCTTCCAGTCCCCGAGGAGAAATCCGTACTTCTGCATTGGGGGAAGAAGTGTTTATCTCGGACTTTTGAGATGGGAGGGGCCAGAACGAGGGGGCAGCACCAATGAGAATTCTCCCTGCTTGAGCGTCCTCGGTCTCCGGGCAGAGTTCTTTGGGATTTCACCTGAAGGAGGACAATTCTGCTGAGAGATAGAATCAGAGAAAGGGGGAGGGGGAGACTCTGCCTGGAGACTAATGACGCTGCAGAAGGTAGAATCCCCATTGGTCCTCCTCCTTTCTGGACAATCCCAATTCTGAAGTTGGAGGAAGCTACATTTCCAGCTTTCAGATCAGCTCTTCCGCTGACAAAAGGCCAACTTATTGTCGTGTGCGCATGCGTGGAAGAAACCCAAAAGAGGAACAGATGATGCCATGCGTGCCAGGCGACATGGCTCTGCGTGCCGCTTCGGGCACATATGCCATAGGTTCACCCTCGTGGATATAGGGTCTCCTACCTGAGCAAGGGGTTGGACTAAAAAACCTCCAAGGTCCCTCCCAACTCAGTTATTCAGTTATTCCTGTCATTAATAAGTGTAAAACTGCTGGTGCATTCAGATAAGGCATCCAATAATGTCAAGAAGGGTATTTAAAATGTGATGTAGTCTTGTAAATTCAAATAAAAAAAAAAAAAGCAGCCCTAACAAGAATGCCTTTTAAATAACATCAGCTAGAATTTCAACAGGACGTGCTTCCTAGAGTATGGACATCTGAAGCTTTTGATAAATCATTCAGGGTTTCGTCAGCGGAATGTCAAAGCACATCAAAGTAGGAGGCTCCCTTTGAAGCCTAGGCAGAACCCAAAAAACTAAACCTCAACCGGGCACCTCTCTTAATTAGTGGGGGCTGTGCCAAGATTAGCATGTTAACTGTAGTTCTGAAGTAACCACAACTTTGTGGGCTCTCGGTCCACTCCTTGGCGCAATTCGTAATGCCAACTCTACTCAGAGCGATCCTTTTGGAAATTAGCAAAACGTAGAGAAAAGGATGCCCTGAATAACCTTCCCTATGAAATATAGAAATCCTCAAGTGCTAAATAAGGAATATTCAGTATTAAAAAAATCAGTAGCTGGTGTGTAAAAGGTGAAGTCTTGACAGCAGACGAGTCTTGGCTTCAATAAGGCCATTCTCTATCTGTCCCACAATTTCATTTCAATGAGCATTAGGTAAGCCAGCTGGGTACGTGATTTTGGCCCAATTCAGGATCTTTTAACAACCGTATAAGAGATGGAGTTTTAGAAGAGAATATTTCTATTCAAGGTTGAATTGTGGCATCTTTGGGACTCTCTGAGCTTGGTGGGGTTTTTGCAGATGTTTCATTACCCAATACCATATTTTTCGGAGTATAAGACGCACCTTCCCCCACCCTTAAAAGGGAGTGAAAATTTGGGTGCGTCTTATACACCGAATGTAGCCCCACGCACTGGCCCCCACCCTTTGCCCGCTGACTCCCAGCAATTCACCTCCTTGCAGCAAGCAGCAAGAGGAAACAGCCCATTTCAGCTTCAGCACAGCCTAATTAGCACAAGTTGATTGTTGGGATCGGCCTCCCGACTCTCAGCTGTTTCAGGCGGCAGGGATTGCCATGGCCTATTGCTGCGCGGGATTCTGCTGCTTGCTGCAAAAGGAGGTAAATTGCTGGGAGCAGATTTTTTTTTTCTCCCCCTTGTGCTAATCCAGCTATGCTGAAAACGAAACTGAAAGTAAAGCAGGCTATTTGCTGTTTGCTGCAAGGAGGCAAAATTGCTAGGAGGCAGAGGAAGATTTCTTTTTCTCGTTTTCCTCACCAAAAAAGGTCTTATAGTCCGGAGCGTCTTATACTCCGAAAAATACGGTAGCTTAATATCATCAATGCTAGCTGATGAAAGAAAATTTAGTCTGGCAAATTATGTATCACTGAACTTGCCTAGCACTGATGATGTTATGTAGTTGGGTGATGAAATATTTGCAACAAAACAACCAAGCTCACAGAGCCCCAAGGACTCCACAGGTTTATTCTCACAAATGAAGGCATACATACATACATACACACACACGTCTTAAGATAATGTTGCAGGATCAAATCTGGGTTGGAAACCGGGAGCAGAGGGTTAATCTTCTGAGATTTCGGACTCGTGCTGGAGCCCATTCCCACTAAATAGACTAAACCTCTAATCCCAGTGACCAATCCAGATTGGATCCTACCATTTTTATTCTGCTCTTGAGTGAAATTTTACTCTGAATCTAAACACTCTAGCAGGTGTGGGGTACTAATCCGTCAGTCTCGTTACATAAAAAAAAAAATACCTTGGAAGAGGTAATCTTCAGTGTTCATATCTGGATTGTCGGTAATAATATCAAAAGGAGATCGTCCTGCCATCATTTCAAACATGAGGACACCAAGGGCCCACCAATCCACACTGAATCCTGAAAAAAAAAAAGAAATTGTTAGAAAAACATGTTTTCAATAAAAGATTTCAGGTTACGGAGCTGACTGTTACTACTTTAATATACAGAACAGCACTTAAGGATTAGAGTCATTAATTGAGATGGATGGCTACAGGAAAGAGAGGGAGGGAGGGAGGGAGGAAGGAAAGGAAAGGAAAGGGAAGGGAAGGGAAGGGAAGGGAAGGGAAGGGAAGGGAAGGGAAGGGAAGGGAAGGGAAGGGAAGGGAAGGAAAGGAAAGGAAAGGAAAGGAAAGGAAAGGAAAGGAAAGGAAAGGAAAGGAAAGCAAAGGAAAGGAAAGGAAAGGAAAGGAAAGGAAAGGAAAGGAAGGAGAAAGAAAGAGATAGATAGATGGATAGATAGATAGATAGATAGATAGATAGATAGATAGATAGATAGATAGATAGATAGATACCCTATTTCCCAGAAAATAAGACATCCCCTGATAATAAGCCCAATTGGGCTTTTGAGTGCATGCGCTAAAATAATCCTCCCCCCAAAAATATTTAAACACAGAGCTGGAAATCAGGTAAGATGATAAGAGCCCCCTCTTGCTCCACACGCCCCAAAATATATATTAAGACCTCCCTGAAAATAAGGCCAAGCGCTTATTTCGTCTTATTGCCCCCACAAACTGGGTCCTCAGTTGACCTACCTTAGAAAGGATGGAAGGCTGAGTCAACCTTGAGCCTGGGGAGATTCGAACTTACAGTAATTGCAGACAGCTGGTGTTAATTACAATGCTTTTAGTCTGCTGAGCTATCCAGGCCCGTTGATCAGCCTTCCAAAATTCATTATCTGAGGTTCCCTCAAAAACTGATTTAGAGCTGCCTTCAAGCCTACGAATACTTGACCACTTCAATCACGAAGTATGGAGGCAGGCCAGTTTCTCCATCCTTCTCCATTTTGAACATGGCTCCACTCTTTTCTGCTCGAGAACATAATAAGGAACCCAAAGATGCTTCCGTTGGGTCTCGCCTCTGCTTCACGGCGTAAAGACATTTAACACAAACACATAGCGCATCTGTAATCGCTCCGGATGAGAAGACTTTGCGGTCTCTACATCATTACACGCTCTAGATAGCAACTCACCGTATTCTTCTCCTCGGAGAATCTCCGGAGCGATGTAATTTGGCGTTCCACAGAAAGTGCTCGTCGTGTCGCCGGGGCCCAATCCTTCCTGCAAAAATGAAACGATTGAAGCGGGGCAATGAAAGAGGAAAAAAAAAACGGTTTTGCGGGAGTTTAGATGAACAGAGTTGGAAGGGATCTTGGAGGCCATCTAGTCCAACCCCCCCCCACCCAAGCAGGAGACCCTACACCATTTCTGACAAATGGCAGTCCCAACTCCTCTTGAAAGCCTCCAGTGATGACGCGCCCACAACTTTGGAAGGCAACTTCTGTTCCATGGGTTGATGGTTCTCACTGTCAGAAAATTTCTCCTTATTTCCAGGTTGAATGGAAATGGTCAGTTTCCATCCATTGTTCCTTGTCTGGCCTACAGGTGCTTTGGAAAATAGCTTGAGCCCCTTCCTCCTCTCTGGGGCAGCCCCTCAGATATTGGAAGATGCTCTCCTGTCTCCCTTGGTCCTTCTCTTCACTAGACTAGCCAGGCCCAGTTCCTGCAACCATTCATCGTATGTTTTAGCCTCCAGTCCCCTCATCATCCTGGTTGCTCTTCTCTGCACTCTTTCTAGAGTCTCCACCTCTTTTTTTATAGTGTGGTGACCAAAACTGGATGCAGGACTCTAGGTGTGGCCTTACTAAGGGCTTTATAAAGTGGTGTTAGTACCTCCCTCGATCCTGATTGATTGAATCTTGACTTCCCCTTCAGACCAACAGAGGACACCCCAAAGTTGGGCAAAATGTACCCCTTTCAGGGTTTCAAAATACACCCCTTGTGCCTTCAATTCACCTTAGGCAGGCTTCATTAAGGTCATAAATCAAGGACTATCTGTAGAGTAAAAATACAGTTGCAGGACAAATTGTTCTTGAGGCTCTGAATATCCTTTTTTTTTTTTTTTTTTGGTCTTTTAAGTGATATACAGGTGGTTCTCGACTTACAACTGTTCTTTTAGTGACCGTTCAAAGTTACGACAGCACTGAAAAAAGTGACTTGCGACCGTTTTTCACACTTACGACCGTTGCGGCATCCCCATGGTCAGGTGATCAAAATTCGGACGCTTGGCTCCTATTTATGACGGTCGCAGCTTCCCGGAGAGTCACACGATCCCCTTTTTGCGACCTTCTGACAAGCAAAGTCAATGGGGAAGCCGGGTTCATTTTATAACGTTGTGATTAGCTTAACAAGTGCAGTGGTACGACTTAACCACGGTGTCAAGGAATTTCGTAAAAGGAGGGCAAAAGTTCACTTAACAACTCTCTCTCTCGCTGAGCAACGTAAATTTTGGGCACGGTTGCGGTCGTAAGTCGAGGACTACCTGTGTAGGCCTTACACTTGTGTAGCTTGTACGATGTAAGGCCTATAAGCTATGGGCCCTCTCTGTTCTCATCAATAGTTCTAGATACTTTCTTCCTCTCTGGGCCAATTTTCTTTTCTTGGTCTTTCACCCCGCTCTAAAGAACAGAGGAATCTCTCCCTGATCTGTGGCTCCCCAACACAAGATCCCTTTCAAGACCAAGGTGAAAAATCTCTTCAGGGATGGGAAAGGCTCTTTTGATCTCAGCAAAGGAAGGGAGACACGTTTTCAGCCTGGGCCGGCTGCACAATTGGGTTCCGATTCTTAGGGAGGCCGATCCACAGACTGGACTTACCTTACACATGCCGTAATCTGTTAGCTTGATGTGGCCCTCCGTATCCAGGAGAACATTATCCAGTTTTAAATCTCTGTAGATGATGCCTCTCTCGTGGAGGAAGTTGAGAGCAATGCAGATTTCAGCAGCGTAAAACCTGAAAGGAAAATGTAATTTCGCTCCTTAGCTGGGCCGTTTAACAGTTGCTATTCATTTCATTTATTTCCAAGCTTTCAACGCTCCCACATATCACCCGCCTTCCCTGGAGGGCATGCATAACTTTGCAAATACCCTCACGCCTTCTAGTCCAGCTACACTACAGATGTTCTCCAAGGGCAGTGGTACCTCGGTACTCATCATTAATTACCGTATTTTTTGGAGTATAAGATGCACCTTTTTCCCCCAAAAAAGAGGGTGAAAATCTGGGTGCGTCTTATATTCCGAATGTAGCCCCACCCAGCTTCTCAAACGGAGGTTTCAGAGGCTGAAAAAAGCATCAGAAATGAAGATTCAAAAAAAAAAAAAAGCCTCCAAAACAGAGCTTTAGAAAAAAAGCCTCCAAATAGAGCTTCAGAAAAAAAAGCCTCAGAAACAGAGCTTCAGAGGCTTTTTTTCTGAAGCTCTGTTTTGGAGGCTTTCAGAGGCAGAAAAAAAGGAAAGCACAGAGCTCACAACCAAGGAACCTGTTGCTTAAATTCACCTCTGGGAACAGCGGATCGGGGGTATTCCGGGAGGCCGATCCACCAGCCAATCAGCTTTTTTCTTATTTTCCTCCCCAAAAACTAAGGTCCGTCTTATACTCCGAAAAATACGGTAGTTCCGGGAAGCGTGATGAGTACCAAAAATGCTGAGTACCGAACAAATTTTTTCTCGTAAGGCAGCCGACAGCAACAAGTTCTAGTTTGTGTGTTGAGTACCAAACAAACGATGATTATTGGGGCAAAATTTTCATCTCAAAATGCACCAAGTACCAAATTCAATGAGCTTCAAAGCAGTTGAGAGCTAAGGTGTAGCAAACCTGCCTCATTTCTTTATCCCTAGTGTGAGATAGCATGTTTGGGTAATAGCTAGCTCTCAGTTTAAAACACGACATGGTAATCTCTTGGTATCTTCTTATACACAAGCCTATATACGCTAAGAAACTTCTTCAGGTGCCCTCATAAGCAATAACTTGGCTGTGTTTACAACAAATAGAGGTCAACATGCTGCAGCAAAGAATAGCATCTTAGATAAAGGCTGTGAGAAAAAGTAGCAAGGGGACGAACGGCTGCAATCTTGCCTCTGCAATGGAGAGATTAGCAAAAAAAAAAAAGAAAGAGAGAGAGAGAGAGAGAGAGAGAGAGAGAGAGAGAGGAGAGAGAACCTAAGGAAATTATAAATTGTTTTGGTGGGCATTCACACACTTTTAGTAGAGCTGGAGAGAGACAGAGAGGGAGGGAGGGAGAGAGAAGATTGGGGGGAGGGAGGGAGGAAGGAAGGAAGGAAGGGTGTTATTGTATTATGGAAAGGAAGGAAGGAAGGGAGGGAGGGAGGGAGGGTGTTATTGTATTATAGGAAGGAAGGAAGGAAGAGTGTTATTGTATTATGGAAAGGAAGAAAGAAAGAAAAGAAGGAAGGAAGGAAGGAAGGAAGGAAGGAAGGAAGGAAGGAAGGGAGGGAGGGAGGGAGGGAGGGAGGGAGGGAGGGAGTGAGTTATTGTATTATGGGAAGGAAGGAAGGAAGGAAGGAAGAGTGTTATTGTATTATGGAAAGGAAGAAAGAAAGAAAAGAAGGAAGGAAGGAAGGAAGGAAGGAAGGAAGGAAAGGAGGGTGTTATTGTATTATGGAAAGAAAGAAAGAAAGAAAAGAAAGAAAGAAAGATAGGAAAGAAGGAAGGAAGGAAAGGAGGGTGTTATTGTATTATGGAAAGAAAGAAAGATAGAAAGAAAGATAGGAAGGAAGAAAGGAAGAGTGTTATTGTATTATGGAAAGGAAGAAAGAAAGAAAGAAAGAAAGAAAGAAAGAAAGAAAGAAAGAAAGAAAGAAAGAAAGAAAGAAAGAAAGAAAGAAAGAAAGAAAGAAAGAAAGAGAAAGAATCACACTACCTTGCGTGTTCCTCTGGCAGCTTCCTCTGCCGTTGCATATGAAACATGAGGTCACCCCCATTCACATATTCTATAACAAGAAACAACCTGAAAATAGAACACACAACTTCTGTTAGTCAGCAGATTGCCTGCAGAGTGAGGGTGGGAGCGAACAGACAAAATATTGCGTCGCTGCTAACACGCTGTAATCCTCCTTGTGTGTACTTCCTAATGAATCTTGTGTGTACTTCCTAATGTTTTGCTTCTCATCCAAGGAGCCTCTTTGGTTCTGACGGAAGTTCCGACGGACTGATCCATTCCCCACCCTTCAGTCAGAACCGAAGAAGCTTCTTGGACGAGAAGCGAAAACATCTTCGAGGGAAAAAAAACCAAGGAAATCCAGTTGCCTCTTGAAAAAGCATTGCCTTTGATCATCTGTTCTCTCCTGCTCAGTTTGAATCTTTGTCGACGGTTTATTGGAAAGGTGGAGATTTCCCCTCCAAATTATATTACTTTTGAAAGTATTTTGGCAGCATAAAATGTTGTGACATCGGAAACGCCCCAAAGATCAACCCCAAGTTGAAAAGGAGGATCGTCGAAACTTCAGAAATTCCAAATCAAGTTTACCAGGTACTCTTTAGCTCTTTAACTCAGACCAATCTTGAGGCTGTTTATAAATTAGCCATTTAGGGAAGGATTTTCTAAGCTTCAGAATTTATACCAGGTGTCAGCAACCCCGTGGCTCTGGAGCTGCATGTGGCTCTTTCAACCCTCTGCAGTGGCTCCCTATCACAATTTTGAGAGGAGCTTCTGGTTGGGGGGGGGGGGAAGCACAGTGCGCCAGGAGGAGACTCTATGGCAAGGGGCGGGTTTTCTGGTTAGCTCCACAATTGATAGGACTTTTGGTTAGGACAGGTAGAGGAAAAAGGACACCGCACCAGGAGAAGACTCTATGGTGGGGGAACTGGACTTCCGGTCAGCTCCAGAATTGAATGGTGGGGGGGGGAGGGGGTTCCAATTACGATCTTTGTGGCTCGTTGAGGGTTTAAGGTTGCTGACATCTATACGATGTGAGATAACTAAAGACATTCCGATATTTTCTTTTAATTAACAAGAAACGTCGTTTGGGATGTTTTGATGACATGGTTTTTTAAAAAACAAACAAATCCTGAAGTTTTCAGCTAGCGCGGGCAAGAGGGAAAAAATCCATTAGAGAGAGAGAGAGAGAGAGGGAGAGGGTGGGAAAGCAGCTAAATTTACTACAGCTCCTAAAAGAGCCAAAATTGTTCCTCTGTCTAGAGGATGCTACCCTGATGTAATAGAAGTCCCCATTAATAAATAAACACTCTCACACGGCATGCCAGTGCAGCCTCTAAAAGAGAAATAACTAAGAGCCTTTTAATTGTCTGCATTGCTGGCCACTTTGGTGATTTGTTAAATGTGCACAATGGGTTTTAAAGCCTTTGTTTTGGGATCAACAGATCAATCAAGTTACTGCTCGCCTCCCTCCCTCCCTCCCTCCGGCTGGAAGGAGGAACTCTTAACTGCGGTTCTAAATGTCCCCCTTCTCTTTTCTGGCTACTTCTAGGGTGCTTTTGCTCCTTAATTGGGAGGTCTAGTTCAGTGGTCACCAACTGGTGGTCTGAGCGAAAATGTTGGTGGTCCACAGAAAAATTATTTTGCATTTTTTATATTGCATTAAATCAGGGGTCCTACAACTACGACCCCTGGGACAGATACGTGGAATGAACATTTGTGTTGCTGCAGAGAGTCTCCCCCTCCGGGGTCTTTTTGTGTGGGTCGGAGGGGGGCAGAAATTCTGACTTGGGGGTCTGCTTCAGCCTCCTGGTGCAGGGCTTTGGGCGAAGGCTGGAGGGAAGCACCGCTGGTGGTGAAGAGCCGGAGGAGAGCCGGAGAGCCTCGTTCCAGTGGGGCTGCATCATGGCCTGGAAGTGCCAGGCCTTGCATTCCCGCAGGTCTTCCCTCTGCTTGGAAAGCCTATGCTCCTAGTCCTCAGTGAGATGCTTCTGCTGAGCCTCCTTCTTGGCCAGATCCAATATGAACTGAGATGTTTTGTCAACTCTTTCTCACAGAGGCTGCTTAGCGCCAACAACTGCTTCCTATTGGGGCACTAAGGAGCCCAAGCGGGCAGGCGAGGAGTGGCTGGGAGGGGAGGGGCGAGTAAAGGCTGTCGAGGTGCCCCTCGACACGAGTGACATCAAGTTGGCCATGCCCACCCAGTCACATAACCACCTAGCTATGCCCACCCAGCCAGTCATTAGGCAGATCGTATTAGTGGTTTGCGAGATTTAAAATTATGAATTTAGTGGTCCCTGAAATCCAAAAGGTTGGGGACCCCTGGCCGAGTTGACCTTGACTGATTATCACCAAGAAAAGGAGGATCAGACAGGGTTAATACTTGGAATGGAAGACCACCGAAAACTAAGCCTGACCTGAAAGGGATCTTCTCAACTCTCATAAATAGGACTAATTCAGTGTGGGCTCTTCTCGCAAGAGAAGAACATATAGAATAGAATAGAATTTTTATTGGCCAAGTGTGATTGGGCACACAAGGAATTTGTCTCTGGTGCATACGCTCTCGGTGTACATAAAAGAAAAGATACGTTCATCAAGAATCATAAGGTACAACACTTAATGATAGTCATAGGTTACAAATAAATTGTAAGGATACCAGTCATACAGTCATCAGTGGGTGGATGGGCCCCTTGGTGTGTTTCATTACCTAACCAGGTAAGATTATCAGTGATGAAGTTACCTAGTTGGATAATGAAACATCTGGAAGAAGGCAACCAAGATCAGTGAGCACTGAGGACCCCATAGTTCAACCCTACAAAGAACCTAGAACAGGGGTCTCCAACTTTAGCAACTTTAAGACTTGTGGACTTCAACTCCCAGAATTCCTCAGCCGGCCAAGTTGAAATCCGCAAGTCTTAAAGTTGCCAAGGTTGGAGACTCTTGGCGTAGAAGACACTATGCACGAAGTCGTTCATATAACCCTTCCTCCAAAGCGACTGAGAGCAGTAGCTCATTCTTGGATCATCTCCAGGACAGCCAGAAGCTCTGAAAGATGATATCATACCAGACATAAGCATTGTTTTCCAGAAGAAGAAAAAAAAAACATGACCCCACATCAAAGATCACAGATTCTCTTTGGACCTACCAGCCTTCCTGACCAGGAATAACTCATGACTCGGTCAGTTCACTAACAAATGAAATGTTTCCCAACCTGGGACCTTCACATCATGTCAAAAACAGAAGCACATGCCTTGTTCAGAGGCTTCCGGGCCCCAACACGCATGTCCATTAAGATCCAGGCAAACAGTATTTCAGTTTTTTTTTTTTTTTAAATAAGAGGATCTGCTTACTTACCGACTTGTCGTTTGAAAACAGGAATGTAAGCCAACTAGAAAAGGGTTATTGGACGCCTGTTCAAACACATGCTTTTCGGTTTGCACCCAATCAATATCCTGAAAGAGAGTAATTGGAGAATCCAAAGGGATGCTATAAAACAAGTTAACACCAAAGGCATTAACATTAACACACACATGCAC
Source organism: Masticophis lateralis (assembly GCA_030761175.1). Lineage (NCBI taxonomy): Eukaryota > Metazoa > Chordata > Lepidosauria > Squamata > Colubridae > Masticophis > Masticophis lateralis. Next base: position 3,407,772 of record JAUDYJ010000016.1, read on the forward strand.
TCAAAAATTTTAATAAACATTCATAAAGTCCAGTCAATAGATTTCTCATTCCTCTTACAATTTTTTTTTTTAAATCTTCCTATTATTTTGTATTTTTTGTCTGGTCAAAATAATAACTGTTTTTATGTTGGGTTTTGGCAAAGGCTGGAAGTTTTAATCATATTAATATAGATTCCCCACCCAGCCCCGTAAGAATTCAGGAAGCTCAACAAGATCAGGCTTGCGATGGGTTGAAGCAGCTTCTTACCTCATCGTCGTGAACTAATTCCTTCTTTACAACTTTCATTGCATAAATTTGATCGTTCTTTTTTAACCGCACTAAAAGAACTTTGGCATAGCTTCCTCGTCCAATGACTCTGATCAGATCGAAATCCTGAAGGCCAAGCCCCTGAGAAATCTTGATTCCATCCATTCCATCAATAACTGGCTTGAGTTCCTGTATGAAGAAGTATGGGAGATAGCACGTTATACATTTCCCCCCCCAAAAAAGCCCTCTTTGCAATCAGAAATCGAACATAGAACATAGAATAATGGGGTTCAAGGGGACCTTGGAGGTCTTCTAGTCCAATCCCTACTCAAGCCTATATTATTCTGAACAAATGATTCTCCATCTCCTGATAACCTCCACTGATGGAGTACCCACAACTTCAGGATGTAAATTGTTCCATTGATTAACTGTTCTCATTATTGGGAAATTTCTCCTTAGTTCCAAGTTGGGTCTTTTCTTTAACGACCTTCCACCTGCTGCTTCTTGTCCTGCCCTCAGGTGTTTCAGAGAATAGGTTGACATCTTCTTCTTGGTGACAGCCCCTCAAGATAGAGGAGATTGACCAACAGTTATAGTGGGAAACTACCCAAAGAATTAGAAACCATTCTTGGAATAGTAATTTGTACTGAAGGCAGAAGCAAAATGGACAACTCTACCAAAGGTGATTTGGGTGAAGGTTTCTTCCCTGGGTCATGGTGTTGAAGATGATTGAGTTCATGATTGAGTTTGGGTACATGTCTATCTTCTAAAGTTCTTGGTACTCTCAGAAGCAAAGTGAACTCTAAGATTGATGGAGAACCTCGGAAGCTAAAACTTGTGCAGAAAGAGACACAACTGCCATTGTGCTGGCACAGCCTAACAGGTCAGCACTTGTGGGGTTCTTGATGCTCTGAGCTAGATTATTATTATCTCTTTTATTCATTAAACATGAAACTCAGTCAACAGAACATTTAAAAATGCGTCACAAATACCACTGACTGGTGCTAATGGTTGATACGGGTTGCTGCCAGCGTCCTAGGGATCAACCAAGTACCTTCTTAAAATATAGGATGTTCCGAGTAGCATCCGAGTTTTTTTGATGATGTTATTGCAAGAAGCCGCAATTTCTTGAAGTGTTTTGTAAAATTCTTGGACATGGTACCAAGCGCCCCGATGACCACGGGTATCACTGTTGCATGTTTCATCCATAGCCGTGTACTTTTGATAGCCAGGTCACGATATTTCGTAATTTTTTCCAGTTCTTTCTCTTTGACTCTGCCATCTCCTGGTACTGCGATGTCAATAAATTGTATGTTTCGGTGTTCGACAACCGTGATATCTGGCGTGTTGTGTTCCAAGTGACCATCCGTTGGTATTCGAAAGCCCCACAAGATCTTCACCGTCTCATATTCGATAAGTTTTTCCACTCTGTGCTCCCGTGACTTTTCGGATACAGGTATGTTGTATTTTTTTACATAATGGCCAATGGACTAATTTAAAATAACTCAATCATGTCTATCTTTGTAATCAAGTTTGCGCGATTTTGCTGCCCTCACATATTAAGCGTGAAACAGTTTCAAGTTTGTTGGTGCAAAGTCAGCAGTTTGGATTGACAGTGGACAATGTCAGTGGATTATTATTATTATTATTATTATTATTATTATCATCATTATTATCATCATTATCATTATCATCATTATTATCATCATCAGAGGTAACATCATCAGCGCTAGCACTGATTATCTCACATACTAATGATGTTACCTAGTATGGTGATGAAACATCTGGAAGAAACAAGGCAGTCCACAGTTCAACTCCGAGCTACAAATATTATCTTCTATAGATCAGCAACTGTAACCACACGACTAAATCTATCGAGGTCTGCTTTCTGTCACCTTCCAAGTAGTGTATAGACATCTGTATAGTTAAATAGGGGTGTGCAAGGGATTCTGTCAGGTTTTCAAAGGGATCTAAATTATGAAACATGTTTTTTTCCCCCATGTTTTCCAGAAATAAACTGATCTTGGAATCCCTTTTGCAAGTTGGCTTCTTCAAACTTGGCAAACCCATTTCAAGAACCACGTAATATGTGGCCGAACGCTTTGCAAAACTCCTACCCTGCCTTCTTAGATATAATTACTTTTCTATAAAAAAAAAAAAATCAATGGGTCTGGCAAAACGAAGCGTCATGAAATGGGAAGCGCGTCGTGAAAATGGAATTCAATACCAGTTCAATACCAACGTCGCCCCCGCCCAATCATGTAATTGTGATACTGAGACCAATAGGATTCATCATTTTCTCGCTTGATTTACAGTTATGACCTTTAAATAATTGAATGTTTCAGTAGCAGAATCTCAGGATGTCCTCCTTCAAAATCATGCTTGATTGCTACTATTAGCTTTATGGTTTCTTATGCTATTAATACTACACAGCTAAAAATAGGAGCTTTTCCATCAGAAAATCAACACACTAGAACCCCTGGCCTGGAGAAATCCACTTTTCTTAGTTTTTAGGTGACTGTTGAAGACCTGTTTCTTTAAAAAAAAAATATTTTCATCACTGAATGCCCTACTCTGTAAGTTTTGGAGTGATGGAGCACCCCGCAACTCCAAGAGGCAAGATATTCCATTGATTAATTGTTCTCATTTTGGGGAAACAAATATAGCGAAGGCAATGACTGGTCGCTACCCTACATACAAATGAAGCCATTCTATTATTTGCTGTATTTTTTGGACTGTAAGATGCACGTTTTTGTCTCCCAAAGGGGAGTGAAAATGTCTGTGCGTCTTACAGACCGAATATTGCTGAAGCCCCACCCACCCACCGGCCGTTTTTTTTTGTTTTTTTTTTTGCCTCTGCACGCCCCCATTTTCAGGCCTTTTTCCAGCCCATTTGTGAGGCTTTTTTCGGCCCATTTTCAAGGCTTTTTTCAGCCTGTTTTCAAAGCTTTTTTTGGCCCATTTTGAGGCTTTTTTGGGCCTTTTTTTTTTTTTTTTTGGAAAATATGGTCTGACAAAAGCCTCAAAAACGGGCTGAAAAAAGCCTCGAAAAAAGGCTGAAAAAAGCCTCAAACGCGGCCAAAAAAAGCCTAGAAGATGGGCAAAAAAAAGCCTTGAAAATGGCCGGAAAAGTCCCCCCAAAAAAGGCCTGAAAATGGGGTGCACAGAAGCCAAAAACTTTTTTGATGTTGATTTCCTCTTCTAAACTTAGGTGCGTCTTATAGTCCGAAAAATACAGTAGTTTTTTTTTAAGACAAATATGATGTCTTTGATCTCACAAGACCCTAAATTAGGGAGTCAACACTCAGCATATTCATTCATAAAGTTTCACTGGCTGAACGAATGACGAATGAGAGGAGACACATATTTTTAGGATCTTGAGGTGGAGCTCGGAGAGTGACTTTCCAGAGATCAAATATTCCCTAGTGCTTGACCCAGGGACAGACAGTACAAATTTTATCCTCAATAAAGGATAAAGAAATTGTTCGTGTGCAATTATGGAATTATCAGAGGTGCCCCTTCGGAGGCAGAAATGATGCCATGAAGCTGGAAGGGAAGGTCAAGCTCGCTCAACAGCCATTCGCAATCAAACCCTTCCAACAATGATCAAGAATCACTTCACGATGGCCCCGATTTTTCTGGGGTCACCTTGAAGTATTGAGGGGAAGTGGGGCTCACCCCCTTTTAGCTTTTCATTCACCTCAACTCTTTCGCTTTCAGCTCATCACGTTAAGAACTTTGCAAGCAAGAATTAGTATTAGTACTGCCTTTTTTTTTTCAAACTATGAATGTACAGCCAATCAAGGGTTTTTTTCAGCGAGACATACTGAGATTCTTTTTTTTCAGAGGAGAAATACAAATATAAAGGAAGAACGGAGAGAATAGGCCAGTGTTGCTCAACCTCATGGACATTATGATGAGGGTAATGCTTGGGAATTCTGGGAGCTGAAGTCCATGTGTTAACAGCTTTGTCTAACGGACCTCTTGCAACTAAATACAGGGTTCGGTTCATGTTGTACTGAAAAACGGAGGCTTACCTCAGAATCATCTTTAATATTATCATGTTTCCGAGTCGAAGAAATATAAGATACTGCAGGAGAAAACATACAAAACAGAACCGTAAAGCAAACGCATCAGCATTTTTTTTATATATATCAAACAGCGGGCAAAGATAAGAGGCTTTACATTTAGCTGGCCAATTTAACCACTCGGTGCCACCTTGTTCAATTGCAATTTTGCCTTATTATAGGGATTTGGGAAGGAAAAACTTTCAAAAACGCATTTTAGTGCACTTATCCAATATTTTTGCAGAATTTATTTCTTCTTCTCTGTGGTGGATGACCGGCTAGGTATCGAAAAATATGTCATTGGGTCACCTTGACTCTGCCCAAGAAAAAAAAAATCTGAGCAGTGTAAAACTAACCAGAGGGCAAAATTCACTTAACGACTATTTTACTTTCACTTAATAACAGAAGTTTTGAGCTTATTTGTGATTGTTAAGTTGAGGAATAGAATAGACTAGACTAGACTAGACTAGACTAGACTAGACTAGACTAGACTAGACTAGACTAGACTAGACTAGACTAGACTAGACTAGAATAGAATAGAATAGAATAGAATAGAATAGAATAGAATAGAATAGAATAGAAGGAGGAAGAGGAGGAGGAGGAGGAGGAGGAGGAGGAGAAGGAGAAAGGGAGAAGGAGAAGCAAAGGAGAATGGAATGGAATAGAAATAGAATAGAGAAAAATGTAGAGTAGAGTAGAGTAGAGTAGAGTAGAGTAGAGTAGAGTAGAGTAGAGTAGAGTAGAGTAGAGTAGAGTAGAGTAGAGTGACTCTGGAGCCTGGGGAGAGCAAAAAACGGTCCTAATGGGCCCACCATGCCAAAAGTGGGAGTAGCAGGGGGGCATGTGTGCATGCACAGGGGGTGGGGCGCATAGAATTATGGGTGTGGGCATGGGTGCACGCAACACCCCCCCCGTGCTCCCCCGCTTTTGGCACGCTATGGCAAAAAGGTTAGCCACCACTGCCCTATACCATTTCAGACAAATGGTTATCCAATCTCTTCTTAAAAACTTCCAGTGTTGGAGCATTTACAACTTCTGGAGGCAAGCAGTTCCACTGATTAATTGTTCTCACTGTCAGGAAATTTCTCCTTAGTTCTAAGTTGCTTCTCTCCTTGATGAGTTTCCACCCGTTGCTTCTTCTCCTGCCCTCAGGGGCTTTGGAGAATAGCTTGACTTCAGCTCTTAGGGATCAAAAAGCCCCACTTAAAGTAAATTTCTTCATTTGATCGATAATCCAGCTGAAGGCAGTGTATTATATTATTTCACCTATCTCCTGCATCAGCCCTCCGTGACCAAAGCGGACTGTGGCTGAAGGTGGAGTGGACCTTTGGATCTCCCCATTCCTAATCTTACACTTTTACTACCAACAGTTCTTGAATAAATCCAGGAATAAACTTTTATAATAAATAATTGATTTTGCCACTGGGCTTGGCAAGTAGCTCCACAGCTGTTCCTCCTCCTTCTACATGGCCCCCTTGAGACGCCTATCAATTAGTCATTGTCCTTGGGGATCTTTTGAAGTTTTAAGAATGCTGAACGGAGGGGCGGGGGGAGATCCCTGAAAGGGTGTCCTTTTTTTTTTGTTTTTGCAACAATTTTTCTAGACTGTGAGGGAAGTCATACTCACTTCCGTCTGTTTCTTCTGTGGGGACGTCAGCTTCGTCATTCTTATCATCTAAGTGAGGTTCCTGGGAAGGCATCACAGAATCCTGTAAGAATACGGATCCGTGAAGAATAAAAACCATATTAAAAAAAAAAAAGAAGCAAATTTTGTGTAACGGGATGGTTCTCTTGAAGACCAAACGGGAAATTCACCAAGAATCGCCTTGCCAACCGACTAGAAGGGGGGAGATCGCTGTAGAACACAATTCCAACATAACCCAATTTTCCATTTATGAATTACCATGCAAAGCTAAAATGAGCACATTTTGCTGTATTTCACTGTATAAGTGCAAGCAGGCAGAAATTTCTTTCTAAGGCTCTTTGGGGCAAGGAGTCACCACGCAGAGCCATGAAAAGTATAATAAAGCTGGGATGTGTATGTGGAAAGAGCTGCAATCCATTTTATTTTTCCTCACTTCAGAATTATTGTGTTTTTCCTGTTTGTTTGTTTGTTTCACTTTTATAGCGCCCTTCTCCCCAGGGACTCAGGGCGGTGTACAGCCAATAATAAAAAACATTGATACAAAAGTTAAAACAATTTAAAACTAATTCAATAGTTTGGCCAAATATTAAAAACCCCAATTTAAAAAACCCATTAAAATCTTCATACGGTCAGACCAGCTGGCTGGAACAATAAGGTCTTCAGGGCCCGGCGAAAGGTGCGATGGTCAGGGATCCTACGAATATCCGGGGGCAATTCGTTCCAAAGGGCGGGAGCCCCCACAGAGAAGGCTCTCCCCCTGGGGGTCGCCAGTCGACATAATCTGACCGACGGCACACTGAGGAGGCCCGCTCTGTGGGAGCGTACCGGCCGATGGGAGGGTATCGGTGGCAGCAGGCGGTCCTGTAAATACCCAGGTCCTAAGCCATGGAGCGCTTTGAAGGTGGTAACCAGCACCTTGAATCGCACCCAGAAGACCACCGGAAGCCAGTGCAGCTCGCGCAGGAGGAGTGTTATGTGAGAGCAGGAGAGGTGTTATGTGAGAGCAGGAGGGGTGACGTGTCACCCCCATAATCACCCGCGCGGCCGCATTCTGGACCAGTTGGAGCCTCCGAGTGCTCTTCAAAACACAATCATTGTGTTTTTCCTTTTCCATCAGAAAAGATGAATTTAAGGCGTAATTTACCCCCCGCACAAAATCAGCAGTGGCCTCCCGAGCCTTGAAAGCTGCATGACCTCCTGCTCTCGTTCTCACACAACCCAGCCAAAGCCTTGGGCAAGGAGGACCCAACTTACCATATGCCTTTTGCAGGTCAGTGGGACAAGAACGTGACAACGCTTATGGACCAACAACTTGCAGTTGATGCACTTGTAACCTTGTCTTCCTAGACCCCATATCCTTTCACTGCACTGGCCACAGTAGGCTCTCTGGAACAGAAAGGGGAAGCACTCTGAAGCGACACCCAGGCCTCCGGATAAACAAAACGGCACATTTTGAAAGCCAAACAGCCAAAGGGTTTTGTTGTTGGATGGATACAAGGCTTCCCTAGTATCTAGGTGGTCTCTCTGTTGGTCAAGATAGCCTCTCCATTTCAGGCCGGATCGTTTGTTCATCTAGCACAGTGTTTCTCTATCTCAGCAACTTTTAAGTTGGGTGAACTTCAACTCCCAGAATTCCACAGCCAGCATGTGGAATTGTGGGAGTTGAAGTCCACCCATCTTAAAGGTGGAGGGACATGGTCGAGCGCCATTTTGTCTGGGAGTGACCAGAAGAGGATTTTCCCATCATCTCCGACTTAAAACCTTTGAACTGGAAATGCCAACACCAAATCTAGCCAACTTTTAAATAGGAAGCAGATACAATAATAATGAATATAATAGGTCCACTCCACAGGTCTTCTTCATTCGTTCTAAGCTTCAACAAACTGAGGGAGATGCTTCCATTTTCACCGCTATAGTATCCTGAATATGAGAATTAGGACAAGTGTTTTTGAATGGACAAGTACTTTGATAGTACAACCACATGGTGACTCACCTTTTTGCTTATTTTTAATCCACCTGTCTTATAAAGTCAACCAACTTCATTCATTCATTCATTCATTCATTCATTCATTCATACATTCAATCTCTTATTTAACCATCCAAGTGATTCTGGACTCCTTTTAATTTTGGCTAGCTAGCATTATTATTAGAGTCGAGGTGGCACAGTGGTTAGAGCACAGTACTGCAGGCTACTTCTGCTGACTGCCAGCTGACTGCAATTTGGCAGTTCGAATCTCACCAGGTTCAAGGTTCACTCAGCCTTCCATCCTTCCGAGGTCGGTAAAACGAGGACCCAGATTGTTGGGGGCAATATGCTGTCTAGTATACTGTCGATTGTTGTAAGCCGCCCAGTGTCCTCAAAGAGTGGGCAGCATAGAAATATGATTAATAAAATAAAATAATAAAATAAGAGCTATTGCTATTATAACCGTTCTATGTAAAAATGCGCAATGCCAGCTGAAAAACGGTCAGTAAAAATGAATTCTTCGGTGCATCAAATCTTAGTTTGCATGCACTGAAGCCGGAGTTGTTCGAAGGAGTTCATTTAATTCCCTCTGCCAAGCCCAGAGATTAGAAAAACTCTTCACATGTTCTGCATTAGCTAACAGAAACCTCCCTGCTGAGCAATTGCAAAAGGCAAGGGACAGAGTTTGCAACGGGAAAGGAAAGGAGTAGGTCACCCCGAGAATGGAGATGTGCATTAGATCAAATTGTCATCACCGAGAACCCTTTTTTCGCCCTGAAGGGAAGATGGAGGTTTTGGGGGTTTTGTTTTGTTTTGTTTTTTCAGGTCACTGGTCGAAGTAAATGCCTTCCCACTGTTAGACTGCGAGAGGTTCAAGGAAAATGTGCCTCTAGATAGAAGTGTGCTGGCAGACTCTGAAGAGGGTGATTAGCTTTTTGAAGCAGAATAATGTCATTTCCGCTTTTGAGTCTGTCCCTTAAAATGCTGTTGGATAAGGAGTGGCCAACAGACCCCTAGTAAATCGATCAATGTAAAAACCCTCCCGCACATACACTGGCTTTTGAGCCGCTCTGTGAAAATATCCCTTGGCTTAATTTGTAAGCATATGCACCGAGGCAAAAAAAAAAAAAAGAAGAAGAAGAAGAAAGGATGACCCTTTTACAGGTTCTGAAGATTCACACAGCTATCCCCTCTGGGAAATTATGCGAACAACTCCTTGATAGATGTTACAAGCTCTTGAGGAGGGCTGTGACAGTTCCTCTGGCAACGCTTGCTTTTATATCCTAAGCTGAAAACTACAATTTTGCAAACTGGAGCTGAAGTTGGTTGTTTGGTTTTTTTTTTTGTTTTGTTTTTTTTTTAAAGGCAAACAGATTCTTGTGCATCAAATACTGAAGAACTCCCATGGAGGTGCGCTAAGAATCAAAAGGACCTGATTAATGTCGAGATTTTTTTTAAACTTAGCAGGGGTCCTTTATTAAAGCAAGTGATCTCAAAGGGAGCTCGGCACTAAGTTGAGGATGTTAGGGCTAGAAAAACATACACTCATTAATCCTGGAAAATATATATATATATATATATATATATATATATATTTAAGGAGTTTGGGGAACCAACAGTCTCTAATCTTTTTATTGGCTCGGTTGGCACTCTTAGGAACTGATCGGATACTTTCAAACCCAAGTCAATTTATCAGGGGCGAGAACAAAGCCATCACACAATTTCAAAGAGAAGCTTCATTGCCAAGTGTTTGTCTTTAGCAAGGGATGCTAAAACGGCATCCATGTTTGTTTGTTTGTTTTACAAACAGAACAAATGGATTTTCTTAAATCAACACTTTGCAAATATTAAATGTTCAGGGTTCTGATAGTTTTCAAGTCCATTACTTTTGGAAACCCAAATATTAACATATTTCTCCGAGTCATGCAATTAGAAAGACATCCACTTTGGATAGGGCTGTTTCTGAAATGTTTGTCAGCTGGAAAGCCTCTTTCTGCAAAAAAAACAAAACAGAAAACAAAAAAAAACAAAACAGCAATAACAACCAAAACAGAAAGAGGCTTTCCAGTAGGCAAACATTTCAGAAACAGGCTGGCTGGCATGAACTAATGCTACCAGCCACCTATAATCATAAGAGTTAAATTTTATTTTCTTTCAATCATTTCCTGGGCATGGATTGCAAGGCAACCTGGCTACAGAACTATACTACAGAAACTGACATAATTCAATGTTCCAGCTTTTGGTTTTAGAGCAAAATATTCTCGTCCTTTAAAATAGTTGCATGGAATGGCCTGGAAATAAAAGATTATGGAAACTAATCGGCTATGGTCTGGATATGTTTCATTGTTGTTGTTGTTGTTAGTCACAAAGTCATGTCCGACCCATCGCGATCTCATGGACCACATTCCTCCAGGCCTCCCTGTCCTCTACCATCCCCCGGAGTCCATTTAAGTTCACACCGACTGCTTCAGTGACTCCATCCAGCCACCTCCTTCTTTTGCCCTCTATCATTCCCAGTATTAGGCTCTTCTTCCTTCTCATTAGGTGGCCAAAGGATTTGAGTTTCATCTTCAGGATCTGGCCTTCTAAGGGGCAGTCAGGGTTGATCTCCTCTAGGAGTGACCACAGTCTGGCAGCCTTGCAGTCAAAGGGACTCTCAGGAGTCTTCTTCAGCACCAGAGTTCAAAGGCCTTAATTCTTTGGCGCTCAGCATTCCTTATGGTCCAACTTTCACAGCCATACATTGCAACTGGCAATGTAAAACCGTAAAACTGTAAAAATATAAAACTGGCAATGTAAAAGGCAAACTTAATTTAGTTATCATCTGTGGAGTCCTTGGCTGCTCTCTGAGGTGAGTTGGTTTCTTGCTTTAAAATATAATCCCAGATCAATAGGTAAATCTGTGGCTAAACGTTTGGTGATAATAATCTAACTTTTTATCCTAGAGGAAAGCATTAAGAGGGGGAAAAAATAACACCTCCATTTCTCTGACGGATAAATCTTGAAAAGTTTCCCAATTAAAATCTGGCAATTTCTCACAGGAATGTAACAAGATGACTCTAACCTCGCAGCGATTTTTGTGAAAGTGAAAATTTAACTCCCCCTCCCCAATTCTTCTCCCCACCACCACCTCAAGACTGAATCTCATTTTTAATTTGTTAGTGGAGTCATCCTACTTTGCTTTATCCACAAGTCAGAACTGAATTCTCCATTGTAACTAACTTTGAAAGGGACTAGTGTTCAAATCTACTGGACCTAATTTGACTTCCCTTACAATTTTTCCCTTGTGAATCTAGCTTCATTTTACATCCATTTTTATAAAGTCCCAGTCAGATTGTTTTACTGAGGGTGTACGAATGGCGTTACACTGTGACTTTGGATTTATAAACCCATCCTATCCAATTGCAGGCAAAGAAATAAAGGCCCATGAATGAATTCTATCATTCTTGCTGAATTTTAACTGAATTATATGCCCACATATCCATCTTAAACTATGAGCTAATGGGATCGGGAGGACCTTCCTGGCTCTTTTACCAAACTTTGCTCCAATAAAATGACAGGTAGATTATCAAGAATTTCAGCTTTGTATTTTTGGGGGGCTGACACTCTTCTACGTGGACCAAGAACTTTATAATATCCCAAATTTCATTACTTTCGAATCCCCTCAAAAACGAGGAACGAAGGCCAATTGACAGAATGGAAAATTATACATAATTGAGGCCATTGTCCAATTGCAGCTAAGCTCCCCGGCATAAAAAAAGTGTTTTTGTGTCTTTGAAAAGAAAAAAAAAAACCTTAATTTTCTGGCGGCGAGAGCAATCAGAGGAATTGCAATCAGAAGTGCCTGGCTAAGTAGCCCTCAACCTCTTCGCACAAGTTACTATGGCCCAGGTTCACATATTTCCCCCACGCTGGCGCGTGGGAGGCCACTTGAAATGGAAGTGAGTGGGAGCAAGTGTTTTCAGCAAGCCGTTTTTACGTGACAGGTGCCCCACATGTGGTCTGGGCCACGGTGTCAGCGCCGTTGGCAACCCACTGAAATTGCCCAGGCTTTGCAGAAAGCGGTTCCACATCAAGAAATTGTATCGTGAAAAAGCTACCCAAGTAGCTTTCACTGAAAAATATTTTTAAAAAATGAAAACATGCCCGAATGATCGGGAGTCGAGGGGTGGGTGGGTGGGCTTACGAGGGCAAAGTCAAACGCCCGTCACTAGATGGGACTTGATTTTTGCAATGTTTTGATTTTGCCCCCCGAGGCGCTTTGATATTGAGATGGGAGGCATGCAAATTTATTTATCTCATAAAGGAAATGAACATGCTGTAGTCGTTCTGCCCCACAGTAGTTGATCAAGGGAGTGTAGGAGCTACTACAGAATTTTGCAGGGTTCCCCTCCATTGGTTAAAGGAAGTTGTGATTTTACTGGGATTAGGGATGGGAAAAAAATAGAACACGACACAGACTTCCAACGATGATGTTTACATTTCTATATTATTGGGGAGGTGTGGGGGGGGGGATTGAAATACACAAGAGAAGCCTGATCCAGAGGGAGCTTTGAGGGTATACCTGCTCTGCCCCCACAAATTTATTAGCTTCTTTTAAAAGTTGTGAAACACCGCCCCTCCCCCCAAAAAATTATTTCCAACTCCCACCAATAACTTCAGAGTAATATTTCAGTCTGAAGAATTTTTAGCCTTTTAAAAGTATTTTTGAAACTCTCGCTGCAACCAAGTAACCCTTTTGTATTCTTTTTGAAATCTTGCTTTCAATGGAAAAGGGGTGTTTTTCTTTAAAAAAAAAAAAAGACTTTAAATCTGATAAAATAGAGAACAGCAGATGTGGGCAGGTGTAAACAAACATACATGATGTAAGCGTGCTGTCGAGGCCCAATCTTTCTGAAATTTAATTATGGCTCTGTTGTGATGCCGATTTAATTCCTTAATTGCTACCGTAGCAGATCCTGGAATTGAACGTACCCTGCATGGGGCTTATTAGAATGAATAGATAAATGAGCCCGCAGATATGTATTTGTTCTGCAGGGGAAAACATTTGTAACGTGCATATTTTGATACAGGAACTTTTGTTTTTTTCTGAGACGTGAAGTTTGACTGGTCCCAGTCGGATTAATTCTTGACTTAATGCTCTAGACTTCTATGTTTAGTTTCCTTAGGCACATATAATTAGCTGCACTTCTAAGCCAACCAATAATATTTTAAAAAAAACCACACACACATTTTTAGACATCTTTGTGCCTGATAATCTGGTATAGAAGCATGAGAGGTTTGCAAAATGGAGAACATTTTTTAAAAAAAAAGAAAAATTAGACATCTGAACCTAACCGCTATGAATTCCAATAAATACATTTCAGAATAAATCAGGGATAGCTTTTTCTCGACTGCTTTAATTAGGTCCCCATTAACTGCTGAAAACATGGTTGAAATCCATGCGTTTTAACAAAAATCGACACCACCCAGGATCCAGCTTTTGTGGTTTATGGTTTATCAGATTGGAGATTCTCAAACCATCTGCCTCAATTGCTTCCTAAAATACGATTTTAATATTAAAATAAAGGCACATTCACAGTTGACAATCCTCAGGAACCTGCACACAACCCAGCTGCCTTTATCAAGACCAGAATCAGGAAAGATTTCGATCTCCAGGAATGAGATTAAAAATGTGAGCTGCCATTAAAAAAAAAAATAATAACATAATTTTGCTCCAAACCCCTTTGACGGATGGAGACTTGCATCAGAGATAACAAGTGTGTATTTATGCGAGGACACCCACACTAACACACCAGCCTCTTCTTGTATCAAGAAGTAGTGACAGCCATACCATTCTGACAGTCAAATAAACCTTTCGCCCAGCCATTTCTCAAAATGCACAAAATCTTCACCAAAAAATAAAAATGGATTAGATACTGATTACATTCTGCAGCATTAAAAGGGCTGGGTTAAGAAGGGAGGTGGGGGGAAAGCTTTGCTATATAGATGAAGTCAGATCTTTAACACAGCTGTGTCTCCGACAAACACACACACACACACACACACACACACACACACAGAGCAGCCAATGCTGCTCCAAAGATAGAAATATTTATGGTGTCGTTAATTAGGTCACATCTATTTAGCTCCCCGTGCATTTTAAGAGCTATCTAAGCATCTTGAAGCTAATCCAGAGAAAGAATAAGGGAAGGAAAATGGGAAAGAAAATCCGTGTGTATTGGGAGAGTAGATATCCCCATCAGGGAGACGAGCTGGAAAGCCAGCATAAATATATATATATTCCTCTGAATATACCAACCCACACATACAAACACATTTGAGGGTGGGGGGGAAATCACACTTGGATTTTCTCTCCCCAGAACGCAGGAACTGAAAGGTTGTTATTCAATCACTGTGTGCAGCCTAAGCTGAATTGATTCTTTCTTCCCCCCTCCCCCCACCCCATTCCAGACCAGGGGAAGGATGTACCTGGCAGGAAAAAGCAGCCCCTGGTTTTTTCTCTCTCTCTCTTCCCCACCCCACCCCATCCCCTTACCCCACCACCCTTGCCTCCGCCGGGGGGGGGGGGGGGGGCTCCCACCCCCGCCTCCAGCATCTCTTTCGGCCACAGTACTCACTCTGTTAAAGCGCTTGGCTTGAAACAAATGGCCATTCACTCGGTACAGCTTCCTCCATCTTCTGGCGCCCCGCCGGTAGATTGATTCTGAGAAGGATATTAAAAAGGTGTAAAGCAGGAGCATATTAATCCCTCTCTACGGCGTGCCGGTGGCGTCTTGAATCGGGGCTTTTCCGAGCGTCCAACGACAAACACAGCATCGCCCAAAAGCTGCGCTGTCAAAATGTATGTGAAGAACATGTCTCCCCATCGCGCCGGCCTCTCCCTCCCTCCCCTCCATCTCTCTCTCTCTCTCCCCCCCCCCTCACATGATCATGGCCTTATTACAATCCTAGTACCACACTTCAGGTGAGATGGCGAGAGATGACAGACCTCTCCCAAGAGAAGAGGCTCGGTTCTTTAAGCCAATTGTCAACGAGGGACGTTAGCTGGGAAAACCCTCACGACAATACACAATTATGTTCCCCCGTTCTTATATTCTCCCTCCCTCCGGGAAGATGATGTCGATAGGATCAAGGGGGTTAAGAGGTCTGGGTGGGTTTGGCATCCATCAAGAAATGACAAATATTCTATTCAGGAACTTTGTCCAAACGGAAGTCAGATTCAGGTTAAGGAATGGAGACCACGCTCATTTCACTGGGTTTTCAAAGCATGCCCTAAAAGCTATTTTAATACCGGCCTTGTAACTTTTTTTTTTTTTAAAAAAGGAGTCTTTTTCAGAGCAAGCTCAGCTGCAGGTGGGGAGTGTAACTTGAAAGAGTATTTCCTTTTGCAGAACCAATTTTTCCCCTCTCTGAAGGAAGGGGATAAAACAGGGGGATCCAGATTTTTTTTTAAAAAAAAAAAAAACGAACAGATCATAACCGATTGTAGAATCCTTGACGCAAGACATCATCAAAACGCATTTCGGAAACGTACCCCTCTATCCAAATATGGATCTGGAATCAGAAGATTCCCCCACCCACCCAAATGGCTGAAATCTTACGACCCATACAATCGGCTTTTCCTTGAAAAGAAATGCTCCTTCCATTGCGATATCATCGTGTTCAGTTACGCAAGCTTCACCGTTCGACATGCACAAGTCCTACCACTGCCTTGAGTGGTCCATTTATATATATATATATATATACATACATACATACATACATACATACATACATACATACATACATACATACATATATATATATATATATATATATATATATATATATATATAAATAAATCAAGCTCAAAGCATACCAAATTTTATTTTAAATAACACGCCTGGAAAAAACTCCCAGAGGAGTTGAAGAGAGAATAAAACCAGAAAACCAGAATAAAGATCAATAAAAGATTAAATTAGAAGAATGAAAGATCTGAAACCGGGAAGGGGGGGGGGGGGTTTGGGGAAATCCACACATCAATGCTATAAATCAAAACAGATTCAGGGTTTTGCACCATTTTAGGGATCAGATACTTATAGGAACTGAATTCTGGTCTTTTGTATCCATAATCGTTACTCAATTTATAAATGATGTGATGCATGATGTTGGTGCAGTTGTGCTCTAAGGGCCACACAGGGAGAAGCCAAAGAGGACAGGCTATCAATGAGGTTTGAGGCTAAGACATCTACAGATCCAACAATTCATATCCATCATTATTTGCAGACGTATCCTAAACTCACGTCTAAACGGAGGTCAATCAACTCAACAACATTCAAGGCTTACAAAGATTTCGACACACCTTTGGCTCAAGAACCATAACCCAAGAAAATGTCCTCTAAGACATTTAACCCCTCCACAAGAAAGCATTAATAATAATGACTGTCCTTATAAAAGTCTGGGCTGAGAAGACTTACATTTTCTCCATGGATGAAAAATCATTAGTCCTGTGTAGAAATAAGCTCTTTTTCCGCATTCACGCCCAGCAGCCAAGTCAACCTTAGCCTGACAGTTCCAACCAGACCAAAAGATCTTGAGGTAGACTTTTAATTTCAGTGGGTTTTTATTAGAGAACATGGAAAGGAATGCAACTGTTTCTATGACAACGGGATGGCCAAAACACATCCCGGGTTTGAAATAAACACAGGATGTGAGACGTACACACAAACACACATCTACGGAGAATACCTGGGAGAAATTCGACCCTAAGTTTAAAACCGCTACAAAAAGAGATGATTTGTATTAAAAGTCAAAGAGCAAAAAGGGTCCAAATTCATCTGCTTGGGCATCGATTCTTCTGAGCAGTCTTTGGGAGCCATTTTCACACTTCACATCTCTTATCGGCATATGATGTCCTCTGTTGTACAGCCTGCATCTGTCTCTTTCAGGAAAATTCAGGTCTCAAGTCCACGACAGCTTCACACGTTACTTCCTAGCCAATCTTGAGTTGCTCCCTCTCAGAAAATACCTTGGTCATCCAATTTCTTCTCAAGAACCTCCAGTGTTCAAACACCTGTAAATTCTGGAGGCAAGTCGTTCCACTGATTAATTGTTCTAATCGTCAGGGATTTTTTCCCCCCCAACAACTAAGGAACGAAGGAGAAATTTCCTGACTGTACGATCAATCAGTGGATGTCAAGCCTGGAAGCCATCTTTTGTATTAGACCTTTAGACCTGCTATGTTTACTACTGAGGGAAACTGGGAGGTGTGGACTGCATGGAGCATGGGTGATAGATAGTCATAACAACATTCCTTTCTCAAGAAGTCAAGGACGAGTTGCCCTGAACCTGGAAGACTGGAACTGGGAAGCATCTCCAGTTGGAACGATGTTTGATGGACCATGTGATGGACTTGTAGGTGTTGGGCAGGGATTTGAATTTTTCTTTGGGTGGGGAAAACCTGGAAGCTTTCAGATTCGGGTTTTCCCAGATGTGCCAATATGACACCTCTAATAAAATGTAACTTTGAGGAAACTCAAGTCTTGGAGTTTTCTTTCGTTGAGGGTGTTACTTGGAACCCTGACAGTGAAATGACTTGCCTTCAAAAGTTGTGGGTCCTCCAATACTGGAGTTTTTAAAGAAGAGACTGGACAGCGATTAGTCCGGAATGGTATGGGGTCTAGAAGACCACTTAAGTTGCTTTCCAATAACTCTGTTATTCTATTTTATTATTCTTCTAATGTTTTTAGTAGACAGGAAAAGCTCAAAGAACATACTCTTAAATAGCTATTCTTGGATATTTCAAATAAGCAATTTTTGATATAAGAATCCTGCACACTTCCCTCCTTAGTAGAGTTTGTCGTTTTATCCAGAGTTGGATAGTATTAAAACAAACATTTCTATTGGCAGAATGATTCCAATCTATCAATTATATAGGTGTATGTACCTCATTGCAAGGGGTACACTATGGAGTTCGTCTGATCCTTATGGATCTCTCAAAGAAAGTTCCATAATCATCCACATAAGAAATCTGGAGTTTCCACACAAGAAATCTGGAGTGCACCCACTGCTGGATCAAGTATAGCTTTCTTATGTTCCATTAGTAGATAATTTGACTACTTCTACAAATCTTTTAGGAGCGCGGTGGCTCAGTGGCTAAGATGCTGAGCTTCACGATCGAAAGATCGGCAGTTCAGCGGTTTGAATCCCTAGCGCCACGTAACGGGGTGAGCTCCCATGACTTGCCCCAGTTTCTGCCAACCTAGCCGTTCAAAAGCACGTAAAAAAAATGCAAGTAGAAAAATAGGGACCACCTTTGGTGGGAAAGGAACAGCGTTCCGTGCGCCTTTGGCATTGAGTCATGCCAGCCACATGACCACAGAGATGTCTTTGGTCTTTGAAGAGTGCTGACTCTTCGGCTTTAAAATGGAGATGAGCACCACCACCTAGAGTCGGGAACGACTAGCACACAGGTGCAAAGGGAACCTTTACCTTTACAAACCTTTTAGATTTTCTATCTACAAGGAAGCAATTCTCAGGCGTTCTTGCCTGCTCTTCAACAAGTTTCAGTTTAGAAATAGTTTGACAGCACGTGGTTGGTAATGATTCCTGATACCTCATTCCTATACCCAACTATTCAATACCATGTTCTATTTAACGACTGTCGGCAGCCTTAATTCTTTAAAAGCAAACTTCTCTGGGATAACCTCTGGCTATTTACATAGTCGTTGATCGTTGCAAGGGGAAAAGAAAATTAAGTTCATTTCGGTCTAGAAATAGCAAGGAAGATTTGAACAAGTTATAAAAGGGTGCTACGGGAGATTTTGGAATCTGACCTTGAAATCTGATATTTAGTCCAATGAGCTCTCCGGGAACTGGGAATGGGATCGTACATTGTAATGCTAGTTACTGCTAATGAAGCTGATTGATTTTGACGCTAAAGGGATCTGCCTTAAGAGTATCAGTAGTTAACAGCAATTAGGAAAGCATAAGATTTTGGACTGGAATTCTCCATTAGAATACAATAACAGAGTTGGAAGGGACCTTGGAGGTCTTCTAATCCAACGCCCTGCCCAGGCAGGAAACTCTACACCACTTCAGACAAATAGTTATCCAACATCTTCTTAAAAACTTCCAGTGTTGGAGCATTCACAATTTCTGGAGGCAAGTTGTTCCGCTGATTCTTGTTCTCACTGTCGGGAAATTTCTCCTTCATTCTAAGTTGCTTCTCTCCTTGATTAGTTTCCACTTGTTGCTTCTTGTCCTGCCCTCAGGGGCTTTGGAGAATAGCTTGACTCCCTCTTCTTTGGGGCAGCCCCTGAGATACTGGAAGACTGCTATCATGTCTCCTCTGGTCCTTCTTTTCATTAAACTAGACATACCCAGTTCCTGCAACCGTTCTTCATATATTTCAGCCTCCAGCCCCCTAATCATCTTTGTTGCTCTTCTCTGCACTCTTTCTAGAGCCTAGATGTTAGAGCACTAATATTAGTTAGTGCTAAATTACTACAGCAGCCATATTGGCTCTACTGGACTTTGTAGATCAGCTTACCAGACAGGTGTAGATATTCTGAATTAAAGGGTTAAAAGAAAAAGGAGATTAATCCACCGGCAGGCATGTCTGTGGTAGAAGGTCACCAATGAAAGGAAATAGAGCTAGTCCTCAACTTATGACCTAATGCAGCCTATCCACTAGTCGTAAAGCAGATCACCCATGCGCCTGATCTGACTTTAAAGCCTTTTTTTTTTGCGGTGGTCATAAAGTGCGGTCGGTAAGCGAAGCATTGCTTGCTGCGGGGCATTTTTGCTGAAAATTAGAAATGAAGGCTGTTTTTTGGAGGGTGGGAGAAATGTCAGATATCGTGGTCATGTGACTGCCGGACATTGCAAACGGCCATAAATGCAGTCAGTTGTTGAGTACCTGAAAGGCAAGTGACATGGCTGTGGGGGAGGGAGGAGGGGGCCACCGGAACTTTGGAGTGGGGGTCCATCACAACTTCTAACAGTTGCCAAGCAACGTGAGGAGTAGCTATAAAAGCCAGGCTTATTAGACTCCACGGCCAATAAAAAGAAAACAGTGCATTTGTGAGAAATATCACAAAACATAGGCAGTTATGCTCAAAACTGAGACCAAAAGAAGCTTTCCACTGAGTTTTTAGATCAAAGATCTGACTCATGTTCAATAGATCTCACCCCTCCTACAATTAAACCTTCCACTCCAAAATACCTGCTGAGTCATAACTCCACATGGGAGGTTGGCTCCAAACAGTAGCAAGTTAGCCTTCAGAGCAAGCTGGGGGGAAAAAATGAGGAGCTAAAATGAAATTTAAGGAAGGAAGAGGGGGGAGAGAAGGAAGGAAGGAAGGAAGGAAGGAAGGAAGGAAGGAAGGAAGGAAGGAAAGAAAGAAAG
This sequence comes from Masticophis lateralis, assembly GCA_030761175.1. Taxonomy (NCBI): domain Eukaryota; kingdom Metazoa; phylum Chordata; class Lepidosauria; order Squamata; family Colubridae; genus Masticophis; species Masticophis lateralis. The sequence goes on from JAUDYJ010000016.1 coordinate 3,428,088, forward strand.
AAAGAAAGAAAGAAAGAAAGAAAGAAAGAAAGAAAGAAAGAAAGAAAGAAAGACAGTACTAACAGCCCTTTTAACTTTAATGGATTGCACACAAAACTTTGCACTGGGGAAACATGGGGGAAACATCTAAGAAGTGAGTATAAAGAAGGCCTCTTAAGTCAAACTACAAAGCTTGGTGATAGTGCAGAAGGAGAACTGGGTTAGTCGATGGTCAGAAAGTGGCCCTTTTCCAACTCCTAAATGTTATTCAAAGGCTGCTCCGTTCATCAGTGTTTCTGAAGCTTGCTGGCTGGGGAATTCTGGGAGCTGAAGTCCACAAGTCTTAAAAATGGCCCAGGTTGGGAAACCCTGGGCAACACTGATGGAGGATCTGTCCTGGGATGACAGCAAAGTTTCCAGCTTCGCTTCTGGTTGTCATCAATTGGGAAACCATGAGCTGCAAGTGCAAATCATGAGTCAGCCGTAAAAAAGGCTCCACTTTTAAGAACTAATCAATTCCTCTTTAAGCCTCCCACAGTCAATCTATCGCGGGGTTAACGGCTCGGCTTCAGGCAACATCCAAGTCCAGTGGCCATCTGTTAACGTTGCTACCATGTAAAAGGGTTTTCCTGCCACGAAACCCAGAGAGGCTTCCTAACCGCCTTCTAAAAAAAATGGGACATTGGCTGATCCAACGTTCTCCTGCTGGCTGTGAATTTATCAACCCTGCCGGGAATTCTCCATGCGTTCCTACATAAGGCCATCCTCGTCTTCCAGCGCTGTTTACGCCCTGCCGTGCAACGTAGCACCGATCTTCCCTTTCAAATGCGTCCTTTGGAGCAGGAATAGACCTTATCTTTTATGCAGAGAAGGCAGACTTGAGAAGCTACCACTGATAGTAACGCCTGGCGTTTCAGGAAGAAAAGGTCTCAAGGCAGAAATGGTATTCAGCCGGTTCGGGTAAATCGGTAGTGGCCCCACCCGCAACCCCGTCCTATATCGCTGAGTTTTTGGCGCCGCATGCGAACGAATTGCCGTGTTTTGCAACGCCGCACAGACAACGCACACACGCTCACATTTCCAGTGCTGGGCAAACTGGTTGCTACAAATATGTGAATCTCACTTCTGGACTCTCAGGGATCGCATAGGTAGGCAAACCTGGCCCCCAACTCTTTAAGGCAGCCGCCTCTTTTCTTGGAGACAGCCCGTTGCAGAATTTGGGAGGAAGTTGGTGGCTGCCTTCAAGAGTTGCAGACAGGAGATGCGACAATGGTCATTAAGTGTGCAGGAAAGAGTCCTAAGTTCCTCTTTTCAGTGCTGTTTTAACTTGGAACGGTCACTAAATGAATGGTTGTTATCTGTATTTCCCATTTCATCCTTGAAATCATACATTAAGGAGAAGGGGATACTTATCTGCACTGGGAGTGTTTTATGAGGCAGCTATTTTAAGAGGTATTCAAAAGAAGTTGAGAAGTTTAGTGGTCCAGAATTATACCAGTGGAGTTCAACGACTAAACAACAACTTCTCACGGTCAATAAAACACTGGGCAAGACAGCTTCGAATGGGCCAAAAGACATTAAGAACCAACCGCCATCAATTCTTAACCTTCTTGTTAAATGCTTGACAATTGTCACTGCTTAGCAGTATGCCAAACTGCAAGTTTTTTTTTTTAAACAGACAAGCTAATGCATCTTCCCACAAGCAGTTTACTGCTTAAACAACATCACAAGCAACAGAGAACAAATTAGAAAAGAGGCACCTAGAGACGCAAAATCAGCTTCGAAACCACTTTGAGGGAAAGGCACCGTTGTTAAAACATTTTAATTTAGTTCTTTCTCCTTCCAGCAAAACGACACCATAAAAATGCTCTTAACTTCTCTTTGACGGAATTGTATTTTTTCCTTCGGTAAACAAAATTGGTTGATTCTATGGAGAACCAGGAAAAGAAGCTGCCTGAATGAGGATCTGGGGGCACGTTTTTGTTTTTTTTAAGCCAAAACTAATAAATGTTACTCCGATCACCAAAAGACAGAAACTGCTAAATGCTGTTCATTAAAATCGTTGCTTACAGTGAAAACCAGCCCAGCTATGGCAGGAACTCTCAGATTTCTGTAAAGAAAAATAATGGGCAAGACTTAGCGTCTCATCAAACCTTCCTTTTACTCATTTCTGGAGTTAGCAGAGATGGCTAAAATTGACTGCTTTGATTAAAGAAAAGAACGCAATTTCGTTTCTCTTTGGAAAGAGCTTTGGGACTTTGTGCCTGAGGTTGGGAGGGAGGGGGGAATGAAATTTTGATTGTGGGCTTTGCTGATTAGATAGATTTGTTTTTATAGAAATAGCTAGTATAAAACTGCAAGTGATTCTCTCAAGAACGGTGGCCGTAAATAAAAAAAAAAGTTGTAAAATGAGTCAAAATTCATTTAACGAATGTCTCGCTTAGCGATGGAAATTTTGGGCTCAGTTGTTGCCGTAAATCGACAAAGGGAGAGGGGAAGCTTTTTCTTAATTTGCTTTCAAATCTTTCAACAAAACATTCCAGAGCGCTTCGTGTTGTGTCGTAACATAAATGAAGCAATCGATAAAACAGTAAAATAAATATCCAATCGTAAAATAATTTCAAACGCCTGCGAAAATAAAAGTTCTTATAGTTGACACCAGAGATATTAATATGGGGCACTAGGCAAGCTCTGAGTTTTCTTCCCAAAGACCAAGTGTTCATTGTTGGATCAACATCTACGTTTTGAAATAACAGCAATATCCCAGTTTTCAAAGGAAGCTTTAAGCAGCACACATAGCAGTAATCTAGAAGGTTGATTTGCAGCAGGTAAGAAAATTTTTCAAATTATCACCTATACTGCCAAAGGGGATTCTGATGAGATGTGGGAGAAAGTGACGTTTTTACAAACGGTTGCATTTCTAGGTTGCTTCTCTCCTTGGTTAATTTCCATCCATTGTTTCTTGTCCTGCCTTCGGTGCTTTGGGAAATAGGTTGGCCGCCCTCTTCTTTGTGGCAGTCCCTCCAATATTGGAAGACTGCTATTAAGTCAACCATGATAGCAGCATTCAGACAAATCCAATTCCTGCAACCGTTCTTCGAATGTTTTAGCCTCCAGACACCTAAGCATCCATCTGGATTTTCAACCGTGTCTCAAAAGTATCTTTCTCCTGTGTCCATGATGGAGGCATCTGAAGTCCGACCAAATAAATATCTGGATCTTCAGCCAACATTACAAGCTAGGATGTTCTCAGGGGCCCAGGTATAACCAGCCACCGAAAATGAAGACTTCCAAGGAGAAATATCTCTCATTTTCATGTATCATCCCCTGTATACTGAGAGGTGCTATTTATGCAAGGCTGATCTTATGCCTTTCACCCATCGATGTTTCTTTCTTTCTTTCTTTCCTTTTTTTTTTTTTTTTTGGCCTTGTGCAACTTATTCTCCCGGGACCGCTTTGAAATCACCGTTTCATAATTTACTATTTTATTTCTATTTACTTCTTGACATTTTCCTGCTGTTTTCTCTCATTATCCTTCGTATTTCAAAACCCGAATGCACATAATAACTGGAAGTGCTCTGAGCAAGTTCCGAAAATAAAGGAGATGCAAAAAAACAAAACAAAACAAAACAAAACAAAAAAATTGTACAGGCAGTCCTCGACATATGCCCACAGTTGAGCCCAACGTGTCTGTTGCTAAGCGAGACATTTGTTAAGCGAGACTTCTGCCCCATTCTACAATTTTGCTCGCTACAATTATCAAGCGAATCGCTGCGTTGGTTGGTAAGACAGTCACACCGTTGTTAAGCGAAAGTCTGGCTTTCCCACTGACTTTGCTGATCAGAAGGTCATAAAAGCAGATCACATGACCCTGGGACACTGCAACCGTCATAAGTACGAATCGATTGTCAAGCATCCAAATTTTAATCGCGTAACCTTGGGGAACGCTGCAGCAGTCGTAAGTGTGAAAAACAGTCGTAAGTCATTTTTTTCCCGTGTCGTCGTAGTTTCGAATGATCACTAAGCGAATGGTTTTAAATAGAGGACTACCTGTATTACAATCCTAATCTTTCCAGGATTTCATCCAGGGACTTCATTATATTGTAAAAGCTATACAGGATCCTGACTGGACCATTACACCTCCCACTGAAAGGTAACAGTTCCCCTCGCACATACGTGCTAGTCGTTCCCGACTCTAGGGGGCGGTGCTCATCTCCGTTTCAAAGCCGAAGAGCCAGCGCTGTCCGAAGACGTCTCCGTGGTCATGTGGCCGGCATGACTCAATGCAAAAGGAGCATGGAAAGCTGTTACCTTCCCACCAAAGGGAGTCCCTATTTTTCTACTTGCATTTTTTTTTTTTACGTGCTTTCGAACTGCTAAGTTGGCAGAAGCTGGGACAAGGAACGGGAGCTCACCCCGTTACACGGCACTAGGGATTCGAACCGCTGAACTGCCGACCTTTCGATCGACAAGCTCAGCGTCTTAGCCTCTAAGCCACCGCGTCCCTTTTTGAAGAGACTTCTTAGATGACTTCAAATATTCACAATCTCAGGATTCGGGGTTTTATTGTCATCACTTGACTTGGTTGTAAAAAGCTGGAAAGGTCCAGTAAGATAAGTCAGGTCCAATTCCCATAATTTGCAACATAGCCAACAGATCGAAAGTTAATTCTAAGTACAGAGCATTTAATTGCAAACGCAAGGAAAAGGCAACCACCGTCTTCTAGAATGGAGGTGATCCATGAAATTCATGATCATCTCCAACAGCACTGGGAAAACGTCATCCATTTATTTATTTATTTTTTTAAAAAAAGAAGTATCCTTTTTGCTCAATCACTGCGAATAGCTGAGCAGCCGAGAATATAATGTTGCAATTGTGTCTTTTGCGTGTGCTTGCATGTGTCTGAGACTTTGAAGTACTGAAAAGCTCAAACATCCATCTGGGAGTCAACTCACAACCTGCCGACTGCCAGACCACTAACTGAAATTCCCCTGAAGATTTGTAAGCTAAATATAAACCATAAATATTATTGAAACTAAAACAGAAGCTCACAAAACTACTGAGGGTTTGTAGAAACAGATACCATCCTGCGCTTCCGGTTCCAATGACTAAACTCTGCAAATCAATAAACTCTTTAAATTTGTGTGGTGAACTCTCAGCATTAAAATATTGATCGGAATAGCTTTGGGGAATCTGAAGTGATATGCAGAAGGAATGAAGACAGAGGCTTCTTTCAAGCAAAATTGTGAGGTTGAGATGGTGGATGGTAGCCAATCTTTTCTGACAATTTCTTTCTAAAACACACCCGTCTGGAAATTGGGGCACAGCAATCGGACCTAATTTTGCAGCCGGTGAGAGGTGAACATTTGAAGTCCATCTCCCGCTAGACCCTCATGTGATGGGATGAGGTGTCAACGCATGGGAAGGCGCATAGTGCCTACCACACCAAACTGAACTGGTCCAGATTGCTCATGAATTATTGAAGGCACTGTTCTCTGGAAAGTAATATTGTTGTTAGTTGCAAAGTCGTGTCCGACTCATTGCGACCTCATGGACAACGTTCCTCCAGGCCTTCCTATCCTCTACCATCCTCTGGAGTCCATTTAAGCTCATGCCGACTGCTTCGGTGACTCCATCCAGCCACCTCGTTCTCTGCCGTCCCCTTCTTCTTTTTCTCTCCATCGTTCCCAGCATTCGGCTCTTCTCCAGGGAGTCCTTCCTTCTCATTAGGTGGTCAAAGTATTTGAGTTTCATCTTCAGGAAAGATGGCCTTCTAAAGAGCATTCTGTCAGGCCTGGAAGCCATCTTTTGCATTAGGCCTTCAGACCTGCTACGTTTGCTACTGTGGGAAACTGGGAGGGGGGGATTGTATGGAATATGAGTGATATGTAGCCATAATAACGTTCTTTTCTCAAGAAATCAAGGACATCTTACCCTGCACCTGGACGGATGGAGCTGGGAGGCATCTCCAGTTGGGACAGTGCTTAGATTGGACCATGTGATGGACTTGTGGGTGTTGGGCAAGAAGTTGAACTTTCTTTTGGGTGGGGAAAACCTGGAAACTTTCAGATTCGGGTTTTCCCAGATGTGCCAATATGACATCTTCTAATAAAATAGAACTTTGAGGAAACTTAAGCCTCGGAGTTTTCTTTTGTTGGGGATGTTACTTGGAACCCTGACAGTATAACTGTTTTTCACGTCTACGACCAGTATTGTCCTGAAGGCCACCATATTCACTAATCAAAGTGCAAATTTTGATACCCAATGGGACAGACTTTATTATAGGCAGGTTGCTTGGTATTTCCCAACATACCTCTTAATTACATGTACGCACCATATCTTAAGTTGACAAGTTAGCATTTTTATGTATAGTTTCACGTGAACTGACTCATCTCAACGTGGGTTTTAATCGGCATGTTTTAAAGTTTGGGCCAAAGTTGTGTAATTCTTTTAATAATTTTTAAATTTTGTATTGGTATGTTTTTTATTCTTGGCTGTGCACCGCCCCGAGACCAGAAGGAGAAGGGCGGTATACAAATTGAACAAAATAGAAATAGAAAATAAAAACTTGGTATTTTTGATATAACTGCAGATTATAATCGGCCCCACCTCAAGACACAGCCCAGTAGAATATACCTGAATGTCAAAATTTGCTCTTGTCATAGGACACGCAATTTTGGCCTTGACAAGAGTACTCACAACAAATGGACTTTGCAATGCGTTTAGTTGGCTAACAAATTTCAGTATTAAATTAGAAGTACTTTGTGAGTTTTCTGAAACTCTGCATGGATGAGTCAGTCTTGCCACATTCGTGCCTGCTGTCTCAATCGAACAAGTTAACTGCCCCCGTTTTGAGTCTTAGGTAAACAGCAGGAAAAATTGTCCCTTGTTCTCAGTGGAAAAAGTTTACATGGTGAATTAAACTATTTCCTAGTAAGAACTGAACTAATGAAGGCAGCTTTATTACGATGGCTATTAACCTGAAGTCCCAAGTGTGGTTATTTTTAACAGTCTTCTCAGTTTACAGGGGTAACGAAAATACATTTTTTCCCCTTTTATTCAAGATCAGGGATCTCCAAACTTGGCAACTTTTAAGACTTGTGGACTTCAGCTCTCAGAATTCCTCAGCCAACACTGGCAGGGGAATTCTGGGAGTTGGAGCCCACAAGTCTTAAAGTTGCCAAGTTTGGAGGTCCCTGTTCAAGAACATGGGAACGCATTCTTCCCAGCCCGTTTTTTTTTTTTATCTTGCCTTAAACCCAGCTATAGATTAAGCCAGGATTCGCTCCCAGCATTTAATTTGATTTAGGAGCAAAACTTTATCTGAAATGCAGATTTTATCATCTGCATTTCAGTCACTTCATTTCCCTTTAAACTTCTCTGCTACAGTTAAATCTTATTCTCAAGTATTGCTAGCTTCGCAGTACTTTTTCAGTGATTTTTTTTTTCTAATCTCTTATCTCCACTTTCCTTTCCTGATTACATTCTTGAATGAGCTGTTGTGTCTTCGCCTGGCTTGACACTAGAAGTCTGCATTTAAGTCACTGTGTAATCATTCAAGGCCTACCATCTTTCTCCAGCGATTATGAAAGCTTATTCCGTCAGATTTTTTCCTCTTTGAAATTTTAGGACTTTTCCCCCCCATTTGGATTTCCTGCCTATTGTCTCTTTCTTGGCTTCCCAGTTTCTCTCTCACATAAGCTATGGATGATGAATCTGTTTCTTATGGGGACCTTATATTCTGAGTGCATGTCCTATGGTCAAAACTTTCACGCACATATACACTGTATTTTTATGCATTTAACACGATCAGGATCTGTTCCGTAATCTGCAAGGGTCTTAATTGCTGGATTGCATTTTTCCACTGTGTATTTCCTTATTCCATGTCAGATACCTGCAGATGTCCATGGATAGTTTGAAACAGAGACTAGCCATAAATAAACAATTCTTACAAAATTCTATTATTGGCAATCTTATTGCATTTATCCCATCCATATGTTAATTTCAATCACAAATTGATAGTCTTTTCTTGATGTTATAACTTCTACCCCTTTCGATTTGCTATACAATTCCTGATATTACATCTATAGTACATGTCAATGATGTTGAATATATTATCCATCTCTTCATTTTAATAGATATGATTTTCTGTTTACTGGGTAAAAGTCCAGCACATACTCAGCAATGACTTTTTAACATTGTTGTCCTAAGGTTCCTTTCTATGGGCCTAAAGTCCTGAATCGTGTAACCTTCTAATTTAAAGCAATCTATGCTGGTTGCTTATCCAAATACATTCAATTTAATATCCTTTATTTCCATTTCCAAGTTCTAGTACTCTTTCATGATTACAATCACCCAGACTTATGCTCACAATTACCCACACTTTTACAACCTATCACAACAGTTGCCTCTGTTTAGCCCGTATCAATCCTGGCTTCTCAGAACATGGTTTGTCCCCTTGAGTTATTCACAAGCCCATCAGAATCTCCCTGTAATATTCAAAGCCTGCTTCTATCTTGAATACATATACGTAAGTAATACTAAGACTGTATTACTATTATTCTTCTCATCCTTCCTATTACCTATCTCCTCCTGCTTATGACTATAACCTTGTTCCTTGTATCTTTACAATTTATATTGTTTTATTTAGTTTCCTAGTATGATTTGATTGCTTATTTATTGTCTTACGACTATCACCAAGTATTGTGTCTTATGATTCTTGATGAATGTATTTTTTTATGTACACTGAGAGCTTATGCACCGAAGACAAATTCCTTGTGTGTTCAATCATGCTTTGCCTATAAATAATTCTATTCTATTCTACTCCATTCTACTCCATTCCATTCCATTCCATTCTATGAATGAGAAATACAGATGTTAATAGCCATATATAAGACTTTGGTGGCACCATTCTAGTTTGCTCATCTGAATTGACAATTACCTCATACAGGAAAGTCTGTTGAATGGCCAAGTTCCTTCTTCTTGGGGTAACACAAGACCAAAATATTATCCCAAAGTAAGATTTCTTAATCACTTACATCAACAGATCCGCCGCCATGCTATGCATCTAACTTATTACATCACCCACCTAGATTAGACACTGACTCGTGGGACATTTCCTAAAGAAGCGATAATTAGAGATGGGCAGGTTTAAAGGCCACACTTCTGAACAACAGGTTTTCCACTTCTATTTCATCCAACTCCAGAAGCCCAGATTCCCCTGTTGCCTTTGATTCTCCTGACAATCTCCCAAAACTCCCCAAACCATGTAAGTTGAGGTAGAATCAGATTTTTAACCAAGAAAGCAACCTTGAGATTCCTGTTTTGTTCACGATTCTCCTGCATGTAAAGGAAAAAAGTACCTTAAAAAAAAAAAAGCAGATTCAGCAGAGCTGCCATTTGAAATAACTGGCACGCCAGCCAGTTATGATCCAACCTGACAAAAGAGCGTTCAAGAAACAATGGCAACATAAACACGAGAGGGCTGTATCATCTTTGAATGGAGCTGACTTGGAAGCTTAGACGGGGACACAGGCGTCCCCCCTACACAACACGACACGGATGTGGCAATAATCCTGTTTACTTAACCGTCGTTCAAAAGATGGAGAATTTTAGACGCCTGTGGGGATTGCCGTTCATGGGGGATCTCAATGGCCTGTTCGTCAATGAAAAGTGGAACTTAAATTTCCTAAGGAAACCAATTCCTCCACAGCCTGGCCCTCTTGACAAATCAGCCATCAACGGACACATAGACATCAACAACATTTATAGGCGATGCAAAAGAGACAATCACTCAGCCCAAAGGAGAAAAAGACTCTGTACCTCTCCGCCAGTAATTAACTCCAAGGTTAACTTCAGATCAGCAATCAAGCAGGCAATACCCCAATCAAGAAACTGCCAAAGAGCCCTCAGTAAACAGCCCAACCAAAGAATCTCACCTGCCTCCACCCACACAGAAAGACGAGCCATCAGAATATAAACTGAGAAACAAATCCCCTTCCTTAACTGGGACAGATGAGATTACCTAGTTGGGTCATGAAACTGCAAGAAAACAAGCAGGCTCAGAGAGCCCTCAAAGTTGACCCCAGTGAGCGTAACTCATATTTTACTCTAACCAGGCTGGAATCCATCCCATGGTGATTGAAGTTATGATATTTATTTACAAATCAGAAGAAGTTATTTATATCGTGGGCCTTAAGAGACAGGACTAACAGGCTTGGAATGAAAAGAAGTAAGAAAACAATTAGACAGCCTGAACACCTCATTTTATGTGGTGATCATTATACAAACCACACCCCAATGCTAGAAATAACCCTACTGCCTCCATCTCATTGCTCTAAGTTCAAAGTGTAAAAAAAAGAAAAAATTGGGATAGTTGTGCACTCTGAGAATTCAAAAACCAACAAAGCTTCTTTCAAGAACCAACCGCACACATTCCAGAGTCGAAAAAAGGTTGGGGCTTGAACGGTCTTATTTCCAATCCCCACCACCACCACTTCTTTATAAACAGCAAACTCATGCCAAGATCGTATAAATGTAATAAAGAAATAAATAAAGATCACTTCTTAAAAGTCCTTGGGGTTTCAAAAGCAGATTTCCTTAGGGAAGAAATTCCTGTTGTTTGGGGAGTGGAGGAAGGAAGGAAGGAAGGAAGGAAGGAAGGAAGGAAGGAAGGAAGGAAGGAAGGAAGGAAGGAAGGAAGGAAAAGGAAAGGAAGGAAGGAAGGGGAAGGGAAGGGAAGGAGGGAGGGAGGGAGGGAGGGAGGGAGGGAGGAAGGAAAGGAAAGGGAAGGGAAGGGAAGGGAAGGGAAGGGAAGGGAAGGGAAGGGAAGGGAAGGGAAGGAGGGAGGGAGGGGGGGAGGAAGGAAGGAGAGGGACACAGGTGAAAGGAAAGGAGGGAGGGAGGGAGCAAGGAAGGAAGAAGGAAGGAAGGAAAGAAGGGAGGGAGGGAGGGAGGGAGGGAGGGAGGGACAGCTTTTTTCGCTATTGCCCCAAACATAAACGTTTCCAACTAGGTAAGCACAAACATCGAATGGAAATTATCCTATTAAAGGCCTGCATTTCTCTTCCAAAATAAAGAATCTGTTTCAATGGTGTAGGGGGAAGCAGAATTGGAATCGGAAGCCCTGAATAGCTGCAATACAGACCGGCAAAATTTATTTATATTTTCACAAAGGCGCCAGTTCAATTTCCCCTTACACACCCACACCCAAACCGATCCCCCACATTTGGCCTCCCTAGTTGTAGTACAAAAGGTTTACTCTCTGCAAAGCAAAGCCGCTATCGCCAGAGTTGCCTCATCATCTCTCACACTCCTTCCCTTTCTTCACCGGGAGGAAGGGTTTTCGTTCACGTGCTCTGAATAACCTAAGCATGGCTGCTAATACGGCAACAATCGAAGGGAAAAGCTGTGAGTCACACAGTGTTTACAGGCCAGGAACGGAGAGGCAATTCACGTTCTGGACCGTACTATTACTTTCTTCCTTCGGATAACAATGCGTAGCATCCTCTGTAAGATACAACCGATGGTCCCTCAGGAAAATAACGTCTAAGCACCAGAAAAGCAGGCGAGGAGTTACGATTTCCTTTGCACTCAAAGCAAAAAGGGACACACAGATCGCTGACATTGTCAGCCGAGACAAATATCAAACATTAAACCTTTGTATCGGACAAAGCAAGTTAAGATGCAAAAATAAGATAAAAATGAACAGGCCCAAGACTCCTGACAATAAATCCGATTAGATGCGCCCCGATCACATCCGAGGAACCCATGTCTAAAAAGGGCATGAGTAAGAAAAACCCAGCTACACAACAACAAAAATCACCACCACTGAAAGCATCTTCTCTTCAGTTTCTCGGCTATAATATTAATATATATATATATGGAATAAAAAGCCAGATTAAAAGTGATCGTGGGGTGAGCCCCAGCTCCCCTGCCACAAAATCCAATTTGCCCATTCAACGAATCGATGTCGCCTAATGTAGCAATGCAGTACCATCCTATTCTCCTGGACCCTGGCGGCGGAGATACGCGCCCGCTCTTCTCCGAGGCTGCTTCGGAAATATGTCAGAAATTCAAACCAAGAAGGAGACAATCCCACCCCCCCAACCCCCCCACTCCCACCCCATCCTCGCCATAAAACAGGCCTTGGACACAGACATACCGTCAGGTTTTTTGGGGTACATCTCCTTCATCGGTCCCGACGAGCAGCATCCCTCCGCAGACGCCTCTGTCTCGTCTCTCTCTCTCTCCCCAACCCCCCCTCTCCCCAAAGCCCGTCACCTGGCGAGAGCACGTCTTTTCAGGGCAAATCCTCCCCGGGCCGCCCCCCCTCCCTGTCTTTCTCAGCGCTGTCTCAGCTACATCCCAGGAGCGGTGAGAGATCTGTGTGGGCTGCAACCGCGACGACGGGCAAGGTGGACTGGTCCACCCCAATACATGCCCGATGCTCCTGCTGCTGCTACCATCCCTCGCCCTGCGTGCCCAGACCACCGACGGCATCGCCCTAACAATTGCAGTAAAAAAAACACAGGAAACCGAGGGAGAAGGGGTTGGGGGGGGGGGAAGCGTTACTCACTGGGTTTTAGTCCTTTCCTTCCTCCGCATGTAATTTGTTATGCTTTACAATGCAGTAAAAGGATGCTGCCAGGCTAATTCATTGCTGCTGATGCTGCTGATGCCGCTGCTAAACACCCCCACCCCTCAAAAAAAAAAAAAAAAAAAAAGGACGACAGGCAGGGAAGAAGCCGGAATATTAAGAGCCAATATTTAATGGAAGGCTGGTTATCCTGTTCTCTCACATCCCTGCCTCATGCATCCAGGCACGGGTTGGACTGGCCCCCTTGGGAGGCTCTCTCTCGCTGGCAGCCGAGGCGCAAACTAAAACACGGCATGGATGCCGGGGAGGCGAGGAGAGAGCAAAGCACGCCTCGGTTTCCCCCAAATGTTACGGGAGAGGTGCCTTAGGGAAGGGTAGGTTGGCAAAGGGTCCGGAAAGAGGGGGGAGGGGAGAAAGAGAGAGAGGGGAGAACTGATTGGGTTCTAAGGAGACCCAAGTTTCAGACAGGTGGCGAGCCAGGTGAGGATTGCAAGACTGTAAGGAGCAATTTTTTTCTCTCTCCGTTAAAAAAAAACCGCACCCAGATAAAATAAGGCATGTACTTTAAACACCGTGGGAGGCAGATTTCCAAATGTCCAGCCTAAATCCGTGGGGCTCTTAGGCCTCCGCAGATAAGCAGGGGAATCTTTTGCTTCGGATACAGAAGCCGGCAACGACGGCCATGAGCTCATCCCCAGGAAGTCCTCCCTCTCTTATCCTAAAAAAAAATCAGGTGGTGTTAATTTTCTCGTCTTGCGTCTTGCGCCCTTATCGCCATCCGCTCCCACGGAGGAGGAAACTTGTGGCCGTGTGTGCACCACAAAATCCTGGAGCGAGAAGCGTCTTCTTCACACGCTTGTGAAGACAAACAGGAAGTGGAAGGGAGGGAATAGAGAGAGGATTTCCCAGGGAGGGGTTCTTTTGGGGGGCGAGCGGGGAGGGGGGGAGATGAGCAACTCTGAAGTCTGCTTTACTTGAAACTGACATGGCTGCAAATGTACAGTAGCCCCCGATTTATGACAGTGACCGTTCGAAGACTGAAAAAGGGGCATGGGACTGTTCTTCACACTTACGACCGTGGACTACACTGTATTGCCCAAGGGCACAAAGAAAGCCCTAAATAAAATAATAAAATGCAACTTTTTTTAAAGTTTCAAAAATTCACAACAAAATTCAAAAAGGTTTTGAGATACAGGTAGTCCTTGATTTACAAGAGGGCATTTAGTGACCGTTCAGTTACAATGGCCCTGGAAAAGTGACTTATAGCCGTTTTTCGCAGTTATGTCCGTTTCAGCATCCCATGATCATGTGATCAAAATTCAAATGCTTGGCCGCTGACTCATATTTATGACGGGCACAATTCACTCAACAACGGTCTCACTTAACAACAGAAATTTTGGGGAGAATTGTGATCATAAGGTAAAGGTTTCCTCGCACATGTGTGCTAGTCATTCCCGACTCTAGGGGGCGGTGCTCATCTCCCTTTCAAAGCTGAAGACGTCTCCATGGTCATGTGGCCGGCATGACACAATGCCAAAGGCGCACGGAACGCTGTTCCCTTCCCACCAAAGGGGGTCCCTATTTCTCTGCTTGCATTTTTTACGTGCTTTCGAACGGCTAGGTTGGCAGAAGCTGGGACAAGTCACGGGAGCTCACCCCGTTACGCGGCACTGGGGATTCGAACCGCTAAACTGCTCTGATCAACAAGCACAGCAGCTTAGCCACTGAGCCACCGCATCCCAGCCGAATTGTAGCCATACCTGTAATTAAAAATGAGTTGTATCTTTTGTCACACAGTCCTACCCGAAAGAAAATTCCTAGTCTGAATTTTTTTTAAAAAAAGAAACCACACTAGGAAATGATGTGAACTCAAAAGATCTAGAAGAAATTTGGAGAAAGGGACCCTTAAAAAAACACAGCAACCCCCAAAAGAGTGTTTACTTCGCACAGCGGTAAATGTAAGCATTGTGTAACAGCCCAATACAAACAACATCTCCTTTCATGATAAAGAGAGGAGGGACAATTAACCACATACTGTCTATTCGATTCATTCCAGAAGGTCCATATTTTCTGTGCCATTGTAGAAAATGAGCATGCACTAACAGATTGCTAATTTAAGTGGCAGCCTATTTTGAGGGAAACGGAGAATTGAAAATCTCTCGCTCCGCTCTCCCAAAATAATTTCCAGGCACAAAAAATTTAAATATGGCTCAATGTAAATAACCAGACAGGAGAATGAGTGAGAATTTTAGGATCAATTAAAACAAGCTTTACCAGAGGATGCTGTTTTTTGTCTCCCAAAGCCACAAGTTATTTTAAGTGAGAACTAGAGCAGAATAATGGAGCACAAACTATTCTATATAGACAGATATCCAGGGCGTATAGAAGGAAATTATTTGGTGGTTTAAAAGCCTCTAATGATGACATAAATGGAAACAAACTGATTTGTACACAACCGCTGCCGTTATTAGCTGCTAACAGTCGGAAATTAATGCCATTAATTAACGTTGGTTCCAGAGTATAGACACCTTTTTGAGAATCAGAGGACGATGAAATATATGATATTAATTTATCTGAGACATCTATCAACAGTCTTCTCTACAGCTGTCTTTTCAAGTGTTTCATGTGTAATGCAGGCTGACCACTGGAACAGCAGGAGAGCACGCTTCCTACACATATCAGTGAAGAATTAGGTCAAGCTGAGTTACGCTAATCTATACAAATCCATAATTTATAATGGGACTGTCAAATCAAGCGAGTTTGTGAGATAATGCCAGGGAGATATCGTTAATAAGTGTAGCTGATCGTTATAGCCACAGGTTCAGCTCTAGACCAGGTGGGTCAACTCTTTACAGATCTGATTCTTTTTTTTTTTTCTTCTCACCATTGCTACGGAGAGGTGGTGCCACAGTTCCTCACCCTTCTGTGGCAAGACACGCATCCAACCGGTAGCACAACAACTACAACAGGCTTAGGTAAAGATAAAGGTTCCCCTCGCACATACGTGCTAGTCGTTTCCAGCTCTAGGGGGCGGTGCTCTTCTCTGTTTCAAAGCCGAAGAATCAGCGCTGTCCGAAGACGTTTCCGTGGTCACGTGGCCGGCATGACTCAAGGCCAAAGGCGCACGGAACGCTGTTCCCTTCCCACCAAAAGGGGTCCCTATTTTTCTACTTGCATTTTTTACCTGCTTTCGAACTGCTAGGTTGGCAGAAGCTGGGACAAGTCACAGGAGCTCACCCCGTTATGCGGCACTAGGGATTCGAACCGCTGAACTGCCAACCTTTCGATCGACAAGCTCAGCGTCTCAGCCACTAAGCCACGGCGTCCCTTCTACAACAGGCTTACTAGATGTTTAAAAGCCCAGATCTCCTCCAAATCAAGCCACTTCCTTTGGATCACTGAAGAGTTTTTCTAAAGGTTATTTAGGCCTGCTCTGTAGTGGTGAGAGCCTTGCAGTACCTGGAGATTAATCTACAGATACACTGAAATTATTCTAAAAGCTAGTATGACTACAGTTAGCCCTCGTCTTACAACAGTTGGTTAAGTGACCATTTACAAAAGCACTGAAAAAGTGACTTGTGACCGTTTTTCAGTTACAACTTTGCAGAATCCCCCGGTCACATGATTTAAATTCAGACGCTTGGCAAATGACTCGTATTTATGACAGTTACAAGTCTTCCGGGGTCATGTTATCACTTTTTAATGACGTGCTAACAAACTAAGTCAATTGGGGGGAGGAGCCAGATTCGCTTAGCAATTGTGGTAAGAATGGTCGTACAACGGGGCAAAACTGGTCTCGCTTAGTAACAGGAATGTCTTTAAGTCGAGGACTATCTGCATCTGTGTGAAGAAGCCGAATTTTCTTGGGCTTTGACCCCCACAGTAGAAACAATGGCTTGTAACAAACCACAAAGCGGTAGCTGCCAGTGTTTTAAATCAATGTAGTTGTGGATTTATAGAAGCATATTTTACATTTAGCTGCTGGGGTGTGTGTGTTTCCTTCCATTTATTTCTGAGCTGAGCACAAAAACATTTCTCCAGCTATTATCATCAATACTGTAAAGATTCAAAATGTTTGGCATATTCTACAAGGACGAGGCTGTAAAAGCCATTTATTATTATATAATCCTTTCAATGAAGAACTATTGAGACACGAAACTCTCCGCTATGCATTTTCTTGCAAAACATGGACCTTTGGGGTTTCTCTTACAAACTGTCATAAGACAAGGACCCATTAGGACAAAATTATACCAAGATGGCCTAAGATAGCCTGGCTCTCCCTCTCCCTCTCCCTCTCCCTCCCTCTCTCTCTCTAGTTTTTTGGGGGGCAGATGGCACACACTTATAGGGAAAAACCATAATTGTTTTACCATGTAAACTTGCAAGTTTCTCGTTTGAGAGGGCTAAGTCAAGATAATTTGAACATAGCATCAAAGCAATCAAACAAGTGGTGAAGTGGCCTAGAGGTGGTGCTCTCGCCTCACAATCAGGAGGCTGTGAGTTCGATCCTAGGTAGAGGCAGATATTTCTCTCTCTCTCTGGGCACATTGAGAATATATATCTGCTGAACAAACCTCCGCATTGGCGACAGGAAGGGCATCCAGCCAGTAAACACTCAGCTCCATTCAGTTGCCCAAGACTCCATCCCGCAAAGGATTATGGGGGTCATTAAAAGATGATGATCAAACCCACCCGCCTGGACGCTTCTGCACATGCTCACAAGAGAACCGGTAGCGACGGGATTTGGAACCCACCCCTACGATGGAGGTAGACCTCAACCCAACCTCAACCCAACCCATGCAAATGTGGGTCTGATTCGCCATCTAGTTCAGAGATCTCCAGCCTTAGCAACTGCAAGGTTTGTGGACTTCAACTCCCAGAATTCCTCAGACAACAGCCATGCTGGCTGGAGAATTCTGGGAGTTGAAGTCCACAGGGTTGGAGACCGTTGATCTAGCTCAAAGTATTAGCGATGGTCCATGTGAAGAGGCTCAAGTTTAGTATTGCATCTCCCAAAGCATCCAGCACAGGGCAATTGCTGTTAGAGACCCTACACAAGCGATAATGATTTAGGCGCATTTAAGTATTAAAGAATAAAAAAAGCTACGAATGACGCAAAGATTAATGGAAAGATACACATGTTCGGCATCACAAGACAAGATAGAGAGACCTGCATGTGGATGAAAAAAACAAATGAACGTTTACGATGCCATCCAGAGAGTAAAAGAATCGAAATGGAAAGGATCTGATTACATAGCAAGAAGAACTGAGGGGCAGGTGGGCCAAGGCAGTCACAGAATGGATCCCACTTGATCAAAAGCATTCCCAAAAGAGACCCAAAACAAGAGGACATCAGCAAATACTGAAGGCCCAATTGGCAAAGAGAAGCTCAAGACTGTATTGGTGGAAACTTGCAGAAGTGGCCTTCATCCTGCAGTGGATAGACTTCTAAAATGATGATGATGATGATGGTGAAACATTCAAGATATTGATAACTTTCGCTGATAATAATTCATTTCTTTTTCATGTAATAAACTAACTTGTTATCACTTTGTGGCTGAATTACTACTTATTTCAGTGAATTCCGAGACAAACCAGCCTTTTAGCTGAATCTCGATAGCACTATATTTTAGGAAGAGCAAAATTGCTTACAGAACTAGAGGTATATATTGCATTTATGTTTACCCAATCACGCGCACCGTTTAGTAATCTCATAGATCAGGAAGAAGAGGAAGGGCATCCTTAATCAGACAAGCATAATCTTTCAAGTGTATCTAAATGTTTTTGTGAAAAGCATCTATATGACACCACTGTTAGATATGAACACGGAAAAAAAAAAAAACCCTCTCCATCATGTGTCTTTCAAAGTGCTAAATGCCACGGAGGGCTGTAAAATGGTATTTTTACACCCTGGCAGAATCTAAGCATCGAAGCTAAATGAAAGATTAACTTGTCAAGTGAGGTTTTCTTTTTTTTTTTCACTGCTGATCATTTATCTGAGACTATCCCGGTAATTCAAATAAAGTTGTGTATTGGTCCCACTTAACCTTTATTCGATTTAGCACAGACACAGATGTATGTATTGGTAACATTTTTACAACCAAATTTTGTGAGAAAAAGAAAAAATTATACTTTCTCCTTGATGCCAACAACATGTCTGATATTTCTTGTACCCAGCTGGATTGTATAGCCTTTTTAGACAAAGGTTTCCCCCCAAATTTACTAGCTATCATAGTAAAGCTAAAATTATTATTACTGCTAGTCAAAAATCTTTCAAAACAGAAAACCGTTTCACATACCAGAGAGCAATTTCTTGTTTCATGTCACCTGAAAGAACCAATTAACGCACCTGACAGCTTGATAATCAATCTCAGTAATTAATGTGGGTTTCTTAGTACATATTAAATAGGAATATAGTCATTACATGTTTTTTCTTCCATGCAAAAGAATGGAAGTATCTCCTCAAACACTGAATTTTTTGCAAAACAAATTGCTGAGGATAATTCGGGGGGGGGGGAGAGGGGCGCTCAGCTCCACATTCAATTCATTTCTCCAGACTTATGCCAATTCGATTTACACGATTGTTAGATTGCTCAATTTTTGACTGCAGCTGTTTTTCCGCCCAACATTTATTTATCAAATTTATTGGTTGCCCATCTTACCGCAGGGTAATGTCCGTTTAGCTAACCTGTTTTCTAAAGCAAGTAAGATTTGTACCAGTAAAATGCTTGACGGTTTTAAAAGTATTTCCAATCTAGCTTTACAGCTTCTCCTTATAGATTCCCCCCCCCCCTTTAGTTCTCTGGCCAAACAAATTTTTCAAATAGTGTTTCTCAATCTTGGCCATTTTAAGATAGTTGGGCTTCAATTCCCTGGCTGGAGAATTGTGGGAGTTGAAGTCCACCCATCTGAAAATATGACCAACAACCAAGCAGCAAAGTTGAACAACAAGCAAGTACTGGGACGCATAACTCCAGGTATGTCACTGGAAGGCAAAATCACGAAACTGTGGCAAGATTTATTTTGGCCAGCTCAGGTGTGGGAATTCACTGAAGAAAGCTTGGAAGAGTGTTTGGAAGAGTTAGAGGTAAAAGGAAGTCAGGCCACCAAAGAACACGATGACTGGAGACCATCAGAGCTGACACTAGCCAGAACGTAGAAAAAGTCAAAGCAGCAGTGGAGAAACCTGGCCAGGGGTGAGATCCAGCCGGTTCAGAGCATTTTGGGTGAACTGGATGTTAATTTTAATCTGAACCAGTAATTGCAAGGACTGGCTGACCCCACCCACCCCACCCCTCCCCTCTCCGGAGTCTCCATGTGACCTGTTTTGGATGAGGGTGAAAAATGGGACTACCAGAAGTCCGGAAATAGGCCCATTTTCGGCCACCGGAGCCGCTTTCGCCCTTCCGGAGGCTTGAGGAAAGCACCTGGAACCTGGGGAGGGCAAAAACGCCCACACACCCCCCCGCCGTGGTGCAGGAAGCTGACTAGGCCATGCCCCCATGGCCACGCCAGAAACCGGACAGGGAACAAGTTGCTAAAATTTTTCAATCCCATCCCTGGACTTGACCCATAATATCGCCAACTGTCAGACGTGACTGAAATGGATAACATTATCATTATCCTCAGAAAATGACCACGGCTGAGAAACTCGACTAAGACTGGGTTCAAAGCATTCCCAGCCAATCTGGTTTAAGTAATCCTTGCAAATGGATCAATCAATATGATTGCAAATATTATTGGAAGACTATTTTCACTCCTACTCTTAAAATTTGTTTAAAGAAAACACCATTATGACTTGGGACTCTATCGAGGTGCCAGCGATTGAAGGAAAATATGCCGTATTAATAGTTTTAACTGATTTTTTTTTTCTGACGTAGGATCCAAGTTTTAGATTTAGGTTAAGGGAAAGTTAACTAATCTGATGGCCAGAGTATGTAATCTTACTGGCAGTAATAAACTTTGTCCTGTTAGCCTGGGCTAAATTATTAGAGTCCCAACACATTGACAAATTAAATAGGATTAAAGTATCGTGGATACAATCCTTTAGTCCTTTTATAAGGTACGGTAACCCTCTTTCCTTCCTCTTTGGCTTTTAAGTTTTAGCTTGGAACAGTAATGTTGCGTTGACAGTTAAAGTGAATAACATTCCCAAACAACATAAAACCAGAGGATGCAACTCTGAACTGTTTTGTTTCACCAAAAATTGCTTGGTTTTCTTTATATATATATATATTAAAATGTATTTATTTCCCTGCTGTCCCTAATGAAAAGCAAATGGAAATTAGGACAGAGCTACAAGCAAAATCTTGTCAAGTAACTCTCTCACAGGAATTACCTCCAGAGAGGGAAGATTTACATAAATTGGATTATCTTTTTAATCCATAATTTATTAATATAGGTGGGTGCGGCTAGCTGTTTACAAAATAGGTTAGAGCAACTTCAGGCGACTCCCTACGTATCAACTCAGACAAGTCGGTCTTGCAGATTTGACAACCTCTCTGTGCAACTCACAAAACTGCACAGTGGGTCACACTTGGTATGTTATAACCGCTGTGGAAAACTGATGTAATCAGAATATTACATCAGAATAATATAAGTTGAAAGTTTATTTATTCACTCAGAATAGTGGACTCCTCTACAAGGGCTGTGACAAACGGTTTAAAGAATTCCCCTTGGTTTTAAAATTCATCATATGGCAGCTGGATCTGTTCTTTTAGAAACATATCAAGAACACTCATGGATGCTAAAGCAGTTATTCTGATCCAGGCCAAATTTTTGACATGCTACACTCTTTTTGGGGTATCTGTTGCAACTGCACTATGTTCTTTCTGTGTATATATTTATCACGCAAACAAACCTACACGATTTGGAACAAAAACGCTCGGCAACTCCATTGTGCTGCAGTCACTACTAGGGAATCAGTACCGCTAGATAAAATGGAAAAGGAGGTCCAGATTAAATCGGAATGAATCCTCAGTGACATTAAGGGCCACATTTGAACAAGGCGAGCTGTACTAAGCTTCAGCACAATTCAGGTTACCACAATTCAGAGAGCTGAGAAGTAGGAAAGTGTGGTTTAATTGGAGAATCATAGCTTGGGGAACTGTTGAGGAGTCAAAATTGCAATCTTTATGAGCGGTGCCATTAACCAGGACTCTTCAATTCGAATGACACGTAAACAGGACGTCAAACTAATATTAATGACAATGTAACTGAAGCCCTGTCTCTTTAGCGCAGGTAGTCTTCAACAATTCATTTAGTGACTTTTCAATGTTACAACAGCACTGGAAAAAGTGACTAAAGTGACTTCATTTTTTTCACACTTATGACCATTGCAGCATCCCATGGTCATGTGATTAAAATTCAATAAATTAACAACTGCAGTGACTCACTTCACAACCATGGCAAGGAAAATGAGGCAAAATTCATTTAACAACTCTCACTTGCAACAGAGATTTGGGGTCCAACTGCGGTCATAAATCGAGGACTGCCTGAACACAGATCAACATGTCACATGTATGTACAAAGGGACATGGCTTGCTGATCACGCAGTTGCAACTAACGTCTTTATTTTTCTGGCCCTTCCCAGAGATGCCACTACATACCCAATTTTCTGCTTCTAATTAAATCAGGAGCAGAATGAATAACTGCCTCTTTGCTTTTCCACATTTGAGGCTGTTAGTATTCTTCTCCGTTAAGATAAACCTAGTTGGGAAAATAAAGTCTCCAAATAGAAGAGAAAGTCATTCTGTTAATACTGATGTAGAATAAGAGTGTGCAGTTCTTCAGA
Source organism: Masticophis lateralis (assembly GCA_030761175.1). Lineage (NCBI taxonomy): Eukaryota > Metazoa > Chordata > Lepidosauria > Squamata > Colubridae > Masticophis > Masticophis lateralis. The sequence goes on from JAUDYJ010000016.1 coordinate 3,450,458, forward strand.
GCAAATAAAAGGTCCTTCAGAGAATGGAGACACAATAACGCACCTCTCTGTAGTTTTTTTCCTGGAATTTTGCTATCAAGGTATAAAGCAGCCATAACACTCCAGGGCGAGATTTTTAAAAATGCTGCTTGAAAGAAATGCAGACAATTGCTACATGAATGAATGCTTTGGAGTAACTTGAATAAAACCACACACTCGTTTTAAATACTATTTACATGTGAGAAAATTTCTGTCTAGCAATGCATCACAACTACGTTGTTGTTGTTTTTTTCCCTTAGCAGGCCATAAATGTTTTGAAGGAAAATTGATTGAGGAAGGGATGAGCTTAAACTTTCTAAAAACCCCGAATTCTGTGTCCCGATACTTACGATCTTCCCCAGGACACGGCATGCCGGGTTGTTCTGGGATGCTTGGGAAGACTGCATCAAAACATAAAATACGCGTCATAAATATATATATTTCCTACAGAGGAGTCTTTCCTAGTTACTCAGCCTTTTGAATAAATGGCAAATGATAGACTACTTTCTTAATCACAAAACCGGGACTCTAAAAATATGAGAATTCTTCGCAGACACCAATTATTGAAAGAAAAATCAGGCTCAAGGGATTCGCCAAAGCAACACGCAGTAAGGGAGTTATTGGCAGTGAAAATAATCCTCGAAAAAAAGGAAAGGATGAGCAAGAAGCACTCTCATACAAGAAGGATAAATTCAAGATAAATTCACAATCAGAACAATACACTTAAGAAGCTGCAGAAGATAAATTCTTATGATTTTGGGGGGCTGGTTTTCTTTTCTTTCTTTTTTTTGAACAACCAGCTTGTAATTATAACTGCATCTCATTTATTTTATCATTGAAGACATTTTTATACACCAGTTCTGCTTTGATCAAAGCTTTACATGGCTCCTAAGATCACACAAAACACAAAGAAAATTGCAAGGAAACATGCCCAGTGACAATTAACAAGCGTTTTAAAGCCCGTAAAAAGAGTGATTTGATTAAAATAGGCAAGAGACTCCTACAGTAAAGGCCCTCCTGCAAAAGTGACCATTTTCACCAAGTCCTCAAAGAGGTTTTAATGCAAGAAAGGTCTTCTTAGGAAATTGTTCCAGTGCTGAGACAAGAGAAAAGAAATTTCACCAGTGGCATTGGTACCAAAGAGATCACGAAGCACGTCTTCTAGTTTATTTGTTGCGGTAGGTAGGCAGGATTGTGTCATAAGCATAAAATGGGGGTAAGGATCGGATCTTGTTGTTCAGCACCGATCCAAAGAAGAGGCCAGTTGATGCCTCAACACTGCATTTGGAGTTTGCGGGAGAAAGAAGACAGAATGGAAGACACCAAAGCAGGATTTCGAGAAGATACAGCTCATAACCATTGCTAAACTACAAGTCTCAAAACTTGCCATGAATAATAAGCCCTTCGTCTCTGTACCGACAATACAAACGGAAGGCTTCCTCCAGCTCCATCTGAGAGGAAATGGTACAGGGATCACCTGTTTAAAAAAAAAAGAAAGAAAAGAAAAGAAAAAACGTCATTTACGGAAGCAATCCGTGTGTGCAACTCTCTCATCTAAAATTGTTTTCTTCTCCCACCCTCTCCTTTATTTTCAAACGGTGCGATTTGGAGATCGTGGGAATTCATTTATACATTTCAGAGCAGCGGAGAAAGGGACACTTAGCAGCTGAAAAATGAATTGTTCTGGGACCCAGAGACCCTTCCCTTCATAAACGTGAGTATAACTCCATCTCGTAGTTGTTACTCGTTGGAAGGGCTGTGGGGAAATGATAGCCTGGCATAAAAATAAAACACTGAAAATCAGGATAGCAGAGAGTAGGGCTGGCTATTCATTCCCTCAGTCACAATTTATTCCCCTCTAATTAGCAGAACAAACATTTAAAAGGATGGCCATCATTCTGCAGGATTGTTTACTAATGTCTAATGTGTTGGAAAACACCCTTTTCCTAAAGCAAATTCTCAACAGACGATTGTTGGGATTTAATGTCGATTATTCAGAGAGAAGCACGAAGTGAGGCCCCCAAAGAATAGAGTGGAACAACTGAAGTTAGAAAGCACCAGAATATATCAGCCCCTCTATATTATTGTCTATGCTGACTGAAGAACAAACTAATTATGCTTTAAGGAAACAATATAATTATGAATTTTACCCAAGCTCTGCAGTGCTTTTTATGTAAATCTGCCCTCTGAACAAAACAATATACCAATATAGCTCTATGTTACATACTGGTCATGGTTTATTAACCAAGGTTTAATCATAGTTTACTAAGGAACCACAGCTGGCTAGGTTTACACAATGTATTAAGTTAAAAACCATAGTTAATCAGTCACATTGGCTTAAGCCCTTAAAACTTTAATTCTTCTTTACAAGCTAATAGAAGGCACCAAATTCTTCCTTTCCCTCTCTAGCTGGTGCAAAGAAATATCCTTGAAATACAACCCACCATAATGGAGTCTGCCTATTACGGTCATATACCACGACGGCTGTAAATCCAGTCAGTCACAGGGCCAACTAGTGTTTTTTGGTGGCAATAATTAAGCAAACGCGAGAAAGATTAAGCAGACCCATTGTTTCTTATACCACCGTTCAACTGAAAACCAAAGCTAACTTTCAATTTTCAGCAAAACCATCATAAAATTCAGTCGACTTATAAGACAAGGTTTAAAGGGAAATTATGGCTAGTCTGAACATCTGAGGCTATCAATTCAAAATAAAGTGAGATACAGTATATCCCTAATGACTTGAGTTTTTATTTCCCTAATCTGAAACTGCCAATGAAGTGGCAGTTTGAAAAGGCTTTCTAAATAAAGTTATCCATTTAATATCTCCTTTTCAGCCCAGATAATTAACTGCGCCATAAAGTGCTTTAGGGAAAAATGTTTTCCAAAACCACAGTTACAAAAAGCCTGAAATACCTTCATTATCAATCCACTTCAGGGTAATTGGTTGTTCCTGTGATAAATTGCACATTTCTCTCACTTCATCACAAAGTTCATCATAGTTCATTGAGGCACCCAAGTTGGTAATGAGGATGTCCCTGAAAGAGATGAATTCACAAATTAAGTAAATAAATGCTTAAAACGCCTGGTGTCTGTAAAAAGGCAGATTAGTTCAGTCAAGTTCCTTGGCAACTTCCTACTCCAAGCAATTGGAAATACGTTTTGAAACTATGCAACATCTATGCACAGGTAAATAAATATGTGGTTTCAAAAGGGAATGATCCTGCAGAATTGAGCAGAAACGAATGCACTGAACCCAAGGAAAGATGTTAGAGAAAGATACATGCATTCTCCTAATAACGTTACAGCTAATCCTCGATTTACTACAGTTCATTTAGTGATTGCTCAAAGTTATGACAGCACCAAAAAAAAAAGTGACTTGGTTAAAATTCGGATACTTAGCAACTGATTTATATTTATGAGGGTTGAAATATCTGGGGGTGGGGGGTCATGTGATCACCTTTTGTGACATTCTGACAAGCAGAATCAATGGGAAAGTCAGATTCACTTAACAACCATGTTAGTAATTTAACAACTGTAGTGATTCACTTAATAAATGTGGCAAGAAAGTTTGTAAAATAAGTCCCCAGGCCAAGATCTTTAGGCTCTTGTAAAAGGATTACATTTTAGATGGCTATTAGATATGTCAGAAAATGGTAACATTTATCATTATGTCTCAAAGATAAATTATTAGCCACATTTGTCCTGATTTCTGCTTTTTACTGGTAAATAAAAATATTGGATGTTTGTACAGTCAGGAATGTCCATGTTTATGATTCTGTTCGTTGACATTTATCAGTCTATCCTAAGAGCCATCAAATTTCTGGTGGAAAAAAAGGACCACCCTTATTAGGGGCAAATAATAAAATGGAAAATTCCGTTCCCATTTTGTGTTAAGATAGCATAAACTGGATATGTGGAAATATTCAGTTTGTAAATAGTAAATCAAGAATAACCAAACATAGCTAAGCAACTACAATAAAGCAGTTTTAAAAGTCTTGAGTCTTCGGAGAAAGGCGGCATATAAATTGAACAAATAAAAATAATTTTTTAAAAAACTAGCATTAAATGGCAGCAGGCTAGATCCAATGTACAGTGAAAAAAAGGAGAGGTAGACTATTTTCAACTTATGGAAGTAAAGAATGGTTAAGTAAGATTTGAAACTCTGCAGGAGTTAGGAGAAAATAGTTTATGGTTTACTTCATCATCGTTGAACATGGTACAACGAAATTAAATGCCATCTTCAGTGTACATTATAACTATAAAAATAAAAATACAAACATACATCCTTTACTTTCTATATAATTGAAATTGAAAACCCAATATTGCACTATACTGTAGAATTCAATATGGTTATTGCCCTGGGATAAAAGCTGTTTATCATTGTTTTTTATTGTCCTGTACCATCTGCCGATGGTAATAGTTCAAAAAAAAAGGGAGGGGGGCTTAAGAAAGTTCAAAATGTTTTAAGCTATAAAACTCTTCCAAGAGGGGAGAGAGCAACCCATGAACCCCTGGGTAATGACGTTGACCCCCTAGAGCGCTGTCCTATCTGCCACTTTGCAATTGGCAAACCATACACTGGTGCAGTAAATTAAAATGCTCTCTATGAAGGCCACCAGCAGTTTTTCATTCAGTTGTTGTTGTTTCCTGAGAAGTCTCAGATACTTTAATCTCTGCTGGGCCCTTCTGAGCAGTACTGCAATGTGAGTGCCCCAGGTCAAGTCCTCTATTACAACACCCAGAAACTTAAAACTAGCCCCTTGCTCCACTCAGTCTCCATTGATAAGCAAGGGCTGGGTGTCTGATCTATTCCTTCTATAGTCCACTATAAGATTCCTTGGTCTTATTGGTGTTAAGGACCAAGTTATTGTCTCCACACCACGAAAGCAACCGTTCCACCTCATCCAGATAGGCAGACTCATCCACCCCAGAGATCAGTCCCACCACTGTTGTACCATCTGCAAATTTAGCAATAGTATTGCTAGCGTAAATGCTTCATATTCAGGAGAACTGTCCTTTATTCACAATGTCAGCATGAAGTACAGTCCTGGGAAAGTTCAAATTAAAATACATTCCTTCCAACAGACTTCATTCCTGAAGGAAGATTATGTTACTGCAACCTGAACACTTATACCACTTTAAGTAATATATTTGTCACACCCAAAATGTATAAGGTATCCACCTTTTAAGCATTCAAGGAGGCACATTAGCAAACATGGATAGTACAACTTCCTCATGCTTACAAGACTTCAATTGAGTCACACTATCAAAGGTGTTCTCTACCAGAAATAGACATTGTAAATAATTTAACACCTTCCCGAATAATTCTTGACACGAATTTTGTATCTTGATGTCGGCGCCTCCACAATGTGTGACACGTACGAAAATAGAAATCCCTTGCGTAGTGGCAACCGTGGGTAAAGTTATTTATACCACACTTTACGTGTGATCAATAAACCCAGACTGAGTAATTAAAGGATTCTACACTGCGTTGATTTAAACCCCTCCCCGCTGAAAGTGATGGGAAACAGAGCATGTGTTGCTGGGGAAGGTTTTTCACCAGATCCATTTTACAAAATGTGAAAATAAAGGAAGGTCTGACACAGAGGTGGGTTTCAACAGGTTCTGACTGGTTCTGGAGAACCGGTAGCGGAAATTTTGAGTCGTTCGGAGAACCGGTAGTAAAAATTCTGACTGGCCCTGCCCGCATCTATTCTCTGCCTCCCAAATCCCAGCTGATTGGGAAGAAATGGGGATTTTGCAGTAACCTTCCCCTGGATTGGGGACGGAATGGAGATTTTACAGTATCCTTCCCCAGCCACGCCCACCGAGCCATGCCATGCCCACCAAGCCACAGAACCAGTAGTAAATTTCTTTGAAACTCACCACTGGTCTGACATGAAGCTAAGAGTTTTTGAGTTTTTTTCATGCATGCCTTATAACATTACCAAAACACTTGTACAAGAAACTTCAAGTTCATTTAGATTTGCCCACTGGTTGTGTTACGTATGCACAAAACTGGACTTCAAAAAAATTGTTTGCATCATTAGGATAAGCTATGTTTTAAAACTTTTAATCTCTGGCTTCATTATTGTAGTTGTACCTTATAAACAGGTTTTTCCATGTAAAGATGAGATTAGAAGTTTATTTAAGGTTAAAGGTTTATATTATATTCCTCGCGTATTATCATAACTGCATAGAAGGAAGTGTACCAATAAGTATACTGGTATACAGTACAAAGTAATATTCTACTTTTACAATGACTTTACAAGCAGATCTGCCAACACAGTTGGTCTTGTCTAATTGCCAGTGTCATTAAAGCTGCAAATGCCAAATTTTACAGTCAAGCAGCCTATGGATAAATTGTGAGCAAATTCTAAGATAGTTCTTTGCTGGTAAATTAGGGCTACCCAATGGCAATTTTCCAAGGGGATTTAAATAAGATTTTTACCAATCTCCCTTAATAGTTAATATATCCTTTTTAAAAATATATATTCTTGGAAGTGAACAACAAAACAAAACAATCTGCTCAGTAACATCTGGGAGAATGTATAGTTCGAAAGTAGCCAATAAGATAGCAGAGAGGCATCCAAATGATTGTTTAGGATTGTAAAACCGTATTCAGAGTTACAATATTATCCCTGACCTGACAGCGTTAGGATTTCTGTAATTCCCTCCCTTGTCCCCTCTTGCAAACTCAAAGCAGACACTTCCCAAAACTGGAACCACAAATAGGAATGTCAAAAATAGCCTAAATTATGTCCCTTCACGGCTATGCCCATCCTGCCAGGCTACCATTAAGAGTTCAGTCTGACTTTTAGTCTGGTTTGGTCTGCCAATAAATATCTTATGAAAAGAAGAAAAAAAAAATCTTACACTAAAGAAGTTGTTGAACTCATTTTACAGCGCAGATCTGAACATTTTTACCACAGGGCAATCTACTAATAGATAATGGTCAACGAATGCACAACTTTATGTCTTTTCATCTTTGCCAAATTTGGTCATTCTTTTTTTTTTCCCCCTCCCTTAAAATGTGCTTCAGTCACATTGGTGATGTTTAAGATAGCAAGAGAGCCGAAGTATGAAAAACAGTAGCTCAAAAATTTCATAAGAGAATTCTGTCTTCAATGAAAATGAAAGAAATGCAAATATATACAGGTAGTCCTCAACTTTTGACCAGAATTTCTGGCAGTTTTATGCCATTTTTTTGCCATGGTTAAGTGAATGAACTGCAATTGTTAAGTGAATTATAGTTGTTAAGCAAGTTTGGCTCTCCTCGTTGACTTTGCTTGTTGGAAGCCAACTGGAAAGGTCACAAGTGGTGATCCCATGACCCTGGAATTCTGCAACTGTAGTTAAGTACATGCCAGTTAGATTTAGATTTAGATTTATTAGATTTATATACCCGCCCTACTCCCGAAGGACTCAGGGCGGTGAACAGCCAACAATAAAAATACATATATACAAAATTTAAAAGCCCAAATTAAATCAAATTAAATAAATTTGGCCCAGACAGAATTAAAACGCCCCACACAATTTAAAACAGATTAAAATTTAAACGCTAAAAGAGGAAGAGAGGTTAGGCCAGGCCCGCCTGGTGAAAGAAAAAGGTCTTGAGAGTTGCCAAGCATCTGGATTTTGATCACGTGACTGTAAAGATGCTGTGATTATCGTAAGTACAAAAACTGGTTGCAAGTCCCTTTTTCCCCAGTTCTGTCATTAACTCCCAAAGATCTCTAAATGAATGGTTGTAAGTCGAGGACTACCTGTGTAGCTTGAACGAAACGAGCGAAGAAGAAGAATGCAAGTTCATAAAACACCCTTAATGCAACTTACCCGTTATAATGGGTTTTCACTCTAATGAAGTCTTTCTTCGTGTTCATTTTTGATCCCATCCTGCTAGGCATGATACCATGCAGCATTCAAATGGGGAAACAATGTCCTCGTTTTATAGACGCATCTTCCAAATCATTCAAAGAAGGATGAGGGGTGGCGAAAAATGAACAGGCAACATTTTTACGCTTCTTCCCAGTAAAGAACTTCATTAGACTGCATGCACCCAGAAGTCTATATACAAAAAAGAAAACAAATGAATGGAAAACGTAATGAATACTGAATTAAGCCTAAAAAGGACATGAAGAGTCAAACAAGTCAACAATGTAATTTGTGTAACTTTCCTTGCTACAATAAAGTTTTATACCGTTGCTTAAGGTTACACCGTAAGGGGGAAAACCCCCAATCTTGTAACTTTAAGCATTATTACATTTAAATTGTATACATTCTAGAATAAAAGCTGCATTTGCTAAAACAAAGCGGGTAACATTTTGGCAATGTTAGTTATGACTGAATCATAACTAACATAGTTTGAAAAACTGAATCATTTTTAGCAAACAAATTTGCTGGCTTGATTCCAAACCCCTTCCCTTCCAAACACAGAAACTACAAAATGTCTGATCTAACCTGTTCAGAAGAAAATTTTCTATTCACCGGTAAGGTTTAACTCAGGAATTCTTAAAAATTGGAAAGTTTACATTTTGGTTTTATCTTAATCACACAGTCTTGAAGCATAGAACAAATTGTAACATCCTTGCATTTAGTTAGAACAGCTGAAAAGCAAATTACCTTTCATAAAAAGATTAGCATTTCCACAGACCCAACTCTCACAACTTTTAAGAAACTTGTCAGATTCCCAAATTGTGTCTTAAATCTTAAATCTGTGAACATTTAAATGTTGTACATTATATTTTATGGGGCAAGTGTCAACTCTAAAACTTTTGTGTTCTGGAGTGTAAAGATGTGTTTGTCTACCTGTCACTGAATGGAATGGAATGGAATGGAATGGAATGGAATGGAATGGAATGGAATGGAATGGAATGGAATGGAATGGAATAGAATAGAATAGAATAGAATAGAATAGAATAGAATAGAATAGAATAGAATAGAATAGAATAGAATAGAATAGAATAGAATAGAATAGAATAGAATAGAATAGAATTCTTTATTGGCCAAGTATGATTGAACACACAAGGAATTTGTCTGTGGTGCATCTGCTCTGAGTATACATAAGGAGAAAAAAATACATTCATGGAGAATAAAAAGATACAACACTTAGTAATAGCCAGGGTTACTAATAAGCTATCAAATCATACTAGTAAACAAATAAATCAATATAAATGTTCTTCATTTCACACAGAAAGAAATGAGTCAGCTCAGTTTTCCCAGAAATTATCTCTACTGTATAACCCTCTTCCTTTAAAAGCATACTGTTCTATTTCTGGATCTCCCATAGTAGCAATGCAATTTAAATATATTTATTTAGGAATTAAGGGACATAGTGGCTCGGTGACTAAGACACTGAGCTTGTTGATCAAAAGGTCGGCAGTTCAGCGGTTCGAATCCCTACTGCTGCGCAATGGCGTGAGCCCCGGTTACTTGTCCCAGCTTTTGCCAACCTAGCAGTTCAAAAGTAAGTAAAAAAAAAAAATGAAAGTAGAAAAATAGGGACCACCTTTGGTGGGAAGGTAAGAGCGTTCCGTGAGCCTTTGGCATGGTTGAGTCATGCCGGCCACATGACCACGGAGACGTCTTCGGACAGCGCTGGCTCTTCAGCTTTGAAACGGAGATGAGCACTGCCCCCTAGAGTCAGGAACAACTAGCACATATGCGCGAGGAGAATCTTTACCTATTTAAGAATTAACTCCTTTCTGTTCAAAGCCTCTCATTTTTAAGTGTGCAAAGGACTGCAGCCCCTCCCATTCTCTGCAGAAAGCCTCTAACTTCAACTACTCTTCAACTCAGAGGTGGGGAACTATGGCCCCTTTATGACTTGAGGACTCCCAACTCCCAGAATTCCTGAACCAGCCATGCTAGCTCAGGAATTTTGGGAGCTGAAGTCCACAAATCATAGAAGGGCCATAGTGCCCCACCCCTGCTGTAACTTCTGGGCTGCCAGACAGACATGCATTCCTCACATACCACCAATGCCCTCTTCACATTATAATTTAAGAGAAGGAAAAACAAACCTTTTTCACCTTCTACTCACAGGGCCTCACCCACTTACCACACAGGCTCACCTTCTTAAAAAAAACTTCCTGTTCCTTCAGCATCGAGTTTACCTCCTGGCTTAATATCCCATCACTGTAATTTAGCCCAATTATATTTAATTGAAATTCTTGCATCTTCATTTTTATTACCCTGGCACCGATTCCTTTGTTTACTTAGTTGTAATGCTCACGGTGGGACAAAAAAACCTCTCCTCTCTTGCACAAAAGCCCTTTATACTGTATTCAATAATAATAGTATCCGCTCACCCTTTTCCACCTTTTGACTGAACCAGCTTTGATTCATGCAATAGGTGTGTTTGTACCACACACATAACCAACGACAAGGAGCCTGACAAAAGCAGGACCTAAGATGACGTTCACATCAGCCATTGAAGCCAACTGTTATTGTGGGAGAAAATGGCAGGAACAACCATCATCTAAGTCAAAAATGGCATACAAATCAAATAATATCTCAATTTTTTTTCATTCTACACCTTCCCAGCAGAGTAGACCTCATACGTCTTTTCCACTGACAATGTCAATCCCTCACAAAAGGGATCTATCTTATCTCCACTAGGTAAGAAGCAATGACAACACGCTATTATGCATAACATTGAGGATGAAACTCTCCTTTCTCAAGCCTATCCCTTGACACTTGACACTTGTGTGTGTGTCTACCTGCAGGGACACTGTTGCATCTTTCTTATGACACAACATTTTCCCCGACCCTCCTTGATACAAAGGTTTGACTGCAAGGTGTTTTGACAAAGGAAAGTACTGTAGAAATTATTAACATTTATGCATTTCACTGTGGAATAATATTTAACTATATGAATTATTAATTTAATCTAACAGTAAACTGATCCAATATACATATAAATGGCTGTATGTTAATAAAGTTCATACACACAAAGGTAATAGTATATAGACAATATTAACATTAATAATACACACATAAATGCAACATGTATGTCAATACACTTATTTTGTTTTCTGTGTGTGTGTGTATGTGTATATATACACATATCGAAATATAATTATAACACTATTCGTAGTCATAAGCTTTCTATCATCTTAACTCACTCTATTTAAATGCAGAATCATATGGTAATTCCCCACATATACAACTTGTTTTACCACACAACAGTATGGAAGTAATCCGAGGCCTCTTTCTGGGACATTTTCATTGCCTTCCCAGGTAAGTCTACAGCCCAGTAACTGGCTCCAAATTTTAGCTTTTTGAGCAAGTGGGCTAGCTAGATTCTAACTTCTGCTAAGGAGAATACAGAATGATTCTCTGTATATGTGTGAGTGGTTTGTGTATATACACTATAACACAACATCAGTTTTATGTACACTTTGTTGCCAATATTTGCTATTGTTGCTGTTTCTGTGCTCCTTGCAGTCCAGTTAAGACTGAAGGAGTTTATATACAATAGAGTGTTTGATAATAACAAAAGCAACAGTAACACCCACAATCTTTGTATCCTTTCCAAAAGTTCTCTGCCACACTAATCTCTCTAGCTACAGAAAACGATCTAATTATATACAATGCACACATACCCACCATATATACAATAATCATTGCAACTTATATACCACTACAGAGATGAAGTAGAAATAAGACTTCAAGCATCTTAATGGGTAACCGAAATAAATTTACAAACAAATCAATACTTATTTTACACAGAGAATTCTAATAGGAACTATAATAGAAGCTACATCCTTTCCTATCCTGTGTTGGCTCTGTCCCACCTGAACTTCTCCTAAAGGCCAAATTAATCCATATTCAGCTAAAGAATACAATCTAATTAGACATATGGAGAGAAAGAGAATACTATGAATATTAGTAGTAAGGGAAAGACCTTCTCCCAAACTTCTCTTTTCAACTCATTGTTGTTGTGACTGCTGGTTGTTATGGGTTTCGAGTCAATCCCGAGTCCTGGAGACGACAGGAACAAATGCACATCGCTCTCTTGCCAACATTTTTCGGAAGCGGCTTTACTAATACTTTCTTCCAGGGGGGAGGGGGGGGAGAGCCATTAGCCAGATGTTGCCCTTGGTGGCTTTCGGTCCGAGGCAGGATTAGAACTCACCTCTTTCATCTTGGGAATCCAGTTTTTACCACCCACCGGCTCTGTCTATACGATAAACACAGGACCTAATTGGAGAGAAAGATAAAAAATAATATGAATATATATATAATACGAATATAATAAAATATATATTATAATACATTTAATAAATTAATAAAAAGAGAAGCAATAGCCTGGCCAGCCTTTCCTTAGGAGGTCCCCACTAATTTAGCTTCCTGCCTTGGATAATGGGGCTGCTTGGGGGGGGGGTCTTTTCCGCCTTGCCCCCTTCTCACCCTCCCCCATTATTCCTGGCTCTCCTGGTTGCCCCCTTTCCCTCCCTCCCTCTCCTCCCCCCCAGCCTCCTAGTTTCCACCCCCCCTCCCCGAAAAAAGCGCACCTGCTTTGGGGGAGGGGTTTCTCCCTTTCTACAGGTATCCCACCCACCCACTTCCAGGCTGAGGTGAAGTGAGGGGAGGGGAGGGGAGGAGGGGTCGCCTTTCTCCGCACTTCCCGCGCCCGCCTCGCTCGCGCTCCGCGGAACTTTGGCTCCAACTTCCCGGAGGAGCAGACAAGAGGGAGGGGCTCGCGGTCGTCCTTCGCGTCCGCCCCCTCCTAACAGGATCTCCCCCCCTTCTCCGCTTTGGTTGGTTTTTTTCCCCCTCCCCCTTTCTTCCTGAGGAGGAGGAGGAGGCGCGCTCCCGTGCGCGCGGGCAGGTTAAAGAAGGCGCGCTCCCGCCGCCCGGCTCACCCCCTTCAGCGCCCCCCGCAGCCGCCCTCTGCGCAGCCGCACTCCCGCCTCCCAACATGGCGGCCACGCCTTCACCGAGGCTCCCCCCGCCCAGGCGCGCGCGCCCACTTCCCCTTCAGCCAATGGCGCGCTTTCTAAGCTCCCGCCCCTCCGCCCCTGCCGACCTATAGGAAGCCAGGGACGGGCTGGCACTTCACCTGGAGCCATTGCCTTTCCACCCTCCCCCTCCCCACCAACCTCTGCTCCCCGCCTCGGAGGCCAATCAGAGCTCGGAAACATGTCCTTACCTGGCGCCAAGGCGAGGGCGAGAGGTCGGCCAGCCAATGGCCGGAGGGGAAGCCGAGAAGGGGAGGAGGAGACTCACCTGCCCACCAATAGGGTGCCGCGATGAGGGCTGATTTTTGCCTAGCAACTAAACGAATAGGGTGGGCCTGTGGTTAAAATAAATAAATAAATAAATAAATAAAGCGCGGGCGAAAGTCAAAGTCCAAACTTTCCAGGTTGGAAAGCATCTTGGTGTCACTTTTCTACCTCACAATTATATATTAAGCCTCTTGAGGGAGAAAAGTGGAGTTTATAAAAGGTTAGCCATTAAAAATAAATTAGCCTGCAGTCCAGCACACCTCTATGATTTAGTTATTAAGTTATATCAGGTTAATTAGTAATTAAGTAATTAATATTAAGTCATATTTATTAAGTTTATTAGTAATTATTCATAAACAAATCGACTGTCACATATTTACTTCATTGAAACTTGATTTACTGTATTTTTTAAAATTTCTGAGAGACTGTCTGTGTGTGTCCTTTTTGCAGGATCAAACTTACAGCAGAAAAGGAAGAAAAGAGGAAGGAAAAAGAAATATACAGGAAGTCCTCGACTTGGGACCACAATCGAGCCGTTGCTAAGCGAGACGTTTGAGCTTTGCCCCACTTTACCCCCTTTCTTGCCACCGTTGTTAAGTGAATCGCTGTAGTTCTTCAATGAGCAACATGGTTCTTAAGCGAATCTGGTTTCCCCATTGACTTTGCTAGTCAGAGAGACAATCACATGACCTTGGGACGCAGCAACCGTTGTAAGTATGAACCAGTTGCCACGCATTCTGAATTTTGATCACATGACCCCTGGGGCTGCTGCAATTGTCATATAAGTGTGAAAAATGGTCGTAAGGCACTTTTTTCAGACCCCTGAGCTAGCCATACCCTTCCGGGATTCGAACCCAGGCTGCTTGCATATTGGATAGATGTATTAATTTCTAAGCCAATGGGCAAGTCTGTACATATTCTTACAATAACAGAAAATCGTCTTAAGGTATCTTCAAAAGTAAAATTCTACCGTATGAGCTACAAAAACATCGTCTGTTGTTTTATTTCAGGCCAAACACAATCTCAGGTTTCGGTATAGACGGAACATATATGGTATTGTTTTCTTCCAGCAGAGGGCAAGAGAACATTAGCTAAATGTTAGTGGGAAAAATGTTAGCCAATCATCTGATTTTGGATTTCAGAGGTTATTATGAAAAAAAAACAAAAGATACGACAAATGTAAGTGGCCTTTGGACAAGAGAGTATTCATCATTCTTTAAGAGAATATCTCTGTAATTGTAAATAGTAGGCAATAAGCCTTCATAATAGCAGGGGTTGGAATCGGGTTTTGTCCTAGTCCAAAATATGTGGTACAGGTAGTCCTCGACGTACGACCGCAATTGAGCCCAAAATTTCTGTTGTTAAGTGAGACATTTAAGTGACCTTCGGACACAGCAATGGTCATACATATAGAACTGGAATATGGAATGGAATGGAATGGAATGGAATGGAATGGAATGGAATGGAATGGAATGGAATAGAATAGAATAGAATAGAATAGAATAGAATAGAATAGAATAGAATAGAATAGAATAGAATAGAATAGAATAGAATAGGAAGGAACCTTGGAGGTCTTCTAGTCCAACCCCCTGCTTAGGCAGGAAACCCTACACCATTTCAGACAAATGGTTATCCAATCTCTTCTTAAAAACTTTCAGCGGAATATCAATACGGATATGGAATATTTTGGTTTATGATTAATGTGTTACAAAAAAAAGCTTCCTTATTTTTGTTCTTTTAAATGTATACATTATTTCTGAGCATTTTATCTTGAATGTTATATTTTTACCCATATATTTGGTTGGATTCCTTTTTCTAGGTGGAAGAGATGGGGTTGGTCATACAATTAATGGTTTAGCATTTTAGTATTTTGAAAAAATACTAAAGAAGGGAGGCGGTGACTCAGTGGCTAAGATGCCGAGCTTGTCGATCAAAAAGTTTGGTGGTTCGAATCCCTGGTGCCGTGTAACGGGGTGAGCTCCCGTGACTTGTCCCAGCTTCTGCCAACCTAGCAGTTCGAAAGCAGGTAAAAAATGCAAGTAGAAAAATAGGGACCACCTTTGGTGGGAAGGCAACAGCGTTCTGTGCGTCTTTGGCATTGAGTCATGCCGACCACGGAGACATCTTTGGACAGCGCTGGCTCTTCAGCTTTGAAACGGAGATGAGCACCATCCCCTAGAGTCGGGAACAACTAGCAGCTATGTGCGAGGGGAACCTTTACCTTTTATTTTGGAAAAAAGGATGTCCTGGATTATTATTTTTTTAAAGCAGAGAAAGATTTACAAGTTTGAAGGTCAATGCTACTGTGGACAGAAAGTACAGAGACCAGGTTCTCATTTAGTGTACCAAAAACTGGATGCGAGCCAGCTTGGCATAAAGACCACAGACTAACGATGTACGAAAAAATTCTGATCTCCATGGTAATTCCATTGCAACTAAGCATGATAGATGGCACATAGGTATTATTTAGCTGCTTCTTAATATAGACGACATCTATGTTTAACACTTGCAGCAAGAAAACTATTTTTTTTTCATCAATTAGAGAAAGGTTAAAGTATTGCCAGTTCCATGACTTTTATATATTAGAAACTCAGGTAAGCTACAATCATTTAATGCACTAATGGAAAAAATGTCTCATCTTGCAGGAATATATTAAGTCCAGGAAATGTCTTCACAGGTTCCACCAAACTAGAATCTGGCCTCTTAAAAAAAAGGACAAGGTAGGTATTTGTTTAATTCACGTTTGGAGATAAGTTCAGATTTCACAATGAGCTTAATTACTTTTAAAGTTTGAAATAGTGTACAAATCAAAGATATTCTCCAAAATTCGGTTTCCTTGGATTTATAACGCAATTCACTACAAAAAAAAAAAAAGCAACCCAGATTGGAGTGAGGACTGCTGCACAAAATGTCACAATTGAGAAAATTAGGTTAGGCCAAGCTGTAGACAAAAATATGTACATATATATATATATATATATATATATATATATATATATATATAAAAAATTGGAGATTTGTGATATCTCCTCCATTCGTGGTAATACAGGATGACTTAATACAAAAAAAAAAAAAAAAAAAACATACAAATAACCTACCTGGAAATGAGCTGATAATCGGGTAAGAACCTGTGGCTTGGGGGTTAAATCAACTGCCTTGTAGGCAGACGGCCCAGGTTCAAATCCCAGTAAGGGTATGACTGTTTGATGAGAGCAAATAAGCTCGAAATAGATCTATAACAGCCTCCCTTTATTTATAGTATTATCAGCAAAAATATTAATATATATATATATTATATATATATATATATATATAAAAAATACGGATGGGTTTTAGTATAGGCTGCTAGCTAAACAATTGTTTAAGCGACCAAATTTATAACGGAAAGACTGAGAAACTGAAATCAGCATTGTAGAGGGAGTGAGGGGGAAGAGCTGTGTTACTCTACGATAGCAAAACATTAGGAAGGATCTAGGAGCATCTTTTCCTGATTAACAAATTTTATTAAAAGGGATAAGTGTTCCTCCCCCCCCCCAAAAGCTTCAGAAAAGGGTGCTAAGACTCCTTGTGAACTTGACAAAATTGCAACCTTGAAAAAGTATAAAGTGGAGAATTTAAGCCCGCAGATGGATCTTGAACATGAGCCATGCTGCTCCCGAGCATTTTAAAATGTATAAAATTGTAGCAGGGTTGTCTTAGGCAGATTGAGGGCACTTGCATACTTCTGGTAGCGTGCTTCTGGTGGAGAAGAAGCCGTCACTCTCCACGAGAGAGAAAAGCTGCTCTGATGCAAGCTACCCCCAGCAGATGTCTTACAGATTGTTCTCAGTTGGCCAACTGTCTTTGCTTAATCTCACTGGCTGTTGGGCCTCTTACAAATGCCACAAGATACAGTTTTCTCCACCTCCCACAGTAGCTACAACAGATGGTGTGCGAGTGAGGAGGGAAAGAAAATTGTCTTTCCTCCATTTAGCATCAACAGACTGCCCGTCCTTTCAAGCACAGTTATATGCAGGATCCATTCAGACAGAGTGAAAACAAGCTGGTTTCCTTGCGACTAAATAAAGATTTGATGACACAAAATCCAAGGTATGCTTCTTTTGAGGTGGGGAAAGAAAAGTGGGGGGAACCACCTAAGACACTTGAGTATATGTGCTGTCAGGTGCTGTATTCCTATTAGCGTTTTCTTAAATTCTTTTCAAGAACAGAGTGTGGGTGAGGAATTACCAAACGCTTTCAGCGCAACACATAAAATTACCCTCTTTGGCATGAATTCAACAATCTGGCAGACTTTTCTGCCACCTCTAACAGTCCTTCAATATCAGGATTTCAGTTAAAGAGGTAGGCGCATGACAATAGGCAAATAATGACACTGAAAGCAAGCAGAATAATAGAGCAACAGAGTTGGAAGGGGACTCTGGAGGTCTTCTAGTCCAACCTCCTGCTCAAGCAGGAAAGCCTATATCATTTCAGACAGATGGTTGTCCAATCTCTTCTTAACAGCCGGTGTTGGAGCACCCACAACTTCTGGATTAATTGTTCTAACACTCAGGAAAATTCAGAGAATTTTCTCTGAAAATTCACTCTATGTTCAGTGTTACAAAATGTAACGTGAGACCTCCAAACTCAGATCAAGCCATGTTGTAGCTTGGCAGTGGTGCCCCCTACCCATTCGTTGATTAGGTTCACACGTCTAAGCCAGAACGGGGTTTTTAAAAGAGTGCGCATATCTGTACAATTGTGTTAATTATCCTAGATCTAGGAGAGATTCGGTTTTCAGAACAGCCTTTTAACAAATGTATGTTAATTTGGGGGGTGGGGGGAAATACACACAATCCAGAAAGAACAAATATGGGAAGGCAACAACAACAACAACAAAAAGTCAGGACATTGGAAATCTCTAGGATTAATGATTCGTAGAAGTTGACTGGCAACATCTGGGATCCCCCTAGGGCAGTGATGGCGAACGTTTCCGGCACCGAGTGTCCAAACTGGAACGCCCGTTTGTGCATTCCAGGAGTGGGCTTCAAAAATTTAGCAAGGGGTTCTCTGCCCGGTTGCTGGTGGGTGTGGCCTAGTCGGCCTTCTGCACCATGGCGGGTCGGGGGGGAGAGCTTTTTGGTGCCCCTGGGCTCTGGAGGCTGTCCTTGAGCCTCCAGGAGGGCGAAAACGGCCTCCCCAGGCTCCAGACACCCTCTGGAGGCTGGAAACAGGCTCATTTCCCGATCTTCCAGTAGGCCCGTTTTTCGCCCTCCCCGAGCCTCTGGGAGGGGCGGTGCGGGGTGGGCAGTGCAGGGCCAGCCACGAGTGTGATTTGGGGGTTCTCCAAACTGCACAGAATCTTAGCTAGGGGTTCTCCCGAACCCCTGGCAGCCCAATCCTGGCGCATTCGCGTGCACACGCCAGAGCAACAAAAACCCAAAGACCAGCTGATCTTCAGGCTCCCAACATGCGCAAGCATGCCAGCCAGCTGGTCTTTGCACACGCCAGAGCTGGCCAGCTGGTCTTTTGAGTTTCCGGCGCTCCAGCGCATGCGAGGACCAGCTGGCTGGTTCGCCTAGGGCCTTTCAAGGAGGAGGTTTTAAACAAAAAGTTAGGATGGCTGATTCAATAACCAGGTTTAGGTAAATAACCTGATTCCATGAAAACTGGTTCAGTGATCAGCAGTCTGCTGTTGCAAGAGGCAGAAGAAAGATGCAACAGGAAAAAAGGGAAGAACAGAAAAGACAATCGGAGCATGGCTGGCTGGCCCCAAAATGCATCTTCTGTGCAATCTTTGGGGAGGATCCATTAATTCCCACCCACCCACCCTGAAACTCTTATCGAATTGTGCTGGCACAGAGGAAAGGCAAAACGAGGGAATGAGTATCAGTTCCTGCTTCTAACACACAGTAAAAAAAAAAATCTTTCAATTCCTTTGCTTAACAACAAAAGCTATTAGCTGTAAGCAGTGCAAGGGCTGAATAGAGTTGGTTGCTCCTGATAGAAGGAGACTTACTGGAATGGCACTAATATTTTTTTTTTAAAAAAAGTTCATTATCTGCTAGTGGAAAACAATTCCCTTTAAGAACCAAAGAGGGACTTCTTTTCAAGGGCCATCTGCAGCAGCTTCAGCGAGCCGACTTTCCCCTCATCTCACATTTTTTTTCTTTCTCCCAGATCCAACGATGTAATTCAATTCTGCCACCGTCCCCTTCATGGCAAACATCAGTCCAGGGGTGGGCTGCTGGCAGTTCGCAGGGGTTCTGGAGAATCTCTAGCTAAGATTCTGAGCCTGAGTAGCGTAGGGGAATAATGCCTCCTACAAAGGCAGCATTTAAGATCCAGCTGCTGCAATTACTGGCGAGTTCAGTCCCAGGCAGGCTCAAGGTCGACTCAGCCTTCCATCCTTTATAAGGTAGGTCAATTGAGGACCCGGTTTGTGGGGGCAATAAGCTGACTTTGTATAAATATACAAAAGTATGAAGGCTATTGCTTAACGCATTGTAAGCCGCCCTGAGTCTCCGGAGAAGGGCAGCACATAAATCAAATTTAAAAAAAAAAAAAAAAGATTCTGTGCAGTTCGGAGAACCCCAGAAATCCCACTCCTGGCTGGCCCACCCCGCCCGTCCCCGCCTGGGAGTCCCCACGCAGCCCATTGTGGATGCAGGTAAGTGCAGGGTGCATGCTGAGGTTCAGGGAGGGCAAAAAACAGGCCTACCAGAAGTTTGGGAAGCCCGGAAATAGGCCATTTCTGGCCTCCAGAAGGCCTGGGGGGGCTATTTTCACATTCCCAGAGATTTGAGGAAAGCCTTCGGAGCCCGGGGAGGACAAAAACACCTCCCTCCCACTGGCAGAGAACCCCTTGTTAAAATTTTTGAAGCCCATCCCTCTGTGTGTGTGTGTGTGTGTGTGTGTGTGTGTGTAATATATATACACATACATACAGTATTTGTGTACGTGTATATGGTATTATATAACATTTCTGTGTCAACTGCATCTCTTTGCTATTAAAAGGAAATGTGTGCAAATTGTTGCAAATTAACGACGATCATAGTAATAAGCTTACGGGACTCCCAATTGCAAAACAAATGCTTTTGAAACAACTTTTGTATTTCTGCCTATCAGGTAAAGGCATTCAGGCTGGAAAACTCAGACATCCTTACATGTCTCCAGGGGGGGAAAAAATGGTTACTTGGGTTATTAAGAATGACGAGTCAAATGACTTGTTAACATGGCTTATTTAAAAATGAGCGACACAAGGTTTTACATTTTTAAAAGAATTGTTAGGGTTTTGATTCTCGCAATGAACTACATTTCAGCAAAAAAAATATTTTTTGCTGCAGGCCCCGTTTCATATTCTCAGCTAGGTTTGTTCTAAATCCTTTGTGCAAAAAACAAAAGGTACATTAAAAATTACAAAGCCCCAAATCAGAACGTTATCTTCACTGTTCAAATCGAAAAGCAGCATAGAATAAATAATTAAAAGGTGTGGGAATCATTTCGAAATTACCAAATATAAACAATCGTGCCATTACTGCTATGGCGACTTCGCAGCCAAGGAGCGTGGATTAAAAAAATAAAAGAGAAATTCTGCAAAATCTCCACCAGCTCATCTTTGACTAGTAGTTGAACCTGTGAATTGTCAAAAGCTTTAAAATCAAGAGCAGCCACTCCAAACACGTCCGTTCCTCTCGCGAAAAATTTGCTCATTTCGTTTCATCCTGCGCATGATGATGTCTCTTCTCAATTATTGCCCAGATACTAAACCTCTGAAGAAATTGTGTCCTACTTTCGCAACAAATTATTTCAGATAATATTCCTGATATAATGGATGCTCCAAAGTCTTAATTCAGAAATTGGCACAGTTAACAGAGAAGCAAAAGACTTAAGTGCTGATCGAAACTTGCCTTGCTGGGAAAAACACTGTCATTTGGGTTCGCCAAGAAAGCAAAACAAAATTGAATGAGAGCGAGCCATTCTTCCTTTGCCCTTCGTTGTCAACGCAACTTGTTCCTCCCCTTGGGGGATGGAAGAGGCTACAAAACAAGCATTTGTGCCTGCAAAAGAACAGTTTGGTTGTGGAACAGCTGTGCCTGAAAAAGCGCTTCCCAAGTTTGGCTCCGCTCGTGGGACGTTCTCTCAATTGTCCTCAAGCGTCTTCACGGAAAGTGCAGAGGAACGACTGGCCGCTCTTCGGGATCCTCACATGGTGTAGGCCACCCAGTAGATGACGTTGACCGCGGCAAAGGCAGCTGGGAAAACTGCCCTGGCGTAGATATCGATGGTGTCGGCATCAATGGGCTTGAAAAGAGATTTGAGACCGTTTTTGGGCTTTTTTGGTGCCCCTCCTTTTTTGGTGTCCCCCGTTTCTACTTCAGCGGAGCCGTATGAGCCAGAGAGGTTTCGGGGCCTTCGGCGGTGCCTGCTGGACATAGCCAGCTCCTGGTTGACTCCAGCAATCGAAAGGGAGAACATAACAATGGCGTTTTTTACATTGATCTGAAAGGGGAAAGAGGGCAAGATGGTCAACCGGAGGCCCAGTTCCCTCAACCTGACTAATTCAGACATTCTGCCCTATAGAAGTAGACCTGGACTAATGTGGTGGCAATGAATAGCTTAGCAAACTGTTATAGAAAGAGAAACACAGGCTGAATTCGCACACTACTTTATGACTGTGGTTTGTTGTCTAAGCCAAGATGGCTGGATTTATAAACCCTTCCTTAACAAAACTTTATTTTATCAGTGGTTTGCCCCACCCAACACATGCCACATTAAAGCCAAATTGAACAAATTATGACTTTTTTTTTTAAGCGGGGTATGTCAGACTAGGAGAAATCAAACATGTTTTATGGGCAACACTAAAGACCTACAATGAAGTTCAAGCTGATATTCTTTCTGCCAAATTAAACCCTGCCTTTTATTTTATTTTATTTATCTGATCCTACGTATACTAACAGCAGCAAGAATTGCATTCGCGCAATATTGGAAAGAACATAACCTACCACCAGAGGGATTGGTTATCCAAAAAATATTTGAATGTGCCGAAATGAATAAACTAACTTTAGAATTAAAAGAAAAAGATGATTCGGAATATTATGCGGTTTGGGAAAAATGGTCTAGGTGGAGAGACAACAGAAACAAAAATAGGTAATATTCATAAGGAAGTTGAGGATGTGTGTGTATATATATGTGTGTGTGTGTGTGTGTGTGTGTGTGTATGTATATGTATATGTATATGTATATGTATATGTATGTATACAATGTAGATTTTATATGTGAACTGTTAATCCAAAGTATGTATGTATGTATATATGTATGTATGTATGTATGTATTTATTTATTTATTAAATTTTTGATACTGCCCTTCTCCCGAGGGTCTCAGGGCGGTGCACAGCCATAATAAAAATAACACATACCACAAAAATTAAAAATGATTTAAAACATATTCAATGGTTTGTCCCTATTTTTAAAAACCCCAATACTAAAATACCCATTAAATACCCCATTAAAATACCCATGAAAAATGAGACTGCCTGTTTGAATACATATTAGAGTTTTGGAAAAGAAAAACTACAATAAAAATTATTTATAATAAATAAATAAATAAACCCTGCCTTTTATTTATTACTTACTATATTTGTTTTCCGCCCAGCTCGCCTCAAGACAACTTTTGCTGTAACGCCACTTGCCTGGCTTCACACATCACTTAAAGTGACTTGTGGTTACTTGGGCTGGGCGTGTGGCGTGAACCCGGCCATTAGGGCTTGGTCAAGCTTCGTTTAGAGTTTTCGTGCATGTTGCGCAACTAGGTATTAACGCAGGGGGTGTCCAACCGTGGCAACTTTAAGACCTGTGGACCAGTGGCGGGTTGCTCCCGGTTCAGTCCGGTTCTTGCAAACCGGTAGTAAATGCAGTGGGAGGCTCCATCCACCCCCCCCCCCGCCCAGACGTCATCATGGACAATCTGCGCGTGCACAGAAGCTTCTGCGCACACTCCCGTTGTGAACCAGTAGTAAAGGTAAGGAGTGGAACTTCAACTCCCAGAATTGAATGCTGGGTGGGGAATTCTGGGAGCTGAAGTCCACAGATCTTAAAGTTGCCAAGGTTGGACTCTCCTGTATTAGTTCAGCGAATAGCATCGTTTACGGCTAACTAAATATAATATGTGAATGCCGTCAAAAGCTAGCTAAGCCGTCCAAGCTAAGAAATGGATCTCAGCCGGAAACTTCTACTGACCTCTTCTGCCTGCCTGTTGGACTTCAGTTTGTCTTTTTGCTTTTTCATATAGTCGGCGTTGAAATGGGCAAAGGCGTATTCCACCAGCGCGGCGAAGACAAAGACGTAACAGATCCAGAAGTAGACATCCAATGCTTTTATGGCCGAAGCCCTAGGGAGGGAAGAGCGAGCGCTGACCATCAGGGTGGTCATGGTAAGCACTGTGGTTATGCCTGTAAGAAACAGAGAGAAAAAAGATTGAGCACCAAGAGCAGGGCTCTGCAAGCTTAAATACTCAAAGAGCCATCTAGACCCGTTTCCTGCAGAAAAGAAAACACCGGGAGCCACAAAACCTGGCTGGGCGTGGCCAATTTGATGTCACTTGCTTCTACCAGTCACATGAAACACACCCCCTAGCCACGCCTACCCAGCTGGTCATTAGGGCAGAGAACCAGTTGTTAAAAAACGCTGCAATACTTGGCAAGAATGAAGGAATGAACTAATTGTCTCCTGTAAACTCCTCTCCCCTTTCGCTCCTCTTTTATTCCCTCTGGGAGGGGCCATTCACTGTCTACCTGTGGCCTTACTCCCAAATCGACCCTTGTTCTTTAGCTGTTCCCTTTGTCTGGCAACTCTCCGCATGCGCACACTGGAAACATTCCCACCCCACTCCTGGGGGAAGGATACTGCAAAATCCCCATTCCCACCCAACTCCTGGGGCCAACCAGAGGTGGCATTTGCCGGTTCTCCAAACTGCTCAAAATTTCTGCTACCGGTTCTCTAGAACCTGTCAGGACCTGCTGGATTTCACCAGTGAAGTCCTCTTTTACCTAGGGAGACCCGTGCAGGTACAGCTGACTGGCTGATCCAGAATGAGACCCAGGACATGGCCACCAAGAGGATGGAAGGCACGTAGGATTGGATGATATAGACACCTCGATTCCTCCGCAGATGGAAATGGAGACTTAGGCGGGGGAACTGGCCAGCTGCAAAACAGAGATTTTTTTTTTAATGTCTTTTGGTTGTCCTTTTATCCTGCCCTCAAAATGGCTTCCATCATTCCCTTGAACATTGGGCACTATCTAACAAAATGAAATTCAACGGTGAAAAAAAGGAAGGTTCTACATTTAGGCCAGAAAAACCCAAATGCACAGGTACAATATATGTGGTACTTCGCTCAACAGTAGTAACTGTGAAAGGGATCTTGGAGTCCTAGTGGACAATCACTTAAATGTGAGCCAGCCGTGTGCAGCAGCTGCCAAAAAAGCCAACACAGTTCTAGGTTGCATCAACAGAGGGATAGAATCAAGATCACGTGAAATCTTAATGCCACTTTGGTAAGGCCACACTTAGAATATTGCATTCAGTTTTGGTCGCCACGATGTAAAAAAGATGTTGGGACTCTAGAAAGAGTGCAGAGAAGAGCCACAAAGATGATTAGGGAGCCGTGAGGCTGAAACAGATGAAGAACAGTTTCAAGAACTGGGTATGTCTAGTTTAATGAAAAGAAGGACTAGGGGAGACATGATAGCAGTGTTCTGATATCTCAGGGGCTGCCCCAAAGAAGAGGGAGTCAAGCTATTCTCCAAAGCACCTGAGGGCAGGACGAGAAGCAATGGGTGGAAACTGATCAAGGAGAGAAGCAATTTAGAACTAAGGAGGAATTTCCTGACAGTGAGAACAATTAATCCGTGGAACAACTTGCCTCCAGAAGTTGTGAATGCTCCAACACTGGAAGTTTTTAAAGAAGATGTTGGATTTCCCTTTGTCTGAAGTAGTGTAGGGTTTCCTGCCTAAGCAGGGGGTTGGACTAGAAGACCTCCAAGGTCCCTTCCAACTGTGTTATTCTATTCTATTCTATTCCTTTTCCCATCCCTGAATTTACATTGTGTGAATTTAGCCATATAAAGAGCAAACCATGATTAAAACTTATTTATCATCATGAATGAGCCCTGTGTTTAAAAGCCTGAGATTCATCTTTTAAGAATGCCATTTTACCCATGTTGGTGAATTGGGCCTTTACAGCTTGTTCAACCCAGCTAATGTCCTACCTCATTAGAAAATAGGGTGCTCAATAACCACCCAGCCAATAAGTAACTACAATGACTTTACTTACCCGATTTGAAGTTCATCAGTTCAGTGGTGAATCGATAACTGATAATGGTGAACTGAGCAAGCTGTAACTTATCCAAACCGTGGATTTGCTCTTGGTTCTCAGACCAGTGGTAGACAATGTCCTCGGAGGAGTAGCCGTCTATTTATTTAAAAAAAAAATCCTGAATAAATACAGGTGGATAAAGAGGAAGGTGAAAACAGGGCTTTACAATAATAGGCTAAGCTGCTTTGTTTTAAATAAACCTTTGCACGTAAAGATAAAGTTTTCTTCAAGCCAAACCCAACTTCTGGTGACAGCATAAACACGCCTGTAGTTTTTTTTTGACCGCTGTCCAAAAATGATTTACTCTTAACCGACAATCCATTTTTATTTCATCATAGACCAGCTTGTTCTTCACCACTTCCATGTTTCTTCCACTTCCCAGACTCAAACATGAGTCTTGATTTTATTTTATTTATTTATTTATAATCCAACTTCTATACCACCCTTCTCCCTGAGGACCCAGGGCAGTGTACAGCCAGCAGTAAAAACAGTGATACAAAAATTAAAACAATTTAAAACTAATTCAAAATTTGGCAGAATATTTAAAAAAAACCAACTAAAAAACCCATTAAAAGTCCTCACGCCGTCAAGCCAGCTTGCTGAAGCAATAGGGTCTTCAAGGCCCGGCGGAAGGCACGAAGGTTGGGAATCCTGCGGGAATATCCGGGGGCAACTCTTTCCAAAGGGCGGGGGCCCCCACAGAGAAGACTCTCCCCCTCTTTTCATGTAATGCTGATTTGCTATTATCCTCTTCCAGGTTATTATTTTTTCCCCCATTTCCTTCCTTAGCCTACAAACCTGGGATCTTCCATCCGAATGGGACTTTTCCGCTCGGTCTCTTTGCCTTGCCTGTTTCTCCTTAAGGTTTTCGCCTCGGCGTTATTAGCCACAAACTTTCAAGCAGCTCATGGTGATGCGAACCAGACCTTGTCTCAGGTACTTTGGACAAAGGGGTGCTGGTGTTGTTGGCCCTCCTGAGTCTCCCTCTGAATTGCAGTCCCCAGTCTTCCACTCCCAAAGCCCCCGAGCCCCTGCACCGATTGGCTGGCTGTGAATTGTCCTGGGAGGCCAAAAGCCCGACGTAAACTGTACTTGGGCCCCGGCAAAGGGACTGGGATGGAGGGGCCGTGGCCGATGTGCTGGGGTGAAAGACTGGGGGCAGGTCAGCTGAGGAGAAAAGTTTGTGGCTAAAAACGCAGAGGCGAAAACCTTAAGAAACGGGCAAGGCGAAGCGACCGAGCCAAAAAATCCTAGACCCTTCTTAATTAGATCCAGCAATCAGGCTTTGAAAACCCCACAAACTAGATTCTCAGATCATGTGAAGTCTAACCACCATTGGTCCAAACCGAAATCAACTACTGTAGATTTCGGCATCATGTGTCAATCTGGCCCTGCTTTGTTTCCCTCTTTCCCAATTTTCCAAAGAAACCTGATTCAAAAGCACGACGAAAGCACACGAAGTCATATCCTTTCTTTTCCCCCCAGCTTGTGTGATTTGTGCGTTTAGACTCACAGCTCTCCAAATCCAGCATGCATTCCTGCTCATCCATTGGATACTTGGTGAGATCCATGTCACAAGCCACCGTGGAGGTAATCCTGCACCCAGCCAAGAAAAAACAAAACACACAACTCTTACATTCAGAGCATCTTTCTGCTTATCCTGCACACTTAGGAGGCCAGTGTTTCCCAACCTTTGTCCTTTCTAGGTATGTGGACTTCAAATCCCAGAATTCCACACAATGAGAATTATAGGAGCTGAAATCCCAACATCACGATATTCCCGAAATTGGGGGAATGCTTCCTGTCATTTCACTACCCGATAAATACAGCTCTGGCCACAAAAATTGTCATTTTTACCTGATGCTGTAAAGAATGACTCCATCGGGCTGTAACCTGATCAGCTTATTCTCCACGGTTACGTCATGAAACCAGGCTGATTTAGCGTTGACTATAAATGTATCTGGCAGCCAGAGTTTGTCCACAAAACGGCTATCCAAGCCCAGCGTTTCGTTGGTCCGGTTGTACGACAGCCGGTGGTCCCGCCAACTTTGATGCAGAAAGACTGTCATTGTATATTCCTAAAGACAAGAATTAACAGAGCAGATTTTTTTTAAAAAAAAAAATTCCCTTTAAAAAAATGGCTGTGACAGCTTCCCTGGGCCAAACAAGGAACATTTTCCATTTTTCTTTGTCATATTCCTAACAGGTTATTCTTAAATTAGAAGAGCAGCTTATTTGTCACCACTAAAGATTCATGAATTACAGAATGACAGAGTTAGAAGGGACCTTGGAGGTCCTCTAGTCCAACCCCCTGCTTAGGCAGGAAACCCTATACCATTTCAGACAAATGGTTATCCAATCTCTTCTTAAAAATGTCCAGTGTTGGAGCATTCACATCTTCCGTAGGCATTAAACAACATTTTCTGTAAACCGTTTAGAGAGAGCTGTAAAGCACTGTAAAGCGGTATATAAGTCTAAGAGCTATTGGTATTTTGCCTGCTCTCAATCCATAGTCATGTAGGAACGGTTTATTTAGAACCTGACTGGTGTGGCATTTAGAAAGCAACCCTTTTTTTCCTGCAATCGCATATTATACCAAAACCACATCAGAATTAATTTCTGGCTAGATGTGTTCTCCTAGCAGCCATTGAGAATATCCAGCCATCTTCATTTGAATTTTAACGTGAATTTTACCCCAGTTTTTAATCTTCACTCAATGACCGAGGGTGCTCAACCAGGGGTGAAATCCAGCAGGTTCTGACAGGAGAACCGGTAGTGGAAATGTTGAGTAGATCAGAGAACCCGCAAATACCACCTCTGGTTGGCCCCAGAATGGGGTGGGAATGGAGATTTTGCAGTTTCCTTCTCCTGCCACGCCCACCAAGCCACGCCCACAGAACTGGTAGTAAAAAAAAATTGGATTTTCCCTCTATGTTCAACCACTTTTTCTTGGTACTTCACAGAATTGTGGTGAAAATAAACACGTATAAATAAATGTGTACCATCACTGAGAATCTTCAGCTCACTGAATAGGAAACAAGTATGCTAATTATTAAAGGACAACGAGGTGAGCAATGTAAGTTTGTTTTAGCTATTGAGTGCATAAGCTCATGTCAGTAGTTGCCTCACCATCTTCTGTAAAATCTTACTGCTTGGGAACTCATAATTTATAGAAGATGTTCCAGCAAGCCTTGGTCTCTTCAGGTCCTCTGATGTCAGCTTCTCAGTACCACCATTTTGACTGCGCTCCCTGCTTCTTAAGGATCTGAACTTTGTAGTTTTCCCCAGCAAGAGGCAGGGCGAAAAATTGCTTAAATGCTAAGGCTGTTGAATAATTTCTTTGAGGGGGCAAGATCCCAGCCTCTACCTCTCCTTAATTGCAAATAAGTCTTAAAGGTAAAGGTTCCCCTCGCACATGTGTGCTAGCTGTTCCCAACTCTAGGGGGCAGTGCTCATCTCCATTTCAAAGCCAAAGAGCCAGCGCTGTCCGAAGACGTCTCCGTGGTCATGTGACTGGCATGACTCAATGCCAGAGGCGCACGGAACGCTGTTCCCTTCCCACCAAAGGTGGTCCCTATTTTTTCTCCTTGCATTTTTTTTACATGCTTTCGAACTGCTAAGATGGCAGAAGCTGGGACAAGTCACAGGAGCTCACTCCGTTATGCGGCACTCGGGATTCGAAGAGCTGAACTGCCAACCTTTCGATCGACAAGCTCAGCGTCTTAGCCACTGAGCCACCGCACCCCACCATAAGTCTTATGTCACACAATAAGTCTTAAGGAACCTCTAAATCTAGTCAAAATCAATGGAAATGTTCTTATTAAATTGTGGGTTGCTTAGGCTGTTACAGTCCTGAGATGGGAGCTATAGTTTTCTTAAAAATAAAGCAAAACAATAAGTAAAATAACAGGTTGATTACTCTTGCTGGCATTTCTAGAGTAGTCTAAAAACAATTGCCATTTTCACCATCAGTCGAATGAACGTGTCTGGCTTAGCTCTGGTGCTCACTTACCATGTTGGCCTCAGAGATGTGGTCGATGCTAGCCACTTCGATAGCCAAAGCCACGTTAACAGGAGGCCCTGGATAGAAAAAGACAAAGAGAGAGATTAAAACAGGCACTGGAATTCACGTTCACCCTAAACCAGCCTATTTCTGTGTCCTACGTAAATTAGAGTAATGCATGAATGCGTAGAAAAAACAGTTATGCAAGGGCCCTGAACCAGATTAAAAAAACCAGATTAGCCCTGTAGCTCATCTCAGTGAGCATTATTTTAATGTGTTTTTATGAATTAAAACACATTATTTTAATGTGTGTTTATGGATTTTTTATTTATTCCGTTTGCACCGCAGTACAATTTTTACAACTCCTTCCTGACAATCGTGGATGATAGGAAGGGATTAAAAAAATGTAACGCTATGTTGATCTATAATATGTACATAGTGCGTCCTGTGCTAATTAACCTTACCTCCAATTCCTGGCCTAAAATTCCGGGCGTATCCTTTAATCAAGTCATCCAAATTGGGCAGCCAAGATATTTCTATGTTTGAGCCGATGTAATCTCCAATGTCATTCAGGGCTCTCCATTGAAAGAATGAAAGAGACAAAAGGGAAAGAAAATCAAACGCTTTATTGAGTGTCAACAGCTTTCAAAAGAGCACTTTTCTGTTATAGATTCAAATTCGGCTGGATATTTAAAAATTGCTGGTCATGGGCTTTAGCCGGCATTGCATCTGATGGGGAAGACCAGGGGAAGTTGAGAAAAGATTAAATTGATGAACAAGACGCTCAAAAAGCAAGACAAGAACATAAGGTCTTTGCCCAAAGAGTCATCTATAGAACAGAACGGAACAGAATGGAACAGAATGGAACAGAGAAGAGAAGAGAAGAGAAGAGAAGAGAAGAGTGAATAAAATAGAACAGAGAAGAGTGAACAGAACAGAACAGAACAGAACAGAACAGAATAGAATAGAATAGAATAGAACAGAATTCTCTATTGGCCAAGTGTGTCAATTTGTCTTAAGTTTATATGCTTTCAGTGTCCATAAGAAGAATAAAATACATTCATCAAGAATAAAGAGATACAACACTTAGTGATAGTCACAGGTTACTAATAAGCTATCAAATCGTACTAGGAAAGAAATAAAAACCATATAAATTGAAAGATGCAAGCAACATGGTTATAGTAATAAGTGGAAAGAGATAGATACTAGTAAGGAAGAGAAGAATAATAGTAATACAGTCTTAGTAAGTTATTTGACCGTGTTGTCAAATAATTTACTAAGACTGTATTACTATTATTCTTTTATATTCTTTTATGTTATTAGATATCAACCTTTGACAAAGGTCCTGGATTAGATTTATGGCTAAGGGATTCTGGATTTTGTCAAAGATTATTCTGGGAACAGCTTAGAGCAGGACCAACCCACCTTTCTGAATTGGGAGAATGTTTGAGAGTTTGAGTGCCTGTCGTAGGAATCTATTGCTGTAAGCCCCATTAAATTGTAGTTTTAACCTAATGAAAAGGGACTGATTAGTAGAGAAATACGCAGTGAGCAGTCCTGTTTCCTGATAGTATATCATTCTAATGAAGTACAGATTTTATCCTCATGCAACCTAACATCCAGTGGTGGAATTCAAATTTCTTTACTACCAGTTTGGTGGACGTGGCTTGGTGGGTATGCCATGGCTTGGTGGGCGTGGCAGGGGAAGGATACTGCAAAATCCCCATTCCCTCTCCACTCTTGGGGGAAGGATATTGCAAAATCTCCATTCCCTCCCCACTCTGGGGCCAGCCAGAGTTGGTATTTGCCGGTTCTCCGAACTACTCAAAATTTCTGCTACCGGTTCTCCAGAACCTATCAGAACCTGCTGGATTTCACCCCTGCTAACATCCCCCTTTGCCCTTGTATTCAAATAGGACTGTTCCATATTTTTTTTCATCTTTTTATTCCTAGTCGCTCTTCCCTTCTCCAACCTCCACCCCTTTTCTGGGCTTCCAGAAAAGGAACTGGAGCCTCCTTGGGGCGGAGATCATTCTGGGACTTTTTGTATAAAATAACAACAAATATAACCATGCTAAGTGGGGCGTGGGGGGAGTGGGGAGTGGGAGAGAGAGCCGAGAAAACAAAATCTGCAACCCACCTCTTTTCGCCAAGCACATACCGCAAGCATAAATTGAAATTGTATCTGAGGAACAATGACTCATCCCTACCCAATTACTGTACCAGGGTTTAATAAGTCACTGCATGAAAAGCTGCCAGAAACCAAGGAGTCATGGGGCGGGGAGGTGGTGGGGGGGCTAGGAAGAGGAAAAGAGAGAGGCAGACAAGCTGCCAGCACCCCCAAATTTTTGTTTTGGGTTTCCCCCCCACCCTCCCTCTGTCTTGTATTTTTCCTCCTTTTAAAAGTCTGGGGGAATCTCTCATTTCTTCAAGTGCAAACCTGGCCTCGTTTTAGTATTTAGTATTTTAGAGCTGTGGTGGCGCAGTGGTGAGAGTGCAGTACTGCAGGCTACTTCTGCTGACTGCCGGCTGCCTGCAATTTGGCAGTTCGAATCTCACCAGGCTCAAGGTTGACCCATCCTTCCGAGGTGGGTAAAATGAGGACCCCGATGGCTAGGGGCAAGAGGCTGACTCTGTAAACCGCTTAGAGGGGGCTGTTGAGCACCGTAAAGCGGTATATAAGTCTAAGGGTTATTGCTATTGCTATCCAGTAGTCATCTTCCCATTCAATTCAAACGATGCAATCAGTTGGTAGGTAGAACTAAATTCTGGCTCACAATATAACTAGTCCTCAATTGACAACCACAATTTAGCCCAACGTTTCTGTTGTTAAGCAAGACTTTCACTCCATTTTACGATCATGTGACACACACACACACACACACACACCCAGGGGACATTGCAACCCTTCATAAATATGAGTCCGCTGCCAAGCATCTGAATTTCGGCCACATGACTGTAGGCATGCTGCAACCGGGCATAAGTCACTTTTTCCAGTGCCGTTGTAACTTAGAAATAAATGGGTCTAAGTCGAGGACTACCTGTATACAGGGTGGGGAATGAGATTTAAAAAGAAAACATATCTTCCCCATCCATAGGAGAGTCAATAAATAAGGGGCGGGGGGAGGAACCTGTCAGAACCTGGATTTCACCCCTGGACCTAGGGCTTTGTTGCTTTTAAAGCAATGGGATACCAGCTTCCCCTCTCTCTAAAGCGCTGGTAATTTTGAGCATTGAGCGACAAACTTTTGAGAAGAGTTGCCTCCAAAAGGAGGGAGACTGGAAAGCTAAGAATACCTCCAGCTTTCTGAAATGGTTGGAAATCCCTTGCTGGGCAGTTCATCCTGTAAAGCTGGAGTTGAACTGGGAAAACTATTGAGAGGAGATGCATTCCCCTTCCCCAATATACACGTTTAGTTTAGTTTAGTTTAGTTTAGTTTAGTTTAGTTTAGTTTAGTTTAGTTTAGTTTAGTTTAGTTTAGTTTAGTTTAGTTTAGTTTAGTTTAGTTTAGTTTGTCATTGCAC
The DNA here is from genome assembly GCA_030761175.1 of Masticophis lateralis. NCBI lineage: Eukaryota > Metazoa > Chordata > Lepidosauria > Squamata > Colubridae > Masticophis > Masticophis lateralis. Next base: position 3,483,594 of record JAUDYJ010000016.1, read on the forward strand.
CTCGTACGACGAGATTAAATGCCATCTTCAGTGTACATTATAACTATACAAATAAAGACACAAGCACACATCCTTCAAATCCTATACAATTGAATTGAAAACCCCTGATATTGCATTAATATTGCACTACACAGCAGAATTCACTATAGTTACTGCTCTGGGATAGAAGCTGTTTTTCAGCCTATTTGTCCTTCTTTTGATTGTCCTGTACCGGTTGCCAGATGGTAATAGTTCAAAAAAAAAAAAAAAGGGTGCCCAGGATGAGATGGATCTTTAAGGAAGTTTTGAACTTTTTTTTAAGGCAGCGGGAGCTATAAAGCTCTTCCAAGGAGGAGAGAGGGCAACCAATGATCCTCTGGGCAATGACGTTGACCCTCTGGAGCGCCGTCCTATCTGCCATTGTGCAATTGACAAACCATACACTGGTGCAGTAAGTTAAGATACTTTCTATGAAGGCCACGAGCAGTTTTTCATTCAGTTGTTGTTTCCTGAGAAGTCGCAGATAGTATCATCTCTTTCGCACCAAGACAAATTCCTTGTGTGTCCAATCACACTTGGCCAATAAAGAATTCTATTCTATTCTATTCTATTCTATTCTATTCTATTCTATTCTATTCCATTCCATTCCATTCCATTCCATTCCATTCCATTCCATTCCATTCCATTCCAATTCTACTCTACTCTACTCTACTCTACTCTACTCTACTCTACTCTACTCTACTCTACTCTACTCTACTCTACTCTACTCTACTCCAAAGATTATGCAAAGAGAGAAAAAAGCTTGACTGAAATTGAAACCATGCATTCGGTGCCAGGAACCGAATTTATGCCAGTAGACACCTAACCAAATATCTCCTTCCCCAGGAGGAAAAAAAAAACCCAACCCAACCCTGTTTAATTTGAAGGAAGTGATTTTTCTGACTGTCCCATTTGATGCTCCAAAACAGACTCACGGAGGAAGGAAGTGCGTAATCGCCTCATTTGAAACCATTCCCTAAGGATGCTCCGCTCGCTACGGAGGGGGTCCCTCTGGCCTAGCAAATAGGACATGGTATATTTTGGTCCTTCTTCGGCAAGAAACTCTCTTCCCCTTTGCCCTTTGTCAGCATAACCCATATTCTTTAGATCAGGCGGAGCGAAAAATCCATGGCATTTTCGCTGTCAGCGGAGGCGGTGATGACCGCCAATTTAAGATGGCTTTAAAAGGGGGGGGGCGTAGACCGAACCCTGAGCAATCAAACTCTCACAGCGCTGATGGTTTCAATCTCAGAGACACCCACCCACCCTGCCTGGGATACCCACAGCTGTTGGGGAGCCTTGGCAACTGGATGGGCCCTTGGCCTGATCCGGCTCAGATTTGGGGTGGCCTTAATTGATCACCTTTCCAAGTGGAGCTGTCAGCTTGGGGCAAAGGTCTCATCGTTGTGGAGCCGGGTTCAAATCTCACTTTAAAGTCATTTTAAAATGCCAGCGTCCACAAACCAACTTTTCCTCTCTTTTTTTTCCCCAGGCCAAAAGGGGGACAATTCTCTGAGTGTTCAGAGCGACACATAGACTTACCGATTTCTCTTTAGCCAGGTTCTTCCTACGTATACCAAGATTTTTATGCAGCCCTAGTTCAGTGAAATCACAATCCACTTACCTATGTTTGTATGTATGTCAAAAATTACAAATGCCAGCCAAAAAAAAAAAAAACCAACAACACACACACACACCCAGGATAGTTGTGATGCAAGTGGGGAGCTCAACAAAACTCTTTCTAAAGTGGGGGGTGGGGTGGGGACCTCTGGTTTGACTCCAGGTTCAAGGGCAACCTCTTGGAAATTTGGGGGGGGCAGGGCTTAGATTGGTTCGAATCCTGTACCCCTAGTAAGCCTTGGGTACTCTCTCTTGTGCCAAAAGTAAAATAATAATAATTTAAAAAAAACAAGGATGTCAGGGCAGATGCGTGGCTGATGTTTTTTTCGGAGGGAGGAGAGGAGATGAACCCCATCTCCCAGAAATAAGATCTCCCTCCTTTCTTCGCTAAGCATCTTCTGGCTCCTTTCCAACAAACGAGCGCCCCGCAGCGAAAGTGGAATAAACAGACCCGGGTTAACGTTTCCCCGCGTGCCATGGCTTCTGGGTTGCGCCAGAAGCGCCGCGCAAGCCCCGGATCCAGCTTCCTCTCAAAGCCGGGTTGGATTCGAGGCTAAGGCAGAGACGGCCCGGGTAACCAGTGGCCCAACAGTTTCCCACGCATCTCCATCCCCAAATGTAATTTTCCTCCCGAAAGCGCAGGGTGGCGCGCAAAGGGACGCCTTCCTTTTCTCGTCCCATCCCTAGAGAGAGAGAGACAGAGAGAGAGGCCGGTTCCAACCCACGGCGGGCCCGGCTCCCCTCTTTCTACCACCGGTAGACTCAAGCGGGGCGCACCCGCAGGACGACACGGCCAAACAGGCGCGCGGAAAAAAGTGGCGAAGCGCAGCTAGCCTGCCTTAGCCAGGGGAGGCTCTGCTCCGCTCGCTCGCTCGCTCTTACCTGGTCCAGGTGTGCTGTTGGGCGCAGAGCAGCAGCAAGGAGGGGAAAAGCCAGGTGAGCGATTCCATCTCTGGCCGAGAGACATTGACCGAAGAGGGGGCGAGAAACAGATGTAAAGGTGGAGGGCGGGTAGGCAGGGAGTTTTCTCCAAAGTCGCTTGCGAGCGCGGAGGGGCGCGTAGAAGTTGGCAGCTCCCGAGGGCAACGCGGCGCGAAGGTCGGTCGGTCGGTCGGTCCTGCTCCGCACAGCGGCAAGAAAGAGGAGGAGTGGGAGGGGGGACACAACAGTGTGTGTTTGTGTGGGGGGGGCGGGGGAGAGAAGTTGGGGGCTCCGTTATCTCTCCAAGCGACGTGGCTGCGCAGCAACCAGAGGGCGCGCACGTTGGGCAAAAACGAAGCGGAGCGGAGTAGAGAAGGCAGAGGGAGAGAAGGGTCCCTATCCCTTCCGCGAGCTCCGAATAAAATTCGAGGGCCACTGTTCTCCTCCTTCTTCTCTACACCTCGCTCTCCCTCCTTTCCCTCGCTGGTCAGTCCATTCGGGAAAACGAGACGACGACTGCCACTTTAAATACAATTTTAAAAAAAGAAGAAGCCGAGCACAGAGCTTGCTGGCCGAAAATAAACCCTTTTGGAAATTACAGATTTTGAGTGTTACCAAAGCAGCTCAACAGCTGGAGGAGGAGGAGGAGGAGGAAGCAAGTTGACACGTGTTCCCCCCGCCCCCCATGAGCCTAGATTTCGAAAGGGAGAGGGAGAGAGATGGAGGGAAGGAGAGAGAGGAGGAGAGAAGAAAAAGGGAGAGTGGGGGAAAGGCTGCAAAGGATGGCAAGCAGGCAAAGTGCAAAAGAACTGTGTGTTTTTTGGGGGGGGGGAAGAGATCAGAAGCAAATCACAAAGAAAAGGAGAAGGGTTGAACAGGATTTCTGGAGTATAGAGAAGATTTTTCAAGAGCAAAAGACAAGTAAAGGGCTGAGAAAGCCCAAGATGAGATTATCCTCTCCTAGAAGATGGCAAACTGTCAGGTTTAAGGGACTCTTAGGATAAATGCGATGCTTCTCTTCCCTCTTCTCTCTTCTCCATCCCCATTTCCTATCATCTCCCCCAATTGGGGCTGGAGGAGGGGATCAGGAATATAACTCAGAAGGCTCAACCTTCATCGAAAATGAGAACGGCCTTTTCTGCCAAATCCCTTTATCAAGTTAACCTTTGGGTGGCTGGAGTTCAGCGAAGTGCTGAGCCATGCGCTTAATAGAGCCATGAGTTGGTTCGGTCCAATTTTCTAAGGACATCCTGAACAAGGTGTCCCACAACGCCCAGAGCTAAATGGTGATTGCTTGGCTTGTAGCTTTGAGGCGAGGCAGGTGGGTTGCACACACTTGAAAGTCTGAGCGCTAAGGAAAAAGCGGATGGGGACCGAGAGGTTTCTGCCAAAGTCCTGAACCGCATGAGCTTTGCAAACGATTTACCCCAAAGATATGTTTTCTTTGTTTTTAATAATGCTGGAGAGATTCGATGGGACAATCACTTCCATCCCAAACTACTACTTCAGGGGGGGAAAAATAGAAAGAGCATTGCCTATGCTGCACCTTTTGGCATAATTTCAGGAATTAATTGGACACACAAGGAATTTGTCTTGGTGCATACGCTCTCAGTGTACATAAAAAGAAAAGATACATTTGTCAAGAATCATAAGGTACAACACTTAATGATAGTCATAAGGAAACAGTCAATATAAATCTTAAGGATACCAGCAACAAGATTACAGTCATGCAGTCATAAGTGGGAGAAGAAGGAAGGAAGGAAAGGAAAGGAAAGGAAAGGAAAGGAAAGGAAAGGAAAGGAAAGGAAAGGAAAGGAAAGGAAAGAAAGGAAAGGAAAGGAAAGGAAAGGAAAGGAAGGAATAGAATAGGATTCTTTATTGGCCAAGTGTGATTGGACACACAAGGAATTTGTCTCTGGTGCATACGCTCTCAGTGTACATAAAAAGAAAAGATACGTTCATCAAGAATCATAAGGTACAACACTTAATGATAGTCATGGGGTACAAATAAGCAATCAGGAAACAATATAAATATAAGGATACAAGCAACAAAATTACACTCATACAGTCATAAGTGGAAGGAGATTTTATAACCTTGGTGCCACAATTGTTAAGAGAATCTGGCTTCTCCTTTGACTTTGCTTGTCAGAAGGTCGCAAAAGTCGCAAACGGTCATAAATATGAACCAGCTATCAAGGAGCTAAATGTAAATCATTCAGAGCCTGAGTGGCGTAGGAGGCTAATGGCTCCTACTAAAGGCAGCATTTAACATCCAGCTGCCTGCAATTACTGTAAGTTCGAATCTCCCCAGGCTCAAGGTTGACTCAGCCTTCCATCCTTTCTAAGGTGGGTAAATTGAAGACCCAGTTTGTGGGGGCAATAAGCTGACTTTGTATTAAATATACAAAAATATGAAGGCTATTGCTTAACGCATTGTAAGCTGCCCTGAGTCTCCGGAGAAGGGCGGCATATAAATCAAATTTTTTTTAAAAATCATGTGACCAGGGGGATGCTTGAATGGTCATAAGTATAAAAAAACGGTCATAAATCACTTTTTTTCAGTGCCGTTGTAACTTTGAACAGTCACTAATGAACCGTTGTAAGTCAAGGACTACCTGTAATAGTTTAGCACAGGGGTCAGCAATCTGTGGCTCTGGAGCTGCATGTGGCTCTTTGGGCCCTCTGCTGTGGCTCCCTGTCAGCTGATCCCACCACTGGCTGGCCCCGCCCCTTGCCCTCCCCTCCCAGTCACTCCTCGCCTGGCCTGAGAAGGTAAGGGTGATGGCGGGGGATGGAGTTTGCCATGACAGAGACAGAGAGAGTGGGGGAAAAGGAGGGGGGAGAGAGAGATGTCAAAAGGATTTTGTGGTTCCCGGTGTTTTTTAACAACTGGTTTTCTGCCCTAATGACCAGCTGGGTAGGCGTGGCTAGGGGGGGGTCATGTGACTGGTAGAAATGAGTGACATTGAGTTGGCCACGCCCACCCAGGTTTTGTGGCTCCCGGTGCTTTCTGCGGGAAATGGGTCTAAACGATTCTTCGAATATTTAAGGTTGCAGACCCCTGGCTTAGCATGTTGTGTGAATTATATGAGATATCCCACCCTCCACGTTGTTTGAACTCACCCACATGTAACCCCCAACGAGAGAATCTTAGCCACTTCAAAGGTTTCCATCTCGAAATTTAGGTTTAAATAATTCAACATCCTGAGCTGTGATTAGCGTGTGGTTCAGTGGGGGACAAATGGTTGGATTAAGCCATCCTGGTTAATGGTGTCATCCAAACACAGCTTTAGGGCAGATAAAAGCCAAAACAGATAAAAGACTGAGCAATTACGTTTTGTTTTAAGAATGGCGCGTTTTGAACGTTATCCTGGTTTGCTTGGGTTTTTTTTTTAAATCCAGCTGTAATGGGAGGAACTGTTGCCTCCACGGAGGATTTGATGTGTTGAATGCTGGGAAAGTTTGAGCAGATGTGAGCTCGCTAGATAAAAAGAAATGAATAAGGGGGGTGAATTGCATTTGGCAGATGCTGGAAAGAACTCATGGCCCCTCGGGGGGCTCCTTTGTTTCAGCCAAGTAAACCGGAGTCACACCTCATAAGTCATTTTTGGGCCCTGGAGTCAAATCTATTTCAGTTCATTGTCTTCTAAATCTTTAAAGAAGCCATCGGCGGAGTTTCCCTTTTCCCTTTTCAGCCAGATGGCCGGTTGCCTTCAGGACCAACAATTTCAGGATAAACTTGTCCTTTCTTTTCCTCCCTCCCCCTTACAATTTTTTTTATTTGATTTGAGCATCTCTTCCATTAAACAGTTCTTCCCCATCTATTTGCCAGGAATTGAGAGGACTGGATGCCATGATCTTAGTTTTCTTAATATTGAGTTTCAATAAGCAAATGCTTGGAAATTTCATTTCTTCCCTTATCAGCCCACTTCCCTTTCAAAGTAGTTTGCGGGACCCATTGAAAACACCTTCCTTTTAGCCAGCCTTCCTGACTAAACATTTTTAAAGTGCCCTTTAATTAAAAGCATCCATAAATGGGAAGCAGAATTCTGCAAAGCCAAGCATCTTTGCCTTAACCTCCTCTCCATTTCTAAGAATGCCCCCTTGGCCAGCCCCATTAATCTTTCGAGAACATTAAAAACAGGGCCTTGGTTTGAAAGCATGACCTCCCCCCTCCGTGCCCCCTCCCCGCAAAAGACTGAGCTGGCACTGTGGAGGTCATCTTGGAGGGCTTGGTGTCACAGCTTTAGAGAGAGGAAAAAATGACAGCAAGGCAAAGACGTAGGCTATGATGAATGCCAGGTCCTCTTCTATAAGTGCCCTTTGGAGAGCTCCGACAATGATTCTTCCCAGACACACACATGAGTCAGCTGGATCAAAAACGCCCAAGGGCGCTTACTTGCCATGGAGGTAGAACTGAAGAGCCAACTTTCAGGGTGGTTAAGGCAAAGGATGGGGAATAAATGATGGGGAAGATGGGAAATAAATGATTTTTTAAATAAATAAATAAAGATGAGAAATAAATGATGGGGAAGATGGGAAGAAGATGATCCAATAGATGGGGAAGAAATGGAGGTAGTGACAGATTTTATTTTCCTGGGCTCCAAGATCACCGCAGATGGGGCTGCAGCCAAGAAATGAAAAGACGCTTGCTCCTGGGGAGGAAAGCTAGGGCAAATCTAGACAGCATCCTAAAAAGCAGAGACATCACCCTGCCAACAAAAGTGCGTATAATCAAGGAGATGGTTTTCCAAGTTGCAATGGATGGCTGTGAAAGTTGGACCATAAGGAAGGCTGAGCGCCAAAGAATGGAGGCCTTTGAACTCTGGTGCAGGAGAAGACTCCTGTGAGTCCCTTGGACTGCAAGGCCATCCAACCAGTCAGTCCTAGAGGAGATCAACCTTGACTGCTCTTTAGAAGGCCAGATCCTGAGGATGAAACTCAGATACTTTGGCTGCCTAATGAGAAGGAAGGACTCCCTGGGGAAGAGCCAAATGCTGGGAACGACGGAGGGCAAAAGAAGAAGGGGACGGCAGAGAAGGAGGTGGCTGGATGGAGTCCCTGAAGCAGTCGGCATGAGCTTCAATAGACTCCGGGGGATGGTAGAGGACAGGAAGGCCTGGAGGAACGTGGTCCATGGAGTTGCGATGGGTCAGACACAACTTTGCAACTGACAACTACAACAAAGGCAATGGAATAGCTTGCCTCCCAGAGTGCCAAGTGCTCCATCGCTAAAGGTTTTCAAAAACAGACTGGACAGTGGCTTGACTGGGATGGTATAAAGCTCTTTTATTTGAGCAGGAGGTCAGATTAGAAGACCTTCAGTGTCCCTTCCGGCCCTGTGATTCTATGTTCACAAGCCCGGCTGAAAGCAGTATTTGGAAACAGCATGTGGTGAGCTCTCCAGGGTCCTGAAATGGCCCCAACCAAAACCTCTTGGGGCGTTGTCTGTTCTGTGGCTGGCCTTACATAAGGCATTTAGCTTGGCTATTGAATGGGCCCATTTTCTGGCTTGAAAGGACACATTGACCTCCAGACTAAGCAAATGGGCTTGCTTCAGGCAAAATATTAAGAGGCCGCCTCCTCCTCCTCCTCCTCCTCTCTCCCCAAAATCATCACATTTAGCGTAATGTACCAATGCAACCAAATTGTACGAGTGCAGCATTAGCTTTTTTGATGTCTTCAGGATGACCAGGAGAAGGATGGGAATGACGACAGCTGGGAAGTTACATGGATACATGCCAGGCGTTTTACTGGAACAAGGCAGAGGTGGTTTATTTATTATTATTGTTTATTGGTTCGATTTATATGCCGCCCTTCTCCGGAGACTCAGGGCGGCTTACAATGCGTTAAGCAATAGCCTTCATACTTTTGTATATACCTGCTTAGTAGGGCTTTTGCCCCCCCCCCCAAGTGGTGTTCTTTTTTATACAAAGTCAGCTTATTGCCCCCACAATCCAGGTCCTCGTTTTACCTACCTCGGAAGGATGGAAGGCTGAGTCAACCTTGCCACTCTCTTCATTTAGGATGTTTTTTTTTCCAAATTTGCAGTCCGGTTGACAATTCCAGAATGTCTGGTGGTTTCTTATCCAACTATTAGCCACATTAAATTAGCTTTTTTCCTTCTCCTTCTCCTTCTATTTCTCCTTCTCCTTCTCCTCCGCCTCCGCCTCCTTCTTCTCCTTCTCCTCCTCCATCTTCAAATCAGCTATCGTTGACTTTGGGCAGCCACTTAGCCGGGCAACATGCAATTTAATTCCTAATTATAGGCCAAGTCTGGTAGAACTACAATCCATTGCAGGAAATATGTTTTCTTATTTATTTATTTATTTATTTATTTATTTATTATTTATTTATTTATTTATTTATTTATTCAATTTTTATACCGCCCTTCTCCTGAAGGACTTAGGGCAGTGTACAGCCACGATAAAACAATATAAGATACAAAATTTAAAAGCAATTAAAACAAATTAAATACTTTTGGCCCTTCCGTTAAAAACCCACAAGTTTAAGACACCCCCATCCAAATTCTTTTTAAGCCAGTCCAGCCTGTTGAAATAGCAGAGTCTTAAGGGCACGGCGAAAGGTTTGCAGGTCGGGAATCATACGTATCCCCGGGGGCAGTTTTTGATACTACTGTATATACCGTAGCTGTATATATAGCACCACTGTTTACAGATATATGTTCTCTCCTCCTTTCAGCGTTTCCAAGGTGACAACTACTCAAATAAGCTAAAAATTTCTATCCCTGGCAGAAAGGAGGGGGTGTAATAAAGATCCAACCAGTATTTTATTTTTTTGCCTGTGTTCCTCTAGGGTGAGTTCTCGTCAACGGGAGGTTAACCTCTTTTGCTCTTAACCAGAATAGGCCAGCGATCATGACATTCCTTGTTAAAACTTGAGACCTGAAATGAAAAAGAGAGGAGCAGAGCAGATCCTTCAAATAAAACAACAATAAAGCTTGATTAACACTTTTTCAGGCAATTCTACTAAGGCGTCACAAAGCGATCTACAAATTCCCACTCACAGATCCCAGATTTAAAATATATTTTGAAGGGGGAAAAAGACGCCATTTGTCATCGGCCCACCCTCGTATCAATTTTTCCTCCTTTTTCTCCTCCAGGAGATGATTTATTTTGGTCTTGTGCAGATTAAGCCCACTTTGTTGACTCATAGTTACCATCTTCTTTTTTTTAATGACCCCATAAATCCCTTGCGTCGGGGTGGAGTCTGGGCAACTGAATGGAGCTGAGTGTTTACTGGCCGGATGCCTTTCCTGCCACCGATGCGGAGTTATATTCAGCAGAATACAGTATATTCTCATCGTGCCCAGAAATACCTGCCTCTACCTAGGATCGCACTCAAAGCCTCCTGAGTGTGAGGCGAGAGCTCCGCTTCTAGGCCACCGCACCACTCCGAGTCATGGTTATCATATAAACCAGAATTGGCTGAGCCCACCTAGATTAAGCCTAAAGCAAACAAAGCACATGCTGGTTTAGCACAATAGGCAAAACCCAATCAATTGTTATTAATGCGAGAAATCAGATTTCGCACCCTTGAACATTGTCAGTTTTAAACCATGGTTTATGGCTTTGTGTCTTATGCAATTCCAGCCAGCGATGCTTTACTCAAATCGTTTACCCCAGGGGTCAGCAACCTTTGGGCCCTCTGCTGTGGCTTCCTGTCAGGTGATCCCACCACTGGCTGGCTCCACCCCTCGTCCTCCCCTCCCAGTCACTCCTCGCCTGGCCTGAGAAGGTAAGGGCAACTGTGTGGGATGGAGAAGCAGCCATGGCAGAGACAGAGAGATACAGAGAGAGAGGGAGGGGAGGGAGAGAGAGATGTCAAAAGGATTTTGTGGTTCCCAGGTTTTTTTTAACAACTGGTTCTTTGCCCTAATGACCGGCTGGGTAGGCGTGGCTAGGGGGGGTCATGTGACGGGTAGAAGTGAGTGACATTGAGTTGGCCACGCCCACCCAGGTTTTGTGGCTCCCCGTGTTTTCTTTTTTGTGGGAAACAGGTCTAAATGGCTCTTTGAGTATTTAAGGTTGCAGACCCCTGGTTTACCCAAACCATGGCTTAGCAGGATCTGCAGACACAATCTGAGAGAAACAGCTCGTTTTAGATTTTGGGATTAACTCTCTCCTTAGAAGCTTGTAATGGGAGTTCTTGCTCTTTTTCCCCCCGGCTAAGCCTTTACGTAACATTTCTTTTATGCAATGCTTACCTCCTCCACAGAGCAGAAACCCATCCTTAGAACGTTCCAATTATTTCAATTATTCCCACCCCACACACGCACCTCCCAGGAATCCTTTCAGTCGCTGCTTTGCTCTCAGCACACCTGGGAAAGCTGCGATACTTCTAACCAGAGATCTGTCGCCTTTTGCAGAGTTCTCCATCTTTGAAGGTCGCCTGCCTGTTTTTCCCCATCTTTTTCTTGCTTTTCCAAAGTCTGTTTTCTCTCCCAAGCCCCCTCTCTCTTTTCCACAGCTGGTTGCAATATGTGCGAGGGGCAGGGGTGAAATCCAGCAGGTTCTGACAGGTTCTGGAGAACCGGTAGCGGAAATATTGAGCAGTTCGGAGAACCGGCAAATACCACCTCTGGCTGGCCCCAGAGTGGGGTGAGAATGGAGATTTTGCTATATCCTTCCCCCAGGAGTGGAGTGGGAATGGAGATTTTGCAATATCCCACCACGCCCACCAAGCTACACCACGCCCACCAAACCACACCCACAGAACCGGTAGTAAAACAATTTAGATTTCACCACTGGCGAGAGGGCTTGGTAATGAACACAGCACAGGGGTGAAATCTACTTACCTTCCCTACTGGTTTGGAAGAGCACGCGCCGCCCCCATGCGCCGCCCCTCTGCGCATGCGCAAGCCCTTCTGCGTATATGCAGAGGGTTAAAAAAAGGTTATTTCCTGGTTAAAACCAGGACAACCGGACAGGTGGGCAGAGCCTTGAGCTGCCATCGCTACCGGTTCTCCAAATCATCACTACCGGTTCGGTCAAACCGGGCTGAACCAAGAGCATTTCACCCCGGACGCAGCACAAGAAAAGTAAAATAAAATTGAATATCAGGTCAGTTGCGGCATTAGCTCCAGGAGCATTCACAAGGACAAGCCTTGCCTTTTGAGAATCTTAGTATGCTTAGGAAAATGTTTTAGAGTCACACATTGCGAAGCATCTTTTATTTGAGCCAAACAAACCGAGTGTGAAACGCAGCAGGGGCAGGCGAGTGGGCTTTCAGCTTGAAGCTAATGTGTTCAGAATTATATCATTACTCTAAAAATGTTTACAGATATGTTTTAAAATGTTCCCTGCCTTATATCGATATGGCAATCACCACAAGAAATGTAATTTGCTATTAATGTTGCACACATCCAAGAGTGAATGTCGGTGATGTAGCTAGAACAGGGGTCTGCAGCCTTAAATACACAAAGAGCCATTTAGACCCGTTTCCCACAGAAAAGAAAACACCGGGAGCTACAAAACCTGGGTGGGCATGGCCAACTCGATGTCAATCACTTCTACCAGTCACATGACCCTCCTAGCCACGCCTATACAGCCGGTCATTAGGGCAGAGAACCAGTTGTTAAAAAACACCGGGAACCACAAAATCAATTTGACATCTCTCTCTCCCCTCTCCCTCTCTCTCTGTATCTCTCTGTCTCTGTCCTGGCCGCTTCTCCATCCCCCACCGTCACCCTTACCTTCTCAGGCCAGCCGAGGAGTGACTGGGAGGGGAGGGCGAGGGGTGGGGCCAGCCAGTGGTGCGATCACCTGACAGGGAGTCACAGCAGATGGCCCAAAGAGCCGCATGCAGCTCCAGAGCCGCAGGTTGCTGACCCCTGAGCTAGTGTTACATTTCTAGACCCTTATCTCAGTCGTGGGCTGCAATCCGTTTAACAACTGGTTCTATGAGCGTGAGCTTTGCGCGTGCACGAGCCCAACGCTCTTGCAGCCAGCAATTTGAAACTCAGCTGCTTACCTTCTAAGGCTAAGTAGAACAGTGGATGCGCAGATGTCCAAGCCGGCAACAGGCCACCACTGCCTTATCTCACAGGAAAATGTGAATCTCTTGATCCGTAGGGCAACTGTACGGAGAGCTAGGTTAATAGAAAAAGCACTGCACCAAGTAATTAGAACATGAACATTTTCCTGGAGCGCCTTGAAAGGACCGAAAAATTAGGTTTCCCTTGCTGATTTTCAGGTATGTGCAGGTGCGTTGACAATGTGGGAAGAATTAAAGCAATCGCGTTACTCTTGGTTTTTGGCACAACGCTTGAAGAAGGGTGGAGTGGGTTTTTTTAACCTCAAGTTCACTCATCTTCTGTCAAAAGGAATGTCATTGGAGATTCTCAGTACATTTCAAAAGACAGCTGGACCTTTCGTTTCTCATCTTCAATTCCACATCCATAATTCAATTCCTCCCCGGGCCCCGCCCCTCACATGCGCACGCGACCCCCCTCGCGCGATTCCCGCTTTTGGCACACGACGGGGAAAAAGGTGGACCTGGTAGGCCTGTTTTTTTGCCCTCCCCAGGCTCCAGAGGCTTTCTTGGAGCCTGGGGAGGGTGAAAACAGCCTTCCCCACCCCCTGAAGGCCCTCCGGAGGCCGGAAACAGCCCGTTCCCCAACTTCCAGTGGGCCCGGAAGGCCCGAAAACCAGCTGGCTGGTGCACACATGCATGCTGGAGCTGAGCTATAGGTCTGCCATAGGTTCACCATCACAGCTATATACGAAGGGAATAAAATAGCTTGCTAAGTTCAGCCGAACGGCAAGTGAAATGTTTCTGCCCCATGCTTGTGTAGGCGGAGGTGTAGGGAGTGTGAAATCCAACTTCAAAGCAGCACAAAAGAGCTGTCATTCAAACGAAACACAAGAATTAATTTTTAAGAGGAGCTGCCAGCTCTAAAAATAAAATTTAAAAAAAAGGGGGGGGGGTTTAGAGGCAGCCAAAAGGAACAGCTCAGAGAATTAGAGCAACTGGAGGCCCTCTAAATAAGAATTTATCTGAATGTTTTGAATTGGGCATTTTTATTTTATTTTCTTAGTAATTGGCAGCCGGTTTTTTTGCCAGCCGGTTGGCAGACTAATTAAAAAATGTCTTCGTACGGTTGAGAAAATTACTGGTGGCCAGGTTATTTGCTTATCCCTGCTGTACCGTACAGATTTCCTTCTCCTCAAAATATTCCAGCTTGAGCACAATTCAAATCACGTTGCTGTCAATCCAAAAAGAACGAAAGACTTTGCGCTAACGCTCAAGAGCAAATTTACTTAATTACTATTTATTTATTAGTTCGATTGATACGCCGCCCTTCTCCGGAGACTCAGGGCGGCTTACAATGCATTAAGCAATGCATTGTAAGCCTTCCACTTGCTTTGGACTACCACTCCCATCATCCTTGGTCACTCTGGCTGCTGCTGATGGGAGCAGAGGTCCAAAACCTCCATGCAGTACAGGTAGTCCTCGACTTAAGACCGCCACGGAGCCCCAGATTTCTGTTGCTATGCGAGACATTTGTTAAGTGAGCCTCGCCCCGTTTTGCGACCTTCTTTCCCACCGTTGCTAAGCGAATCACGGCCGTTATTAAGTTGTTTCCACAATTTTGGCCACTACTGTATATTCTATCTTCCGTCCTGCAATTGCAATGCTGCTTTTCTTTTGGAAAAACGAGCCAACAACCCCAACCGGTTTTGCCAAAGAATGCAACGAGGCTCCTTTAAGAGCTTACCTGGCCCGGTGCGGGGAGGGGGCGTGAGTGGGCGGGGCGGAGGATCAGAGCGGCCGCCTCTTCTCTTGAGCCTCTCCCCCCCCGCCAGAAACCGCTTGGAATGTACCACCCACTCTTTAGAAGAGGGGGAATCCAAAACTCCCCCACCCTGCATCCCGGGAGATCCAAACTGCGCAAACAAAACGCTTTTTAATCTGCAGACTTCAAAGCGGGCGGGGTGGGGCGAAGGAGGAGGAAAAAAAGCTTATTTTTCCTCCTTCCTAAAAAGCTGAAGTCTCTCTCTCTCTCCCCCCCCCCTTTCCCTTTGGTTGTCTCCGTTGCCTTAGAAGCTTTCCCAAACAGGCAGCTGGACTGGAGAAGACGGTGGTTAAAACAATTTTAAGTTTTGCTCCAAAACTTCGCGAGTTGATATATATATTTATATATAGAGATATATATATATACCGTAAGCTGGAAGGGAGAGGGGTGAACGTATCTTTCTAAAGTTTGCATTGCTCTGTAATCCCTGCCATTCCTTATGTAGCAGCGCTTAAAAATCACAATAAAGCTTTTTTTTTTTAACTTGGGTTGTTGATGTTATCCATTAACAGTAACAAAGTTGGAAAGGGACTCTGGAGGCCATCTAGTCCGACCCCCATTACGCGCGCAGGAGACTTGTCCTAGGGATTCGAACGGACGAACTGCCGACCATTCTGATCAACAACCTCAGCGCCTGACTAGGTTGGAGTCACCTGGTGGGGGGCGGGGGTGTATCAACGGATGCCTTGGAAAATCTACCTGGCTTAAAAAAGAAAAGAAAAGAAAAACCCCAATTAAAAAAACATTGGAAAGTCTAATATTGCTTGTGTGGGCGGTTTGGACTAGTTGACCTCTAGGGTCCCTTCCAACTACAAGGTCCCTCCCCAACTTTGTTTGCCGGTCTCTGTATCTGTAATACTATCTCCGAATTGAGGCAGATTTTAAGAAATGTCTTTAAGAATAAGAATAATAAGTTTAATTGGGAGCGCTGGGATTTCCACTCCCAGCTCTTAAGAGTAAAAAAAGACAATGAAAGACTTAACAGCTGATCAGGAAGGAAACCTTTCATTTTTTTCTGTTTCAGCTTATTAAAATTATTTTGTAGCTCAACGACCTTTGAGAAGAAGAGAGCTTCCCCCCCACCCCAGATTAGCAAGATGGAATTCCATAATATTTTGGAAGAAGACCTTTCGCCTGATTTATATCCCATCGTAGAGGAAAGCAAGGAAAAAGAAACATATATATTTGAAGAGCAAGACATGGAAGGTTGGAATGATTGTTTATCTGTCTGTCTGTCTGTCTGTCTGTCTACCATCTATCATCTGTCTATCATCTATCTATCTACTATCCACTAATATCTATCTACTATCTCTCTCTATCTACTCTCTATCTATCTACCATATCTACTATCTACTATCTATCTAATATCTCTATCTAATTATCTATTATCTCTACTATATCTATCTACTATCTATCTTCTATCTACTATATCTATCATCTATCTACTATCTGTCTATCATCTATCATCACCTATCTACTATCTATCTACTATCTATCTCTATCAATCATCTCTATCAACTCTATTATCTATCATCTATCATCTATCTATCTTCTATCTATTCTATCTATCATCTATCTATCTCATCAATCATATCTATCAACTCTATCATCTATCATCTATCTATACTATTGACTAATATCACCCCACTCTGTGGCCAGCCAGAGGTGGCATCTGCCGGTTCTCCGAACTACTCAAAATTTCCGCTACCAATTCTCCAGCACCTGTCAGAACCTGCTGGATTTCACCCCTGGATTACTGGCGCTGACATCCCTGTGGTTT
Organism: Masticophis lateralis; assembly: GCA_030761175.1. Taxonomy (NCBI): domain Eukaryota; kingdom Metazoa; phylum Chordata; class Lepidosauria; order Squamata; family Colubridae; genus Masticophis; species Masticophis lateralis. The sequence goes on from JAUDYJ010000016.1 coordinate 3,499,751, forward strand.
AAACTTGGCAGCTTCACCTTGGGTCGCACGCTGACTGGGGAATTTCTGGGAGTCGAAGTCCCAATTGCCAGGTTTAAAAACTCCTGGCTGATTTCCCCCTTTGTTCTCTGCGGTATCACATCTTTCTAAATGCCCTGTTGCTGTTGCTGAGTCAGAGTCCCCGATTAATTCCGACCACCCAGTCACCCAGATGGAGAGCTTTGCCTGCCTGGAGTTCCTGCCTGTGTAAAATTGTCCCTCTTTTGACACACAATACCCCCCCCCCCACTTGTTCCTCCAGTCTCCGGCTCCAGAGCAATGACCTTTTAAGCACCGTTGCATCCCTGGTCTCTTGTCTTGCAAGATTTTCTCAAGAGAGGGACCAAAACTTTAGGCCTTTTAACCAGGGGTGAAATCTTGCAGGTTCTGACAGGTTCTGGAGAACCGGTAGTGGAAATTTTGAGCAGTTCGGAGAACCCGCAAGAAATTTTGAGCAGTTCAGAGAACCCACTCAGGCTGGCCCCAGAGTGGTGAGGGAATGGGGATTTTGCAGTACCCTTCCCATGGAGTGGGGTGGGAATGAAGATTTTGCAATATCCTTCTCCCTGGAGTGGTGTGGGAATGGGGATTTTGCAGTACCTTTCCCCTGGAGTGGCGTGAGAATGGAGATTTTGTAGTATCCTTCCCCAGGAGTGGGGTGGGAATGGGGATTTTGCAGTATTCTTCCCCTGGAGTGGGGTGGGAATGGAAATTTTGCAGTATCCTTCCCCTGCCATGCCACCAAGCCACGCCCACCAAGCCATGCCCACAGAACCGGTAGTAAAAAAATGTGGATTTCACCACTGCTTTTAACAGGAAAAAAAAAACCCATTTCTGCTTTCTGTCTAGGCGATGAAGAAGGCGAGGAAGGCCCCCCAGCCGAAGAGGTTTCTTTGGAAGAAACTGAAGGGACTACGGATATTAGCAAGTGAGTCTGTAACAGGCAGTCCTCGACTTACAACAGGGTTCAAAGTTCGCCACCCCCGGCTTATGCCCATTCCTCAATGCGTTTCTTTAATTTCTAGGCTGCCCTTCTCCGACTCAGGCGGTTCTTGATGTCGCTAACATACTTTTCTAACCAACAGGAAAAGTTCGGAAGGATTCCCGGTGCCGAGCCGAGGACGGACCATGAACTACTCAGACCGAGTTCGCGTCCTCAACTTGCGACGAAACCTGAACCAACTTGACAGTCTCACCAAAGAGAAAGAGCTGCTCATTCAAAAAACAAGGTCAGGTGTTTTTTTTTTTTTCCCACTGTTGTCTTCCTTTTTCTCCCATGCCCCTAGCTCAGAAAATTTATTCCAGCTCCATTTGGAAGATGAGGAAGATGCTAACAAGGAAATTAACTCCATTAACTTTAATTACCAAACAATCCAAAAGATGTCGAAAACATCAGATCAAAATCAGGACATTGATTCCTTTACAGGAGGGAGGCCTCGGCTTACGACCACAATGGGGTCCGGAATTTTGGTCGTAAGTCGTCGTGGTTGTAAGTCGTGACAACATGCGACTGGACTCAATTTTACAACTGTACGAAAGCTGCTCTGCGAGTTGCTGAGGTCTTTAAACAAACTTGAGTTGGCACAGAAAGAACATTCTTTGTTGTGCTTTTTTGATGATGTTATTGATGTTAGCTCTCCATTTTAGGACTTGAGATATGATAGTACCTAGAAATTTAAAGGTTTCTATTGCTGATACTGTGTTGTCTAATATTGTAAGAGTATTATCTAGTATTGTATAGCTGACTAGTCCTCTTGCTCCTTTAATTGGGAGTCAGCAGATCTGGCCTGAGAAACGTTCACACTACAAGGGAGATTAGAATTCCTTTTTCCTCTTCCCTCCTTCTCCCTTTTCCTTTTGTGTAGCACCTGTCCCCTGGTGAACCCTTGGGCTAGTTTTCCCTTTTAATCTATGCACAGCATATTATCAGCATGGGTAGGTGAGTGATGCCACAGATGTCCAAGAAGAAACGGACTGCTACGCCAGCCTCTCTGGCTGAATCCTGCTCTCCTGTATTTTCAGAGAAGAGTTGGCGACTTGTCACAACCGACTGGACATGATCACCAGCCAGCAGAAGGATGTGGAGAAAGAAATTGAGAAGGAGAAGAAGGACGGGAACACGTATGTAGTTTGCCCAGCGGATCAGCATTTTCTTCTCCAGGTGTTTCCAACGGGGTATAAAATTGGCTGAATTCGGCTCTGTTTGGTGGCTGAAAAATATCCGCCATCTCTTTGATTTCCTTTTGTTTAAAGGTATTTAATGAATTAGCGATTAAGGTCTTTGATAAATAAAACAAGAGTTATCTCCAGAGACCGCAGCCAGCGACAGGAGGAGTTAACCTTTTGCTGGGTGCAAGCAAAAAAAATCCCAAAAAATTCTACTTCTGATGCCATCTTTTATCTGTCCCACAAGTTATTAGTGCATGAAAATGGGCTTTTTGTTCAGCGAATCTAGGTCCATGCAGTTGCTTTCAAACAGCTCGCTTTTCCCCGCTTCAACCTCAGAGGCAAGAATCCAGCTAGGAGAGTTAAAACCAGCACTAGGGACAAACAATAGTTTCCCCTTCTCCCCCCATCCCACTTTTCGTTTCCACAGTTTAATCGCAAAGGAATTGCTCATTCCCTTCCCCACTCTTTAAAGCAAAACGTTGGTTAGAATGTTCTTGGGGTGCAAAGTTCTCGCCCTGGGATCAGCCAAGAAATCAAAGAGCCGGTAGGGACCTTGGAGGCACAGTGGATAAATGTTTCTTTTAAAAAAAAAAAATTAAAAAATTTTTTAAAAATTTTAAATCAGATTTTTTTTTCATTTAAATCGGATTTTTATTTATTTTTATTAAATTTATTTTAATAAAATGGTTTTGGAGTAAAATTAATATCTAAAGAGTTTTTCTATTTAAGATACGTTAATAATTTAGTTTATTCGACATGAAATGGAGCTCAGTTATGTAGCATGCGGCTGTATATTCTGCAATATTGGGTCTATCGGTGAGTCAGCAGCAGGTCAGAGGAGAAGTCGCTGCAGGACAGAGAAGATGACAGTTGCTCTTTAAAAATTGTGATTTAAATCGAGTTGATTTAAATCAAGCCTTTTTACTAGTGGTTTAAATTGTGATTTAAATCTACTTGATTTAAATCAAATCCACCCTGCTTAGAGGTCTTCTCTTACCCAAGGCAGGAGTCCTTATACCATCCTGGACAAATGGATGTTCAATCTTTTCTTGAAGACCTTCAAGAAAAGCGATGGTGCCCCCACAACTTGGGGAGGCAAGCTTGTTCCACCGGTGAATTGTTCTCACTGTCGGGAAGTTCCAACTTGGATCTCCCTCTGAGTTGCTTCCACCCGTTGCTTTTTGTCCTGCCCTCAGGACCTCTGGAGGATAAATGGACACACATACCCTCTTCCCTCTGAAACTTTTCAGGATTGGAAGACTTCTATCACATCACCCCTAATCTTTCTCTTTGCTAGGCTGAACGTAATTAGTTCCGTTAGCCCAGGGGTGTCAAACTCAAGGCCCGCGGAGCCGGCCTGGAAATAGCAAAGGACCGGCCTGGGGTGCCTCTGCTAGCAAAAATGGGGCCCGCTCCAGCACTAGGTCCCGCATGCTCTTCCCCACTCTGCGATACCTCATGTGCATTTAATGATCTGCGCATTCAATTAACAAATGCATTGGGGAAAGCAGGGAGTGATCACATTCATTTAACGTGATTCAATCAAACAAATTCTCTAGTTACAAATGTAATTGGCATGCTCTATTACATTCGTAGCTCAAGGATTACCTGTATAATGAGAGTGAGGGAGGGTCTCAGGCAAGTCCTGCCTTAAAACTTGGCTCCCACAGGTGCTCCCCCAACACAAGTCCTGTGTCACTCCCACCATGACCACGCCCACTGTCCCCACCCCCACCGACCCCCCAGCCCTCTGAGGTCAATCACAACCCTGATGCGGCCCTCAAAGAAATTGAGTTTGGCACCCTTGCCTTAGCCGTTGTGGTACGATTTAGCCTCCAGACCCCTTACCATTTGTGTTGCTCTTCTCCGCACTGTCTATGGAGATTCTCAGTCATCCCGGCCATAGTTGTCCCAAAGATGCTTTTTTTTTTTATTGAAAAAGTTTTACATTACAATTTTTTTTAAAAAAAAACCCCTTCCCCTTCCCACACCCCAACCACCACCCCCACCCTATCCCCCCTATCCCTCCCCGTTCCCCCCCTTGACTTCCGCTATTAAACAAACATATATAACATTCCAAAGATGCTTTTTTAAAAGGCAGCAGGACTTCCTTTGTTTTTCCCTGAAGACGTTTTGCTTCTCGTCTTCAAAGGAAGTTCTGAAACCAAAATCCTTCTAGATGTCCTCTTTGATTCATTCTTCCCAGCTGCCCGATTTTTCCGGGGTGCGGGGTGGGGGTTGTTTTGGCTGTAGGCCAAAGGGTTGCTTTTCATCTGTCGTTCAAGAGAATCGATTTTCCTTAATCCCCCAAGGGCCGTTGTGCGATCCGCGGTACTAGCCAGTTGTGTGATGATTGTCGTTTGTTTATTTGAGTATACTACAGTACTGTATACCCTGCGTGGGATGCGAAATGCTAGTAGTGTATCGGTCTCCCCCTTCCTTATATTTGGTCTCAAACATTTGGGATTATAAATCAGCGTTCCTCCTTTCTGATCTGCCAGATCGATTTAGAAGCTTGTTACTATATCTGGGAGATTTTTCTTTGCAATGTTTTTTTTTTTTCCCTTCCTCTCCTCAATAAATTTTCCAGAACCCGGCTGCATTTCATGTAGTAGCAACTCCGATCTTTTTAAAATGTGCTCTCCTTCTCCCTCCCTCTCTCTCTCCCTCACTCCCTCCATCTCTCTTTCTCCCTCTTTCTCTCTCTCCCCTTTCTGTCTTTCTTTCTCTCACCCTCCCTCCTTCCCTCCCATCTTTCTTTCTCCTTTCTTTCTTTCTTCCTCTCCCTCCCTTTCTTGCTCTTCCCTTTCTTTCTCTCCCTCCCTCTCTCTCTTTCTCTTTCTCCCTCTTTCTCTCTCCCCTTCTTTTTTTCTCTCTTTCTTTCTTTCTCCCTCACCCTCCCTCTTTCTCTCTTCCCTTTCTTTCTTTCCCTCTCTCTCTCTCTTTCTCTTTCTCCCTCTTTCTCTCTCCCCTTCTTTTTTCTTTCTTTCTTTTTTCTTTCTTTTTTTCTTTCTCTATCTCTTTCCCTCCCTCTCTTCCTCCCTCTTTCTCCCTCTTTCTCTCCCCTTTCATTCATTCATTCATTCTTTTTTCTCTCTCTCTCCCTCCCTCCCCCTCTCTCTTTCTCTCTCCCTCTCCCTCCCTTCATCTCTCCCTCCCTCCCTCCCTCCCTCTCTCTCTTTCTCCCCCCTCTCTTACTTTCATTCTTTCTTTCGTTCTTTCTTTCCCTCTCTCCTTCCCTTCCTCTCTCTCTCTCTCTCCCTCTCACTCCTCCCTTTCCTCCCTCCCTCCCTCCCTCCCTCCCACCCACCCCCTCTCTTCTCCTTTGTCTCCCAGTGTTTGAAAAGCATGCAAATACAACACAACATTGGTACCAGGTTTGGCACACAATTGTTGTGTTGGCTCCGCTCCTTCAATTTGCTTGAATTCAAAGCTGCTGGGGAGAGGGGGGGGGCGGGGAGGGGGGCCCTTGTATGCAGCAGATCAGCTACATTTGCATCCACCCTTGTTGCTTCTTGCAATTAATTGAGTTAATATAATTGTGCCAAGCGCGGAACGCATTATGTGCCGACTGGCTAAAAAGCAAAACAATCCCGATCCACAGAATAAACAACCTCATTATGTGCCGGCGGGCAAAAAAACAACAACAAAAAACGAATGGGCAAAGGTGATCTCTTCAAATGCTTAAATTTAAAAGAAACAATCAGAGGCAGGATTGGGTAAAAGTTGCATTCCGTTTTCAATGAACCAGATTAAATCAGGTCTTCTCACAAGGAAAATGCTCTCGTTGTTTCTCCCCCCCCCCCCCGCAGCTAGAGACCTGGCGTTTGGGAAAGCTGGCATCCAGGAAGAGACAAAGCATTGGGATTAGGATGGGTTTAAGGAATTTATTTAGGGCCACCCACCAAAGCACAACCTCTGTACGGGGGTCTGAATTTCCCATGTGCCTTTTCTCGAACTTGCCAAATGTGATGGAGCCTCCCACAACTTCTGGAAGCAAGTCGTTCCGCTGGTTAATTGTCCTCACTGTCAGGAAATTCCTCCTTAGTTGTAAAGGTCGGATTTATTCAAATTAAATCAAAATTGAAATGCGAATTTTAATTTCTCCAGGAGAGTGCCTCTTTTCCTAGGCTGTGAGTTTGATCCTAGGTAGAGGCAGATATATTCCTCTCTCTGGGCACAATGAGGATATATCCGCTGAACAAAGCTCCGCATTGGCGACAGGAAAGGCATCTGGCCATTCAACGGTCTGCTAGCTCCATTCAGTTGCCCGGACTCCACCCCACAAGGGATTATGAGGTCGTTAAATGATGATGATGATGATGATGATGATGATGATGAGTGCCTCCTTCCTGGGCCATGTCTTGGGCTCTGTGTACAGCGAAGAATCCATATTCTTTGCGGTTGTTACAGGGGCTGTCGTGATTATTACTTTAAATGCAGGAATTGCCTCTGATGTCTGCAGGGGGAGACCAAATAAAAAAGCTCTTATTTGAAGTGTCAGCTGGTGTAGAGGTTTTGAAAGAGACCGAAAAGGATTCTTTTAGAGTATAATTGAAAAACATTCCATTACTATCAACCGCCGGTCGTTAAGAAAACAACAACCCGAAACACTCCAGGTTGCAGAATTGTTTTGCTTTTGTTTACATGCTGGCTTTGAACAATTCACTATTTCCAATTTTCTTCCCCTTTCTTTCTTTCTTTTTTTTCCCCTCCTCCTCCTCCTCTCCTCCCCTTCCCTCCTTTTAATGGCTCAGCGCGGCCGTGTCCCGCCTGCAGGCATTACATCGGCGCTTGTGTACTGAACTGGGAAACGAAAAGGGCCTCGAATCGAAAGTCACCGCAGCCCTAAATGAAAACGTGTAAGTGAAAGGAGACCCGGGGCGTGGGGAGGGGGAGGAGGGCAGGAGACATTGGGCCAACTGGATCCTTGCGCTTTCCTCTTAATGCAGTTTAGCGGTTTGGCTCAACTTTGGGGGATGGGGAGGGTGGAATCTCTCCTGAATGTTTTATAGGGTGAAGGGGAATGGATCTATAAATAGGCAAAGTGCGTTCCGGATTTTCAAGTTGTCAGCAGCTTCGTTGGGAATTTTTTTGAGCTTCGGCAAGGAAGCGTTTTCTTCCCCTCCTCTCCCTCTTCTAACTCTTTTAACAGTTCTGCCAACGCCTCACTATTCCCATATTGCTGACTTTTTCTTTCGGAATTAAAGCTGTCACATGAGTATCCCCTCCCCCTTTTCTCCTCCCCTAATGAAACCTCATAGGGGAGGTCTGGCCCTGGGGTGGGCTTCAAAAACTTTAGAAAGGGGTTCTCTGCCCAGTTGTTGGGTGGGTGTGGCCATAGTGGGCGTGGCCTAATCAGCCTCCTGCATCACAGCGGGTGAGGGGCATTTTTGCCCTCCCCGGGCTCCAAAGGCTTTTCTCGAGCCTCCGGGAGGGCGAAAACGGCCTCCCCAGGCTCCAGAGGCCCTCTGGAGGCCTTCCCAAAATTCCAGTAGGCCCGTTTTTCGCCCTCCCCGAGCCTCCGTGTGTGCCCTGCACTTATCTGCATCCAAATTTGGGTGGGCGGGGCCAGCCAGGAGTGGGATTTGTGGGTTCTCTGAACTGCACAGAATCTTAGCTAGAGATTCTCCCGAACCCCTGCAAACCCTCAGCAAGCAGTCCACCCCTGGTCTATCCTAAGAGGAAGCAACCAGCTTGAAGCCACCCTGGATGAGGGTGGACTTGAACCCGTATCTCCATAGTTTATGTCATATACCTTCACCCACTACACTACCCTGGCTTGTTGTGTTAGAAATGTGTTGATGTTTCTCAACCTGGTTGGGATTTCCTTGTGGTCTTCCATCCGGAGTCCTAACCCGGTGCAACTTGGCTTCCCTGTTTTGAGATCAGTTAAAGCCACGCAGGGCCCTTAATGGCTGATTTAACTCCAGGTGGAAAAACTGCAATTTTTGTCACTAAGGGATGCGAGGGTGGGTTCTGGGTGCCAACAGAGGACGCTTCCAAGTGTAACGTGGACGGCAGGCACCAAAGCAAATTAGATACTGATAAAAGCCTCCCTTCACCAAGGTTCGAAATGTGGAAGATTGAAATAGAGCAAGGAAATTTTGCCAAACTTCGCAAGCAGCTCAAAGTGGACGAGGCGGAGCTGGATCAGCAGCGCCGAGACCAAGCGGAGGAAAGGCTCCAGAAAGAGAATGAGTTGGCCCAGCTGTTGAGCCAGAGGTGGCAGAACACCGAAAGGTAGGCTGGATTTCAAATCCCCTCTTAAGGATGCGTCGAAATTTCCACTATTTGTTTTGACCTAGTCTCCCTTAACAAGCAGGAGGCAGGAATTGATCCCAGCAAAACCTCTTTTATTTACACGACTGTGAATCCCTTTCATTCATAGTCAGCAAGGCCTCTCCAAACAGTCTTTCAGAGGAATATTTATCAACACAGACCTTATCTCGTTTGGCAAGCTGCCACGTAACTTGTTTCTCACCGCAGTACAAGGCCAAACTTGGCACAGAGTCTCTCAGAGTCACAGAATGAACTGATTGTTTCCTGCAAAAGCCCCCCTCCCCATTCGCTCCTCTTTTGTTTCCTATGGGAGGGGCCAATTACCTCCAAGGTGTACCTTTACTCCCGAGTCGACCCTGCTTTCTGAGTTGTTCTTGTCCTCTGGCAGCTCTGCACATGCACATGCTGGGAACGGGCTCCAGCTGCTATCTAACTCCCTCTCTGCCTTGGATGCAGAGCCCTCATCCGAGCTTTCCCCAGCCCCCAGGACTGGCCCAAGCTCCTCCCCAACCTCCTCACTGTCCGACTATGCTGCCAGTTCTGCTGGTCGCCAATGGGTCACAACACTACAGCTCATATAAAGGCACCAGAAAATCAGGAGATTCAGACAGTTCAAATGGATATAAAGATTTTGTCAATGCCCTAATAAAATTTAAGCGTCTCAAGCCATTTAGCAAGAAAAATCCAGTTGTTTATTAGGAGCGCCAGGTCGGCACGACTTAAGTGAAGCCAGCTCTGGCTTCACCTAATTCGTGCCTTGCCTCTGAACCTGTTTCCCTCTCCCCCCGAGGGTGTGTCATCAGTCACAGTCCCCAATGAAACAATTTTGCGGGTCATAGAAGTCATTCCCTCCAGTCATTGCGGGTTCTCCGTGGAGATGGCCTTGACTTGATGGTTGGCTAGGCCGTGTCTTGTTTTGACTGAAGTGTGAATTTCTTGGTGCTACTGCGAGGTGCGATTCCCATCCCCCCTGCCTATGGCAACTCGGGAGCAGGTCAGGATAGCTTCACGAGTTGACAGATTTATTGTAAGCTTGAGCTCTCTACAAGAATCTGATCTACTAACAGCCAAGGGATAAGAGATAAGAATAAGAAGGAATTCAAGGTGGGCTGGGCTTAGAACTCTTGTGGGAGCGCAAAGACTTATCACTGATGACCCCCATTCCCTCCCCACTCCAGAAGAGGGTTATTGCAAAATCTCCATTCCCTCCCCACTCTGGGGCCAACCAGAGATGGTATTTGCCAGTTCTCTGAACTACTCAAAATTTCTGCTACCGGTTCTCCAGAACCTGCCGGATTTCACCTCCGGGGAGGGAGGAGGAAGATGGAAAATTTGAACCTCACACCCCAACCGGGGAGAAAACATTTCAGGAAGCCCTGACAGGACAAGTGATGAAAGTTCTTTGCTGTCTATTACACGTTAGGATTTTGCGGTCCTCATTGAAAAGAATTCTGCTTTTTTCTTTCTTTTTTCCCCCCCTCCCTGTAGAAAAATCCAGCAAGCTAGCAAGGCTTATGAGGAAAACCTGGCCACCGTGCTGGAAGATTCTCAGAGGAACCACGCAAAGGCCGTCCGGTTTCTGAAAGAGAGTTTAGGAAAGTACGTCGTTTAATTTTTCTCCCCTCTTGTTTCTCCTTTCAAAGAATGCAAGAGGTCTGGTCCATTAACTTTTTGGATTTTTCCTTCTCCAACTTGTGGCTCCAGATATCTTCAGCTCCAAAACATATAGTCAGGAGTGGTAGTCATTTACTTTCCTTACCGGCTCGCAAATGTGAGCGCACACGCGCAGTCGCTACACTCGCACACACCCCGTCCACGCATGCACCCGGCCCTCCACGCATGTGCTATGCTGGCGCGCATGTCTTCCACGCATGCACCCGGCCTCAAAAAAGCGCCTAAATAGGATGGCATACAGCCAGGGCCACCTGTGATTTCCGCTACCAGTTCGGGTCAACCAGTCTGAACTGGCTGAATATCACCTCTGCATACAGTACTTCAGAGCCACAAAGGGAGGTGGGGGGAGTAGAGATAGCTGGGGTTTTGTAGCCAAAACAAAATGGTTTCCTCTGGGAACCAAGGACGTTCCAACAGTTGGCTGAAGAGAGGAGGAGCAACATTGCCCAGCAACCGGATAGCACCTTGATTGGACCATGTGACTGACTGATTGGGGAAAGGAGAAAAAACGTGTACTTTTATTGAGGTGAAAACCGCGGGGACGTTTAGAGTCGGTTTTCACCAGCCTGTGCCAATGGATATGATATATCCAATAAAACTGTTCTTTTGAGGAATCTACCTACTTTGGAGTTCTCTGTGCTATGGGTGTATTACTTGGAACTCTGACAGACATACTGTATATAATTTATACAATAATACGAGTTCATATGAGATCAAGGCTGCCTGCTCTCCTCGGTCCCATTGCATTGCAAAAGTCCTCAGCTAGCCTGCTGTAGAAGGACAGTAGAGGCGGGGCTTGACAAACCAGGTTGGGCAATGGCTTGCTAACCCTGGTTTGTTGACCGCATGAAGCAGCGTGGCTCCCATGGCACGTTAAGCCTTGCCCTTTGATGGGCATCAATCCAGATGGCTGGCTTGGCACCAGCCTCTTCGCCAAAAAGGATCAGGATTGACTCTGTGCTTTTCCAACAGGGTTCGTGAGAAGGAATCGGTGGAGGAAGTGAGCCATCAGGAACACTTGCAAAAAAGGATGGAAACGGTGTTGTCTCTGAAAAACAGCATCAGTTCAAACCGGGTGAGGACTAGCTGCTTGGGAAGGAGAATGTGCCACTCAGTGATGAAATGTAAAATTTGTTACTACCGGTTCTGTGGGCGTGGCTTGGTGGTGGTGGGTACAACCTCTTCAACTGAAGAGGTTGTAAAAAAATGCTTTTAAAAGGCTCTGACGATCAGGCAACTCAGCTGGGGAAGGATACTGTAAAATTGCCATTCCCACCCCACTCCAGGGGAAGGATACTATAAAATCTCCATTCCCACCCCAATTCAAGGGAAGGATACTGCAAAATCCCCACTCTCTTCTGATCAGCTGGGACTTGGGAGGCAGAGAATAGATGGGGATGGGGCCAGTCAGAGGTGGTATTTACCGGTTCTCCAAACTACTCAAAATTTCCACTACCGGTTCTCTAGAACTGGTCAGAACCTGCTGAATACCATCTCTGCATTGCAGCATCCCCAAATTCAGAGGCTTGGCAACTGACTCATATTTACGAACAATGTTCCGGCGTCTTGGGATCACTTTTTTTGTGACCTTCTGACACGCAAAGTCAATGGGGTTTCCAGATCCGCTTAACAACCATGTGACCAGCTTAACAACTAGGGCGATTCACTTAACAACGAGGGCAAGAAAGGTAGTAAAACGGGGCAAAATTCACTTAACAGCTGCCTCGCTTAGCAACATAAATTTGGCTCCACTGCGATCGTAAGTCGAGGACCACATGCAAATCGTGAATTGCTTTCCTGCCAATCCAAAAGCAAAGGCTTATTTTAATTTAATTTATTTTAATTTATTTATTATTTTTTTTAAATACTCTTAACTAGGAAAATCTCAGAACTCGTCAAGTCCTGAGCAAATTGATTGGACTTGATGCTCAAGAGCAAGATCAGAAAATAAAGGAAGCCATTCAGGCTGAAGGACACAATGTAACTCGGGAATTTTTTTGCCAGAAGCGACAAATCGAGTTTGAAAAGCGGAAAAAGTGAGCTGCTAATTTTCGTGAAATGATGGGAGAGTGGGGGGGGGGGAGTGCTGATAAATTAACAGACTTATGATTATTTCCTCCTAAATCCTTGATAGGTGAGACCTCAGCTGCAAAGGGTTATAAAAAAGTTTTATAAAAAAGATATTTGGACTAGAATTCCTTGCCATTAATTAATTAATTAATTAATAATTAAGTCTTCCTTAACATTTCAGGGCAATTTTCTGCTAGGATGTGCTTTGAAACGATCCCTATTTTTTTAATAGTTGAAGTATCATTTAAAAAGTACTGTGTGCGCGCACAGATTTTTTCCCCCCACTTTCTGTATGTTATTTTTAACATATTTTCAAATTTCCAGAAAATGTTGCCTAGAAGTAACCTCGATGTTAGTTTAGTAAATCTGGAAAATAGAACCATTAACCCCTCTCCAATCTCCCTCCTCCTTCCTGATAGCTTGTCATTTCTTGTTAAAAACATGGAAATTCTTCTTCCTTAGTTAATTCTAGTCAATCAGCAGATTTTGCCAACAAGGGAGAGGAGACCTAAATTTTAGCAGCTAGTAACCACCAGCTATCCAAGTTCTTTTGTTAGCAGCCTCAACCGTCCCCTTCAAAGAAGGATATTTGCAAATGCAATAAAAATGCAGGTCACAAAATAAAGCACACACTTTCCATTCTTATATGTATACTAGCTGATAACCCGGTGTTGCCTGAGTATTTATTTATCCCAATCCCCCTTACCAGAGGGAGCCCCCTTGTGTAGTACTGTGAAGCCGTTACCATGGCAACTCCTCTGTGCTGTACAGTAGAAGCCATTTTAATGCACAACAGGCTGTATCTTAACAGAACTTGAATCCAAAATGCACACTATCACTGTCAAAAGTACTGTGATTTGACACTGTAGATATAATTCATTCCTTTTCATTTCAGTGGCCCAGGCATTCCAGAGTCATGCTGGAAAACACACACACACACACACACACACACACCACCCCCACCAACCCACACACACCGAGAGGTGTTGGGGTGTCTTACAATATTTTTATCCAGAGAGTAAGTCATCTGTGTACCAAGTTTGGTTGAAATTGCTTGAGGCATTCCAGAGTTATGCTGGAACATACCCCCACACACAGAGAGAGCCATTTTTATATAGATAGATAGATTTTTAAAGGATTAGTGGATTAATCCTTTTGGGCTCAGAGGTCGGCGGTTTGTTCCCTCAGTTTCCCTGGTGTCTGTTCCCAGTTTGTCTCCATTGTCTGCCGTTGCGTCGCCCACAGGGAGTTTCTGGACCAACAAAAAACCAGGAAAATCGAAATAGTCGCTCGGATTTTGAAAGAAGAAGCCCAGATGGAGAAAATAAAAGCACAATCTCGTCCCCAGAAATCTAAAGGCCCGGACAAACTCTCTGATGCCATTAAGTGGCGCATGAAAACATGGCGTTACATTGAGGAAACGTGTAGCGATAAGGTGGCGCCTGTCATACAGGTGAGAGAAAGCAGGGAGGGCTTATTATCGTTGATAAACTGGTCGGAACTGTTTGGATCAGATTAAAATCCTTCTACGTCCTCCCTTCCTTCAATTAGCCCCTTGTAAAGGTTCTATGAAAGGGCCCAGAATGGAAACTCTCCTAATTTGTCAATGTGGGATTTCATCACCATAGAAATCAGCCTGGACAGGCAAATGCAGAGTTGTGTACCTTAATTTTTTTTCTATTTTTCATAAATAGTAGATTTAAATGGGAGGAATCGATGTTGATCTTACTTGGTGTGCAGACCGCAGCAGTAAAGATGAGATATACTGATCCATAAGCAGGGGTGGGATTCAGCCGGCTCAAATGTTAATTTTAATCTGTTTCGGCGAACCGGTTGTTGCAAGGATTGGCTCACCCCACCCACTCCACCCATCTCCTCCCAGGAGTCTCTACGCAGCTGGTTTTGGATGCCAGGTAAGTGCAGGGCCCACGTGGAACCTCTAGGAAAAACAGGCCTACCCAAAATTCCAGGCCTGTTTCCAGCCTCTGGAACCCAGATGCTTGAGGAAAGCCTCCGGAGCCTGGGGAGGGTGAAAAACAGACCTACTGAAAGTTCCAGAAGTCCAGAAACAGACCTGTTTCCGGCCTCCGGAGCCCTGAGGAGGTTATATTCACCCTGCCGGAGGCTCAAGGAAAACCTCCGGAGTCTGTGGAGGTTGAAAACACCTCTCCATCCCCATGGTGCAGGAGGCCGAGGAGGCCACGCCCACCATGGCCACGCCCCCCATCAACCGGGCAGAGAACCGGTTGCTAAAATTTCTGAATCTCACCCCTGTCCATAAGCCAAGACACTTGATTTGTCTTCATGGGTGTTCTTGGCAAGTAAGCCATTTATTTGGCAGTAGGAATGGGTCTGTTCCAAATTAACCAAAGTTTCTAGGCGTTTGTGATGAATTTGATGAGCGGGGTTTTTTTCCCTCATTTTCCCAAGATTTTGTGATTAATTCACCTGGCCCAATCGTCCTTTTGACTTTTCGCCCCTCTCTTCTGCGGCAGAAACATTGGCGCAGCCCTTCAGTTTCCCCCTCGCTGGACGACAAAAGTTTTAGCGCCTCTTGCGACTTCATCCCCGAAAGCAAAACCGAAGGCGAGCAGGAAAATGCGGATAATATTCTCGCGGAGCCCGAATTTGTGGGGATCTGGGACGAAGAATATAACCCACAGCAGGTACAGATCCATCTTTCTGTCTTTTCCGTTCGCTCGTACCCGCTTGGTTCCCGGGTGGATGGCAAAAATACATATTTACCGAGAGATGAACTCAACCTGTCACCCTGCTCCATTATCCCTGTTTAATGTGTTTTTAGGATAACGGAATAACAGTGTTGGAAGGGACCTTGGAGGTCTTCTAGTCCAACCCCCTGCTCAGGCAGGAAATCCTACACCATGGCAGGCACGTTGTTGTCCAATCTCTTCTTAAAGATCTCCAGTGTTGGGAGAACCCAAAAACTCTGGAGGCAAGTCGTTCCACTAGTTAATTGTTCTCACAATCAGGAAATTTCTCCTTAGTTCTAGGTTGCTTCTTTCTTTTCCATCCATAGCTTCTTCTCCTGCCTTCAGATGCTTTGGATAGGTTGGCCCCCTTCTTCTTTGCGGTACCCCTCAAATATTAGAAGATGGCTATCATGTCACCCCTAAGTCCTTCTTTTCATTAAACTAGAGGATGGTATGGAGTCTCGTGATTGAGTATAGTATAGGTCTCCTGCGTGAGTATGGGGTTGGACTAAATGACCTCTAAGGTCCCTTCCAACTATGATACTGTTATACTGTTGAGAATAAATGGAGAAAGCCACCATTTCTCTACAAATCCGCTGGCTCCAGCCCTTTTGAACCCAATGAGCCCTTTCTTTTATCAAGCTGCTCTGTTTTATACAAGTCCTTTTCAAAACCAACATTGCCTTATTTCTCAGGTACTGGATGACAAAATTGATTCCAAACCTCTCGGTGTGTCGAAACTTGAAAAGGACATTTTTGCCCGGAATTTGGAGAAGTTACATGCTGGAGTCATTCGCAAACACCGCGTTTGTGGACGTGAGTTTAAAGGGTGTCCTTTTTACAGCAAGCCGAGCCTCATTCATTTCAAGGTGAGTGATGACTTGATCGACCACGTTCACGCAGCAGGCCGAAGTTGGCTTGTTTAAATCTGGACTAAGTCTGCCTCTCTTCCTTCCTGTGAGGTGCAAACTCAACCCGTTGGATTCGTTGATGGTTTGGTCCATTGTGCAAAGCTAGGAAAGGAATCAGTAATTCAACAGATTGATTTACACTGAATATGTTGTCAGTTTGCGAGAAGGGGAACTGTCTTTCTTGGCCAAATTAAAATGTTATAATTGCGATGACAACAACGTGAGCATTTTTAAGAGCTTTAATCCAACACTATAACTTAAGTCTTTGCTAACTTGGATGCCCCCTCTGTAGGTAAGGATCAATTCTTCAATTCCCCAGCCAGCATATTGTTGGTAATTCAGATTTTTTAAGAAAAAATACATACTTGGAGACCATCTACTTCCCTATCTTCAGCATCTTTAAATGTCTTCATCCATTAAAGAAGGCAAGCTGGTCTGTAGCCAGTATGCTCAGCTGTGCAAATCTCCCAGTATAGAGTTGCCGTTTTAAAATATATATTTTTTTATTTTAAAAATAGAATAACACCAGATTCTCATACTTCAGGTTCACAGTGCATTGATAAAAACATTTTAAAAATCCATAACATATTAAAATACAGTTGGGATTATTTGGTGTTGGGTGTGTGTGTGTGTGTGTGTGTGTGTGTGTGTGAGAGAGAGAGAGAGAGAGAGAGAGAGAGAACCATTTTGGAAAAAAGCATTTCTCTAGAATGGGGGTGGGGGGGGAGGAAATGCTAATTTTAATTCTGATTATCTGTTTTTTAAAGAAATAAAAAAAAATATTGAAGAGCCTGTTGCCCGGTTAAACACAAGAACATTTTAAAAAGCCGATCAGAAAGTAATTGAAAAGTATTTAGTCGATTCGCAATCTTACTTCTGACAGAATAAATACAATTCTATCCAATCGAATGCTCTCCAGTTTAGCAATTGTGTTGCACTGATCAAACCATCATGCTTTCCGTGACACTCTTTATTACATTTTTTTCTTTAAAAAAATTAAAAAATAAAGCTAATATCATCTTTAAAAACAAATCTTTCCAGGACTTCGATGTTGGAAAAACCTATAAAAAAAAGGTGACTTTGATCAATGCCTTCTATAGTATCAACTACTTGAAGCTGGATGGCGTCAGTGAACATCTGAAAGATTTTTTCACTGTGCTGTAAGTTGATATAACCTAGTCATTTAACCAGGGTTTGTGAATCGTAGCACTACTTGGGCATTCTAGAAAAGTGCGAGGGAGAAATAAGTTTTTCTGTAAAATAATAATAAGAGGGCTTTCACTATGCCAATATAATAATAATAATAATAATAATAATAATAACAACAACAACAATAACAACAATAACAATAACAATATCAACAACAACAACTTTATTGTCATTGTACGTGTATACACAGTATACCCATACAACAAAATTCACTTAACACCCAAAGACCAGGTCCAACACGCATAACAGTCCCCAAACACACTCCCATCCACCACAAATTCCCCACCCCTAAACCACCCAAACATCCACACAACAGACCAAGTAATACTGTCCAACAGCTTACTCATAGTGGCCCTTTAGTTCGTTGTTGAGTGCAATTATCGCTCCAGGATAAAACGACTATTCATAAGACGTGTGGTCCGAGTTTTAATTGTTCTGTACCCCCACTTTCATTAGAAATGCTGCCCCAATCCAAATCTCTCTTCCCTTTTCCCTCGCAGCTTCGATCCCCCGGGCCCGATGTCTTCAGGAATGTCTTGTGAAGTTGGGGTGACCTTTAAACCTATGGTAAGAGAGATGTGTCCAGGTGCATTTGAAAGGGAGACAGGGGGCCTGGGCAGAAATTTTGGAAACTAGGCAGTGGAAGAGGGTAGAGATGGGAGAAATATCTAGATTGAACAGCCAAGAAGCAGATGCAGACAGAGATAAACATTAAAGAGAGGAATTTGGGAGGCGAGTCAAAAAAAAAAAAAAACTATAGTAATTGAAGTATTGAAGTGGGCAAGAGACGATGGATAGATGATTTCTCTTTTTTGTTGTTGTTCCGATTTGCTTTTCCTTTTCTCTCTCTTTCCTTTCTTTTTTTAAGTAGTTGACATGACTAGAAGTTAGGCAGGATAGAAAGAAAAAGTCTCTTAATAAAGGGTGACAGGATTAAACATTAGAGTAAGTGATAGAAATAAGAGAAGGGGGAATATCACTCTATACAGTTTAATAAGAGAAAACATGGAATAATTGCAGCACATTGCTGACTCGTATTTACAGAATACAGAGCTTGGAAGGGACCTTGGAGGTCTTCTAGTCCAACCCCCTGCTTAGGCAGGAAACCCTACACCACTTCAGACAAAATGGTTATCCAACCTCTTCTTAAAAACTTGCAGTATTGGAGCATTCACAACTTCTGGTGGCAAGTTGTTCCACGGATTAATTGTTCTCACTGTCAGGAAATTTCTCCTTAGTTCTAAGTTGCTTCTCTCCTTGGTTAGTTTCCACTTGTTGCTTCTTCTCCTACCCTCAGGTGCTTTGGAGAATAGCTTGACTCCCTCTTCTTTGGGGCAGCCCCTGAGATATTGGAAGACGGCTATCATGTCTTCCCTAGTCCTTCTTTTCATCAGAGTAGACATGCCCAGTTCCTGCGACCATTCTTCATATGTTTTCATGTCTTCCTATGTTTTAGCCTCCAGATCCTTAATCCTCTTTGTGGCTCTTCTCTGCAATCTTTCTAAAGTCTCCACATCTTTTTGACATCGTGGCGACCAAATCTGGATGCAGGATTCTAAGTGTGGCCTTACCAGGGCCTTATAAAGTGGTATTAACACTTGACGTGATCTTGATTCTATCCCTCTGTTTATGCAGCATAGAATTATGTTGGCTTTTTTGGCAGCTGCTCCTCACGGCCGGTTGATATTTAAATGGTTGTCCACTAGGACTCCAAGATCCCTCTCACAGTTACTGCTATCGAGCCAGTTCACATTTTGCAACCTTCTGACAAGCAAAGGGAAAACAGACTCACTTAACAACTCTGGGACTAACTTAACAACCCCAGGGATTCACTTATTAAGTGTGGCAAGAAATGAGCCAAATCTCACTTGACAACTCTTGCTGAGCCACAGAAATTTTGGGCTGATTTGTGGTCATAAGTCGAGGAGTCCCTGTACACAGGAAGAGAAATGATATGCTATTCGTGAGATGAATTTCTCAGGCCCTTCAGGTGTTTAATAGGCTGATAAAGGTATCTGCTTGTTTTCTTTCAGATAAATGAAGATCTTGAAGGAGAAGTCACTTTTTTATCCCAAACTGGATCCTTTTCCATTCCCCTGAAGTGTTCAACCAAGAAGTGTGTGGTAAGTCCAGATTTTGCCTTAGGATCCGAGAGGAAAATTCTATCTTGCTTTGGTACACTACCATGTTTCCCCGAAAATAAGACCCTGTCTTTTATTTTTTTGAACCCTGAAATAAGCATTTGGCCTTATTGCTATGCGCTCAAAAGTCCGATTGGACTTATTATCAGGGAATGTCTTATTTTGGGGAAAACAGGGTATATACAAGAGCAAAGGAAAAAAAAGTTGGAATTCGTCGTTGGAATGTATTTTTATGCCACAACTACAGTAGTATTTAGCCAGTAGATGGCAGTGTTTACAAGCCTGGATCTATGATATATACTCTATGCTTTTTTGCTCTAAGTAGAGTTTCCTGTTACAGTTATGCAGTTGAGCAGTAAAGCACATGGTGACTGTACCCATTGTTTGCTCTGTGTGGTGCTATCTATAAAATAGAATTTCTAACAAAATATTAGCAGGAAATGAGGAGAAGCAGGAAGAGGTCTGGGAGAATTCAAATGAACAGCGGCCTAACAGCATTTCAATAAATAAACTACTCACTACTTATCTTAAAATAAATCCACAAATCATTTACTCTGTAGCCAGCCCTGTATATTTAGAGGAGGCTACTGTGAAATGACACTCTAGCAAGTGTAATGATGCATTATTTGATTTGGATGGCAAGCCTCACGGTAAGTGAACCCACAGATGTTTAAATCCTTTTTCACACGTGAAAGGAAATGCCTTTTTAATATATTTTTTAAAAATGAAGGCAAGCGAAAGCATACATGAACACAGAAATCGGGCAGAGGCTTATTTATCTCTCGGTATTATTTTATTTCTTTTATTAGATTTTTATCCAGCCTTTTCCACCAGGGGACTCAGGGTGAGATCCATACCCTCTCTCTTCCAGCTTTTAACCCACAACAACCCTGTGAGGTAGACTGGCCAGAGGTAGAACAACTGGTAGAGTTTGACTCAGCAAACCTGTTTGCTCCACATCCAGCACCTTAACCATTTCCCCATGGTGTGTTTGCGTGTGTGTGTGTTTGTGTACGTCACACACACACATCTGCAGACATTATTTTCCACCCTGATAAAGTACATGATTTTGATCGTTGCCAAGTTGCCAGGTTTTTGAGCTGCGGCATTTACAGGTTGCCAAATTGAGGGTCTATTCTGTAAATTGTCGTTTAAGATTTTGTCCTATTTTTTTTTGTAAGTTGTCGTGCCTGATGTAACGACCTTCTTCGCCAGTGTTGTTAAGTGGATCACTTAACGTAATCTGCTTAACCAGGTCACTTCTGATGACATCCGGGTCAATTGTCGGAGCCTCTCGCCAGTTTTACTGCCGATTTCCGGTACCGGTTCACCAAAAACCATCCCAAACTGGCTAAATACCACCTCTGGTTGTAACTCAAGGACTTTTCTATAGAGACGCAGAAATGCTTATGCTCCTTCCCTAAACCAACGTGATCGCCCCTGTAGCGTTAAATCAAATTATTTCCCTCTCCCCGCCTTCAGTTTTCTCTTTTTTTTCCCCCAGCTGTCCCTTGATAAAGAGCTCATAGATTTCGGCATGCATGTGGTTGGGGAAACCATTTCACGCACCATCACCTTGACGAACGACGGGGCCCTGGGGACACGATTCCAGCTCCGAAAATTAGGTGACACCGAGGCTCCATGCGCAGTTCCAATGCCTTCCACCGAGAAGCCGGTAAATCTGCATTAAAGTTCATCAGTCAATCTAAAAATAGCCAGTTAATAGTCATTTTTCCCTCTCGGCCCCTCCCCGAAAGGACCGGTTTCAAGGTCCTTTCGGCCTGCGTGGTAACTCTTTCCAAAGAGTTAGTCCTGGCAACTTTGCTCCAACTAAATCAAGGTGTCTTTAATATTTTGTTTTAATTTGATTTATATTTAATTTAATTTAATTTATTCCAATTTCATTTTAAACTGTATTTTATTCCAATTTCATTTTAAATTGTATTTTATCCAATTCCATTTTAAATTGTTTTTATCAGATTTTAGTAATAACTTGTGTCTGGAACTCTGCACTTCGATATGGCCCAAGGGCTAATCACTAAACTAGACTAAACTCAACTCAACTCAACTCAACTCAACTCAACTCAACTCAACTAGGTTAATGCAGTAGGCTCAGCCATAATTTAGTTTGTTGGATTTAGCTCACTATTATTTGCACATCCAAGCTCTTGTGGCTTCTTAATAAACTATAAATAATTAAGTGATGGCTTGGTACAGCTTAGGAGCAAAATTCTATTTTTCCCCCCATCTACTTTCCCCCCCCCCCCAACTACTTCTTTTCCTAACCACTTGACCAAACGTCGCCACGGTAAGGAGATATTTTGGAATGTGGTTTTTTTTTTGTAACCTCCCTAAAAATGTCCATTCCGAGATGCGAAACATTTGGGTGATGTTCAGTTCAATCAATCACCTCCTGTCATCACAACGGGAAGTGCAATCCGGCCTGGAGGTGCACAGCCTCAAACCTTGAGGGTCCATCTGGGGAAGATGATTGGAATTGGACTGTTTTCAATTGAAGCCGCTCGTCCTTCCCATATTTAGGTCTCCCCTGCTGCCGGTGAAACATTCAGCATCGAGAAAAGCAGCTACAACACAGGAACTGACGCCGTGTCTCTGTCCCGCTCGGAAGAGGTTATCCAAAGCGCTGCCCCGCTGGAGAAACTACAAAGCGATGTCACCATGGCCACCATGAATGGTATGGAGCTGGCTTTCCTTCGTTCGCAACTGCAGTGGTTCAAGCAGGGGTCAGCATCCCGCGGCTCTGGAGCCGGATGTGGCTCTTTCATCCCTCTGCTGCGGCTCCCTGTCGCCGCCACAATTTTGAGGGGAGCTTCCGATTATGGGGAGGAAAAGCAAGGCACAGCAGGAAGAGACTCTTAAGGCAAGGGGCAGGTTTTCCAGTTATGATTAATAGCGCTTTCAGTTAGGATAGGTAGAGGAAAAAGGATGCCGCGCTAGGAGAAGACTATGATGGGGGAAATCGGACTTTCGGTCGGCTCCAGAATTGAACAGGGGGGCTTCTGGTTAAGATCTTTGTGGCTCTTTGAGTTTTTAAGGTTGCCGACTCCTGGTATAGCCACACAAGGTTTTTAACGATAGACAGAGCCCCAGGGTGGGTATCATGTCCCTTGATTCTCCTCCGTTTCCTTTTTCAAGAGCCACAGGCCGCAACGGAGATGGACATCGCTGGAGAAATGTCAACGCTTTCTCCAGATGTCGGCTCCCTGGATGACCCCCCAGAAGAGTTCTGCGAACTAAAATTGGGCAAGGTAAAACAGAGCCATGGAGGACTTGTTCGATCTGAAGGTGGCGTTTGCGGGTGGATCCAGGTGGCGTGATTCCCGAGTGGGCAGTCACCAGAGTGGACTATTAAAGTGAGATCAAAACCTAGAACGAAGGAGAGATTTCTTGAGGGTCATCATCATCATCTCCTTTTTATGACCCCATAATCCCTTGCGGAATGAGGTCTGGGCAACTGAACAGAGCAGAGTGTTTATTGGCCGGATGCCCTTCCTGTCACCAGTGCGGATTTTTTTTTTATTCAGTAGATAAATTCTCATTGTGCCCAGAGAGAGAGAAATATCTGCCTCTGCTACCTAGGATTGAACTCACAGCCTCCTGATTTTGAGGCGAGAGCTCCATCCCTAGGCCACCGCACCACTCAGAGATTTCCTGACCGTGAGAACGATTAATCAGTGGAATGGCTTGCCTCCAGAAGTTGGGGGTGCCCCAACATTGGAGGTTTTTAAGAAGAGATCGGGCAGCCATTTGTCTGGAATGGTCTAGAGCAAGGTTGGGCAACTATATTACTTTATAACTTGTGGACCTCAACTCCCAGAATTCCTGAGCCAGCCATAGTTTCCCCCTCTTGTATAAGGTCTCCTGTTCTATTTGGGGTTTGGAGTAGAAGCAGGGGTGAAATGCTCCTGGTTCGGACCGGATCGCCCAATCCGGTAGCAAGGGCGGTGGGTGGTTCGGAGAACCAGTAGCAAAAATTCCTTCCCCCACCCCCATGCCCAGTGCGATCATTAGAGGCTTTTTTAAAAATTATTTTTAAAAGCATTTTTCTACAATCTCTTGTAGAAAAGCGGACAAAATGCTTTTAAAATTAAAAAAAAGAAGCCTCTGATGATCGCGCAAGCTCAGCTGGGATTGTCAGAGGCTTTTAAAAGCATTTTTTTTACAACCTCTTCTAGCTTTTAAAAGGCTCTGACGATCCCAGCTGAGTTGCCTGATCATCACAGGCTTTTAAAAGCATTTTTTAACAACCTCTTCGGCTGAAGAGGTTGTAGAAAAAATGGTTTTAAAAATAATAAAAAAAAAGTTGGCCACGCCCACTCAGTCACATTACCCCACCACCACCAAGCCACGCCCACAGAACCGGTAGTAACAAAATCCCAACTCTTCTGTTATTCTATCTTTCCAACCTTGAGTTCGCGATAAGAAAATGTTAGAATAAAACCGCTTAAAAATCTCTTTTTAAGAACTGGAAAGAAGAGACCTTACTGAAAATTACTAATAAAACAGAGCTTTTTGATGATGGTTTCATTTTTTGCTTACATGCAGGTAACCGAGGGCGATATCGGGCCCTTCAGTTCGGTCAAACTTCAGATTATTTTCACACCCGTAGTTCCGGGGACTGTCCAGGCTGATTTTGAGATCATCTTTGAGAACCCAGATTGCAAACCAGTGAGTGGTGGGATTAATTTCTCTCCCCCTCCCCTGCCGCAAATACATTAAGAACAGAGCCAGCAAATGTCTGTCAAGGTTCCAAGTAATACATTCCCAACAATGAGTACTACGAGGCAGGCATATTCCTCAAAGAACATTTTATTGGGACATATATTGCCACAAACGTGGTGGAAAACTGGCTCTTAAATTCCTGCAGGTTTTACGCCCAATTAAAAGTAAAACTTTTGTCACTTTCCCCCCAAAGTCACCAGTCACATGTGTTGTAACCCAGGCCCAAGTCGGTAGTAATCCACGCAAACAGTTCCGAAACAAACAGACTTTATTAGAACAGCTGAGAATGAACTCATTCTCAGCATAGTCCAAACTGAATTAAAACAAGCTCTTCATAACACAAATTCTTCAGTCTAATCACCAACCTCGGTATAATTAGGCAAGCTGCCAAAGGCTTCTCTTGGCAAAAGTTCAAAAGCAGAAGACGCCGACAGGAGATAAGTGCAGCAAGACTATCAACGTTGTTTTCTGACCAAGAGCCCAAGAGCCGTTGCTGGTCTTTTAAGCCTTATGGGAGGGGCCAATCATCTCTTGGCCTTACTCCTGAGTCGTCCTTTTTGCTTCAGCTGCTCTTGCCTTCTGGCAGCTCTTCTCATGCGTGCCTAGGAACAGGCTCCTCCTGTTCCTCTGCCTGTCTATTGTCAGCCTCTGGAGGCTCTGGAGTCCGCGCATCACTCCCCGATGGCCCTGGCCCCATCTCTGCCTCCGATGCAGAGCCCTCATCCGGGCCGTCCCCAGCCTCCAGGACTGGCCCCTGTTCTTCCTCAGCCTCATCGCTGTCCGACTCCACTGCCAGCTCCGCAGGCTGTTGGCAACCACAACAATATGGTCCAATCAGCATGTAGTTCCAGTTGCTAGGCGACTTCAGTCTCCACCTTTCAAACAGCTGCATGAACGTCCTTGATTCCCAGGGGAAAGAATTTTATTTTGGCTACAATAACCCAGCTATCTCTATACTCCCCTCCCTGCCCCTTAGCTGCAGGCTGTGTCAGCCCTGAAGCAATGTGAAGAGAAACCTCCTTAGAGGAAAGCTACAGAAAAGAAAATGGCCACAGTTACACCAGCTTCAGGGTTGACAGGGTCTTCGTATCATTGTGTGCTACGAGAACTGTGACATTACTCTTTACTCATCCTTCCTCCCTCCCTCCCTCCCTCCCTCCCTCCCTTCCTTCCTTTTTTTCCTCTGCTCCCAGACCTGGTATTACAAAAATGAGATCTGAATGTCGTTTCCAACCAGAGTGGGAGAAAGAAATTCTCCCCTCTTAATAAAACTAAATAAATATTCTCCCTTCTAGATGGGAAAAAAATTCCTATCACTGTTTCTTGGTTCTCTTTCTAGCAACCAGAGACAAGCAAGTGAACATAGGTAGTCCTTGACTTAACAACAGTTCACTTAGTGACCATTCAAAGTTACAACAGCACCGGAGGTGGGTTTCAGCAGGTTCTGACCAATTCTGGAGAACCGGTAGCGGAAATTTTGAGTAGTTCGGAGAACCGGTAGTAAAAATTCTGACTGGCCCATCCCCTGTCTATTCTCCACCTCCCGAGTCCCAGCTGATCGGGAGGAAATGGGGATTTTGCAGTAACCATCTCCTGCCACGCCCACCCAGCCATGCCACGCCCACCAAGCCACGCCCACAGAACCATAGTAAAAAAAATGTAAAGCCCACCACTGGACAGCATTGAAAAAACTTTTCTCAGGGTTCCAAGTAGCACACCCAACGGACTCAAAACTCAGGCATATTCCTCACAGTATAGATTTATTAGGCATGTCATATTGGCACATCCCCCCCTCGGGTTTCTTCCCCCTAGTTAAAAGTGAAGCTTTCTTTCCTCTACCCATGCAGTCCATCACGTGGTCCAATCAGGTCACAGCCCAAGGGTCACTTGGTCTCAGTTCCCACCTCCTCGCACCTGGTGGGAAAGTCCTTCATTCTCACAGGAAAGGATTTTATTTTGGCTACAATCTCCCAGCTATCTCTACCTCTCCACTCCTGTACCCACAGCTCGACTCATCTCCGCCGTGGCAGTCCTGAAGGTGCCAGGGGGAAATGGCTCCAGGTTTCCAATATTCTTACCACCAGTTCTTCATGTGCACGCCCGCCGTCCCCACATGCGTCCAGCCTCAAAAACATGCCTAAATAGGACGGCATAGAGTCGGGGCAGGGGGACAGGCCCACCTGCAATTTCCACTACGAACCGGTTGAATACCACTTCTGACTCCCAGGGCCGACAAGTGTTTGATGACCGTTTTTTCACAGTTACAACGGTCACAGCAGCCCCCATGGTCATGTGATCCCCTTTTGCGCCCAAAGTAAAATAAGTGGGGAAGACAGGTTCACTTAACAACAAGTGGGGCATCTCTGCTGGATGCTGAGTTTTGCGCGGATTCGCCTTTAGTTGCCGATCGGGGCCATCGCCGTCGCAATGGCCGTGCCGGTTTGGGTTTGCAATCCCACGATCGACCTGAAAATCTGCATGTACGATCGACTTTACCAGGACTGCATCGTGGTTCAGAGCAGGTGAGCAGTTTTTAATGTATTTCTTCTAGCCCGATACTATGCCAATTTTTAAAATTATTATTATTTGAAGGACAGGGCGTGTGGTGACTAGAAAGAAGCATCAATTTTAGCAGACCCCGCAAGGAATTGTAAAGTTACAAACAAACAGGGGGGCTGCGTTTTCCGAAAGAAACGGATCCTGTCCGCATGCAGTGTTTGCCTTTTCCAAAACCCGCTGCTGGCGTCCCCCCAATTTCCACCTTCCTTTCATTCCGCAGCTTCAGCTGGCAAGATGTTCTGAGCCCTGCTATTTTTAATTTCCTCGCCGTTTTAACGTTCTATTTTGAAGGCGAGCAAATAGGATCAGCTTTTTAAAAATGTATGCTAGATTTATCCTCTTCTCCTTTGTTTCCTTTGTGTGTGTGTGTATGTGTGCGTGTTTAACAAGCTGCACATATTCTCAGTTCCTTAAAAGGTAAAGGTAAAGGTAAAAGTTCCCCTTGCACATATGTGCTAGTCGTTCCTGACTCTAGGGGGCGGTGCTCATCTCCCTTTCAAAGCCGAAGAGCCAGCACTGTCCAAAGACATCTCTGTGGTCATGTGGTCGGCATGACTCAACGCCAAAGGCGCAAGGAATGCAGTTTCCTTCCCACCAAAGATGGTCCCTATTTTTCTGCTTGCATTTTTTTTTTTTACATGCTTTCGAACTGCTAGGTTGGCAGAAGCTGGGACAAGTCACGGGAGCTCACCCCGTTACGCGGCGCTAGGGATTCAAACCGCTGAACTGCCGACCTTTTGATCGACAAGCTAAGCATCTTAGCCACTGAGTCACCACATCCCTAGGTCTCAGTTCCTTACTAAGACCTTAAACACCGCCAAGTTTTTTTTCCCCACATTTGGAAGAGAATGAACTCAGTTTACAAATGTGACACATATTTGTCAAGTCGTAAAGTGGAGCAGAATTCACCGAACAAATGTCTCACTTAGCAACCAAAATTCTGGGCTCAATTGTGGTCGTAAGTCGCGTGCGCTCCGCTCTCTTGCCTTTCTCTCTCTCCAGAGCGACCAGCGCCTTACGCCTGAAGTTTGAAGTTTGCAAGGAGCTGGCTAACTATGTGGAGCTGCTGCCTAAAACAGGCTACATCCAAGCCCATTCTTCCTTCAGCGTCCAGCTGAAATTCCTGCCAAGGTAAGGAATGCACCGGCTGCTTTCGCGACTTTCCCAATGCGTTTCTTTCTCCGCCACCATTCTCTTTCAGGGGGGCCTGAGTTCAAATCCCAACTTCTTTCTTCGCCAATTTGGCAGCCTTGGAGTTGTGGAAGAAAGGCTAAAAGAATGTCAGGGTTCCAACTGACGAACTCAAACGATTCAGCACTCTGAGAATTTCAGCTTCCTGAAAGAACTGCTTTACTGAGTACCCTGTTTCCCCCAAAATAAGACATCCCCTGATAATAATCCCAAGCGGGCTTTTGAGTGCATGGCAATAAGGCCAAGCACTTATTTCAGGGTTCAAAAAAATATAAGACAGGGTCTTATTTTCAAGGAAACACAGATAGATAGATAGATAGATAGATAGATAGATAGATAGATAGATAGATAGATAGATAGATAGATAGATACCGTTTCCCCCAAAATAAGACATCCCCTGATAATAAGCCCAAATGGGCTTTTGACTGCATGGCAATAAGGCCAAGCGCTTATTTCAGGGTTCAAAAAAATATAACACGGGGTCTTATTTTCGGGGAAACGCAGTACATCATTTTGGCACAAAGGAAGTTAAAAACCTTACTTTTTTTCACCATTGAATTTAATTTTGTTAGATAGCGCCCAGTGCTCAAGTCGGTCAAAGTCCTTCTGTATCTTACGCCTATCTTCTGGAGTGTTGGCTATTTCTGCCAGCTTGGTGTCATCTACAAATTTGATGAGTTCCCCATCTATCCCTTCATCCAAGTCATTGATGAAGACGTTGAAGAGTCCTGGGCCTAAAACAGAGCCTTGGGCTACTCCACTGCATACTTCCCTCCATGTAGATGCAGTTCCATTGAGGACTACACGTTGAGTGCGGTTGGTCAGCCAGTTACCAATCCATCTGGTGGTGATGCTGTCTAACCCACATTTTTCTACTGCTATCTAGAACAGGGGTCGGCAACCTTAAACACTCAAAGAGCCACAAAGGTCCTAGCAAGAAACCCCCTCCCCATTCAATTCTGGAGCCAACCGATACTCCAATTCCCCCATCATAGAGATTCCTTCTAGTGGGGCGTCCTTTTCCACTGCCGACTGGAAGTCCAGTTCCCTCACCATAAAGTCTCCTCCTAGCACGGCGTCCTTTTTCCTCTAACTGTCCTAACCGAAAGCCTTATCAATTGTGGAGCCAACCAGCGATAAGGAGCCGCAGCAGAGGGATAAAAGAGCCACATGCGACTCCAGAGCCGCAGGTAGCTGACCCCTCATCTATTAGTAGGTTACGGTCTACTTTATCAAATGCCTTACTGAAGTCCAAGTAAATCATACCGACAGTATTCCTCCGGTCCACTAATTTTGTCACTTTCTTTTTCTTGCCTAAATGTAGAATTTTCTTGCCTAAATGCAGAAAACGCTCATTTTTATTATTATTTTTATTATTAATCATATGTCTATGCCGCCCACTCTCCGAGGACTCTGGGCGGCGTACAACAATCGACAGTATACTAAATAGCATATTGCCTCCAACAATCTGGGTCCTCATTTTACCCACCTCGGAAGGATGGAAGGCTGAGTCAACCTTGAGCCGGTGAGATTTGATCTGCTGATCTGCTGAACTAACAGTCAGCTACTAACTCAGAGTAGTAGCTGCAGTACAGCACTCTAACAACTGCGCCACCTCGGCTCTTTTTCTTTCACCTCCATTCAGGGAGGGGGCAGTTAGAGGCCATATGTATTTGAGCAGCCCGTTTTTTCATCTCCACTTGAGCGAGGACCAGGTGAGGGGTGAGTGGAGATGCCAGGATATTGGTGGGAGCCCAGCATGGCTCCATCCGTGCGACACCGCGCTCCCACCGAGGGTGACTCAGAATTGCTGCTAATTAATTCATGTCAACGTCAAAAGGAACAGATTGGCCGAGATGGGTGCCTTAGCTCGCTACAGCTGGGATCTCGGAAGCTGACATAGTGATTAGTGTGCAAGTTTAAGTCCTATTTATAGCCAAGAGTTACTGTCCTGAAAACAGAGCAATCTCTTGGTCTTTTTTAAAAAAATACACACACAGTAAATATACAGCATCGGCTTATCTTTGGCTCCTATTTAATATCACGAGCTGACAGACGGAATTCCTGGCAGTGAAAAGCAGTGAAAAGCATTGTCTCGAAATCCCCGTGCGGAATCGAGGCTTAAAAAAAAAAATAAATCTGCTTTGCCACTCAATCAGACTAATAATAATTTGTACTGCAAAAAAAAAAAAAAAAAACACCAAAGGAGAAAATTATTTCTCGGATATCGCAGTGGTTTGGATGCGAAGGGGGTGACCTGAAAATACGGTACCCCGAATTATTTGCAGGATGTAAAATGGAAGGTTGTGTTCCTTTATTCTTTTATTTATTCAAGCTGCTCATCTTTCTGTCACTAAGCCCGGCTTGGCTGTGTGGGGGTATTGAATAAACCAGGATTGCTAGTTCTCTTAATTCCTCAAGCGGGAGGCTAGGATATGCAAATCCTTTTGGATGGGCTCAAATCAAAGCACAATGCCTTATATTGTGAGCGCTCGGTACCTGGTGGAATACATTATAAAGGCATGTCATTGGAGCCAAAAAGATAAGCGCCGTGTGTTTTATGGCATCGTTTGCAAAGGTCCTGCAAAAATTCCCCTGTTGGCTGAAAGAATTAAGAATTTTCTAGCATCTCGAAATACGTTTTCCTTCCATTCTCAGTACAGATAGTTTGTTTACAAAGTTGAGTCAAGGTTGTTTATGCTGTTTTCCACGAAGATATTCTTAAGCTTTTAGCACAGGGAGAGGCAATTATGACCCCTTTAATGACTTCTGGACTTCAACTCCCAGAACTCCTGAGTCACCAGCATGGGTGGCTCAGGAATTCTGGGAGTTGAAGTCCACAGGCCATTCATTAAAGGGGTCATAATTGCCTAATTCATAATTCATTTTCTCTGCTTTAGTCTGGACACCTCCCCCCCCCTTCTCTTCTCTTTCAGACTCCCCCTTTCAAAAGATGCCAAGAAGTACTTTGATGAGAGGACCCGAGTTCTGGAAGCACCCCTGACTATCATTGTTTCTGATCAGGTCAGCCTGGCCAATCGGTGGCTTGTTGTTTGCTCTGTAAGCACAAACCTCAGGTCACGTCTCATTCTGGACAAACCTGGATTCTTCATTTGAAGAATGAACAGGGGTGGGGCTTCAAAAGTTTTAGCAAGGGGTTCTCTGCCCGATTGCTGGGTGGGCGTGGCCATGGTGGGCGTGGCCTAGTCCTTCTGCACCACAGTGGAAGGAGGCGTTTTTGCCCTCCCCGGGCTCCAGAGGCTTTCCTTCAGCCTCTGGGAGGGCGAAAATGGCCTCCCCAGGCTCCAGAGGCCATCTGGAGGCCAGAAATGGGCCTTCCCAAACTTCCAGTAGGCCTGTTTTTTGCCCTCCCTGAGCCTCCATGTGCGCTCTGCACTTACCTGCATCCAAAACAGGCCTTGCAGAGACTCCTGGGAGGGGAGGGGTTGGGTGGGTGGGGCTAGCCAGGAGTGGGATTTGGGGGTTCTCCAAACTGCACAGAATCTTAGCGAGAGGCTCTCCCGAACCCCTGCGAACCCCCAGCAGCCCAACCCTGATGAAGAACCTCTGTTCAAATGTACCATATTTTTTGGAATATAAAACACACCTTTTCCTCCCCCAAAAAAGAGGGTGAAAATCTGGGTGCTCCGAATGTAGCCCCACCCAGCTTCTCAAACCGAGGTTTCAGAGGCTGAAAAAAGCATCAGAAACGAAGCTTCAGAAAAGGAGCCTCCAAACTGAGCTTCAGAAAAAAGCCTGAGCTTCAGAGGCTTTTTTTCTGAAGCTCTGTTTCGGAGGCTTTCAGAGGCAGAATTTTTTTTTTCTGAAACAGTTTCACAGATGTTTCAGAGGCAGAAAAAAAAGTAAGGCACAGAGCTCACAATCAAGGAACCTGTTGCTAAAATTCACCTTGGGAACAGCTGATTGGGGGTATTCCGGGAGGCCAATTCACCTGCCAATCAGCTTTTTTCTTATTTTCCTCCCTAAAAACTAAAGTGTGTCTTATACGCTGAAAAATACGGTAATATATTCTTATCACGCCACCGTTCAGCTTCATTTTCCGGTTTTTAGAGCAAGCCGGTTGAATTCAGCATGCACGCCATCCTGACCACTTCGGATCTGGAGATCAACCCAAGTGACGTGGATTTTGGATACTGCTCTATCTACGAAGCTGTTCGGACAACCATCACCATCACCAACAAAGCAATTCTCCCCCAGGAATTTGGTTTCGTTGGGCTGCCAAAGGTAAAAAGACCTGCTTGCTTTTGTCCCTTGGGAATTTGCAGCCCGGGTGAGAATTACGCTCAACTGTTTACGATGGGGAGGTTCTGGTGGGTCCCGCTTAAAACAAAATCTGCGTCAGGAAATTCTTCTTCATTTTTGTACACTGGACCAGCCGGTAAATGTTTGTTGTGTCCCCTAGTGTCAGCGGTGAAATCCAGCAGGTTCTGGAGAACCGGTAGCAGAAAATTTGAGTAGTTCGGAGAACCGCTAGCAGAAATTTTGAATAGTTCAGAGAACCAGCAAATACCACCTCTGGCTGGCCCTGGAGTGGGGTGGGAATGGAGATTTTGCAGTATCCTTCCCCTGCCACACCCACCAAGCCATTCCCACCAAGCCATGGCCACAGAACCGGTAGTAAAAAAAATTGGATTTCACCTCTGTGATCCGTCATAATTTCTGATGTTTTAAAATTCTCGCTTTAAAAGAATAGATATTTTCAGAGCCAGGAGGACTAGTAACCTGGCTTATTTAGAATTGGGAGGGTGGGGCAGCAGACATCCCTAGTCAATACAATATTCAAGACGTTTCCTTTTTTTTTTTGCTTTGCAATCTCACTAAATGTATGAGCCTCGGTGGCGCAGGTTAGAATGCAGTAGTGCAGGCTACATCTGCTGACTGCTGGCTGACTGCAGTTTTGGCAGTTCGAAACTCACCAGGCTCAAGGTTGACTTAGCCTCCCGGCCTTCTGAGGTGGGTAAAATGAGGAGCCAAATTATTGGGGGCAATAGGCTGACTCTGTCAAACTGCTTAGAGAGGGCTGTAGAGCACTGTGACTATAGTGCTATTGCTAATTGCTGTAAGAATTCTGAGAACCAAGTTTAATAACAGATTAACATAGTTGGAAGGGATCTTGTAGGTCATCTAGTCCAACCAAAATAAAACAACCCTTTTGATAAGGGTAAAATATCTACCTTTTATACCTTTTTTAAAAAATTTTATTTATATGCCGCCCTTCTCTGGAGACTCAGGGTGGCTTACAATGCGTTAAGCAATAGCCTTCATACTTTTGTATATTTATACAAAGTCAGCTTATTGCCCCCACAAACTGGGTCCTCATTTCACCTACCTTAGAAAGGATGGAAGGCTGAGTCAACCTTGAGCCTGGTGAGATTCGAACTTGCAGTAATTGCAGGCAACTGATGTTAATAACTGTTAATAGCAGTGCTTTAGTCTGCTGCGCCACCAGGGCTCCTTAGAAATGATAGGACATTCCTTTCTGTTAAAAAATAAATAAATAACCGTCCATTTTCTTCCATCTGTTCATTTTTCTCCTGATTTTGGGAAGTTTGTCGAAGTTCAACCCAACGACGGCTTTGGGGTGCTCCTACCTCTGGAAAGCTTGACCCTGGATGTCATCTTCAAAGCCAAGACAGCGAAACTGTACAGTTTTGAACTCATTTGCAAGACGGAGATCAACAGGTATATGTGTCTGTTTTAGTTGCCAATGCCATGATGTCGTTGGGCAAAAAAAGATTTTGGGGAGTCACTGAATCGGGGTGAGGTCCCCTTGAGGTTCAGCTCGCCCTAGCTAGAACAGAGGACTCCATATTTAGCTCCTGGCACTTTTTTACAATACTAGTTTAAACTCTCGAACGGGTGACAGCAAGGGCACGCGAGCTCTCACCCAAATCACCTCCATTGCGCATCAGCAGCCAGCTGTTTTTTGGGATGCACAGGGGGCAGGGGGCGTATGTGGGAGATGTGCATATATGTACAGGGGCCACACCCACATGCACGGGGTCACGTGCACGGGAGCAGCGGTTGCGCATGCGTGCGCAGGAATGGGGGTCGTGTGCCCGTGTGCGGGGGGACGGGATTGCAGAGGAATGTGGTACACCTCCCCCATGGACCATTTCTGGGCCCAGGAGGCTGCAGTGAGGCCTACTAGGCCCAAAACGGGGTAAACTGGATGCTAATTTTACATCTGGTTTGCCAAACTGGTAGTTGCAAGGATTGGCTGGTCCCTCCCACCCTACCCCGACCCTCCCTCAGTTGCCACGCGGCCCATTTTGGATGCCAGGTAGATGCCGTGCCCACGCGGAGGCTCTGGGAGGGTGAAAAACTGGCCTACCGGAAGTCCTGAAACATGCCTGTTTTCGGGCTCCAGAGGGCCTCCGGAGTGCAGAGGAGGCCATTTTCACCCTCCCAGAGGCTCAAGAAAAGCCTCCAGAGCCTGGGGAGGGCGAAAACACCCCCCCTCCCCGCTGTGGTGCAGGAGGCTGAGTAGGCCATGCCCATGCCATGCCCATCTAGCAATCAGGCAGAGAACCAGTTGCTAACAATTTTAATGCGTGGGGAGGCGGGGGTCATGTGCTCATGCACAGAGGATGCACATTGCATTATGGGTGCCGCCACGCCCCTGCATTTTTGCGAGCACACACACGCTTTTGGCACGCAAAGGGAAAACGGTTAGCCATCCCTGCTCTAGAAAGCCATCCAAAGAGAGGATCAGGCCTGACAGGATCTCTGTGTGGTTTGTCGATAATTCCTGGTTGGCTTATAAAACAACCCATCCGAGCCACTCATCACTCCGCAGACAGAGAAGACAAAACAGTGTTAAAACATGGGAAAACAAACCCGAGAACAGCCCCAAACAACTGCCAATTAACTGTCATCGGTTTTTTTCAAAAGGGATGCCGTCTCATTCAGGGAATAATATTTAAAACAAAACAATGAGGAAAAAAGGTTTGCCGGCGAGAGATGCCCAAATCCTATATATTCCAGAATCAGGGGTGGGCTGCTAGGGGTTCGGGAGAACCTCTAGCTAAGATTCTAGTGTCAGGTTTCAAAGTCGTCTTGAATAAATTGCATTTCAAACAAAGTCTTTGAAAAAAACCTCTAATTGGTTTCCTCAGGCAAACCCTCCTTTTCCTTTCCCCACTCCTCTATACTCATTGGCCATCTTCCCCATCACTCTGCTCCTAATCTACTGCTCCCCTCAAAGGAATTTCCCCCCTCCCATTCCATCTCCTAGATGATATTCTCTCCAGTGAAAATAAGTAGGTGAAGGGTCAAATGTCTCTTTCCAGATGCTTCCGCTTCTTATGTCATCAGCATTGGAGTAAGTGCAGCGTGAAATGCTGACATCTAGCTAGCTAAGCAGTTCGGAGAACCCCCAAATCCCACTCCTGGCTTGCCCTCCCCTCCCGCCCCGCCCCTCCCAGGAGTCCCATTTTGGATGTAGGTAAGTGCAGGACCCGCGCTGATGTTCATGGAGGGCGAAAAAGGGGCCTATCAGAAGATCAGGAAGACCGGAAACAACCTGTTTCTGGCCTTCAGAGGGCCTCCGGAGCCTGGGGAGGCTGTTTTTGCCCTCTCAGAGGCTTGAGGAAAGCCTCCAGAGCCTGGGGAAGACAAAAATTTCCCCCCACCCCACCGTGGTGCAGGAGGCTGACTAGGCCACACCCACCATGGCCACGCCCACCCAGCAACCAGGCAGAGAATGGAATGGGAATGGGAATGGGAATGGGAATGGGAATGGGAATGGGAATAGAATAGAATAGAATAGAATAGAATAGAATAGAATAGAATAGAATAGAATAGAATAGAATAGAATAGAATAGAATAGAATAGAATAGAATAGAATAGCCTTTAGACTTATATACCACTTCACAGCCCCCTCTAAGGGGTTTACAGAGTCAGCCTATTGCCACCAACAGTCTGGCTCCTCACATTATCGGCCTCGGAAGGATGGAAGGCCAAGTCAACCCTGAGCCAGTGAGAATTGCCGTCAGTCAGCGGAATTAGCCTGCAATACTGCATTCTAACCATTGTGCCACCCCGGCTCTTCAAAGCCACGGAGCAAGTGGGGATTTCTCTCTTTATTTGCAAGAAAGGGGCGTGTGTGACAAACTGCCAACTTGGTCACGCCGCTCCTTCGCAAAAAAATCTGACGCCGACCCCGAAATATTTCGGTCCCGTTTCCCATTTTAGAGAGTTCAAGATGTCCTGCAAAGCTGTCGGAGTCCATCCGCCCCTTGTGCTTTCCCACTCCTTCGTCCAGTTTCCGGCCACGGCTCTGGACGACGTCTCGGCCGCCACCCTCTTCATCCTCAACCCACACGAGAGAATCAGCCACTTCACTCACACCATGCCTCGAATCGGCGAGGGGGAAATCGCTCCAGTTGGACCCACTTCCTTCCAGTTCCTTGTGCCTGAAGATTCCCCCATCATCATCATCCCCTGCGTGGGGACGGTCCTACCTGGGAAGGTAAACTCTGAGCGTGTTTCAATAAGATATCACTACTACTACTACCTCCAGCCTCCCAACCAGCTTCATGAACTTTTGGCTTGGGGTTTTAATTCCCGGCGAGTGATCCACCCTTTGAAAACTTTGCCATTACATCGGCCTAAAAATTAGCAGGTTTAGATTAACAGAGTTGGAAGGGATTTTGACCTACAAGATCTAATCCAGCCCTCCGCCCAAGCAGGAGACCCTACACCATTTCTGACAGATGGCAGTCCAGCCTTTTCTTGAAGGCCTCCAGGGATGAAGCTCCCACAACTTCTGAAGGCAACTTCTGTTCCATGGGTTGATCGTTCTCACTGTCAGAAAATTTCTCCTTATTTCCAGGTTGAACCTCTCCTTGATCAATTTCCATCCATTATTCCTTGTCTGGCCTTCGGATGCTTTGGAAAATAGCTGGACCCCCTTCCTCCTCTCTGTGGCAGCCCCTCAAATATTGGACATGTGTTTTTTCCCTCTTCGTTTGGGCTTTGTTGAAAGCTAAGAGGAGAATGACACACTTAAATGGGAAATAATTGCATGAATAATTAAAACAAACAATTAAAGCTACCTCCACCATCCCATCCCGAGGCTAAAATATAACGAAGAATGATTGCAGGAATTGGGTATGTCTAGTTTAATGAAGAGAAGGATTGAGGTGAGATGATAGCGGTCTTCTGATATTTGGGGGGCAACGCCACAGAGAAGAGGGGGTCCACCTATTCTCCAAAGCATCAGAAAGCAGGACAAGAAGCAATGGATGGAAAACTAACCAAGGAGAGAAGCAACCTAGAACTAAGGAGAAATTTCCTAACAGTGAGAACAATTCATCCGTGGAACAACTTGCCTCCAGAAGTTGTGAATGCTCCAACACTGGAAGTTTTTAAGAAGAGATTGGACAACCATTTGTTTTAAATGATACATGGCTTCCTGCTTTAGCATGGGGTTGGACTAGAAGACCTACAAGGCAGGGGTGAAATGCTACCGGTTCGCACCGGTTCGGGTGAATCGATAGTAAAAAAAAAAAAAGCTACCAGTTTGTCTGAACTGATATTTCCGACGATCAGCTTGCCGCCCGATTTATATTGAGTAGAAAGCAGGAAATCCTGCTTTCTAGCTAATCTAAATCACGCGGCACAGCTGTCCATCCCTCGCTGTTCTACTTACCTTCAAATGGCTCCTTTTTCCATGTGAAGTGCACATGCGCAGGTAGTGAATCGGTGGCAACCCACGGAGGATTTCACCACTGTTCCAAGATCCCTTCCAATTCTGTTATGCTAAAACTCCTGGTTGTAGTTTTGTGGCTTCGCCATTTTCATTTCCTGTCTGATATATTTGGTTTTTTTTATGTCCTTGGTCATTTCTGCTTTTAGTGAGGTCTCCCCCCACACCCACTCCTAATTTCTTTCTCTTCTGTCGGCTTCTGATGTCCAGAAATGCCTCCTTGATGTCTCCTTCCACCCAGCGCTCTCCGATCAGCTGATCAGGCAAGAGGCGGTCAATATAAGTTGTCAGAATGCCGAAATCAAAGCTCAGATGGAGAAAAGGGCCCGAGAATTGGAAATGCAGGTAAAGAGAAGAATGGCGTGGGATGCTTCCCTTTAGTTCTTTCTGATCAAGGGAATGTATGACAGAGTCACAACTCGGAGAAGCAGGTGGCAAAAGTGCAAACATCCGCCCCCCCCCCCCCCCACACACACATATACAGACCTGGCTAGGGAGGGATATAAGGTGAGCTGGACAAAAACTAGAGACCAGCAATTCATCACAGTAGTATAATTCTTCATTCAACACCCAGTAAAAGTAATAAAGTCCATTTACATAATTAAGAGAGTCACAGAATGGCTACAAAGGGAGGGGAGGGGAGAAGAGGGAAGGGAAGGGAAGGAGGGGGGGAGAGGAGAGGAGAGGAGAGGATGAAGAGGAAAGGAAAGGAAAGGAAAGGAAAGGAAAGGAAAGGAAAGGAAAATTTGTTTATTTATTTTGTTGGCAGAGGAGGAAGGAGGAGGCGGCCATGTTGGGACGGAAAGACGGGAAGAAGACGGCCAGCATCTCCTTCCTGGCTGAACCTTCGAAGGACAAGAGCCCCATCAAGCCCTTCGAAGCACCCAACCCAGAAGACATCTCCAGAGAGTGAGGATGCCAAAATTTATTTGTCAGGGTTCCCGATGGATGCCCTAATTAAATCATGAGCCTCGAGCCAAGCTTCAAAAGAAATCCAGTTATTTGTTAGGAGCTTCATGTCGGCACATTCCAAGTGAAGCCAACTCTGACCCCACGTAATTTACAATTCAGGCTTGACCCTGTTTCCCCTCCCCCCCCCCCGGGTGTGTCATCAGTCACATTCGCCAATGGAACAATATCGCAGGTTGTAGAGATCACTCCCCTCCGGCCGCTGAGGTAACCCTGGGAGACAGCCTTGAGAGAGATATGTCTGGAATGTGCTTTTGTTTTTGGCTTCCGTGCTGCATCACCGTTTTCCCATCCCCCTTGCCTATGGCAACTTGAAAGCAGGCTAGGAATGCTTTGCAAGTTGACACTATTTCTGCTTCCTGGCTAACACTCAATTGTAGGAGTTGGGTGTGCTCATCGGTCTACTTTGGCCAACTACTGGTTGGTTTCTTCCCCCACTAGCTCCGAAGAGTACATTGCGGCGCATCTCAACCTAGTCCGTAGCTACACCAGCCGTTTCGATAAGTACATCATACCTTGCCTCGTCGCGAGCGGAGACATTGACGAGAAAAGAGGGGTCGAAAACATGAACTTCAGGTACGCCACACACATCAACCGGAGAACCAAGGCGGAAGAGGGCCACTTTACCATGGTATTACCGTGGGAGGGGTTGAGTTTGCCAAAGTTTGATTTATATGCCGCCCTTCTCCGGAGACTCAGGGCAGCTTACAATGCGTTAAGCAATAGCCTTCATACTTTTGTATATATACAAAGTCAGCTTATTGCCCCCACAAACTGGGTCCTCAATTTACCCACCTTAGAAAGGATGGAAGGCTGAGTCAACCTTGAGCCTGGAGAGATTCAAACTTATAGTAATTGCAGGCAGCTGGTGTTAATCACAATGCTTTTAGTCTGCTGAGCCACCAGGCCCTTGCAGTGTAACTGCAGTGTAATTTTCTCTCTACAGCCCTTATAATACTTTGTATTTGGAGCTCCATTGTCCGTCTGTCGCCCCTGTCGTGGTGGTCACTTCAAACAATGGGAGAACCTTTTTCAACTTTGGGGACGTCGCCGTTGGTATGAAATCCTCTTTCTCTATCCTCTGTTGGTTGGTTTGGTGGTTTGGTTGGAGAATTCTTCTTATGTTTTCCGAGAGCAATGTAAAGATGGCTCCTTAATGTCACCCTTCTTTTAAAATTGTCTTCAGCTGGCTTTCTTTTACCTGAACTGTCTTCTCTCACAGGGCATAGAATCAAGAAAGAAGTGGAGATCCAGAATATATCCAAAGAACACTTGGTGGTATCCTTTTCATTGAACTAGGCTCTAGTTCGCCGCCGCCGTGGCATGGGCTGTGGCATTATTAAGTGGCGCAGAGGCAGGCAGGTGGGTACAGAGGAGCGACTGGGGGCAGCGCTTCTGGCTGGCAAGAGGGCGGATGCCCTGGGGCTGCATGCGGACGCCAATGGCAAGCAAGCGGGCGAGGAGTGGGAGCAGCTGGGCCTGGGCGAGTGGCAGCGAGGGGGAGTCACACAGTGACTCAGATAGGCAGCAACTTACCAAAAATTAGGCAGGCAACGGCACTGAATTGGATGAGGAGTGGGAGCAGCTGGGCTTGGGAGACGTGGTCTGGATAAGAAGCGACAGCAAGCAACCAAGGGAGCAGACGAGGACCCAGAGAGCAGCCAAAGAATAGTTGGGTGGTGGGCGTGACTCTGGCAAGCAGCCAACACAGCCAAGGCGAGATAAGGAAGGGCAGGGAGAGGTGGGGAGAGGAGAGGAGAGGAGGGGCCAGACAGTGGTGCGATCGGCCAGTTCGCTGAACTGGGTAAATGGGATGGGGGAGGGTGATGTGATAAATACATGAAGTCTGCCTTGGTGTAATGATGGCATGGATGCCCACAGAGAAGGCTCTGATGCTCCACCGTATTTCCCACTAGATTGCTTTTCTCTTTCTTTTTCTTTTTTCTTTTTTTAAATAATTTGTTTAGTTTTGGGGTTTCTTTTCCAACCAGAAAGCTCCTGCCTGTGATTTAGAAATAGTAACGTCGAAGGGGGTGGGGGGGAAATTACAGTTCAAAAATCACATCACGCAAGGAAAGAAGGTGGGGAGGGAGAACTGGGGTTTTAGGAGCTGAAACCTGAGTTCTCTCTAACTCAGGTTTCAGCTCCTAAAACCCCAGTTCTCGTTACCCTCCACTTGGAAGAAAAGCATTCCGAGGTTAGTTAGTTTGTATTACGTGGGCCAAGTTTAGGAATTGGCTGTTCTTCTTTGTCCTTCGTTGGATTCTTTGAACCAAGTTTTTCAGGTGGGATACTCCCTTCTTGATCCCTTCGGACCGTTTCTGCTGGCCAATCCGATTTGTTCACTCGGAGAAGGCGAATCCCGGGAGCTGGTCCTTTCTTTCTGTCCAGAGGAGAGCAAGTCTGTGAGTTTCTCCGTTCTCTTGTCACTTTTAATGTTTTGTAGTGCTGTGTCTCAACCTCCTTCCCTTTTAAAAGGTGTGGACTTCAACTCCCAGAATTCTGGGAGTTCAATTCTGGGAGTTGAAGTCCACACCTCTTAAAGTGGAGAAGGTTGACACACACTGATCTATACAGTGTCTGTTGTGGCCCTGTCCTCTGAGCCTATCCCATTGGAGGAAGGAAGCTCTGAGCAGGAGGAAGAGGAGCCAGCCAGATCTCCCAGCCCCCCCCCCCGGCACCGTCTCAGGTGCCAGCTGAAAGAGAGCCAAGTAGTGGGGAAACAGGTGTCTCAGATGAGAGTGAGGGAGAGACGTCATTCCTGGATGCACGCCAAAGAAGGCGAGATAAAAGCTTGCTGCAGCTGCGGAGACGTATGAGGGAGTAGACCTGAATCACTGGACTGGAGTCACAGGATCAATGAGTCACTGGACCACACTCAGAGCCTATATAAGACAGGAGGGTGGGTCCTGATTTCTGTGATGAACAAATACTCTATCGGATAGGCATTGGAGTTACAAGCTGAAGCTGATCAGAGACTTTGCTGAATATTTGTGGTGCTTTTCTTTCTGTGTACTATTAAAGTCCTTGGCAGACGGTGTGCATATCGCTGCCAAGTTTGAGATAAGAACTGTGGAGTGTGCCAAGTGCTTCCTTAACTCTCGACTGGCTGTGTTTTTGTGGGTATCTGCAGATCATCGTCCCACTAATCATTTCATCCATTCCCCACATTTCCCCCTGAAATTTCTCTTCCCAGTATTTTGAGATCCTGGAGATTCGAACTGAGAAAGCCACCCTGACTCTGACACTGACTGGTAGGGGAGTAAACGTGTCCATTGCGTGCTCGCTGGAAGAAGATGTGTTGAATATGGGATATGTGGTCTCCAAGGAAACCACCACCTCTGTCTTCAAGGTACGGTCTCCTTTCCAAGGAAATCCTGTTCTCCTATTCCCAAGCGAGGCGAATCGGTGGGGGAGTTGTAACTTCCACGCCTAATAACAGTAACAGGGTTGGAAGGGACCTCGGAGGTCATCTAGTCCAGCCCACTGGCTCACGCAGGAGATCTGTCCTAGTGACAGATAAAGTTCACAGGGTCGTCTTTAAAATCAGGATGGGGGGAGGGGTGTGGAAATGACAAGATAAATTAACCTCAAGATCAATCTAGACTACTGGGCAAAATAATCTTTATGAGTGATAAACTTTCAAAGATTTTTTTACAGTGAGCAATTTCCCCAGATTAGAGATGGTCCATTTTGGGGAACAAAGGTTGTCTGAAATATTTAACATCTGAACCAGAGGTGTCCAACCTTGGCAACTTTAAGGCTTGTGGACTTCAACTCCCAGACTTCCCCAGGTCTCAAGTCCACAAGTCTTAAAGTTGTCAAGATTGGACATCCCTGATCTGAACCATGTTACTGTTCTCATCCATGACAAGCTAGCAAAGATTTCTTGCAAAAATTACTTTCCCGCCAGTTTTTTTCCTGAATCCACAAACAAGCACCTGTACTCTGCTATCGAGGAAAAACAGCTTAATATTTGAAGTAATTTTAGGACGATGGGTTCTTTTGCAGATCGACAACATTTCTCCTTTGGCCTTGAAATATTCTATCGTCTTGGACTCTCTTTCTCCGGACAGATATCAAGAGCTGCAGAAGTTTCCCCCATTCCTTAACACTCCAAGAGAAACACATATAGTCGGTAAGGAAATGGGCCCCATTGTGAGGGCTATTTTGTGCTAGATGTGGGTTGTGTGTTGCTTCATGGTTACGATCCATATGATTTGAACAAATTCTCCAGAGGGATGCATGTTCCAGTTACATGAAGGTGTCAGAGCAAATTTCATAGGAAGAAATGGCAATAATATCCATCTATGGTGGGTTGCCCCCGCTTCGGATTGGTTCTCAAGAACCAGTAGTAAAACCGGCAGGAAGCTTCACCCTCTGACCCGGATGTCATCATAGGCGATCTGTGCATGCGCAGAAGAGCGTGCGCATGCGGGCGGGCACGATACAAATTGGTAGTAAAGCTAAGTAGAACCCACCCCTCCATCTATCTATCTATCTATCTATCTATCTATCTATCTATCTATCTATCTATCTATCTATCTATCTATCTATCTATCTATCTATCTTATCATC
Source organism: Masticophis lateralis (assembly GCA_030761175.1). NCBI lineage: Eukaryota > Metazoa > Chordata > Lepidosauria > Squamata > Colubridae > Masticophis > Masticophis lateralis. Next base: position 3,542,709 of record JAUDYJ010000016.1, read on the forward strand.
TATCTATCTCTATCTAATATATCTATATCTATCAATCTATCTATCTGCCTGTCTGCCTGTCTAGCCATCCCTCTACTTATTTAGCTACCTACTTATCTCTATATGTATATCTATCACATGGGATGCGCTGGCTCAGTGCTAAGATGCTGAGCTTGTCAATCTAAAGGTCGGCAGTTCAGCGGTTCGAATCCCTAGTGCCGCGTAACGGGGTGAGCTCCCGTGACTTGTCCCAGCTTCTGCCAACCTAGCAGTTCGAAAGCAGGTTTAAAAAGGCAAGTAGAAAACTAGGGACCACCTTTGGTGGGAAGGGAACAGCGTTCCGTGTGCCTTTGATGTTTAGTCATGCCAGCCACATGACCATGGAGACGTCTTCGGACAGCACTGGCTCTTTGGCTTTGAAACGGAGATGAGCACCAACCCCTAGAGTCGGGAACGACTAGCACATATGTGCAAGGGGAACTTTTACCTTTACCTAAGTGTTCTTCGAAATACTTTGGCCACTTAATGAGAAGGAAGGACTCCCTGGAGAAGAGCCGACTGCTGGGAACGATAGAGGGCAAAAGAAGAACGGGACGACAGAGAACGAGGTGGCTGAATGGAGTCACTGAAGCAGTCGGCATGAGCTTAAATGGACTCCAGAGGATGGTAGAGGACAGGAAGGCCTGGAGGAATGTTGTCCATGGGGTCGCGATGGGTCAGACACGACTTCACAACTAACAACAACAAAGTGTTCTTCCTTGGGCTCAGCTGGTTAATATCCTGGTTTTTCTACTCATTGTTGGATTTCCAGCACTGCTGTGGGAAGGGGACAGTTTCTTTTTTACTGGCCGTTTTACCGATTCCTTTCCCAGGTACACAAAACTACAGTGGCCTGAGTGTCTTCAGTATTTTCCCGATGCAAGGCATCATTGGGGTTGGGAAGTCTCAGGAATTCACCGTCACCTTCAGCCCTGATCACGAGAGCTTGTATTATTCCGACCGCATCCAGATCTTGCTTTTCGATAAGGTGAGCTTCCATATATTATTTGAAAGGGAACTGGGGAAAAGGTGTGAAATTCAAGGGGGAAGAGAAAAAGAAAGAAAAGGGGGCATTGAGTTCCAACTCTTCCTAGCACAGTACAAGATAAACACATTCCAACCTCAATGTTTTGCTTTTACATCTATACATATAAAAGTGAAAATCACTCACGCATTAATCATGAAATCTCCAGAACTGTAAAGCCTACAAACTTGAAATTTGCCACGTATATTCTTCTTGGCTTCTAGGTGCTCACTAAGAAAGGATTTTTCGAAATTACCATCAGGGCATTAGTATTTCCTATATTATTAACACGCTCTGGTGCTAAGGATTTCTACTCCCCCTCCCCACCTCAAAAGAAATCTGTCCCAAATGCAAAATACAAGCAGAGGAGAGGAGTTTCACTTTCAGTTTTACTTTCACAGCAGGAAGCAGCTTTAATACAGTTGATACATGCCCAGACTCCTTCCTGTCTCCTTCTTCCTCATACAGCAAATACTGTTTGAGTTTCCAAACAGCCCTCAATTCTTTTCACACATTGACAGGATGCTAGCCAGATAAATACCAATGGATGCTGCAGGCTGGGACATTCTGCTCCCCCTCTCCCTCTGTTCCAACTGCCAGTTGCATTATATTAACACACTCTGATGCGGGGGGGGGGGTCTTGCGCATGCGTGCATGCCCACATCCATAATTCGATGCGCCATGCCCCTTGTGCATGACTCCTCCCACGCTCCCCACACTTTTGGCATGCAATGGCACGGTGGGTCCAGTAGGCCCATTTTTCACCCTCCCCACCCTCCACTGTATGCGGTGCAGTGACAGTCAAGTAAACTAGAGCTAAAGGGAGTAGTAGGGTCTAAATATTCTTTTCCTTCAGAAGAGTTCCTTCTAAGATTCCTTGGAAAGGTGACGGGAATAACAGGGGCAAGTGATGGAGAGGCGTTTTAGAAACCTCGAGCGGTTTGAAACTCCTTGCAGGAAATTATCCGGGTGATAGAGCTGAAGGGGGCAGCGAGAAACCACATCATGTACGTGGAAGGCGGGGAGGCGCTGGACGTGCCCTTTGAATCGCTGGCGGTGCTCAGCTCCATAACCGAAGAAGCCTCCAAAGCAGGTGACACAGCCTTAAAAAGAGGGATAAACTGGGTTCATCTGGGGCTTGGAAACCGCAGGGGGAAAATTTAGGGTTGTCTGATGGGCGGAGGATGGGGAATTTCCAAGCTACCCTGCAAGGTTGTTGTAGTTGGCCTTGGGCACCCCGGGAAGTGATGATGATGAGGATGATAATAACAATAGGATCTCTCTGAACAGGAAGGGGCGCTGCCCTGAGGATGTTGCCTAGTTTGGTAACAAAATGTCCGCAGGAAAACCACCAAGCCCAGAGAGCACCAAATACCCTACAATCCTCCCGCTCCTCCTTTTCCTCTACTAGCAAACCCAACTCCCTTCTAGCGCTGATGATATTGCCTTGTTTGGTAATGAAACGTCTACAAGGAAACAACCAAGCTCAGAGAGCACCAAGGACCCCCATAGTCATCTCCTTCTTCTGTTGCTCCTCTTTCTCCTCCTCCTCCTCCTCCTCTTCTTCTTCTTCCTCCTCCTCCTCCTTCTCTTCTTCCTTCTCCTCCTCCTCCTCTTCTTCCTTCTCCTCCTCCTCTTCCTCTTCTTCTTCTTCCTCCTCTTCTTCTTCCTCCTCCTCCTCTTCTTCTCCTCCTCCTCCTCCTCCTCTTCTTCTTCCTCCTCCTCCTCCTCCTCTTCTTCTTCTTCTTCCTCCTCCTCCTCCTCTTCTCCCTCCTCCTCCTCCTCTTCTTCTTCCTCCTCCTCCTCCTCCTCCTCCTTCTCCTCCTCCCCCCCTCCACAAATCCCACTCCCTTCTAGCACTGATAATGTAATATCTGCACGGAAACAACCAAGCTCAGAGCATACCAAGGACCCCACAGAGTTATTTCACTTTAAGATGGAATCCTGAAGTTCCCCATACCCAAATGAATAGATTTGGGGGCATAAAGTCAGCTGAATTCTCATCACTTAGCCCTGATATTCCTTGCTTGCTATCGCTTAGCATGCTGGGCCAAAGCCAACCAATAGTGGCTTATTCAGTAAACCACGACAGAAGCAATGAGGTCATTCATTCAACCTAAAGGATGGAAAATGTTTTAGGTAAATGTAATTTCTTTAATGTTTATCTACGCTGCCATGGGAATCCTGAGTCATAGTTGTCCCTTTTTTTTCTCTTCAAAAGGCAATTGGTCTGTCTTTGATCAAAGATGTTTCACTTCTCATCGAAGAAGCTTCTTCTGTTCTGACTGAATGGTGAAGAAGGGAAGGGACCATTCGGTCAGAAGTGAAGAAGCTTCTTGGATGAGAAGCAAAACATCTTCAAGCAAAAAACAAAAGGCAGTCCAATTGTGTTTTGAACACAAAAACAAAAACCTTTGACCTGGATGACTAAGAATCTCCACAGACGGTCTCCGGTCTTCTCTGGAGACTCAGGGCAGCTTACAATGCGTTAAGCAATAGCCGACGTTGATTAGCGGTTGATTTTTTTTAATCAAAACTTGTTCCTCCTTCTTCCGTTCTCCCAAAATGGACAAAAATTGCATCTCTGCAGAAGCTGAGAAAGCCATCAACTGCATCCTGGTCAGCCTGAAGTGTGTGCAAACGGAGACATTGGTGATCCCGGCAGTGAGGGAGTTGAAAGTCGGAGCCATACGGACCGCTCAGTTTGCGTCGAAGAAGGTGCGGCAGTCTTCGGGGGGGGAGAGGGGGGGGACATTTATCAAAGCAAATTGTGGAATTCAGGAGAGGACTTGGTGTAAAGGTGGAGCTCTCTCCTCACAATCAGGAGGCCGTGAGTTTGATCCTAGGTAGAGGCAGGTATTTCTCTCTCTGGGCAGAATGAGAAATATATCTTCTGGACAAAACTCCGTATTGGTGACAGGAAAGGCATCTGGCCAGTAAACACTCTGATAGCTCCATTCAGTTGCCCAAGACTCCACTCCGCAAAGGATTATGGGGTTGTTAAAAGAAGATGATGATGCCTTGGTCAGACATAGAAGAGGATTGGGTGGGAAAATCCTTCGGATGTATTACAGTAGTCCTCAATATACAACCATTTGTTTAATGACCATTTCGACTTACCACAGGGTTTTTAAAAGGGGGACTTACAATTATGCACCAAGACAAATTCCTTGTATGGTGAATCACACTTGGCCAATAAAAACTTCTATTCTATTCTATTCTATTCTATTCTATTCTATTCTATTCTATTCTATTCCATTCCATTCCATTCCATTCCATTCCATTCCATTCCACTCCACTCCACTCCACTCCACTCCACTCTACTCTACTTTACTCTACTCTACTCTACTCTACTCCTATTCTGTCCTGTCTTGTCCTGTCCTATCCTATCCTATCCTATCCTACCCTACCCTACCCTACCCTACCCTACCCTACCCTACCCTACCCCATTCCATCTATTCTATTCTATTCTGTTCTGTTCTGTTCTGTTCTGTTCTGTTCTGTTCTGTTCTGTTCTACTCTACTCTACTCTACTCTACTCTACTCTACTCTACTCTACTCTATTCCTATTCTGTTCTGTTCTGTCCTGTCTTGTCTTGTCCTGTCCTATTCAACTCTACTCTACTCTACTCTACTCTACTCTACTCTGCTCTACTCTACTCTACTCTACTCTACTCTACTCTACTCTACTCTACTCTACTCTATTCTATTCTATTCTATTCTATTCTATTCTATTCTATTCTATTCTATTCTATTCTATATCCTCAAACATATAACCTTCGCAACACCCCCATATTTGGGTGATCAAAATTCAGGCTCTTGGCAATCCTTGGATAACGACATAATGGGGAAAAAAATGCTTAATTTTCTCCTTTCCGATTAGGGATCCTTTATTAAAAACGGTGTTACAGGTAGTCCTCGATTTATAAACAGTTTGTTTAGTGACAGTTTGAAGTTATAACAGCGTTAAAAAGGTGACTTACCATGGCCTTTTTTCGCACCTGCGAACGTTACAGCATCCCTGATCGAAATTCGGATGCTTGGCATCTGATTCATATTCATGACGATCCCAGGGGCACATAATCTCCCTCGGGTGACTTCCCGACAAGCCAAGTCAACTGGGAAGCCAGATTCACTTAAGAACCGTGTGATTAACTTAACAACTGCAGTGATTCACTTAACAACGGTGGCAAGGAAGGCGTAAAATGGGACAAACCCCGTTTGACAAATGTCTCGCTTAGCAACAGAAATTTGTGGGCTCAATTGAGGTCGTAAGTCGAGGTCTTCCCTATACTAGAATTTGCCTAGAAGTTATTAACATTTGCAAATAGGTAGTGGACTTCGGTAAACCTACTGAGAATTCCTCTTTTATTTAACTTCTTTTTAAACTTCTCTTGTTTTTCCATCTTTTTTTCTTTTTTGTGGCCTTCTGAACACATTAACTTAACGACCATGGGGGGGGGGGAACCCCCACGATTCACTTAACAACCATAGCCAGAAAGAAAAAGTTTGATTGAATGAGGCATGACTCTCTTAACATCTGCCTTGGTGAGCAATGAAAATTTTGTCCGCTGTGATGGTTGTAAATTGAGGATTATCTGTATTGATACAGGTGCTTGCTCGCTTGTATTTTATGCTGCTCTATCTCAGGGATTAACAGAGTTGGATGGGACCTTGGAGGTCATCTAGTGCAACCCCACCCACCCCCCGCCCGAGCAGGAGACCCTACACCATTTCTGACAGATGGCAGTCCGGTCTCTTCTTCAAAGCTTCCAGTGATGAAGCTCTGACAATTTCCGAAGGCAACTTCTGTTCCATCGGTTGATTGCTCTCACTCTCAGAAAATTTCTCCTTATTTCCAGGTTGAATCTCTCCTTGATCAGTTTCCATCCATTCTTCCTCGATCGAGGTTTTCTCCCGTTGCAAACCTTCCTTTTTTTTTTTTTTTCTTTTCTTTTTTTCCCAGAATGTCGAATTCACCTGGGAAAACTTACAGGTTTTGCAGCTGAAAGGATTCAGCGTGGAGCCCATCAAAGGAATGGTGGAACGCGGGCAGACCAAATCCATCATCGTTTCTTGGGTGCCCCCTGCCGGCTCAGATGTAGGTTGGCACGCTTCAAAAGTCTTATCCGATTGAGGTTGTTTGCCTGGCATTCTCTCCTTCCCTTTTAAACTAAGAACAGGTAGATTTCAATTCCCAGAATGGGGAATACTGGGAGCCGAAGTCCACCTATCTTAAACTTGCCAAGGTTGACAAACACTGCATTAAAACAGCGGTACCCACTTCTGGGGCACCGGGAAGTTGTTCCATGGAGTGAGGTTTTTCTGTGGACCGGAGGGGGTTTCACGTGGTGCCTGCATCCCATGGATGGGGCTTTCCTTGTTTGCACGACCTGGTTTATGCTCTACCGCAGCACAGTGTCAGTTCTGTGGTTGGGGACTCCGGCTTTAACACACACGTGCACACATTCTTTGGGGATGCGATGGCTCAGTGGCTAAGACGCTAAGCTTGTCGATCTAAAGGTCGGCAGTTCAGCGGTTCGAATCCCTGGTGCCACGTAACGGGGTGAGCTCCCGTGACTTGTCCCAGCTTCTGCCAACCGAGCAGTTCGAAAGCATGTAAAAAAAATGCAAGGAGAAAAAATAGGGACCCCCTTTGGTGGGAAGGGAACAGCATTCCGTGCGCCTTTGGCGCTGAGTCATGCTGGCCACATGACCACGGAGATGTCTTCAGACAGCGCTGGCTCTTCGGCTTTAAAACAGAGATGAGCACCGCCCCCTAGAGTCGGGAACGACCAGCACATATGTGCAAGGGGAACCTTTACCTTTATATATTCTTTGCATGCAATATGTGCTTAAAGAACAGTGTACTGTCTGGGTCAATTCATTTATATCTTAAGCTCCTAATTTCTACCCCTGTTGTCCAACCATTGATAAAATAAGTCCCAAGTTCGAAAGTATTCTGGGTCTTCTTTTTCTTTTATCTTCAGTGTTAATCTGCCCATTTCTGCACAGTCCATTATTTCCCCGTCTGAGCTTGAAGCCTCTGCCTTGCTAGCGGGTGTGAAAAGAGAGAGAGAGACAGGAAAAAAATCCTAAATAAAGTCTCTCGCTGATCGGGCGTTGTTATTGCTGCCTTTTTCTCACCATTTCGGCCAGCAATTACCATGGCGGTGATCTAAATTGCCTCACAGACCGCTCTCAAACATTCAGCTGAGAAGTGACAGTTGAGCGGTTTTTTCCCGCCTGCCGCCATTTTGACCGCAAATTCGCCCGTTAAAATCAGCGTTGATTGATCCTCGGAAATTGGGACAATCGCAGGGTCAGGATTTCAGCAGCCGAATTTTTTTGTTAAATCTGTTGTTTTTTCGCTATTTGTGCCTTATCCTCGTTCCGATCTCAATCTTACAAGCGCATTGCCAGTCGGAAGTCTTGCGCATGCGCAGTGGATGCTGAGGGAAATCCTGAGGCAACGGGCGCCATTTTGAGTACTGTTCTGGGCAATTTAGCGCAGCCGCCCTTCAATACTTCTCGGAGGCAGCAAGTTTGTGCGCAAAGGCGGTGGCCATTAAAGGCTCACTTTTACGTCATTCAACAACATATTTAATTTGGGGATCTCTTCCTAGCGAAAGTTCCCTTGGGCACATTGGAACCTCTTGGACCTGAGTTCTTGCAGTGAATTAAAAAAAAAAAAAAATTAATACAATATTAATAATAATAATTGTTTTATTATTGGCCTAGCTTGATTACTCGCTCCCAATGGCAGAAAGAGAGCTATCATCTGATCTGGAACAGTCTGATGGGCAATCAGCATCTGTAGATGTCTCATTGGTTTTCCAATATTGTGCAAACACAATTCTTGCCATTGTTAAAACAAGTATTATCAAACCTGCATTCTCTTTGTCGTATTTTTCTGGTATTATGCCTAACAGGAATAGTTCTGGCTTAAAAATCTACTGTGCTGTCTTCCCATTGTTTTTCTAACCACATATGCATTTTCGCCCAAAATCTTTTTTTGCTTTTGGGCACGTCCACCACAGGTGGTAGTATGTGCCCTTTTCTCTGTCTTATCCCGCAGCCCAATCAGCCTATCACCGGATCGGCCACGCTGATCGTGAAGGGCGATGTGAAGGAAGTTTACGGCGTCTACTTCATGGGCCGGATCGTGACCAAAGAAACTCCAAACTGAAAAAAAAAACCTTCCCAGAGAGGAGGCTCCATTTGAGGCTGTGCATCTTAAGAACGTTTTGGAACATGGGAGGTTTTAACCCAAAATAGATTTCTGATTTTATACCTCTAGAATGCTTTGAGGCCAAATATTTTCTGCTGCTCTCCCCCCCCCTCCCCCCCCAATTTTCTTTTCCTTCTGAACACGCAGAGGAGGCTTCAAGCTAGATTGGAGAAATTGCTTTTCCGTTCATTTCTGTTTCTGTTTGTTGGTAAATAAAATTGGCCTTCCTGGCAATGCTTGAATTTGTCACCTTTTGGGATGAGAATGGGCTGAAAGGAGGAAAAATGCCATCTAAGAACTTGCTTCCCTCTCTCTCTCTCTCTCTCTCTCTCTCTCTCTCTCTCTCTGTGTGTGTGTGTGTGTGTGTGTGTGTGTGTATCGTCTTCCTTTAATCCCTTGTGGGATGGAGTCCCGGCAACTGAATGGAGTAGCAGAGTGTTTACTGGCCGGTTGCCCTTCCTGTTGCCAATGCAGAGTTATATTCAGCAGATACATTCTCAGAGAGAGAAATATCTGCCTCTACCTAGGATCGAACTCATAACTTCCTGATTGTGAGGTGAGAGCTCCACCTCTAGGTCACTGCATCACTCCTTGTGTGTCTGTGTCTGTGTCTGTGTCTGTGTCTGTGTCATCTTCTTTTAATCCCTCGTGGGATGGAGTCCCGGCAACTGAATGGAGCTAGCTGAGTGTTTACTGGCCGGATGCCTTTCCTGTCGTCAGCGCGGAGTTTTTGTTCAGCAGATACATTTCTCATTATGCCCAGAGAAAGAACTATCTGCCTCTACCTAGGATCGAACTCACAGCCTCCTGATTGTGAGGCCAGAGCTCTACCACTAGGCCACCGCAACCACTCCTTGTGTGTGTGTGTGTGTGTGTGTGTGTGTGTGTGTGTGTGTAGGTGGCTGGGGAATTCTGACAGTCGTAGTCCACCCATCTTAAAAGCGGAGAAACTCTGCCATAAATCATGGGTTTGCAAACCACGTTGGCTGGTGTTTGGGCAGGAGGCAGAGTCCCCCAGGGACCAACCACGTTCTCCAGCAGAGTCATGTGCGTTGCTTTGACAAGAGTTCTCCCCTTTGTCCCACCTCCCACCCCAGTTGTTCTAGGCCTTTTGCAGACAGATCTCTCACCTCCACCGAGAGCAACTAATGATTGTTTAAGATTGCTGGCTGGGCTGGTCGGACATTTCCTTCCAGAGACTGGACCAATGAGATTAGCTCCGAGGGAATAATTGCAGACTTCTTGAATGAGGCTATAAAAGATCATAATTATATACTTGGAACAGCCTCTACCCGTCAGCGACACGGCCTCTGCATACAAATAACTCCGGCAGGCTGTTATTTACAATTAATGTGCAAAAAAACGTCATTTTTTTTTTTAAATGCAAAGATTTGCAGGCTTTCTAGCTCATCACCAGCCCATTTTGAGTCCAGCCAACTCCTTTGCTCAGATATCTGGATGTCCTTTAGATATTTTCAGATTTGAATAAGTTTCTTATGTCACCACGACTCAGCTAAAAAGTGGGTGCGTGTTACATAAAACCCCGATAAATTGTTGTTAGGTCGCATTAAGCAAACAATCGTCGTGTCGAAATCCACCTGGCAGTGTGTCAAATATTCTCTTCTTCTGCAAAACAGCTTCTTTCTTTTTCTTTCTTTCTTTCTTTCTTTCTTTCTTTCTTTCTTTCTTTCTTTCTTTCTTTTTCTTTCTTTCCTTCCTTCCTTCCTTCCTTCCTTCCTTCCTTCCTTCCTTCCTTCCTTCCTTTCTTTCTTTCTTTCCTTTCTTTCTTTCTGGAGATGCTTGGGAAGGTTTCTCCATCTTCCTTCTTTGTACTGTCTTTCAGCTTCCTTCCCCCTTGCAGGGTAGCCGGGGATGATGGTTCCTCCCGCACTCTAAAGACTTACTCACCGGTGCTCGTCGTTCCCGATCCGAAAAAGCTCCCGCAACGATTGGAAACCTTTCCTTTGGGTTTTGAGCAAGGAAGCAGGGGAGGCCGCAGGCCCCTAGAGAGAAGGGCGTGCAGGGAAATGGAGGCCGTTTGCAGCTACAGGTATATTCACCCTTGCTTTGTCCCTAACGAAACCTGTTAGTGCGGGAAAATTCTCCCCTCCGTTGGAAAGAAACTTCTGAAGCAGATTCTCCTTCGTTCAGATCAAAGGAGGACTTGTATGAATTGGGGGAGAAGGTAGAGACAAATTCCTTCCTTCCTTCCTCCTTTTCTCCCTTCCTCCCATTCCTTCTGTTCCTTTTTTTCTCCCTCTCTCCCTCCATTTCTTCCTCCTTTTTCCCCTCCCTTCCTTCTTCCTTTTCTCCCTCCCTCCCTTCCTCCATTCTTCTTTTTCTCCTTCCCTCCCTCCATTCCTTCCTCCTTTTCCCCCTCCCTTCCTTCTCCTTTTCTCCTTCCCTCTCTTCCTCCATTCTTTCTTTTCTCCCTTCCTCTTTTTCTCCCTCCCTCTCTCCCTCCTTCCTTCCTCCTTTTCTCCCTCCCTCCCTTTCATCTTCCTGTTCTCCCTCCCTTCCTCCTTTTCTCCCTCCTCCCTCCCTCCTTTCCTCCATGCTTTCTTTTCTCCCTCTCTCCCTCTCTCCCTCCTTCCTTCCTCCTTTTCTCCCTCCCTCCCTTCCATCTTCCTGTTCTCCCTCCCTTCCTCCTTTTCTCCCTCCTTCCTCCCTCCTTTCCTCCATGCTTTCTTTTCTCCCTCCTTCCGTTCCTTCTTTTCTCCTTCTCTCCCTCCATTTCTTCCTCCTTTTCCCCCTCCCTTCCTTCCTCCTTTTCTCCCTCCCTTTCCCCCTTCCTCCCTCCCTCCTTTTCTCCCTCCCTCCCTTCCTTCCTCCATTCTTTCTTTTCTCCCTTCCTTCCTTCCTCCTTTTCTCCCTCCCTCCCTTCCTTCCTGTTTGCTACTGGTTACCTTTGCGCATTGTAATTTATGAATCCTCACATTGCACTTAGGACAAGTCAGGCCTTAACCCATTCTCTCCACACTGCCCCAGTCCCATTTCGGGCATTTTAACCTCGGCGTTTTTTTAAAACCATAGGGCTCTCCTGCCACCTGTGGCTTTTGAGTTTCATTTTTGAAGGCCCTGAGAGGTTTAAAACTTAGCGTTGCTACGGTAAGAACTGGGATGGAAGTGGCCATGGTGTCACCATTATAAGACGAGAACCAATCTCTTCCATCCCAATCTCTGTTGGCAATAAAATCCCCGGGATCTGGTAGCAATTGATAAAGGCATTTTATTAAGAGGCAGAAGGTTTTGTCCTACGCCTGGTAAATTATGCCTCTTGTTAAGGCTTTATAAAAATTCTAGGCACTTCCCTGAGACTCCGTCCAGCTGGCAGGGCAGGTTTTAAAAGCGGTGACACACAACTTGGTGTATTCCACATCAGTGAGGAAAACACAGCTGTCTTAAGTTGGCAGCCCTCAGTGACCGTTCAAAGTTATAACGGCACTGAAAAAGTTGTTTCAGTGTCTTTCTACTGAAGTCAGCCTTCTGACTTAGCAACAGGAATTGTGGTCATAAGTCGAGGATGACCTGTAATAGAGTTCTTCTTCATTCAAGCTAATGTCAGAAGGATTTTGCAGTATCCTTCCCCCCAGGAGTGGGGAGGGAATGGAAATTTTGCAGTATGCTTCCCTGGAGTGGGGTGGGAATGGAAATTTTGCAGTATCCTTCCCCTGCCATGCCCACCAAGCCATACCACGCCCACCAAGCCACGCCAACAGAACTGGTAGTAAAAATTTTGAATTCCACCACCGTAGCCTTCTATGCTTGGAGATCTGTAGAAAGCGATAACACAAAATTGCTTAAATTCCATTTCCATTCAAGAACTTGCTGATAAAGATCATTTCCTCACCACAACGGGCCTCACGTACTCTTCTTGAAAAAAAAGAGTAGTGGAAAGTCAAAAATATTTGAAATACCTTGGAAAAGGCAAACCTCTCACCTTCTCTCCCCTAAGGGGCCATTTGATTGCCTAACGAGTTTCCAACTAAACAATGCTACGTTTTTATTTATTTATTTATTTATTTATTGGCTTTCTTCTTTCAACACCAGGATCTTATCTCCATCAACCTCAGGGCCACACCTGGCTGTTTTATAGAAGGAGGAAACTTCAAAGGGATCGTTGACCTGTTCTCCTAAGCACCTGAAGGCAGAACAAGAAGCAAGGGATGGAAACAAATCAGAGAGAAGAAACCTAGAACGAAGGAGAAATTTTCCTGGCGGTGAGAACAATTAATCCGTGGATTATTTGAAGCTGTGAAGGCTCCAACATTGGAAGTTTTTAAGAAGAGGTTGGATAACCATTTGTCTGAAGTGGTGTAGGGTTTCCTCCCTAAGCAAGGGGTTGGACTAGAAGACCTCCAAGGTCCCTTCCAACTCTGTTATTCTATTCTGCTCTGTTCTGTTCTGTTCCTATTCCTGTTCTGTTCTGTTCTGTTCTGTTCTATTCTATTCTATTCTATTCTATTCTATTCTATTCTATTCTATTCTATTCTATTCTATTCTATTCTATTCCTCTTCTCTTCTCTTCTCTTCTCTTCTCTTCTCTTCTCTTCTCTTCTCTTCTCTTCCCTTCCCTTCCCTTCCCTTCCCTTCCCTTCCCTTCCCTTCCCTTCCCTTCCCTTCCCTTCCCTTCCCTTCCCTTCCACTCCATTCCTATTCCTATTCCTATTCCTATTCCTATTCCTATTCCTATTCCTATTCCTATTCCTATTCCTATTCCTATTCCTATTCTACTCTACTCTACTCTACTCTAATCTACTCTAATCTAATCTACTCTACTCTAATCTAATCTAATCTAATCTAATCTACTCCCTATTCCATTCCATTCCATTCCTCTTCTCTTCTCTTCTCTTCTCTTCTCTTCTCTTCTCTTCTCTTCTCTTCTCTTCTCTTCTCTTCTCTTCTCTTCTCTTCCATTCCTATTCCTATTCCTATTCCTATTCCTATTCCTATTCCTATTCCTATTCCTATTCCTATTCCTACTCTACTCTATTCCCTATTCCATTCCATTCTATTCTATTCTTCCAACTTGGTTATTCTGTTGTTCTGGAGTTTTATTTATTTTATTGATTAGATTTCTGTCGCGCCCATCACATCTAGAGGTGACAGAAAGTGGATGTAAAATAAATGACAGTAATCAAGAGTTCAGATTAAACAACTGCATATACTGTAAGTTAACGCAGCTGTCCCCTTGTCTCATTCGCATTGTCCTCGTCTCGTGATATTAATCCTTCCAATTTCTCAACAACTAGGAGCGAATGAAACGGGCGAGGACTCTCCCAGTTCCGTTGTCCGCCAAGGATATCAGATCCTGCTCCTGAGGTTATCCAGGAGGATCGTAACTGCCAACTGGAAAAAAAACCACAGTGAGATAAATAGCTTTGATAAATCGCCAGTTTCTTGTGTTGCGACAGACTTCCTCCATAGGTATCAACTTGGCTTAAAAAAAATGTATCGGCCTTCTCTCCTTTCTGAAATCCTGACTTTCGCATTTAGTTTTCCAGCATTGAAAACGCCCACAGAACCGGTAGTAAAAAAATTTGAAACGCATCACTGGAGTGAGGAAGGAGGAGGAGGGTTGAAGGGTGCTTGGTGCTCTCCAAGCTTGGTTGCTTTTTTGAAGACATCTCATAACCCAAGTAGATAACATCATCAGTGTTAGAAGGGACCGAGGGAGGAGGAGGAGGAGGACTGTGAGGTCCTTGAAGATCTCTGAGCTTGGTGGTTTTCTTGCATTACCAAACTAAGTAACACCTTCAGTGTTTCCCCACAGCGATCAGAATCGGTTATCTGTAGGCATTATCGCTGTGACACACGTCAGTTGGGAAATGTCATCCCTCCTGTTCCAAATGATTAATGGCTTCATTAATTCACTAAGATGATATTATTAATCCTTGATGTGGAGAGGCTGGGATCTATGACTGAGAAGAAGACACACCCCTTCCTTCCTTACTCACTCATCACCTGCTTGAATGCCCTTTTAGCTGATAACCTGCCGTTGCCCGGGTAATTTATTTATTCCAGTCCTGTATTAGACAGGACGAGCAACATCACCCTGAGCCCTGATTTCAGTGAGAATTAAATTAGTTAAAAATGTTTTCCTTGTGCCCCCAGAAGTGTCACGTAAACTGATATCACCTTGTTGTTGCTAGCTGACCTATGATCATTTGGTATGCTTTTTGTCTGATCTTGAAGTGGCTTCTTACCATGGCAACTCCACTGTGCTGTACAGTAGAAGCCATTTTAAGTCAGTCCAATAGAAGCCATTTTAAGGCACAACAGGCTCTATCTTAACAGTACACACCTCCCAAGAGGTGTTAAGGGTGTCTTACCCCCACAGTATTTCTTTCCAGAGAGTAAGTCATCTGTGTACCAAGTTTGGTTGAAATGGCTCAAGGCGTTCCAGAGTTATGCTGGAACATACACACAGAGGGCCATTAATATATATATATAATAGAGTTCCCAGAAATGCATGTTTCATGAGGCCTAGAAACATGTTCATGTTTTTCTAACTGAAGGCAGGAGGAACGCTGGAAGAAATTTAAGCATTCCCCTTTAAAGAAAATCAGATAAAACACAGATTTAAAGAATAGAAATAGAGGCGTCAACAGGGTTGAGATAAAACTCATGGGTACTTGTGCCTGGAGCAGGCTGAGATATAGGAGCTTGAAGAATTTTTATTAGCTAAGAAAATTCAGGTCACCTCCAGTTTCACAAGCGAAGGTATAAATAGTCAACACCTTGTACCCCTAATGGATAGATGTGAATCAGCTCTCTTCAATGACATAATCTAAATAATATTTACCTACAGCCATGGGTTGCTATTCCTCTTACTGTCGTTTCTGTTGATCAAACACCTGGCTCATTAAAAGATATATATATATATATATATATACACATACACATATCACCATGACTTTTAATCAGCCTTTCCTCTGGCATTGCAGAGTTTCACATTTTGGAAACACAAATAAATGATTCATGCTTAAACCATCGTTTGGTGAGAAGACCCTTTTGTTAAAAAAAAAAAAACCCGCTCATATGATCTTAAAGCAGATGCTATGTTTCGAAATCATTCCTGTTGAATTCAGGGACTTTTTTTTTAATGTCCCATCTGAGCCTTGGATAAGAACAACTAGCTTCAGAGCATGTGCAGAGAATGGTTCTGGAATCTCTCAAGCGATCCAGGCCGATTCCCAAGCAATTCCAGAATTTGATGGCTTGGGAAACGCTGAAATGTGGGGAATAATTACTCTCAGAAAAAAAATTCTTGGCCAGGGATCACAAATCCTACATTTTGTTAAGCATAGAGTTGTTAGAAGAGGTAGTCCTCGGTTTAACGACCGTTCGAAGTTCTCACGGCCCTGAAAAAGTGACCATTTTTCACACTTATGACCATTGCAGCATCCCCAGGGTCAACTGAGGGTCAAGCCAAGTCAACAGGGAAGCCAGGTTCACTTAACAGTGATTTATGTGCAGTGATTCATTTAACAACGGTGGCAAAAAAAGGTCGTAAAATGGATCACACAACTGTATCGCTTAGGAACAGCAATTTTGGGCTCAATTGTGGCCATAAATCGAGGACTAGCTGTAGTTCCGAACTAGAAAAAGAACTGCCTGGCCTCATTTTAATCTCAAGCCACTCCTCTGCTGAATCATAACTTCATAAGGACTAGAACATTGGTGTTTCTACCAAGTCAACAAAACTTCAAAATTTGCTTTCACGTCTGAATTACCTACCGTAGTGGCCAAAATTGGGGAAAGTGTATTTTCTAAAAACCACTTTTTTTTTTTGGAGTTGCACCCTAAAATTATATATCAATGGAAAGATAATTTAATCAAGAATGTAATGCAGCAACTTTTATGAAGGATTTGCTATTAGAATAGCAGTTACAGTATAAGGAAGGAAAGTGAAACACGTAGAAAAAAAATGAGATATACAAAAATTATCACCACGTCAGTTAATCCTTAGCTGGGTAACCTTTAGCATGCATTACAGCCTTACGATGTCTTCCCTTGGAGTGAACCAAGCCTTTGAGTTCTGCAGCTGTTATAATATGAAACCAAGATTGAACAATGGCTTCCATTAACTGGGTTTTATTGCTGGGTCGCTTCTGACTAACAAGTTTCTTTAGTCGGAAAATCCACAGATTTTCAATGGGGTGAAGGTCTGGGCTATTCCCAGGCCATTCCAGCAGTGGAATAGGATTATCTTGAAACTCCAAAAAAAAAGTAATATTATTATCCATCAAACCTCAAAAATACAACTTTTCCCAAAAGATTTCCACAATTTTGGCCGCTACTGTAGTGCCTTACAGAGATTCTTTCTGTTAGAATAAGCTCCAAATCTGAAATTAAAATAAAAAACCTGACCACCTGGAACCCTGGTGAGAAAAAAATCTTCCTGATCTTGTTTATTTTAGAGAGATATACACCCTCTTGGCTTTTGCACTGTTCCCAGTAACGGCTCATGAATGCTTTCTCTCGTGTGTACCTTTTCATAAGCCATTAACCTTCGCATCCATCTCTAAAAGGAGCAAAAGTCGACTCGCCTATCTTCACGATCTCGCAGAAACCCCTCCGGATGAAACTTGCTGCCCGACGAATCAAGATGAGAAACTCAATCTATGCGGGTTACCATCGTGTAATAATACTCAACGGACTCCCATTTAGGAGATCAAAGTTAACAGCCAGACCAAAAGCTTGACCAGCAAGGCTTGGGAACTGGGATAGAATCAGGATGCATCGATCAGAAATTCAGCAGAAATGCAAAGAGGTTATTGTTTTATTTCTTTTTTAATTTGCATCGACGCAGTTATAGGGCATTGCACGCCGGGACAATCCCTCCCCCCGTGCCCTCACTCTGCTAAACAAACTCATTCCCACAACACTGTCAAACTATCTAATAAGGCTGTGTATTGCCATTATTTTCCCCATCTTTCCTGTTACCTATTACGGTTTACATTGTTTATTTAGTATCCTAGTATGACTTATGTTGATTGCCTATTTAGTAGCCTATGACTAACACTAAGCAGTGTATCTTATGATTTACGATAAACGTATTTTTACTCTATCACTTGTTGCTTGTATCTACACTGAGAGTTTATGCACTGGAGGCAAAATTCCTTGTATGTCCAATCACACTTGGCCAATAAAGAATTCTATTCCTATTCCTATTCCTATTCCTATCCTATCCTATTCTGCTCTGCTCTGCTCTGCTCTGCTCTGCTCTGCTCTACTCTACTCTACTCTACTCTATTCTTATTTCTATTTATTTCTATTTCTATTATTTTATTCTATTCTATTCTATTTCTATTCTATTCTACTCTATTCTACTCTACTCTACTCTACTCTACTCTACTCTATTCTATTCTTATTACTATTTCTATTTCTATTATTTTATTCTATTCTATTTCTATTCTATTCATTTCCAATTCCAATTCCAATTCCAATTATTCTATTCTATTTTCTATTCTGTTCTGTTCTGTTCTGTTCTGTTCTGTTCTGTTCTATTTCTATTTCTATTTCTATTTCTATTTCTATTATTTTATTCTATTCTATTTCTATTCTATTTCTATTTTATTTTATTCTATTTCTATTCTATTCATTTCCAATTTCAATTTCAATTCCAATTCCAATTCCAATTATCCTATCCTATCCTATCCTATCCTATCCTATCCTATCCTATCCTATCCTATCCTATCCTATCCTGCCTTTATTATTTTTACTAATAACCCAAGACGGCAAACATATCCAACACAACTTCCTCCTCCTATTTTCCCCACAACCACAACAACCCTGTGAGGTGGGCTGGGCTGAGAGAGAAAGAGAGAAGGGAGGGGGTGACTGGCCCAGAGTCACTCAGCCGGCTTTCGTGGCTAAGGTGGGACTTGAACTTGTGATCTCCCACTTTCTAACCTGGTTTCTTAATCACTAGGCCAAGCTGGGCTTCAAATGTAAGAATTTGACTTACATTTTTTTTTCAGCTCTGCAGAATTTGGGTTTCAGACTTGAATTGCAGGAAGGACTAAGTTTAGCTGCCCCGCCCTCCAAAAAGCCAAGCACAGCTATAGATACCTACATTAAAAAAAAAAAATAAGAGGAAGAAGGAGTATTATGCATGTTTGCTTCTTACTTACAAAGTAATAAAGGTGGGATAAAAAATAATAAATGAAGTCAGAGAGCTCGGAATGACGTCAGCACACATTTTTTCCACATTTAATAGGGGCTTCTTACATATTCTACATTTCTTTTTCTCTGTTTTAAGATCCTGAAGATGGAGATAACGCAAACAGGAATGCCAATCATCTCTCTTTAGATCTACAATGTGATTTATGGAAATCTGCACTTCTATACCATTCCCTGCTGCAGATCCTTTGTTCCCCCATCACCACCCCCTGAGAAGCTGCTTAAACGTGCCAGCATCCTGACTAGGTAAGCTAAAGGCAAAAAAGTTCCCCTCGTATATATGTGCTAGTCGTTCCTGACTCTAGGGGGTGGTGCTCATCTCCGTTTCAAAGCCGAAGAACCAGCGCTGTCCGAAGACGTCTCCGTGGTCATGTGGCTGGCATGACTCAACGCCAAAGGCGCACGGAACGCTGTTCCCTTCCCACCAAAGGGGATCCCTATTTTTTCTACTTGCATTTTTTACCTGCTTTCGAACTGCTAGGTTGGCAGAAGCTGGGACAAGGAACGGGAGCTCACCCCGTTATGCGGCACTAGGGATTCGAACCGCTGAACTGCCGACCTTTCGATCGACAAGCTTAGCCACTGAGCCATCGCGTCCCAACCTGACTGGATAGGTTGACGTTTTTAATGGAATCCCCTTGGAAAGGTCCCCGCAAAATTTGAAAATAGGCAAACCCCAGTTCCTGTTCAGACACAGTCTGCCCAGATCTGGCACGCGCCTGCCAGCCAAGCCTTGGTTTCCCCATTTCCTTCCTTTTGAAAGACTCTTGAGGTAGCCAAACAGGTTCGGGGGAATTACTGAAACTGAGGAAAACTGTTTATTACCATGTGTTTTTCCATTGCGTTTCAGCCAGCTCACACCCTCCTCTCCGCCCCAACGCACACTCGGATCCGTGCCTGCTCTCTTGAAAAGCGCAACCAGATATAAAACAACAGAGTTGTGGGGCTGGGAAGTCTTAAAATAACAGCCACATACTTTCTGAAACACACAAGCACTGGCCTTTTTTCTTTTTCTTTTTCCCCCTTCTCAAAAAAGAGAGCCAGAAACAAAAGGTGTAGTTTTAAGGGAAATGAATGAGCAGTTCTCAAAGGACTTTTTCGCTGCAGTTCCGACGTGCTTTTTAAAAAACTTGTTTATAGCTTGGTGTGTTGCGTGAAAGAACGTAGGTATGTTTTTAGCCTATCGAAGAGAAGGATTTGGGGGGTAGGACAGGATAGCTAGTCCTCCCAATATTTGAGGGGCTGTCACAGAGGAGAGGATGGGGTTGGCTTATTCTTCAAAGCATCTTGAGAGCAGGACAAGAAGCAATTGGTAGAATTGGGGTTTTTAATTATCAGCCAAATTATTTAATTCATTTTATTCTATTTTAAATTTTTGTATTTATATGTTTTATTTATGGCTGTACACCACCCTGAGTCCCTCGGGAGTAGGGCGGTTTATAAATCTAATAAAATAAATAAATAAAATAAAAGGAGAAATTTCCTGACAGAGTAATCAATCAACGGGACAGATTGCCTGTCGTAATTGTAGGCGTTGGAGGTTTTCAAACATAGATTGGACAACTACCTGACAGATGGTATAAAATCCCCTGCCTTGGGCAGGAGTGGGATTCAATCGGTTCAGACCAATTCAGGCAAACCGGATATTAACTTTAATCTGGTTCGCCGAACCGGTTGATCCACGGCTGATCCTGCCCGCCACGTCCCTCCCAGGAGTCTCCAGGCAGCCAGTTTTGGATGCCAATTAAATGTAGGGCATGCGTGGAGGCTCTGGGAGGGCGAAAAATGGGCCTACCGGAAGTCTGGAAATGGGCCTGTTTCCAGCCTCCAGAGGCCCTCCAGTGCCCGGGGGAGGCCGTTTTTGGCCTCCTGGAGGCTCAAAGAAAGCCTCTGGAACCTGGGGAGGGTGAAAAACGGGCCTACTGGAAGTCCAGAAATGGGCCTGTTTCCACATTACCGTCAAGGAAACTACCCAACGATTCTGCATTCTTAACTCGAGAAAGACTTTATAACTTTCCGGTCAGAACATCTAGCCAACTGTGGTTGAGCTCCGAAAGCTAATCAAGATTGAACTTGATACTCTAGTCCAGAGGCAGAAAGCCACCGAAATCTGAAGGCGGTAGGATCCTAAATATAGCACAAGGTTCAGAAATTTAAATAACCTAGCTGGAGCCTGCCTCGTGCTTTCCAAATATAAGAATTACCTACATTTCTTAAGGATTGTAGTTTCGCCACCCCAGATTGTAGTCCCCTCCCTCTGCCAAGATTAAAGCCAGCAACTTTGGCACAGTCGTTTTTGGGGCACTTTCACTCTATGCTATGGAGGGTGGGGGAAATGGGGGGGTTGTTGAGGTTTCATATCCAGAGGCACGGAAGGGAAAAAAAATAGGATTTGAGGTAGCTGGGAGGCAGGTGAGCTAATAAACGAAAGATAACAGTGTGAGGTTGGTAGAATAGTTTCCCCCTGCCCCTTAGAAAAATATAACAAAGGTATTATTATTCTTAGCAAAAATAACTTTGGCTCTGGATCAGGGATGGGTTCTATTTACCTTTACTACCGGTTCACAACAGGACCCCATTCCCACACCACTCCAGGGGAAGGATACTGCAAAATCCCCATTCCCTCCCCACTCCGGGGGAAGGATACTGCAAAATCCCCATTCCCTCCCCAGTTCAGGGGAAGGATACTGCAAAATCTCCATTCCCAGGCCACTCTGGGGCCAGCCAGAGATAATATTTGCCGGTTCTCCGAACTGCTTAAAATTTCCGCTACCAGTTCTCCAGAACCTGTCAGAACCTGCTGGATTTCACCCCTGATAAATGCGATAATACCAATCATTATTAAAGAGTATATTGCCTTCCATGATGGTATCGATTATATAACCATCGAAATATTTACTCATCAGTTTTCTTTCTCACGTAGTTCGTATTTCACATGTCCGCTCATCTAACCTCTGAATCCGTAAAGCTAACCATTTGTAGAATCGTTCCCATGTTATAAAATATTCCGAATCTTCTTTTTCTTTGATTTTTGATCCATTTCTGCAGAGAGAAAATGTTTTTAAAAATCCCATCCAGGGGCAGGGATGACTGCCTTATCAACACAGAGGGCTCTGCTTCGGCCTTGAAAAGGCAGCCGTTAGAAGCTCCCTTAATGGACTTCCAATTTCACTGAATTAACCTTGAGGGGCTCAGGAACATTTTCTCTTTTAAATGGTGCGGAGAGTGGAGAAAATTCAAAACAGTCAAGAACCTTCGGCCTGTGCTTTAGAAAAGACCCCATGCCCCCCTCCAGTGTGTTGCTAGAAACCCTGTTAGATCATGGGGTGACCAACATGGATTTCCAGAATTCCCATCAGTGATCGAAGGCAGTGGGAGTTTGGGAGGAGGAGGAGGACTGGGGGGCGGTCCCTGATGATCTCTGAGAAGGCTGGTTTTCTTGTGGATGTTTCACCACCCATCTAAGTAACATCATCAGCACACAGGGCATCATCAGGGACAGGGCGAGATTGACAAGAGAACTTAATGATGCCAAGTTCTAATGCTTGTGTGGTTTTCATAGGTCTCTACGGTACGTGTTAATGATATATTGCTGTTGTTTTAACTCTCCGCTGGGAGCTGCCCAGATTTGTGATGTAAGATGGGTGGGTATGTGGATGTTTTAAATCAATAAATAAGTATAGGTAAGGCCCAGCCTCTCTCGGGAAGGCCAGCTGGGGAAGAGATCCAGGGCTTGGATGGAGTTGCAATGCTCATTATTGATGGCTCTGGACAGCAGGGGTGAGAGAGAGAGGGGGAGAGAGAGAGAGAGAGAGAGAGAGAGAGAGAGAAATAAGATGGGTAGGTAGATAGATTATGATAGATAGATAGATGATAGATAGATAGATAGATAGATAGATAGAGAGATAGAGAGATAGAGAGATAGATAGATAGATAGAAATAAGGTAGGTAGGTAGGTGGAGGGATAGAAAGAAATAAGACAAGTAGGTAGATAGATGATAGATATTAGAGGGATGGATAGATAGAGGGATAGGGGGACAGAGGGATAGAAATAAAACAGGTAGGTAGGTAGGTAGGTAGATAGATAGATAGATAGATAGATAGATAGATAGATAGATGGATGATGAGAGAGAAAGAGATGGTAGATAGCTGGATAGAGGGATAGATAGAAATAAGGTAGGTAGGTAGATTGATAGAGGGATCGAGGGATAGATAGAAATAAGACAGGTAGGTAGATTGATGATGATAGATAGATAGATAGATAGATTGATTAATTGATTATAGAGGGATAGAGAGAAAGATACAAATAAGACACATAGGTAGTAGGTAGGTAGATAGACAGACAGATTGCCTGCCTGATTGATTGATTGATTGATTGAGGCTATGTCGCCCAAAACCAGGAGGCATCTGGTCGTACTTTTCCCAGGCATAATTTTATTAAAAGACATCGGGACAATAGAGGGTTAGCCAGGCAGGGCTTTGGGGGGGGGGGGGGTGTCATCCCACCATCCTCGAATCCCCAACCCATCCTCCTGAATCCTCCCCCCACCCACCCCCTCCTGCTAAACCCACCCTCGTGTGTCCCCCCCATTAGACCGAGAGCGCCCCGGGAGCAGCCGGGTGCCGAACAAAGCCGGCGGGGTGGGTGGGTGGGTGTGTTGGGGCTGGGGGTGGGGGGAAAGCAGGGAGGGGGCGTGGCCGAGGCAGGGAGGGGGCGTGGCTCCTGGCCGAGGAATACCCTTCGTTAAGCGGGGCCCGTCTCCTTTTTCGCTCGGGCTGCCCGGCTCCCCTGCGCGATCCCTCTTGGCTCGTGTCCGAGACAAAGGCTGCTTCGGCCAGCGGTGAGCCGCCGCTTCCCTCCCCGCTGCTGCCCATGGCTTCGACCCGCCGAGCCAGCCCGGTCTCTTCCTTCCCCTTCTTGGCAGCCGCGATCGGGGCACAGGTGAGTGAGTGGCTTTCCCACCCGCGCTGGGGGGCTTCAAATCACAGTCGCCTCTGGGTAGGTAGGTAGGAGGGAGGAAGCTGGGTTCTCACGACCCGCGAAACCCTCGTGTCCATCCTTCGGGTCTGCGTCTCTTGTGAACACCCCTCCCCCCGCCCCCCAGCGGCCCCTTTTCTAGCGTGTCCAGAAATCCGATCTGTAAAAGCAAACTTGTTTTAGAGTCCCGGGGAAAAATGGGAGGGGAGCGGGCTTAAATATCTCATCCTTAAATTCCTTCCTTCCTTCCTTCCTTCCTTCCTTCCTTTCTTTCTTTCTTTCTTCCCTCCCCTTCTCTTTCTCCTTCCTTCCTTCTTTCCTTCCTTCCTTCCCAGCTTCTGATTTCCACTTCCTTTCTTCCCACCTTCTCGTTTCCATTTCCTTCCTTCCTTCCTTTCTCCCTCTCTCCCTTCCTTCTCACCTTTTCATTTCCATTTTTTCCCTCCCTCCCTCCATCCCATCCTTCCTTTCTTCCTTCCCAGCTTCTGATTTCCACTTCCTTTCTTCCCACCCTCATTTTCATTTCCTTCCTTCTCATTTCCATTTCATTCTTCCCTCCCTTTCTTCCTTCCTTCCTTCCTTCCCACCTTCTCATTTCCATTTTCTTCCTTCCTTCCTTTCTCCCTCTCTCCCTTCCTTCTCACCTTTTCATTTCCATTTTCTCCATCTGTCCCTCCCTCTCTCTTCTCTTCTCTTCTCTTCTCTTCTCTTCTCTTCTCTTCTCTTCTCTTTTCCTCCAGCCTGGAGCCCCATTGTTTCAATCCGAACTGATATGTCATTCTGATTTTGGGAATAATTCGCAGCTTGGCCGACCCACCTGCCTCCCTCCCTGTCCTGAACTGGAAATTGTAGTTGGTAAATCGGCCTGCGGTTTAATTTCATACAAAAGCTTTATTTATTTATTTTTTAAAAAGCCACCCTTTAGATTTTGGCAGGTTTGACTAGCCTTGATGAAAATCCTAAAAATTTGGAAAAATTTGCTGGGTTTTTTTTTAGCTGTGCTGTGTGTATTTTGCTGGACAATCCTAAGGCACTTCCCCCCACCCCCACCCCTTGGTCGAAATAAATGAGGTTATAGTCCAAACTTGAATAAACGTGTTCGATAGTCCGTCTCTTTATTCTTATTTTGGTAGAGCGGTGAAGAACGTGCATTTCAGGTTGAGTGAATGACAGCAGATTTTTTTTTCTCTTTGTCTTCAAGCCGATCTCTGGTTAGGGAAGAACTTCCAGTCAGAATGAGTCCAGAACAAACCTACTTTCCAATGATTTGTATTGAAGTCCAGGAGTGCGTATGTGTTGTGTGTTCATTTTGGGGGGTTTTTTGAGTTTGTCCTCAAGCCAAATGTAGCAGGGTTTCTCCACCTGGGCCGCTTGAAGATTGTGTAGGACTTCAACTACCCAGAATTCCCCAGGCATGGAGAATTCTGGGAGCTGAAGTCCACATCTCTTCAAGCAGCCAATGGGAGTTGAGGTCCACGCGTATCTTCAAGTGGTTGAAAACCATTGGGCTTTAGCATCTGCATTTGAGAAGGATGCTTGGTTGAATTCAACTTTGGCTTGTTCTTGAGGGTTTGAATTATTGGTTGAACTCAATCCCTCGATAACGGTACTATATGGTTTCCTGCCTAAGCGGGGGGTTGGACTAGAAGACCTCCAGGGACCCTTCCAACTCTCATATTTCTATTCTATTCTATTCCATTCCATTCCATTCCATATCCTCTACTCTACTCTACTCTACTCTACTCTACTCTACTCTACTCTACTCTACTCTACTCTATTCCAAGAATAGATGCAAGTCATGAATCCTTCTATCTTCCATCCCACCCGATCCCATCCCATCCCAGTCCAGTCCAGTCCAGTCCATATAAATTGAAACTCTCCTCGGGTCATTCTGTAAATCCAGAAAGTAATTAATTCAAGAACTCAAGGCAGGAAGTCTTGAATATCAGGGTATAATTTTGTGATCCTCTCAGGGAGATCTGAGTTGTGGATGATTAGTACTGTACTACTTGAGTCTGGTTCCCAAATCCATCAGATTAACAAGAGGGATTTTTTTTTCAGCTCCTGTCGGTTTTTAAGAGCCACCAAATTAGGATTCAGGATTTGCCCTCTTCTCTTCCTTTTCCTGTGCTAAATGTTCTATTTTTCTCCTCTCCCCCAGGCTGTGCCTTCCTTTTGTGAGATCCTCTGCAGCGGCCACCAAGAGTAAGTAAATTTTAAGTTATCATCTTTGAGTCATCTCCACGTTCGAAACACAACTGAGCCTCGCTTGTTAACTGAGTTTTGCTCCCATTTCATGGCCTTTCTTGCCACAGTGGTTAAGTGAATCACTTCCGTTATTAAGTCCCCGTTGACTTGGCTTATCAGAGGGCTGCAAAAGGGGCTCGCATGACACCTGACCCCCCAGGAGACTGCGACTGTCATAAATATGAGTCACCTGCCAAGCGTCTGAATTTTGATCACGGGATGCTGCAACGGTCATGTCTGAAAACTGGCCATAAGCCATGTTTTTCAGTGCCGTTCAAACTTTGGTCACTAAATTAATGGCTATAAGTCGAGAATTACCTGGATATGCCTTTCAAATACTTACAAGGTGGTGTTAGAATAGAATAACAGAGTAGGAAGGGACCTTGGAGGTCTTCTAGTCCAACCCCCTGCTTAGGAGGGAAACCTACACTACTCCAGACAAATGGTTATCCAACATCTTCTTATAAAAACTTCCAGTGTTGGAGCATTCACAACTTCTGATGGCAAGTTGTTCCACAGATTAATTGTTCTAACTATCAGGAAATTTCTCCTTAGTTCTAAGTTGCTTCTCTCCTTGATTAGTTTCCACCCATTTGCTTCTTGTCCTGCCCTCGGGTGCTTTGGAGAATAGCTTGACTCCCTTTTGTTTGGGGCAGCCCCTGAGATATTGGAAGACTGCTCTCATGTCTGCCCTAGTCCTTCTCTTCATTAAACTAGACATGCCCATTTCCTGCAACCATTCTTCATATGTTTTCATGCCTTCATATGTTTTAGCCTCCAGTCCCTTAATCCTCTTTGTGGCTCTTCTCTGCACTCTTTCTAAAGTCTCCACATCTTTTTGACATCATGGCGACCAAAACTGGATGCAGGATTCCAAGTGTGGCCTTACCAGGGCCTTTATAAAGTGGTCTCAACACTTCACGTGATCTTGATTCTATTCCCTCTGTTGATGCAGCCTAGAACTAAATCCCCCCGGTGGTTTTCTGCCTTCCAGTTACTCACCTCCAAACTGGAAGTGAACAAAATCGGCCTGCCTTTTTCTTATTTGTGGAGGGTACGCTGGATCAGGTTCTTACCTGTGTGTGAGCTGGATCAAGTGATGGATGATTGATCAGTGACTTCCTTCCCTTGCAGATGTTCCGAACAAGGGACCAGCTGGACAAGCTTGTGGTACGTTTGGTAAGTTGTATTTATTTATTTATTTATTTGTTTGTTTGTTTGTTTGTTCCTGAAGCGTCTTTGTTTCAGCAACAGCGCGCCCAAATTCAAACCCAATCTTGGGTGTCTCTCAGAAGTTGCTAAAATGTGGTTTGTTTTAACCACTCCTTCAGGAATAAACCAAGGTTTGAATCCAGAGTCTCCAGAAGGAGACTTACCTGGCAAAATAGTCTTTTCCAGTTGGGGGCTGCCTCTATATTTGGGGAGGTGGGGGGTACTTGCCACAGTTGACATTGGTTTAAAAGTGAGTTTTGGCTCATTTTACGGGCTTTCTTGCCACAGTTATTAAATCAGTCCCTGTTAAGTTAGTCCCATGGTTGTTAAGTGAATCTCGGCTTCCCTATGGACTCTGCTTCTTGGAAGGTCCCCAAAAGTGATTACGTGACCACGGGGGCATCACAACCGTCATGAATACATGCCAGTTGCCAAGCATCTGAATTTTTGATTGTGTGAACGTAGGGATGTTGTAGTGGTTATGAGTGTAAATGAGTGTAAGACACTTATTTTTTCAGTGTGGTTACTCTGGATATTAAACAAATGGTTGTAAGTCAAGGACTGCCTGCATTAGAGTAGAAAAAGGGGTATATATTTCTGTGTTTATGTTTGTGTAGAAGCATCCCTACATACACAGAGATTCAGGCAAACCTACAAATTGATTTGCAGTAGTGCGTTGAGAGCGTATGCACCAAGACAAATTCCTCGTGTGTCCAATCACACTTGGCCAATAAAAAATTCTATTCTATTCTATTCTATTCTATTCTATTCTATTCTATTCTATTCTATTCTATTCTATTCTATTCTATTCTATTCTATTCCATTCCATTCCACTCCACCCCACCCCACCCCACCCCACCCCACCCCACTCCACTCCACTCCACTCCACTCCATTCCTCTCCTCTAAAACTAGTATTTCCTAAAAGTAGCTCATAACACCACTTTTTTTTGGGAGTAGTACCATATAAATTTATATATCAATGGAAAGAGTATTTAATCAAGAATGTAATGCCATAACTTTTATGAAGGATTTGCTATTAGAATAGCAGTTACAAAGAAGAAAAGTGAAACACGTAGAAAAAAACGAGATATACAAAAATGATCCCCATGTCTTCGCTGGGTAACCTTTAGCATGAATGACTGCCTTACAACGTCTTCCCGTGGAGTGAACCAAGTCTTTGAGTTCTGCAGCTGTTATAATAATGTGGAACCAAGATTGAATGATGGCTTCTATTAACTGGGTTTTATTGCTGGGTTGCTTTTGGCTAACAAGTTTCTTTAGTCGGAAAATCCACAGATTTTCAATGGGGTGAAGATCTGAGCTATTCCCAGACCATTCTAACAGCAGAATAGGATAATCTTGAAACTCCAAAAAAAAAAGTGATGTTATTAGCCATCAAATCTCAAAAATACAACTTTTCCCAAAAGGTTTCCACAATTTTGGCCCCTACTCTATGGTGGAATTACAGTATAGTAATGTCTGGGAATGTTGAGATTTGCAGTACCCTCAACTTAGCCAGGAGCAGAGACTATGCCAACCCTCTCTGTTAGTTGGGACGATCCCAGAGGTGAACAATTAAAGGCAAAAAACCCCCCAAAAACGATTTGGTTCTTCAAGGGCCCGACCTCCTCCGCCTTTGTTCTTCGGATGAATTCATCCGTTCTCTTCTCATTCTTGCCAAAATTCCTGCCTGCTGAGGGTGTGTGACTCATCAACACATCAAGTTAGTGGGTCAGCATCCTGGGCTATTAGAAAAAAAAAAGTGGGCGGATTTTCTTCTTTGCGGTGATTCAGATGACCGGGTTTTGTTCGTGGAAGAAGTCAAGCGTGGGGCAGGCCCTTCGACTCACCCTGACTTGGCTTTTGGGGAATGTTTGGCATATTTCAGGATGAGGTCAGGTTCCCGCCCACTTCTCTCTGCTGCTTCCGGGGAATTTTGAAAGAATAAAACAACAGGAATCGTGTTTTTACGACGGCTTGTTTGCATTCAGCCCACTAATTTACAGAAACCACATAAGTGAAGCAGCTTCGCAGTTTCGTGTTGGTGCCATCCTGGGCGAGCAAAATCAGGTCATTCCATCAAGCTGCAATGTGGTTCGGCCCGCAAAAGATGGTTTAAAATGTAGACGTTATATTTAGCCAACCCCGGGTTTAATGCATTGTGTGAATCTTCAGGCATCTATAAATTGGGCAGCGTAGGAGCGTTCTAACAGCTGCCCCTCAAAACAGTTTGCAACCAGGACCCCCCCCCCCAAAAATAAAATAAAATAAATAATATTGTTATAAATAAACTCGTTAAATACAGCCGCTTGAGGAAACCTCCCAGAACTCCCATGCGGGCTGAGGAATTCTGGGAACTGAAGTATATAATTTTACTTGGCCTAAGAAACAGAAATCAGATGATAACGTTACAAAGGATAGTTCTTTTGTGTGAATCATTAAGGATTTTGGCAATGTTTTACTTAGAAATGTTAAATCCCTAACTTTCCGAGGGCCTGTTTTCTGTTTTTGTTCTTTTTGTCTTTTGCTGATCTGCATTACTGCCCTATGAACAGATTGCTTAATAGTGCAAAAGTTTTATGAGGGTTTTTTGTAGGACTTAATGGTCATTTATCGTCCCGTGGGGGCGGGAGACGTGTGTACACGCATACTGTACATATGCGTAAAAAATCTCTTTGCCTTCTTCCCTCTCTCCTGCTTTCTCTCCTTCCTTCTCTCTTTTATCCCTTCCTTCCCCCCCTCTTTTACCCTTCCTTTCTTCTTTCTTTCTTCCCTCCTTCCTGCTTTCCCTCTCCTTCCTTCTTTCCTTCCTTCCTTCTGTCTTTGCCTTCCTCTCTCCTGTCTTCTCTCCTTCCCTCTTTCTTTTATTCCTTCCCTCCCTCCCTCTTTTACCCTTCCTTTCTGCTTTCTTTCCTCCATCCTGCTTTCCCTCTCCTTCCTTCCTTCCCTCCCTCCTTCTGTCCTTCCTTCCTTCCTCTTTTATCCTTCTTTCTTTCCTCCATCCTTCCTGCTTTCTCTCTCTCTCCTTCCTTCCTTCCTTCCTTCCTTCCTCCCCTTTCTCTCCTTCCTACCTTCCTCCCATCTTTTATCCTTCCCATCCTCCCTCCCTCCCTCCCCTTCTCCTTGTAATCCCATTCACTGACTTTTCCCATTTTCACCCCGCAGGCTTATCCTGCTCACCGTCTTCCTGCTCCTGATGTGTGGGATCGGAGCCAGCTGTGCCAAATTCTGCTGCCGCACCAAGCAGCCCCTGCGCCAAACCTTCCCGCCCCATGCGCACGACCTGACCGTCATCCCCATGGAACATGACAGCACCGCCCACAGCACAGTTACCTGTAAGTCAACCCTGACGGGCTTCTCTTTTTCTGGCGTTCTCTAAAAATCCGGAGTTTTAGGCATGACCATACTCCATGGTCCCATGAGCAAAATTCAGTGTTGGTATTCAGCTGGTTCAGACCTGTTCAGGCGAACTGGTAGCGGCGACCTACGGGTGAACCTCAGCTACACACCCTGATACTATGCCGTCCTATTTAGCCACGTTTTCTAAGCTGCATG
Organism: Masticophis lateralis; assembly: GCA_030761175.1. Taxonomy (NCBI): domain Eukaryota; kingdom Metazoa; phylum Chordata; class Lepidosauria; order Squamata; family Colubridae; genus Masticophis; species Masticophis lateralis. The sequence continues at coordinate 3,573,163 of JAUDYJ010000016.1, forward strand.
CATGTGGGCAAGCTGTGCTCACATTTTCAGTGCACAGCGAACCGCCGGTAAAATTATGTCAAACCTACCTCTGTCCCGGGATCACACGATCCCCTTTTGCAACCTCCTGACAAGCCAAGTCAACGGGGAAGCCCGATTCATTTAACGACCGGGTGGCTAACCTAACCGTTGTCATGATTCACTTAACAACGGTGGGAAGAAAGGTCGTGAAACGGGCAAAATTCAACGGACGAACTGTCTCGCTTAGCAACGAGGAAGTGTTGCGTTCAGTTGTGGTCGGGAGCTGAAGACTATATTGCTTCTCGTTTTCAGCTTTCAGCAGAGTCGCTCAGAGGGAAAGAAAACGTATATTTGATTATTCATGTAATAACCGCAGCTAGAATTGTATTCGCACAAAACTGGAAAAGTGAAGAGATTCCTACAGAGGAGAATATGATAAAGAGAAATATTAGAATGTGCTGAAATGAATAGATTAACACTGGCAATGAAAGAGAAAGAACAAACTGGTTATTATGCAACATGGGAAACATTTTATCGATGGTTAGAGGACAAATATAAGAATTAGAAATAAAAGTAGATGAGTAAAATATAGAAAATAGTTAATAGAATTAACAGAGTTAAGCAAATTAAGAAGTGGATATAAAGTATTAGATATTTAACGTATTGGTATTACGTTAAAAATAGATTAAATAATGAATATGATAGTAAATTTTAACTGTTATTGCACTAACATTGCATACAACACACTGTTTAATGTAAGATGGATTTTTTGTACTAAAATAAAATAAAATAATTAGGGAAGAAAAGGAAAAAAGGGTGAATTGGACAGTTCTGTACATTTACTTATATTAAAAATAAAAATAAATGAATAAATAAAACATTGCAGGACAGCCTAATCTTTCTGCTTCGTTGCTTTTTACAGCCTACAGCTCCCTCCAGTACCCCCCCAACATCTCCCTCTCACTGCCTTTTGGAGACCCGGATAGGAACACGGCTTGTCCTCCAGCCTACAGCCTCTACGCCATAGAGATGCCCCCCTCCTACGACGAGGCCATCCGGATGTCCAAGCCTCATGACGAGACTCCGTCAGCAGGCCAGAAACCGGACGGCGGCGCCTGTGAACAGGCAGCCTCGGCAAGGGCGCGGATCGAAACTCCCAAGTTGCCCGGATCATCCCAAAACTGCCCCATGGAGGCGCAAGAGAACCCGGAGGACACGTCTACCGGTACTTCCTCCCCTGAGCAGTTATAGCGGTCTCTTTGATAGGGGAACAGGGAGAATATGGACCGAAGTCACGTTGGAGAAGGAAAATTGGATCATCTGTGCTTGGATCCAGTGTCTCCTGCCGCTTTCTGAGTACCGTTGGACTTTTCGAGGAAATGGAAATAAGATCCTTGCCTCCTCCCGCCCCCATGACTGAATTATCCAAGGTGAAAAATAAAGCTTTGGGGGTAGCAGGCTCCCCTATCCTTAGAGCAGGGGTCAGCAACCTGCGGCTCTGGAGCCTCATGTGGCTCTTTCACTCCTCTGCTGTCACTCAAAATAGGCCTAACAACCGCCAATGTGTGACACCCACCGGCATGTGATTTATTGAGCTTTTCAACCCCGGTAGGCCAACCATGGATAAATCCATGAAAAGAAAAGTTTCAGAAGAAAAACAGAACATTTAATTCAACTACATATGCTAGTTTTGTGGCCGCTCAAGAAATAGTCAGGCACAGGAAGAGTTTTGTGGCTCCTGGTGTTTTCTTTTCTGTGGGAAACGGGTCCAAATGGCTCTTTGGAGTGTTGAAGGTTGCAGACCCCTGCCTTAGAGATTCAGATGCCTTGAATGCATTGGATTAGCAGAAAAATGTCTGCCTGCTGGACTTAAAGGGGGTCAAAGGGTCTCTCTACCCCACACCCTATCATCGGGGGGGGGGGAGGAAGCAAAAAAACCGAGAGCAAGTACAGATTTAATCTCTCTTTCTTCTGGGGAAGACTGGATTTTCTAGCAAATTGCTGAAAGATGGGGATTCGTTGCTATGTAACGGCTTGGACCCAGGGCCCGTTTCTTTAAATTTTTTTTCCTACGTCTTCTTTCAATAGACTTGGGCAATATTTTTCAAGGTACCAAGGTTGGAAATTCTTTTGGGGAAAGGCCAAAATTCCATTTTATTTTTTTTTTAAATCCTAAATCCAAACCGGGAATATACCGTAGTTCCTCAGTGTTTGCGGCCCCCAATTTCCTCGTCTCCTCCCAAGACAATTGCCATGTCCCATTGGAATGTGACCTCCGCATTGGGATATTTCTGTGGATTTAAAAAGAATGGTACCCGTCTTTTCGCCAAGAAACCATCGATTTTAAAAAAAATATTTCGAATCTAGCAATATTCTACTGAACCACGAAGCATTTTGTATTTTAGGTAATTCGTTTTTTAATAATGTTTATGTATATCATTCTCTGTGTGTATGTGTTGTATATAGAAGATCAACCTATTGGGAGAATTCCTTATATAAAGAATAGGTTCCTTATATAAAGAAAAAAACTACGCGGAATAGGTTTTTTTTCCCCCCACCCCATTGATCTAATTTTTCATCCATAGCTGGCAGAAATTTTGGAACGAATCTGAAATAAGTCTCTCTAATACTCGTCACCTTTAAGGAACGTGTGTGTTTTACTGTGTTATTTTTCTATTTGAATCATTCATTGCCTCTGGAGTATACCCCCGTTTCGCAGGAGAGGTAGTCCTCAATTTATGACCAACCATTGAGCCCAAAGTTTGGCTGGCTAAGCGAGGCATCGCTTAAGCGAACTTCGCTCCATTTTACGACCTTTTGCGATATTCTCTTTTGCGCAACTCCTCGGGAGTTTCAAAGAATGCACTAGTATTGTGTACAGAGTACCAAAGTGTCGTCCATTTCACCACCACCCCCACGCAAAAAACCTTGTGTATTAAATGTGACACAGGCTTTATTGACAAAAACTCAACGAGGGTAATACATTCTGTCCGAATGTGGCTACTAAAGGTTTGAACTCCTGTAGTCTCGGCTCAAGAAGCTTTTGTTTGACGCCTCTCCCAACTTTCACAAGACTCTTGCTGTGAGCAGGGCTGTGACTTTACGCGTTGCTTTTTGATGTCCAGGTTACTGCCACGGTCTTTTACCGCCACCCCCTGGCATCGCAGGAGGAAGAGAAAGCAGATAGGAGAGATGGAACCGAAAAGTTTCTCGGAGGTCTTACTGAGTCAGTTTGAAGGATTCGCCTGTCATCATGGCCACAAATTCTAGGAAGGAAAAAAGAAAGCTAGAGCAAGAAGGTAGAAATTTTCTTTTCTTTTTTTTTTTTTAACCATGTCCGTCCTTCCTTGCCGTCCCCCTCAAACACGTTAACAGGATGTGTTCTGATCCAGTTTCCCCAAACACAACAAAGCGAACTCAAAAAATTCCTCTGTTAGGAGTGTCGGGAGCCCCGGCAAAAAGTTTCTCTCGCAGGCTGATTAGGCCGGCTGGCTGGAAGATGAATAGTTGTCTGCCACATCTATTCGTCTCCGCCCCCTGCCTTTTATCCCCAGAGCTAGGGTGAGGCCTCGCTAGCAGTATGGCTCTTCCATCCCAAGGACCGGCCCATAGATTTCCACTGCTCTCCTCTCCTCTGCCTTCTGTGCATCTGCTCATCAGACACTGGACCCAGCTGTTCCTCCTCTTCCTCATCAGCAACCTCCAGACCTGGGGGCTGTTGACTCTCCATCAGAGGGCTGACGGATGGCCCAGGCTCCGCCTCTATCTCTCTCTGACAGCTCCATTCCCTCTTCGTCATTGGAGCTCTCAGGTTGCCTTGAGGCTGATCCTGACTCCCACGCCTCCTCCTCCTCCTCTGATTCGGTTGCTGGAGGGGCCGGTGGCCAACAGGCCACAACAGGGCACCACAAAGGCTGACACTTAGCAGTAATTTTTCCACCCGGGACTAGCCCTTCTGTTGGGCAAAATGAAGACAAGAAGTTGGCCACTTTGGTGGACCAGGGGTGAGGTCCTGGAGGACACAGTTATGAACTGAAGTTGACCCAGATCCCTATGCTACCTTGCTTTGTTTCCATGGGGTGGAGGTCGGATTGAACCGGTAGTCTTCGACTTACAACAGTTCATTTAGTGACCACTCAAAGTTACAACAGCACTTTAAAAAAAATTGACCTAAGACCGTTTTTCATACTTGGGACCATTACAGCATCCCCATGCTCATGGGATTAAAATTCAGACGCTTGGCAACTGACTCATATTTATAACGGTCGCGGCCTCCCAGGGTCACGTGATCCCCTTTTGCGACCTTGCGAGAAGCAAAGTCAACGGGGAAGCCCGATTTACTTAACAACCATGGTACCAGTTAGGCTTCCCCTAACAATTTACGTGGACCTCAACTCCCAGAATTCCTCAGCCAGCCATCAGAAGAATATGAGCGTATTTCCAAGTAGGACTAAGGTGGGTGAATTGTTGTTTATTTCCACACCAATCAGGTGGGTTTCAGCAGGTTTTGACCAGTTCTGAAAAACAGGTAGCGGAAATTTTGAGTAGTTCAAAGAACCGGTAGTAAAAATTCTGACTGGCCCCGCCCTCATCTTTTCTTGGCCTCCCAAGTCCCAGTTGATCGGGGGAGGAATGGGGATTTTGCAGTAACCTTCCCCTGGAGGGAATGGGGATTTTTCAGTAACCTTCCCAAGGAGTGGGGAGGGAGTGGGGATTTTGCAGTATCCTTCCCCTGCCACGCCCACCAAGCCATGCCACGCCCACCAAGCCACGCCCACAGAACCGCTAGTAAAAAAAATTTGAAACCCACCACTGACACCGTTAACCAACTCAGAAGTTAAAAGCAGCGTGAAATCAAGCGGCAAAGAAATCCCAGAATAAGAGAGTAGGTGAAAATTCAAGCCAATATGTTTCATTGCAAAATAAATACATTTATTTCTCTGTAGTTGGTGAATCAGTTTTTAATCTGGTTGGCGCCATCTAGTGGACAATTGGAGGCATGGCAGGCCTGTTTGCTTTCGTGGCTTTCCCTGTAATTTCCCAATTCCATCTTTTTATGCTCAGCTTTTTAACCAGGCTGCAGGAGAATACTAGGATTTGAATTCTTGAGACATCTCGTGGGGGAGACTGTTCCTATCTTTGGCATCGGATAAAACAGGCAGTTAATCAACTTGTTTCTGGCAAACATAGGCAGATGCTGTAACTTGGTTTTGTTTGTGACGCTTAATTTTTAAAAGTTAAGTCGACCAGCCCAGCTAGGTGCAAAGATGGAGCTGGAAGATGGAACTAAGTTTAAAATGGAGGAACAGATGTGCAGCGTTAACAGTTTCTCGGCAGTATAACAAGCCAGCATCTAAATTCTTCCAGAGAAAGATAATTCTGACAGGCAGCTTGGAGAAGCAAGAGCTTTTAATTCTGAAGCACTGTAACTGGGAAATGGAAGAGGTTGCCTTTACAGTATTGTCATATGATTGCCATGAAAACTGCACACGTGTATCCATATGATCTCAATCTCTTATTTACCAGCCCTGTTACCTTTTCAATGTTCAGAATTAGCATTTTCCTTTCCCCGCTCCCTATCCTCTTTCCTTTCATATCGAGACCATTTTAGACTGTCGATCTGCAGGCCAGGAATTCTCTTTATCCGTTCTGGGAGCTTTTAATAAATTAGTCTCTCTTTCAATAAATTAAAATAATCATGCCGTCTCGATTTACCTAGAACTGAGCCTTAAACCGTACGTTTTTTCAAGGCAACCTTTTCGGCTCGTGTCATCGGATGTCGGCCGGGGATTATAGCAATATAGCAACCGCACGTAGACTTATATACCTATATACCGCTTCACGGTGCTTTTACAGCCCCCTCTAACTGGTTTACAGAGTCAGCCCCCAACAATCTGGGTCCTCGTTTTACCGACCTCGGAAGGATGGAAGGCTGAGTCAACCTTGAGCCAGTTGGTCAGGATCGAACTGCTGGCATTGGGCAGAGTTAATCTGCAATACTGCCTTCTAACCACTGGGAGGGAGGGAGGGGGGGAGGGAGGGAAGGAAGGAAGGAAGGAAGGAAGGAAGGAAGGAAGGAAGGAAGGATTAATTTTACCTATTAAGAGGTTTACAGAGTCAGCCTCTTGCCCCCAACAATCTGGCTCCTCATTTTATCGACCTCGGAAGGACTGAGTCAGCCTTGAGCCTGGTGAGATTCGAACTGCAAGCAACCAGCAGTCAGCTGAAGTAGCCTGCAGTACTGCACTCTAACCACTGCGCCATTACGCTTCCAATACCTTCGTAGTCGATGGTCCCATCCCCGTCCTTGTCAGCTTCCTTCATCATGAGTTCAGCTTCATGTTCGTTCAGCGGTTCTCCGGCGTTCATCAATACGTATCTTTAAAAAGGACAGAAAACACACGAAGGCTTGAATTACCCCTTATATCCTGCGTCTGAACCCAGAGGCTCCACCTCAAGCCTTTGGCTGCTTACTTGAGCGTGTCCCACTCAATGTAGCCCTTGTGTTCTTTGTCGAAGACTTTAAAGGCGGCTCGGAGTTCCTCGTCTTGGTTTTTGGATTTCTCGTGGTAAATGCCCATCAACAACAGAAACCCATCGCAGTTGAAGGTGCCTTTTTCTGGAGGGAAAAAAAAGATCACAGAGGTCAAATCTGCATAGAAAAAGGAATAAATGCTTCAGCTCACGTGAAGGGTTAAGACCATGTTATAAGGCCGTGGTAAGGCCACACTTGGAATTTGGCATGCAGTTTTTGTCACCATGATATAAAAAAAAAAGATGTGGAGACTCTAGAAACAGTGCAGAGAAGAGCCACAAAGAGGATTATAGGGGACTGGAGGCTAAAACATATGAGGAACGGTTGCAGGAAATGGGCATGGCTAGTTTAATGAAGAGAAGGACCAGGGGAGACATGATAGCAGTCTTCCAGTATCTCAGGGGCTGCCCCAAAGAAGAGGGAGTCAAGCTATTCTCCAAAGCACCGGAGGGTAGAACAAGAAGCAATGGGTGGAAACTAATCAGGGAGAGAAGCAACTTAGAACTAAGGAGAAATTTGACAGAACAATTAATCAGTGGAACAACTTGCCACCAGAAGTTGTGAATGCTCCAACACTGGAAGTTTTTAAGAAGAGATTGGATAACCCTTTGTCTGAAATGGTGTAGGGTTTCCTGTCTAAGCAGGGGGTTGGACTAGAAGACCTCCAAGGTCCCGTCCAACTCTGTTATTCTATTCTAGACTTGCTCCCAATCGACTTTATTTTGAGGGGTCTGTCATCTTTTTTTCTGCAGCCAGGGACGGAGTCTTCCCACAAAGATTTGGGGACTGAGAAGAAGGCAGGAGGGTAACCAGCAACGTCTTGAGGTCCCTAGGTGGAACAGAAAGGAATATTAAGCCTACTTTAAGGCTGCTACGGCTGATCTCAGTTTATGGCTCACCTCAAAAAAGGAAGAGAAGTCAGGAGGATGAGAGACCACCAGGAAATTTTGAGTGGGTCAACCGGGAGCAAAAGAAAACGAAACCCGTCAGAAAACCACAATAATAAACTTTGGTTACAGACGGCCACCAGGAGTGGAGCTTTGCTTATAGGAGGTTTTAAACATGAATCCCACAAAATATCTTGCATAATATTAGCGGTGCTCAGTTGGATCAATCTTTCTGCAGATCTGCAGCCGAATCACTGCCTGCAAGGCTTTGGGCCCTATTGCAAATGTGACTTCTGTTTTTTTGTTTTTTGTTTTAAATTAAAATCCAAAGTTTCCATTTTCTTTAACGCACTTAAGCAAGTCATCTATTTTTTGTAACGCTTCAGCACCGGGGACGAGGAAGGGAAGGGGAAGGGGAAGGACCTCAGTGCACCCTACAGTTTCCAGTAATTTCTGTATGAGATGAAAATTTGCATAAACTTCTTCAAAGAAGTCACAATGCGGGGGGGGGGGGGGAGAGAAATTTATTTTCCCCTTCCAAAAGAAATTGAGCATTTGCATAATCATTCATTCGCAGCCAGACTGTTGTTGCTGTATCAAGCTGTAAATACAATGCAGGTGATTTAGGATTGTGGCCCGCCACTGTCCAGATTGGGACAGTGAGGAGGTTGGGGAGAAATATGGGCCAGTCCTGGAGTCTGGGGAAGGCTCTGACGAGGGCTCTGCATCGGAGGCAGAGAGGGGGCCAGGGCCATCTAACAGTTGTCAGCTGCTTTCAGAGTCAGACATCAGCGAGGCAGAAGAACAGCAGGACCCTGTTCCCATTGTGCGCATGCGCAGAGCTGCCAGAAGACAAGAACAATTAAGAAAACAGGGTCGATTTGGGAGTAAGGCTTGGAGATGATTGGCCTCTCCCAGAAGAGGAGTGAACGGGACGTGAGCTTTTGTAGGAAGCAATTAGTCCATCTGGTCGGTAAAAGCTCTGGGAAAGTTCTGTTTGACTCTGTGCTAAGTTTGGCCTCGCCCTGCGTATAGCAATTAGTTCTCTGGCAGCTTTCCAAGGGAGATAAGGTGGGTGTTTGTAAACATTCCCCTGAAAGACTGTTTGTGAAGCCTTTCGGAGTGGGAATGGCAATAATTCACAGCCGTATGAATAAAAGAGGTTTGCCGGGACTAAGACTGTGCTGGAAGCCTAAATCAGGTATGGAAGGAGATCAGCCAGAAAAACAAGCAATCCATTTCCTGAAATTAAGAAGGAAAGTCTTTCCTTGTGGGAGGGGGAAGGAAACCACAGAAGGATATGCACGGCTCAGGAAGATGGGTCTTTGGGTACGGAACCCCTGAAAATCCTAGCAAAGAAGCTCTAACAGACAGATTATCAGACAGGGATCTAAAGAACTGTGAAGGACACGAAACTCTGGAGGACACCAATGGTTATTTTGGAACCCAAGGCAGCCCCTTAGGACGGCGGCCATCTTACTGTCTTTGTCGACATCCTTGGCCATGTTGACCAGGTCTCTCTTGGTGGGGTTGATGCCGATCAAACTCATGAGGCTTTCCAACTCGTCCGTCTTCACCAAGCCATTCCCCTCTTCGTCAAACATCTCGAAGATGCCTTTGTATTCGGTGATCTGCTCCGGCGTTAGAGTTCCTGCCTGTGGCGGGAAGGAAACCAGCGTGAACTTTAATCAAGGACAGTATAGATTTTGGGTTGTCTGAGATGCTGGATTACAGATTACGTTACAGAAGAACAAAGTTGGACCCTACACCATTTCTGACAGATGGTAGTCCAGCCTCTTCTTGAAGGCCTCCAGTGATGAAGCTCCCACAACTTCTGAAGGCAACTTCTGTTCCATGGGTTGATGGTTCTCACTGTCAGAAAATTCCTCCTTATTTCCAGGTTGAATCTCTCCTTGTTCAGTTTCCATCCATTATTCCTTGTCTGGCCTTCGGGTGTTTTGGAAAATAGCTTGGCCCCTTCCTCTCCTCTGGGGAAGCCCCATAAATATTGGAAGATGCTATCCTGTCTCCCCTGGTCCTTCTCTTCACTAGACTAGCCAGGCCCAGTTCCTGCAACCGTTCATCGTATGTTTTAGCCTCAAGTCCCTTAATCATCCTGGTTGGTCTTCTCTGCATTTTTTCTAGAGTCTTTTTTTTTATATATAGGTCCTCCTTCTCCTAGGTGTCCAGTTGTGGCACTTGGAGATGAGAAAAATAGAAGATTTAAAGAAGAAAGAGCCAGGTTTTCACAGCCTTTCAGAAGGCTAAAAATATAGGGGTCCATCCAGTGGTGAAATCCAATTTTTTTTTACTACCAGTTCTGTGGGTGTGGCTTGGTGGGCGTGGTATGGCTTGGTGGGCGTGGCAGGGGAAGGATACTGCAAAATCCCCATTCCCACCCCACTCCAGGGGAACGATACTGCAAAATCCCCATTCCCTCCCCACTCTGGGGGAAGGATATTGCAAAATCCCCATTCCCACCCCACTCCTGGGGCCAGCCAGAGGTGGTATTTGCCGGTTCTCTGATCTACTCAAAACTTCCGCTACCGGTTCTCCAGAACCTGTCAGAACCTGCTGGATTTCACCCCTGGGTCCATCTGATCTCCAGTGGGAGGCTGTTCCAAAGGAGTGGAGCAGCCACAAAGAAGGCCCCATCAGTTGGCAACATTTAACAGAGAAGACCTGAAGCACACCGATCCATCCTATCAAACTTAGGAAGATGGGCAGATGCCCTCAAGGAGAAGTGGTCCCACAAGAAACTCAATCTTATGCCATGTTGGGCTTTCAACCAGCACCTTGAATCACACCTGGACAGCAACTAGAAGCCCGTGCAATTCACACACCAATGGTGTTAGCTCAGGTGAAGGGCTGGGTGCCCACAACAGCTTACGCCAATGCATCCTGAACCAACTACAACCCCCAGATGGTCTTCAAGGGCAACCCCATGTGGAGCACATTGCAGTAATCCAAACGGGGAAGTGAGTAAGACATGGGTGACTCTTGCGATCACTGATCTATTTTTTTTAAAAAAAAAACATTGACCACAGAGGTGAGTTGCAAGCAGGTTCGGACCAGTTCTGGAGAACCGGTAGTAAAAATTTTGAGTAGTTCAGAGAACCGGTAGTAAAAATTCTGACTGGCCCCGCCTCCATCTATTCTCTGCCTCCTGAGTCCCAGCTGATCGGGAGGAAATGGGGATTTTGCAGTAACCTTCCCCTGGATTGGGGAGGGAATGGAGATTTTACAGTATCCTTCCCCTGCCATGCCCACCAAGCCACACCCACAGAAACAGTCGTAAAAAATTCTGAAAGCCACCACTGATTGACCAGGTGACCTGAAATATACAGTAATTTCCCGCCGTGCCTGGAAATAGGGGGAAGTAAAACAGATATCAAAAGGGAATTATGCAAAACAGGTGGGATTGCATTATGCAAAAAATTTAGGAGATTAGGTCTCCGAATCATTTGCAATTGTCAGCCGTAGACAATTGCAGTCTTTGCAGCCGACTGCCTGTCCCCCTCCCTTGATTTTTAGGATTATGAGAAAAATAAAAAATAAAATTCCCCTTCTCTGCTTATTTCCCTTGACCCACAAGGACGGCTGCCGAAGCATTGGCAAGTCTCTTATTTTTAAAAAACATAAATGTGTGCTACACACAATGCACACCACAATGCATTCCCTTATACTAAAATGCAGGGAAAATATATTTTTGAAATTTAGAAGCAGCAAAACGATCACTTCCCCCTCCCTTTTGCTGAATTATTGTGGGGTTCCCCCCCCCCCGAATTTGAACGCACGGTTCTAAACTTTTTTATTTGTGCTGATATCCACCTATTTTCCAAACGACTGCAAAATTTTTAATCCACATTTTCTTTTTTTAAACCCTTTCTTCCTTGCGCCTTTTCCCTTACTAGCCATCTTTTCCTCTCTTCTTTTTTTTTTTTTTTGGTAGTGTCAAATCAAACATTTACGGTGGTCACGAAGCTATAATAAAAATCTGTGAAGTTAAGTCAACTCGAACAAGTTTTCAGACCGCTGGACCGGAGGAGCTTTGCATACAGACAGAGGCACAGAACAGTACAACCTGATCATTTGGGAGAAGCAACACTTAGAAATCAGGTTTTAGGTTTAGATTTGATTTATATATACCACCCTACTCCCGAGGGACTCAGGGTGGTGAACAGGCACAAGATAAAACACATAAAATACAAAATTTAAAAGCAGAAATAAAATCGAATTGAAACAATTTGGCCCAAGACAGATTTAAAACTCCAGTAATTAAGGACAAATTAAAATTTACAAAAATTTAAAAAGGGAAAAGGTTAGGCCAGGCCAGCCTGATGGAATAAAATCAGGAAATTTCTTCGGCAAAAGATGAATAAAATTTATCTGGGTTTCTTTTATAAGAGAATTGAAGAGGATCGTATGGCGAAATCCCTCCGCTCAGCCGCCCGGCTAAGGATGAAGGGAAATATTTTTGCAGGCATTTCTCTTCCAGCTGTTTTAAAATGTGGTACTTAGGGACAAAAATCTCATTTTTTTAAAAAAAGGAAAATCTGCCAATTGTTTGGAAATATAACCGAGCAAACGGGAAACCAAAGACCCACAAAGATGACACAAGCAGAACAGCCTGAGGTTCCTCTCCAGAGATAACTTGGGTTAGAAACTTACCATTTCCTTGGTATTTTCCGCCCAGGATGGCACCCTTCAACTAACTGGTGATGGGGGTAGGTAGGACATGCGGGCAGGAGTGATGGAGAAGCTACTCATTTGTAGAGATAAGGAGAGAGAGAGAGAGTGCAGGAGGCTTTTAACCCCAGGGGAGGCAGGATCTTGGCAGCCTTTTATGGGAATGAAAGCTGGAGGATCCTATTTATGGGGGAAGAATTTGGTCTTAATGCCCCTGCTAAGACGTGAAGACCGTTGAGGGTCTTGCATTGAAATGGTGCATCTGCTTTGCTGGGCGGGGGGGAACTGGAGCTCTCTGGGCAGTGTCAAATTAATTAATTAATTAATTCCCACCTTCCTTCCTTCCTTCCCACCTTCTGATTTCCCCTTCCTTTCTTCCCACCTCATTTCCATTTTCTTCCTTCTCATTTCCATTTCCTTCTTCCCTCCCTTTCTTCCTTCCTTCCCACCTTCTCATTTCCATTTTCTCCCTCCCTCCCTCCCTCCCTCCCTGCCTTCCTTCCTCCCTTCCTTCCTTTCCCCCTCTCTCCCTCCCTTCCCTTCTTCTCATTTCCATTTCCTCCCTCTCTTCCTCCCTCCCTCCCTTCCTCTCTCCCTTCCTTCCTTCCTTCCTTTTCATTTCCATTTCCTTCTTCCCTCCCTCCCACCCTTCCTTCCTTCCCACCTTCTCATTTCCATTTCTTCCCTCCCTTTCTCCCTCCCTTCTCAGCTTTTCATTTCCATTTCTTCTCCCTCCCTCCCTTCCTTCTCATTTCCATTTCCTTCTTCCCTCCCACCCTTCCTACCTTCCCTTCTTCTCATTTCCATTTCTTCCCTCCCTTCCTTCTCTTCTTCTCATTTCCATTACCTCCTTCCCTCCCACCCTCCCTTCCCACTTTCTCATTTCCTTCCTTCCGTCTATACACCTGCCTTCCCTCCCTTCCCCAAAATATAGACTGCAAACTTTGTCCCCATTCATAGTCCTGTCTGTCTCTCTAGAAAGTTGCAGCCTGTCAGGAGAAAAAATAACACAAAGGTAATGTGTGTGTGTGTGTGGGAGGGTAAAACCATGAGCAAGAAAACGTTGACAAATTGCAGATAGGGGGTCAGTCCTGGGCAACATGGAGAAACAAAACAGTCCATGGGGCTTAAGGCTTAAGTCCTCAAGCAGAGGAGAGGCTGGAAGAGAGGAGAGAGAAAAAAAACCTTTTTTTTAAAAAAATTAATTTATATGCCGCCCTTCTCCGGAGACTCAGGGCGGCTTACAATGCATTAAGCAATAGCCTTCATACTTTTTGTATATTTATACAAAGTCAGCTTATTGCCCCCACAAACTGGGTCCTAAATCAGCCCTTGATTTAGGATCACAATTGTACCCCAAAATCCCACCCATTTCGTTCTGTGGCCCCAACGACTGAGTTTCTCCCTCCTTCTCCCACCCCCACCCCCACCCCCCATCTGAAATATGACAAGCTCACCTTGCTCAATAGTAGTAACTATGAGAGGGATCTTGGGAGTCCTAGTGGACAACCATTTAAATGTGAGCCAGCCGTGGGCAGCAGCTGCCAAAAAAGCCAACACAGTTCTAGGCTGCATCAACCAAGGGATAGAATCAAGATCATGTGAAGTGTTGATACCACTTTATAAGGCCTTGGTAAGGCCACACTTGGAATATTGCATCCAGTTTTGGTCGCCACGATGTCAAAAAGATGTGGGAACTCTAGAAAGAGTGCAGAAAAGAACCACAAAGAGGATTAGGGGACTGGAGGCTAAAACCTATGAAGAACCAGATGGCAAAAAAAAAGAAAAAAAGAATTGGGCTTCTTTAATGGCCGAAGCGACAAAACGAAACGATACGAGGGCCGTCAGCTGGCCACCTGTTCTTGTCTCTAAACAAGAGTGAGCTGCAGAACCCCCACACCAAATAGCAAGAGGGTCCCTGGGGTCCCCGATCCCATCAACCATGCACCAAATAAGGATATCTCTTCGGAGCAAGTGTATTTTGAAAATCACCCCCAAGGGGGCTGGAAGCGATGAAATAACCCCTGGAAATATGAAATATGGCTTGTTTTCTTTCAAATGCCCTGGCAAAGCCAGCAAGGCAGGTACTTCGACTTACGACCACCACAGAGCCCAACATTTCTGTCGTTAAGCGAGACATTTCTTAAGGGAAGTTTGCTGCCTCATTTTCCGACCGTCCTTGACACAGTCGTTCACCTGAATCCCCGCAGCGGATAAGTTAGCAACCCGTTCTGTGTATGACGCGAATCCGCCTTCCTCTGTCAACGCCGCTCGTCCGAAGGTCGCAAAAGAGGAATCACGTAACCTTGGGACACCGCGATGGTCACAAGTATGAGTCAGCCGCTGAACATCTAAATTTGGGACTTTGCATTGTAATGTTCCAAACAAAATTTGAAAAATTGAGGACGAGGAGGAGGAGGAGGAGGAGAAAAGAAGAAGAAGAAGAAGAAGAAGAAGAAGAAGAAGAAGAAGAAGAAGAAGAAGAAGAAGAGAAGGGAAGGGAAGGGAAGGGAAGGGAAGGGAAGGGAAGGGAAGGGAAGGGAAGGGAAGGGAAGGGAAGGAAGGAAGGAAGGAAGGAAGGAAGGAAGGAAGGAAGGAAGGAAGGAGATGGAGGTGGTGGTAGAGGAAGGATGGGGAGGGGGAGGAGGAGAAGAAGAAGAAGAAGAAAGGAAGGAAGGAGGGAAAGAAATGGAGGAGGAGGAGGGAGAGGAGGAGGAGGAGGAGAAGAAGAAAGAAAGAGAGAAAGAAAGAAAGAAAGAAAGAAAGAAAGAAAGAAAGAAAGGAGATGGAGGAGGAGGAGGAGGAGGAGGAGGTGGGACAGGTGGAGGAGGAGGAGGAGAAGAAGGGGAAGGGGAGGAGAAGAAGAAGAAAGAAAAAAAGAAAGAGAAAGAAAGAAAGAAAGGAGATGAGGAGGAGGAGGTGGGAGAGGAAGGAGGGAGAGGTGGAGGAGGAGGAGGTGGGAGAGGAGGAGGAGGAGGAGGAGAAGAAGAAAGAAAGAAAGAAAGAAAGAAAGAGGAGATGGAGGAGAAGGAGGAGGTGGGACAGGTGGAGGAGGAGGAGGAGAAGAAGAAAAACAAAAAAAGAAAGAAAGAAAGAAAGAAAGGAGATGAGGAGGAGGAGGTGGGAGAGGAAGGAGGGAGAGGTGGAGAAGAAGAAGAAGAAGAAGAAGAAGAAGAAGAAGAAGAAGAAGAAGAAAACAAAAAAACCCAGGGCTCCTGCATTTATGCTAGGGGCGTACCTGTGTACCTGTGGGTGTATTTGTGTTTGTGCGCATAGACACCTCTTGCCGATGTAGTTCCCAGCTTGCTCCGGGAGAAAGGCCTTCTGCTCTCTTTCCTTTTCCTTGCTTTGGGGGGGGGGGGGTGACCCCACCTCCTACCCTCAGCTCTGTCCCTTAGGCCACCCTACCTCCTCCGTAAGGTCCTTCCCTGGGTGGCTCTCTCTGCCGAGGGAGGGGCTGAACCCAATGGCATCGGCTGGCACAAGCCGGGGAGGGGGGGGCAGGAGAGAGACATGTCTGCATTCATCTGATTTGCCAGGTTCTAAAAATAGCTCTCGTGCTGGCTCTGGTATTCTGCACCCCGTGGTCTCCCAGCTTTCTCTTCTAGCTGGTTGGCGATGCTCATTTTCGGGTGGCTGGGAAGCCTGGCAGGCAGGCAGGCAGGCTGGCTGGCTCGCTTAGCGGCGAGGAGGGGGAGGGAGCACCCAACGTTGCCTCATATCATCTCCTCTCTTCCATCCCGCTTCAGGGGAGATCCTGCGCTAAAAAAGCCCAATATAACTCAAGAATTCGTAGCTCAGGGTTGAAATGAAGGGTATTCTTGTAGACGTTTCATGACCCAACTAGGGAACATCATCAGAGCTGCAAAGAAAAGAGCCAAGCTTGGAGAACATCCAAGGACCCCTCAGGCCGGGGAGAGTGCGCCCTTCCCCTGCCCCCATTTTGTCTTCCAACCCCTCAACCCCAGTTCCTCTTTTTATTTATTTATTTTATCCCACCTTTATTCTTTTCTTTTTTGTTAATAACTCGTGGTGACAGACATGCCTTATATTTCTTCCTCTTCTTACTTCCCCCACCACAACAGCCCAGTGAGGTGGGGTTGGGCTCAGAAAGAGGGCTGGCCCAAAGCCATCCAGTTGGCTTTCGTGCCTAAGGTGGAACTAGAACTCACTGTCCCCTTGTGATTGGCCCAAAGCCACCCAGTTTTCATGCCTAAGGCGGGACTGGAATTCATGTCTCCTGGTTGATTGGTCCAAAGCCACCCAGCCGGCTTTCATGTCTAAGGTGGGACTAGAACTCACTGTCCCCTTGTGATTGGCCCAAAGCCACCCAGTTTTCATGCCTAAACTAATTGTCTCCTGTAAACTCCATTCCCCTTTTGCTTCTCTTTATTCCCTCTGGGAGGGGCCATTCATTGTCCACCTGTGGCTTTACTCCTGAGTCGACCCTTGTTCTTTAGCTGTTTCCCTTCTGGCAGCTTTGCGCATGCGCTCACTGGGAACAGGCTCCAGCTGTTCGTCTGCCTCACTGATGTCTGACTCCAAAGGCAGCTGATAACTGGCATATGGCCCTGGCCCCCTCTTTGCCTCCGACACAGAACCCTCATCAGAGCCCTCCCCAGACTCCAGGACTGGCCCATTTTCCTCCCCAACCTCCTCACTGTCTGAATCTGCTACTATTGGTGGACCACAACAGCCAATCAGTTCCATACGTTTTGCCACCTTTCAGCCTTCGTCTTTTATAAAACTCTCCCCCACACCACCATTGTTTGGGGTCCCCGCTTTGCAAAGGAGGCATCCAAGGATCCTTGCAAGAAACACTGGTCCTTCTAAAATCAGATTTCCAGGGAGTTTGCAGCCGAAGTCGGAGGCATGTAAACACTCAAGCTTAAAAGCTTTTCCCTTCTGGCTGCGTGTTGGCAGGGACAGCTTTTGCCTCTCTGATCCGCCGCCTCTTGCAATTCCCCCGCGGGTTTGTTATGTTCCAGTCTGGATGCTGGTTTAGAGGATCAGAGGACGCGACGTGCAAGAGAGGATTGCAAAGATGGAAGGCGTTTGCCTGTCCCGGCTCCGGGATCGATAGATTTGATCCCTCCAGACTTTCCCTAGAGAACTGTCGGCTTCTAAAAAAAATTTCAACCGAGTTGTAATCGTGAACACAATGGAATAATAGAATAATATGGCTCGAAGGCACCTTGGAGGTCTTCTAGTCCAACCCCCTGCTCAGGCAGGAAACCCTAGACCAGGGGTCATCAACCTGTGGCTCCGGAGCCGCATGTGGCTCTTTGGGCCATCTGTTGTGGCTCCCTGTCACGTGATCCCACCACTGACTGCCCCTGCCCCTCGCCCTCCCCTTCCAGTCACTCCTCGCCTGGCCTGAGAAGGTAAGGGTGACGGTGGGGAAGCGGCCAAAACAGAGACAGAGAGATACAGAGAAAGAGGGAGAGAGAGAGAGAGACAGAGATACAGAGAGAGGAGAAGAGAGAGAGAGAGAGAGATACAGAGAGAGCGGGAGAGAGACAGAGGGAGAGAAATACAGAGAGTGGGAGAGAGAGAGAGACAGATACAGAGAGAGGGGAAGAGAGAGAGAGACAGAGATACAGAGAAAGAGAGAGACAGATACAGAGAGAGGGGAAGAGAGAGAGAGAGAGAGAGAGATACAGAGAGAGAGGGAGAGAGGGGGAGAGAGAGATGTCAGAAGGATTTTGTGGTTCCCGGTGTTTTTTAACAACTGTTTCTCTGCCCTAATGACCGGCTGGTAGGCGTGGCTAGGAGGGTCATGTGACTGGTAGAAGTGATTGACATCGAGTTGGCCAAGCCCACTCAGGTTTTGTAGCTCCCTGTGTTTTCTTTTCCGTGGGAAACGGGTCCAAATGGCTCTTTCCTTCCCTTCCCTCTTCCTTTCCTTTCCTTTCCTTTCCTTTCCTTTCCTCCCGTTTCTTTTTCCCAGCTAGCCTTCTAGGGGCACACTGGCCCTATTCAGTCGAAGCCCCTCTCTATCCCCCCAACGGACCTGGTGCTAGGATGTTTGAAATCACCACTGAGTTAGGGTCTTATGCAAACCCCCTCCTTGTGGGTTTTACGAGAAACAGGCTGTCCAAGGCTACTGCCCTGTTTCCCCGAAAATAAGACCTCCCTTGATAATAAAGCCCAATCGGGCTTTTGAGTGCATGCGCTAAAATAAGCCTCCACCCCCAAAAATAAGCCCTCCCCGAAAATATTTAAATGCAGAAATCAGGTAAGACGGCAAGAGGAGCCCCATCTTGCTCCATGCACCCCACAAAAATACGACCTCCCCGAAAATAAGGCCAAGTGCTTATTTCGGTGGTTCCAAAAAATATAAGACGGGATCTTATTTTCGGGGAAACACGGTAGCTTAGCTTCCGAACTGGTAAAAGTCACTTCCAAGACAGGATGGAGGAGAGCTACCGTAATATCTCCATTTGCCAAAAGTTCCCACATTGACCTATTTGGCCACTTGGTGGCACCATATTCCTGGTTGAATCCTGGTTGGATTTAGCAGCCTCCCTCCTCTCCCTTCCCTCCCCCCCCCCCCCCACTTCTTATTCTAAGCAAGGAAATTAAAGCACAGAGACCGGCAGGTTGCAGGCCCCTCATGAAGGCCTCTCCACCACCCACTCTGCAAAAGGAAACAATAAATAAATAAATAAATAAATTTAAAAAAGAGAGAGAGAGAGAGAGAAAGAGAATAGCTCACCCCCGGGCCCTTTGAGCGTATTCCCGCTGCTAAGGCGCGATAAATAATAAATAACATGACGCCAGCGCTTTTAAAAAAAGTGCCAAGAAATTCTGCAGTGCTGCTTTGCCGGAGAATCCAATGCCTGCTGGGTGATCTTCCAAAATCTATCCAAAATTTGAAGCCTCTTCATCAGATCCAAAAATACAGGGGAGGGGGCAGGACAGGAAAGAAATCCGTTTGTAATTGCGTGGGACGGATAGGAGCCCACTGAGAGCCCCGTTTCTGGTTTAACGGTGCCACCTTGACCTTTTACAGAGGTGTTATTAGCTTAGAGACCTTCAATCAAAGAACCCAGAATTGATGTGCAAACAACACATCTCTTCCCCAGATGTGGGCTTCAGATACTGGCCCAACCGGTTCGCTCAGCACCGGAAATGTGAGAAGGAAATGTGAGAAGGCCCGGATGTGCATTTGCACATCCGGGCCTTCTCCAGGACTGGCCCATGTTCTTCCTCAGCCTCATCGCTGTCCGACTCGGCTGCCAGCTCTACAGGCTGCTGGCGAACCACAACACCAAGGGAGACTTACCCATTCCCCCGAAAAACAAGAGATAAGTGCAGCAAGACTATTAATGTTGTTTTCCAACAAAGAGCCCAAGAGCCGTTGCTGGTCTTTTAAGCCTTATGGGAGGGGCCAATCTTCTCTTGGCCTTACTCCTGAGTCGTCCTTTCTGCTTTAGCTGCTCCTGCCTTCTGGCAGCTCTTCTGATGCGTGCACTGGGAACAGGCTCCTCCTGTTCCTCTGCCTCTCTACTGTCAGCCTCTGGAGGCTCCGGAGTCCGCACATCACTCCCCGATGGCCCAGGCCCCATCTCTGCCTCCGACGCAGAGCCTTCATCCGGGCCTTCTCCAGCCTCCAGGACTGGCCCATGTTCTTCCTCAGCCTCGTCGCTGTCCAACTCAACTGCCAGCTCTGCAGGCTGCTGGCGAACCACAACACCGGGGGAGACTTACCCATTCCCCCGAAAAACAAGGGAGTAAATAGGGAATAAATGTAGTCGTGGGCAAGAATGCCACCTGAGCATTTGTGTTGTTTTGTGCATTTCTGGAATTAAATCACCGGAGAAGGAAGCGTTTAAATTCAACCAAGAGAGCTGACAGGCTAGCTGCTTTCTCAGAAAGGTAAAATTATTGTCCTTGACAGCAAGAAGCAATGAGGAAGGAAGTGCATCATCAAGAGATCTCGGGGAGATTGCTAAAGGAAAGTCGAAGGCCCCTTTCAGAAAAAAAAAAAAAAACATTTTATTTTAGAGTTATTTTAGATCCCTAACGTAAAACGTTTTCTGTCTTTTACAACAAGAGAATTCCTGACTTCCTACAGGAATGGTTTGAGGAAAGCAGGGGCTTCCTTTAGAAGCAGGGGGGGGGGGGAAATTGCGTCTTCTGATTTTTAAAGAAAGCTTTTAAAATACATTTCTGTTGAGAACAGCTGAACAGGTGACTAATTTCTCAGCAGAATATCTTTATTTCTCCTGGCGAAACGCTCTGGCTATCTAGAAAAAGGTAGACCCCGACTTTACGACCCGAAATTGGGCCCAACTTTTCTGTTGCTAAGGGAGGCCGTGGTTAAGTGAATTTGGGGCCCCGTTTTGCGACCCTTTCTTGCCAGTGAGTCGCTGCGGCCTGTTAAGTAAGTAACGACGGTTGTTAAATGGATCCCATTGATGTTACTGGTCAGAAGGTTGCAAAAATGGATTGCATCACACACACACACACACACACACACACCCCAAGAACACTGCGACGGTCATAAATGTCAGTCAGTCTGAATTTTGGTCGCGTGACCAACAGGGATGCTGAAAAATGGTCATAAATCATTTTTTCCAGTGCCGTTGTAACTTCGTACGGTCAGTAAATGAACCGTGGTAAGTTGAGGATTTACCTGTATAACCTATGTCCCCGCTAAGCCAATGCGGGAAATGAAACAATTAATCCATGCGGCCCTTAATGAGTACGACTTTGAACGGTGATTAAAAATGCTTTGTATTGTGAAAAACAAGAAGGAGGCTGTTCCTCTCCCGATGATATTTGGTATTTCATCAGCGGGGATATCGTAGACATTTATGAATCCCAGGCCGGCTTAAATGGGAAGAATTCATTGGCGGTCCTCTACTTATGTCCACAAGCAGTGGACATAATTATGTCCTGCAACCGTTCATCGTATGTTTTAGCCTCCAGTCCCCTAATCCTCTTGGTTGCTCTTCTCTGCACTCTTTCTAGAGTCTCCACCTCTTCTTTTATAGTGTGGGGACCAAAACTGGATGCAGGACTCTAGGTGTGGCCTTACTAAGGGCTTTGTAGAGTGGTATTAGTACCTCCCTCGATCTTGATTGCATCCCTCTGTTAATGCAATTTAGGGTTGCATTGGCTTTTCCGGCTGCCGCCAGCAACCGGTTTACTAAGCGATTTACTAACAATTACTAAGCGAAGCAGTAGTTAAGTAATTTTTAACAAAGATTTTATCGCCTTTTTTGCAGTTGTTAAGCGAGTTGTGTGGTCATTAAGTGAATCCAGCTTCCCTCACTGGCTCGCTGGCTGGGAAGGCAGCAGAGGGCAGCTTCAGGGACTCCGTCAGTAAAGATTGGTTTCCAAGCACCCAAATTTCGGTTGCGTGATGGAGGGGATGCGACGGTCATAAGCGTGAACATTGGCCACCAATTTTTTTTTTGTTTCTTTCCCCTTAGTGCCGTGGTAACTTCGCACGGTCGTTAAACGAGGGGTTTGAAGTCCAGGCCTGCCCGTCATCCCTTTGTAAAAACCCTCTATCCCCAATTAAACTGACAATTGAGTCCTTTTTAATAAGGTCCCCTTTTAACGAATCCCATTGCGAGGGTGCGCAAACTTTTCAGCGGAAAGACGGTGCTGCATTATGAAACTGTTTACACGCGCCTGGCCTCAGGGACGGCACGGCACCTTAAGGGAAATTCGCACGTTGGCTCTGGCGTGTGGTTGCGCGGAAACGTCCGATTTCTGGAGCCCCAGGTGTTTGGGGAGGGCTTCTAAGCCAAACGCTGCTCCCCTGCCAATAGAGATGGAATTAGATCCTCCAAGGACTTCTACGCTAGCACTGATCATGTTACCTAGTTTGGGTAATGAAACGTTGGCAAGAAAACAACCAAGCTCAGAAAGCATGAGGGAGCCCATAGTCCTCCCTTTCTCTTCCTCCTCCTCCTCCTCCTAGCATTGATGATGTTACATAGTTGGGTAATGAAACGTCTCCAAGAAAAAAAAATTACCTCAGAGAACACCAAGGACCCCACAGTCCTCCTCCTCCTCCTCTCCGCAAACTCCGCTCCTTTCTAGCACTGAAGATGTTACCTAGCTGGGTAATGAAACGTCTCCAAGAAAAAAAAATTACCTCAGAGAACACCAAGGACCCCACAGTCGTCCTCTTCCTCCTCTCCGCAAACTCCACTCCTTTCTAGCACTGATGATGTTACCTAGCTGGGTAATGAAACGTTGCAAGAAAATAGTTACCTCAGAGAGCACCAAGGACCCCACAGTTGTCCTTCTCCTCCTCTCCGCAAACTCCATTCTTTTCTAGCACTGATGATGTTACCTAGTTGGGTAATGAAACGTCTGTAAGAAAACAGTTACCTCAGAGAGCACCAGGGACCCCACAGTCCACTTCCACCTCTTCTTTCTCCTCCTCCTCTCCTCCTGATGATGTTAGCTAGTTGGGTCATGAAACCTCTGCAAGGAGCCCACCAAGCTCGGAGAGACCGAAGGACCCCTCATTTCAACCCCAGAGCTACGTACAAACCTTCTTCTTTATTGGGACTTCTATGAGCCCGTTGGGGTGAGGGATACTTTTACTGTATACGGCCAAGAGATTTTTGTGGTCGGCGATGTAACCCGCTTAATAAAGGAAATAAAAACGGAGACACTTTCAGCCACTCTTAAGCACGGGGCCCTGTCCGTTCGGAAGTGATTCGGCTGTCATTTGTAAGCAGGTGATCCATTAAAGCAGGGGATAAATCCAGCATCTTAGAGAAATCGGCTAGAGAGAGAAATATATATATAAATATATTTATGCTGCTGCCTCAGCCTACGCTATAGTGCAGCTTGTTGCTTTTTTTAGCTCGGCTGCCAACGATGTGCGAACAGAGAGAAGACCTAAATCATAGATTATTTTAGGGCAGGAAGCCCCGGACGGCCATGGGTTAGAGATGGCAATTTTGACTTTAATGGGATGTACAGAGATGGGCCAGTATATTCGATTTCGGCTGCTTCCAAGCCTCTGGAGGGGTTTTTTTTTGCAAAAAGAGGCCAGATTTTAGGTTCAGGAACAAAGCGACAATCCCATTAAAAAAAAAATAGTGGAAGTTTTGATCACGCTATCATGGATACCACCTTGGCATTTCTGACTGTAACCTGAAGATACCTCTGGTGGCAGGGACCCAGGGTTGTGAAATGCATATCACCCCGTAGATAGACAGGTGTCATTAAGGAATGCCCTTCGTCCATCCCATAATGTTGAACCAGGTCGTGATTGATAAAGGAGAATTATTTGTAGCTTGGGGTTTGAAAGGAGGAGTCCTTGGGTGCTTTCTGGGCTTGGTAGGTTATTTTTTTTTGCAGATGTTTTCATTACCCAACTAGGTAACATCATCAGCGCTAGTAAGGAATGGCGTTTGCTCTCATTTTATATTCTAAACAGCCCAGCCGAAGAGCCTCCAAGACCATTCCAATAAACGCTGACAGGGCAGGCCATTAGAATATAAATGGAGAGCGAACCCCATTCCTTACTAGCACTGATGATGATACCTAGTTCGGGTGATGAATCGTCTGCAAGAAAGCAGCCAAGCTCACAGACCCCCGAGAGTCCCTCAGCTCAAGATCTCCTAAGTGAACGCAGGTTAGCAAGTTGCAAGATCCTTAGTTATCAATGAAAAAGGGACCATCAGGAGGAAAAAGTCAAAAAAGTCACCAGCAGACCCAACGCAGACCAGGGAGCGCATATGAAAAATTTGAGGGGGGAGGAATATATATATATATATATATATATATATATATATATATATATATATATATATATACTATATTATATATATATATATATGGAGGATGGAACGAAACAGTGAGAAAAACAACAGGGAATGTTTTGCTGTAGAGGTCACGCTTTGCAATGTGTAATATGATATATCCGTCTTTTCCACCCTTATACTCAAATAATTCTGTGATTTCACAGGTTGATAGGTGAAAGTCGGGGCACGAAGAAGAAGGAGAAGGAGAAAAAGAAAGTGAAGGAGAAGGAGGAGGAGGAGGAGGAGGAGGAGGAGGAGAAGAAGAAGAAAGAGGAGGAGGGGGAGGAGGAAGAGGAGGAAGAGGAGGAGGAGGAGGAGGAGGAGGAGGAGGAGGAGGAGGAGGAGGAGAAGAAGAAGAAGAAGAAGAAGAAGAAGAAGAAGAAGAAGAAGAAGAAGAAGAAGAAGAAGAAGAAGAAGAAGAAGAAGACGACAAAAAAAACCCAGTTTTGGAGAAATGCTCGGTTATGGCCTTGGAGGAAGAATCTTATTCTCAAAGAAAACCGAGCAGCTAAAATTATCTGATTTTCAAGTGGTATTGAAATCGCCTCCCATGTTTTCAGCAGAAATACTCAAGGCAAAAGAGGAAGGAGGAACTTAAGGATGTAACCAGAGGCCCTGAACCTATCACTCCTTCCTCTCTTCTCTAATAACAAGAATATTGACAAGAATTCAGTCAATAAAACCCAAGAGGAAAACCTCACGTGCTGAGAAGACGTGACTTCTGTAATGGCCACGTATTCTCTGACCTCTTCCTAAAGTTTTTTGCTTTGCAGATCTCGTCATTGCTGAGGGATCGCTTAGAGAGCAGAAGGCTCGCAAAATATTATCCAAATATTGGCACTGGGGCTTCGTACGGGGAAAGCGCGAGGATCATTCAGGGGGTCTCGATTGCAAAGCTGGGACTGAAAATTCAGAAGCAAGATCTATCAAAATTGGTGGTTTTGGGTAGAATAAGCCACGGCCGTAGAGTCAAACTAGATTTCCTGCACCCAGATCAGGGGTGGGCTGCTGAGGGTTCACAGGGGTTCGGGAGAACCTCTAGCTAAGAGACTGTGCAATTCGGAGAACCCCACTCCTGGCTGGCTCCACCCTGCCCACCCCTCCCAGGAGTCCCCACGCAGCCTGTTTTGAATGCAGGTAAGTGCAGGATATGCACAGAGGCTCAGGGAGAGCGAAAAACAGGCCTACCAAAGTTCGGGAAGGCCTCCGGAGCCTGGAGAGGCTATTTTCGCTCTCCTGGAGGCTCGAGAAAAGCCTCCGGAGCCCGGGGAGGACAAAAACACCACTCCCACCGTGATGCAGGAGGCCAACTAGGCCACGCCCACCATGGCCATGCGCACCCTGCACTTACCTGCATCCAAAAACGGGCCGCCTGGGGACTCCTGGGTGGGCGGGGCCAGCCAGGAGTGGGATTTGGGGGGTTCTCCAAACTGCACAGAATCTTAGCTAGAGGTTCTCCCGAACCCCCAGCAGCCCATCCCTGTCACTAGGGCAGAACCCCTTCCTCCAATGGAATTCCTCCTGCTGATGGTTTAATAGTAAATGGTAATAAATAATAAATACATCCTCATTCGTTGGTGGAATAGCAGTCGCTTGTCGGCTGTCCAAAACAGATTTTAAACAGGTTTGGGAAGAGGAGGCAAATGAGAAAGGAGCGTGTTTTTGCATAGCAGAAACACGGCTGCTGGGGCGGGGGGGGGGAAAACACCGCACCTGTGAGGTTCGGCCTGCTCATTTTGCTACAGGCGGAAGGGTGCAGCAGGAATCAGAAGCGGAGATGAAGTAGGTTGATTCCATCTAATCATAACAACTTTTTGGTCAGGGAATCACACAGGAACACACAGTTGTTCAGTGATTCTGGCTTTGCTCGTCCAAAGGTCGCAAAAGGGCGATCACCTGACCCCCCTCCCCGGAAAACCGCAACGGTCGTAAGTATGAATTCAGATGGCCAAGTGTCTGAATTTCTATCACGTGACCAGGAGGATTGCTGTAAAAGTCATAAGTTGTGAAAAACGGGCAGATTATTATTTCATTCCTGCCCGCCGAAGGTTTTTGGGTGTTTTCTTTCAAAAAAAAGGCAGACTCACACAACTCGTGACGGCGGCCCCCGTGAGTTCTCTTCCCATTCGCACCGATTGCTCACTTCCGATTCCCCTAGTTTGATTGTACGGCCCCGGCTAGAAATTCCCCCCGTTGCTCAAGAGAAGATGCTGTTTCCTCTGTGCTTCTTCTTCCTCCTTCCTCCTCTTCCTCTAAAGCCAAACCTATCTCTAAGCTGTTTGTGGGTCAAAGAAATATTATCACCAGAAATTGGTTTTTTCTTTGCAAGTTTTTCTCAAAAGATGCTGCCTTATGGGTGCTTTAAGAAATATGGTCTCGTCTCTCAAACATCAGCAAAGAATGTTTTGTATTTTCATTTTCTGTTTTCCCAATTCCTCTTTCTCTCTTTCTCTCTGCAAATGAATGGGCTTTCTGTATTTTTAAGTAATGTTGTTCCCTGCTGCCTTTACTTTCTCTATGCTTCTTTCTTTCTCATTTCGTTTTGTTCTGAATTTTTGCCCTTGGGTCTTCTAAAGGGCGAGCCCTCACTTCATCATAAACATACAGATAGCCCTCAACTTATGACCACCAATGAGCCCCGAATTACTGCTGCTAAATGAGACAGTTGATAAGTAAATTTGCCCGATTTTACCCTTTTTCCTGACACAGTTGTTGCGTGGACTAGATGGCTCTGTTAATCTATTAAAAGTTAGCAACACAGTAGTTAAATAAAACTGCCTTCCCCCATTGACTTTGGGGAAAGTTACAAAGAGTGATTGCCTGACCGGGGGACACGAGAATTGTCATAAATATGAATCAGTTGCCAGGTGTCCAAATTTTGTTCACTTAGTTTTTCGCGAAGTATGAAAAATGTGGTCCTAAAATCATTTTTTTCCAGTGCCACTGTTAACTTCAAACTTCGCTAAACTGATTCTTGTTGAGGACTAACTGTACAGGCTTGGCTGTTGTTGTTAAACGACACACTCTCACACCCCCAAGGTTGAGTAAGAGGGCCAACGTTGGCCAATTTCAACCATCCAAGGAAGACTGGAACTGATGAAGACTCAGATGGAAGATCAACAGACTATGGCTTAAAAAAAAAAAAGTATTCGTGCTTTTAAATGCTGGTGTTGGGGTGAAATTCCTGAGAATATCACCAACGGCCATGCAAACAAACGAGTGGTGGATCATAGAACAAACCATCTTTAAGAGTTCTCTTCTTGAGGCACAAATGATCGGACTCAAACTATGATATTTGGGGTACGTTATGCGAAGGCCCAATTTCCTTAAAGAAGTCCATAACGCTGGGAAAAATGGAAAGAAAGAGATGAAGGGGACAAGAAGTAGCAAATTGGAAATTTGGTTTTATTTATATGTAAAGTACAGATTTACTATTCCTTTTGGGGATTTGCATCCTACCTTTCATACTGGGGTGTTAACATGTAATTATAGTGTATAATTTGCATCCATTTATATACACAGGGATCCATCTCTCTTCATCATCCATCCATCCATCCATCCATCTCTCCCCTCTACCCATCTTTTTATCCATCCATCCATCTATCCATCCCTCCCTCCCTCCCTCTATGACTCTATCCATCCATCTATCCATCTCTCTCATTATCCATTTCTATCTATCCCCTCTATCTTCATCATCCATCCATTCATCCATCCATCCAATCCATCTCTCTTCGTCTATCCATCCGTCTGTATCATCTATCTCTCATATCTGTCTATATCTGCCTCTTTCTCTCTGCCTATCTCATCTATCTCTATCTTATCCTCTATGCCTGCCTCTATCTTGTCTATCTTGCGTATCTGTCTCTTATCTGCCTATATCTCTTCTCATCTTCTATGCCTACCTCTATCTTATCTATCTGCCTATCTATCTCTATCTCTCTTATCTGCCTATATATCTCTTCTCATCTCTCTATGCCTGCCTCTTATCTGTCTGCCTATCTCTCTATCTGCCTATCTCTCTCTCTATCCATTCTCCTTTCTATCCATTCATCCATCCTTCTACCTGTATCTCTTCTATATTATATCTATTTCTCTCTCTTCTGTCCATCCCTGTATGTGTAAACAGATGCAAATTATTCATACGTATACCCATACAGACAGACACATATATGTGCATGCTTATGGCTTACATGTATTACTATTTTGTGTTAAATTTATATTTTCTGACAAATACACACACAAACACACACACATATATTACTTTGTCAGTAAATATAAATTTAACACAAAATAATTTGTCGTGAAAGTGACTACCTGAGGGCCCCTGGATTGGGGCTGAAAAGTAAAAACCCATATGTATATGTATATATGTGGTGTGTGTGTGTCTATAGATAGATAGATGGATAGATAGATGATAGATAGAAAGAAGATACATAGATTAGATAGATTAGGTAGATAGAAGATAGATAGATGATAGATTAGATAGACAATAGATTAGATAGATAGAAGATAGATTAGATAGATAGTAGATGATAGAAGATAAATCAGATAGATTAGATAGATAGATGATATAGATCAGATAGATGACAGAAGATAGATGATATAGAAGATAAATCAGATAGATGATAGATTAGATAGACAGATTAGATAGATAGAAGATAGATGATAATTAGATAGATACATGCTAGATGATAGAAAATAAATCAGATAGATGATAGATTAGATAGATAGAAAATAGATTATAGATAGAAGATAGATGATAGAAAATAAATCAGATACAGATAAATAGAAGATAGATTAGATGATAGAAGATAGATGACAGATAGAAGATAAATCAGATACAGATTAGATAGATAGAAGATAGATTAGATAAAAGATAGATGATAGATGACTGATTAGAAGATAGATGATAGATAGAAGATAAATCAGATAGATGATAGATTAGATAGATAGAAGATAGAAAATAAATCAGATACAGATTAGATAGAAGATAGATGATTAGATAGATGATAGATTAGATAGATAGTAGATGATAGATAGAAGATAAATCAGATACAGATTAGATAGATTAGATAGAAGATAGATTAGATAGATAGATAGATAGATAGATAGATACAGATAGATATAATAGATGATAGATAGGTAGGTGCAGACAGACAGACAGACAGATATGGATATATCTATGCCTAGGCACAGTGTACATAACGTCTAAAGAAGCCCAGGCGCACCATCCCTATGTGCCACATCCACCCACCGGCAGCCCTCTTTCCTGCCCCGCCCTCCCAGGCCCTCCGGCCGAGGCACTGACTGGCTTCCCCCTCAGGGGCGTCGAAGGAAGCTGAGGAGAATTAAAAAAAAAAAAAAAAAAAAAAAAAAGCGGAGGCCTGAGGGGCGGGGCCGCCGTCGGGGTTTCCCGGCCGCGGCCGCAGGGGCGGGGCCCGCGCGTGCGCGCCGGCCGGGAACGCCCTCCTCGCTCCCTCACTCCTCCCCCTCTCCTCACTCACCCCCCCCCCTCCCGCACCCCTCCCACTGCCCGCCTGTTTGCCTGCCTGACTGCCTGCCTGCCTGCCGCGCCCAGGCGAGACGCCGCTGCCTCCTCTCTCTCGGGTGGTGGTGGTGTTTTTTTTTTTCTTCCCTTCCCTTCCCCTTTTGGTATTCCCCTCCCTCAGCCTTTGTCGCGCGCGGCTGTTCCGGCCTCGTCGTCTTCCCCCCCACCCCTCAACCCATCTCCCCCCCTCCCTCCGGACAGACGACCGTGAGGAGGACTGCGCGCGCGGACCGACAGACCGGACGGACGTTGCTCTCCACCCCCCCCCCCTCCGAACGTGCCCGCCCGAGCGTCTTTCTCCTCAGCGGGGCTCCCCTTCCTCTCGTCGTCTCTCTTTTTTTTTTTTCTCCTCTCCCTCTTTTTCTCTGTTTCTCTATTACCCCCCCCGCCCGCCTGCCTGCCCGCGCGCGCCGTAGTTGCGGTGGTTGCTGCGGCCGCCGCCCTCGGTTTTTTTTTTTTTTTTCCCACCCGCGGCGGGGGTCTCGGCCGGGGACAGCGGCCTTCTCGGCCTCCCGGCTGGTCCCCCACCCCGCCACCCTTCTTCTTCGGCCGGGGAAGGCGATAAGGCGCCGCGGAGGCGGACGGGGAGCGCCGGGAGAAGGTCGCCCGCGGCCGGGCAGCCGGGCCGGGCGGTGGTCGCCCGGGGGCGCCTGAGGAGGAAAGAGGAGGAAGAAGAAGGAGAAGGAGGAGAAGAAGAAGAAGAGCAGCCGCGGCCGTCCAGGAAGGTGAGATTGGGAAGGAGGGGGAGGTTTGACATGAGCTTCCCATCCCATAATATCCCTCCTCTTGCTCCCAGACCCCAATTTCCCCCCCCCTCCCCCAAGGCAGGGGGAGCCCCTCCTCAATCTGTCCCCACCCATCCCATAATTAGCCCTTGCCCCCCCACACCATTCATTCCTCTCCCCTCCCCTCTCTGGAAATCCCATAATAATCTCCCAGCCAGCCTCAAAAACGTTAGCTCCCCCCTTTCGCCCCCCAATTCAAGCCCCCCCCTCTTCCACCTTCCCTCCCTTCTTTTCTCCTCCCTCCCTCCCCCCCCAATTTGGACTCCCAATGAACCCTTTTTCTCTCCCCCCTCTTGAATCTCAGGCACTGCATCTTTGGCGACCCCCCCCCCAAATATCTCAAATGCTTCCTGGGAAATAATAATAATAATAATATTATCATTACCATTATCATTATTATTAGGTTGATACCTAGGACACTGGCAGCAACCTGTATCAACCATTAGCACCAGTCAAGGGTATTTTGTGATGCATTTTCGAATGTTCAGTTGACTTGAGTTTCACATTAATGAATAAAGATAATAATAATAGTAGTAGTAGTAATAATATTCCTCCTCCTCCTAGGGTTGTTTATTTTTATTTTCCTCTGGTTCAATCCGCCTCTCTTCCCCTCTAACCCCTGTCCCCCAAAGCCCCCCTCCCATTGAAATGCAAGCTGGATTAATTTCAGTGAATCAATTATTTTCCATCTTTATCTCCAAAATGCAACTCTCCACCCCAAAAAAAAAGACTAAACCATGCTTGGGTCAGCTTAGCTTGTAAACTGATATTCAACTGTAATATATTTAATATATCAGATGCTAATCTATGGACTAAAGCATGGAATGAAATCTATCTATCTATCTATCTATCTATCTATCTATCTATCTATCTATCTATCTATCTATCTGGACTAAAGCATGAACTAAATATATGACTGCCTCCCCTAGATTTGATCAAGACCTATAATTAGGGACCCCTTTTCCTCCTCCCCATCTTTTGCCCCCCTCCCTCCCAAAGACCCCAAACCTTCCCCGTTGTCCCCCCCCCCCCCCCGACTATCCACCCGAATTAATCATTTCATTTCTTGATTTTTAACGGGACTTCAATCCGTTCCTCTTCCATCCTGCCCTTTGATTATTATTATTTTTTGGGCCTTGTCCTTCTTTCTGGAGAGGGCGTCTCCTTATGGAAATCCACCAGTTGTCCATTCCCCCCCACCTTTCCATTTTAGCCAAATCATGCTCCCCTTATTTTATTTTATTTTATTTTACCCAGGTTCCCCCTTCCAATCCTTCACTCTTCCCAACCCCGAGATATTGTCTTCTTTCATTTTTATTCCCCCTTCCTTTTTTTAAAGCCTCCCTCCTCCCTGGGTGACTAAAATGTTCTTCCTTTCTCTTCTCCTTCCTCCCCCCTCCTTTCCTGTTTTCCCCTCTTCTCTGGCCCGCCACCATGTCTTTCCCTCCCTTCTTCCTTTGGCCATTTTTCTCTCTCCCTCCCTCTGCTACTTCTGCTTTTCTTCCCCTTTTTCAAATCCTCTCCCCCCCCCCAAACACACACAGCCTTTTTCTAACTGGTTCCCCTCCATTTTGCTCTCTCCTCCACGAAATCTCAGAAATGTGGTCCTCTCTTTTCCCTTCTTTTGGTCTAGGGTGGGAAAGAAGCCCAACCTTTATATTTTTCCCCCTCCCCAGATTGCTGACATAAGGAAATCAAAGAAATCTACACCGCCCAGCCGCCCCCTTTTTTCATTGTCTTCATCATCACCGTCCCACCCATTTCAGGAGCATCAGGGAAAGGGGGAGTTTTTCCTTGTGGGCAGAGATGGGGAAAGAGGGAGGGTCTTTTCTGGTCCCTGAAAAGGCAGGAACAGTGGGAAGGAAGAGGTGCCAAACCACAGAGAGGGGAAGAAGAAGAAAAAAAGAAAAAGATACGCTTGGAAGAAATTTTCCAGAGTATTATGTGCATTTCGTATAGTGGTGGAAGATTGCTTGCTTGAAAGGAACAGGGCACCGGTCTTAAGTTTTGGCTGAAGGAAGGAAGGGCTTAAAAACAAAAATGAAAATTTTGCTGCTTCCTCTCTTCCCATGGTAGGAAAAAAAAATGCTTTGGGGAGCACAGAGGGGTGAGAAAGAGTGAGGGTGGTTTTTTTTTTTATTGTTGCTGTCTTGTGCAATTTTGGCTGTCTTTTTTAAAAAAAATCCTTGTTTAAAGTTGCTTCTCTGTTTTGATAGGCGTTGTGTAATTTATTTTTGCCATCAATGTTTCAGCTCTTTGTGGTTGCTAAGGGGATGCGGAAGGATTGGGTTGTTTTTTTTAAAGGCTTTTTTTTTTTAAGTAGCAGTGCAAATTAAGGAAGGTGGCTTTGGGAGGGGTACAGGGTCTGTTTTTTTTTAAAAAAAAGATCTTTAAAATGAGGGGAGGGGGGAAAAGGCTGTGAGTTTTGCATGGTTTTAAAGAAAGGGTAAATCTGAAGGAAAAACAGGGTTTCTTTAGTAAAGCGCCAAAAGAGAAAAAACGAGAATGATCCACAGCCCCTTTTCCAGGCTGCCCATTTGTCATTTCTGACAATTAGCTGAAAATTTAATGTGTGTGATCTTTTCACCACCATCTCTTTATGTAAAAAAGATGAGAATCCTCGGATTGCCTCTTCAGCTGCTTTAGACATGCAAATGTTTCTTTTGCCAATTTTTTTTTTAAAAGCCTTCCTGGGAAAAAAAAAAGGGGGGAGCCAGCAGGTGGCTGGCTGCTTTTCGGGATCCAGAGGTGGGAAGGAAACCTAGAAATACCCCCCCCCTTAATCGAACCCCCAATTCCTTCTTTTTTCTTTTTTTCCTGAGTCTTTTGAATGTGCAATCCGAAAGCAGGCTGTGACACTTTTTGTGATGCTTTCCTGACCATCCCAAGCTTGTAAATAAACCTCAGTTGCTGCCTTTCACACACACACACACACACACACACACACACACACACACAAATGAACATGCAGACAAAACCGATCTCATCTTAGCCTGCCTTCTCCTTTCTGTGATTTATTTTTATTTTTTGAGAGGAAGAATTGAACAATGTTTTGGTCACCGCACATCAGGAAGGAGTGTGCTTTGCATGCTCTCGCCCGGGTTTTCTTTCTTTCTTTCTTTCTTTCTTTTTTTCTCCCCCATTTTTTCTTTTTTTCTTTTCTGGAAATGAATGGATGTTTTGTGCTTGGAA
The DNA here is from genome assembly GCA_030761175.1 of Masticophis lateralis. Lineage (NCBI taxonomy): Eukaryota > Metazoa > Chordata > Lepidosauria > Squamata > Colubridae > Masticophis > Masticophis lateralis. The sequence goes on from JAUDYJ010000016.1 coordinate 3,606,585, forward strand.
CTGGGGAACTGCAACAAGATGGCGTTTGCAGGAAACCTCTCTGCTCTGCGTTTTGCAACTCCCCGGCATCTCGCTGCTTTTCGCCAAGCTTCAATCTCGCAGCTGGAAAGAGCTTTCTTTAACTTCGATTTCCCTCCCCCATTATTGACAGATAGTGCTTTGATGGGGAATTGACAAATGCTCTGGTTTGGTTTGGTTTTTTTTAAAAAAAAAACTTTCTTTTTTCCCTCCCCCTACTTTTTCTATTAGCCATGGGGTGGGTGGAGTAGTTAATTAAAATTGTTACAGGCTGGATAAGAGATCAAAGGATGAAGGAAGGTAGGAAGATTAGACCTAAGTATCCCTTTACAAAAAAGGTTCTAATTATTTATTGGGTAAAGGTTACCTTGGTTTTGTGTAAATTTGCACATCTGTAAAATACTGAATTTTTGCCCTTTGCCAATACGTGTCAGTTTCTGTAAACAGCAATTTACCTGAAATTATTTCATAAAATAAATATTCTGTGGGTAAAAATCTTGTTTTGGTCACTTTTCCCAAATCATATCTGATCTGTTGCTTTATTGGGAAAACATTGAACTCAGTGGGCCTTATCTGTTTAAAATGAAGCCCAAATTGAACAGAGTTTAAACAAAAAATTATTCCAAAAATATTCTGCATTTTTCCTTACAGTTTAACTGAAGATTGGGTTTATATTACTGAACTGAATACTTTGGAAGTATGACAGTTGGCATGAAAATGATAGTCTTAATTTAAAAATCCAACTATTACAATTGTATGGGTTGGATTCCCAGCCTATATCTGAAGACCCATTAAGACAAAATAAATGTTTATTTAGTAAACCTAAATCCTGAACTTTTAATAGTGCTGTAGCCAAAATACTGAACAATCAGCAAAGGCAAAACTCAGCTAATTGAAACAATATAAACAAAAACAATAGACTATTTTTTTTTAAAAAAAAAGAAGGCTTAAAATAATCAAGCATTTCTGGAATAATTTAGATATGGTTGAATATTTTATTGTACTTCGATCTCCTGTTTAAATAGGAAACAGATTAGGCATGCGTTAACACAACTTTTAATGACATAAACCGTTTTCAAATTCAGTTAACCAAATATTTTACCGTAGGTTTTAAAACGTTATGGACCAGTAGGAGAGAAAAATTGATTAAAAACTCCTTTTATTAGATTTGAATTTGGAATCAGGTTTACTTTTCAGGGCCTGTTTCTTTCTTTTCCTCTCCAGTACTTTGTGATTTAAGGTGCACTTTGCATTGTCATTAAATACAATGTCTTGCATACATCTCTGTATGTTTTGCCATGTAGGCCCAGGCACAACCTAATTCGAAGCTTTGTAGGTCCTCAGATGTTGTGCATTGTAGACTTTCCTCCTGTTTATTTTTGTAGCTGTTTGGTCAGCTTGCAGCAAGCAGTGTCCCATCATACAATTGTGTACAATTGCCTGCGTTAAAAATCTTAAAATCTAGTCGAATGATGCTTTGCATCAGAATGTTGTCCCTGTAACCTAATGGGTCCGAATTGTGCTAGATAAAAAGGAAAGCAAGAGAGACAGTTGGGTACATTTTTGGGGCACGGAACTAAATCAACATTAAATAGACTGGGGGGGTTTATTTTGCAGGCCAGTCCTTCCCTTTAAGAGTGACAGCTGACAGTTAGCAACTAGCTTTGTGAAACACCAGGAAGTTAGTTCCTCATTGCATGAATAGCAAACGTCCCCGGAAAATATGATTTTTTTTTTCAAGCTCAGTGGAGCCAGAGGAAGAGATTGTGACTACTTTTCAGACGGATCTAGAACTTGGGTTTGTGAAAATAGCCTGTTCTTGAGATGCCTGATTCGTCTCAATTACTAAATAATGCAATTGGCTTCCTTAGTGCAATTGGTTTCATTAATAATGCCTCCCCCCTCCCCAATTTCTCTCTCTCTCTGTGTCCCTCCTTATGAGAACTTATTTTTTGGGGCCAAAATCGCGCTTCTCCAAAGCCCTGTAGATTTCCTTGCCTGTCTGTTTCAATTGGCTCAGATTTCAGTCCCTGAATAGGATTAAATTCTTACTGTCCATGGATTTTGGCTTTGCTTTAATGGATTGGTAATTGATATTCTCAATTTTAATATCCAGATGTAGCTGTGTGGCGTTCTGGGTTGTTTTTTGAGTACTGCTAATGCTGGCCTGAGAGAGAAAGAGAGAGAGAGAAAGAGAGAGAGGGGTGGTGGTGAGAAAAGAGGATGGATAATCTGGGATAGAAGTTATGATATTTGCAGGGGAAAGGGAGGGCCAGAATCCTCCATATTATTCACTCCACCAGGAAGTAAAAGGGATAATGAGAATTAAAGAGGCATGTGCTTCAGATCCATTATCTTGAGGACATTTTGAAACAGCTTCAGAGAGGCTGGCTTTTAATGTTTTGAGCGTTGAATTGTTTTTATGTGGGTACTACTGAAGTGGTTATTACAAATGGATTCTAAATAGAAGGGCAGTAGGCAACGGGAAGGGAAGGAAGGAAAGAGAGGGAAGGAAGGAGAAAGGAAGGTGGGAAAGTGAGGAAAGGAGAAGAAAGGAAGGGAGGGAGAAAGGAAGGAAGGAAAGAAGGGAAAGGGAAGGAAAAAGGAAGGAAGGAGAAAGGAAAGAGGAAAGGGAGGGAGAAAGGAAGGGAAAGAGAAAGGAAAGGGAGGGAGAAAGGAAGGAAAGAAAGAGGGGGAAAGGAAGGAGAAAGGAAGGAAGGAGAAAAGAAAGGGAGGGAGAGAGGTAGGAAGGAAGGAGATACGAATAAAGGAAGGGAATAAGGAAAAGAGAGGGGGGGGGAAATGATAGAGGCAGACAGGAAGGAAAATAAATATGTGGTAATTCAGGAGAGGGCTTTGTTGAAAGACAAAATCCCCAAATGAATTTCTTGGATGATAAAAAGATCAAAATCCCGACTGGCACAAAGACAAAGCCTACAATTATAAATCAGAAAAGTCTCCTATTAGAAGAGAATAATGTGACTTAGAGATTTAAGAGAAGGGGGAAAAAAACTGCAGTTGGATTTTATTTCCCTAAACTTGAAAGCCTGTTCAGGATCATAGAATTTTGTAAGGTTCAAGCCCAACTTTGTCATGGTGGCCCAAATGATGGTGATGATTGTCTAGGCCGGTGTTTCTCCCAAACCCCCCCCCCCAACTCCCCGGCCACCTGAAGGCTTATGGGACTTCAACTCCCAGAATTCCCCAGGGTTAGGGAGGAATTCTGGGAATCCAAGTCCCGCACGGCTTCAAGGGGCGCTCAAAGATTGAGAAACAACAAAAGGAGCTTCTTCTCGAACAGCTACAGCTGCAGCCGCGAAAATAGGACTGAGGTAATAAAACGAAGATGACAACATTTGCCATTTTGTCTTGAGTGTAGGCTGAGCTCATGATGATTTCCTGGCTTCTTGGAATCACTGCTCTTTTGAAAGGAAGCAAAGATAATTCTGTGTGGCTACAGAGAAAGAAGAGAAGAGTGGATTGAGAGTCTCTTTTGGCCTTTCTTTTTTAAACAACCGTACATTTGGCTGGCAGCAACTCCATTCCAACACACACACACACACACACACACACTCACTTCTTTAGTAAAACCCCCATCTCATTTTCCTTTGTTGGGCCAGCTGGCAATTTTTATTTTATTTTTATTTTTTTTAAGAAGTAAACTAGGGAAATAACTAATTTGGGAGCCTTCCCTGCAGTGAAATTCGAGGCCTGCCAGGCTGGGGAATTCTGGGAGTTGAAGTCCACACATCTTCAAGCTTGCCATGGTTGAGAAACGTTGGGAAAAATAATTCCAGTTTCTAGGGCAGAATTTATAGAATTCCTGTTAGTTGTTTGGTCATTTGAGCCTCATAGATGGAGGTCTTGTACAGGTGGTCCTCGACTTACAACAGTTTTCACTTAGTGACCATTCAAAGTTGACATGGAATTGTTGGGCTCAATTATGGTCATGAGTTGAGGACCTACCTGTGCTTGCTTGAAGTTGAAGACAATTTCCCATTGACAGCAGGGGGCGGGGGGAAGGCTTTTGACTCTAGATAATTTAAAAAACGAAATCTCAGTAAAACAGTCATTTTTAAAAGGAAAAAAAATGGATGCAGAAGCTGTCAGTAGAAACAAGAAGATGGGGTCCAAAAATTTGAAAATGGTTGCTGCAAAGCTCCACCCACTTTTTATATGCCTTACCCATAAAAATTGGCAGAATTTAGATTGCATTGCCTTGACCCAAATCTTGAATTTTTGCAACCTGCCTTCCAGGTTGCAAAAATTGATTTGCTGCTAATTTTGCAGTCCGTGGCATCTTAACTTCCACAAGATGTTCTTACAGGCAGTTGCAAAAGACAATATTGACCAAAAAAAAATGCATCTTAATGAGGAGATGCATATCAAGGTAAGACTTGTAAGCTAATTCCATTATCAACTGATCTGAAGCAAGTTAGAATAACAATTCTGCTGCTGCTGCTGGCTTGAAGGCACGTAAGATGAAGAGAGGAGTTTGCATTTTCCCTACCTTCGGCAGTGCAATTTTGGGTTTTCCAATTTGTCCCCACCCCCGCGTGAGGTTCAGAGAGGTTAGGTGGGAAATTCAGATTTCATTCCCCCTAGCAGTCGAGAAGGAAGTAATATCTTTTTGTCAAATCGGAAGAAGTTCTGCGATTTCTGATGCAAGTTTTTTTTTTAAAAGAGCCTATGTCTTAACCTTGAACAAGTATTATAGAACTATATCAGGGTGGATGGGTGGGTGGGGAAGCATTTTCTTTGAAACCTGTCAAAAGTGTATCTTAATTTTGATCACAGAGAGGAACTGAAAATAAATGTCAGCCTTTTAATAAAAAGTGAGTTGGGCTACCAAGTTAAACTATGCAAGGCAAGGCATTATATGCTTTAAACTGGTTTGAAGTCAGCATTCTTTGCCCAAAAGGATGTTTTGGTGCCAGAGGAATAGAGTTTTCGGTTTTTCCCATCTTTTGCAAATTTCAGTTGATTATTTGGAGAAAAGAAAGATTGTCTAGGATTTGGACACCCAGAGGGGCAAATATGAATGTTTGGATAAATACCAGATTTCCCCCCCCCCCCCTCCTGAAATAAGAATTTTTTGTTGTAGTTGTTGTTGTTATTACTACAAGTCAGCTCCCTCGAGTATTTCAATTAGCAAAAGCACTATTCCTGGGATTAATTTCCTTTTTTTCATTTTTGCCCATCACTTAGCATGCTAAAATTATGCAAACTGCTTTCAGTATTTGTGCGTTCACCTCCTTATATGCCCTCATCACTTAATATAGCATGGGTCACCCAATAGATTGTGTTATGGGAAACATCTTTATGTAGACACCAGCTATTGGTTGCTAGCTCAGCATTGGTTGTTCTGATTGGTTACTGTTCTCTTGGGATTTTTTTTAAAAGGATGCTTTCTCATTGCTGCTTGGAAATATCAAGATATGATCTGGGGTATTTCTGTTGTCAGAGAAAGTGCTCTCTAGATAACCAACATTATAATCTATCCTTCAGGTTTGAGTGTTTATTATTATTAAGAAGGCCCAGCCTTCTTATATAAACGACTTCTTGAATAAGCAACTCCTGTGATAACATGAAAAAAAGTGAAAATTATAACTATGAATCCAGGAAGATGATTAATGGTTGATAAATTCATCAGAAACGAGGTATTGATGGAAAGTGTTGGGACTGTGATGTTCTAAAGTCTTTATCAGTTTGATAGCATGTTGTATGAGAATGTGTGTGTGTGAAATGGTGGATAACATCTGCCACAGTTTTGCCTATAGCACAGCTGCCCTGCCATCTGTAAATATAGAATAATTAAAAGAATAGAGGTGATTTGGGCCCCTTATTGCAGAATAATTGGAATATAAGGTGATGTACAGAAGCTGGAGAACATCATAATTGTAATTGACAACTGATATCAGGAGGTGTTGGGGCAAAGATCAATCTTGTGTTTAATTTTTATAGGCAAAATATCTCTTATTCTATGTGTTAAGTGCAGGTTATTAAGTTCTGGCTTTATTATTATGACAATTTATCAGTTCTAGTTTTAATTATTTGGGAAATCTGCACTCTGTCTTTTGAGAAACAGATCTTTACGGTTTATAATTTTATGGAGAGAATGGGTTCCCCCCCCCCTTCAGATTCTTAAAACTTCAAATAGAGGTGTTTGAAACTCAAAAGTCCCACAAGCATCCTGAATCACAGTTGTGATTGTTAGCATTTTAGACATTTTACTGGATAATAGGGTGGTAGTGGAGGGAAACGAAATGAATCTAGTTTAAATGAATAGAAACAATCCAAATGACTAATGCGTCCACCAGATGGGACTCTCTAAGTAATAAATGCTTGTTCAAATATTTAAAAAGGAGATAAATTCTTCACACCAATGTATAATGGACTAACAATGGATGTCCTCCCAGCCTCATAGAATTTTTGGGGGGTGAAATTGTAAGTGCATGCATCACATTTTCCCTGTCCTATTTTCAAAAGCAAAGCTTGTAACATTCATAGGAACGTATGAACCAATGCAAAAGGAATTTGTTTCCCAGAGTAAAATTAACAAGTTGAAATAAATTCTATTTAAAAGGTAAAAGCGCTTGACGTGATCCGATAGGAATCCCTTTTGAGGACGCCTCTTAACAATTACTGAATCAACAGGCATATCTGTGAAATTTAAAATAACTCCTCCTGCCATGCTACGCAGTTACGTTGACATTACTAATCAGACTGTTCCTTTCTTTAAAAAAAAATCGGGATCTGTGCCGAATAAGTGCCATCAAATCTTCCAACCTTGTTTTATGATGGTGGAAAATAGGAAGCATCTTTTAACACCTGTTCGGCTTTGTTTAAGCAAATTGTAAAGTCTCCAAAACATGAGAATAAGAATTCTTGGGAATTTCAATCTAGTGCCTGCCATGTGTGTGGTTCTTTTGGGCTCATTGTTGATTCCATTTTCATAGCATCGGTTGCTGATAAACTACTTTTCTGTGTGGAAAATAATTTTACTGTTTTAGAACCTGAATGATGCAATGCAAGGTAACCGTCTTTCTCCTCCCTTCAATTAAAAGACATTCACTGCTAATCAAAAGCAAGGAAATGGTGTTTGTAGAGTATCATAGAGTTTTAAGGAGAGGCCTTTTAAGTCTTGGTGGTCAACTCCCCGAATGGAGTCCAGATTAAAATATCCCAGATAGATGGAGGTTTTTCGGGAGGTCTTCCAGGGAAAGGCGGAATCAACCATCTCTCTTGGATCTTTAGACATTATTTGATTTTAGGATGTGAGAAGTGGATAGTTTCCCACTTATATCAAAGAGTGAGCCCTTTCTGATGTGGACTACAACTCCCAGAATTCCATGGCTGGCTCAGGAATTCTGGGAGTTTAAGTCCACCAATCACAAAAGGGCCATCGTTTCCTCCCCCCTCCCCCCCGGACTTAAGTTTAGCACCCTCAAAACCAAGTTGGTTCTGCTTTCACGTGCTCACATGTGCACGCTTTACACAGAAGTCTTCCACATGACAGGAAGATGAGAGTTGGGAACACCTGCTTTAAACAGGAAGTGGCTTGCAGGGTTTGCCAGATAGGCCACACCAAGCTTTTCTTCCTTTCCCTATTCTCGGTTGGGTTGAACAGGCCCCTTCTCTCCTAACCTGGACCATTGAATCTGGCCAAAGATGCAGCATGTAAGACGAGGAGACCTTCAGTAGCAGCGTAGGACAACAGGTTGTTAGTCCCCTAATTTGGAGTTGTCTTGGATAATGCGAATGGGTTTCACGCTAGATAGAGTGGGGTCCTGAGCTCATTGCATAATGTGGCTTCCATGTTTTATTCTGTGGGGCTCTTGCTGTTCTCTGAGCTCTGCTGTTTTCTTGCAGATGTTTTGTTGCCCTAGCTCCTAACACTGATGATGTTACCTGGTTGGGTAATGAGATGTCTGCAAGTTCAGAGAGAGCACGAAGGGCTCTGTCCCGAGCTGCAGATATTCTATGCTTTATCCTGTTTATATGACCCCGATGGCTTTGGGATGAGTCTGGAGGGGTAAAACTGAGTAGGAATCATTGAACAGCGAGAGGATTTTTCATGTTCACGTTTTCACATTCTCATCTAACTCTGGTTCAAACCTTGATAGGCCAACCTGAAATAAGAGCATGGGTTGAGCCCTCAGAGGAGGGCTTTTCATCTGTTTCCCCCTCCTCCCCACACAACTGCCTTCATCGTTTGCACACAGTGTATTAATAAAAGGCTAAAGCTCAGCTTTTCAACTCCGCATTGTGTCAGCCTCTCCCTTCCCGCGCCTTGCCCCTTCCTTCCAAAATACTTCCACCAGTTGCATAAACACAGGATGTTTCATTTCTTACAAGAACAGGGCCATTCCCATAAATGGCGAGCCTCCTGGCAGCGCACCCTGGTTCACCTCTCGCAGAGGCTCCAGAAAAATTCACTCTAACAAATTAGGGTGGAGGAGAGGAGCATTTTGCGCCTGTGTTTCTCTTAATTGCTGTGGGTGTGCGTGTGGGGGGAAGAAAAGGATTTCCCCGTTGCAATCGGAGAAAGATACCTCAAGATTGAACTGAAGAGGTGAAATATTGTCTTCCAGTTTCAAAACATGGCCAGGTTACCTTCTCTGGTTTTCTTTCCACTTTTCACCTTTGCTTGTTTCTCTCTCGGTAACCCTTCGAGGAAGAGATTGTTTAAAATGTAGGCCTTCGAAGGTGATCCGAAATTCTCATCCAAAAATTCTTGGCGAGCCCCATAAGAGCCATTGCATTGTTTAAGGCAGGGGTCACCAACCTTTTAGAGCTCAGGGACCACTAAATTCATAATTCTAAATCCCACGGACCACTAATACGATCTGCCTAATGACCGGCTGGGCGGGCATGGCTAGGTTGTCATGTGACTGGGTGGGTGTGGCCAACTTTATGTCACTCATGTTGAGGGGCACCTCGACAGCCTCTACTCGCCCCTCCCTTCCCAGCCACTCCTCGCCTGCCCACTCGGGCTCCTTAGGGTCCCAACAGGAAGCAGTTGTTGGAGCTAAGCAGCCACGGGGAGAAAGAGTTGGCAAAACAGCTCAGTTCAAATTGGATCTGACTGAGAAGGATGCTCAGCAGAAGCACCTCACTGAGGACTAGGAGCATAGGCTTTCCAAGCAGAGGGAAGTCCTGCGGGAGTGCAAGGCCAGGTACTGGCGCCTGGAGGCTCAGCGGGCTGAGATGGTCAGCCAGTTCCAGGCCATGAGGCAGTCCCACTGGAACGAGGCCCTCCAGCTCTTCCCTCCAGCCTTTGCCTAAAGCCCTGAACCAGGAAGCTGAAGCAGACCCCCAAGTTGGAATTTCTGCCCCCCTTCAACTCACACAAAAAGACCCCAAAGGGGGAGGAACCCTGATTTAGTACAATATAAAAAATGCAAATATTTTTTTCTGTGGACCACCAAAATTTTCTCACCAACCACCAGTAGTCCATGGACTACCAGTTGGTGACCAGGTACTCCTGAAACTATAAAACACAGAATCATAGGAGACTTCTAGTCCAGCCCCCTAGTCCAGCTCAAGACTGGAGACCTAATATCATCCTGGTCAAACAATTGCCCAATCTTTTCTTGAAAGCCTTCAATGATGGACCACCCACAACTCCAGCTGTTCCATTGATTAATTGTTTTCACTGTCAGAAAACTTCCTTCCTTCCTTCTAGGTTGCATCTTTCTTTAGAGATCCATAGAGCAGTCGAAATAATTTTCATGACCTTGCTTTAGTGTTTTATGACACAAAAACATCTTCCCACCATTGTGGTCTCTTGTTTTCCTGGTGGCATTTCACCTTAGATGGATAACGCGCAGGAGGGGAAAGTTACTGGTACTCCAACTTCTTCTCGCCATAAGCCCATTTTCATTTCAAAATGGCGGACATCTTCGATGGCATCATTGGGATTACTAAAATATTTCCAAATATTATTTAGAAATAGAAATAGAACAACAGTTGGAAGGGACCTTGGAGGTCTTCTAGTCCAACCCCCTGCTTAGGCAGGAAACCCTACACCCCTTCAGACAAAGGGTTATCCAACATCTTCTTAAAAACTTCCAGTGTTGGAGCATTCGCAACTTCTGGAGGCAAGTTGTTCCACGGATTAATTGTTCTCGCTGTCAGGAAATTTCTCCTTAGTTCTAAGTTGCTTCTCTCCTTGATGAGTTTCCACCCATTGCTTCTTGTCCTGCCCTCAGGGGCTTTGGAGAATAGCTTGACTCCCTCTTCTTTGGGGCAGCCCCTGAGATATTGGAAGACTGCTATCATGTCTCCCCTAAGTCCTTTTCATTAAACTAGACATACCCAGTTCCTGCAACCTTTCTTCATATGTTTTAGCTTCCAGGCCCCTAATCCTCTTTGTGGCTCTTCTTTTTGCCTTATGTCAGTGGGAAGTAGAGTTTTTAGTGACAGTCATATGCGAGCCATGCTCACAAACCCGCTTGGCACAATGGAGCGGACTAGATAAAACACACACAACTGATGACGTTGATGGCAGTTGGTACTCTCTTTATGCTTCTTTAATGTTGTCCTAATACGTTCTTGTTCACAAAATATTTCCCCAACCACAGATAAGTGTCCTGCAGTGTTCTCCCATCATCTCAGCATTTCTGGTCGGTTGGTTTGGGTCAACACGCTGTCGAGGACTTGTAGTCACATATTTCCCCTTTCCCAACAGATTTGGAGAGACAGGGTCCCTCTGGTCTGCCCTGTTTCTCAGCCAGAAGATGGACTAGAACAAATGATAAAGAGGATGAGAACAATATTTTTAATTTCATGGTTCCCTTGTTTCCCCCTCTCCTTTCAGCATAAAAGAGATCAAAAATTCTTCAAACAAGAACAATACTCACCTAGTCTTGGGTTCAAGTGAGAGTGAACTGATTGTGTTTATCCTCAAAGCGAGTGGCCACAAATATGTGTTACTGAAAGGCTAAATGGCCTTTCATATCACATCTGATTGATATTTAAGGGACCAAACGATGCTTAAATGTGGAGACAGACAGTCTGACAATGGTTTGGAGAGGCTTGAAAAAGGAATGGGATGGGGCTAAACCTTGGAGTTATTGGGTGTCACCCCCAAACATTGGTAAAAAGATGGCCGACATCCAGTTAACAGCTTTGCTCTGAAACTGATTTAGGTTGAATAAAAAAGAAATTATTCCACCCTTGCTGTACGACCAACCAGCTATTGGGCCACATCTGGGAGCCAAGGGGTTGATGTAAGCAATTTATCCCACATTGCTTCCACTTTTTTGAGTCTTTCTGTGCAGTTCTTTTTTAAAAAAAAAAAATAATGAAGTATATTGCTTTTGGCATTTGCTTCCTGGCCTCGTGATATTGTTAGCTGATATAATGATTTTTTTAAAGACACACCTCTGCAGGGAACGCCTTCCAAAACCCAAACATATATCAGTGGCTCCTATATAGAGGTGGTTCCTAACGAACCATTTTTAGCAGTTGCATGCACAGAAACCCAGCAGCCTTTTTTCACTGTACAAATTAAATGGCAAGAGCGCGTCTACAATTTTAGCGTTTTGATCCTACTTCCTATTTCTCAGCTGGATTCCTGTTTTTTTGTACATTTTAGGTCCCTTGGCACAGAAGCGCCTGTGCCCGCATGTATGTTTCAAAAGGTGATGCAAGAGGCAGTTGCCTGTGAGTTTAGTTGCTCTGTTGTATTATATTCTCTCTAGATGTCTCCAATCTGGAATTTGGTCTCCTAACTCTCATTTATGAATGGCTTAGAACCGAAGGTCAGCCACCTGCGGCTCTGGAGCTGCATGTGGCTCTTTCACCCCTCTGCTGCGGCTCCCTGTCACTCAAAATATGCGCCACAACCGCCAATGTGCGACACCCGCCAGCACACGATTTATTGAGCTTTCCAACCTCCGGTAGGCCAACCATGGATAAATCCAAGAACAGAAAAATTTCAGAAGAAAACAGAATGATTAATTCAACTACATAGGCTAGTTTTGTGGCCACTCAAGAAATAGTCAGGGACGGGAAGGGTTTTGTGGCTCCCGGTGTTTTCTTTTCTGTGGAAGACGGGTCCAAATGGCTCTTGGAGTGTTTAAGGTTGCAGACCCCTGGCTTAGAACGTGGAATAATTTCTTTTTTATTCAACCTAAATCAGTTTCAGAGCAAAGCTGTTAACTATGTCGGCCATCTTTTTACTAAAGTTTGGGGGTGACACACAATAACTCCAAGGTTTAGCCCCATCCCATTCCTTTTTCAAGGACCTTTGAAGGTCTTCTAATTCAACCCCCTTATACCATCCCGGACAAATGGTTTCCCATACTTTCCTTGAAAACTTCCTGAGATGGAGCCACCCACATTATGGGTTATTACGAGGACCCATGAAGGCCAAGGAATTGGGAAGACGTTTTGGGGGAAAGCTGATGTGAGATGCCTCTTTGGTGACAACACCAGAATGCCAGTGTTGGAGGGGAGGTTGGAGGTCTTCTAGTTGAACCCCCTCCTCAAGCAGGAGACTCTGGACCACTTCCAACAAATGGTTGTCCAGTCTCTAGTGTTGAAGCACCCATGACTTCCAAAGGCAAGGCATCCCACTGATTAATTGTTCTAACTTTCTCCTTAATTCTCGGTTGGTTCTCCCCTTGGTTAATTTCCATCCTTTGCTTCTTCTCCTGACTTCTGGTCCTTTGGTTGCTCACCCCTTCTCCCTTCTTCAAATATTGGAAGACTGCTATCATGTCCCCCCTCCCCTCGGCCTTCTTTTCCTTCGACTAGGCATAGGAGAACCTTATACCAAAACGATGCGAACTCCTTTCTGAAAAGCACGGCGATGTGCTTTCGGTTGGAGAAATGATAAGCCTCTGTGCTGCAAGCGAGTGGCAGAAGGTGGAGAAAATCAAGCCACGCGACGTGGTTTCTCTCCCTCTCTCTCTCTCTCTCTCTCCCCCTCTCTCCCTCTCTCCCTCTCTCCGTGACACAGAAAACTCTTGGGCGAATGCGGTGCGGTCTGAAACTCTACAAGCTTCAGGGTGTGGCTTCCTTTTTTGTTCTGATTACTAATGAAAACTGGAAAGGAATGGTGAGGCTTTTTTTCTGCGTTAATTTCATGCCGGCTTCCTTCCTCTGGTGGGGTGTTTTTTTTTGTTTTTTTTTTGTACTTTAAAAAAAAAACTTTGCAACCGGGTAACCAAGGGGGAAAAAAAGTGTTTATTTTTACAACAATAAGTGGGTTAGTGAAGGTTTATGTTATTTCAAATGCTTAGTCATTGCCTTACTGTTGGAAATAATGCCTTTTATCTGTTCTGTTCCCTTCCCTGTTTGCCACGCATCAGACACATTATTTCTTTTATCCATTCTAGTTTTGTCATGCTGTTAATCAGTCCAACCGCCAATAAAACAATGTCTTTCCTAAAGAAGCTGACAACAGAGTAGTTAAAAAGCTGCAGACTACAGTTTATGGATATGCCATTTTGTGTGTACATTCTGTGCATGCAGAGTGACATAATATACAATTCAAATAGCAGTTGCGTCCCTTGTTTGCTTTAAAATAATTTAAAAGCTGAAGAACTATATAACTGCTAATATCATTAACTGGAAAGTCTCTAATACAGCACTTATCCTAATGGTAGATCTACATATTTAAGATAAGCCATTTCAACCCTAACACTAATTTACTCCACAGGGGCTGCGAAACGAATATAGGGAGCCTTGGAAAGGGTAAAATTACAATGTAAATGCTAATTCTGTGTCTGTGGATACCCAGAGAGACTTTTTGTGTCCTTTTTCTAAGCTAGGAGTCAATATAGTCGACTTAGCCCAAAGCCAAAATATGGATAGCACGATGGGTTAAAATTCGACTTTAGTATCATTGCACCCAGATTCAATTCAGATTGGCCATGTTTTCATTTTAGGACTGTAATTTATTCCAGTTTCATTTTAAATCGTATTTTATTCCGATTTCATTTTAAATCATATTTTATTCCAATTCCATTTTAAATTGGCTTTTATTAAATTTAGTAAGAAATTGTTTCCGGAACTCTGCACTTTGATATGGCCCAAGGGCTAATCAATAAATAAAGATACAGAATTCAGATTTGATTGAAGAAATCTTTCTTTTTTCCTGAGCGTTCCTGATTTCTTAAAGCTTCATTTTTTTTTAAGTATTTGACTTAATTTGCGTCCTATGATGACAAGTTATTGAGGAGAGCTTGATAAAGCCAGAATTTTATTTTATTAATGGGAAGAAGTAGCAAATTCTAGCTGTGTGGGTTTCCAACAGAAAAATCCCTGGATTTATACCAGACCCATAAACCACTTTAAGCTTCTGACTAGATGAACAGGTAGGTATGAAATGCGCCTCTCTGAAAAAAAAAAACACATGTGGGGTTATTCACCTGTCTGGGAAGAACTAACGGCTGGTACAGTATCTTGTTTTTCACCGCTATTTTTCTCCCTGCCCACTGGTAAACAAGGAGTGAGGCATTTGGAGTTAATTGGGGATTTTAACTCACTGGAGGGTTGATCGATGTTGACAAAGAAAAGCTCTGGGGATGAAGGTAATGAACAGTAAGTTTTGCACTTAAGGATGAATAAATATATATGTTAATTTTGCATATATATGTATGTGTGCAAAACCAACGTTAAAATCCATGTGGAATTTGGTTTAAAGGACTGCCACTTTGGAAAAACTTTGGGAAATCTTAACGAACAGCTGGTCTGTAAAGGACAGGGTCTGCTGCAAACTTCCCCAAGGGAAGGATGGGTATACTTTAGGTGTGTCATATTTTAGGAGCACGCCAGGCCAACTGGCTGTATTCAGGAGAAAGTGTTGCTTTAAATAGGCAGAGCTCCACCACTTGATGTAAGTCCAAACGTTATCCAAAAGGAATACAGAATTTTATCTTTTTTTCAGACTCGTAGTCTATTCAATGTCTTTAACCTTTAGGACACTTCGTATTAGAAAAGTTTCTCCTTGTCCCATGGATCACGGCGGTTAAACAGGTGCAAGGGGGAAAAAAGGCGCCATGTTGGGTTTTGCATAAAGGGTTTTGCACTGATGATGTTACCTGGTTGGGTAATTAAAACGTCTGCAAGAAAACCAAGCTCAGAGATTTAAAACATTTAGATTTTTATGATGGAATGGAACTGTGATAGCAGAAGATAGATGTACAGCTGGAGATCTACAGCTGGTAGATGTATGTCATTTTAAGGCAATAAGCAACATACAGAGGTTGTCCTTGACTTACGACCACAACAATAAGTCACTTTCTTCAGTGCCGTTGTAACTTTGAAACAGTTCACTAAATTTAACTGTTGTAAACTGAGGGCTACCTGGTTTTATTAAGCTGCCTGAGTGAAGTTGTAAACCTTCAGTCCTCCTGAAAAACTCACCCATTCAAAGGGATAAAAGTATCTTGCCGTGGGGCACATTGCATGTTAGCAGTATTTTCCAAAAACGGGGCTGGAATTCTGTTCTCCACCTTTTGTAGCTAAGACATCCAGATTTAATTAGGTAGGTGCCAACAGCCAATCACCGAAAGCAATTTCCCCATTCCAAAGTTGAATCAGAATTCTTGCCTTCTACCTGAGTCTTAGCATTTGGCAACATCCCGTACAAGGTTACGGTATTATTCCAGGGGTGAAATGCTCTGAAGTCTCAGGTAAGTAGAACAGCGAGGGGGGGAATGACAGCTGTGCCACACGATTTATATTCGCTAGAAAGCAGGATTTCCTTGTATCCTTACGATTTATATTGATATTGTTTCCTGATTGCTTATTTGTACCTTATGACTATCATTAAGTGTTGTACCTTATGATTCTTGATGAACGTATATTTTCTTTTTATGTACACTGAGAGCATAGGCACCAAGACAAATTCCTTGTGTGTCCAATCACACTCGGCCAATAAAAAATTCTATTCTAATTCTATTCTATTCTATTTCCATGTCAGAAATACCAGTTTGCCCGAACTGGTAGCATTTTTTTTTACTACCGGTTCAGGCGAACTGGTAGCTTTTATTTCTACCAGTTCAGGCAAACTGGTCCGAACCGGTAGCATTTCATCCCTGGATTATTCCCAGCAAAAGGTGCACAATCCAAGAGTGGTGCCGTGGCCTAGAGATGGAGCTCTCGCCTCACAATCAGGAGGCTGTGAGTTCGATCCTAGGAAGAGACAGGTATTTCTCTGTCTGGGCACAATGAGAATATATCTGCTGAACAAAACTCCGTATTGGCGACAGGAAGAGCATCTGGCCAGTAAATACTCAGCTCCATTCAGCTGCCCAAGACTCTACCCCACAAGGGTTGTTATGGGGTCTTTAAAAGATGATGATGAAAACGTGTCCAATCCAAACTTCAGTTGATTACTTGGAACAAATATAGCCCTTGTCTGTCTACGTTTTCTTTCACCCTGCTTCCCTCCTCCTTTTTTCCTTTACATTCTTCTGAATGCTGCTTTTTGGAGTTCTGTCTTTGGGCTTATCGTTTCTCCTGTTTACTTGCTGCAATCCATCCTTCCCCTCTTGTTTTGGATATGCAAAATCGCCGGAGAGCTACCTTCCACCTTGTCTAAACAAAAAAAACCACCTTAACTTTGCAATGTAAATTCTGGACTTTAAAACTCTTCATGGAAAATAGCCGGAGCTTTGCTTGCGTGGACACCTGTATCTGGAATGTCATAACCCTGAAACCTAAAGCTTGCTGGCTGCCTCTTTTGAACTTCAGTTGGACCGTTTCCATGAATCTCTTCCAGATGGAGCAGTTCCTGTCGGCAAGCAAAATCTGAATTAAAATGGGGCGTTCGGAAAGACCTTGCCCACATGCTTAACACCCAAAGCATCCTTCTAACTCGCAGCTGTTCCATCAAATCGTTTGCACTTGGAACACTCGGTTCAAACTAGTAATTTGGAGAATTGGGTTGTACTCGGCAGGGCCTTTCAACAACCTCTGAAAAAAACAAGGGAATTTAAAAATCGCTCCTTTGTTCAAACAACAACTCTTTCTCCCAGGCTTGGGGGGCAGAAAAATTTCCACAGCTCTTAAAAACTTCAACATTGAAGTGAAAGTTGAACGCTTTTGAAAGTCGACCGTGGTTTGCTTGTTTTTTTCATTGCCTAGAAGATGAGAGGGAATGAAACTTCACCATTGCTAATGTAGTTATTTTTTGACATGGTGTTTTAAGAGGATTTCTGTTGACAATAATTAATGGACTCTAAGAAGGTACTACTATTCTTCTGGTCAGAAACTTGGTTGAGATCCATTGAATCAGTGGAACAGCTTGCTTTCAGAAGTTGTGGGCGCTCCATCACTGGAATCTTTTAAGAAGAAACTGGACAGCCATCTGTCTGGAATGGTATAAGGCAGGGGTCAGCAACCTGCGGCTCTGGAGCCGCATGTGGCTCTTTCACCCCTTTGCTGAGGCTCCCTGCGTCACAACCGCCAATGTGTGACACCCGCCGGCATGCGATTTATTGAGCTTTTCAACCCCCGGTAGGCCAACCATGGATAAATCCAAGAAAAGAAAACTTTCAGAAGAAAACAGAAGGTTTAATTCAACTACATATGCTAGCTCAAGAAATAGTCAGGCACAGGAAGGGTTTTGTGGCTCCCGCTGTTTTCTTTTCTGTGGGAAACGGGTCCAAATGGCTCTCTGAGCGTTTAAGGTTGCAGACCCCTGGTATAAAGTCTAATGCTTGAGCAGGAGGTTGGACTAAAAGACCTCCAAGGTCCCTTCCAACTTCTATATCTAAACCAGCTTCTTTTTAGAATGCTCTTCTCGGCCAGTTGGCTGCAATTGAACAAGAATTGAACAAGATTTATTGCAAGCTTAAGGTTGCTACAAGAATCTGACCAACTAACAGTCAAGGGAAATGAGTGGGAGATAAGGAAGGCACTGAAGATCTGTTGCGGGCATGCAGGGACTTATGACATGTTTGACCCCTCCTTCGACTCAGGCTGCTCATCTCCTACACAACCTCTGCTATCCAGACACATCATATTCTCTCCCCCCCCCCCTCCATTTTCCTTGTTTAGATAGATGTTCTCCCTGCTAGATAGATGTTCTTCTATCCAGGTAATATATCTGGCCCCAAAGCCCTTGTTCTCTCTAAGAGATGCTTGCTCCCCCCCACCCCCCACCCCACCAGAATAGCAGTAATAACTGGAAACCAGTTAAAGAAAAATGAAGAAATCAGCATGGGTGAGAGAGAGGCTAAGAATAAAATACGACAAACGGACACAATCTGCATTTTAGCTCCCTGTATGGCTTGAGCAAGAGAATTGCAGAGTTCGGAGAGGCTCTATTTGCCTTTAAAAAGAAAAATAAATTGGTTTCCTTTGTTCTTGAGCTCTGCAAAGATGCAGCCTTACCCACTCCTGTGTGTTTTTTTTTCCTTTGCTCCTAAGACTGAATGCTAAAATTACAGGCCTGTTGCCACCACACATTTAAGCCCCGCTGAACGAAAATAGCTTTTCTTTTTTTTAAAAAAAAACCTAAAAATTTCAAATTCCAGTGGCATTGTTTCACACCAGCATTTAGCTGCGTGGACCGTCTGTGCGTTGAGCGAGCGTTCTTTTTGCGGCAGCAATAAATAGCTTCCCCACCCCACCCCCCAACCCCTTCAGTTGAAAAGAAGACCCAGGGATTTGACTGCAGTGAAGATGTTTTGGGTGGCCCTCGTGCTTTTAACCTGGCAAACCGGGACCTCGCCACAATATTTCAAGCTGTACCAGAGATTTGTCTTGTGATGCTGAAACGTTCATGAGATGGTTTTTGCAGGCAAGGATGGTTGGGAAAAAAAAGAAACCAAAACCTGAATGCCACTTGGGGGAATCAACCCCACAGCTTGATTTTCCCCAGCAGTAAAAATTTAAAAAAAAAAAAATCTTTAAAAATTTAAATTTTTATAAAATTTTAAAAAATTTTATAAAAAGAATGTCATGCAAGGAAAGCTTCAAAAGGTCTTTAATTCGTGCTTTCATAGCCCTGCTTTACCCACTGGTTAATACAAATTAAACACGTCAGGGCTGAATGTTTAATCCGAGAGATGCGTCGGCAGCCGCAGTTCCTAATTGGTCTCCGAGGGATGAGCCGTTCCTCTCTCACCTGTACGGCATCTCTTCAAACAAATTGGGACTTTTTAGTTTCATAAATTTTGTATCTCCTGCAGAAGGGGGCGGGGGGAAGGAAGTCCAGGTAGCAGGAGATTTTAAGATGGATTTTCATGGAAATTAGAACGCAGTGCAACAAACCCAGGAAGATAAATATGGAGGAAGCTTACCAAAGCCAGACATTATCATTCAGCTGCAAACGGTTGAATGTTTCCTCCCAGGTGTTCCTCCAAAATAGAAAAGAAATTGCCTTCAACTCAATGGATAATAACGATGAGCTTGTCGATTAAAAGGTTGGCAGTTCAGGGGTTTGAATCCCTAGAGCCGCGTAACGGGGTGAGCTCCGGTGACTTGTCCCAGCTTCTGCCAACCTAGCAGTTCGAAAGCATGTAAAAAAAAAATTCAAGTAGAAAAATAGGGACCCCCTTTGGTGGGAAGGGAACAGCGTTCAGTGCGCCTTTGGCGTTGAGTCATGCTGGCCACCTGACCACGGAGACGTCTTCGGACAGTGCTGGCTCTTCGGCTTTGAAACGGAGATGAGCACCACCCCCTAGAGTCGGGAACGGCTAGCACATATGTGCGAGGGGAACCTTTACCTTTCCCCTCTCAACTATAATTCACTTTATCACTATTTAAGCATCTACTAAAAACAAGCTGTGGCCTTTTTAACAGGCATATATATCCAGAGGAAGGTGCATGTCTGAATACCTACACAAAAGAATGTGTTTTCCCAAGGAAATGATTTTTCCCCCCAAGTATTTTAAACGTAAGATTTGGCACTCCTAACCACTTTTGAGGTGAAGCAAAAGACTTGACAGAAATTATTTCTAATACAGATAGTCCTCAGCTTACAAGAGTTTGTTTAGTGACCATTTGAAGTTATAACAGCGCTGAAAAAAGTGACCTAGGACCGTTTTTTCCCACTTAACGACTGCGGCAGTGTTCCCATGGTCATGTCATCAAGACCATTGACAAGCAAAGTCAATGTGGAAGCCAGATTCACTTAACAACCGTGTGGCTAACTTCACAAATGCAGTGATTCATTTAACAACTGTGGGAAGAAAGGTCATAAGGTGTGGGCTAAGCTCACTTAACCAATGTTTCACTGAACAGAAATTTTGGGCTCAATTCATGAGTGAAACCCAGCAGGTTCTGACAGGTTCTGGAGAACCGGTAGTGGAAATTTTGAGCGGTTCGGAGAACTGGCAAATATCACCTCTGGCTGGCCCCAGAGTGGGGTGGGAACGGAGATTTTGCAATATCCTTTCCCCAGGAGTGGAGTGGGAATGGGGATTTTGCCGTATCCTTCCCCTGCCACACCCACCAAGCCACGCCCACAGAACCAGGTAGTAAAAAAAAAATTGGATTTCACCAGTGGCTCAATTGTGGTTGTAAATCGAGGATTACTTGCACATCATTGCTACGGAAGGAATTTTTTAAAAAAAAAATTCACTTGAATTATTATAATAGTGGTTAGAATGCAGTATTGTAAGCTGACTCAGCCAGGAGTTCGAATCTCACCCAGGCTCAAAAGTTGTCTCAGCCTTCCATCCTTCTGAGCTTGTTGACCCAGACTTTTGGGGGCGATAGGCCGACTCTGTAAAACCGCTTAGACAATGTTTAAAGCGCTATGAAGCGGTATATAAGTCTTAAGTGCTATTGCTTTAACTGGTTAATGGGGGAGATTTTTTTTCCTGCTGTCTGATTTTATGCGGAAAAAAACTGTACCGCTGGATATTACTGGCTTGTTAATGTTACTATGACTTGGTTCCTTGTTTAGGCAGATTGGGTTTCTCCCAGGTTTCTAAAGTTAATTCATACCCAGCATTTTGTCTCAAAAGAAGTTTGTTCCAATGTTTTGCCAGCTGTTGGATCGCATCTCCCAAGGAATCATGATGATGATGCTTTTCAGCCTGTTGTGAATGGGGTGAGATCAGAGTTCTGCCTTTGGTTTAGAAAGCTTAGGAGAACTGCCCATGTAAGGAGCCAAGAATCTCCCAGAGAAAATGAGATTGCAGTGAGAGGTCGCTCTCTCCTGGGGTCAGGTTCACACCGCCATGTTTTCGCTTGATATTAATATTCTTGACTAGTTTTTCCTATTGCTTGTCTTTGGTTCCTTCATCAGTTGCAGCCCTTCCTGGGTGAGGATAACTTGGTTCAGATAATTCATGTTATGAAGCTTCTAGGAAGGTTAGATTACAGGCAGTCCTCAATTTTTCTTCCTTCCTTCCTTCCTTTCTTCCCTCCCTCCATCCCTCCCTCCTTCCTTTTCTCTCTCTCTCTCTTTCCTCCCTTCCTGCTTTCCTCCCTCCCTCTCTCCCTCCCTCTCTCTCCTTCCTTCTCTTGCTTTCTCTCTCACACACTTTCCTCCCACCCTCCCTTCCTGCTTTCTCTCTCTTTCCTTCCACCTTTCCCTCCCTCCTTCCCTTCCTTTCTTCCTTCCCTCCCTCTTGCTTTATCTCTCCTTCCTTCTCCTACTTTCTCTTTCACACTTTCCGCCCTCCCTCCCTTCCTGCTTTCTCTCTCTCTTTCCTTCTTCCCTCCCTTCCCTCCCTCCCTCTTTCCCTTCCTTCCCTCCCTCATGCTTTATCTCTCCTTCCTTACTTTCACCCTCACACTTCCCTCCCTCCTTCCCTCCCTGCTTTCTCCTTTCTCCTTCCTCCCTTGTCTCTTCTCTCCTTCCTTCCCTCCCTCCCTCTTGCTTTATCTCTCCTTCCTTCTCTTGCTTTCTCTCTCTCTCACTTTTTCCTCTCTTCCTTCACTGTGGAATTTCTAGTCCCGATTGTGGTCATAAATTGAGGACTACCTGCACTGTAAAGGCATTCCTTATGAGGCTGGCCTTGGAGACAGTTCAGAAATTTTGGAATTGAATTTTTTCGGATTAACAGAACCGCATTATATCAACTGATGGTTTGCAAGCACAGTTCTCTCAGTCGGGCAAATGGATATTTTTAATCTTGTAAAACATCCATTTTGGGGGAAGTGTATCTATTAGGTGTTTGTAAAAGTGAGGAATCTTTACCTTGGGGTCGTCTAGTGCTGAGTCCTTTTGTTCCTTCTTTGTTCAACCTTTTAAATTACTATTTTTGTGTCAGGTTAATGGCTTCTTCCTCTCCACTCTGATGCCTTATTGATTTCCTTCATTTTCAGTTGTTAGCAATGGGTCAATTTTCAATTTTTCCTAAGATCCAGCTGGGGATGAAGGCTTCTTAGGAAAAAAAAAACCTCTTTTAAACACGGGAAGATTTAACTGTAAATACTTATACAGGTAACCCTTGACTTAACAACCACAATTGAGCCCAACATTTCTGCTGTTAAGCGAGACATTTGTTCAGTGGGCTTTGCCTCATTTTATGACCTTTTTTGCCACAGTCGTTAAGTGGATCACTGCAGTTGATAAGTTAGCAACCCGGTTGTTAAGTGAGTCGGGTTTCCCCATTGACTTCGCTTGTCAGAAGGTCGTAAAAGGGGAACACATGACCCCGGGACACAGCGACGGTCATAAGTATGAACCAGTTGCCAAGCATCTGAATTTTGATCACATGATCGTGGGGGGGGGATGCTGCGAAGGCCGTAAGTGTGAAAACCGGTAAATCGGTCACTTTTTTCAGTGCCGTCGTAACTTTGAACAGTCACTAAATGAGCTATTGTAAGTCGAGGATTACCTCTATATACAAATGTTGGAAACTTCACCTCTGAAATCTTTGAAGAAAGGGCAAAAACCTCAGTGTTACGATTTGGAGCATGCAGATAATTAATCAAAGCCGCAGTCCTTCTGTTAATTTGAAATTAGCACGGTATTTAATGGCATCAATAACTGGTACGGGTGGGCTGGTGCAGACCCCCCCCCCAACTAAAGTTGCAACCTCAACCCCCTTTTTTTTAAAACAGCTTTACCTTGTTAATTGTGGTGTGAACAGCGCTTGTTTTAATTTCATTTCGAAGGAAAATCTGTTTGGGCAGCTTCTGTGGGGTTTTAAGATAAAACCTGGGAAGAGCTATTGCTGTAAATATTAGCGCAACACAGTTAGCTACGAATAATTAGGATTTAATTTCAGTGGCTTAACAGCAGTTCACTAGTTGAGTTTAAGTAATTAGCCTCACTTTCTTCAATTGGTACTGGGTAGCATCCTTTGATTAACTTAATCCTTTCTCAGTCTTTTTCTGATTGTAGCGTCATTTGGCTAAGAGGCAAAAAAACCCCACCCTAATTTTATTTGTGTTAAATTGTGTGTGGGGGGGGGTATGAAAGTACCGTTGGAAAAAAACTTGCTGGTAAATTACAGCTCTTACCCCGAGAAAATATTTTCCAGGTTGACTTTGGTTTTGGTTCAGTTCGTTGCAAGTGACTGTTGAAACAGCAATTCGAGTTTGTTTTCCCCCGTTTAGCCGTTTGGCTCTTTAAAAAATGGCCCTTCTGTTCAAAAGAGGAAGACCAAATTATTTGGAAAGGCTGATGCATAAATGTACATCTGAAAATGCTTTCTAGACCTTTTGATTATTTGAAATTGTTGGCAAAGCGTTCATTCGTTCATTCGATTTGTCAGACCACACTTGGAATATTGCATCCAGCTTGGGTTGCCACGATATTAAAAAAAAGATGTTGAGACGCTAGAAAAAGTGCAGAGAAGAGCAATAAAGATGATCAGGAGCCTGGAGGCTAAAACACTCGAAGAAGAACGGTTGCAAGAACTGGGCACGGCCAGTCTAAAGAAAAGAAGGACTGGGGGGAGACACGATAGCAATCTTCCAATATTTGAGGGGCTGCCCCAAAGAAGAGGGAGTCAAGCTATTCTCCAAAGCACCCGAAGGCAGAACAAGAAGCAATGGATGGAAACTAATCAAGGAGAAAAGAAACCTGGAATTAAGGAGAAATTTCCTGACGGTGAGAACAATTAATCAGTGAAACGGCTTGCCTCCAGAAGTTGTGAATGCTCCAACACTGGAAGTTTTTAAGACATTGGATAACCATTTGTCTGAAATGCTATAGGGGGTCAGATTAGAAGACCTCCTAACTATACTTTGTGATGCTGTGTATAGAAAAGCCACAACGAGACAGGGAAAAAAAAAAAGAATTTTTTGGAGTAAAGCAAACTACCTTGTTCATAGGGCAAGAATTTTCACACCTGCACTAGAATGGGATTGCACGGTCCACTTGCTGCTTTCCTCGAATTGAAACTCGGTAGCAAAATAGATGTCCCTCCAATAATTAGATGACCTTACAGGGCCTTTTTCTGTGCTGGTTGTCCATAATGCCAGCCATCTTAACGATGGGGACCTTGCCTGTCGGTAGCTCAACCCCATCAAAAATTGCTATTAAATTGTGGCTTCGGGCGTTTTAAATGAATTAGGGGCTCAGCACTTGGATGGAAAGATTGATTTGGCAGTTTGGAGGGGGCATTTGCTGCACAAATGGGAAACAAACCTAGAACTAGGGAGAAATTTCCTGACAGTTAACAACAATTAATCAGTGGAACAGCTTGACTCCAGAAGTTGTAAAAGCTCCGACACTGGAAGTTTTTAAGAAGAGATTGAGTGACCGTTTCCCTGAAGTGGGGTAGGGTTTCCTGCCTAGGCAGGGGGTTGGACTAGAAGACCTCCAAGGTCCCTTCCAACACTTGTTATTTTGGTTGTTTTGAAGGCAAGCGGGTGTTTTGGCTTCCTGGATCCCATTTTATTCATTGCCTCCGTCAGGCTGCGGACTTCAAGCTTGCTAGCTTCAGAACATTGCGACATCCATAATTATCAGCCCTGAAACTCATTCTGAGTACGCGTGCGATAAAGGAACTGGTGATTTTTTGCATTCACAGGAAGCTGGTGGAGAAAGACCGTAGACTACAAAAGGTTTGTTTTCCTAGGGCAGGGGTCAGCAACCTGCAGCTCTGGAGCCGCATGTGGCTCTTCCATCCCTCTGCTGCGGCTCCCTGTTGCCAGTCGGCTCCACAATGGATAGGACTTTCAGTTAGGACAAGTAGAGGAAAAAAGATGCCATGCTAGAAGGGGACTCTATGGTGGGGGAACTGGACTTCCAGCTGGCAGAGGAGAAAGGATGCCATGCTAGGAGGAGACTCTATGGTGGGGGGAACCAGACTTCTGGTTGGCTCCAGAATTAAATGGGTGGCTTTCGTTTAGGACCTTTGTGGCTCTTTGAGTGTTTAAGGTTGCTGACCCCTGTCCTAGAGAAAGTCATGTGGAGTGGGGAGGGGAGAGGAGAAGGAAGGGACCCTGGAGGTCTTCTAGTCCAACCCCCCACCCCCACCCCCGTGATTAGGCAGCAGCTAATTGTAATTAGAACCTGTTTGGTCCTAATTCTCATTTCAGGAAGAGCCATCTTGAGACAATTCAAAAGAAACTCTTGGCTAACTTGTCCCAATAGTTAAGACTCTCTCTTAACTATTTCGAATTACGTCAAGACAGGAAGAGCCTCCCCACAACTCTGCCCTATGGTTCTTTCATCATACCATCTCTCCCTGGGGGTTGGCTTCTTGAAACAACCCCCAGGATATAGAGGCTGGACTTAAGATCATCCAGGCATCATCTTAATTGGATTTGCACCAATGGCTAACTCCAGCCGGGAGATTATGAAGCATTAGCAATGATCCGGCAAGCCAGAACTTCGGAGATGCTCCTGGGTGTAGACAGGATAAGGGCTGCAGGTTCAGACTGAGGTAGCTCCTTAAAATTATTTTAAATTATTGATCAGTTAGGGTGATTCAGCGGTGGTATTCGGGCAAAGCAGTAGTTAAATTGCTGGCGCGCCCCGCCCCTTCCAACCACAATTTGAGTGTGTGTGTTTGTCTAAGAAAGAGAGATTGCCACAAAGTATGACTTTGTGGACTTAGGTGGATAAAGGAGAACTTGGCCATGGGTTTCCACCCCAAATTCCATTGACGGCTCCACCCCTTGTAACGGATATTTATTTTATTTATTTATTTATTTTATTAATCATATTTCTATGCCACCCACTGTCCGAGGACTCTGGGTGGCTTACAACGGCCGACAGTATACTAAATAGCATATTGCCCCCAACAATCCGGATCCTCATTTTACCCACCTCGGAAGGATGGAAGGCTGAGTCAACCTTGTGCCGGTGAGATTTGATCTGCTGATCTGCTGAACTAGCAGTCAGCTGAAGTAGCTGCAGTACAGCATTCTAACCACTACGCCACCTCGGCTCTGATAAATGGAGAACCTGGATGGTGGTTGGCTCTGAACTCTTAAGAAGAACCTTGGCTGAACGCTAGGGCTGGAAGGAATAAATTGTCATTTTACAAATATTATCTTTTTGCCACAGCTGGACATTTGCCAGTGTCAGATCCGCTTTGGAGATGGGTCTTTTCGTTGCAAACTCTGCTAGGATCCTGGGGAGTGAAAGGGAAGAAAATGGGTGGGTGAAATTAAAACAGCAGTTACAGCTCTATAAACTGTGAAGGGATCCTTGGGAGTTTGAGGGTCTGGGAACACGAAAAGATGGGATTGTTGCCATCAAAAGTCCTACAGCATTTCACACGCTTTTGTGCAAGATTTTTTTTTTAAAGTAGTTTGAGAGGTTGTGCTGGAGCTGGGGAAAACAGCTGGAATAAATCCAGCCAACTGGGATTTCTTCCACCGGCTGCTATTTCTGAAAGACAGTGGCTATGTTTTCTTGGGAGCGGGGGGGGGGGAATAAAAGGATAAACCTCAAAAGCGGGCAGATCTAAAAGTGGTTCATCAGGATAAAAGAATTGGATGATGTTTATAGATTATAAAAGTTTTTCTTAGATTCACTCTTGAATAAGAACAGGAACAGAATAGAATAGAAACAGAACAGAACAGAATTCTTTATTGGTCAAGTGTGATGGGACACACAAGGAGACCTTATGCACCAGAGACAAATTCCTTGTGTGTCCCGTCACACTTGTCCAATAAAGAATTCTGTTCTGCTCTGCTCTGCTCTGCTCTGCTCTGCTCTGCTCTGCTCTGCTCTGCTCTGCTCTATTCTATTCTATTCTATTCTATTCTATTCTATTCTATTCTATTCTATTCTATTCTATTCTATTCTATTGTATTCTGTATTCTGTATTCTGTATTCTGTATTCTATTCTGTTCTATTCTACATTCTATTCTGTTCTGTTCTTATTCTGTTCTGTTCTGTGCTATTTTGTTCTATTTTGTCCTATATTCTCTTCTGTTCTGCCTCCTGTTCTGTTCTGCTTTCTATTCTACTCTATTTCTCAAAGGAAAATTCAAGAGTGAACCCAAGAAAAACATACAGAAATATCTAAAATCAATAACAGGCAAAGTAGTATTTCTATTATTTTGTTTTCTGTATTTCTTTTAGGATCTGTATGGAAACCTCTTTGATCAAGATTTTTCTTTTTTTAAAAAAAAAGTTGTTGCTAATTTTAATCATGAATTCTGCTTCAGATGAATCGACGTAATTATTTTATTTTGCTTCGTTTAATCAATTCCCATCCCAGCATTATTGTTGAATAGTTGTTGAATTGTTGTTGAATATTCAACAATATTGTTGAAACAATATTCAACAGTATTGTTGAAACAATATTCAGCAATAGTGTTGAAACAATATTCAGCAATAGTGTTGAAACAATATTCAACAATAGTGTTGAATATTGTTTCACAGCCAGCAGTGAAATGCACAATTATTTTCTCTTTGCAGTCTTTTGAAAAATAATAATATGGGAATAATGGAGAAGAGTGCATAGTTTACAAATGTTGTATAATTCAGCATTACAGGTAGTACTCGACTTAACCATTTAGTGACTGAACAGTCCATTTAGTGACTGTTCAAAGTTACAAGACTGAAAAAAGTGACTTATAACAATTTTTCACATGACCGTTACAACATCCCCATGGTCATGTGATCAAAATTCAGGTGCTTGGCAATTGACTCATATTTACGACGGTTGCAGTATCCCAGGGTCATGTGATGCCCTTTTGTAACCTTCTGACAAGCCAAGTCGATGGCCAAGCCAGATTTGCTTAACAACTATGTCACTAACTTAACAACTGCAGTGATTCCCTTAACAGCTGTGGTCAGAAAAGTCGTAAAATGGGGCAAAACTCACTTAACAAATGTCTCACTTAGCGGCATAAATTTTGGGCTCAGTTGTGGACATAAATCGAGAATTGCTTGTCCTTAGCCCAAGATTTTGAGATGATGTGTGTGTCAGGGTTCCAATGGATGCCCTAATTAAATCATGACCTCATGTAATTTGCAACCCAGACTTGACACTGTTTCCCCCCTCCCCCCACGGTATGTCATCAGTCACATTTGCCAACAGAAAAATTTTGTGGGTTGTACAGATCACTGCTCTCCAGCTGCTGTGGGTTACCCTGGGAGACAGCCTTGAGAGAGATATGTCTGGAATGTGCTTTTGGTTTTGGCTGCCATGTTGCTTCACCATTTTCCCATCCCCCTTGCCTATGGCAACTCGAGAGCAAGCCAGGGATGCTTTCCGAGTTGACATTGTGTGTATGTCGATATAAATATTTGGTTCACTGATGAGCAAAAGATTAGCCGAGTCACACTCTCCGTTTGTTTATTTTGCAGGTTTTTAAGCTTTTAAGGAGTGTCAAAGCTGCACATCTTTAGCGCGGGAAGATGAGTGAACTCGATCAGTTACGCCAGGAGGCTGAACAACTAAAGAACCAAATCAGAGTAAGTATTAACTTGTTTGCTCTCCTCCCTCAGTGAAATATTCCTGAGATCTAGAAAATATTTAAAATTGGCTTTCGATAGAAGTTTTCATTAAAATGAAAAAAAAAAATCATTAAAATTAAAGAATTGTATGGAATGAAAGGCAGCGTTGGGCTGAGATAACAACCACATTAAAATGGCCTTGAAATTGGTTTGTATTTTTTTTTCTATTTCTTTTTCTTACTCTTAACTCCATTTTTCAGCATCTCTTACGCCCTGTGACATATTTAAGTCATCAAGTACAATTTGTCAGTGACCGTAGGTAGCACAAAATGACCACCCCAAGAATAACTATTTTCTTTATAGTAAAGAAAATGTATATTTGATTATTCATGTAATAACTGCAGTTAGAATTGTATTTGCACAAAATTGGAAAAGTGATGAAAATGTGATTAAGAAAATATTAAGAGTGTGCAGAAATGAATAGATTAACACTTGCAATTAAAGGAAAGGAAGAATCTGACTATTTCAGCATATGGGAGTTATTTTATCAATGGATAGAGAATAAATATGAAAATCAGAAATAAAAGCGGAGGAGCAAAATGTTGAAAACATATTATCAAGTCAAATAAGCTAAGAAGAGAAATGTTACAACAGTAGATATGTTACATATTAGGTTTTTTTTTTTTTTAATTTGATTTATATGCCGCCCTTCTCCGGAGATTCAGGGTGGCTTACAATGCGTTAAGCAATAGCCTTCATACTTTTGTATATTTATACAAAGTCAGCTTATTGCCCCCACAAACTGGGTCCTCAATTTACCTACCTTAGAAAGGATGGAAGGCTGAGCCAGCTTTGAGCCTGGTGAGATTCGAACTTACTAATTGCAGACAGCTGGAGTTAAATTACAATGCATTAGCCTGCTGAGCTATCCAGGCTCCTTTTAGGCTCCTATTAATCCCATTAATCCTTTTAGACTCCTATTAATCCAAGAATAGATATAAATAATGAATGTGGCTGTAAATTTTAATGGTTATTGCACAAAAAATTTGTACCCAGACGACACACTGTTTAATGAAAGATGAAATGTTTGTATTAAAAGGAAATAAAATGTAAAAAAAAAAAAGAAAGAATATGAAATGGTATAGGGCAGTGATGGCTAACCTGGTGGGCCCAGTAGGACCATTTTTTCACTCTCCCCAGGCTCCACAGCCTTTCTAGGAGCCTGGGGAGGGCGAAAATAGAATCTACTATT
The DNA here is from genome assembly GCA_030761175.1 of Masticophis lateralis. Taxonomy (NCBI): domain Eukaryota; kingdom Metazoa; phylum Chordata; class Lepidosauria; order Squamata; family Colubridae; genus Masticophis; species Masticophis lateralis. The sequence goes on from JAUDYJ010000016.1 coordinate 3,636,596, forward strand.
CTATTCTTCTCTTCTCTTCTCTTCTCTTCTCTTCTCTTCTCTTCTCTTCTCTTCTCTTCTCTTCTCTTCTCTTCTCTTCTCTTCTTCTATTCTATTCTATTCTATTCTATTCTATTCTATTCTATTCTATTCTATTCTATTCTATTCTATTCTATTCTATATGCAGATCAAAATCCAGCAGAAGCTTTTGGTGAAATTCTTTCTGGATCTCAGATCTCCTCTTTCTCGAGCATTGTTTCCCCCATCTTAAGATGTGTGGACTTCAACCCCCGTGCCGGCTGGGGTATTCTGGGAGTTGAAGTCCACCCGTCTTAAAACGCCTAAGGTGTTGAGAAACAACTGTTCTTAAAGGGACTCCTGACCAATATTGAAACTATTGCTATATATTAGGGCAAAGGGAAGCTAACCTTATTATCGACGAGACGATACTGCCTTAAATTCTAATCTTCAAGCCAGCCGAGCAGCATAATCGTGTTTTAAATCTATCCCCGCCGGCTTGAAATCTATGATGGAATTCCCTCCTAATCACGAGTCACCAGATCAAATTTGGAGTGGCTGTTTTAACGTTTAGACCAACGCGGGCACTGTGCAGAATTGATGCCGCTTGCAATGCCCAGCGGAAAGGGGTTTCATAAAGAGATTATCCGGCTTAGCGTGTCTGAAACCTTTTGGCACCCGTCCCTCCCCCTTCATCCTAATCACCCCCTTTTTCTTTCTTTCTTTCTTTCTTTCTTTCTTTCTTTCTTTCTTTCTTTCTTTCTTTCTTTCTTTTTTTTTTTTTTGCCATTTGATCGAGGGAGATGCTGGCTGTAATAGGCTTTCTAAATTCTTAGCAGATTATAAGCTTCCGATAAATAGAGAAGGGCTTCCCTCCTCCAAGGTATTTACGTATGCACTTCCCCTATCGGGACGCAGCCCTGGGATGGCGATCAGTCGTTTTAAAACAGAAGCAGGGGAAAAAAATGTGGGTTTTTTTCCCCCTTGTTTGTTTGACTGTTTTTCCTCTGCGAACATTCACACATTCTTTTCTTCTTTTCTTGCAGGATGCTAGGAAAGCCTGTGCTGACGCTACCTTGGCCCAGGTAAGGTCTGCGCTCTGTGTGTGTGTGTGTGTGTGTGTGTGTGTGAGAGAGAGAGAGAGAGAGAGAGAGATTTAATTGAAGTGTTTTGTGTCCCTTAAAAATATGGCATACAGGTGCTCATTGATTTTCAACCACAATTGAGCCCAAAATTTCTGAGGTGGTGTAGGGTTTCCTGCCTAAGCAGGGGGTTGGACTAGAAGACCTCCATAGGCCCCTTCTAACTCCTATCCTATCCTATCCTATCCTATCCTATCCTATCCTATCAAATCCTATCAAATCCTATTTGATTTAATTACGTTTTTAGATTATTTTTAACTTTTATATTGCTTGTATTTTAATGTTTTAATGTTTGGCTGTTCACCGCCCTGAGTCCGTCAGGAGAAGGGAGGTATATAAATCTAATAAACTAACTAACTATCCTATCCTATCCTATTTTGTACCCTATCCTATCCTATCCTATCCTATCCTATCCTATCCTATCCTATCTTATCCTTCTGTTCTATTCTATTCTATTCTATTCTATTCTATTCTATTCTATTCTATTCTATTCTATTCTATTCTATTCTATTCTATTCTATTCTATATCCTATCCTATCCTATCCTATCCTATCCTATCCTATCCTATCCTATCCTACTTTGCATTCTATCCTATCCCTATCCCTATCTCTATTCTTTCCTCAACGAAACATTTGCTTAGGTGGAGTTTTGCGAACTCCCCCCCCCCCGCCACCGTTGTTAAGCGAACCACTACACGGTTGCGTAGCTATTAACACAGTTGTTTAAGTAAAATCTGACTTTCCCCATTGATTTTGCTGGTCGGAAGGCCGCCAAAGGCGATCTCACGTGACCCCCTGGGACATTGCAACCGTCATAAATACATGCCAGTTGCCAATCAGCTGAATTTTGATCACATGACCCTGTCTCTCTCCTCCCCCACCCACCCACCCCCCAAAAAAACCCTCGTTTTATTTTCTTAATGATGGCTTAAGTGGCTCTGATCAGGTTTCCTCTTAGGGTGCCTTGTTCTTCAAACGAGGTTCAGAAGGCTTACAGACCAAGAGTTGGCCACGAATGGTATTTATCTGGGCTCCTAACTCCCAAAAGCAGGCATTACATTTTGCTAAAGCTACGACAATAGTTTTAAAACATTGGGGAGAAAGGAGGGAAATTCTGTTTTCTGGGTTACAGAGCTAAATTTATTTATTTATCTTATTTTATTTTATCGGTTCAATTTATATGCCGCCTTTCTCCAGAGACTCAGGGCGGCTTACAGTGCATTAAGCAATAGCCTTCATACTTTTGTATATTTTTTATACAAAGTCAGCTTATTGCCCCCACAATCCGGGTCCTCATTTTACCTACCATGGAAGGCTGAGTCAACCTTGAGCCTGGTGAGACTCAAACTCGCAGTAATTGCAGGCAGCTGGCAGCTAAGTGCTACTTAACAGCGCTTTAGTCCGCTGCACCACCGAGGCTCTTTAAATAGTTGTGTGGTGTGGAGACAACGCAGATACGCAGACCTTTATATTGTTTCCCTTTGTGGTGTTTACACTACAAACCTCGAGTGCTTTTGATTGCCGTGTCGCCGAGACACAAAGCTTTTGTGTTTAGTTAGCCACATGCCGAAGACCGTTTCCTTTTTACAAGCGGATTCTTAGAAAGTCTGTTTATGTTGGGCAGCCAAACCATTTTTTTGGTGACACCTTCGGGTTTTGAAGGAGTTCCCCTGAGCCCTTTAGTACTTTGCAATAATAAGACCCTGGCAGGCATTTCCTCTTACCTCATCCTCTAGGGCAGGGGTGCCCAACCTTGGCCATTCTTAAGACTTGTGGACTTCAACTCCCAGAATTCTTTTGGGGAATTCTGGGAGTTGAAGTCCACAGGTCTTATAGATGCCAAGGTTGGATATCTCTGCTATAGTGTATATTCTCTCTCTCTTTCTTTCTCTCTCTGTCTCCCTCTCTCCTCTCCTCCCTCCCTTTATCTTTCCCTCCCTCTCTGTTTCTGTTTCTCTCTCCCTCTCCATGATTCTTTTATGACAAGACAAATTCCTTGTGTGTCCAATCACACTTGGCCAATAAAGAATTCTATTCTAGTCTATTCTCTCCCTCTCTCTTTCCTTCATCTCCTTCTCTTTTTCTCTCTCCCTCCCTTCTTCCTTCCCGCTCTCTCCCTCCTTCCTTCATCTCTCTTTCTGTCCCTCCCTCCCGCTCTTTCTCGTCCTGTCTCTCTCCTTCTCCCTCCTTCATCTCTCTTTCTCCCTCCTCTTTTTCTCCCTGCCTTCCTCCATCCCTCTCTCTCTCTTTTTCTTTCCCTCCCCTCCCTTTATCTTTCCCTCCCTCCCTCCCTCTTTTTCTTTTTCTCTTTCTCTCTCCTCTCTCTCCTTCCTTCCTCTCTCTCTCCCTCCTTCCTTCATCTATCTTTCTCCCACTCTCCCTCGCTCTCTCTCTCTTTTCCTTCCCTCTTTCTCTGTCTCCCTCCTTCCTTCCTTCATTTCTCTTTCTCCCCCTTCTCCCTTTGTCTCTCCTTCCTTCCTTCTTTCCTTCCTTCCTTCCTCTCTCCCTCCTTCATCTCTCTTTTTCTCCCCCTCTTTCTCTCCCTGCCTCCCTCCCCCCTCTGCCTGTCTGTCTGTCTCTCTCTCTCTCTCTCTCTCTCTCTCACACACACACACATACACACACACACACACACACACACAGACACACACAATCCCATTTGGGTAGTAGCTGTTGTTTGACAGATGATGTGCAATTCTTCTTTTTCAGATCACAGCCAACATTGATCCTGTGGGTCGTATTCAGATGCGCACTAGAAGAACACTGCGAGGACACTTGGCCAAAATTTATGCAATGCACTGGGGAACCGATTCCAGGTAAGTTATCTGGGTTGGACAGGTTGTCCCCCAACACAAGGTTGGATACTAAGGATTCCTCCCTTCTCATGAGAAGCGGGAAGGATTTACCAAAAAAGGGGGGGGGGGGAGATGGGAGGAAATGGGTGAGCCTGAGCAGGTCCTGGTTGTGCTACTGCTTTGTGCAACACAACAGATGACCAATAATCAGCCTCTCCTGCTTCGCCCCAGCTATTTTTCCTCAATTTATGACGCGTCCTCTACCTACGACCGTAATTGGGCCCAAGATGTCCATTGCTAAGCAAAGCAATTGTTAAGTGAGTCGCCCCCAATTTTGCAATCTTTTTTGGGCCGAATACATGCTGGTGGCTATTAGCACCTGGATTTTGATGATGGGACTGCAGGAATGGTTGTTAGCTGAGGACCAACTGCAAGTCACTATTTTCAGTATTTTTGGAACTTTGAATGGTCCCTAAACAAGTGGTTGTAAGTCAAGAACAGTCCCTAAACAAGCGGCTGAACGTCACTTCGACCATTGTGGTGGGATTTTTGATACGAGCTTTAGGCCAGTTCATTTTTTTTTATTTTTTTTTTGCCTGGAGTTGAGCAAAACTCCGAAACACAAACACACACAGCAAGGAAAGATTTTTTTTAAACAAAGCCACCACCGTCATTAATAAAGTTTTACAATTGTACTTTTCCTGCTCCAGAACGGGGAACATTAAGCGATGCTGACAAGTAAAAGTTAACATTTATTCTTCTTTGTTGACAGAGAACTGGGCTTGTTTTTCAAAAAGACGGCAGCCCCCTTCCTCTGCTCCCCCTCTTTTCCCTCCCTTTTTTTTTTGGAATTGACCAAAACTGTATCGGAAAGCCTGTTTTTAATCCAAGGAAAAGAATCTTTACTAATGACTTGATTTTTGTTTCTTCAAGTTAAATAATCCATGTTCCTCTTTTTTTTTTTAAACTGATGTTTATGAATTGTGTCACAATGGCATTCAAACACAGACCAAACTGAAAGTTAAAACGCTAATTATACAAGCAAAGTTTACAAAAACCCTTTAAAATATGTAAATTCAACATATGACATGCTGTGCAGCGATAAATAGCATATAGGTAAAGGTTCCCCTCGCACATATGTGCTAGTCGTTCCCGACTCTAGCAGGGCGGTGCTCATCTCCGTTTCAAAGCCGAAGAGCCAGCGCTGTCCGAAGACGTCTCTGTGGTCACGTGGCCGGCATGACTCAATGCCAAAGGGGCACGGAACACTGTTCCCTTCCCACCAAAGGGGGTCCCTATTTTTCTACTGGCATTTTTTACCTGCTTTCGAACTGCTAGGTTGGCAGAAGCTGGGACAAGTCACGGGAGCTCACCCCGTTACGCGGCGCTAGGGATTCGAACCCCTGAACTGCCAACCTTTTAATCAACAAGCTCAGCATATATATGTATGTAGTGTATATATATATATGTTTTCTGAGGTTTTCGCAGGTGTTTCTATGTAGGTCTTTGGTTATTCGGGTTTTCTCCCACGTAAAACTGGAAGTATCTTGGCGACGTTTCGACGAAGTCTCATTCGTCATCTTCAGGCTGGTGTTCTCGGCTTCGTGCTTCCAGGAGCAATGTGAGATCGCTGCTGTTTCTTCCTATTTGTAAGATCTAAAAGATCTCAAGGTGGAAATATCAGCAGATCCACCCCAGTTATGGTACTTTCAGGTCAATTCTGATCAATGCACTTTCCCGGATTCAGCATTGTATAATATAGGTACTCCTCGCCTTACAACTGTTCGTTTAGTGACCACTCAAAGTTACAACAGCACTGGAAAAAGTCACTTACAACCCTTGTAATCAACAGTGGGTTTCCAATATACTTACCACCAGCTCGCTCGCGTGCCTTCCGTGCATGCGCCGGGCTTTGAAAATATCTCCACAACCGGTTTTCCCAAACCGGCTGAATACCACTGATTCTATTGTCTCTGCAGTCACATGATCAAAATTCAGGCATAGATTTACGATGGTTGCCGCCTCACAAGGTCACATGATTGCCACTCGCGATCTCCCCTTCCAGCTTCCAACCAGCAAAATCAATATGGGGGGGGGGGGGGGGCTTAACGTCCAAAAAACGGCAAAAAAAAACCAGTTATAAAACTGGGCATGCCTCGCTTAGCAGCCTCTCTGCTTAGCAGTGGAAGTTCTGGTTTCAATTGCAGTCACGATTCGAGGACTTAACCATACAAGTATTTCCCATGACTGAGTTTTGGATGGTTAAACGGCCATTTAACAAAGATAATGCACAGATGGATGCACTCCAAACTTCCAGGGTTTAAACAGGGCTGAAGCCATTGACACGGTTCCTGGGTTAAAGCTAAGGCAACGTGATTTACTGGGAAACTCTTGTGAAGGATTCAATCAATTGATCGAGGCCAGCCTGGACCAGTTCACTGTCTAATTAGCCAAAAAAAATAAAATAAATCAATTTATTCTCCCTTCTCTGCTTTTCTAGGCTTCTGGTTAGTGCATCACAAGATGGAAAACTGATCATTTGGGACAGCTACACCACAAACAAGGTGAGAGACGAGTCAAATGATTCCAGCAGGAAATGGAAATTACTAACAGTTTGCAGGGTTACAGAAGAGCTACTTAACCTTGTAAACATTTTCCCTATCACTGTTTTCTCAAAAGTTCTCTGAAGTACGCAACAGAGCTATCTTATCAGAAGTTTCCATTTTCTCGCTTCCAGTGTATTTTCTCCCAAAATTCATTGCAAGACTTGTAAACTTAGAGGGAGCCAGCATGTATAGTACTTAAAGTAGTGAAGATTAAGAGGAGGGAAAGCCAGGTTCTCGTGTCTCCCCTCCCTTAGCCATAAAAGCTCCTTTGGGGAGTTCAAACCACTCAGTGTCTCTCCGCCCAACCTACCTCGCAGGGCCGTGGTGGGGGAAAAACAGGAGGAGGCAAGCAGCCCATTTGCAAACAATTCAGTGCTAGCAAAACTCAGATACACAATAACAAGAGTTGGAAGAGACCTTGTGGGTCATCTAGTCCATCCCCCCTACATCATTTCTGACAGATGGCCGTCCAGTCTCTTCTTGAAAGCTTCCAGAGATGAAGCTCCCACAACTTCCAAAGGCAACTTCTCTTCCAGGGGTTGATGGAGAGGCCTTTTCCCTAAATGGCTGCCAAATAAAACTTAACCGCTTAAAAAGCAGCAACACGATGCCAGATCAGTTTTTTTTAGAAAGCCAGATTTCGTTTTCTGGGCTGAGAAACGCCAGTGCGGTTCCATTTCTTGAGTGTCAAAAGTCTGAACAACAACTTTCAGGATAATTTATTGATAAAACAGGACCCCCCTCCAATTTGCCAGGAAATTCACACCCCTGCCACTTAATTGCCAGCGAAACATCTACTGGCTCACGGAAGCCTATTTTGTTTCACTAAATTAACCTATTTTTATTTTTCGGTATTTTTGCTAGGTCCACGCCATCCCACTGCGTTCCTCTTGGGTGATGACCTGCGCATACGCCCCTTCCGGAAACTACGTGGCTTGCGGTGGTCTCGATAACATTTGTTCCATTTACAACTTGAAAACACGCGAAGGCAACGTCCGAGTAAGCCGTGAGCTGGCCGGCCACACAGGTACGTCCATCTCCCATCCAGACTCAGTTCATTTGACCCCTGGGTGATGCTACATCCTTGTAAAGGTCACCTTATTTGTTGGCTTCAGAATATGTCCCAAATTCTGGGTAATTTTTGTGCAGCTCAAAGGAAGGCTTGTCTTACATCAGGTTAGGTAATCTACCTGGGACAGGTAGATGCTCAGCTCAGTGTTCTGCTTTTCCCAGATATGTGGACTCTGACTCCCAGTGTCCCCAGCCCTCTTGGGATGTTGGGAATTTAAATCTATGAATCGCGAGCTTTTTAAAAAGGAGGCTAAATTGGCTGCCTCCGTGTTCCGTGGTTGTATGAACGTCACTTCTCCAAATTGAATGTAGCATAGAGGCAGGGAGTTTGGCTAGGATATATGAAGGATCTCTGGGTGAGTGTTGCGGTGGCCTAGAGGCAGAGCCCTTGCCTCACAATCAGGAGGCTGTGAGTTCGATCCTAGGTAGAGGCAGATATTTCTCTCTCTGGGCACAATGAGAATATATCTGCTGAACAAAACTCCGCATTGGCAACAGGAAGGGCATCTGGCCAGTAAATACTCAGCTCCATTCAGTTGGACTCCACCGCGACGCAAGGGATTATGGTTAAAAGAAGATGATGATTTTAGTTCAAGTTGGATTCCTCGCTTGTTAGATCGCTGTTGGCGGCCTGCTGGACTTGTGATACCTTTCTAGAGTCTCAACAATTTGTTTATTGGAAAGCAGATCGATTCTGAGGAATTACGAGTAAACACGCAGCTCCATTCAGTTGCCCAGACTCTACCCCACAAGGGATTATGGGATCGTCAGAAGAAGATGATATGAAGGATCTCTGGCTGGTTCTGCAAGGTATTACTTAGTGCAGGGGTTCCCAACCCCCGGTCTGCGGCATGCCAGCAACCAGTCTGCGCTAACAAATGAAGCCCCATCGGCGGGATGCAGGCAGGACGCAAAACCACAGTCCCTCCAGTCGGTGGAAAAATCTCTCTCCATGGAACTGGTCCCTCGGGCCCGAAAGCTTGTGGGGGGCCACTGACTTAGTGGTTGGGTGGTACTTCCCACCCCCAATCATAGAGGAAGAGATGGAGAACTGACTACATCTGTCCCAAGAGATTACGCTGTTCAATATGCCAAACAGTTGGGTTTCTTCCCTCTGCCCGCCTCCGGGTGCCATTAAAAAGATGATAATCTCACTTTTGTCATAATAGACTTAGCACGATTATCCCGAGAAATTCTACCTCCCCCGGGGGGCTATTGGGAATATCTCTGAATCGGCATCTGTCCACTTGCACGCAGGCCATTAAACCAAATTCGACACGGCGAAGTTCAGAGTGCTAATAAAAAGGATGAACGCTTTTTAAGAGGGATGAGCGGATGGGATATGCATCTTGGACTTGAGCATCAGATTTTAAAAGGTTTTCAGGATTAAAAGGACAAGCAGCGTCTCCTTTTTTTTGGTGTGTGAGGTTCTGGTTTGTCTGGGATTCCTTTGGGAACGTTTGTTATTCCTGCAAAGAAGCAACAGGTGTGAAGGCAAGTGTGATGTAACACACCTCGAGAGTGAAAAAATTATTTGGCAAAGAAACCCTGTAGAGCTGTTGTTGCCTTCTTGCGGATTAACAGGAAGAGTTTATCCTGTTACCTGAGGATCCAGTTTTCTGGAGGAGCTCAAGCCATCCTTGCGCCGTTTTTATTTGTGCTTTATCAGCGCTCCTCAACAATGGCCTAGAGTACAGAATACCCTCTTTTCCCGAAAATAAGACCCAACCAGAAAATTAAGTCCTAGCATGATTTTTCAGGATGCTCGTAATATAAACCCCTACCCCAAAAATAAACCCTAAGATTGTCAGCCAGATGGGTGCATTTAGTACCGTATTTCCCCCCCCCAAAAGAAGCCAAGCAGAAAGTAAGCCCTAATGAGTCTTTTGGAGCAAAAATTAATACAAGACCCGATCTTATTTTGGGGGGAAACACGTTAACAGAATTGGAACTCTGCTCCTGCAGGAGACTCAGAGTTCAGTAATGGGTGGTTTCATCCATGTGTCATAATGCTTTGCTTGAATAATAATAATAATAATAAAAAAAACATGTTTCTGAGCTGTTCACGCATGCATACCAACCCACCAGGTTTCGAAAGGTTTTTTATTTAGGATTGGCCCGGAATCCAGCAATGCAGGAAAGATATGCCTGCATCCACAGAGATGTTACAGCAAACGTCCAAAAATACACAGAGCAGATAGACAGACAGGTCACCAATCCAGTCCAGGGTTGGAGGCTTTGACTTGGTGCCTCTGCTTGCCCAGCCCATGAACCAGGATTCAGCTCTTTGTCCGATTTTCTCTGCGTGATTGAGGGCAGGTTGATTCCAACCGACTGGTCACCTCAGTTTGGAAGTTCCTTGGGATCAAAATAATTCATCCTGTGTTGTAGGAAAAGGGAGAGTCTGCGAAATACACTGGTTGGACTGAACCAGGTCCTTCAAACCCTGCTTGACCACAGACCTTCATTCCGTAGCTAGGCTGCTTGTCGTCTCCTGCGTGAAGGGCAGGTGCCTGAGCTGAGGACATGGTGTCTTCTCAGCTCAGGCACCTGCCCTTCACGCAGGAGACAATATGTTTGGTTTAAGATGTTCCCTCTAGTTTGTGCTTTGAATCAGGATCTCTCCACACTCTGGTAGATAGTTTCCTTCTAGAGACAAGGTGTCTTAACTTGGGCAACTTTAAAGGCTTATGAACTTCAACTCCCAGAATTCCCCAGCCAGCGTGGCAACTTTAAAGATCTGTGGACTTCAACTCCCAGAATGTTCTACCGTTTTCCCGAAAATAGGACCTAACTGGAAAATAAATCCTAATGAATGTCTCGGAGCAAAAATTAATATAAGACCCGGTCTTATTTTGGGGGAAACAGGTAGAGGAAAAACAAGATTGAAGAATAAAGATGGCTGCCTAACCAAACATTAGGCTTGTTTTAATATATCCTAGCAGAGCCCAGAATTGTGCATCCTTCCTATATGGCCTTAGGTCCCTGGAGACAACCCACCCATAACCCACCTCTTGTTCTACAGAGCTTCTTCAAATATGGAGTTGTCAGGTAACACGAATCCTCTCCAAAGCAAATGAGCCCCCTTATTCACCGGGACATCCAGCAGCCCTTATTTTACTCTCCTCTTTCTGTTTGCAAAAAAAAAAAAAAAATTAAAAAATTAAGACTTGAAGGTGCGACTCAGCTCAGGGACTCTTCCTCCCACTTGCCAGCTTGGCTCCGGAAAACCTTTGGCGGTTCTTAAAAGAGACCCCCCAGCAAAGCTTTGCGTCCCGCTGACTTCGCTCGGCTTGCAGGCTTTTTGGATGGAGACGAAAAGCAGCTCTCTGAGAACAGCTCGCCGGGGAGGGCGGGCGTGTGGGGAGGAACTGAGGTTATACGACTGCAATGAAGAGCTATTTATAAATCCGGCCAGGTTTACAGGTCAAGATGGGAACATTTTCTGAATAAGTTGAAAGCTAGTGGGGAGGGGGGGAAATATTCATGGCGAAGGGCTGGAACTGTTTTTTCCTCTGGAAATAAACCAAAATAAACTTTGGTTTATTTTGAAGTTATCCTGGGATATCTCACTGGATCAGGTCCTGTCCTGGGATAGCCCAGTGTCAATGCGTCCCTCCTCAGTTTCTCGCCATTGAAATGGGGCGGGTGGGCCGGCGATGAACCCAAGGATATGGACATGCAAGTTCCCTGTGATGAACTAAAACATATTTTTCTACTATGGGTTGTGAGAATAACCTTGGGAGACTGAAGGAGGAAGAGCTGCAACCAGGGCAGCTATCAGATAAGAGCAGGGGTGTCAAACTCAAGGCCTGGGGGCCGGATCCTACCTGTGGGCTGCTTAGATCTGTCCCGGGGGGTCTGCCCTGGAAATAGCGAAGGACTGGTGCATGCCCCTCTCCCCCAGCTCCGTTTTCACTAGCAGAGAGGTTGCAGGAGGCCATCGCAGCCAAAAACGGAGCTCGTAAGCCCGTTTTCACTGGCAGTGCACTTGAGCCACCACACAGTTGTTAAGTGAATCTGGTGTCCCCGTTGCTCGTCAGAAAGTCACAAAGACACTGCAACTGTCATAAATACGAGTCAATTGCGTCTGAATTTTAATCACGTGACCTGGAGATGCTGCACCGTAAGTGTGAAAACCGGTCCTACGTTGCTCTTTTCAGTGCCGTGGTAACTTTGAACGGTCACTAAACAAACTTTTTTTTAAAACTGATTAACAAGAGTTGGAAGGGACCTTTATAGGTCATCTAGTCGAACCCCCCTGCTCTGACAAATGGCAGTCCAATGAAGAACTTGACCTGTAAATGCAAGGGAAGGGGAGGGTGGGTCCTGCTTTCAGACTTTCAAGATTCTGTTGGTGTAAACCCCCCCCCACAGCAAAGGTGGTGCTAGTCCTCATGATTCCAGCTCCGTTTTTTTGGACCGCCTCGAAAGTTTGATTGACCACCTCTCTCGCTTTCTCTTTTTTGCAGGCTATTTGTCCTGTTGCCGGTTTGTGGATGATAATCAGATTGTGACCAGCTCTGGAGATACCACTTGGTAAGATCCAAACTCGGGTAACATGACCCGTCGTAGCTTTGCGCACTCAAAAAAAAAAAAAGAAAGAAAATGTTGAACATTGGGTCGAAATCTTGTTCTCTCCCCTGCCAGCCTTTAAATCCTGCAGAAACATTAAAAAAAATAAATAAATAACGGAAGGAGGAGGCTGTTTTCTCCGAGCACAAATGTTCAAGCAGGAGTTTATTTTTAGTGCCCCGAAATCAGGATCAGGCAACTCATCTGGGATCGTCAGAGCTTTTTAAAAGCATTTATTTTACAACTGAAGAGGTTGTAGAAAAAACAGCTGGGCATGGGGGGCGGGCAGGGATTTTTGCTACCGGTTCTCCGAACCATCTGCCACCATCGCTACCGGATCGGGCGATCTGGTCCGAACCAGGAGCAATTCACTGGGACCGAACCAGGAATAGGATTGTCTTGAAACCCCCCCCCCCCCCAAAAAAGGGTGTCATTAGCCGTCAAACCTCCAAAATATAACTTTTCCCAAAAGATTTCCACAATTTTGACCACTACTAAATACTTAAGTTCTGGTACCATCGAAGCAGCTGACAGAGTGAAGGCCCTCTTTTAAGCCACTTTAGATCATGGAGAAATCTGCTTTTTTAAAAAAAAAAAAAATGAAAATTAAGGTGGTTTTTTTAAGGCCTGTGAGTCAGAGAAAAGGGGAGAACTCACCAGCAAATTTAGAAATGTGATCTGTGTGTGGAAATCCAGCAGAGATTTTTTTGGGGGGGGGGGGAAGGGGGGAGAAACCCGCTAGGAGACTTAACTCGGTTGTTTTATGATGGTGGCTTTTTTCGTTCTCCCGCCTTGCCTACCGCAGCGCCCTGTGGGACATAGAAACCGGACAGCAAACTACCACATTTACTGGCCACACCGGCGATGTCATGAGCCTATCCCTCGCTCCGGATTCCAAGTGTTTTGTCTCTGGTGCCTGCGATGCCTCAGCCAAGCTGTGGGATGTCCGAGAAGGGATGTGCAGGCAGACCTTCACCGGCCACGAGTCGGACATCAATGCCATTTGTGTACGTAGGAAAGGTGGCGGGCGAGGAGGCGGTCAGCTGCCTTGTCGTTGGGACCGCTTATGCCGTGATGTCCCTCAATGGAATGGGGATGAGATTTCCTACTAGGGGGGTAGATCAATTGCAAAGATTCCCCTCTCCCTTCCTCCCTATCTCTCTTTCTATCTACATCTCTCTCGATAGACAGACAAAAATGTATATATATATAATCTTCCTATTGTGTGTATGTTTCTGTCTATCGGTCTAACTCTATTCTATCTCTCTATTGGTCTACCTGTCTTGTTTTTATCGGTCTGTCTGTCTATCTATCCATCTCCTTCCTTCCTTATTTATTTATTTATTTAGTTTTATTTTATTTATTCTATTTATATGCCACCCTCAGAACTCAAGACGGCTTACAATGCGTTAAACAATAGCCTTCATACTTTTGTATATACCTGCTTAGTAGGGCTTTCGGCCCCCCCTAAGCGATGTTCTTTTTAATACAAAGTCAACTTATTGCCCCCACAATCCGGGTCCTCATTTTACCTACCCTGGAAGGATGGAAGGCTGAGTCAACCTTGAGCCTGGTGAGATTTGAACTCGCAGTAATTGCAGGCAGCTGGTTTAACAGCGCTTTGGTCCGCTGCTCCACCAAGGCTCTATCTATCTATCTATCTATCTATCTATCTATCTATCTATCTATCTATCTATCTATCTATCTATCTATCTATCTATCTATACCTATCTATTCATCTCCTTCCTTCCTTCTTTCCTATCTGTCTGTCTATTTATCATACCTATCTTTAATATTTACCCACCTACTAGACTAGATGATTTACAAGGTCCCATCCAACTGTGTTAATCCAATCCAATCCAATCCAATCCAATCCAATCCAATCCAATCCAATCCAATCCAATCCAATCCAATCTAATCTAATCTAATCTAATCTAATCTAATCTAATCTAATCTATATCATCTATCTTTGCATGTCTGTCTGTCTGCCTGCCTGTCTATCGAGAGAAATGTAGATATTCATCTCTATCTACCTGTCTATCTAATCGAGAATTGACCATGTCCCTCACAGAGGGCATACAAATATTAAAAGCATAAAAGCAGTATGCTTTAAAAAAAAAACTTTCATATTATTAAGCAGCCACATCTGCTCCTCCCAGATCCTTGGGAAGGACTCAGTAGGTGGACAGAAATGCCAAATCCAGGCAGGCTGAACAACATCTGGCTGAGCTGTATGACCCCCAATCCCTGTCATCGTAAATGGCTTAAATCCCTCCTCTTTCTCCCCGCGCAGTTCTTCCCCAATGGCAACGCTTTCGCCACTGGCTCCGACGATGCCACGTGCCGGCTTTTCGATCTCCGTGCCGACCAAGAGCTCATGGTTTATTCCCACGACAACATCATCTGTGGCATCACCTCCGTAGCATTCTCCAAGAGCGGGCGTCTCCTGCTAGCCGGTTACGACGACTTCAACTGCAACGTGTGGGACACGCTCAAAGCGGACAGAGCAGGTCAGGCTCGGCCCTCTCTTTTTGGGGGGGGTGGGGGAAAAGGGGGGGGCATGTGGCTGAGGGAGAAGAGCGATGGCGAGTGAGGGAGGAAGGGGAAGGAAGGAAGGAATGAATATCAAATCCATGAGCAAATTCAGCCATTTGTGATTATTTTTTTCCTTCCTTCGTTCCTTCGTTCCTTCCTTTTCTCTTGCTTTCTCTCCTTCCTTCCTCCCTCCCTCCCCCCTCCCTGTTCTTTCCTTCCTGCCTTCCTTCCTACTTTCTCTGTCCTTCCTTCTCTCTTGCTTTCTCTCTCTCTCCTGCCTTCCTTCCTGTCTTCCTTCCCCCTGCCTGCCTCTATTCTTTGCTTCCTTCCTCCCCCTCTCTTTTTTCCTTCCTTCATCTCCCTCCCTCCCTCTTATTCTTTTCTTCCTTCCCTCCCCTCTTCTGACTTCACACACACACACACACACACACACACACACACACGCTTATGAGATGACTGTGGGTGGTATGTATTTGCTACTCGGCTGTATTGCAACTCTCCTCCCGCATTGTGTTTCATTTTCCTCTCTTCTCTCTCTCCCCCCCGCAGGCGTCTTAGCTGGCCACGATAACCGCGTCAGTTGCTTAGGTGTGACCGACGATGGCATGGCGGTGGCAACAGGATCGTGGGATAGCTTCCTCAAGATCTGGAACTGAAGCCTGTAGGTACCCATTCCCACGCGCTCCCCTCCCCCAAAGCCGCGGGCTGGGAAAACATGGGCCGGAAACTGCTTCTATCTTCACTTAAAGTGAAATTATGGGGTTGGGGAGGGAGACCAGTCAGCAACAGAGTCAAGCCTAATCCTGGCCTGATTTACTTCTAGGGGTAGGGAAACCATCATTCTATCCAATGACCATCAGGGTAGGAACAAGGCATTCCAGTTTAAGGGATGCTAGGTCCTTAAACGGGGTATAAGCAGCTGCCTGTCCATCTGTCTGTCCTGTGCTTGGGCTGGAGATGCGGCTTAACAAGAGGGCAAAAACCATCCTGGGCTACGGTCATTTCCCTCCCTTACCAAGCCCAGTACAGTCAGTCCTTGACTTACAACATTTTGTTGAGCGACCGTTCCAAATTAACAAACGCCACTGGAAAAAAAACAGCATATGACCGTTTCAGAATCCCCACGGTCAAAATCCAGCCACTTTGGCAACTGGCATGTACTTACGACAGTTGCTGTGTCCTTGGAGAGGGGGCGGGGGATTTCGTGTGGTTTTCTCTGTCCGGTGGCTGGGTGGGCATGGCCTATTGGACTCCTGCACCACGGTGGGGGTGGGGGCGTTTGTTCCCTCTCCGGACTCTGGAGGCTTTCCTCGAGCCTCCAGGAGGGTGAAAACGGCCTCCCCAGGCTCCGGAGGCCCTCTGGAGGCTGGAAATGGGCTCATTTCCTGCCTTCCCGAACTTCCGGTAGGCCCGTTTTTCGCCCTCCCCGAGCCTCCGCATGCGCCCTGCACTTACCTGCATCCAAAATGGGCTACATGGGGACTCCGGGAGGGGAGGGACAGAGTGAACGGGGCCAGCCAGGAGTGGGATTTGGAGGAGTTCTCCAAACGGCACAGAATCTTAGCTAGAGGTTCTCCCGAACCCCTGCGAAACCCCCGGCGGCCCACCCCTGCGCCTGACTAACTTAGCTATTTTCAACGATTCACTTAACGCGGCGGCAAAAGAAAGATCGTAAAACAGAGCACGACTCCTTTAACATCTCACTTCTAGTGACGGAAATTTTGGGCTCAATTGTGGTTGCAAGTTGAGGATTACCTGAGATAGATAGATAGATGATAGATAGATAGATAGATGATAATGATAGATAGAGATAGATAGTAGAAGACATAGATAGATAGATAGATAGATAGATAGATAGATAGATAGATAGATAGATAGATAGATAGCGAGAGATAGAGATTGATAGATGATAATGAAAGATAGAGATAGATAGTAGAAGACACAGACAGATAGATAGATAGATAATGATAGAGATAAATAGATAGTAGAAGAAGACACAGAAGATTGATAGGTAGATAGGTAGATATTGATAAAGAAATAGAGATAGATGGATGATAATGATAGATAGAGATAGATAGTAGAAGACACAGACAGACAGACTGACTGACTGACTGACTGACTGATTGCTTCCCAGTGGCTTTGATTCCAGACCCTAACAAGGTTTTTTTCTCTCCATGTATTCTCTGGCAGGACAGTCTGTGGACTCCCCGCTGATCAGAAGAATTTTCCCCCCCAACAGTTGAAAGTTTAAAATAATGTATCCAACTCAATATACTAACTTGGATCCCCTTCCCTGCCCACCCCCCTCTCTCTCCCTCCCTCCCCCTCTCCCCCCTTCCTACCCCACCACCAAAAGGCAAAAGATCTTTTCACATCTCGCCGAAGAGCACAATTCTCAAAGAGGAATCACCACAGTTGTTATACCAGTAAATAGCAAAAGAGATCAAAATTGTGCATTCCATTGGGGACCACATGTTATTATTAATTATTATTATTATTATTATTTTGGGGGGGGGTTTGTCTAGAGAAAAAAAAGAAAAAAAACTTAAAAAGAAATCACACGCTTGTTAAGCATGCCTGGGGCAAAACTTAAAGCGAAGTAAACGATATGATAAATAAGTAAGGAAAACAAAACACCTTGTCAAAAAAAAAGCAAAAAGATAAAAGTTTTAAGTTTCACTGTAGTTTAAACAAAAAAAGGCAAATCATACTGACTTTATGGGTTATGGTGGGAAGGCTTCGTTTTAATCTCATTTTTGAAACTTAGAAGTTGCGTGCGTAGCAAGATCGGTATCTCCTCTCTCTCTTTTTTGTCCACGTTTCCATGTCCTTTTCCCTTTCTTAAAACTTTATTTTTATTTTTAAAAAAATGCAATTTGCTTTTCATGGTCCAATTTCGAGCCAAGAGAAAGGAATTCCCAACCCAGATGTTTCTGGGGGGTTGTTAAATGCTGTAAATTTACTCCCTGGGTTTTTTTCTTTTATTCTTTATTCTTTTTTCCTTTTCCTTTATTTTTTTTTTTAAATTTCTGTCTTAATGTCACAAATCGTTGCACAAATATTGCATATATATGATAATGTTAAGAAGATAACCAAGCACACTCTGTACATGGTATTGAATGTTTAAAAAAAAAAACTCTTTTCACTTCTATGGGTAACAAAAAAATAAAATAAAATACGTTTCCTCTTTTTTGTTCCCCACCCCCCTACCCCCCCAATCTCGCCCGGCGGGCCAATTTTTCATTTCCTATCTGCTGAGTTTGTTTGACTAATGCCGAAGATTATCCCATAATTTCGATCAACAACCAGATTTGGTGGGTTGGGGTTTAAGAAGCAAGGCTAAAGGGGGGGGGGAAATAAAACCCCACCAGTGAAACCTTTGGCTGGGTCTGAAGCAAGCAAATATGATTTTTATTTTTTAGTGGAAAAACACGATCTGAAGTTTTTCTAAATTAAAACGACGATGATGGCAAAGTTGGGGTGGGGAGGGGCACGTTTGGGATTTGCCAATTTTGGGGGGGGGGTTGGATTACTCTTAGAATCGCATGCTGTAGAAACGCTGAAGTGCATAATAAAACTAAGACGTCCTTCTGTTTGTGTTTTCTTTCGGGAAATTAACCTCATCTTTTTCTTTTTTTTAAACAAAAAAAGAAAGAAAGAAAGCAACTAGTTTAAACCATTGCTGATTTTCCTTACCGCCGCTACTGGGGTGCATTAAAAACGGATTTCAACCGAAGAGTGAAAAGTCTCCAGACTTTTTTTTTGCACATCTGGAAGTAGGGTGATACAAAAATCATCGTTTTTAATAACGTTTCCCCCCCCCCCCCAAAAAACCCAAATTTGAAAGCAAAAAGCCAGCTCTTTAAACAATCACTTAGATTCAAATTTGAGGTAAGAAAGGAGAAAGGCAGAAAAAAACCCTTTCCAATTACGCCCCTTTTCCCTTGCTTTGCATTTTGAAAGTTTGAACATTTGGACAGGAAATTGTTTGGATAAAACTTTTTGATTCTTCCTCTCCTTCCTTTCCCTTTTTTTTTCTAAGCAGGGATTTTAAAAAAATCCTCTTTTTCACTTTCTTGCGTTCCCCCCCGAGACATTCTGTACAAAATGTGCTGTAATCGTGCATTTTATTTTATTTTTTAAAAGAAGGCCTGGATTTGGCATCTTGATTTTTTTTTTTTGAATTTTTTTTAAAAATCACCCTCTTTCCTCTTCCCTTGCCCCCACCTCCCCCCACCTTTGAGATAAATCTCTGTAGAGCTTCCTCTGCACACACACACACCCCGATTCCTTCACTTTTTGTATTTAATTTTAAAGTCGGTGTACTTCAAGAAAGCTGGATGCAAGATAGATCCTATATTAAAATGTACTGTTATTTAAGATGTAATAAAGCAGTTTGACATGACTTGCTCGGACCGCCCTTGTGGTTTTTGCTCGGAGCGGAAACAGCATTTTTTTGTTGTTGTTCGGGGAATATGGCTAAGTGGCCTGGTTCCTCCAGAAAATGTTATATGCCGTAAACCATGGTTTGCAAACACCGCTGAGTTTCCAATGACCCGCTAAGCCAAAACCAACTGGGTTTAGATGAAATGTGATTAGGTAAGCACCACGGCTGGTATTCAGTTAATTTCCCTACCGAATGTGAGCACTCATGCGTCCGGTCTTCCGTGCATATGCTTCGTTGGCGTGTGCCCCTTCCATCATGCACCTGGCCTCAAAAAAGCGCCTAAATAGGATGGCATAGAGCCTGGGCAGGTGGGCAGGCCCACCCACGATTTCCGCTACTGGTTCTGGTGAACCAGTACGAACCGTTTGAATCCCACCTCTGGTGAACGCGATTAATTTTTTGTGTACAACACATTACGGTCCAGCACAGAATAGGATTGGAACTCGGCTCTATATCCCAAAGTACAGAACTATTAGTGGTAGCCTTTGTTTTAGGTTGTGTGAACCAACTCATGGTGGGATCTCTTTTAGCAGCCGGTATATAATGTAGGTTTTATGTATAATTAGATCATTATATACACATTCCATAATCTGTAATGTGTGATGTAGATTTATAATTAGAAGATTTGAAGTGTGTGATCCCACTGTCCGCTAACCTGGGTTAGAATTAGAGGTAGGCACCACATTTTTACCACCCATTCGCTGCGTGTGTGCTCACTTTGCACGCCTGCACTCCTTCCACCAGCCTCGAAAACGTGGCTAAATAGGACGGCATAGCTCCACGATCTCCGCTATTAATTCGCCTGAACCGACTGAATACCCCCTCCGGTTAGAACTAACCTTGGATTCTCTTTGGTTAAACCCAAGCCATTTGAGAATTGTGAAGTGGGGAGCAGGCCCTAAATTGTGCAAAATGAATAGGCTTATTTTTGTTGACTGAAGGTTACAAGTCTTTATTTTTTTTTTAAGCTGTCTGAAAAGAGGCTTTTTCACTAGGTTTTTGCAGCCTCTGTTAACGTCTCAGTCCTAAAATAACGTACGTTTGTATTTGTTTAAAAGGGTGCGTGCACCCAAGTTCGTGGCTCATTGCACGGGCCCTCGAGCCTGCTAGGCAAGGATGATGGATGCTGTAAACCTCGAAGGGACCAGAGAAAACAGATGTTGGCACTACCGTTCGTGCCGGACATTGGCGATCTTGGCAAAGTCCCCGGAAAACCAAAAAGGAATTCCTGGAACTCCAAAAGGTGGGGGATTTTTGCGTGATGCATTCATACATCTCCACAGAGCTCAATCCTGGATAAGACAGGATTGTCTGACTGGAAGAAGAGCAAAAAAAAGATTTGATAGTTGGAATTCATTCCAAAGAAGCCTGCCGCCTTTGGGTGCAAAAATCCCAGCCTGTTTTTTTAACGCGGTTGGAGGGATGGCATGGCCACTGTGGTCCCAGGAAGTCTCGGCTTGAAAAATGCAGTGGCAGTCGAACTGAGAAAATAAGCTTGCCAGGAGGTCGGTTAAGAGGGCTGGGTGCGATCCAGGAAAGAAATCACAAAGAATTACATGTTTGCTTATTCAAACCATCTTCTCTGTCCGATAGCTTTTCGTAACCGTAAAAAAAATAATAATAATTGATCAGTTTCTTCTGGCGTTGAGTCGGGAGGGAAATCAACAGGAAAAAAAGCTGCTAGCAAGATAAAAAGATCTGGGTTGATTTGATGCACACATTGTCCCATCCCGTCGTTTTAACCATGCCTCTTCCTGTCTCGTGAACTTGGGGATCACTTGGTGGTCTCCCATCCAGCCGGAACGGATAAGTTTCTGGGTCCACACAAAGTTGGCCAAGTGGATCTTTGCATTAAGACATTTCGTATGCCTCTTCTGACCTAGGCTCCCTTTAAAAGAGGGTCTTGGCAAAACCTCTTTTATTTACACGACTCTGAATTCCTTTCGTTCATGGTCAGCAAGGTTTGTCCAAACAGTTTTTCAAAGGAATATTTGATCAACACACCTTATCTCGTTTGGCAAGCTGCCACGAAACTGGTTTCCAAACGCAGAGTCAGGCAAAACTTGGCACAGAATCTCTGGGAGTCGCGAACAGAATTTTCCACTCTTGAAACGACTGAATGAACGAATTGTTTCATGCAAAAGTTCGCTCCTCTTTTGTTTCCTATGGGAGGGGGCCAATCACCTCTAAGGTGTGGCTTTACTCCTGAGTCGACCCTGCTTTCTGAGTTGTTCTTGTCTTCCGGCAGCTCTGTGCATACACACACTGGGAACGGGCTCCAGCTGTTCCTCTGTCTCACCGCTATTTAGCTCCCTCTCTGCCTCCGACGCAGAGCCCTCGTCCGAGCTTTCCCCAGCCCCCAGGACTGGCCCATGTTCCTCCCCAACCTCCTCACTGTCTGACTCCGCTGCCAGCTGGCGGTCCACAACACTGCCAAGCGCCTAAGCGTTGACATGCTAAACACTTCCTGGGTTTTTTGTTTTTTACACTTCCAGGTTAGATATTTGTTTTAAAAACAAAAGAAACTTCACGTGATGGCTTATGAGGGGGTAGAGTCTCATCTTTGGCCGCCCCTGGATATAAGAGGGATCCCCGACCTCCGCACCTTCCGTCGTGCTCTGAAGACTCTGTCAAGCTAGCCTGTCTGAATAAATTAATTTTAATGGGTTTTAATAAGTTTTAAAGGGGTTTTAGCTAGGGGTTTTAAGAACAGCCAATTGCTCTAAATTATTTTAAATAGTTTTTAATTTTTGTGTTGGATCTGTTTTAATATGGCTGTACACCGCCCTGAGTCCTTCGGGAGAAGGGCGGTATAGAAATGTAATAAAATAAATAAAATTTATTTCTATCCGAAGAGCCTCAGATAGCTCAACCGGCTGAATAGCCTGTTATTAACATCCAGCTGTCTGCAATTACACCAGTTCAAGGCTCAAGGTTGACTCAGCCTTCCATCGCTTCTAAGGTAGGTAAATTGAGGACCCAGTTTGTGGGGGCAATAAGCTGACTTTGTCTAAAAAATATACAAAAGTATGAAGGCTATTGCTTAACGCATTGTAAGCCGCCCTGAGTCTCTGGAGAAGGGCGGCATATAAATCTAATTTAAAAAAAAAAATGAAATGAAATCTATCTAAAAAATAAAATTCATCTTTGTTTTGTTAAAAAGTCATTCTACCTAGCAGGTTTTAAATCTCTAAAGTGCGACTTGATGGCTTTAAAAACGTCCTTTGATTTGTATACAAATAAGAAGAATTGTCAGCATACTCGGGAGACAGTTTCACATTCCAGAAAGTGGGCCTTTATTCTCACCAATAGTAGTGATATGACCAATGTATTTGCCTGAAATAAGATTCTTTGCTCCCGAGACATTGATACTGATATTGCTGAACAATAATATTTATCATTATTTATATTCTTGCAACAGCAGTCATTTCAGGAGACACAGAACCATTTTTCAAAAATGAAAGGATGATTAAATATCCCATTATATACATCACAGAATTAGGAAAATTCGGAATTGTGAATTCCATGCCTCTCTCTTTTTCAGACATGCTGATCTCAAATTCTGGCACTGTCCCAATTATAAAATCTTTTTTGACATTCCCTTAGCTTAACCCTACTCTCTTTTTAAAATTTAACCATTTTCTTAGTTTAAGAAACATATTCTTAACTATTAAGTTTTTTTTTTAATCTAAAGCTGTACTTACTCATTTGCTCCACTAGAGGGAACCCTTTCAACACCTAAACTTTCTTCAAAGGACTGAATGGAAGGCTAGGATTTTGCAAACCAAAAATAATCTTGCTGCTTTTTGTTTATTTTCTATTTTCCTTCTGCAACGAGGCTGCCAAGACCGAAAATGGCCATAATCAATCCTTCATTCCTCCAAGGTACACATCCAGAAGAGATCACTTCTAATAGATAAAACTGGTTGTAAATGCAGGTGAGCCATTAAATGGCAAGACGAAATCGAAACCCTCCAGAAAAAAAAATAATTAAGTAGATAAAACAGAAGGTGCTTTGGGAAGGAAAAAGAAAAAAAATAAATAAATTGCAATTAGGGTCCAGGTAGAGGGGAGGGATTGCTACGGTTCCCTCCCTCTCTAAGAGTCATTTTTAGTCAATAGAGTAGAGTAGAGTAGAGTAGAGTAGAGTAGAGTAGAGTAGAGTAGAGTAGAGTAGAGTAGAGTAGAGTAGAGTAGAGTAGAGTAGAATAGAATAGAATAGAATTGAATTGAATTGAATTCTTTATTGGCCAAGTGTGATTCGACACACAAGGAATTTGTCTTTGGTGCATACGCTCTCAGTGTACATAAAAGAAAAGGTACATTTGTCAAGAATCATAAGGTACAAAACTTAATGATAATCATAGGGAAACAGTCAATATAAATATAAATATTGGTAGCTATTATCTTCCAAGTATCAAATAATAAATAAAACTTTAAAACTTTCTTTTGGGCTAACTTTGTGGTTATCTCATCTGGCAGCTGGAGTCGATATGGCTTTATGATTAATTCTGACAGAAAATAAATTATTTAGTAAAGAAATAAGTAAAAGTACATGAGGACTAGTGACTTGTTTTGCAATCAGGGCTAAAACTAGCCAATCATTCATTAGCAACCAAATTCTTTCCTACTGACCTGACCTTAAGAGAAGGGCTTTTGAGGAAAACGAGGAGGAAAATTATTTGGTCATTTTAGGAGCAAGTGACAATAGTTAGGGAATAGATTTTATTTGTTGGTCCTTCCAGTCCCTTTGTCTGTGGGCCTTCAAGCTTGGAAACAAGAGGTTTTTTTTTCTCTTTCTTTCTTTCACTTCCAAATGCTTTCGAAAACACCCGGGGTTTTCTGCCAGCTGGAGCTTACAGGTATAAATATAGCTGTAGATGAAAAGAATATTAATGTACGAATCAGGCAGGAGAGAACAAAAGTCTTATTGATATTCAATGCATGTGCAAATTCCTAGTCATCTGGATCTGACAGCTGGCAGATGAAAACGGCACTGATTAAATTAATAGGGGAAATGAACAGAATTTGGTTAGCCAGGTCTTTTTATTTAGTTATTTTTTTGTGGAGGTTCAGTCTGTAGCAGGGATTCTGTCTAAAGCACCAGCCATCTTTGTCTAAACTTTCAAAGTTTGGAGTCTGTTTAGTGCACTTTCAGATACTTTGCGAATTTTTTGGGGAAAATATATATATATATATATATATATATATATATATATATATATATATATATATATATATATATATATATATATATATATATGGATATATATATGTATGTAGGTCTTTGGTTATTCGGGTCTTCTCCCGCGTAAAATTTTACGCGGGAGAAGACCCGAATAACCAGAGACCTACATACAAACACCCGTGAAAACCACAGAAAACATATATATATATTGACCTCTTGTCTTTCATTGTAAGAAATTTTTGATTATTAATGCAAACCTGTTTGGAGCCAACAATATAAGATGCAGCTTAGTATTTGCTAGCAGCAATCCCACATCATTTTAACGAAATAAAATTCCAATTTATTCAGTCTACTGGCAGACAATTTTTGTCACTGAGAGCATATGAATAGCGCAAATAAATTAACGCTGTATCTTTTTTGAAAGAAAAACAAAGGGGAAATCAAGAGCATTGATAAAGTTGCCATACATCTCTGGTCTTGTAATAAGAATTCTGGATAGTATGCCGAATTCTGATTTGGCATTGAACCTTCTCAATTCATTTAACTAAGCTGCTGGGGCAACAGGGTTGTGACATAATTCAAAATTTTTATGTCACTGGAGGACCCGTCAATCATATCTGGACTGACACCAGGTTTATTGCGACCTCATCCCAAAAACGGATCAACATCACTTAATTTTTCCTTCTTAGGATCTGAAAAGGCACCAAGCTCATCCTCTCCTGGAAAAATTTGAAGTACAGTTAAGTCCTCGATTTACGACCACCACTGTGCCCAACATTTCTGTTCCTAAGCAAGACAGTTGTTGATTATTTTTTTTGCACCCATTTTACAACCTCACTTGCCACCGCTGTTAAGTGAATCCCCGCCGTTGTTCGCCAGTTAGTCACAAGGTTGTAAAGCGAATCTGACTTCTCCATTGATTTTGCTTGTCGGATGGTCGCCGATGTGGATCCCGCGACCCGTCGACCCTGCCAAGCGTCATAAATATGAATCTGCCGCCAAGCATCCAAAGGTTAAATGACACCGTGGCGCAACGCTGCATCCATCCTTTCTAAGGTAGGGAAAATGAGGACCCAGTTTTGTGGGGGCAATAAGCTTTGTATAAATATACAAAAGTATGAAGGCTATTGCTTAACGCATTGTAAGCCACCCTGAGTCTCCGGAGAAGAGCGGCATATAAATAAGAGCGTCCTAATAAATAGGACCCTGGATAGCTCAACAGACTAAAAGCCTGTTATTAACATTCAGCTGTCTGCAATTACTGTAAGTTCGAATCTCACCAGGCTCGGGGTTGACTCAGTCTTCCATCCTTTCTAAAGTAGGTGAAATGAGGACCCAGTTTGTGGGGGCAATAAACTGACTTTGTATAAAAAAGAACACGGTTTAGGGGGGCCATAAGTCCTACTAAGCAGGTATATACAAAAGTATGAAGGCTATTGCTTAACGCATTGTAAGCCGCCCTGAGTCTCCGGAGAAGAGCGGCATATAAATCAATTTTTTTTCAAAAAAAAATGGTCGTTAAGCGTGAAAAACAGTTGTGATCCACCGTGCCCTTGCAACGTCGGTCACTAAATGAAACGTTGCAAGTCGAGGACTACCTCCAATGCCCTTTTTACTTGCCCTGCCTGGATCTCAAGTGGCACAACACACAAGAGGAAACGAGCAATGCTGGGGTGGGGTGGGGGGGGAAAAAGAAGGAAAAAAAAAAGAAGGAAAAAAAAAACCTTATTTTTAAATCTTATTTCCAGAATTTCCCTCGCTTGCCAATAGGGGGCAGCGAAGAAAGCCAGGAGGGACTCGCGACGCGACGACGCGCGCCTCTCTAGGCTTTTTTTTTTTTTTTTTAAACAGCTCTATCAGCCACTCGGAATGGCGCCAGTGCGCAGGCGCGCGCCGCGCACCCAGCCTTTCCCTCACGAGCGGGGAGGGCGCTGAGGCGGGCCGAGGGGCGGAGAATGAGGGCGGTGCGTGGCGGGCTCCGCGGCGGCGGCCGCCCTCGGCCGGATTCGCTGGCCTGGAGGCGCCCGCGGCGAGCGGCAGCGGCGGCGACGACGACGACGACGGTGGCGGCGGGAGGCCTGTGAGGAGGCCCACCGCGGAGGCGCTCGGACGGAGGGGCAGCAGCGCGCGCGAGAGAAGGAGCGGCGGCGGCGAAGGAGGAGGAGGAGGGGCCTGGGCGCGAGGGTGAGTGACGTCAGCAGGAGGGGCGGGGCCGAGCGGTGGGGGCTTAGAGGGGGGAGAGGGGAAGGAAGGGGGGGAAAAAAAACAAGGGACGCTCGCCAGTTCCCCAACCTGGCGCCCACGGTCCCCACTTTTTTTTTACCTCGTCAATAGTTGGGGAACGTTGGACTACAACTCCCATCATCCACCCAAGCAATACCAGCCAGGTTTTTCCCCTCCCCCCCAAGCCAAGGCCATCGTTGCGTTGCATTGCACACACAACCACACAACTACACACACACGAGCCAAGGGGCTCATCCTGCCCATCGTTGCGTTGCATTGCACACACAACCACACACACACACACACACACACACACACACACACACACACACACACACAAGCCAAGGGGCTCATCCTGCCCATCATTGTGTTGCATTGCACACACAACCACATACACAAGCCAAGGGGCTCATCCTGCCCATCGTTGCGTTGCATTGCACACACAACCACACACACACACACAAAAGCCAAGGGGCTCATCCTGCCCATCATTGTGTTGCATTGCACACACAACCACACACACAAGCCAAGGGGCTCATCCTGCCCATCGTTGCGTTGCATTTTGCACACACACACACACACAACCTGCCTGGTTAGTTTTTTCACCTTTGCTGGGGCTGTTTGTTGGGTATGTTGTTGTGTTGTGTTGCATAAAACACAACTCCAAACCTGCTTGGTAAGTTAAGGGTTCCGCAACCCACGACGGGGGAATGAATTCAATCACCAATTAAATGTGTTGTGTAATGTACTAAATGCTGCCTTTTTTTTTCCCCGACTGGGATTTGCATCCTGTATCTTCTTACGAAATGTGGTTGCGTTATAATTCCTGCCCTTCAACTTTCTTACAGTCTGATGTACCAAATGTACCGGATTTATTTATTTATTTATTGGTTCGATTTATATGGCGCCCTTTCTCCGGAGACTCAGGGCGGCTTAAAATGCATTAAGCAATAGCCTTCATACTTTTGTATATGGCAGCTTAGTAGGGCTTTTGCCCCCCCTCCCCCAAGCGGTGTTCTTTTTTATACAAAGTCAGTTTATTGCCCCCACAATCCGGGTACTCATTTTACCTACCTCAAAAGGATGGAAGGCTGAGTCAACCTTGAGCTTGGTGAGATTCAAACTCGCAGTAATTGCAGGCAGCTGTTGCTACTTAACAGCCCTTTAGTCTGCTGCGCCACCAAGGCTCATAACGCTTTTAACGTAAGTAAGTAATTGATATCCCAAAGGTGCTTCCCCCCCACCAAAAGACAGGTGGATTTTTTTGCTTTTTTATATATTTCTTTGAAAAAGTTTTGCTTCTTTATCCAAGAAGTTTCTTCAGTTCAGAAGTGAAATAAAGTAAAAATTTTAAAAAACTAAGAAAGCCTACTTATCTTTTGGGAAAAAAACCACACCTTTGGGACAATCAGGACCTGGGTGATTGAAAATCTTCATAGATAATAATAATAATCTACCTTGTTTCCCGCAAAATAAGACACCCCCTGATCATAAGCCCAATCGGGCTTTGGAGTGCATGGCAATAAGGCCAAGCGCTTATTTCAGAGTTCAAAAAAAATATAAGACAGGGTCTTATTTTCGGGGAAACACAGTATATATTTTGACACCCTCAAACAAGAACATCTGCCATTTCAGATCCTTGGGAAGGACTTAATAGGTAGATAAAAATGCCAAATCCATCTAAACATGTGTCTAACTGTGTAACAGACCATAATAAATAATATAACGATATAAATAAAATAGTGGATTTCCAGAAAAAGAGGTGCCCTGTCCAAAATCTTTTGCAAGCTTGCTTTCTTGGCAGGTATGTGCTATAATTGTGCATCATTTCATAACTGGTTCTAGCCATTGTTTCATTGCTTACAAAACAACGGATTTTCTTGGAAGCCTATCAAATTTTCTTTACTCTGTTGTTTTGACTCTAGAAATGCAGCCTAATCATTTCTGGCTCTTTTGTCAGCGCTGGAATTTTGCAGAAAGAATGAGAATGTTATCTTAAAAAGTCACAGTCCAGTAAATAGGATAACACAACCCGTTATATGACTAGATTCACAAAAGGAGCAAAAGCGAGCACTCTTAACAAATACCCTCTTCTGTCTCTTTAAAGTGTATTATTTTGTTTGGCGGTTCAAGCAGTCTTTTAAAAGAAAGTCGATTAATTATAGTGCTTTCAGCGGTACGGCTTCAAAAGGGTACAATTAATAAAGGGAAAATAAACCCCGTTCCAACGTTCTTCTATAAATGGTCAAATTGAAATTAAGAGCCTATTTGGAAGACACAACAGCCACAGAGTAATTGATAGAGATACTCATGTAATAGATAATGGGAATGTTCTATAGATGTCGTTTAACTTCTTTTCAGCAAGGTATTTTTGCAAGGTTTTCTATGTGGTTGACAAGCCATGGATACAACAACTGTTAGGTTTGTGTGTGCGAGTGTGTGTGTGAATATTCACATCCAGGAAAAAGTGAATGATCCAGCCGACCATTATAAAAGAAAAAAAAAATCAATAGTTTATCTAAGAACACCTTGGCTGTGTGCACTTGATCCACTAATCCATGGCTTGTCCAGAAAATTAACATTTTCTAGGTTGATGGAACAGAGAAAATCATAAACAGACCTCATGGTTTGTACACCCACAAATTGATGGACCCTTGATTGACGCTCGCAGTTTCATAATACAATATTGTGGGAGTGGGAGGGGAATAGCCATTAAGTGGAATCTTGTTGAGCTGGTCATTTAGCAAACCAGGCAGGCAGGAATCATGAAACCCAACTGCCTTGGTGGATGGCGAATAAAATCTGCAAGGCTAAATCTAACGGATCGGTAATTTCAAAGATGACTTTAAAGCAAGGCTGTTGAAAAACTGCAATATTTGGCGGGTGTGTATGGATGGTGAATCACTTGGAGCTAAGCCACTGTCAAACCATGGTTACCTCATATCTTGGGAGCCACAATATTCTTGGTTTAAACACGATTTTTGAGGGACGCGGTGGTTCAATGGCTAAGACGCTGAGCTTGTCGATCGAAAGGTTGGCAGTTCAGCGGTTCGAATCCCTAGTGCCGTGTGATGGGGTGAGCTCCCATTACTTGTCTCAGCTTGTGCCAACCTAGCAGTTTGAAAGCACGTAAAAAAAAATGCAAGTAGAAAAATAGGGACCACCTTTGGTGGGAAGGGAACAGTGTTCGACTAGCACATATGTACAAGAGGAACCTTTACCTTTACCTAAACGCGATTCAAGACACATTTATACTTTCCGCTGTCTTCCTCCGAGTCTATTATGTTCAGTTATGTCTTCAAGCAATTTTGAAACCCTCTTCTTAATTCCAACCGTCGTCTTGCGTTTTCGAGTGGTGCAAGAAAAGTAACATAAACAAGAATCCATCTTATTTGAAAAAGGGACGTTTTTCAGTCTTGCAGTTTCCTGTTTCTCGAGAAAGGATTTTGCAACCGGTACAAGTGAAGAAATTCTTCAGTCCTCTCTGCCCATTTGTTTACTATGCTGTAGTTCAAATTACAAGCGGTAGGTAATATGATGCATAAACAGCCTGCGCTGAATGGGTGTGATAAAAACCAAAGTCCAATTTGGTTTTTATTGTAGTATCATTGGAGGAGCTTGGTATTTACCACTGTATGAATCCCGTTCGACACCTTTCAAATGTGTGGGTGAACTAACTTGAGGAAAAAATTCCTCACTACTCACTTGAACCCAGGATCTTGGTCTGTTACTTGCGGACAAGCCAGGATTTTGCAATCAACCAGGATCGGATATAATCATGGCAAGAAATCAGATGATGTCTAGAAGATTTCGATGTCCTTCTTCTACCCAGGCAGCCGACAGCCATTATTGGAATTATTGTCTGGAGAAACTGCCAAGTTGTAGAAATCAAGTTTTAAACATTATGACGATGTGGAACACACACAAACTACATCTAATGACTTTTCACACCCTGAATTAAGCAAGGGCTTGCTTTACCGTAGCCTAGGATTCTAGGTCAATAATTCTCAACCTTTTCTTCACCATGGAACCCCTGCAAATAACTTTCGTGGCCAGGGACCCCCAAGGCTTAACTCAAGATTTAAATGATGTCATTTCTTCAAGCCTTCAGGCGAATGAATAAACCAGATTCGTCTCGGCCCACCCAGCACGCCAACAAAAATGAAATCAACTGCATTATGATGTTAACTTCCTTCCCTGTGCATAATAGCGACTGTGCAGGTACTCTTCGACTTATGACCACAGTGGAGTGCAAAAATTCTGTGGCTTAAGTGGTACAGTTGTTAAACAGCTTGTTTTGCTCCCTTCAATGATCTTGCCACCTCTTATTAAGTGAATCTCTATACTCGGTAAGTTGGTCACAAGGTTGTTAAGCGAGTTTGGCTTCTCCATTGACTTGGCTCCCGTTCCTTGTCCCAGCTTCTGCCAACCTAGCAGTTCGAAAGCACGTAAAAAAAAAATGCAAGTAGAAAAATAGGGACCCCATTTGGTGGGAAGGAAACAGCGTTCCGTGCGCCTTTGGCGTTGAGTCATGCCAGCCACATGACCACGGAGACGTCTCCGGATAGCGCTGGCTCTTCGGCTTTGAAACAGAGATAAACACCGCCCTCTAGAGTCGGGAACGACTAGCACAGATGTGCGAGGGGAACCTTTAGCTTTAATGTGTCATTTGGAACAAAAATTAATGTAAGACTCAGTATTATTTTTGGAGAAACACGATAAAATTGGGCTGTTCCTGACCAGATTGCGGAGAGGAAGAAGTAGTAGGATGAGGAGGAAGGAGGAAGGAATTGGCTAGTGAAGAAACTGAAAACTGAATTTTCAGCCAATAAATAATAAACAGCCATGCATTCCTGCAAAGGTGCTTGAGATGATTAGGATGCAGAGAAAAGTTGGCCAAAAGACGAGTGGGGAATGGCACGTTCTCCAGTTATCTCCTCTTTTCTCTGCCTGAGAGAGGATAAAAATAGAACTGAATGGTATAGGGCTGTAGATCTGCATCTTTGACAAATTGTATAAATGATGAATAAACTGCTTCATTTCCCCCCCAAAAAGGCCATAGCAAGATCAAGTGCCCATTTGTTGTTCTTTTGCTGAATGTCTCTTTTGTTTCCTCCTGATGGGAGAATTCCAGCAATTTCTTAAAAGGTGTAGAGCTGTAGTGTGTTTCAAATCCCAGCGCTGCCGGTTTGCTATCGGTAGTGTGCAGGGGCACGTACGGCGCTTCACATGCGCAGAGCATTTTTGATGGCGTCTGGGCGGTGGGCGGAGCCTCCCACCCCTGCCGCTACAGGTTCGCCGGAACTAGGCCGAACCGGGAGCAACCCACTACTGGTACAGGGTATTTGTGAGGCTATTTTCCTGGCCCGTTGAGGATGGCAGTGTGTGAACTAACCAACTGGGGCTAAACGGCCAAGCTTGTATAGATAGTCCTCGACTTACAGCAGTCCGTTTAGTGACCGTTCAAAGTTAGAACAGCACTGGAAAAAGGGATTTACGATCGTTTTTCACGCTTATGACCGGTGGCAGCATCCCACTTGATCATGTGATCAAAATTCAGGATGCTTAGCAACTGACTCATTTATGATGGTTGCAGTATGCCCGGGAGTGGGGTGTCACCTGAACAAACGGGAATTTTGGGCTCAACTGTGGTCATACGTCAAGAACGACCTACGCTCGTTCCTAATTCTTGACTTGTTATGAGAAGAGCCATATACGATTAAAACCATGGAGGCCATTCCTTAATTAATTTAGCCAGCTAGTAATAAAGTAAGATAGCTGGAAACATTATCACACAAGTGAAGTGACGATAAGCTCAAATTTCTGATTCTCTTTATAGGTGAAAAGGAGCAGGGTTGTTGTCGAATTTCTCTTCTTTGAAATCTCAATGCGTTTATTATTCTGGATTAGGTTCATATTGCTCCTTTTAATTTCTTTGTGAATTGCCATCTATGTTGGGTTTTGTATTTCGGGTTTTATTCTTGTATTTTGGGTTTTGTTCCGCCCAGAGTTGGTGGCCATATAAATTTCCTTTGATAAATAAAATAAAAACAAACAAATCCTACAGACTGTAATTGCTTCGTTGCAGAAGACTTAACATTGGCCAATTCTCTTCCGCCTTTTTTTTATTGTGACACGCAACACAACGCTTCTGGTTTTTTCACCAGAGTGGTTATTCATTTTACCCCTTGCATAAACAAACTCCGATCAAGGGAGCCAAGCATCCTCACCATCTAATTATACGGTACTTATTTTATGGATTTGTCAATCTCCCTGCTGTTAGTGTGTGAGCTATGCCAGTTGGGTAGATCAAATCTAAAGGATTTCCTGTTTTCCTAGTATTTATATTTTGAGAGAGGCCTGCTTTAATGAGCGCCATTCAAAAACTCCCCTTAAGGAACTGCCTTTGAGATAGAATTCTTCCAAATTGCTAGCGTATTTAAAGAGAGTTGGACTTTTTTTTTTCTTGCTTTTGCTGAAAATCCTGAATTGAGAGTTGCCGGTCTGTGCTGACAATATAAGTGCGGGTGCTGGTTCTATAATATTATTTTAATCTGTAAAAGGGTTTATCATCCTCTTTGTTTAACGACTCCATAATCAGGGATGGGATTCAGCCGGTTCGTATCAATTCGGGCGAACCGGTAGCTCCGACGATCAGCTGAGAGCAAACCAGTTTGCTCCGACGATCAGCTGGGTCCGCCCGCCTCTGTGCTATATCGACCTATATTTCCATTGTTCGAAACCCAACTGATAGGCGCAGCAGAGCGAACTGCTGTGCCTCAGTTGTTTTACTCACCGGGGCTGCAGTAGAAGGTAAGTTGTAGAGCTGTTTTCAAACGCACTCTGCATGCGCGCTCAGCAAACCAGTTGTTACACTGGTTGAATCCCACCACTTCCCATAATCCCTTGCGGGGTGGAGTCTGGGCAACTGAATGGAGCAAGCAGAGTGTTTACTGGCCGGATGCCCTTCCTGACGCCAGTGCGGAATTTTGTTCAGCAGATATATTCTCAATGTGCCCAGAAAGAGGAATATCTGCCTCTACCTAGGATCGAACTGGTAACGGGTTTATAATATAGGTTTAACTTAACTCTTTACAGCCTTATGACCTCTATTTATCATCTAGTTCATAGGAATTTCCTAAACCCTTGTTTACTCTGTGTTTGCCTATTGTCAAGCTCCTTTAAACCATGATGTAATTTACCTAACTCTTAATCCGCGCATAAGGTACTTGAATTAAACAAAAGAATCAAAAGAAATGTTTGGTCTTTAGGCTTTTCATTTCAAAACAAATTGGTTCAGCTAATAGATTTTTACCAACCCGCTAAAGAATATATGACTATTGTTCTAATAAGCAGTTAGTAGTTTTATCCATCTGTGAACTTGATACAGAATTGGTAAATATTGTAATTGGCAAATACAAGATCTATTCCCATGAACAGGCAACTAAGAATTAGAACCAGTAATTTTAAAAATTATTCTATCGAAAAGGGTGGAGGACAAAAGAAAGTACGGTAAATATTGATTTTTTTAAAAAATTTGACTGTTACTCTCTTTATGGATATTTGGTGTATTCTAGTATTGCGCAGTGAGACTTACTTCCTCCTAAGCTATGGGTCTCCACCCGGCCGGGAATTTTACGCTGCTTTTCTTGTAGACATTCTTCCTCAAAGCATTTGCAGGAATAGCTCCCTTTAGAGTGGGCCACAGGTGAATCTGAGCTTTTCAGGAAGGGAAATGGCTGAAACGCTCTGCAAGTTGAAAAAAAAATCAGGCCCTTTAATATTTTAATAATTGAGCCTTGCAGCTCCAAAAAACGCTCCCGACAACTGTTAACACCTTCAAAAGATGAACGAACGGCCACGCCAAGCTTGACATGTTAGGTTAGCTCATGTCGTAATCCTCCATTCCCCTGTTGCACACTTAGGTTGTGTTTGTGTGTCCCGCTGATCGTTAATGGGGGGATTGGAGGCGGTTTTGATTAGCACCATGCGGAGGCCCAGCGGTTGGGGTTTACACACCATGGTTTATGTCTTGGCACAGGGGAGTGAAGTCAGCCAGTTGTGACTTTATTCCCCGAGTCACAAATTAACCACGCTAATTGCGAGACATGAACTGGCCTTCGCTGTATATTTCCAAGCACTTGATTTATAATGAATGTAAGGCATGATGGCTAACCTTGATGCCATTGCGTGCCAGGCGCAAGGGGGGGGGTCGTGCGTGCTCGTGTCCACACCCATAATTCTATTTGCCCTGCGCATGCGTGCGTGAACTCTCCCGCTCCTGACATGTGATGGCATGGTAGGCCCGTTTTTTGCTCTCCCCAGAGCCTTTCTAGGAGTCTGGGGAGGGCTAAAACGGCCCCCAGAGCCTTTCTAGGAGTCTGGGGAGGGCTAAAATGGCCCCCAGAGCCTTTCTAGGAGTCTGGAGAGGGCTAAAACGGCCCCCAGAGCCTTTCTAGGAGTCTGGGGAGAGCTAAAACACCCTCCCGGAGGCCCTCCGGAGGCCAAAAACAGCCCGTTTGCAAACTTCCGATCTCAGCTGAGCTCGCGTGCCCACCGATATGGCTACCCGTGCCACCTCTGGCACATGTTTCATAGGTTCACCATCCCAGGCATAGGGGGAAAAAATTCCTCATTTAATCCACGGGGTTGTAATTCTTCAGGAAACGTCAGTGAAAGATCTGTCTTGCAAGAAAAGTCGTAAGATGAGGCGAAACTCACTTAACAAATGTCTCGCTTATCAACATAAATTTTGGGCGCGATTATGGTCATAAATCGACATCTAGCTGTATTAAAATACATTGTTATCTGGCAGGGTGTGTGAATGATGGGGGGGGAACGGAGGGTATCTTTTCCCTTTCAACATCACTCCAATTGCTCTGTTTGTGTAGGGGACTCCCGCTCTCCCCCCCATGTATAAAATTACTCTCTCGCACACATACTCAAAAGTTATGCTCAGATTTAGTGCAATTTTGACTTTTGCACTCCCACCCAGTTTTGCAGTTGCACTGTGGAAAAATTAGGAATGGCACAGAATCAGTGCCATGTGTTGGCCACTGATATGCTAAGCCCGGGTTGGCAAAACTATGGCGTATCGGTGGCCACGTGAGGTCAGCTGATTTTCAGGCCTTCTGGGCCCACCGGAAGTAGGGACACAGGCTGTTTCCCGCCTCCAGAGGGCCTCGGGGTGGTGGGAAAGGACCGTTTTCACTCTTTCCAGGGTCCAGAGCCTTCCTAGGAGCCTGGGGAGGGTGAAAACAGCCTTTCCCACCCCCACCTTCCGGAGGTCCTCCGGAGGCAGGAAATGGCCTGTTTGCCATCTTCCAGTGGGATCTAAAGCCTCTCGAGAATTATGAGTGTGGGCACATGCAAGCATGACCCCCCCCCGCCGTGCTCCCCCCCCCCCCGCCCGCTTTGGCACGGGATAGCAAAAAGGTTAGCCATCACTGTGCTAAGCCATCTAAACTCCAAATGCTAGCTCAGAATAATATTGTCTTAACTAACTTGACGCGGTGGCTCAGTGGCTAGGACGCTGAGCTTGTCGATCGAAAGGTTGGCAGTTCAGCGGTTCGAATCCCTAGTGCTGCCGCGGAACGGGGTGAGCTCCCGTGACTTGTCCCAGCTTCTGCCAACCTAGCCGTTCGAAAGCAGGTAAAAAAAAAAGGCAAGTAGAAAAAATAGGGACCCCCTTTGGTGGGAAGGGAACAGCGTTCCGTGCGCCTTTGGCATTGAGTCATGCCGGCCACGTGACCACAGAGACGTCTTTGGACAGCGCTGGCTCTTCGGCTTTGAAACGGAGATGAGCACCGCCCCCTAGAGTCGGGAACGACTAGCACATATGTGCGAGGGGAACCTTTATCTTTTATTTGTATCTGGTGGCTGATGAAGCAGGATATCTGCATATCAGGATTTTCTTGCAAGCATTTAATTACCCAACTAGGTAACATCAGTGTTTTTGGGTGAGGTAATAACAACCAAGCTCAGAGATAACTAAGGACCCCTTATCTGCAGGCTGTTTAACAAGAAATTGACTTTGGCCTTAGGCGTCTTTAAATCAAGATATCTATATCTATATCTATATCTATATATCTATATATATATATATTGTCTGCATCCATACTTCCTTCTCCCACGTAACATTTTGTTTACCAGCTAAATTGGGCGAATCATTCTTAAAATTGGATAAAAACAGACCCTGGTCAGAAAACTTGCACCAAAACAGTCATTCTTGTTGTCATTGAAGAATTAGGAAATTTTGGGAGAAAGCACTGTCTTAAGATGAGTGGGTGGTTTACAAAAAAAGCCTCCACAGAGGGAGGGGAATTTCCAAATTTCTGATCTTTCACCACTATTTTGACTTTTTAAAATCATCTGTTTTAAACGCAAGCAGTGATTTACGGGGGCCGTACAATTACGGTTTGAAACCCTGATGTCGCTAGCTAGGAAAGGCAAATTAGAAGCACAGGTCGTCTTCGGCTTCTGACCACAACTGAGCCCGACATTTCTGCTGCTCAGCGAGACAGTCGTTGAGTGAGTTTCCTCCCACTTTACAACCTTTCTCGCCTCCGTTATTAAGTGAATCTCTGCCGTTTAAGTGAATCCGCCTTCACTGCCACCGTCATAAATACGAGTCAGTTGTCAAGCGTCTGAATTTCCGATCATGGGACCCTCAGGTGATGCTGCCATGGTTGCCAGTGTGAAAAATGGTTATAAGTCACATTTTTTTCCAGTGACGTAACTTCAGTCACTAAATGAACTGTCATAAGTCAAGGGCAACCTGTGCCATCGCAGTTTGAAATGAGGATGTCACTCGGTAGCTTCGCCTGAAGGAAAGTCAGATTTGAAACGCACATACAAATACAATAACAATCAGGAGGCTGTGAATTTGATCCTAGGTCAGGGGTCAGCAACCCGCGGCTCTGGAGCCGCATGTGGCTCTTTCATCCCTCTGCTGCGGCTCCCTGTTGCCAGTTGGCTCCACAATTGAGGGCTTTCAATTAGGACAGGTAGAGGAAAAAGGACGCCGTGCTAGGAGGAGACTCTATGGTGGGGGAACCGACTTCCGGTCGGCAAAGTAAAAGGACGCCATGCTAGGAGAAGACTCTATGGTGGTGGTGGGGTGGGGGGGAACTGGACTGCAGAATTGAACGGGGGGTTTCCGGTTAGGACCTTTGTGGCTCTTTGAGTGTTTAAGGTTGCTGATCCCTGTCCTAAATAGAGGCAGGTATTTCTCCTCTCGGCACGCTGAGATTATATCTGCTGAATATAACTCCTCATTGGCAACAGGAAGGGCATACGGCCAGTAAACACTCAGCTCCATTCAGTTGGCCAAGACTCCACCCCGCAAGGGATCACGGGGTCTTTAAACGATGATGATGATACAAGTACAATAACTAAATTCATCCAGAAGCTTACTTTCTGAATTTTCTAAGACTTGAACCCAAATTTTTAATTCTTTTCTTCTGCTCTTTCCCCCCGCCCCCCCCCCACCAAGGTCCTTCTCAACATGGAGTTGCAAGCAGAGGCATTTGGTCCAGCTGGCGAAGACTTAAGCCCTGGCACCATGTGCTACCAATGTCCTACCTGTCACGCTGACGAGGAACGGAGCTGCGCCAATTCCATGCGAGGACGGACGAAGACACGGAGTTTGTCGGCTTCCCCGGCCCTGGGCAGCACCAAAGAATTCAGGTACCACATGACTGCATGATCCTCCGTCACGCAATCACGGGCGGCTCTGAATAGTGATCTCCAGATCATCGCCTGACCTATGAATAATCATTCCTAACGGATCTCTCAGAGGGCAATGAGTGCCCAGCCCAATTCTCCTTTCATAAGTGTCCCTTCGTTAATTGTACCATCCAGTCATTTAAAAACCATGCCATTAATAGTTCCTTAGGCCTCGGTGCTAAATTAAACGCCTACGCAATTGCCGTCTAAACCTCACTGCCCGTATATTAAAAGCGAAAAAGTTTTCTAATACCGTCCTTTTTGGCTTCCAAAGGTTTATTTAAGGTCCAGAGAAACTCAACAGTTTCAATAAATAAATAAATCACAAATTGATCGATCGGCTCCTTTCCGAAAGTTTCGTTAGGTGCTGTTTCTAGTCCTAGTTGTAGTTTTGTAGTTTTAGGATTTTTTTGTAGTTTTGTAGTGTAGTTGTAGTAAATTGTAGTTTTATCAGCATGCCAGGGGCATGAAACCATTTAGTTTTACTAACGATGATGCTAATTTGAGTTTCTTGGCTTGGTTAAAACAGGCCACCGTAGTTGATTGAAGACTTAATTCTTCTAAACAGAATTGGAAAAGATTGCAATTGGGGTGGGTGGGGGAGGTAAAAAGTAAACTTGCCTGACTTCCCTTTTTTTTTCTTTTTTTGCTACGAAAGATATTTTTCCCACTGGGAGATTAAGAAGTTTTCTTTCCCTCCTCTCTCTTTCTCTCTCTCTCTCTCTCTCTCTCTCTCTCTTTCCCTCTCTCTATCTTTCTTCCTTTCTCTTCCTCTCTTCCTTCCTCCCTTTATCTTTCCCTCCCTCTCTTTTTCTGTTTCTCTTTCCCTCTCCCTCCTTCCCCCTCTCTCTTTCTCTCTCTCTCCCTCACTCCCCTCCCTTTATCTTTCCCTCCTTTCCCTCTCCTTCCCTCTCTCTCTTTCTCTTTCTCTTCCTCCTTCCTTCATCTCTCTTTCTCGCCCTCCCTCTCTCTCTTTCTCCCTCCCTGTTCCTTCCTTCCTTTCCTCTTTCTCTCTCTCTCTCCCTCCCTCCTTCCTTCATCTCTCCCTCCCCTCCCTCCCTCCCTCCCTCCCTCTCTCTTTCTCTCTCTCTCTGGAGTAATTTGTTTCAAATGTGTCTTCACAGAAATTAGAATGTGTTGAGAATCCCCTGGCTGTGGAAATCTCCCAGGAATTTGATTGTGCAGCTCACCGTTGCATTCAGGAATAAGCAAAGGGCTTAATGGGCTAAACCCATTAAGGAGAAGCCAGTTTGCCAGCCCTTCTGCTTCTCCATTTTCTCTATTGCATGGGAGGAAAAAAACTGCTGAATATTTGGGAGGGGGGGGGACCCAAAACTTCTTTCTCTGCCCAGATTCTGGATTAGCCTATATGAGATTTCAAAGAAATGCTGCATGCATTTTCAGGGTTCCTGTTCTGACCCAGCGCCTCAAACACGACAAACCCTCGGTAGTTGAAGCAATGATTCCTTTATTAGAAGCGCCAGCAGCCCCGGCAAAACGTTTCTCTCTCGCCTCAGGCTAACAAGTCTGTCCGGCAGGGAGATGAATAGTTGTCTGCCACATCTATTCATCTCCGCCCCCTGCTTTTTATCTCCAGAGTTAGGGTGGGGCTTCGCTAGCAGCGGTGATTCTTCTGTCCCGAGGACTGGCCCATAGATTTCCACTGCTCTCCTCTCCTCTGCCTTCTGCACATCAGGCACTGGACCCAGCTGTTCCTCCTCTTCCTCATCAGCCACCTCCAGACCAGTTGCCATATTCTTCATACACATTAGCACATTAACAGAATAGGAAGGGACCCAACCTCCCTGTCCAAACAGAAGAGCCTATACTATTCCGGACAAATGGCTTGTCCAATCTCCACAAATAAATTCACACATTCTGCTCAGCCTTCAGTTGGCTTAAATTGGGTTTGCGAAGAAGCCATCACAGGTCGGACATTCTGAACTCTCAATCTCGTAACTTTGTAATCCAACAGCGAGGTTCTGACAACAGGCCAGGATGAAGCACCGGCGGGGCTCCGTGCGTGAAATCCATCCAACGTTTGCGGGTGGGATGAAGGAACCAATGCTATGGTCTTATATACAGCTCCTCCCCAAACTTTTAAACCATTCTTTGCACCCCGCAAACAGTTTTTATTTTATTTTTTTTTCCCCATGCGAGAAAAAGTCCCGTTTTTCAGTATTTATTTCCTCTCGGTTTTCTTTCTTGATCACTTTGCAAACATTGTGTAAGGTGGGAAGGTTTGGACTTCGGATTTGTGAAAGCCCCGATACAAATAGAGAGGCTGATGTAGATACACGGAGCCATTAACTCTTAAAACATCATCATCGTGTTACTTAAGGAGATAATCCCCGGGGAAGTGATTGCTGTCGTCGTGACGTGGTTCTTTTTCAAAGAAGATCTGCCTTCTATATATGTGATAGCAGCTTTCATCTAAGAACTTCTGGTCCCGAGGAGGCTGCAGAAGAGGGGGAATTAATCCGGGTTATCTCAAGGGGACGCAGTGGCTCAGTGGCTAAGACAGTGAGCTTGTCGATCAGAAAGGTTGGCAGTTTGGCGGTTCAAATCCCTAGCGCCACATAACAGGGTGAGCTCCCTTGACTTGTCCCAGCTTCTGCCAACCTAGCAGTTCAAAAGGGAAGTAAAAAAAAAATGCAAGTAGAAAAAATAGGGACCACCTTTGGTGGGAAGGGAACAGCGTTCTGTGCGCCTTTGGTGTTGAGTCATGCCGGCCACATGACCACGGAGACGTCTTCGGACAGCGCTGGCTCTTCGGCCTTGAAACGGAGATGAGCACCGCCCCCTAGAGCTGGAAACGACTAGCACATATGTGCGAGGGGAAGCTTTACCTTTACCTTATGGAATCTCGGCATCAAAGCTTTTTGCTGGAGCCACAAAACCATTTTAAAGCAGCCTTTGAAAGAATGAAATGGATTAAAATGTCCAAAAAGGGGGGGGGGGAAGGGGAAATCCCATTCAGAGAGCATATGGGTAGTTCTCCAATTACGACCGCGAGGGAGCCCGAAGTTTCCGCCGACATTATGATTGCAGACGTAAAAATGAGTCAGTTGCCAAGCTGCTGAATTTTGATCGCGTGTCTATAAGGATGCTGTAACGGTCACGTCCAGAATGGTCCTAAGTCACTTTTTTTTTCCAGTGCCGTTGTAACTTTGGTCACTAAACATTGTAAGTTCGAGGACTACCTGTGTTCCAATTAACCACCATTAGCAGGTTCCAGGCCCCAGCCCAGTTGACAAAAGCATGTTTTAAAGGCTAAAAGGGTTACACCCTGGATGGGACAGAGATTCCGCAGTGGCAGGACCACAGCAGAAGAAGCTTCTCCTGTGTCCCACCCAACAAAACCTCCTAGTCCGGGGGTCCCCAGCCTCCATTCCGTGGACTGGCACCTGGTGTTGTGTCCTGTCAGTCACCGGCCTCTCCAGCGGCCAGATCTGATAAGAAGGAGGCGTGGGAGTCAGGGTTAGCATCAGGGAGGAGGGAATGGAGTTGTCAGAGAGAGAGAGAGAGGTGGAGCCTGGGCTGTCTGTCAACTCCCAGATGGAGAGTCAACAGCCCCCAGGTCTGGAGGTGGCTAATGAGGAAGAGGAGGAACAGCTGGGTCCAATGCCTGACATGCGGAAAGCAGAGGAGAGGAGAGCGGTGGAAATCTATGGGCCGGTCCTTGGAACGGAAGAGCCACCGCTGCTAGCAAAGCTCTGGGGATAAAAGGCAGGGGGCGGAGAT
Organism: Masticophis lateralis; assembly: GCA_030761175.1. Classification (NCBI taxonomy): domain Eukaryota; kingdom Metazoa; phylum Chordata; class Lepidosauria; order Squamata; family Colubridae; genus Masticophis; species Masticophis lateralis. Next base: position 3,678,645 of record JAUDYJ010000016.1, read on the forward strand.
GAATAGATGTGGCAGATTCATCTCCCTGCCGGACAGATTTGTTAGCCTGCGCTGAGAGAGAAACTTTTTGCCGGGGCTACCGCCGCTCCTAATAAAGAAATCTCGGGGTTAACTTCAAAGGGTTTGTCGTGTTTGGGGAGCTGGATCAGAACACCCGGGTGCCACATGCCGAAAACCGGGCCACATAAACAAGCGAAGCCCCATCTGTAGGATGCAGGCAGTACCCAAAACACACACACCCTTCCGATCCATGGAAAAAACATCCCTCCACGGAACCGATTCCTAGTTGCCAAAACGTTGGAGGCCACTACCCTAATCAATGGAACCCATAACATGCCTCTCCTGCCAGATCTGGTGGGATTGGACTGGTGTAACTGGGGAGAGGCAGTCCGCCAAATACCCTGGCCCCAGGCCATGTAGGGCTTTCAATTTTGAATGGGACCCGGAAGCAAACAGGCAACCAGTACAGCTGTCACACCCTTATGTTCTTTATCATTGCTGCAGGTGACAGGTGAAAAGGTTAGGGACAGGTGAGTTTTCCTAGTCCCCTGAGGCGAAGAAATATCACCTCCTGATGACCACAGGGCTGGCCTGTCACTTCGTTCCTTTAGATTGCTAATCGCCCCGTGAGGTTTATTGGAAACGGGGGCGGGAAACGCAGTCAGGTTTTGTAAGACTGTCTGAGTCACAGATCGTGATAGGTTTGTGCCGGTAATCTGCTTCTAATGCCCTGACGTAACACGGAAGGATGCTTCCTGGGTGGGAGCGATGGCCCCCACAGATGTTCAGAAATGGCCCTGAATTTTTCGGATTGCAAGGCCAGGGAAATCACCCGGTTACATTCTGAGCAATATTTCCATCAAGAGCCAAGCGCTCACTCGTAGGTCGAAGGTGAACGTCCGTGCCAAAATTGGGACCCACCCCAGAACGGTAGCAACATCTGGAGATCTCTGCAAGCAGTGCGCAATTGTTTCTGCAGCATCTCCACAACCTCGAAGGACGTCTTAAAAGATTGTTGTAACAATTGGGAATCACAACTGTTCATTTCTTTCCTGGTGGGTTAGAAGGAACCAAACCTCGGCTCTCGTTTCGTCAGCTGTGAACATCGTAAAAAATACACTGACTCTTGTCGCGCCGGCATAACCTGTTCTAAAATCCCCCTTTTTGAAACCACAGAAAGTTGCATCCGGATCTGTTGGACCAAGTAGCTTACAAAAAAAAATTTCTAATTAGTGGTCAGAAATTCTTGGGACAGCATACCTCCAACAGAAATGAAGAAAGCACTTTGAGAGATTGCATTTGAAACATTCCTAACTGAAAACTTCTATTTCCAACCGCAGCGGGAACATTCGGATGGTGACACCGGATGTTTCAACCGTGCAGGAAAGGGTTTCCCTTGCCCTATTTTATTTACCATTCGTTCTTTTCCTGGGGTTCTTTTTTTCTTGTATATTTTGATTTCCTCCTGATATCTTAAGCCAACATTTCACAACCCTGGCGCTTTACAGGCGTCTGGGCTTCAACTCCCAGGATTCCCCAGCTGCCAGGGGAATTCTTGGGAGTTGAAGTCCGCGCCCATCTGAAAGCTGCCAAGATTGAGAAATGCCGAATTACAAAAATTGAATCCCAACTACTGTTTCCAGTGGTTGGATTCTTCTGCACATCCTTATGTCAAACTCAAACTAACTATGTTTTTTCGGCGTGATGGGAACTCATTCTGTAGACTAGACTAGGGGTCTCCAACCTTGTCGATTTTAAGGCTTGTGGACTTCAACTCCCAGGATCCCTCAGCCAGCAAAGCTGGACTAGACTACATTTTTCAGTAACTTATTGAAATTTCAGAATTTCAATATCAGAATTTCAGAATCAGACTCTGTTGCTGACAGTTTTAGGGTGGGGGGAGTTAAATTGTAAACGGATGCTTCTTTTTTAAGCCCTCGAAGACCATGTTGTATCTTCTTGAGATGTTAGGAACTAAATCCTGCCTTTTTCTCTTCCTAGGAGGACACGTTCCTTACATGGACCATGCCCCGTCACCACATTTGGACCAAAAGCTTGCATGTTGCAAAATCCCCAGGCCATCATGTAAGTGGAAACTTCCTCTTGTCTTATTTATCTTTCCAGGAACGAAAACCGATGAAATGAAGGAACTGTCGCATGAGAATTCCAGACACCCTTAATCTGAATTATAAGAATTTGTTTTGTACTTTGCTTGGTTAAACACGGCGGCTCCTTAAACTGTTTCCTTGTTTTCTCTCATAAAAGCTCTGATTCACTCCTACGACGCTTAACTGCTTTGCAAAGGTGGATTTATATGTCTTTGATCCTGTCCATAAAAGGGCAGCTGGGATACATTTGTTTTCGAATGGAGAGAAGGTGATGACCAATTATCAAGGCGTGCTTATCCCCAGGTGGATGTTTGTCTTCTGTTTCCTACAGAAGACTTAGCTTGAGTTCCATGTTTTGGAACAAGTTTGGGAGAACTTGACCTCATGAACTTGATTGAGCTTCTTCACAGAAAGAGCCTCAGAAGCAGACTGACTCTGACCAAAATCCCCTCCCAAAAGGGACATTTTAAATGGGATAAAGGGACGTGGTGGCTCAGTGGACAAGACGCTGAGCTTGTCGATCGAAGAGTTGGCAGTTCAGTGGTTCGAATCCCTAGTGCCGCGTAGCGGGGTGAGCTCCCGTGACTTGTCCCAGCTTCTGCCAACATAGCAGTTCGAAAGCATGTAAAAAATGCAAGTAGAAAAATAGTGACCGCCTTTGGTGGGAAGGGAACAGCGCTCTGTGCACCTTTGGCGTTGAGTCATGCTGGCCACAGGACCACGGAGACGTCTTCGGACAACGCTGGCTCTTCGGCTTTGAAACGGAGATGAGCACCGCCCCCTAGAGTCGGGAATGACTAGCACACATGTGCAAGGGGAACCTTTACCTTTACCTTTTTAAAGATCTCAGGGAGAGTTGGTTTACAGGTGTTCCTCGACTTACGATCACAACTGAGCCCCAAATTTCTGTTTTACTAAGGGAGACATTTGCTGAGTGAATTTGGCCCCATTGCAACATTTGTTAAGTGAATCCCTGGCAGTTGTTAAGTTAGTCACAGGGTGGGTAAGTGAATTTGGCTTCCTCATTAACTTTGCTCGTCAGAAGGTCGCAAAAGGGGAAAATCACACGACCCCGGGACGCTGGGACCGTCATAAATATGAGTCGGTTGCCCAAGTGTCTGAATTTTGATCACATGACCACGGGGATGCCCCCAACGGTTGTGCGAAAAACTATCGTAAGTCAGGTTTTTTGGTGCCATTGTAATTGGAACAGTCACTGAACGAACTGTCGTAAGTCAAGGACCACCTTGTATTTGCGCTATTTAGGTACTGCCCATTCCTGAAGGCTCTGGAGAAGACTCTCCAAGTTATCTAGAATTATTTTCCAGCAGTGTCCAGAGCAGCCTTTCAGTGCAGAAAAAAACATAAGAATTTGTTTCTTGTGATTATAAGTTGAATTTATGATTATACGTTGAAAAGCATCACTTCTCCTTTGGCTCTGCCAGCTGGTAACTTTGTCTGAAATGGGGAAACAGTTGGGAACAAAACGGTACGGTATTTTCAGCCTATAGTTTCTCATTAAGAGAGGCTGCTCAGCGCTGTGGGTGTGAATGCCCATTCTTATTTTTTAACGTGTATTAGGCGAGGTGGAAGTTTTTAGACCTTTAAATAACGTGTGTGTCTTCTCGCAGTCTTCCTGAGTTGAGTAGCCATGGATGTTCTCTCTATTGTGGAGCCTAATCAGCCTATCTGATGATTAAATTAATTCCTTTTCTGCATTTGCACACACACAGACAGTGGCCGAAATTGTCTAGATGGCAAAGAAAAACCAAGAATTCAAGCTTTTAGCGCATTGTGTGAATCCAGTTGGTCTGACTTTGGTGGTTTATAAGCCTGGGCATGAAGTTAAAATATTCATCAGCATTGCCAGAGGTGGCATTCAGCCGGTTCGGGCGAATCGGTAGAAGCGACCTGCCCCGGCGCTATGCCGACCCTATTTAGCCACGTTTACAAGCAATGCTCATGCGTAGAAGCGGCATGTGTGAGCAAATCACATGCATGGAAGGCTGTGCGTATGCGAGGAGCATGCGCTCACATTTTCAATGCTGGGCGAACCGGTAGGTAAACTATGCGAATCCCACCTCTGACTGTGTTGCGTATGCATGCACGCGTGTTGGTCCAGATTCCAGAATCTGAAATGCAAGATTCTTCCTGATATTCTTTCTAAAAGATTCCTCACATCTCCCATCAAACTCACAACTCCCTTCCTTTTCCATTGTGGAGAGATTGCATTGCAGAGAGATTGCATTCCATTGGAATTTATTTTTTTTTAATTCTAATTTTGCAGAGAAATGTATTTTCCTGAGAATAATCCTGATTTATTTTCCGCCTGGCGGCTTTTCAAATAGCTTTCTCCTTTTTTTAAAAAAAAAGAAAGAAATCTGGTGCCTCCTGGTGTCTGGGTACTTTTTAAAATCTGTTTACATTTGTACGACCAGGAAATGGATGGTGATGGGTTGTTTTTTTTTAAACCTGTGAGAATCAGGAATGATGATCCTGTGTTAAGAGAAGGGCTGTTTCCCCAGTTCTGGGCTCAGCTCCTACCCTGTTTCCCCAAAAGTAAGATTTTTCAGGTTGCTCGTAATATGAGCCCTACCCCAAAAAATAAACCCCGGTTAAGATTGTCAGCAGACAGAGGTGTTTATTACTGTATTTCCCCCAAAATAAGCCTTAACCGGAAAATAAGCCATAATGCGTCTTTTGGAGGAAAAATTAATATAAGACCCTGTCTTATTTTGGGGGAAACATGGTAGTATTTCTCCCTAGGGCTGGGAAAGATTTTTTTTTTTTGGTTTGTTTCCTAAAGAATTGGTGGAATTCAAGTCAGGATTGAAATATTAGTCTAGGATTGAAATCCTAGTCTACTTCTGCTTCTTAAAGAGGTTTAATATGATGAGGACTAGAATCATGTTTTGTGTTTAAGGGTCGTCCCTCAGTAAAACTTTTGCAAGCTGGTAATGGGGCTGGGTGGGGTGGGGGGAAGTCTGCAGAATTTAAGTCAAGTTGGTAAAAGGAAGCGCTGCATTCAGTGGTTTTGTCTGGTTCCAGTTCCGTGGGTTCGTTCACGCAATGAAGCAGATCCTCCCGTGTCTTTACATCGTTTTTGGGTAGGTCTGCTTTCACAGTTTTTTGGCTTTTTAAAAATTTGATTTATATGCCGCCCTTCTCTGGAGACTCAGGGCGGCTTACAATGCGTTAAGCAATAGCCTTCATACTTTTGTATATTTATACAAAGTCAGCTTATTGCCCCCACAAACTGGGTCCTCATTTCACCTACCTTAGAAAGGATGGAAGGCTGAGCCAACCTTGAGCCTGGTGAGATTCGAACTTACAGTAATTGCAGACAGCTGATGTTAATCACAATGCTTTAGTCTGCTGAGACACCAGGCCCTTGTGAATGGGAGTCTTCTGCGTACTAGATTTTAAAAGTCTGTCTTGAATTATGCTTGTTATTGAGGTTTAGGAACTTCCCTTGTTTCGTAAGCCAGAGAATCCAGAGATGTTGAAAACTGTTTCAAGCCACCCGAGCATGCTGGAAAAGTAAATTAAAAATAACTTTTTGCGATGGGACCTTCCTGTCCGCGCAAAGCCTGAATTTTTTTTCCTTTCCATCCAGTGGTAGATTTCAAAAATTTTCACTGCCGATTTGGTGGGTGTAGCTAGGTGGGAGGGGGGGCATGTGACTGAGTGGGTATGGCCGACTTGATGTCACTCACGCCCACTCAGTCACATGAGACCCCCCCACCTAGCCACGCCCACAGGAAAAAGTAGGAAAAATTTTGGAATTTCCACCTATCTACCCTTTGCCAGTCGCCCCCGTTCCCCTCCTTTAGTGACCCCGGCCCTAGCCCCGCTTCCTCCCCCACCACCGCCTCTTTGTTCGCGCTGCTTACCTTCTGCGGCGGCTGGTCCAGAATCCAGAAGGCAAGCTGACCAGAGTTTTTGGTGGCCCCCAGCCAGCCGCCACTGATAGAAAGTGACTGGCAAAGAAGACTCTTTGAGAGCCGCTTTGCAGCTGTGGCGGCTGGCCGCAGGCCGCCAGAAAGTACCTCCGGAAAAAGCTGCTGCTGTCGCCGCCCTGTTCTTTGCGCATGAGCATCCCATTGGACTTGCAAGGCAATGGGATACAAGTGCGCGAAGAACATGGTGGCAACGAACATGATGGGGTGAGTGAGCGGTGACCGGGGAACCAGTTTGGGGTCGTGGCCAGCCAGCCATCGCTACCGGTTCAGCGACCGACAACAAATTATCATTACCGGTTCTCCCAAACCAGTGCGAACCGGTAGCAACCCACCACTGTTTCCATCCCTTGAATTTTCCAGAGATGGAAACCTTGTGGGATAGCCTCTTGATGGTCCACAAGTTCTTCCTCCAGGTGCCTTAAATACAACAGACGCTTCCGTACTTCCACCTTGGCCTATTCTCACAAGCGTCGAGACCAGCTATGCAAAACCGCCACAGATCTCGGATAAAGACCCGGTCCTGTGCTAATCTGCTGGGGAAGTCCCATTTATTCTGGCACGGTTAGCTGGCTGAGCTGTGAAGTCAAATTGAGGCTAAATTCAACCACCCTAGCTTCAGCCACCCAATTTCATCTACATCCTCACGATCCAGGGGAGTTATTCGTACCAGATCTCAACTTCCCATCGCTTTCAGTAGCTGCTGGGTCTCGCTCTCCCACCCCCTGGATAAAGTTGGCGGCATTGACCAGGTTGTTTGGATCCACTCAGATCCAGTCCTGAGGTTTGGCATCTTGGTTTGTTGTTGGTTTTTTTCCCCCCTCTCTTGGCAATTTAAACTTCCTCCTCGTTCTCTCATTTCTCTGCTCCTTCGAAACAATTCGCAACGAAAGCAAGGACGCAAATCGGAGCCGATTGTGGTCAGGCACGCCTGACCGTCGGAGAGAGACAAGACAAGGGGTTAATATTTGTTGACTCTCCCGAACCACACATAATCCGTGTCCTTCGTTTCTCCACCTCTGAGTCAATTGTGGTTTAACTTGATTTCTCTCCCCCCCCCCCCTCCACTCTTCTTCCCCTGAATTCCCCAATCTGCAACAGCACTCCATGAAGGGGCTTCTTCTTATAAATTGACCAATAAGCTGGTTTGGCCTCTCTCACTTTACCCGTTCCAGCTGCCTCTTTCTAATTCCTGCGCGTTTGCAGATGGCAAGAAAATAAAATTTTAAAAAAAAATCACCTACACCTGTGGCCAGAGAGCAAAGCACCGAAGCTGACCAACCTCGCAACAAGACAAAAAAAGAGAAGGAATGCTACTGACTCAGTCCCTGCCCTGAACACACACACACACACACATACACACACCTCTCTCCCTCCCTCCGTTCCAGATGCTTTGGAAGGGTTAAAGGCAGAGTTATTCAACTTTGGACTTGCATCACTCGTTTTTTTATCACCAGGTTAGAGCAGCTGAGACGGAGCGCTCCTCCTCCTCCTCCTCCCGGGGTTTGTACAATATAATAATGTGTGCTGAGATTAATTCACTGGCCAAGGAGGCACCGAGCATTTCTAGACTCCAAAAGCCGAGCGTGAAACATCCAGGGGAAAAAAAAAACCCTCACCAAGAACGAGCAGCTGAGCGATTTGACTTCCTGGCACTGCTTCGCACGCTTTTCTTTCAGTTTTGGATTTATCTGGCTGATTTTTTAAAAAGCCGGCATTTACTTCTCCAAATTATTCTCTTTTCCTCCTTAAGAATCCCAGGCTGCCCGTTTTGAGTAGGCAGTAGCTGGCCGGGCCGTCTCTCTGCTTTTAATCTCCAATATGAAGCTGCGGACGGTTGTGGCTTGCTAACGCAAAGACGCATCTGAGGTTGATTAAAGCTTGTTTGTAAACGGCTCTTCGTGCGACTAGAAGCTGGAGGAAGCCTAGGGATTTATTTTTTTTTTTAATACTTAACACCAAGTATTTTTCCTTTATTTTTTATTTTTTATTTTTTTTAATTTTATGTTTTGAGAGGTCCTGGATAATTCTTGACGGTGGGTTTTTTTCCCCAGAAAACAGCAATATTGGTTATTTTTTGGGGGGGGGGTCTGTGTTTCGAATTGAAGCAGGTTTTTTTTTAAAAAAAAATGAAAGTTGGACTTAAGCGCACCATGTTTCGTCTGAGGTAGCTGTTTGGCTCTCCAAACGATTGAGGCTCGTTTTTTGCTCTTGGGTTCACCGCGTGCCTGGGAGAGAAGGATGAAGATTTTTCAGCACTGTTCATTCGGTCGGGCAGCCTGGAAGTGGTGAGTCTTGGGAGGAAAGGGAAATTCGTTGTGACTTAGAAAACAGTAGAGAAAGTGAAGAGAAAAAGGGTTTTGAGAGCTCTGGGTTTTTGGCAGGAAGGAGTTAATTGTGGCTTGTCTTAGAAAAAAGTTACTGGAGTTACTGAAAAGCCGGGTGGATCCATTCGAAATGCTGAATCACATTTTTCTTGGTCCCGCCTTGAAGTAAATAGCAGTTTAGGAGGACAATACCTTGCAGGGTAAAAGTTCTCCGAAGTATAGTTTCTAATTCCCTTTTCTTTCTTTTCATTATATCCCAGTCTTCCTTCCTTCCTTCCCTCCCTCCCTCCCATTATTCTTTCCTTCCTCTCTCCCCTTCTCTTCCTTCCTTCCTTTCTTCCTTCTTTCCCATTATTCCTTCCTTCCTTCCTTCCTTCTTTCCTCCCTCCCTCCCCTTCTCTTCCTTCCTTTCTCCTTTCCCATTATTCTTTCCTTCCTCCCTCCCCTTCCCTTCCTCCCTTCTTTCTTCCTTCCTTCTTTCCCATTATTTCCTCCCTCCCTCCCCTTCTTTTCCTTCCTTCCTTCTTTCCCATTATTCTTTCTTTCCTCCCACCCCTTCTCTTCCTCCCTTCCTTGTTCCTTCCTGCCTTCCTTCTTTCCCATTATTCCTTCCTTCCTTCCTTCCTTCCTTCCTTCCTTCCTTCCTTCCTTCCTTCCTTCCTTCCTTCCCATTATTCTTTCCTTCCTCCCTCCCTCCCCTTCTCTTCCTCCCTTCCTTCTTCCTCCTTCCCATTATTCCTTCCTTCCTTCTTTCCCATTATTTTTTCCTCCCTCCCTCCCCCTCTCTACCTTCCTTCCTTCTTTTCCATTATTCTTTCCTTCCTCCCTCCCCTTCTCTTCCTCCCTTCCTTCTTCCTTTCCTCCCATTATTCCTTCCTTCCTTCCTTCCTTCCTTCCTTCCTTCCTTCCTTCCCATTATTCTTTCCTTCCTTGCCTCCCTCCCTCCCTCCCTTCCTTCCTGATTTTTCTGCTTGGAAGAATATAGGGAGCATGATATAAAAAGTTAAAAAAACAAGTTCAATGTCAACACGGTTGAATGATAGCTAATTTCTTTCTTTGTTGTATATGGGGTGTTGTAGCCTGTCTTCTGTGCAGCTTTAAAGCAGGGTTTTATAATCACCTTTTGAAGGTTATGTAAGGTGGTAGAGGAATGGCTTAGGATTTATCCTGAGTTCATGGCCAAGACCTTCTGGCTTTCTTAGAAACAGAAAAACACATTTCTATCCAGACTGGAAGTCTTGCTTGAAGAGAGCACATAGGGTTGGCTATTGATTTATTTTATTTTTGAACATTTTTATCTCCTGCTTTTTACTGATAAAACAGCCTGGGGAAAATATTTGTCTAATATTTTGTAAGTGTTAACCTAACTGGAATGATTCTAAATTGCAACATCACATTTAGTTAATTGTTAATATAATATAGGGAGATCTGTACTGAGTTAGAATGAAGAATTCGTTAATTCCTGACCTAGAAATCATGGGTTTAGTTCAGTAGAATTCTTGTGTGTGTGTGAGCTAAATAGATTAGATAGATAGATAGATAGATAGATAGATAGATAGATAGATAGATAGATAGATAGAGGATAGATAATGGACAGACAGACAGACAATTTGCCACTATATAAATAATATATATGTCTAATTGTCACTGCTAGCAAATTTTTCTGTTAATTTTCTGTTTTAAAACTGATTGGGTGATCATCTTGTAGCATGGAGTTCCCCAGTTTGCAGCCTGCAAAGAAATCGTCACTTTTCATCTCCATTGAAGAAGAAACCCAGCCTAATTTCTTTTCTCCACGTGCAGAAACATTTTCGACAAATACCAAGGATTAAGCATAAAATACCTTTCCTCTTAACCTTTGGCTTGTATTCGTAAATACCCAGAATCACCCCAGGCTAATCATACTTGCAAAAGAAAAAAAGAAAAGAAAAGAAAAGAAGAATGCAGTTAATTTTAAAATCAAGAACTGCCCCCCCCCCTTTTTTCTTTCTTAATGTGCTAAATGAAACTTTTTGCTAAGTGATAAGAAAACTGGTTTGATAGTAAGCCTGTGCTTGATGGCAAAACATTCACAGCCCTAGGCTGGCCTGCTTCTCAAAAGAGACATCAAAATTGCATGAGAAAAAGGAGATTTTTTTTACCGCTGTGATTTGCCTGTTTATCGGATTGTCAATTGGAACGCAAAGTCCTTGGGAGAATCCTTGCATTGTTACGTTCACTCCCTTCCCAACAGAATTTACTTAGCCAATCTCATTCCTTGGGTCGATTGCTTCTAGGCTTGGCTACTGCTGTAGAAGTGTGACAATTAACACAATCTACCGGCCCTTTTGTCAAACCTACAACTTCTAGAGGCAAGATGTTCCATTGGTTAATTAACAGAATAAGAGACAAGGGCAAAACTCACTCAACAACCATAAATTTGGACGTCAGTTGCGGTCGTAAATTGAGGACTACCTGTATCAAAGACGCTGTGACCATTTCCCACAATTGGGTTGAATCTCATCTATCAGTTATGGGAATCGGCTACCTCCAATACAGTTCCTGGCTTCGGAAGAGACAAATTTATTGAGGGATAAGGTAAAGGTAAAGGTTCCCCTCTCACATATGTCCTAGTCGTTCCTGCCTCTAGGGGACGGTGCTCATCTCCGTTTCAAAGCCGAAGAGCCAGCGCTGTCCGAAGACGTCTCCGTGGTCATGTGGCCGGCATGACTCAATGCCAAAGACGCATGGAACGCTGTTCCCTTCCCACCAAAGGGGGTCCCTATTTTTCTACTTGCATTTTTTACCTGCTTTCAAACTGCTAGGTTGGCAGAAGCTGGGACAAGGAACGGGAGCTCATCCCGTTACGCGGCACTAGGGATTCGAACCCCTGAGCTGCCAGCCTTTCGATTGGCAAGCTTAGCGTCTCAGCCATTGAGCCACCACGTCCCTATTGAGATATCCTTATCCTAAAAGCTAGTCTGGGCTTTTATTCTAATATAATATGTTATAGGTATAGAATTGCAAAAAAACCCCTAAACTCAGCTTTCAATATCTTTGCCTTGAAGATTGGAAGTTAGTATAAATCTGGCTAATCATTTCACTGGTTTAGATCATCTCTTAAGAGCTGAATTTTAATATATCCCTAACCTTCTTGCTAGGGACGTGGTGACTCAGTGGCTAAGACGCTGAGCTTGTCGATCGAAAGGTACATATGTGCAAGGGGAACCTTTACCTTTAACCTTCTTGCTGGGAAATCTATGGTCCAATCAGAAAGCATCTAGCCATGTCCTACTTCCTTTATTGCAAATATTTTAGGGACATGAGCTATAAACTTTATTTCATATCTTTAAAAAAAAAAAACACGAATGCGTCGAATCCATGCCTAGATTTTCCAAACCGCCATTGACTTCACGGCTTGAGCAGAAGGTTGGATTAGAATTAGAAGTTGGATTGGATTAGAAGACCTCCGAGGACTACCTTCCAATTCTTTGTTATTCTGTTATTTTTGAGAGAGGTGTGTGCCTTTTTTTCCCTAAAACGTCGCTTATCTCCAGGATTTAAAGGACCACTTAAAACACTCCATCCAAGAGAACAGCAAGCTTCCTTGTCAACTTCTCAACCCTAGAAAAGGAGCGAATTTAAATCATGTGTGATTTTTATGATAACAGCTCCTGGCTTACAATGGCGCTTCTGTCTTTACGCAGCGGCCTGTCAAGAGACGGGCAGCAGACATGTTCGCGTACCACGGCGTTCGATGCCGCTTCGCCGTCTCTGCTTTAATTGCCTCGAATAAGAGGGAGCTTGTGCCTTCCTTCTGCATTGCTCCTCAGTCCACTCCCAAATGTGCTTTGCGTGGGAACGGAGCGTGGGGTTAACCTGTTGGACGACCGGCAATCAGAAAGTTACAGGAACATCTTCCCTCGTTTGATGCATTTGTGCATTGCATAAGAGCCAGAGACTTTGGCGTGGCACCAAAATGGGCGTTTGGCAGCTGGAATATCCCTGGGGAGTTCAGCTGCCTCGGGCAGTGTTTCCCAACCTCTGCAATTTGTATGATGGGTGGACTTCAACTCCCAGAATTCCACCCACTGACAATAGGGCATTGTGGGAAGTGTGTATAGAGTCTGGCCAGAATGCCAAAGTTTGGAATTCACCAGCTGAACACGGTGTGCTCTAAAGGATGGGTGAGCAAACAGATTTAAAACGGGGTGGGTTTAAACTCATTTTGTAACTCTTGGAATTTTTTTTTTGCTAAAGGGCCACTTTGCAGACTTAAACACGGGGCCCTATCTAACAAAAGGAAATTCAGCGGTGGAAAAAGTACGGTTTTAAATTGAGGCAACCAAAGAGGAATAATATAGGTGATACCTGGCTCAATAGTGGTGACTGTGAGAGGGATCTTGGAGCCCTAGTGGATAGCCATTTTGATAGGAGCCATCCGTGTGCAGCAGCTGCCAAAAAAGCCAACACAGTTCTGGGCTGCATCAACAGAGGGATAGAATCAAGATCACGTGAAGTGTTAATACCACTTTATAAGGCCTTGGTAAAGCCACACTTGGAATACGGCATCCAGTTTTGGTTGCCATGATGTCAAAAAGATGTGGGGACTCTTGAAACAATGCAGAGAAGAGCAACAAAGATGATTATAGGGGACTGGAGGCTAAAACATATGAAGAACGGTTGCAGGAACTGGGCATGTCTAGTTTAATGAAAAGAAGGACTAGGGGAGACATGATAGCAGTCTTTCAATCTCTCAGGGGCTGCCCCAAAGAAGAGGAAGTCAAGCGATTCTCCAAAGTACCTGAAGGCAGGACAAGAAGCAATGGGTGGAAACTATCCAAGGAGAGAAGCAATCTAGAACTAAGAGATTTCCTGACAGTGAGAATACTTAATCCGTGGAACAACTTGCCACCAGAAGTTGTGAATGCTCCAACATTGGAAGTTTTTAAGAAGATGTTGGATAACCCTTTGTCTGAAGTGGTGTAGGGTTTCCTGCTTAAGCAGGGGGTTGGACTAGAGAACTTCCAACGTCCCTACCAACTCGGTCATTCTGTTACTCCTTGACCAAAAGGTGTGCCTTTTTCTCTAAAACATAGCTTATCTCCAAGATTTAAGGTTTCTGTCCTCTTGGAGCAGGACAGGCCCTGTGGACAGATAGGGGGAAAAATGCATTAGGCACAGGTTCTTGAACAAATCAGTCGAGAATCTCCCACTGGATAAACTTTTCAAACGCCAAGCATTCGAGAGCCCTGATTTTCTCTGAATTGTTTGCTTTCAGTATTAACAAGAAACAAGGTAGAATGCTGGGAAATTCCTAAATCGGAGCCGAGGGTGCGTGTTTGTACGAGTGACACTCTCATTATATAAAAGGTGGAATTTTTTTGTTTTTTAAAGCCCCAGAGGGACACGTGGTCGTATTCTGGCCTGTAAAAAAAAAAAATAAATAAAAATCAGCTGTTTAAAAGCCCTTCCTCCCCTTCAGTGTTCTTTTTTTAAACCCAGCCTAGGGAAATTCACATTTCAATCCATCCTTGGAAAATTCTACTTCTGGTGCCAGAGGAAAACCAACAGGCAAAGGAGAAACTACGTGTTTGTGTGTAGTTAATCCCATTGGTTTTTATTATTATTATTATTATTATTATTATTATTATTATTATTATTATTATTATTATTATTTTGCAACACTTTTTGACAGTCTTGTCTATCATCTGCACCTCTATAACTGTCTGGTTTGGTTCTGCAACCCAACAAGACAGACACAGCCTTCAGAGGATAATTAGAACTGCAGAAAAAACAATGGCTACCCACCTGCCTTCCATGGAGGACCTGTCTACTGCACGAGTCAAAAAGACGGCCGGGAAAATATTTACAGACCCCTTGCATCCTGGACATAAACTGTTTCAACTCGACGCTATAGAGCACTGCACACCAGAACAACTAGACACAAGGACAGTTTTTTCCTGAACGCCATCACTCTGCTAAACAAATAATTCCCTCAACACTGTCAAACTATTCACTAAGTCTGCATTACTACCCTGTTTCCCCCAAAATAAGACATCCCCTGATAATAAGCCCAATCGGGCTTGTGAGCGCATGGCAATAAGGCCAAGCGCTTATTTCAGGGTTCAAAAAAAAAATATAAGACAGGGTCTTATTTTCGGGGAAACACGGTATTACTATTAGTCTTCTCACTGTTCCTATCACCCATCTCCTCCCATTTATGACAGCATGACTGTAATTTTGTTACATGTGTTCTTATGATTTATATTAATATTGATTGCTTCCTAGTATGATCTAATTGCTTATTTGTACCCCATGACTATAATTAAGTGTTGTAACTTATGATTCTTGAGAAATGTATCTTGTTTTTTATGTACACTGAGAGCGTATGCACCAAAGACAAATTCCTTGGGTGTCCAATCACACTTGGCCAATAAAGAATTCTATTCTATTCTATCTATTCTGTTCTGTTGTCTTCCCACAGGCACATTCAGGATCCAGCAAGCCAGCGGTTGACATGGAACAAACCCCCGAAAAGTGTCCTTGTGATCAAAAAGATCCGAGACGCCAGTCTTCTACAGCCCTTCAAAGACCTCTGCATTTATTTGACCGAGGTGAGCTGGACTTCGTTCTCTCCTTCTCTCTCTCTCTCTCTAATGCTGGCTTTTCCCCGTTGGTGCAGAGATACCCCTGGGATCTCGGAAAACCGGAAGACCCACATCCAATTTTTGGTCACCGCGATGTAAAAAAAAAAAAAAAAAAAGTACATCCTGTCCTCAACGTACAACAGTTCTCTTAGTGACCGTTTGAAGTTACGACGGCTGAGAAGCGCTTTTCACAGTTACAACCATTGCAGCCTCCCCGTGGTCGTGTGATTGACATTCAGATGCTTGGCAACTGATTCATATTTATGACGGTTACAGCGTCCCGGTGGTCACGCGATTCCCTTTTGCAACGTTCCGACAAGCCAAAGTCAACGGGGAAGCCCGATTCACTTAACGACTGTGTTGCTAATTTAAGAACAGCAGGGCTTCGCTTAACAAACGTGGCAAGAAATGGCTTAAAGCGGACAACTTTCAAAATGCGATTTAACCCTTTCCCCAGTCTTTAAACATAAAAGTGATATGTTGACTGTTGATCGGCCCGAAGGTGCTTTTTCAAGAGGTATCTGGGCTTCCTTGAAGTAGTTTCGCTTCTCGTCTAAGAAATCTCTTCAGAACTGAAGAAGCTTCTTGGACAAGAAGCGAAACGACTTCAAAAGAAAAAAACAAAAAATCCAGTTGCCTCCTGAAAAAGCACCTTTGGGACAACCAGGACCTGGATGACGGAGAATCTCTATAGGCCAGGAGTCAGCAACCCGTGGCTCCGGAGCCGCATGTGGCTCTTTCATCCCTCTGCTGTGGCTCCCTGTTGCTGGTCGGCTCCACAGTTGATAGGGCTTCCGGTTAGGACAGGTAGAGGAAAAAGGATGTTGCGCTAGGAGGAGACTCTATGGTGGGGGAACCGGACTTCCGGTCAGCAGAGGAAAAATGATGCCGTGCTAGGAGGAGACTCTATGATGGGGGAACTGGACTTCCGGTCAGCTGAGGAAAAAGGATGCTGTGCTAGGAGGAGACTCTATGGTGGGGGAACCGGACTTCCGGTCAGCAGAGGAAAATGGATGCTGTGCTAGGAAGAGACTCTATGGTGGGGGAACCGGACTTCCGGTCAGCAGAAGAAAAAGGATGCCGTGTTAGGAAGAGACTCTATGGTGGGGGAACCGGACTTCCGGTCAGCAGAGGAAAAAAAAAAGGATGCCGTGCTAGGAGGAGACTCTGTGGTGGGGGAACCGGACTTCCGGTCAGCTGAGGAAAAAAGGACGCCATGCTAGGAAGAACCGAATTTCCAGCCAGCTCCAGAATTGAATGGGGGCTTCCGGTTAAGACCTTTGTGGCTCTTTGGGTGTTTACGGTTGCTATAGGCGTTGACTGTTGATTCAATTCCCCGTTCTCCCAACCAAGAAAGAAATTAACTTACAAACGCCCAGAGGTTCCTTTGCCACCCAAGATGGCAGTTGATAAGGTTTGCGCTTTCATGCGGATGACCCACTCGGGCTCTTGGTTAAAATGCACGCCCTACATACCTGCCATATTAAATAAATCTCATTTTCTAGATTCATTCATTCGGCAAATATCTTTGCTGTTCAACTCCCAAAGAATTCCACACAGTTCTTTTGCCCGGCTTATTGTCTTTGGAGATTCTCAGCCATCCAGATCATTGCTGTTCCAAAGGAGCTTTTTTTCAAGAGATGACTGAACTTTGTTTTTTTTTCTTCTTTCTTTAAAGATGTTTCTCTTCTCCTCCAAGAAGCTTCTTCAGTTCTTTCCCTGGCTTGATTTAATATACCCTGTTTCCCCGAAAATAAGACCTCCCCTGATAATAAGCCCAATCGGGCTTTTGAATGCATGCACTAAAATAAGCCCTCCCTGAAAATATTTAAGCGCAGATCTGGAAATCAGGTAAGATGGCAAGAGGAGCCCTATCTTGCTCCACGTGCCCTAAAATAATAAGACCTCCCTGAAAATAAGGCCAAGCGCTTATTTCGGGGTTCAAAAATATATAAGACAGTATCTTATTTTTAGGGAAACACGGTACTTAATTAACCAGCATTTATACTCGGCAAGCTACAGTGAACGCAGCCATCAATTCTTTGATTGACCTGGTTCAGTGGAACCGTTGGAGATCACTGAAGAGTTGTTGTTGTCGTTGTTGTTGACTTGTTTCTGTCAATGCCACTTTCTCCTTTCCAGGTGAACAACATGCTGGTTTACGTGGAGAAGAAAATCCTAGAAGATCCAGCCATCATGAACGACGAGAGTTTTGGGTCCGTGAAGAAGCGTTTTTGCACTTTCAGTGAAGGTATTTAGGAACTTCCAGGTGGATCAGAAGGATTGGTGCACCTCTTCCCACCTAGTACCTCGTTTCCCTGAAAATAAGACCCCACCGGGAAATAAGATCTAGCATGATTTTTTTCAGGATGCTCGTAATATAAGCCCTACCCCCCAAAATATGCCCCAGTTAAGATTGTCAGCCAGATGGATGCATTTAGTACCATATTTTCCCCAAAATAAGACCTAAAGATAAAGTACACAATCAGGAGGGCCGTGAGTTCGATCCTAGGTAGAGGCTGATATTTCTCTCTCTGGGCACAATGAGAATTATATCTGCTGAACAAAACTCCTCATTGGCAACAGGAAGGGCATCCAGCCAATTAAAACACTCTGTTAACTGCATTCAGTTGGCCAAGACTCTACCCCGCAAGGGATTACGGGGTTATGAAAAGATGGTGATTGCAGGTAATTGGCATTTATTTCCGGTTTCCAGCAAAATCAGCCCATAGTGAACAAAGGGTTTCCTTAACGACTTAACGGCAGAAAATGTCATAAATCAAGCCCAGTCATGTGGTGACCTGCTTTACATTTGTCACAACGTACGCCTGTAAATGCGGAGCTCCCTTATGGTCATAACTCAAGGACTGCCTGTATATGGAGATATATTAATTCTAAGGGAGAAATAGCAGTGGTGAAATCCAAATTTTTTTACTAATGCTTCTGTGGGCGTGGCTTGATGGGTGTGGCAGGGGAAGGGTACTGCAAAATCTCCATACCCTCCCCACTCCTGGGGGAAGGATACTGCAAAATCCCCATTCCCACCCCACTCTGGGGCCAGCCAGAGGTGGTATTTGCCGGTTCTCCAAACTGCTCAAAATTTCCGCTACCAGTTCGCCCGAACCTGTCAGAACCTGCTGGATTTCACCCCTGGGAAGTAGGTAGGATTCTTGTCATCTTATCCCATTTTTCTCAACAAATCTTATTAAAGAAGAGTCCGTAAGACGCCGGGCTTGGAAAGAATAATTTTTGACGTCAAAAATTACCAAACAGCCCCTCCGTGAATGTTATTAAATGGCCGTGGTTAAAACAGGACTAGATGAAAAAGGTATTTTATTCTGTCATCCGGCTGTATCTTTGCCTGTTTAATTGGTAAGATTGAGAATCAAAGACCTTGAAATATTATTTTTTCCTCTTTTTGTAGATTATGATGATATCTCTGATCAGATAGATTTTATCATCTGCTTGGGCGGAGACGGGACATTACTGTATGCTTCATCACTTTTTCCAGTAAGCTCATCTCTCTCCCCTCCAGCCTATTTCTTACATAGCTTGGACAACTTCCGTTATCTGCAGTTGTGCGTTCAAGTGTCCTTTTTGGCATTCTCTGCCCCTCACCCCAGGTTTATTATGGGTTCACTTTCTATTCCTTTCCACATCAGCAATGCTTAAATACCTTATGAGCTCAAATACCCATTTATTATTAAAAGAAAAAAGAACCATACATGGATAGGGATAGGGATAGGGATAGGGATAGGGATAGGGATAGGGATAGGGATAGGGATAGGGATAGGGATAGGGATAGGGATAGGGATAGGGATAGGGATAGGGATAGGGATAGGGATAGGGATGGGATGGGATGGGATGGGATGGGATGGGATGGAATGGAATGGAATGGAATAGAATAGAATAGAATAGAATAGAATAGAATAGAATAGAATAGAATAGAATAGAATAGAATAGAATAGAATAGAATAGAATAGAATAGAATAGAATAGAAATTGGACACCCAAGGAATTTGTCCTTGCATATGCTCTCAGTGTACATAAAAAGAGAAGATACATTCGTCAAGAATCATAAAGTACAACACTTAATGATAGTCATAGGATACAAATAAGCAATCAGGAACCAATCAATATCAATATAAATCATAAGAACACACATAACAAGGTTACAGTCATGCATTCATAAGTGGGAGGAGATGGGTGATAGGAACGATGAGAAGACTAATAGTAATAGTAAAGCAGACTTAGTGAATAGTGCGACAGTGTTGTGGGAATTAGTTGTTAAGCAGAGTGATGGCGTTCGGGAAAAAACTTGTTGTGTCTAGTTGTTTTGGTGTGCAGTGCTCTATAACATTGTTTTGAGGGTAGGAGTCAAAATTTATTCTGCCAGACATTGAGGGGAAAAAAAGAGTCCAGATTAAATTAAACACAGACAGACGTGTACACAAGGACAGTACAGCTGCCTTAAATATGCAATAGAAGAGCGAACAGCCATTATTATTATTGTTATTGTTGTTGTTGTTGTTGTTGTTGTTGTTATTATTATTATTATTATTATTATTATTATTATTATTATTATTTTATTCCAGCATGGTCTGTCTCCCAGTGACTCTGGGTAAATTTACAAATTCTCAAAAACATTTTTTTTAAAAAAGGGAACGGTACAGAAATAACCCCCAAAGCAACACAAGGAAACACAGAGACATGTCTTAAGGACCGGTGCTTTCTGCAAACGGCTTTGCAAACTTAGCACAGTTAGCTTGGTGTATTTGCTCTGGATTTTGCACTAATTCCCCATTAATGCAAAATAATCCAAGGGCGTTTGTCCCAGATATAAGAACGGGGACAAAACTGCTCAGAGGATGCTGTTTTCTCCAACTCTTTCCCTGTGATTTCTAACACATATACACACACACCCGATTTCTTTTGTCTTTCCCAACAGAGAAGTGTACCCCCAGTCATGGCTTTCCATTTGGGGTCCCTGGGCTTCCTTACCCCCTTCAATTTTGAGAACTTCCAGTCTCAAGTCACCCAGGTCATAGAAGGTGAGTTGTTACGGGTCCTTCCATTTCTACGGGTTGCTCCCAAGAGGCGGGGTCTTTTTTGGGGTGCGGGGGACGGTGTCGGACGGGTGGATTCTGTCTGTCTCTGCACCGATTCATTCAGGGTCCCCAAAATGCTTTCTGATGTGCTGTCAAGCTACATCACCAATGGGGCACCCTCAGCCTGAATCCCACTTGTTGCTCTGCTCTCTATTTTGTGATTGATTTGAACAGTGCAAAAAGAAAAAGAGAGACAGAGACAGAGACAGAGAAAGAGAGAGAGATAAACAGAGAGACAGAGACAGTGAAAGAGAGAGAGAGACAGAGACAGAGAGAGAGAGAGATAAAGAGACAGAGAAGTGAAAGAGAGACAAAAAGAGAGAGACAGATAAAGAGACAGAGAGAAAGACAGAGAAAGAGAGAGAGAAAGTGAGATAGAGAGTGAAAGTGAGAAAGAAAGAAAGAAAGAAAGAAAGAAAGAAAGAAAGAAAGAAAGAAAGAAAAGAAACTCCCTCCATGGCAGCCATTTTGTGAGTGTGCCCATGACATGCTTTCAAAATCCCAGATAGATCCCCTTTTAAGATTACACGCTGGGCATGGTGATACAGCATCTGCCCTGTAGCAGAAAAGTCCAAATTGATTCAATCTATTTGAAGTTTACTGGATGTTTTTGCCATCCAGTAAAGCCAATAAAGCCGAGGGACAGTCTGAATTAAACCTGTTCTTCCCAATTGGCTCAGATGGGAAGCAGGTTCTCTCTGGCTGTATTATTCCATTAAAATGGATCGTGTTGGCGGTTATTCAGCGTAGGTCGTTCTTTTACTAATTAGGATTGCCATTTTAATCCCTTCTTGTCTTTAATTCCTCCCGGCAGGCAACGCGGCCCTCGTTCTCCGAAGCAGGCTGAAGGTAAAGGTGATTAAGGAGCATTGGGAAAAGAAGGCCGTGATTCAGAACGGGATCGAGGAAAACGGCGTGGTGTCTTCAGGTCTGGAAAAAGAAATGTTTAAGCAAGCAATTCAATATCTGGTGGGTATCCTTGGAATGTTATTTTTATTTTAATTTCATTTCTCCTCTCCTCTCCTCTCCTCTCCTCTCCTCTCCGGTGCGATGGCCTAGAGGCGGAGCTCTGGCCTCACAATCAGGAGGTTGTGAGTTCAATCCTAGATAGAGGCAGATATTTCTCTCTCTGGGACACAATGAGAATATATTTGCTGAATGAAACTCCGCATTGACGACAGGAAGGGAATCCGGCCAGTAAACACTCAGCTCCATTCAGTTGCCCCGACTCCACCCTGAAAGAGTTTACGGCCTCATTTAAAAAAAAAAAAAAGTCTTATCTATCTTATTTTATTATTTTCAATTTCCGTATACCGCCTATACCGCCCTACTCAGCCAAGTCACCCTTCCTTTTCTTTCTCAATA
This sequence comes from Masticophis lateralis, assembly GCA_030761175.1. Taxonomy (NCBI): domain Eukaryota; kingdom Metazoa; phylum Chordata; class Lepidosauria; order Squamata; family Colubridae; genus Masticophis; species Masticophis lateralis. Next base: position 3,700,140 of record JAUDYJ010000016.1, read on the forward strand.
TTACTCAGCACGAAGTCGATGAAGATCGAGATTCTTCAAATGAAATATTCACCTGTTGAATTGCTTCTAATCCCGAACCCCACCTCACCCCCCACCCCCGGAGTCCTTATCCCGGTGTTTTTCAACCTTGGTCCCTTTAAGACGGTGGCTGGGAAATTCTGGGAGTTGAAGTCCACCCGTCTTAAAGGGGCCAAAGTTGAAAAGACCACCTTAGGCCAAGTTGATGTGTTTCATTCGTAACGTCCTTTTTCTGTTGTTCAGGTCTTGAATGAAGTGGTGGTGGACCGAGGCCCTTCCTCATACCTTTCCAACGTGGATGTCTTCCTTGATGGTCACCTTATCACCACTGTACAAGGCGATGGTAAGCCCACAGAGCTGGGGGGGTCACTATATTCTGATTCGGCTCCCTAAACACGACAAACCTTCTGAAGTTATTAGTAGTGCCGGCAGACACCGGCAAAAAGTTTCTCTCTTACCGCAGGCTAACAAGTCTGTCCGTCAGGGTGATGAATAGTTGTCTGCCATACTTATTCATCTCCACCCCCTGTCTTTTATCCCCAGAGCTGGGGTGGGGCTTCGCTAGCAGCGGTGGCTCTTCCTTCCCGAGAACCGGCCCATAGATTTCCACTGCTCTCCTCTCCTCTGCCTTTAGGCATTGGACCCAGCTGTTCCTCCTCTTCTTGATCAGCCACCTCCAGCTCCATTCTCACTTCCCTCTCGGAGCTCTCAGGTTAACTTGATGCTGACCCTTACTCCCACACCTCCTCTTCCTCCTCCTCTGATTTAGCTGCTAGAGGGGCCGGCGATCGACAGGTCACAACACAGTAGTTGCCCTTTCCCGTTGTTCTTACGGTAAACGGTGCTCGTTTCTTCCCGCTAGGTGTCATTGTTTCCACGCCGACTGGCAGCACGGCGTACGCGGCCGCTGCTGGCGCGTCCATGATCCATCCGAATGTCCCTGCCATCATGATTACCCCCATCTGCCCTCATTCCCTCTCCTTCCGGCCCATCGTCGTCCCAGCTGGAGTGGACCTGAAGGTAAGTTGCCTTAATTGGTTGCCATAACAGGGCAGGGGAGGTTTGAGCAGGGAGCCCCAACTTCTGTGCTCAGCCACGGGGGAGCACGTGGGGTGTCTTTGAGCCCGTCCTGTAGGAAATGAGCAGGCTGAGCAGCAAGTGTTCGTTTAACAGCTGCCTGCAGAAAAAAGAAAATGTCATTAAATAAGGTGTGGCCCTCTGCTTAATGATCTTGATGGCTTACAACTGAAATATGGACTTAATTACAGCTGTAAATTTTCTGGCTCTGGCTTCTCTGTCCCCCACGAATGAACCGAACGGGCCGCGTTCCTCACATTCAACCCGCAAAACTAAGCACACAAGTCACTAACTCTGAAATAGCCAACACAGCTGATTTGGTTCAGTCTAATCCACCTTTAGGCCTGTAGCCGGCGTGACGAAGGAGATATTTTTGCAATCCCAGCCCCAGCGAACAAGTGTACCTTTTATGTAAGCAAATGAAGCATTAGCAACATGAGCCGCAGCGGCGCAGTGGTTAGAGTGCGGTACTGCAGGCTGCTTCTGCTGACTGCCGGCTGTCTGCAATTTGGCAGTTCGAATTTCACCAGGCTCAATGTGGACTCAGTCTTCCATCCTTCCAGGGTGGGTCAAAGTGGGGGCCATAGGCTGACTCTGTAAATCTCTTAGTGGGTAAAATGAATCTTTCCGTCCTTCCGTCCTTCCTTCCTCCTTCCCAGTGGTTAGAAGGCAATATTGCAGGCTAACTCTGCCCACTGCCAGCAGTTCGATCCTGACCAACCTTCCATCCTTCTGAGGACGGTAAAATGAGGACCCAGATTATTGGGGGCAATGTTCTGACTCCGTAAACCGCTTAGAGAGGGCTGTAAAAGCACTATTTAAGTACAAAAGTGCTATTGCTATTAGTCTCCATTCTGGATTTTCTTCCCCCGCCACCCTCTCTCGGCAAAACAGGGAGATTATAGCTGACGTACGCCTTGTTCCAAACCATATTTCAATCCCACAAAGCGAAAAGAGAAGAGCCAAGTCAGGGAAAGCAATTACCGGCTTTATTTGAAGGGTTGGAATCTCTTGAGTTATTGTCAGCATGTTTTGTTGTGGGGAAGGTTGTGTTTTGAAGGGATGAATCATGCTTGACTCTGGCCCCACCCAGAAGAACCCAGCTGGCGCACTTCAGAAATCTCACATCCCTTTTTTATTTTTAAATTGGTACGGTGTTGTCCCCAAAATAAATCCGGGTCTTATATTAACTTTGGCTCCAAGAAACGCATTAGGGTTTATTTTCTAGTTGGAAACAAGATAATTAAGTATGATCAAGAGACCTCTGGATGCAGGTAGTCCTCGACTTACAACCATTCGTTTAGTGACCGTTTGAAGTTACAGTGGGACTGAAGAAAAGCGATTTACGGCCGTTTTTCACACTTGCAATCCCCTTGGTCACCTGATCAGAAATCGGACGCTTGGCAACTGCTTCATATTTATGACGGCTGCAATGTCACGTGATCCCTTTTGCGACCTTCCGATCAGCAAAGGCAACGGGGGAGCCAGATTTGCTTAACGGCCGTGGGATGGTAGCGATTCATTTAAGACCTGTGGCAGCCAAGGTCGTTAAATAGGGTAAAACTCACTTAACTTGCTTAGGAACAGAAATTTTGGGCTCCCCTTGTGGTCATAAGTTCGAAGACTAGCTGTATAGACACTGCTTTGGGTTAAAAGAAGTATGCTGAAATATGCATCAATCAAAGATTGGAAGTTAGCATCTTGAGAGTTTCTCTAGCTTGTCTATTTTAAGGTGTGTGTGGACTTCAAATTCCAGAATTCCTCAGCCACATCTTAAAGCTGGCTAGGGAATTCTGGGAGTTGAAGTCCACCTGTCTGAAAGCTGGCTGGGGAATTCTGGGAGTTGAAGTCCGCGCCTCTTAAAGCTAGCTGGGGAACCTAGCACCATGGGTAACATATCACTATCTTATCCAGGACCTCTGCTTTCTCTCAAAAATACTTTTTCATCACAGAATCCAAACTTGGGAATCATGTGTCTTTTCCCCCTCTCTCTGAAACCTAGATCATGCTGTCTCCGGATGCCAGGAACACCGCGTGGGTTTCGTTTGACGGGCGGAAGAGGCAGGAAATCTGCCATGGGGACAGGTAAGAATGTCCTCCTGGATGAACCCAAAATTGGCCAAAGAAAGGGCTTTTTTCCTAAACCAGGGGTCTGCAATCTTAAACACTCAAAGAGCCATTTGGACCCCTTTCCCACAGAAAAGAAAACACCGGGAGCCACAAAACCCTTCCCGTCCCTGACTATCTTTTGAGCGGCACAAAACTAGCATATGTAGGGAAGAGCTGCTTTCAAGCCACTCTGATTAAAAACCCCCCAAACAACTCTTCAGTTCGAAGCCGTGCAAATATTTTGAGGAGACCGAAATGTTTTTGGGCTGACCGTTGTCAGCTGGATTTAGTCTTAACCGGCCATCCTTCTCGGCTTCCTCCTAGCATCAGCATCACAACTTCCTGCTACCCTCTCCCTTCGATCTGCTTCCAAGATCCCGTCAGCGACTGGTTCGAAAGCCTGGCGGAGTGTTTACACTGGAACGTTCGAAAGAAGCAAAATCACTTCGTGGTCGACGAGGAGGAAGAATTTTGAGTGTCGGGTACGCATCGGAAGAAGAGAGAACAAAATGGGACTGTCCTTATATATAATAAGTATTTCAAGACTGTAGCCTTTGGAAGTAAACCCACGTATTTCCCTCTTATCCATATATATATATATCCATATATATATATACATATATCCATATATATATATATATATATATATATATATATATATATATATATATATATATAAATATGGATATATATGGATATATAGATATATGTAGATAGATGAATGGATGGATGAATAGAGATAGATAGACAGACAGATAGATAAATAGATATAAATGGATATGTATATATATGTATATATAGATATGGATATATATATATATATATAGATATGAATATATATGTATATGTATAGATATAGATATACTGTGTTTCCCCGAAAATAAGACTCTGTCTTATATTTTTTTGAACCCCGAAATAAGCGCTTGGCCTTATTTTCGGGAGGTCTTATTATTTTGGGGTGCGTGGAGCAAGACGGGGCTTGTCTTGCCGTCGTACCTGATTTCCAGCTCTCCCCCTAACCCTAATCAGAGGAAATGACGGGGACCGGCTGCGCTCGTGTTTAAATATTTTCAGGGAGGGCTTATTTTAGCATGTGCGCTCAAAAGCCCGATTGGGCTTATTATTAGGGGATGTCTTATTTAAGAAGAAACACAGTATATATAGATAGATGTATAGATGGAAGGAAGGAAGGAAAGATGGATGGATGAATGGATGGATGTGGATATATTCACACACAGAGACAGATATATAGATAGATAGAGATAGAAATATATAGATATAAAAAGATAGCAGCGTACGTCATATGAGCCTGTTTTGCTGATGACCACTCCTCCTGTTAGTTTCCTGCCTTGTTAAGGAACCTTGGAGACAAGAGGGACAGGCACAACACTGACATACCTGGGCCATGGAAAGAAAGCAGCATTTTTTTGTGAAAACACGCTGCATGTCTTCCCGGCAACCGATTTCATATCCGGCGAGGGAAGCCGTGTTCCCAGGAACGGCATTTGCTCAGTTGGTTCCCAAATCCCACAGGGTGGGATTCCCAAGGGCCGTAGCGACGATGGCGGTGGGACTGGCAGTCGTTTGCTTTAAACAGCCTCTTATTCATTCTGCAAATCTGCCCACCGCTTAAAAACATCTCATGACAGCCGCTGTCCATTCTTCCTTTTCTCCTCTTTCTTCAGTTTACAAAAAAAACCCCAAAAAACCCGGCATGTTTTGGTTTTCCAGCAGGCCGCTTAGAAGCCCTTTTTCCTTTTGTTATTTCAGTGACCTTCTTTATCTATCTGTCTGTCTGTGATCCATCTGTCCTTGAAGGGACCAAGGCAAGCTGGACTGACTCCTGTTTTTAAACCCGCTTTTTGCCATTTTCCAAAGTAGTTTTTCTTCAATCTCTTCCGAATGTAAAAACAAAACAAAACAAAAAAAAAAAACCCCAGCAGGTGAAACTCATAAGGGACGGGTGACGTTTCGCCTTTCCTTTGAAGGGTGTTTTGTGTGAAGACTCTCCTTTTGCTCCTTGCATCTGAAATAATTCCGACTGCCCTGTTCCAAATCCAAACTTTTGAGTACGGCGGGGTTGAAAATCCACCGCGGTCCGGAAAAAAAGAAAAGTCAAGGAAAAAAAAAATATTTGCAGACATTCTTCCAACAAAACTCGACTTTTCGGTGGTCAGGATTCCTGCAAAATTTGCTCCTTCGAGACTTTTCCCTACAGACTTGACATGGCCAAGCATGGTCAGGAAAAAAAAAATCTGGATGGAGAGAGAATAGAAATCCTGATTTAAAAGCTCTCCGAGGACAGTCCTGTGAAATTCTGCCAGACATGGAAATAGCTATCAAGCTCCTCTCCTGTTGCACCTTCAGTCTGAGAATTCAGTGTTGCTGAGCTGTTTCCTTCTGGACCACTCAGCGCTGAAGAAGTTGTTTGAGACAAGGATGCCTTCAATGGTTTTTTGAGCCCCCAAGGAGTATGAAGCTGTTACTGATGGGATGGAGGATCCTGATCTCTCCGAGGTTAAACCGCTGCAAGAATATCCAGTGGAAGTTAGAAAGAAAAAAAAGAAAGAAAATCCTTTGCGTTTTTCATTTGTCTTCAACATATTGTGTTGTCTTTTTTTCCCCCCTTCCTGTTATTGTATTATCTTTTCTTGTTGTTGTCTAAGTTTCTATCTCATGAATATGGGGAGAAAAGATAAAAGAAATGGCTTTTACAGAGATAAATAAAGGGGATCTTCCAGAGGAACGGGGAACATCCGGACTAAAATACTTTCTATTCCTCCCCCACCCCTAGAAATTTACTGAGGTTTGATCAATGAGCGTTGCCCTTGTGTGAAAATATTTGATTCCCCCTCCCCTTTTTTTTTAACTATGTGCCCTGTCTTGTGTTAAAATCCCTCTCACCTCTGCATCAGTCCTGTCCTTTCTCTCCCTATGGATGGAAAACCTCTCCAGTTCATTTGACGCCGAGCGAAAAGTGAGGCTTTGTCGCCGTTTTCCATTCTACAATCACAAGCTTATTCGGTTTGCTTACTGGGATTTTTTATTTATTTATTTTTTTAAAAAATGTGTCGCTTGTTGCGTTAAAACACTGGTGAGCTATCGCCCATCCCACACACCGCACTGCCCATTCAGAAAGCTGCCCCCGCTGTGGTGGTTTAAATTTTCAAGCACTCTTCGATATCTCCTTTTTTTTTCACCCCCACTTCAAGGTATTTTAGCTGGCCAGGTGAATCGCAGTCTTGGTATCTGGACTGCAGAATGGGGTGACGTTTTAACTTCAGAACCGTCAAATCAAAAGATGTTGCTTAGCTTTTTTTAAAATACGACGCAGTTTTGCCGCAATGAGAACAAAAAGCATAAGAGTCAAAAGAATTGAAACCGTTGGCAAGATGGTTGGAAACAATTTCATTCCCAGGCTAGACAAAAAGAGCAGAAGTGAGTATTTTGATTTTCTCATCTTCCTCCTGCTCTCTTACCAGTATTTGAACCACGATTGTACGGAACAGAAAGCGGCTCGTTGGGTTTTCTTCCTAATAAGCAATAATTAAAGGGGAAGAGGAGAGGGAAAGGCCCAGACTGCTGATGTTGGTTCAGATTTCTTGACTCGGATAAAAGGGTTTATTGAAGGCTCAAACAAACCTCAGAGAAATGAAGGAGAAAATGAGCCTTATTTAGGAAAGAAAAAAGTACTTTTTTCATAAAGCTGACCATTAAATAATCATATTTAGAAGAAACATTCTTTTTCTAGCTAGTCCTATATTTCTTCCAGCGTTCAGGGAAAAAAATAAATCCAGCTGTTTTTTTTTTTTTCCTTTTGTTTTTAAACTGAAGGATATATGTAATCAATTCCCACCAATTCTGTCTCAAAAATCGTTTTTCAAAGCTTCTTCATTGTTCTTTCGCTGAGCCAGCCCTGAGCAAACTTTCCCCACTTCTTTATTTACACATATTTTGGCCCTGGAGGAAGTTAAGGCAAGGAAGCCCCGAGCGCTTGACCATATCATGGCCTGAAATCTGAATTTCGGATTGCAGCTGGGTCCTAGCATCCTCCAATCACCCTTCATTGAAAATTCAAAATTCTCTGAATCGTCCTATTTAGAGTCCAAAGCTGTGCGTTTTACGGAATCGTGTTCGAGCCAGTTCTCTTCAGTATTAAAAATTGCTAGGATCTCCAAACTTTTGGTCTCCCCCCCCCCTCTCTTCCTTGCCACCAATTTTCAGGCAGAACACCACAAACCAGGATTGTTAAAAAGTCAGGTTTATATCCTGAAGGGAGAGGGGTGGCACTTCACTCGGTCCGCTTCTATTCATGTCAGTTCACGGCAGGCTCTTTTTAAGCTACCTCTGCTAAGGATTTTGCTGAAAGCTTTTCGACAGCTTTCCTTCCCCTGTTGCTAAACGCTCAACTTCCCCTTTCTTGGCAAAAAGACAGCAACTCCGCCCTTAAAAAAGAGAGAAAACTTGTTTTATAAAAACCGGCGGTTCGAAAGGTGTCCCTCTGCCGTAGGATGGGGCAGCCGCCAAGTGTGCAAGGAAGCATGACGTGCCAAGCAAGCATTCGGAAAGAACATCAAATGTAAACTTGAAAGTGGCAACCCAGATGTTGCTTGCCGGCGACATCCGAGCATGTATCGGGACTTTTCGGTTTGATGGGTCGCCGAACCGAAAGGTCCCAATTCATTTTTTAAATTTTTTTTGCGGGGGATGGAAAGAGTTCTTGAATTCTTGAAATTCTTGAATGTGGAGAACAGCTGTCTTAATGGTCTGAGGAACATCTTCCTCATTGGCTTGTTTGCTTCTCCAGATACGTTTCTGGTTCTGTAAATTTTATTTACACATCACTCAGGTGGTGTGTAAATAAAAGCTATAGGGCTGCTCCAATTTGCAGGTTGGTTTATAAATCGACTTTTTAACCGCAGTTACCAAGGCATCCCTGCGCTGGGATTCGGAGCTTTTCTTGCAAAAGAGAGCAAAACGCCTGACGTTTCTTAATCGTTGTTGAATGCTTTGAAAACTTGTACGATATCGCTGAGAGCGGAGAACGATTTTCCAGAATCTTTTCCAATAAATCTTTGGTGGTTGTTAGTTTTTTTTCCAAAGATCGGCATTGTGTGATAGCATCAACGGGGCGGAGGGGTGAGGGGAGGGGAAGCCAACCCAAATCCATGGACATGTAGAGGATTTAGCAGGAGGGAAAATACCATTTTTTTGAGGAAAAAATGTGGATCTTCAAACAGCTGGGCTCTGAAGGCTTAGTCTTTTCGACGTCAAGAATTTGGTTTTTCTCTCATTCAGTTGGGAAGAGTCTGCTATTAATCTCAAAATCATCGTAATATTTATTTAGAGTTTAGAATAACAGAGTTGGAAGGGACCTTGGAGGTCTTCTAGTCCAACCCCCTGCTTAGGCAGGAAACCCTACGCCACTTCAGACAAAATGGTTATCCAATCTCTTCTTAAAAATTTCCAGTGTTGGAGCATTCACAACTTCTGTTGGCAAGTTGTTCCACAGATTAATTGTTCTCACTGTCAGGAAATTTCTCCTTAGTTCTAAGTTGCTTCTCTCCTTGATGAGTTTCCACCCGTTGCTTCTTGTCCTGCCTTCAGGGCCTTCGGAGAATAGCTTGACTCCGTCTTCTTTGGGGCAGCCCCACAGATACTAGAAGACTGCTATCATGTCTCCCCTGGTCCTTCTTTTCATTAAAATTTCTTCGAAGAAAAGGTAATGGGTGAGAAAAAATGATACCTTACAGAGTTAAGAAGATAATTTCATAGAATACATAGAACCCAAAATGCAATTTTGGTTGAGTTGAACCCACTCTTCACTCAACAATCATCAATGGTTTATGGTTTAGCAGAATATTTGAACTTGGCCACTTGGGATTAATCATGGTTTAGTATGGTTTAGAAACCCGGGCAACTATTCAGAGGTCTCAGCCTCTCAGAGCAAAGCACTTCTAAACTGTTTACAGCTAGTCCTTACAACTGCAATTAAGCCAAAAGCTTTATTTCTTTTGAGAGACTTGAGTGAGTTTTGCCCTATTTTACGACCGTTTTGCCACCATCGTTAAGCAAATCACGGCCGTTGCTAGTTCCTCATTGGCCTTCGCTTGTCAGGAGGTCGCAAAGGTGATCACATGACCCCTCCCCGCATGACATTGCAACCGTCGTAAGTATGAATCCGCTGCCAAGCGTCCGAATTTCGATCACATGAGCAGGGGGATATTGCAACTGTTGCAATCCTGAAAACCAATCGTCATTCACTTTCTTCAGGGCTGTTGTAACTTTGGTCACTAAACGAAGTCGAAGGACTACCTGTATTAGGGAGTTTGTAACCTTCCCCCTTCCCAAAGGTACCGGTAGCATCAAAAATTGATCCTTGAGAAGCGATAAGATTGAGCCGGAAGTGACCGAATATAAGCATTCCAAAATTTGCATCTGGAAAGCAAAAGCATCTCTCTGGAGCCGTTGATCCCGCGATAAAAGTAAATGAGTGACCAATAAATAAATAACAAACCTTTTCTTTTTCCCTTGCAGAGCTCTAGGAAAAGGTGGGGGGGGGGAGCATTTTTTTTTCCCACTTAAGTCTGCTGTGTTGTTGTTTTTAGCAAGAGCCCAGTCGATGGAGCAGACTGGTATTGAGTTATACGTCAGCAGGGAATTATGAAAAGGGCAGGCTCTTTGTAAATGGGGAAGATGCCAACTTGCCATATCAGGGTTGGCGCGAGAGGTGAAGAAATGCAGACGTGGTCTCCTTAGTGCAGGGGACGGCAACCTTGAACGCTCCAAAGAGCCACAAAGGTCCTAACCAGAAGCCCCCTGTTCAATTCTAAAGCCAACCGGAAGTCCAGTTACCCCACCAGAGTCTCCTCCTAGCGTGGCATCCTTTTTCCTCTACCTGTCCTAACCGAAAGCCCTATCAATTGCAGAGCCGACTGGTGACGGAGCCACAGCAGAAGAATGAAAGAGCCACATACAGCTCCAGAGCCACGGGTTGCCGACTCCTGCCTTAGTGCAAGATGAACTAAGTCGTTGCAAGGTTTTTAACAAGGGTTGGAAGGGACCTTGGAGGTCTTCTAGTCTAACCCCCTGCCCAAGCATTTCAGACAAATGGCTATCCAGTCTCTTCTTAAAAAGCCTCCAGTGATGGAGCAGCCACAACTTCTGGAGGCAAGCAGTTCCACTGGTCAATTGTTATCGCTGCCAGGAAATTTCTTAGTTCTAGGTTGCGTCTCTCCTTGATTAGTTTCCATCTGTGGTTTCTTGTCTTGCCTTTTGGCGCTTTGGAAAATAGGTTGCCCCCCTCCCTCCTCTTTGTGGCAACCCCCTCAAATATTGGAACACTGCTATCACATCACTCCTAGCCCATTTTTTTCACTAGACTAGACACAGCCAATTCCTGCAAACGTTTACTTGAAGAGCAAAGCTCTTTTCTGTCTGGAGGAGGTCAAAAAATAATTTTTAAAAAAATTGCAAAACCACCATCATGCCATTGATCCTTTATTGAAAAATACAAGGCCGGTAACAAATCTTTTTATTTATTTATTTATTTAAATAAAGCATTATGATTAGAATATGAAATACTGGCTTTCGTGTTAGAAAAAAATCACTTTGTTAACGAAGAACAGCTCGGCTAAAGATCACTTCACATCGCTGGGGGTGTTTTGAAAAGATAGGACCAAAACCAGCACGGAAAGTTTTTAAGATTTGCATTTTGAATTTTTCAAAGACAGCTGTCTGGAATCAGCAAGAAATCTGCCATGCTAATATTGAACGAAAGAAAGAATAGCTGAAAGACGCTCCGGTTAGGGCCAAAAGTTTGAAAGAGAGAAGCTTGCGTGGGTCTGATCTACCGTGTTTCCTTCAAAATAAGACCCTATCATATATATTTTTGAACCCTGAAATAAGCGCTTGGCCTTATATTTGGGGAGGTCTTATTATTTTGGGGTGCGTGGAGCAAGACGGGGCTCCTTCCCCGATTTCCAGTTCTGTCTCACTAACCCTAATCAGAGGAAATGGCAGGGACTGGCTGCGCATGCGTTTAAATATTTTTGGGGAGGGCTTATTTTCGGGGAAACACGGCAGACGGACACGCTGATCCTTGCAAGGGTCCAGTTTGTGCAACATGGATGGGATAATTTTAGGCCAACGATTTTATCGTTCATTCTATCCTGCCTTCGGTGGGTCCTGGCTCAAAATTCTTCGGGTGGGACAAAATCTCTGCCTTTTTTTTACAAGGATTCATGCAAAACTGACCAGCGTACGCCAACCAGTATGTGACTGATTCTTTGCCTCTCTGGCACCACACCAGGAGGGAAGGAGATGTTCTCCTTGAGTGCCTGCCAAGGAACTGAAGCAACCTTGCAACTGGGAGGACAACCCATTTCCTGCAACCTTGGAAGCGTGAAAACAGGCAGCTCCCTCTGTAACAAGTGCAAACTGGATCGGAGAGCGGGTCAGGCCAGGCCAAACCCGGGCTTTTTAAGGGTTTTGACCGAAAGTACGGCCACACCCCCGGGATCCCGCTTTGCAATTTGGCAACCGAAATCTGCCTCCGTTGGTCAAGCTCAGGCATGCCAAGTTAAAAATAAAAATTAAAATAGAGGGGGGATTACAATACAGCCAGGGGAGCAAAACGCCAGACCCCAGCACGAGAAAGGCCACTTGCAGTGCAAGCTACATCGGGAAGGTGCTCCGAAGGACATTTCGGGAGAATTGGGGACGATGCATCGTTTCGTTGGCGGTTTCTGAGCGAGGAAGGCTGGCGGGGGTGATCTCGGAGATCCGGCGAGGCAGAATGGAATCCTAGAAAAGTGGAGCAAAGGTCTGCCTTGTGGATCGAGTCTCTGCTGCTGCTGCTTCTCTTATCAGAGTCCTAACCGGGGGGGGGGGGCAGAAAGGGGCGGGGGAAATCGGATTTTCCCAATTTGGTTTTCACTCTATAAGAGCACATCGGTTTGATGATGAGGAGCCGGTCACGAATCGATCCTTCCATAGGAAGAAAACACTGGAGAGAGAGAGAGAGAGAGAGAGAGAGAGAGAGAGAGAAGAATGTCACTATTGAAAAATGGGATCCTCCCCAAAAAATACAGCAAGTCCTCAACTTATAACAGTTCGTTTAGTGACCGAAGTTACAACAGCGCTGGAAAACCTGATTTATGACCGCTTTTCACACTTAAAATAACGGATGCAGCATCCCAGGGTCACATGGTCAACATTCAGATGGAATAGAGAGTCTTGGAAGGGACCTTGGAGGTCTTCTAGTCCAACCCCCACTGCTTAGGCAGGAAATCCTATATAGCATTTCAGACAAATGCTTATCCCATCTCTTCTTAAAAACTTCCAGATGCTTGGCAACTGACTCATAGTTACGACAGCTGCAGTGTCCTGGGTGTCGCATCAATCTTCTGACAATGGGGGAGCCGGATTCACTTAGCAACTGGCTGACTAATTTAACGACGGCAGGGACTCGCTCAACAACAGTGGCAAGGAAGGTCATAATGGGAGCAAAAGTCACGTAAGCGCTGTCTTGCTTTAGCAATAGGAAATTTTGGGCTCGACTGTGTTCGTATCGTATGTCGAGGACTCTCTGCAGAGTGCGAAAGTTTTGCTGGGCACCAATTGGCATTCCCAAGCACTGATTGGCGGCTTCTCCACCAATCAGCCATTGAGACCTGCCCATGAGGGATCAAAGCAAGAAGCCACCAATCAAAAGCCCGGAGCGAGAGTAATTTTGCTTTGATCCCTCATGGGAAGGTCTCAATGGTTGCTTAATGAGCTTTGCCTGACTTGGTTTTGAATTCTTCTCTGCTGAGCTAAAGTGGCATCCGGGCCTTCCTAGTAAACTGTCAGGATGAATCGGTCTAGGGCAAGCGTTTCAAACTCACGGCCCAGGGGCCGGATCTGGCCTGCGAAATGCTTAGATCTAGCCCGGAGGGCTTCCGTGGAAACAGCAAAGTGCCTCTGCCAGGAATAATGGAGCTCTGTTTTCCCAAGCTCCGTTTCGCTAGCAGAGGGTTGTGGGAGACCATCACAGCCAAAAACGGAGCTCGGGAGCCCATTTTCACTGGTAGACCACTCGGGCCCCTGACACAAGTGATGTCAAGCTGGCAGGACCCAACTTGGCCACATCCACCCCGGCCCCCTGAGGTCAAATGCAGCTCTGATGCGGCTCTCGATGAAGTCAAGTTTGACACACACACACACCCCCAGCCCCGGTCTAGGGGATTTGAAAATCTAGCCGGGTGTCTTCTTCTCAATGCCCATGCCAGCTCTCAGCTGAAGAGACCCACCCCACTCTGGATTGAGTTTACCCTCCGATACTCACTCCTCTCTCTCAGGCCTTGGCCAAAACTCTGGTAGACGTGAAACAAGGCCCAAAACAGGACGCTTTTGATCACCACCGAAATGCTGGAGCAGGTGATGATCGCGGCTTCCAAGGCGTAAGAATTCCCTTGGCCCCATTCTGTTATCACCTGGAGGGGCGGGGGAAAAACAGATAAATACATTTGTACCTGTCGAACAATTCATGGGAGACAAAATGGCATGAAATCTTGCCAAATTTTTTACGTGCTTTCAAACTCCTAGGTTAGCAGAAGCTGGGACAAGTCACGGGAGCTCATCCCGTTAGGTGACACCAGGGATTCGAACCGCTGAACTGCCGACCTTGCGATCGACAAGCTCAGCATTTTAGCCACAGAGCCACCGTGTCACCTTTCCACGGGTATTCCGAGGCCTAATTAAGAGACTTTTGACTAGCCAATGGTTTGCAAGGGAGGGAGGGAGGGGGAGAGAGAGAGAAAAGGAAGGAAGGAAGGAAAGAAAGAAAGAAAATTGTTTGCTATCTCCCTCTGCTTAATCCTAATATTGAAAGCTGCTGAAAAATTATCTTTATTTTTTTTAAAAAGAATGTTGATTGTCGTATTCAAGGCTGCTGCTCGTTTTTCTGCAGTGACTAGGAGGCACATTCCAGAGAGGTTTGACGTTAAAAGGGTTTGGCGAAGCCTCAAATATCTTGTGTTTTTCTTACCTTGAGGGTCTGACACAGCTGGTCCAAAGGGACCTTCAGCTGGTGTTTGGAAAGCTATCCAACTTAGCTCGACCTATTGGCATTTTTTTTTTTAGATTCAGCGTTTCTCAACTTTAGAAACACTTAAAAAAAAAATGTGTGGACTTCCAATTCCCAGAAGTCTGGGAATGGAAGTCCCCTCGTCTTAAAAGTTGTGAAGATTGCTTTTAGACAACGGGGTTGTGACACAAATCACTGAAAGGGTGGGGGGGGGGGACTGGGACATTCAGAAAAATGTTTATAGTTTTGGTGCTTCTCTCTCTGGAGAAAGGAAAGAGATGGCAAGGGTTACGCTTATTAAAGAACTGATTAGAAAGTGACTGGTTCTCGCTTAACAACAGAGCTAACAAACCAACATCTAGAGCCACAAGTATGCAAAAATCCCAACAACAGTCTGTTCCCGGCTTTAATAAAACTCTATGACAAGGTAGATAGCATCCTAAAAAGCAGAGACATCACCCTGCCAACCAAAGTGAGCATAGTCAAGGCGATGGTTTTCCCAGTTGAAAGTTGGACCACAAGGAAGGCTGAGTGCCAAAGAATGGAGGCCTTTGAACTCTGGTGCTGGAGAAGACTCCTGCGAGTCCCCTGGACTGCAAGACAACCCAACCGGTCAGTCCTAGAGGAGATCGACCCTGACTGCTCTTTAGAAGGCCAGATCCTGAAGATGAAACTCAAATCCTTTGGCCACCTAAGGAGAAGGAAGAAGAGCCGAATGCTGGGAACGATGGAGGGCAAAAGAAGAAGGGGACGGCAGAGAAGGAGGTGGCTGGATGGAGTCATCAAAGCAGTCGGCGTGAGCTTTAATGGACTCCAGAGGATGGTAGAGGACAGGAAGGCCTGGAGGAATGTTGTCCATGGGGTCGCGATTGGTCAGACATGACTTTGCAACTAACAACAACAAATGACAAGGCATCCACGATTTCCTAAATTGGTTGACAGCAGTCGGATTCACTGGTTCGTAAAAGCTTGTCTGAATTGGGCCTATTGTTCGATGTCCTTGGATGGGATCCAGCTGAAGGAATTTAGGCCTGAGTTGTGAACATGATAGATGGAGACCAAGCATTTGCGGCTATCGTGCAATCAAGGAGGCTCCTGCAAATTCCAAAACGGAGAACTGATTTCTTATTGTCGTTGTCGTTTCCTCCACGAAGGTTGACCAGTTTCCTGCCTTTTAACACGCTGGGTACTTTTTCAAAGAAGCGATATGCTCTGGGAATTTGCATTTTCTCGTTTCTTCGGGAATTCTCCAGATTCCATTTCAGGAAACGGGAGTAAAAAAATTCCCGCCATCCTTAACTCCCTTCTTTCCCAAGGCTGCATTTAGAACACCCAAGAAAAAATTCCCTCTTATCCTCCCGAAATCAGCAAACCGAAGTTTGGCAAGACTTACTGCGTAGAGGAGGTAGGCCAGATAAGCCACTTCTGGTAAATTCTGAATCACAAAAATCCAGGCGAGAGGTTTTAACTCTTTTAAGATCTGAGGGGGGAAAAAAAGACCAAAACAAAAGGCACAGAGTGACCGAAGGCTCACCGGTTTGAAAAAGAAGCCTATCACATCAGTTTCAGCTGCAAAAAAAAATCAAAATACAATAGCAGACAATGTCTTTGAAAGAAGGAACAGCTATACGGTTCTCCACAAATACTGTAGATGGGGAGAATTAGCGCAGGGAGTTAAAATAGCAGTAGCACTTAAGACTTATATAGTGCTTTTACAGCCCCCTCTAAGCGGTTTTATAGAGTCAGCCTCTTGCCCTCAACAATCTGGATCCTCACTTTACCGACCTCGGAAGGCTGAGTCAACCGTAAGCCTGGCGAGATTCGAATTGCCAAACTGCAGGCAGCCGGTGATCAGCAGAAGTAGCCTGCAGTACTGCACTCTAACCACTGCGCCACCACAGCTCGTTAAACAGATATTAGTAGAACTGGACAGCCCCCAAATGCTATGATAGGAAAGCAGCCAGAACAAAATTCCTGTTTCCCTCTTCTAAGCATTATTGAAGATACTTGTTGTGGTCCGCCAGCAACCTGTGGAGCTGGCAGCGCAGTCAGACAGTGAGGAGGCTGGGGAGGAACATGGGTCAGTCCTGGAATCTGGGGAAGGCTCAGACGAGGGCTCTGTATCAGAGGCAGAGATAGGGCCAGGGCCATCTGGGAGTGATGTGCTGACTCCGGAGCCTCCAGAGTCGGACATCAGAGAGGCAGAGGAACAGAAGGAGCCTGTTCCTAGTGCACGCGGGCACAGAGCTGCCAGAAGGCACGAACAGTTAAGGGACGACTCGGGAGTAAAGCCTGGAGATGATTGGCCCCTCCCATAAGGCTTAAAAAAGGAGCAAAGGTACGGGGGTGGGGGGGGGGCATTTTGCAGGAAAGCCAACGTTGTTAATTCTGTTCCCAGTCGGCATCTCTGTTTGATTCTGGACTCCATGTGGCTTTGCCAAGTAGGTCTTTGGCAGAGTGTCAAGGGAGACAAAGGCGGGTGATTATCCCGAAGGACTTTTTGCAACTAATTGGGACTCAGCTGTGAATGAACGTAATTCACAGCTGTTGCAATAAGAGTTTTTTGGGACTATTCGTGTGTTTTAATGATTCAGGAAGCCGAGGTCACAATAATACTCACTGCAGTGATGCCACAGGCCACCTTCAGAACAGCCCAACAAATCCCAGCAGCCAGGAACACGCTGTGGAGATTTGAAATCTCCCGAGTTGTGGTCAGGAGCAGGACACACAAACAGAGCTGGGAAATAGAAGTGAGATCTCAAAACAATGGCCAGGTGGACGTAGCTGCAGATCCTTTTCCCGCCCAAATCAGACAGTGGTTCAGGGTCATATCTTGACCGTTTGAAGGGATCTTAAGAATCCAATAGCACTTAAGACTTATATACCACTTCACAGTGCTTTTACAGCCCTCTCTAAGTCCTCTTTAACCCCCAACTCTTAAATGTGAGCTAAAACAGGGGTCTCCAACCTTGACAACTTTAAAGCTCATGGACTTCAACTCCCAGAGTTCCTCAGCCAGGAACTCTGGGAGTTGAAGTCCACAAGCCTTAAAGTTACTAAGGTTGGAAACCCAGGAGCTAAAGCTGGTGATCTTTGGTATCAGAAAAGGGGACATCTGTCACACCCAAGTGACAGGACAGGCACAGGACTCAAAAGAGGAGTCTTGGTTTGGTGCCAGGAGTTACCTGAGCCTGGAGGTCAAAGGTCAGCATGGAAAAGCAGAGGTTCAGCATGAAATACTGGGCTTGAAGGCTCTCCAACGCGCCGCCCACTCGGAAGGCCATCCGGCTCTCGCTCTGAATCAGGATCACCGCGCAGCAGATGTCGAAGGCCCCCACCAGAAGGATCAGGACGAAGCGAGCCTGGTGGGAAAGGGGGACTTAGAAAGTGGGAACCCCAGTTCGCCCACCGGAGGCCCCCGATCCTCCAGCACAGGATGCCTCCTCGCCATCACCAACTTTGAAGGAGGATCTCCAGTCCGACGCTCACCAACAACTCCGGCTTCTGCTTGGCGGGCAGGACGGTGAAGTTGATCACGGAGCGTAGCATGACCAAGGCGATAGAGAGGACGAAGACGACGAGCTCCTGCCGATTCTCCTGCAGGATTCCCCGGCTGACGTAATAGATGCAGAAAACTGCCACAAAAGAGAGGCCGGGTTATCAGTAGCCAGCAAAAGAGGGGAGAAGAGATTTCCCAGGGGTGGAAGCAGAGTCCCGAGATCAGCTCTGGGTTTGGATTTGCCTTCCCTGTTTCACTGAGGGCCGGAACCTTGCTTCGTTTAAAACGGATAAAGCAAAGGGAGCACCTGTTCTCAGTCTGGATGGCAGATCCATCCAATTCGAAAGATTAATTTTAATACATTTAAGATTAATTGTTTGCCTTTCTCAAGTGCCAAAGCAACTAGTAGTTCCCCTAAGTGGCGAAAAGCAAAGATACAAAGGAAAATCAATGATAAAATTAGCTAACAACGGCCAGTTTCCTGTGCTTATGCCTTGGCGAGTGGCCGAGTAAGCCATGGTTTGTTTTAACTATGGTTTGACTAGACCAAGAAGGACAGATTCAGATACTGAATCATGATGGGGTTGATTTAACTTGAGTGCTATGGATAAAATCCAACCCTTGCATAAACTAGGAAGGGATTAAAAACAAGAAATATATATTTACTTTCGATGGCCAAAGATGACGAGATTCTGGAGTGACACCTGGCCCAAATTTTGGGTTCTTCTTGAAAACTGTCCCTGGCCATTCAAAGCTCTGTCTCTGTCTTTGGATCTTTATCCATAAAATGCCAAAATACAAGGTGGAAACTCTTGCTGAAGGCAGGATTCAAGTGGCAGAGAACTTTGAGAGGATTCTTATAAAAATGTGGGACACCGATGCCACCTACTGCCTGCAAGTGAATATTACAGCTTACAGGGCAATGGAAGACTTTAGCAAGCCAATAAAACAGTGACATCTATCAGGGCAACAATATTGTTGGGAGAGTCCAAGTCTTAACCCTTCCCTAGGGATGCAGAAATTGCTGCGAGCCAGATGAAAGTGAGTACAAAAACAGTCTTCGACTTACAGCGGTGCATTTAGCGACCATTCAAAATTAGAACAGCACCGAAAAAAGTGACTTACAAGACCATTTTTCACACTTACTTTTGCAGCATCCCCATGGTCATGTGATCAAAATTCAGACACTTGGCAATTGACAAATGGGGCCCTTTCGCGACTTTCTGACCAGCAAAGTCAATTCACTTCACAACCGTAACACTAACTGAACAACTGCCCTTAACAACTGTGGTGAGAAAAGTCACCACAATCAACTGTCTTGTTTAGCAACGGAAATGTTGGGCTCCTTTGGATTGTTAAGTCAAGGACTGCCTGCAGTTATGCTCGAGGAATTATTGACAGGATTAAAACCTGATCAAAAGTAGGATGAACAGACCTAGGACAGTGTATGCAAATTGGAGTCTACACAACTATAGCCTAATATAAAGCAGAGTAAATGACCCTTTAGTTTTGTTTGGTTTTTTAGAAAAAGCCAATTCCCTTCTTGCCTCTTTTGCAAGAATTAGTTCAATCTGGATGTCCGTCAAGTGGACGCGGTGACTCAGTGGCTAAGATGCTGAGCTTGTCGATCAGAAAGGACAGATGTTCGGCAGTTCGAACCGCTAGCGCTGCATAACGGGTGTGAGCTCCCGTGACTTGCCCCAGCTTCTGCCAACCTAGCTGTTCGAAAGCATGTAAAAATGCAAATAGAAAAATAGGCCCCCCCTTTGGGGGGAAGGTAACAGCGTTCCGTGTGCCTTTGGCGTTGAGCCATGCCGGCCACATGACCACGGAGATGTCATCAGACAGCGCTGGCTCTTCAGCTTAGCAATGGAGATGAGCACTGCCCCCTTAGTCGGGAACGACTAGCATGTATGTGCGAGGGGACCCTTTACCTGAGATGTCTGTCAAAAATATAATTTGTATAAAAAAAGACTACTTTTGCACCCTATTAGTTCATCCTTCCCCCACCATTGTTTGATTACCAAGGCCAACGATCTGGATGAGAGACACAGTGAAATCTTCATTTTTCTGCTGGATGAGGGTCTCTATGGTTAATCCAATGACACTCAACAACGAAAGGATGGTGACACAGAAGTAGATCTTGACAGGGGACGACAGTTCGGACCATCGTTTGATCTGGAACGATAAAGAGTGCAAGTAACGTGAAATTTTTCTTCAAGTTGGACTTCAGCTTCCTGTTTAACACCACAATCCTAGGATTTCCTGGTTAAGTTCCATCTAGTAATTTGCTTTCTGAAGTTGGTTAAAGGAGGTGCCATCAGCTGCTACATGTCATCTTTATAAAATTAGCAGAAAGCAATGGATGGCAGTGCCCCAATGTACCTCAGGTCAGAATTACATCTGTAATTCACGTATTACGCACATGATCCAATAGCTCAAACCACTTTATTGAAATGGACAAGACTGGCGAAGCGCATATACTTACAGGGCCACACGGCGTGGCAATCAACTCTTGGTGTCTTGGCGTTAGGTTTGGCAGCGGAGAATTTATGCTTTCGTTTGGCAAAGCCAGCGCTTCTTCTGACTGGGAAAGGAGAACCCTAGATGGATAAAAAAAAAACCAAAAATTGTATGTTCAGGAAAATATGTTACGTGTGGAAATGCGTTGGTCCATCATGGATGTGCTAAGTCAGCAGGAGGGAAAGGAACTGGGGAAGGGGTCCTTTGTCCGGGAATAGAACTCTATCCATTTTCAATTTTTGTAAAAAACAAAGTCGGGATTTGGCTGGAGGATCCATGACAGATGTTGGCTGGTGAAAGTTAGGGATCAACCTCTGGAATGTCACAGCCTTTTCTTAAAGGGGGGGGGGGGGGAATTGTCTGGATGCCAGCAGAGGCTCAGCTGAACTCCCAAGCTTTGCTCCCAAAGGGGTGAGGAAGGTTTCATGAAACTGCACAGTCACTTTGAATCTTTTGCAAACCATGGCGAAACTGCACAATTGGGTTGTTTCAAGTGAGGTGGATGTGTATTAGGGCAGCACTGATGTTTTGGCTCACGTTGGCAGTTTCCTGGCCCAAGGGCCAGGCAAAAACGCCAAAGCCATCGGCTTCCAGCTGCCTGAAGTTAACTTAAAAAGCTAAGTTTCTAGTCCTCCTGAAGTGGGTGGGTCCATGCTGAGGTTTCTTTTGCGCATGACGCATGGAATTACAAAGCTGGTCGATGATGATTATTAGCTCCACATATTGTGCCAAGTAATCATATAGGATTCACGTTATCCAACACAGTTTGGGCTGATTGAATAAACCATGATTCCTGAATAATCCATGATCCCGTAAACCAGGTCAAGCATGAAATGCGAGATCCCAGATGCGCGGAGACCCCAGTTCCCATAATCCCTAGGTAGGATGTCTGGAGTGATGGGGACTGTAGTCCCACAATCCCCCCCCTGCCTCCTCTCCAGTCATTTCCTATTGAAACCCCACACCCACATCCGAGAGGCCGTGACGTCAGAGGAGACGCGTCCTGACGCCCCTCTGACGTCATGCCGCGGCCAGGGAGACGGAGCTATAACCGAAAGATCGGTCGGCTTCCCTTCCCCCACCCCCGTCGTCTACGATACCCGCAAGGCGCAGTGACCGGCTGCTACCTCGTGCCGGGCGTCTCCATGGCGACAGCGACCGTTACATGTCCCAGCCGAGCGACGAAGCGGGCGCTCCCTCATACGGGAAATTCTCTCGGGCGGTGGCCATAGAGAAGGAAGTGCCCGAGCAGAGGAACTTCCGCCCGAGGCGGAAACGCGCCATTTTCAAGTCCTTTGCGCCCGCCCTCCGGGACGGTTCGAAGCCGAGGTGCCATAGAGAGAGGAACGCCTAGACCTACTTCCCGCTTTCATTCTCTCCGCAGTAGTATTTTTCCTCATTTGATGTGCTGTCTCGTGACGTCACTTCCTTATCTCCCGTACCTACCAGTTTCTAAGGCTGATGACGTCATAATCTTGAGCTGCCTTAAAAAGGCAAATAAAACCTTTATTTTGCTGTAGGCATCCTGACATAAAACAGTCCTTTCCTTGCTAATCTGGAGGAAGGAAAGCAGAAGACACGTGTTGCCTCAAGAGG
Source organism: Masticophis lateralis (assembly GCA_030761175.1). Classification (NCBI taxonomy): domain Eukaryota; kingdom Metazoa; phylum Chordata; class Lepidosauria; order Squamata; family Colubridae; genus Masticophis; species Masticophis lateralis. The sequence goes on from JAUDYJ010000016.1 coordinate 3,722,030, forward strand.
ACTAGAAACTTGAGTCTACCTGTAAATGGGAGCATGGTAGAAAGTTTGGTTTCAGTTCTAAATGTAGAAACTACCATAGTATCTAATAACTGTGAGGACTAGAAACTTGTTTGGCTTTAATTAGGAATGGTTTGAAACTCACCTGGGGGAACTTTCAATATCTCGGGACGCCTTCCTGACATCCAGAGTAGATGAGCAATTTTTAGATTTACTTGTAAACTGCCCATTGAGACAGTGAGATGAGCAGGGTATAAATTTGACAAATAAATAGAGTAAAATTAATCAAAGGTTAAGGAATGTTTCCCTTATTCCCCCCCAATCTTTCGAGTCCAGTGGTAAATTGTCTGTGAATTAATCTCGGAGTGACTTTTTTTATTCCTGCAGCCTCGGCAAGAGAAATTACTGACCCTCTTCAGTTCAGAAAACCCAGCTCTTTCTTTAAACATTGGAAGGGTAACAGAAGAATAACAGAATAACATCTTGAAAACTTCCAGTGTTGGAGCATTCACAACTTCTGGAGGCAAGTTGTTCCACTGATTCATTGTTCTCGCTGTCAAAGAAATTTCTCCTTGGTTCCAGGTTGCTTCTCTCCTTGGTTAGTTTCCACCCATTGCTTCTTGTCCTGCCCTCAGGTGCTTTGGAGAATAGCTTGACTCCCTCTTCTTTGGGGCAGCCCCTGAGATATCAGAACATAGCTATTATGTCACCCCTGCTCCTTCTTTTCATCAAACTAGACCTACCCAGTTCCTGCCATAGTCTTAGAAGAAGAAAAAAAATAATTGTAAGGGTTACTCCAGCCTCATCTTTCCTTAAGGGGCATTTCTCAAAAAAGAAAATTGCATTTGGGAATCCCTCGGATTTGTTCTTTTCCTCACAGGGGAATGTGAGTCTCAAAAAACCCCCCAAAGAATTGGCATTTTACGCATGCTCAGAGAATCCTCATCACACACGCAAGTTAAATCTGACCCATGCCTGGCTCTGAGTGGTGTCTGAAAATGGTAATTTCTCTCTTGTCTTTTTTCTCCTCCTCCGCCTCCTCCTTGCTTCTGGCTTGCTCCGCCCTGCAAAAAGGAGGAGCAGATTGTGCGAGCAGGCCCACCTCCCTGACTGATGGAGGTAGCCCCTGTGATGGCTGCGGAAGAAGAGGACAAGAGGATCTGCCAGAGAACAGAAGCAGGTGTGTTTGCTTACAGGGCAACTGGAGCAACTATTGTGTGCAAGTAGGGGGATAATTTGCAGTTGTGGTTTGAAAGAGCTCTTCTGGAGACATTTGACAAGCTGGCCGTTTCTGGCTGCACAACTGCAAGAAGGAAATCGATTCAGAACCAAGGACGTCTTTGGATATCATTCATTGTTGGCGTGGGCTGTATTGTAAGTTATTGGTTCATCAGATTAATACCTTTGACAAAGAGGCTTCGTGGGCAAGGCGGTTGAATTTTGTTCCCGCCGAGAAGAGCGAACGGGAGAGCCTGAATTCCCATCAAGAGTTAGACATAAGGTAGTTTGAAAATCATCTGAATGGATTCCTTTTTTTTTTTTTTTAAGAATTGTTTTACAAGTAGGAATGTAATGTGAATCACCGTGGCATAAACCTTTGTGGTTTGCTCATGCTAAGCCTAGTTAGATTCAAGAGGAAACCCAGAAAATTGAATTAATTTGTCCAAACTTTTCATCATTTCTAAATAAACCTGTGTTGTATCGTTAATGTCTTTGATCAGGTAAGAGATTTATAGCAAGGGAAGGGTTGATTAAAATACAGCTTGTATATCATTATTGGCTGCGTTACTGTACGGTGTTCAAAAAAATTATGAGAGCCATATGCGAGTGTATTTTTGTTTATTTTCTGTATTCTAGCATATGTGCACGTTTTGATTCTTTCTGTACCAGGACTCCACTATGAAATTGACAGTGATACAACAATTTCACTGTTAGTTGTGCATGAAACTTAAATGAATTCATAGTAGCTGATGAGAGTTGTTACCATGTTATCTTTAATTATATTAAGTAACAGAAGAAGATTAAAAGATTTCGCTTATCACTGCTCTGGCCTAAAAAAAAAAAAAATCATTCTTGATCAGTTTCCTTTTGATGCTTTCAAGGCTTGCAAATCCCCAAGAAAACAAATGCAGTACTTTTTCAGCTCTTTCATCATATACGTTCAATTTGTTTTTTTCCCCAAGGGCAGAGCTGGCTGCACAAAGGATCTTCATTTTGGCAAATACCTTTGTACACCTGGACATAACGAAAGATAAAGCACAGGGGAGGAAGCGCCGTCTCAAACTAGAGAATCAAAATGCCGGTTTTTAATCTCTCAGTACTTGTGGCTTTGATGTTGAAGGATGTGGTCGCGCGCCTTGAAAACAGGCGGTTTTCAAAATTAGCGAAAGGTTCCCTGAGTTGAGGGGTCCTTGGTGGTCTCTGAGATTGGTTGTTTTCTTGCAGATGTTATAGAATAGAATGGAATAGAATAGAATGGAATGGAATGGAATGGAATGGAATGGAATGGAATGGAATGGAATGGAATGGAATAGAATAGAATAGAATAGAATAGAATAGAATAGAATAGAATAGAATAGAATAGAATAGAATAGAATAGAATAGAATAGAATAGAATAGAATAGAATAGAATAGAACAGAACAGAACAGAACAGAACAGAACAGAACAGAACAGAACAGAACAGAACAGAACAGAATAACAGAGTCGGAAGGGACCTCGGAGGTCTTCTAGTCCAATCCCCTGCTTAGGCAGGAAACCCTACACCACTTCAGACAAAATGGTTATCCAACATCTTGAAAATTTCTAATGTTGGAGCATTCACAACTTCTGGAGACAAGTTGCTCCAAGGATTAATTATTCTAAACAGTCAGGAAATTTCTCCTTAGTTCTAAGTTGCTTCTCTCCTTGATGAGTTTCCACCCGTTGCTTCCTGTCTTGCCCTCAGGTGCTTTGGAGAAGAGCTTGACTCCCTCTTCTTTGGGGCAGTCCCTGAGATACTGGAAGACTGCTATCATGTCTCCGCTAAGTCCTTCTCATCATTAAACTAGACATGCCCAGTTCCTGCAACCGTTCTTCATATGTTTTAGCCTCCAGTCCCCTAATCCTCTTGTGGCTCTTCTCTGCATTCTTTCTAGAGTCTCCACATCTTTTTTACATTGTGGCGACCAAAACTGGATCCAATATTCCAAGTGTGGCCTTATAAAGTGGTATCAACACTTCACCTGATCTTGATTCTATCCCTCTGTTGATGCAGCCCTGAACTGTGTTGGTTTTTTTGGCAGCTGCTGCACATGGCTGGCTCCTATCTAAATGGCTGTCCACTAGGACTCCAAGATCCCTCTCACAGTTACTACTGTTGAGCGAGGTACCCGTGCATTTGGTTTTTCTGGCCTAAATGTAGAACCTTCCTTTTTTTCACTGTCGAATTTCATTTTGTTAGATAGCGCCCAATGCTCAAGTCTGTCAAGATCCTTCTGTATCTTGAGCCTATCTTCTGGAGTGTCGGCTATTCCTGCCAGCTTGGTATCATCTGCAAATTTGATGAATTCCCCGTCTATCCTGTTCGTCCAAGTCGTTGATGAAGATGTTGAAGAGTCCTGGGCCTAAAACAGAGCTTTCATTACCTAATTAGGTAACATCATAAATGCTAGAAGGGAGCAGGGTTTGCTAAAGGACTTTACACTGGATTTGACTGGATTGAACTGTATATTACCAGAGATCAAACCCTTCTCCCTCCTAGCACTGATAATGTTACCAAGTTAGTTAATGAAACGTCTACAAGGAAACAGTCAAACTCAGAGAGCACCAAGGACCCCTCATTTCAACCCTGAGCCCCAAATATTCTCCTTTATTAGTTCCCTACGTTGCCAAATGTTGTCTATATAATTTCTGGTAGAACAAATATGAAATCTCTTGATTTTTGGACAAGCACAGACTGCTCCTTTCACCTTGAGTTAGAAAGCAGAAACTTTTTACAGCCTGAATCATTTTAAATGGAATTCATTGCAGGAGAGAAAATGCTTTATATACAGCATATCTTTCATAAACCTTCACCAGCTTTTTAAATGAGTGTTTGTTACAGTCAGGTTTTTATTATGGGGGGGGGGTTAATTTCTTGTTTTTACCTTGTTTTTAATTTCATTTCTCCATCCAATCGCATTCAGGGCCAAGTGTGAGTGCCTTTAAAACTCTTTGGTGTTAAACTTTGAACTTGGCTTATCAACCTGCCCTCTGCCCCAGGGAGACGTTGGCGTGGCGCGCACCCAATCTTAAATGCCCTATCTTAATTTGCCATCTATTTTATTTCTCTCCGCTTGTTTGCTTCTTAAGAGCCTCTCTGTTCAAGCTGCCTGCTTTCTTGGGAGGGAGAATGAAAAACAAACGTCTCGTTGGATTTCATTGCAACTGAATTGCCATGATCACCGTTACGGTGATGCCAAGCGCACTAAACGTTAGGTGGCCTGATTTTGACCGAAAACCTGTTTTGGCAATTGCAAAACTGCTCCCTTTTTGATGTCTTTTTCTTAGAACGGATGAAAGTTTATTTTTTGGCAGGGATGGGCTTTGAAAGACGTGGCACCAGATTATAGCTTGGTGTTCTACCTCTCCCTCCTAACCATTTGACTCCCGGCCAGGCAAACCAATTTTAGCTTGTTGAGGCATCTGTTTTCTTGGCTCCGTTTTTTGTGGGTTTTGTGGGAGAAGCCAGGATCCCCCAGGGTTGAATATCTACTGCTCTACAAATCCATTTTATTTGAAGCTGCAGGAGGGGTTTGGGGGAAATTTAGAATAGGATTTCTGCAGACGGCGGGCAAAGGGTGATGTGGATTGGATAGAAAAGTCTAGTTTAATTGACAGGTGACTCTCTTTGAAGGAGAACTCCAATGCTTCATGTGGCAACTTGTTCCACTGGCTGACAAGCTTGGAGGTTTCCCTCTTGATGTCCAGCCAGAATCTCCTTTTTGCTCAGGGTCTTGGTTAGTTAGGCCCTTGGAGAATAAATCCCCTCCTTCTATCTGATGATCCCTCTTTTCTTTCTCAAAAGACACCCCCACCCCCTCAAGATTCAACAGACAGAATTCTACAGGGAATGCCAGTTTGGTGAACCTCAGAACTCAGTTTACTTTGTCCAAACTCTGATTTCCAAACTTCTTTTTTTCTTTTTTTCTTTTTTTCATTCTTCTTTCCTCCCTCCCTCCTGCTTTCCTTCCTCCCTCCCTCCCTCTCTCTTTTCTTCCTCCCTTGGGCCTTCTTCCCTCCCTCCTTTCTTTCTTTCCTTCCTCCCTCCCTTGTTCCTTCTTTCTTTCCTCCTCCCCCTTCTTTCCTTCCTCCCACCCTCCCTTGTTCCTTCTTTCTTTCCTCCTTCCCCCTTCTTTCTTTCCTCCTGCCCTCCCTTATTCCTTCTTTCTTTCCTCCCTCTCCCCTTTTCTCCTTCCTCCCTCCTTCCCTCCCTCCTTCTTTCTTTCCTCCCTCCTTCTTTTCTTCCTTGCTCCCTCCCTTGCGCCTTCCTTCCTCCCTCCCTCTCTCTTTCCTCCCTCCTTTCCTTCTTTCCTTCCTTCCTCCCTCCTTTCCTTCCTTCCTCCCTCCCTCCCTCCCTTGCTCTTTCCTTCCTTCCTTCCTTCCAGACAACGGAGCAACGTGTGACCAAATGCACCTGAAGCTTTTCGCAAGCCAAGGGAATTTGGAGGGCCCCCCCGCTCAAGTCCGAGGGCTCCGCTTTGGCAGTTGAGCGTCGAGCCTCACCTCCCCGAACATGGCCACCCTAAGCGGCAGCTCCACTTTGGACCCGTCCGACTCCGGCCCTTCCGCCTCCCTCGCTTTGCCTCTGTTGGATGACAAACCCAAAGCGAAGAGCTTCTTCCAATTTGGCTCCCTCTTCCATAGCCGGAGCGAACGCTTCGTCATCGCCCGGAGCGACAGCATGCCGGAAGAGAACGTCCTGAAGATTACCATCACGGAGACCACCGTTATCGAGTCGGACCTGGGCATCTGGAGTTCTTACGCCCTCACCTACCTCACTCTCTGGTTCTTCTTCAGCTTCTGCACTCTTTTCCTAAATAAGTACATCCTGTCCCTGCTGGAAGGGGAACCGAGTATGTTAGGCAAGTGACCCCATCCAGCACTTTGGCTGGCTTTATCATTATTTATTTATTTATTACATGTATCTATATGCCGCCCTTCTCCCGAAGGACTCAGGGCGGCGAACACAAGTTAAGAAACATGTACAATAAAATCGCACTTTAAATCAAATAACTAATTAATGATAAATAATAAAACCCAGAATAAGAGTGAGCCTATTTGCTTGAACAGCCAAGTCTTCGGGTCCCAACGGAAGGAGCGGAGATCAGGAGCCGTCCGGAGCTCGGTAGGTAATTCATTCCAGAGGGTGGGAGCACCCACAGAGAACGCCCTACCCCTGGGCACCGCTAGATGACATTGGCTCGCCATCGGAACCCTGAGGAGAGCGGCCCTATGTGAGCGAACAGGACGGTGGTAAGCAGGCAGGAGAAGGTCCTGTAAATATCCTGGATCTAAATCTTGTAAAACATGGCATCTAAAACATGGCTTAGGCCCGGGATACTTACAGGACCATCTCCTGCCTTCCTCCCATCGTCCAGTGCGCTCCCACAGAGTTGGCCTCCTCCGGGTGCCGTCAGCCAAACAATGTCGGCTGGCGTCCCCCACGGGGAGGGCTTTCTCTGTCGGAGCTCTGACCCTCTGGAATAGTCTGCCCACCGACCTCAGGACGGCCCCCGACCTCCTCTCCTTTCGCCGTGGATTAAAGACGTGGCTGTTTAAACAATACCTCGATTGTGGGGTTGTATAGTTCCTTTTTAGAATGATTTTAATAGGGATTTTAATTCATTTTAATATGTTTATTGTGATTTGTATTTATGATTGTTTTTGTAAGCCGCCCTGAGTCCTCAGGGAGAATGGCAGCATATAAATCACAGAAAGAAAGAAAGAAAGAAAGAAAGAAAGAAAGAAAGAAAGAAAGAAAGAAAGAAAGAAAGGGCCTTATAGGTGAGAACCAGCACCTTGAAGCGGACCCGGAGAACCACTGGTAACCAGTGCAGCTGACGCTTTAGGGAATGATGGCAGTTGAAGTCCACACCTTTTAAAGTTGCCCACATGAGAAACACCCATTGTCTCTTGAGTGCCGAAAATCAGCGCCGTCGTTCTCTCCGTTCTTGCGATTGCAAACATCCTGAGATTTTCTTCGTTCTTTAGTGTAACAGCTTTGTTTGTTCCCTCTGCCATCCGTCTAGTAAGATTTGTACATCAATAGTAATAGCACTTATATACCACTTTATAGCCCTCTCTAAGTGGTTGACAGAGTCACTTTTCGCCCCAGTATCCTAATTTTAGGCCCCTCTCTTTCTTCCAGGCGCCGTTCAGATGCTCTCCACCACCTTCATCGGCTGCATCAAAATGTTTGTTCCCTGCTGTCTTTATCAGCACAAGACCCGTCTCTCCTACCCTCCGAATTTCATCATGATTATGCTTTTTGTTGGCCTGATGCGGTAAGGCCTGGGCACGCATTTGGAGAAACTGAGTCACTTCTTCATTGGTGGATGCCTGCGTTTCTTGCCCCCCGCTCCCAAATCCAAATCAGTGTTCCCACTCCACCCCCAGAGAAAACTTAAAGGGTTTCTTTGGGTTTTTTTTTTTTAATATTAGCGTTTTTGGAGGAATCCACTTCGACAAATATTGGAGAATTTCATTTTTTTAAAAAAATAATAATAATAATCTGCTTTTGCATTAGCTTTTGTAAAAAGCCAGTTTTCTCCAACTTTGAGTTTTCCGGATTACATCTCTATAATTCCCTATATATATAGATCAACTGAAAAAAATAGATTTAAAGTACTGGATAAAACTAAAGTCTTCCATTGTTATCCTGTTTTCCCAAAAAAAAGACACCCCCTGATAATAAGCCCAATCGGGCTTTTGTGCACATGGCAATAAGGCCAAGCAGTTATTTCAGGGTTCCAAAAAATATAAGACAGGGTCTTATTTTTGGGGAAACATGGTATCTATCATATCTATCCTATCTCTCTATCTTATCTACTGTCTCTATATCTATCTATATCATTATCTATCTATCTTATCATTTTATCTATTTATCGATCGATCGATTTACCCTGTTTCCCCCAAAGTAAGACATCCCCAATTGGGCTTTTGAGCGTTTTGAGTAAACACTCAAGTTTACTGAGTGTTTTGGCTGCTGCAAAGTTAAAGTGCTTTTTTCCCTCTTTTGCTGCGTCTCAGGTTTGCAACTGTGGTTTTGGGGCTTGTCAGCTTGAAGAACGTGGCCGTTTCCTTTGCTGAGACCGTGAAAAGCTCAGCACCCATTTTTACGGTTATTATGTCGCGCATGATTTTAGGAGAATACACCGGTACGTTTCACTGACATCAACATACCTCAAACGTGAAACTGAGCCTAGGATGTAGATTATATTTTGATATTCCAGCATTTGGAGCTGTTTTTATTAAACATTCAGGAAATGTTTTTCTGTTTCTCTCTTTCCTTTTCCCTCTCTCTTGCTCTCCCTTCCTTCCTTCTCTCTCTCTTTCTCTTTCTCTCTCTTTCTCCTCCCTCTCTCTCTCTTTCCCCCCGTCCTCCTCTTTTTCTGTTTCTCTCTCTCTCTTCCTCTCCCTCTCCCTCTCTTTCCCTCCCTCCCTCTCTTTTTCTGTTTCTCTCTTTCTTCCCGCTCTCCCTCCCTTCTCTCTCTTTTTCTGTTTCTCTCTCTTTCTCCTTCCTCTCCCTCTCTTTCTCTCCCTCCCTCCCTCTCTTTTTCTCTTTCTCTCCCTCTCTCTCTTTCTCTCCCTCCCCCTCTTTTTCTATTTCTCTCTTTCTTCCCACTCTCCCTCCCTTCTCTCTCTTTTTTCTATTTCTCTCTCTCCTCCCTCTCCCTCTTTCCCTCCCTCCCTCCCTCCCTTTTTCTGTTTCTTTCTCTTCCCTCTCCCTCCATCCTTCCCTCTCTCTCTTTCCCTCCCTTCCTCCCTCTCTTTTTCTGTTTCTCTCTTTCTCCACCCTCCCTGTTCCTCCTTCCTTCTTTCTCTCCCCCATTCCTGCTCCCTGCCTCCCCTTATGTCCCCCTTCCTGCCCCCCACCTCTCTCTCCACTTCATAAGGTTGTAGTAGTGGGGAAAATAGAAGGAGGAATATATGTTGGATATATTCGTAGCCCATGGTTGGGTTGTTCTTAAAAACAATAAAGGCGGAACACAAACGAATAAAGAACATTATTCAGCCCTTTGGGGTGCGAAGGAGACCACTTTTCAACCTCCCTGAATCTCAAAGCGTAGTTGTTTCTACGCTTCTGTTCCTTTGTTCCCTTCTGACTTGCGGTTGTGTCCCAAATTGTCCCAGGGCTGTTTGTGAATCTCTCTCTGGTCCCCGTAATGGGCGGGTTGGCCTTGTGCACTGCGACCGAACTGAGTTTCAACATCCTCGGCTTCTCGGCGGCCTTGTCGACGAATATTATGGACTGGTAGGCATCGCGGAAGCTCAAAACGGGAGGCGTGAAGGGGAACTTTGCTTAAAGGGGCTCAGCTGACCTTGGAAGCATCTGCAGAGTTATTTTTAGTCGTTCTGGGCAGTTCTTCCCCTTTGCTCTCGGTTATTTCCATTCAACCTTTGAAACGAATGTGGCTTCTTTCTCCCTTTTTTTTTTCTTTGCAGTTTGCAGAACGTTTTCTCCAAAAAGCTGCTGAGTGGGGACAAATACCGTTTCTCGTAAGTATCTGGTCATTTAAAGCTTTGCACGATTTAACAGAAGCTTTGGGAGTGGTGCGGTGGCCTTAGAGGCGGAGCTCTCGCCTCACAATCAGGAGGCTGTGGGTTCAATCCTAAGGAGAGGCAAATATTTCTCTCTCTGGGCACAATGAGAAATATATCTGCTGAACAAAACTCCGCTCTGGTGATAGGAAGGGCATCCGGCCAGTAAAAAAAAACACTCTGCTAGCTCCGTCCAGTCGCCCAGACTCCACCCCGCAAGGGATTATGGGGTTGTTAAAAGGAGATGATGATGATTTAACAGAAGCTTAGCTTCTCCTCCGCTCCGAGGGACCTACATTAATTTCCTCTGGTGACCCTTCAAATCCCCAGAATAATTGTTTGGTTCACTTCATTCATTCCTTTTCGTCCCTCTCTCCTTTTTTTCCCCCCTTTCTTTTTCTTTTCTTTTGCAGGGCTCCTGAGCTTCAGTTTTACACTAGCGCAGCAGCTGTGATCATGCTTATTCCGGCTTGGGTCTTTTTCATGGTGAGATATTCCCCCCCCCCCCACGCGCACACACTGTTTGGGAATGAGGTGGCACGTTGCTGTTTGTCAAACAGGCCACAACTGAGGTTCTGTCTTGTAGTGTAGAAATTCAGGTTTGGAGAATGTTGTGAACGGTTGCAAGTCACAAGCTGACATTCGGCAGGTGGGGCCCATACTGAATGGAACAGGCATTTTATCTCTTTTCTGACTGGTTTTTTGTTTTTTTTTGCTCAGGTGTTCTTTCCTTCATTCCTTCCACCCTCCCTCTGTCTCTCCCTTCCTTCCTTCTCCATTTTTCCTGTCCTCATCTACCTACCTACCTTCCTTCCTTCCCCCTTTTACCTGTTCTCATTTTTCTTCCTTCCTTCCTCTCTCCCTCCCTCCCTGCCTCCCTCTCTTTCTCCCTTCCTTCCTTTCCCTTTTCCCATTCTCTCCTCCCTCCCTCCCTCTCTCCCTCCCTGCCTCTCTCTCTCCCTTCCTTCCTTTCCCTTTTCCCATTCTCTCCTTCCTTCCTTCCTTCCTTCTCTCTCTACCTCTCTGCCCCCTCCGTTCTTCCATTCATTCTTGCATCCTTACTTCATCTCTCCCATCTCTTTCTCCTCATCTCTTTTTCTTCCTTTCTACCACTCTTTCTTTTTTTTTTTCCTTTCTCCTTTCTGCCCCTTCCAGCCACCTGCTGAGAGGAAGGGAAAACGTCCCCCTTGATCGACATATCTATATGCTTCGAAACGACGTAACACTCAGCTTCGTATTGCCAGCCCCAGGTCAATAAAGGGTTGCTTCATTCAGCACTCCCACGGTCTTTCGTGCCATACAATATAAAATTGGGAGAAAACAGGGCTGAACACACTGCATTCCAGAAGGATCTCAAATTGAGCTCCTGGCGCTGCCTCCCTTTTAACTTCCTGCCCTCTCCTTCCCTTCTGTTTCGTTCCTTTTCTTCCCGCCTGAAAGGATATGCCGGTGATTGGGAAAAGTGGGCGGAGTTTCCAGTACAACCAGGACATTGTGGTGTTGCTCCTGATGGACGGAGTGCTGTTCCACCTCCAAAGTGTCACTGCTTACGCGTTGATGGGCAAGATTTCCCCCGTAACTTTCAGGTAAAAAAAACCAAACAAAACCCAGAAATACCATAGGGGTCATCATCCGATAAGAAGCAAGCAGAGTGGTGCGGTGGCCTAGAGGCGGTGCTCTTGCCTCACAAATCAGGAGGCTGTGAGTTCGATCCTAGGTAGCGGCAAGATATTTGTTTATTAGTTTTAGTATATAGGTAATATAGAATTGTATTTTCGTTCTTAGAGTCAGGAATGTTTTGTACAATCTTTTATCTTTTTACATTGAATAAAGTTTGTTTTTAAAATTTAAAAAAAGAGAGAGAATCCCTCTACAAAGAAGGCCTCATTCTGTTTTTAATAAATTATTACTTGCCATCAAAAAAAAAAAGAGAGAGAGAGAGATAGATCTGCCGAACAAAACTCCACACCGGCAACAGGAAGGGCATCTGGCCATTCAACACTCTGCTAGCTCCATTCAGTTGCCCAGACTCCATCCTGCAAGGGATTATGGGTTCTTTAAATGATGATGAGGATAAGAAGCTCCTTTGTTTAGAACAGAATAGAATAACAGAGTGGGAAGGGACCTTGGAGGTCTTCTAGTCCAACCCCCTGCCCAGGCAGGAAACCCTACACCACTTCAGACAAATGGTTATCCAACCTCTTCTTAAAAATTTCCAGTGTTGGGGAACAACTTGTTTCACTTACTAATTGTTCTAACTGTCTGGAAATTTAGAACTAAGTTCTAAATGGCTTCTCTCCTTGATTAGTTTCCACCCATTGCTTCTTGTTCTACCCTCAGGTGTAAATTTACAGGGGTAAATCTATACCTGAGGAGGTAGATACACTCATTTCAGGGGTAGATTTATAAGGAAGCCATGGGGCGGCTTCCATCTAGGCTGGCAAAGGTTCCTGGCTCCCATATTTAGCATGGCCTTCCCGATCTTGGGGCAGCTGGACTACAGCACCCATCATCCCTAGCCATGCCGCAAGGGCTGTAAGCTTGTCGTCTTTTGGCAATGCTGCTTACCATCGTGCAGAGCAGGAGAGTCACAGCCAAAGGGTTGCTTCTCTTTCCTCATTTCATGTATTCACAAATGCAGCAAGTTTTCTGAGGTTATCTAATTGGGCCCGGATCCAACCAGGATCTCCTCCTATGCCTACCTATTATACACAGGCACCTCCGTGAGTATGAAATCACTCCAATTTTTCTCAGTCTCCTCCTGTTTTCCTGTCCTTCCCCCAGCGTGGCCAGCACGGTGAAGCACGCCCTGTCCATCTGGCTCAGCATTATCGTCTTCGGGAACAAGATCACTACCCTTTCGGCCATCGGGACAGTGCTGGTGATCATCGGAGTCATGCTGTATAACAGAGCCAAGCAGCACCAGCAAGAAACTCTCCAGAATCTGGTGAGAACAGCCGCTACCCCCCAGCTGTCTCCGGCGATCAAGGAAGACTCCGAGCCCCTCCATTCCAAAGACCCCCGTCCGTTCGAATGAGACCACCGCTCTTAATTTTGCTACGCAGAAGTTTAAAAGAAGGACATTTTTTTTTTCTCTTGAAGCCCTTGGTCATCCCCATCCCCAACCCCAAGGCCCATCACACTCTCAAGCCGGGGCCTGTTGGTGTGCAGAGGCCACAAGCATTGCATGGAAGACTTCTTCCAAAGACTTTTGCCTCTGCCGTCCGTTTTATTCAAAAGCGTCTTGAAAGACACTTTTGGTCCATCGTCCACCAGACAGACCGTGAAATCCAGCAAAGTTTGCCATTGTCCAAGGTTGCACAAAAGGAAACTAAAAACCCAGCTGGATCCATGTGCTGGGACACCACTACAGTGGTCCAAACTCCCGAAAGCTGGGAAAAAAATTGGCTTCCGGAGTCTCAAAAATCGCCAAATGTCCCTTGCTGGGAACACCAGGATATCACAACTACCAGCGTGCAACTAATCTTCCGTCCTAGGACTTCCTTTGCGTTCCAGAAGGTCAGTCTCTGGATGAAACCCTTCTGAAGTTATTCTGCTGAGAAGTCATCAGCAATTTTGACCCACGGCAGCCTCTCTCGCCTCCATGCCGACCAAGCTAAAGTTTCGCCTTCCCGTCTCCCAAGAACGGCCCACGTTGGCTTGTTCGTGGGGAAGAGCTGAGAAACGTTTTTTGTACAAATTGCAAAGGAGAGGCCGCTTCGATTTTTCTTTTATTTTGTTTCCGTCCCGTTGAGGGCTTGCAATAAACCCCAGCCAGCCTTTTGACATCTGGATACCCTGCTAATAGCAATCAAGAAGTGATTTGGGGAAAAGGCACGCTAGAAACGCCCGCTTCTAGCTTCTTTTAAAACTGGATACATTTGGGATGGTAAAAAGGAGGAGAAAAATTGTGCGTTGCGTATTGTCCTGGATCATGTTGATGTGGGATGCCTCTATAGCAATCAAATTAGCCAAAAAAGCTACTGGAAGAAGGGAATGAAATTTTCACGGAGCCAGAGTTTTAAAACTCAACGCGTTCAGGATTGTAAAAACGAGGAGAAAAGTGTGCGTTGCGTATTGTCCGGGATCATGTGGTGTGGGTTGCCTCTTAGCAATCAGATAACCAAAAAGAAAAAAACTGCTGGAGAAGGAAATGAGATTTTATGGAGCGAAACCCTCTCAAAATAATGTTTGTAAATCCCATGAGGTGTTGTGGAAAGCTGCCCTTATGTCAGCTCATATCCGTCTAGCTTAGTTTTACTACTCTGGGACCACTGAAGTTATTCCCTCCTAGTTCACGACAAATCCATCCACGCCCTTGTGGCTTCGGTATCGATAGCCCTGGACTGAATTCTGTTCATGTGTTGTTAGCCACTTCCTTGGAAGTGAAAAACCACTTGGCTGCTCAGATTCCCATGAATTGAGCAGCTTGAAGCTCTGAGCCTATATTGATTGTGCTACAATCCGTCTGAACGAAACGTGGTCAGATATTCATTGTAGGGAGGAAAAAAAAATGTTTACGCTCAGCACGTATTTAAGTTTCAGAGTGGAAAAAAACTCACTCCACGTTTCCTGATTCGGGACATAAATTGGCTGTCCCACCCATATGTTTTACTTTCTTCCTTCCCACCCCCAGCTCAGCTTTGTTAGTCAAAAAAAGGGGTACCGCAAACTGCTTTCTGTTTAAAGAACAGAACATGAGGAGCGCTTGGACTTTGGATGCAAAGTTTCTCAGGCAGAACACTCTCCCTGCTGTTTGTCGCTCCAAAACGCTGACATTATTTTCTCTCGTCCTGGGCATACTTGAAAAGGCAAACATTTTTTTACAGGTGCTTGTGTGTTGGGGCCAAAATCGTCCGTATCTCAGATGCCAAGCTAAGACGGCAAGAGTTCGGAGGCTGATTTAAGAACGGGTGGTGCTCTTGCTCGCAAGCCACTTGGCATCATTCCGATGACCACTTTAAAAACCTTGACTAGAGACCAATCCTGTGGATAACGTTTCATGACCTGTGTAAGACACAAATCATTTAGGATTTGTTTGATGTAGGCAGTGTCCCCCCCCACAAAAAAGAAACTTAATCCAGGTGTAACCCTGTATCTATGTTCTCAGAAGTCTGCATCAAAACATTAAACATCACTGAAGGTGCATCTGTTTTTCTCTTTGGTTTATATGATCATCAACCCGTCTCGTTTTTATAGCGAATAGAATAGAATAACAAGAGTTGGACGGGACCTTGGAGGTCTTCTAGTCCAACCCCCAGTTTAGGCAGGAAACCCTATACCCCTTCAGACAAATGTTTATCCAGACTCTTCTTAAAAACTTCCAGTGTTGGAGCATTCACAACTTCTGGAGGCAGGAGAAGTCGTACGGCATTGAATTAAAAGTAAAAGTACAGAGCTGATGAGTGAAGCATGGTGGATATTCCTTCCGCCAGTCGAAATTAAAATGGAAGCTGTAACCCACCCACTTCCTTGCCACTTAGAAAGCCATTTGAAAACACACAACACTTCCAGCTTGCAATGGCACGGAAAAAATTGATTTATGGACTGTTTTTCACACATAAGACCGTTTCAGCATCCCCTTGGTCACATGATCCAAAATTCAGACACATGGAAACTGACTCATATTTATGACGGTTGCTGGGTGTGTGTGTCATATGATCCCCTTTTGCCAACCTGACCAGCACAGTCAATGGGGAAGCCATATTCATCATGGGAGTAATTTAACCACTGATTCACTTAACAACCGTGGCAAGAATGGTTGTAAAATGGGGGGGATGGCACAAAACTCACTTAACATCTGTCTCGCTTAGGCACGGAAAATTTTGCGCTCAGCTATGGTCGTAAGTCAAGGACTACCAGCGTAATGCTTTAGGCTAGTGTTTGTCAGCTGTGGCAACTTTGAAACGCGTGGACTAGCCGCTGGGGAATTCTGGGAGTTGGGAGTCCACACATATTGAGCCTCATATTGAGTACTGCAGCCTACGTCTGCTGACTATCGAGTGCCTGCAATTTGGCAGTTCAAATCCCACTAGGCTCAAGGTTGACTCAGCCTTCCATCCTTCTGAAGTGAGTAAAATGAGAAGCCAGATTGTTGGGGGCCATAGGCTGATTCTGTAAACCTTTTAGTGGGTAAAATGAATCTTTCTTTCTTTCTTTCTTTCTTTCTTTCTTTCTTTCTTTCTTTCTTTCCTTCCTTCCTTCCTTCCTTCCTTCCTTCCATCCATCCATCCATCCATCCATCCATCCATCACATCTTCCTTCCTTCCTTCTCAGTGCTTAAAATGCAATATTACAGGCTAACTCTGCCCACTGCCAGCAGTTCGATCCTGACCAACTGGCTCAAGGTTGACTCAGCCTTCCATCCTTCCAAGGTCGATAAAATGAGGTCCCAGATTGTTGGGGGCCATAGGCTGACTCTGTAAACAGCTTAGAGAGGGTTGTAAAAGCACTGTAAAGCGATATATAAGTCTAAGTGCTATTGCTAGCTTTAAATTGCCAGATTTTTTGGGGTGGGCATTGTAAATATTTTATTTCGGAGGCTATTTTAAAAGTTTAAACAGTAGGATTCTTGCAACAGCTTCCTTTGACTAAGTAGCCTAAAGGACAATTCCTAAATTTCTCTATTTGAGATTTATTGCGAAGTGCTTGGCAAGGGGAATCGGACACAGGTTAAATCTTCAGAAAATATTTTTTTTTCTATTTGAGGTGTTGAGCAGCCATGGCAGAAGGAGAAAACATAGTCGACTAGCTCGGAAGTGTACGGCCAGCGATGCGATGCCACTCTACACTTTCGAACATCTATGAATCGTCGAGCTTCAATGGAGAGGCCTCTGAAGCGGGAAGAAGGGGAGGGAGGAGTTTTTTTTTTAAAAGACCCCTTGCGTGACGTCATCACCCCGCGCCGGATGTGAAGCGCAGGCCAGACGCCCAACTTCCGGGCGCTCCATCCTCCGGCGAGTGGGTCCCGTTGAAGCAGCGGTGGCGGTGCCAAGGCCGTGAGGGAAGGTGAGGTCGATGTCCGGCTGGGCCCTTCTCCGCTTCTCGCAGCCTTCAAGCCCGGCGAAGCGGCTGAGAGAGTCGGCCGAGGGGCGGAAGGGAGCTCGGAGGGCCGGGAGGCGGCCGCTGAGGAGAATGGCCTACCTCGGAGGGCTGGTGTTTTTGGCGGGCGGCTGTGGAGAAATGTTTTTCGAGGTGTGGGGGGCAGTTTCTATGAAGAATTGGGCCTTTGAAGTACTTTTTTTTAATTTCAGGGTTTTTTTAAAAAAATAAATTAATTATTACTTTATAATAATTTATTTTTATTTTATAATAAATAATTTTATAGTATAATAAATATAATGTAAATATAGTAAATGTAATAAGTATAATAATGTAAATATAATGTAACTATAATAAATGTTAATATAATTATTTATTTATTTTATTTTATTAAATTTATATACCACCCTTCTCCTTGCGGACTCAGGGCGGTGGTAATGAATAAATAGTTATAAAATAAATATTTTATAATCAATAATTATTTTTTTTAAAAAAAATTATAAACTTTATTAACAAATAATACGAAAAAAACCCACAATACATATAACAAAAGATAAAAAATACATTGTACACTAACCATTTGTAAGTAATCAATCATTATTATTATTATTACATCTTTTAAGCATAGGATTTTCTGAAGGCCAAGGAAACACTTTCCTCACTGTGGGTGTAGATTCCAGTGACCTGATAATGCCACTCACTGCACGGTTGTGTTCTCTCCTAGTGCCTTTTCTAACACAAATGGGTGATGAAAAGGAATCGTGGAAGGTGAAAACGTTAGATGAAATTCTTCAGGAGAAGAAACGCCGGAAGGAGCAGGAAGAAAAAGCAGATACCAAGCGCCTCAAAAATGTGAGTTTGGGATTTCGTATCGGGAAATTTTCTTTTCTGCAATTTGCACAGCAATTCTTTTTTGATAATAATGGGATTCGGCTCTTTTGTAAAAAGAAAGTATGCATATTGTGTGTCTTCTTTTCAGTCGTATGATAATTCTCAGCCCTTTTCACTCTCTCTGTTTAAGTTGATGAGGGCACTTTCCCGAAAGCCAAAATGAATCTTTTCTTCCTAACTCACCCTAGTCTGATGACCGGGATTCAAAGCGGGATTCCCTTGAAGAGGGAGAGTTAAGAGATCACCGTATGGAGATCACTATTAGAAATTCACCTTACAGGAGAGAAGATTCTATGGACGACAGGTGAGAAAGCTGCTTATAGGGTAGTCCTTGACTTGAGCCCAAAATTTCTGCTGCTCAGTGAGACAAATGTGAAGTCCGTTTTGCCCTGGTTTATGACTTTTTTTGTTAAATGAATCACTGCAGTTGTCTAAGTCAGTAACATGGCTGTTGAGTGAATCTGATTTGCCCCATTGACTTTGCCTGTCAGAAGGTCGCCAAAGGGATCACGTCACACACACACACACACACACACACACACACACACACACACACACAGAGAGAGAGAAGACCATCATAAATATTGAGTCAGTTGCCAAGCATCTGAATTTTCAATCACGTAGACATGGGAATGCTGCAGCGGTTATAATTGTGAAAAACGGCCATAAGTCACTTTTTTCAGTGCCGTTATAACTTTGAACGGTCACTAAATGAACTTTTGAAATTGATGACTATCTGTACTGGATTGCAAGAGAAAATCAATGTTTAGTAGAGTCGTTCAGGTTTCTTCATTTGAAGGGACTTTTCAGAGTGCCTTGTTAAAAAAAAAAAATCCCTCTCAGGATGAGCGAGCATGTTTGAGAAGAGAAGCCACAAATTGTTGCATCTCTCTGGGAGCAATCTGAACTGTTGTGTTGCTGTTATAATCTACTGAAATTGATGCTTATAGAGATTGACAGTTTATGGAAAGAAGAACTTCATGGAGGGTTGTTGGGGTTTTTTGGCATAGCTAATGAAATGGCCCTGCTTTCTTGGCTGGTTTTGAAGCAATTTAGATTTTGAAGCAACTTTTGGGAGCATTTGGGGTGAATGACAGCATAATAGTTTCAAGTCATATATAAAGCACCAGTGAGAATCATGACTCTCATTGTTCGCAGCCTTAGAGATATAAGAGGGGCGGGGGAAAGCGAATTGGGAAGAGGAAAAGCAAAATAACTTGTCACTTAGAATCACTTAGGTGAGATGGCGGTTGTAGCTTTCTCCAATCTTATAGTGTTTTTTTTTTGTGTGCTCCATTTATGTGCTCCATAGGGGAGAGGAAGACGATTCCCTGGCCATCAAACCGCCCCAGCAAATGTCACGGAAGGAGAAAGCCCACCACAGAAAAGACGAGAAGCGGAAAGAAAAAAGACGGCATCGCAGTCACTCGGCAGAAGGTTCCGTTCTTCTCATTTGGGGATTCCTCTGTTGCTTTTGATAAAACGCTCTGTACAGTCCCAAGCCTAAGGGCCACACCTACAAAGTTGGAAGTAGTGAAGGTTCTGAGGCCAGCAGGTCCGTCTAGAAATCGCTTTGTGGCACCGCCTATTCAGGCAAGGTTTTATGAAAGTATGAAAGTAGGTTCACAGAGAGCATTTAGTCCAACTCCATGCTAACACATGAGCTTCTCGTGTGGAAATGAGCCGTGGTGGTGCATTGCTCAGAATGCAGTACTCCAGGCTTACTTTGCCCACTCTCAGGAAGTTTGATCCTGACCGGTTCAAGGTGGGCTCAGCCTTCCATCCATCCGAGGTCGGTAAAATGAGGACCCAGATTGTTTGGAGCAATATGCTGGCACTGTAAACCGCTTGGAGTGTGCTGCGAAGCACTGTGGAGCGGTATAGAAGTCTTATTGCTATTGCTATTCTTTGCTTCAGCACCCTGTCTTCAAACAATGTCCACTTAAGTTGCATCTCCCCAGCATTTGAGAAAGAAAATCAGATCCATATCCACATAGAAAAGGGTAAAAACAGTCTCTGGATTTTGAGAAGCAGTTGTGACACAACCTGGCTTGTTTTTACTTTCTAGTTTTGAGATATACTGCTTTGATATATGGAAGCTCTAGCTTTTCTTTCTGTAAATACATTCATAAGGCAGTCTTAGGGGAGCCATCCAGAACAGATCAAACACTTCCCCCCACCCCTATTACTATATATATATTTCAAATAATAAAAATAGACTATGGAAACAGGAAAAGCCAGTACAAGTAGCGGGATGCAGGCAGATAAGCAACAAATCTGAAATACAAAATTAATTCATCATATTACATTATTAGAAGCTTATAATATTTTAAGCTATCTCATACTCATTGTTCTGACCCAGGCCCTCCTGAGTCATTAAAACACACAAGTAGTCCCCAAAACCTGTTTTATTTTGACAGCTGTGAATTCTGTTCATTCACAGATGAGTTCCCAAAAGTTGTAAAGAGTCCTTCGGGATAAGGCTGATAATCACCCACCTTTATCTCCCTTGACCTAATTGGCAAAGCCACACAGAGTCCAGAATCAAACAGACTTTAAACTGCACAGAGTTAACAACGTTGCTTCCTGCAAAGTCCGACGTGCCTTTGCTCCTCTTTTAAATCTTATGGGAGGGGGCCAATCATCTCCAAGCCTTACTCCTGAGTTGTCCCTTTTGTTTTAACTGTTCTTGCCTTCTGGCAGCTCTGTGCATGCGCGCACTGGGAACAGGCTCCTCCTCTTCCTCTTCCTCGCTGAGGTCTGACTCTGGAGGCTCCGGAGGCAGCACGTACCTCCCAGATGGCTCTTTCTCTGCCTCTGACACAGAGCCCTCGTCCGAGCCTTCCCCAGACTCCAGGACTGGCCCATGGTCTTCCACACTGTCTGACTCTCCTGCTAGCTCCTCAGGCTGCTGGCACACCACAACACTCATTTTCTTATCTATCCCTTTATCCCTGCCAAACATTAAGCTAATAATGCTTGCTTAACTCTGTTCAGATCATTAATTAAAAAAAGACCCACACATAAACTCAATACTGGACACATAAACTCAATACTGGACATCAAAATTAAGATTACACATTCTCACATCCAAGTTTTGGCTGGGGGTGACCGATTCCTAATAGGCTTGGACTGCAAATCCCATCCTTCCCAGTACAGCCACAGAGTCTGCTGGCTAGAACAATTGCAGGAAGTGCCTGAGCCAAGGCTAAAACCAATCAGCTCATCTTTTTTTCTTTTTCTGTTCCTTTGCTCTAGTAAGTTTCCAAATGCCGTTTGCGGAAGGAGGTGTAACCGACTCCTCCTTTTCTTTGTATCTTTATCACTAGGGAAACATGCTAGGGTGAAAGAGAAAGAACGCGAGCATGAACGTAGAAAAAGGCACCGCGAAGAGCAGGATAAGGCCCGTCGCGAATGGGAGAGGCAAAAAAGGAGAGAATTGGCTAGGGAACACTCGCGGAGAGAGAGGTAATTTTTGTACCAGGCCCAAATGCAACATTTCTTCCTTAGAGATCTCCTTGAGCAATTTCATTTGGATACTTGGTTATATTTCTTAACGTTTTTTTTTTCCATTTGCTGAGAGGGAATCGACACGATCTTGTCAATTATGTCATTTATTGATTTGTATTTAATTTATGTAATTTCTTACCCTACCTTTATAAAAAAAATTTTTACAAATAAAGGCAGCAAAAACATGTCCAACACAACTTCCTCCTATCTCAGCCCTGTGAGATGGGTTGGGCCAAGAGAGAGTGATTGGCTCAAAATCACCCAGCTTTCTTTCATGGCTAAGATGGGACTAGAACTCACCATCTCCTGATGATTGGCCCCAATGTCACCCAGCTGGCTTTCATAGCTAAGGCAGGAGTTGGACACACCGTCTCCTGCTTCCCAGCCTGGTGCCCTAACCACTAGACCAAATTGGCTCATTGTCGCTTTGTAATATAAACCAGCATTTCAGTATCGTCAATAGAGAGAAATGATCGTAGATTTGTTTCTGTTTTTGTGAAGAAATAGGCCTTTTACCCACCAAGTTCAAATTCCTGGAGATTTTGCTTATTACATCTTTTAAGCACAGTTAGCTTACGTAGAATGGAAAGCATGTGGGCCATCTGATAAATTTTAAAAGTTGCAGGCGATAGAATTAGGATGGGAGACTTCAGAATAACTACTGTGGTGTCCCCTCCCAGCTCCTTGCAGATGTCTAAAATAAAGGTGTTTTGATTTGATTAGCATTGATAGTACATTTTGGTTTTGAAATGAGAGCATATTAATAAGCTCTAGTAAGAATGTCCCTAAATAAGAGAATGATACAATTTCAATTTGTGGCATTCTACGAGTTACGCTTTATTCCCAAATAGACTCTGCTGAACATCTGGATATATTAAATCTGAGCAATTAAATGTTGAGATTGTATCTGCATTTGAAGTTACAGACAGCCCTCTTGTTAACTGCTTGAGGCTTACGTACATATAGTTGAAATGCAAATAATATATAAATTAACCCAGCAACCAATTTAGATCAGTTTAGTTTTTCTGTTGCGTCTGCCCTTCCTAAAGATTTAGTAATTGTGTAAAACTTAGAAGAAGCAATGTCTAATTCTAATTCTTTCCTTAAGTATCTAAATCACAATTCTTAAACATAAGCTCTATACAAACAGATACATAGCTCTATATACAAATACATTTTGGATTGCTTAACTAGATTTTGGAAGCAGGCACGCATCAGACTGGGAAATAACTTCTTCACTACTGAAGAAAATAGTAATCTGGCAGCTTTTCTTAAATAATAATGTTAGATTTCTCTTTTTAAAATAAAGCATTAATACTGAATTATCAGTCACGGGTCAGTTGCTTTAAATTACATAACAAAGTGAGTTGATCAACGAGTATATCAGCTGGTTTTTTTTTAAAAAAAAATACTTAGTTCTGGGCCAGCTTTATTTTCTACCTGGATGAATTGTCTGCTTGAATGAACAGACAGGTCCATCTTTCTTTCTTTCTTTCTTTCTTTCTTTCTTTCTTTCTTTCTTTCTTTCTTTCTTTCTTTCTTTCTTTCTTTCTTTCTTTCTTTCTTTCTTTCTTTCTTTCTACATATAGTCTCAACTATGGTAGATGGTAGTAACCTCTTAACGATTCCCTTTAAAATTGGTATATGCTCTTTCCTGGTGCCTGGCAGTTTCCCTTCTGTCTCTATCCCTCTATCTTGCAAAGCATCCCTGGCCTGCTCTCGAGTTGCCATAGACCAGGGAGGGATGGGAAACGGGCGAAACTGCACAGCAGCCAAAGACAGATGCACATTCCACACTTATCTTTCTCAAGGCTGTATCCAGGGTGACCTACAGCAGCCGGAGGGGAGTGACCTCTACAACCCTCGAAATGTGACTGATGACACGCCCTGAGGGGAGGGGGGAAACAGGGTCATAATTGGAGCATAAATTATGTAGGGTCAGAGCTGTCTTCACTTGGGAACCTGCCGACATGAAGCTCCTAACAAATAACTGGATTTCTTTTGAAGCTTGGCTCGAGACTCATAATTTAATTAGGCTCAAGACTCATAATTTAATCCATGGGAACCCTGACCCTAAATATGTTGTTATTTAGCTAAGACTTGAGTGCCTGAATATAATATTATTTTAAAAGTTTGAGCCTGAAGAACTGTGAGATTTTGGTCTGGAGTAGGTGTCAATCCTTCCTGCCATCGTTAGTCTCTCATTCTTTCAACAATCAAAGGCAAAACGATTGCATTGGCCTCGCTCAAATTCTGACATGACCTATACTTTTCCTATTGCAGAACGTTAGTTTTTCACTTCCGTTTACGTGAACCGTTCTGGGTAGGAAAACCAATAAATAAGGCTCCTTCTCCTGAAAGAGAAAATGAAACTCAACTTGAGCGCAATTCCACCGCACGCTGGACTAATAAAATTAACGTGGATACATGCAAACTCTCTAGAGACCGCTTGGAGCAACTGGAACGAAAACGGGAACGGGAAAGGAAATTAAGGGAACAGCAGAAGGAGCAGCGAGAGTTGAAAGAACGGGAGAGGCGAGCGGAAGAAAGGAGGAAAGAACGGGAAGCCAGAAGGGAGAGTAAGTAGTCCAGGGAGCAAAATGCGGGGTGGGCTATGTGCAAGCGGTGAGTAATGTGGGGAACGAGCGTATGGTACTCCTTGCATAGAAGTTATAGGCAAGTACCAATAAAAGAGAATAATTTGTAGCTTACTGTAGGATTGAAATGAGAGGTCCTTGATGCTCTCGGAACTTTGTGGGTTTTTTTTTTTCCTTGCAGACGTTTCATTACCCAACTAGGCAACATCATCAGTGCTAGTGATGATGTCACTGGTGTTCTGACCTGGCTCCCTTAACAAGTGGGAGGCAGGGATTGGTCCGGGAAAAACCTCTTATTTAAACGACTGTGAATTACGTTCATTCACAGTCAGCAAGGTTTGTCCAAACAGTTTTTCAAAGGAACATTTATCAACACAGACCTTATCTCGTTTGGCAACCTGCCACGTAACTTGTTTCCCACCGCAGTACCAGGCCAAACTTGGCCCAGAGTCTCTCAGAGTCACGGAACGAACAAATTGTTTCCTGCAAAAGCCCCCCTCCCTGTTCGCTCCTCTTTTATTTCACATGGGAGGGGCCAATCACCTCCAAGGTGTTGGTTTACTCCTGAGTCGACCCTGCTTTCTGAGTTGTTCTTGTCTTCTGGCAGCTCTTGGAACGGGCTCCAGCTGTTCCTCCGCCTCCCTGCTGTCTATCTCCCTCTCTGCCTCCGACGCAAAGCCCTCATCCGAGCTTTCCCCAGGACTGGCCCAAGTTCCTCCCCAACCTCCTCACTGTCCGATTCTGTTGCCAGCTCCGCTGGCTGCTAGCGGGCCACAACAACTAGCACGGACGCTAGTAGCACTGTTGCTATTACCGGTAGCCCTAATGATGTTACCTAATTTGGGTAATTAAATGTCCACAAGAAAACAAGCCTCAGAGACCACCAAGGACCCTTTATAGGCAAGTTGAAGTTGAAACGAGACTCAAAAGTTAAAGCCAACCTGGAAGGGGAAACTTGCTGGTTAATAGAATTTCATTTTTACTGTGGGCCAGTGTGCTCACAATAAAAAAAAAATGACCATAAAGGTTATCTTATCCAAGTGAGCTAGACAGTCCAGGTAGATTCTGAACATCTGGGCGGGGCTCAACTTCAGGTGACGTAGCTTGGTCTGGATATAGTCAGATGCCTGGCCGGAATGAGTCTCATCTCGTGAGAATTGTAAAGATTTGAAATATCACCCTGGGAGAAAATGACAACAGATGTCCCTTGTCTCTGTTAGTCTCAGGGCATCATAGGACAATGAGGGAAGACTACGGAGAGAAAGTCAGAATATGGAGCCGAAGTCCCCTGCGGCAACAGAGGGAAAAGCTTGAACCGTCAGAAATCAGGAAGCCAGGTAGCTTTTAAATTCATCAACCGAACTTGTGGGTATCTTGATTGAAACCACCAAGATGGGGATGGCTTGAAAGTACATTGCAGGTTTTATTAGTCATCAAACTTTTATTTTAAATCGTGTGATTTAAGTATTACCCTGCATGCAGGGTGACTGAAAACACCGTTCCATATTATCCCGCTAAGCTTTTTTTTTCCCCCTGTGCCACAGAGGAAGAGGATAATTGTATCCTATTTTTATAGTACTTGAAAACAAGGGAAAAGTTACGGTATCGCATAATATAAAACGTCCTTCAATCTCCTGCACACTTGCTTTGAAAAAAAAAAAATCAAATCATGGCTGCCAACCTAGAAAAGGTTCTTGGGAGAGAATGAAATTGGACAGCGGAAATTGGATGTGAAATTTTAAATTTCCCAGATTGCTTTAGCCTGGAAAGTTTTTTAAAGTGCATCTTGTCAATTTATAGTGATATATTTCTGTAGAACTGTAGAACAGACTCTATGTTATAACTTAGTTATAGACCACTAAAGAAAATACTGTGTTTCCCCGAAAATAAGATCGGATCTTATCTTAGTTTTTGCTCTGAGAGATGCATTAGGACTTATTTTCTGGTTAGGTCTTATTTTGGGGGAAATACGGTACTAAATGCCTCCATCTGGCTGACAATCTTAACGGGGGCTTATTTTGGGGGTAGAAAAATCATGCTATGATTTTTCATGCTATGCTACTTATTTTCCAGTTGGGTCTTATTTTCAAGGAAACGGTAAAATTACATTGTTCTGTGTAAACATAAAATTACTGTGATCTGTGTAAACATATAAAATACTTCCCCCCCCCCTTTTTTTTTTTTATGGTCCAAAATAATTTAAACGTTTTAATGAGGAAAGCAATGCTGTTCAATTTTGTTGACAGTCATCTAATGAACATCAGGCAGGGCCTGCTTTCCAGATGGAGACACGGAGAGGAGGGTGCATATCTTCCAGATGTGCATGTTTCAAATTGTCAAGCAGTGGTCTTGATGGCTGAGAATTCCCCTATGTCTTAGTGAAAGCCATCCTCGGTCTTAAGAAAGGAGATTTTAAAACGGTCAAATTGTAATCAATGTACAATGAAGTTCCTTGGTCACCTGAGGTTGCCCCCCCCCTTTTTTTTTTGTCCTCCCCCTGCAGTGAGAGAGGAGAAACCAGAAGGAAAAGACCCTTTGTCAGATCTCCAGGATATCAGTGACAGCGAACGAAAAACCAGCTCGGCTGAAACGTCATCAGGTAGCTTTCGTGCAGGTGCCGATTCAGCGCAGTTGCCACGTTTGGGCCCACTGGAGATTGCCAGTTTTATTTTTTTCCTCTCTTCCCCAGGGGAATCAGGATCGGCTTCAGAAGAAGAGGAGGAGGAAGAGGAAGAGGAGGAAGAAGGATCCAGCAGCGAAGAGTCAGAAGAGGAAGAGGAAGAAGAGGAGGAGGAAGAGGAGGAGACAGGAAGCAATTCGGAGGAAGTATCCGAACAGTCAGCTGGTTAGTCGTAGAAAACAACCTTCTTTTCACTGTGCTGTATTATAGTAATCTTCACTTAACAATCCCTAATTGGAATTGGGATTTCTATCGCTAAGCAAAACGGTCATCAGTGAAACGTCAGGTGGACTGCATCGCTTAGCAACAGCGGTTCTGACAGTCCCAGTTGGGGTTGTTAAGCAAGGACCGAATTTTGATCATGTGTCAGGGAACGCTACGATAGTTGCAAGTGCGAGGAACAGTTATAAGGCCATTTTTCAGCACCGCTATAACTCCAGTCACTAAACAAATGATTATGTATCATGGTCTGTTTCAGGGGTGAAATCCAGCAGGTTCTGACAGGTTCTAAAGAACTGGTAGCGGAAATTTTGAGCAGTTTGGAGAACCAGCAAATACCACCTCTGGCTGTCCCCAGAGTGGGGTGGGAATGGAGATTTTGGAATATCCTTCCCCCAGGAGTGGGGAGGGAATGGGGATTTTGCAGTATCCTTCCCCTGCCACACCCATAGAATTGCTAGTAAAAAAATTTGAATTCCATCACTGGTCTGTTTGCTGGTGCCTATGCTTGGCAAAACCTAAATATAGATTTATACCAACGGTATTGCTCAATCTTTTGACTTCTTGGGGTCAAGCAGCAATCCAATCTTGCT
Source organism: Masticophis lateralis (assembly GCA_030761175.1). Classification (NCBI taxonomy): domain Eukaryota; kingdom Metazoa; phylum Chordata; class Lepidosauria; order Squamata; family Colubridae; genus Masticophis; species Masticophis lateralis. The sequence continues at coordinate 3,749,339 of JAUDYJ010000016.1, forward strand.
GTTCTAGATTGCAACACCCATAACGTTTGGCCTCTGTGTGTGTGTGTGTGTGTGTGTGTGTATTTCAGTTTAGCTGTTCCAGATTTTTTTTTTTTAAACCACCACAATGCTGTGAATCTGAATTCTCTGTTCTTCCCTTCTGGAGCGGAGTGCAAAACGGCTGTTTTATTTGCTCCTTGAAGTAGATCTTTCATCTGTCTTTGCAGAAGAGGTGAGCGAAGACGAAATGACCGAAGAAGAGGAGCGAGAAAACGGAGACCATCTTCCACTTGGTAAGGAATCAGATGGAGGAGTTGATGTCCTGTTCTCTTCTACAGGCCTTCTACCTTGTTTCCCCGAAAATAAGAGCCAACCAAAAAATAAGCCCTAGCATGATTTTTTTTCAGGATGCTGGTAATATAAGTTTCAGGCAAGGGGGAGCTTATCCAAATTTCATTAGGCTCAAACTGCATGCTCAGGGGTCTCAAAACCTCTTGAACGTTGGAGGAATATAAGCATCACGCTTATGGGTGAGCTTCAAGTGATTCTGTCAAAACTTCAACGCTGGTTAGAGTACTCAGTAGCCCCAGCTCAACAATCAGCCCCGCCTTTCTATGACATCAGAACTGCCAACCAATGTCCGTAGGGAATGGTCCTTTGACAGCAACCCAACCCAACCAGTCCCACTGCAGTTAGAAAGCCTTCCCTAAATAACTTTTTTTTATGCTTATTAAGAGCCACAAGCCATGGATGGCTTTGAAAAGTAGGTTCCAGACAGTTCAGGAGAAGATACACCCAGGCCCAAGTAGGTAGTAATCGACGCAAACCGTTCCAAAACGAACAGACTTTATTAGAACAGCTGAGAATTAACTCATCCTCAGCGTAGTCCAAACTAAATTAGAACAAACTCTTCATAACACAAATTCTTCAGTCTAATCACCAACCTTGGTATAATTAGGCAAACTGCCAAAGGCTTCTCTTGGCAAAAGTTCAAAAGCAAAAGACGCCAACCAGAGATAAGTGCAGCAAGACTATCAACGTTTTCTGACAAAGAGCCCAAGAGCCGTTGCTGGTCTTTTAAGCCTTATGGGAGGGGCCAGTAATCTCTTGGCCTTACTCCTGAGTCGTCCTTTTTGCTTCAGCTGCTCTTGCCTTCTGGCAGCACTTCTCATGCATGCACTAGGAACAGGCTCCTCCTGTTCCTCTGCCTGTCTATTGTCAGCCTCTGGAGGCTCCAGAGTCTGCGCATCACTCCCCAATGGCCCTGGCCCCCTCGCTGCCTCTGACGCAGAGCCCTCATCCAGGCCTTCCCCAGCCTCCAGGACTGGCCCCTGTTCTTCCTCAGCCGCATCACTGTCCGATTCCGCTGCCAACTCCTCAGGCTGCCGGCGGACCACAACCACCTTTGGAATTAGGTGATAGGCGTTTAGGAGCCCTTTTATCTCTAAAATACCAACAATAGCAACAAGGGCCGTTTTTGGATGGGAGGCAAAGCTCGCCCCAATTGGTGAGCGGCTTTCCCGATTATGATTCTAGCATTTAAAGTTACAGAGTCGAGATTTGACCAGGATTCCGTGGGAAGCGAAGTTGAGGAAGATGACATCGCTGAAGGGAGCCCGCAGTCCAACGCCATGACGGAAGGGGAATATCTTCCCGATTCCCCCATCTCCTCGCCCGTAGAACTGAAACGAGAGCTGCCCAAATACCTCCCAGCCCTTCAGGTAAGACGGACCTCATACGGGTAGCCCTCCACTTAGAACCGTTCAAAGTTACGACACTGAAACAAGGGACCTGTGAGCCTTTTCCACACTGACGTAGCATCCCCAGTTGTCACTTGGGATCAGAATTCAGACACTTGGCAACAACTGACTTGTTGCTACGACGGTTGCGGCGGGATTCCCTTTGGCAACTTTCCAACAAGCAGAATCAGTGGGGAAAGTTAGATTCACTTTTATTTTATTATTTTATTTTATTAGTCATATTTCTATGCCGCCCACTCTCCGAGGACTCTGGGCGGTTTACACCACAGACAGTATACTAAATAGCATATTGCCCCCAACAATCTGGGTCCTCATTTTACCCACCTCGGAAGGATGGAAGGCTGAGTCAACCTTTAGCTGGTGAGATTTGATCCGCTGATCTGCTGAACTAGCAGTCAGCTGAAGTAGCTGCAGTACTGCACTCTAACCACTGCGCCACCTCGGCTCTTAACAAGTGTGGGGATTCACTTAACAAACTGTGGCAAGGGACGGTTGTAAAATGGGGTAAAGATCCACTTAACAACTGCCTCAGCAACAGAAATTTTTGGGTCTATTGCGGTTGTAAATCGAGGACTACTTGTGCATTCAACGCAGTGTACATTTGTCCCCCTTTTAGGCTGAGCTGACATCTATAAGAGACAGCTCTTCCTAATCCTGGAAATAGCAAACTTTTCATCTTTTTATTTTTTAAAGAACCTACCTGTAACCCGTTGTTACACCCCCTAGATCTCCTCAGAGGGAATAAAAAAGGCACCCAAATAAAATAACCATTTAAATAAGGAGTTTAGCTTCCTTTGCTTCCTAGCTACAGATTTTCAAGGTGAGATTTTTTTTCTTTCAAAATGATTTTTTTTTTAAAAAAAGGGAACATTTGCTTCCTTCCTTCTTGCACAGGGTTGCCGCAGTGTGGAAGAATTCCAGTGTTTGAACCGGATTGAAGAAGGGACTTACGGTGTGGTGTACAGAGCAAAAGACAAAAAAACAGGTAGGATATTTTGGGGGATTATGGCAAGTACTAAACCTGATGAGCATTGCAGGATAGTTGGGGGACATTCTCTAATTCTTGACTTCCACTTTCTTCCATAAGAAAAAATTGGTCAAAAGGTGGCTGGGACACAGGTTCTAACATACCAATAGGCCCAGCAGCTTCCGAGGTCAATTTACTCTCCGTCAATCCACCTGCCTCACAAGGCTGTTGTGAAGAAAAGGACAAAAGAGAGCTCTGAACGCCCACTTGAGCTTCTGAACGAATGACAGGATAAATATATCATCCCAAAGACCTAATTCTGCACTTTTCCCTGACCACCCTGTTTTCTGAAACCTGGTGATCGAGCCCTTTTTAATTCAATTAATTAAAAAGTAATCACCGTCATTCTTTTATGGAGCCCCGGCCTTCAATATTTTTGAAAATTCTTTCATCGGGTACGCTGAGGTTCAGAGATAAGAAACCGGTTTGCAGTTTGCAAACCGATTTCCTGGACTCGGGCTGTGAATTCTGATTTTTTTTTTTTAAAAAAAAAATACCTCCGCGTGGTTTTGAAACACTCCATGCCCTGCTTAATGGACTGATGGGAAAAAGAGTTAAGCTGCCTGCAGTCAAATTATGCTCCTCTTTTATTTATTTATTTTGCAGATGAAATTGTGGCCTTGAAGCGATTAAAAATGGAGAAGGAAAAAGAAGGTTTTCCTATTACTTCCTTAAGAGAGATCAACACCATCCTCAAAGCTCAGCACCCGAATATTGTCACTGTTAGGGTAAGTGCGTTTTTGGTTGCCAGGGATTCTTCCATTTTTACTTTTTCCTAAAAAATAAACCATGGCACACACCACAGTAATCCACAATTTATGAACACAATTGAGCCCAAAATTTCTCTTGCTAAGCAAGACATTAGTTAAGGGAGTTTTGCCCCATTTTGCGACGTTTCTTGCCACAGTTGTTAAGTGCAGTTAAAACAGTTGTTAAATGAATGTGGCTTCCCCATTAAGTCTCGTGATTTGAGCTCTGAATTTTTTAGTCCCTTGCTAGAAGATTCAAATAGGCAAGCATTTCCCTTGACAAATTTATTTGTTATTTATTAAACTAGCTGGTAACATGGCGTTGGCGGGGTATTTATAGACGTCAAAGCCTTTGTCTGACATGGAGCCATTGACAGGGCCCTTTCTTCCCCCTACTCCCATGTCAATCATCCCTGCCCTCTCCCTTCCCCCTCCCATGTGCTCCTCTTTCCCGCCCTGTCTACGATCCTGGCACTTTGCCCCAAATCCATCAGGAGCTTCCCCATTGGCCCATTGGAGGGCGAACGTCACGGCTGCCTTTCCAGAGGAAGCTGTGAAGGATCTGACATCACAAACAATTGCCGCTCTAGGATGCTGCACTCTCTCTCCTTAACAGCCCAGGCTCTCCCTTCCCCCTCCCATGACATCACAAACAATTGCCTCTAGGATGCCGCACTTGCTCTCCTTAACGGCCCAAGTGTTCCACAGTTATGCTGGAACACATACACATAGACACACACACACACACACCAGGGGTATCTTACCCCCACAGTATTTGTTTCCAGATAGTAAGTCATCTGTGTACCAAGTCTGATTGAAATTGCTCGAGGCGTTCCAGAGTTATGCTAGAACATACATAAATACAACCTTTTTTATATAGATAGATTTATATATACTGTCCATCTCACTGATACAGCGGTTCTGTTGATTTTTTTTTAACCGCTATGAAGGAACGAGAGCTAGCAAGTGGACACGATGAGGGGGGAATTCATCGCTATAATTTTTTTTTTCTTTGGGATCTAGGAGATTGTCGTGGGTAGCAACATGGACAAGATCTACATAGTGATGAACTACGTTGAACATGACCTCAAAAGCTTGATGGAAACCATGAAGCAGCCTTTTCTGCCAGGTGAGACCCAGATACACCCCTACCTTTGGGTGAGAGAGAGAGAGAGTTCTAAGTTGTGGCTTTTCCCTTCCTTTCTTCACACCTCCAATTTTTATATTCCAGGGGAAGTGAAAACTTTGATGATTCAATTGCTCCGAGGGGTAAAACACCTCCACGACAACTGGATTCTGCACCGGGACTTGAAAACTTCTAACCTGCTCTTGAGTCACGCTGGGATTTTAAAAGTAAGCCGTTTTGGTTTCCCTTACCCGTGCCTTGCCAGGGTCTTGTCCTCCTGCAAACCCACCACTCTGCTTAAAATACAGGCATAAGGAACAGCGGAGGTTTGTCTCTGCTCATTTCTAATGAGAGCTCTAGAGGGACCCCAGTTTGGTCAATCAAGCACTCTTCGTGGACTTAGTACATGTTTTCCAACAAGTCCTTCTATTCACATCTCTCTATAGGTTGGAGATTTTGGATTGGCCAGAGAATATGGTTCTCCCTTAAAGCCCTACACTCCGGTTGTCGTGACGTTGTGGTACCGAGCGCCCGAGCTCTTACTCGGAGCCAAGGTTTGTGATATCAGGGGGGTTGCTGGCTAAGGTTTTTAAGTGGCAGCTCTTTTTTTCATTTTAACTTCGAACAGTCACTAAGTGGAATGTAAATCGAGGACTCCCTGTGTTGTGGGGCCAATTGGATACACAAAATTCTTTCTAGTTTCCGCTACTTCCACCTCAAACTGGGCTGATCCAGTCTTAAGGAAAATACCCCCAGAATGTCTGACACACTGCTGGATGGGACCCACTCAGCAGATTCCCCATATTTTTTCTCTTCCCCAGGAATATTCCACAGCCATCGACATGTGGTCTGTGGGTTGCATCTTCGGAGAGCTGTTAACCCAGAAGCCGCTTTTCCCGGGGAAATCCGAAATCGACCAAATCAACAAAGTTTTTAAAGTAAGTCAACCGCGGTACTTACTCCCTTGACTTAAAGGCTGCTTGCAGTGCTGTCTGACAGAGAGCAAGGTAAATTATCCCTTAGGTTAACATTCACGCCTACCCACCAATCCAGCTTCAATTTGCAATTGTCAGTTTTACCATGGGAACAGAGGGGTTTGAACATTTGATCACAACGCTGTCGGATATGAAGGGGTATTCCGCCTTTGCTGTTTTAGCCAAGTTGCCTAACTTTGATAACAAACGTAAAGATGTTGAGACTCTAGAAAAAGTGCAGAGAAGAGCAACCAGGATGATGAGGGGCCTGGAAGCTAAAACTTAATGAAGAATGATTACAGGAACTGGGGATGGCTAGTCTAGAGAAGAGAAGAACCAGGGGAGACAGGAGAGCATCTTCCAATATTTGAGGGCTGCCACAGAGAGGAGGGGATCAAGCTATTCTCCAAGGCACCCGAAGGCCAGACAAGGAATAATAGATGGAAACTGATCAAGGAGAGATTCAACCTGGAAATAAGGAGGAATTTTCTGACAGTGAGAACAATCAACCCATGGAACAGAAGTTGCCTTCAGAAGTTGTGGGAGCTTCATCACTGGAAGATTTCAAGAAGAGACAGGACTGCCATTTGTCAGGAATGGATGTAGAGTCTCTTCCTTGGACAGGGGGTTGGACTAGATGACCTACAAGGTCCCTTCCAAATCTATTAATCTTTTAAAATGAAGACTCAATCATCCAGGTCAAAAGCATCGGAAAAGGTTAAATTAAAAGTTTAAGGTACATTTGCAATATGTGGAAAAACTGCTGCGGTTAGTATGGCAAGAGTTAGTACATCCCAACAACTCCCTAACTCTGTGCCTAGGGTAATTTTTTTCGTTATTTATTTATTTATTTATTTATTATTATATTTCTATACCGCCTTTCTCCAGCAGGACTCAAGGCGGTGTACAGTCAAGAAAAAATAAAAGATACATAAACATTATAAAATTGATAATTAAAATTACAGCATACTTTAGCCCAAATAAATAAAACCCAGAATTATATAATATTTTAATCATTCCCAGTTAACGTGCTTAGCCCTGCCTGATTGAACGTCAGGGTCTTGAGGACACAGCGGAAAGCACGGAGATTAGGGATGTTTCGTATATCAGGGGGCAGTTCATTCCAAAGCGTTGGAGCCCTTACAGAGGGTTTTGACCGAAGAAGTTACTTGGATGAGCAACGAAACATCTCAGTTTAATAAACTTCGGTGCACTTCCCATGATTTAATCTTTTTTGATGATTCGATAAGAAGTATAACTGTGACATAGATTAGATTTGCCCACAGGGTTGGTAGCAAGGGCAGACAGATTTATTCAGTAAATCTGGTGTAAAATTGGCCATTGAGAACGGAAATAGAATTCATTCACTCTTCCTGTTGTAATTATGGCTGCCTTTTTGGAATTGAGTGACCGGGATTTTGTCAATACCAATGGTGTTCAAGTTGTTTTATTATTATTATTTATCAAAAAAACCCTTTTCAAAAGGCAACCATTCTCAACCTAGCTTCCTTAATGTTTGCTTTCTTCTTTTAAAGGACTTGGGAACTCCGAGTGAGAAAATCTGGCCGAATTATAACGAGCTGCCAGCAGTCAAAAAAATGACCTTCACAGAGTATCCATACAACAACCTCCGCAAACGGTTCGGTGCCCTCCTCTCGGATCAAGGATTCGATCTCATGAATAAGTGAGTCAGGGTGCTCCTTTCGAGAAAGCAAGCAATTACCATATTTTTCAGTGTATAAGACGCACTCCCCCCCACCCACCCAAAGTGGGTGGAAATGTCTGTGCGTCTTATACACTAACTGTTGCCGAAGCCCCGCCCATCCTCTGGCCCCAAACCTTCGGCCTCTGCCTCCCAGCAATTTGCCTCCTTGCAGCAAACCGCAGACAGCCTGGTCAGCTTCAGCACAGCCTGATTTAGCACAAGCAGCTGATTGGTGGCTGGATCTGCCTCCCGAAATACCGCCTATCAGCTGTTCCAGGCTGCGGGAATCGCCATTGCCCATCGCAGTCTTATCGCCGCCTCCGCGAACCCCATTTTCGGGCCTCCGCACGTCCCATTTTTGCCCCATTCCAGGCGGCGGTGATTGCCATCGCCACCTGGAATAGACTGAAAATGGGATGCTCAGAGGGTGAAAACGGGACGCGCGGAGGCTGAAAATGGGGTGCACGGAGGTGGCAGCGACAATGGGCCGCACCAGGGTATTGTGGGAAATCACAAGTCTATATCAGGATTGCCCAGCAGAGGGCAGCATTTGAACTGATCTTAGTTGAGCCTGGTCCAGCACCTGAAAGTTAGGATGAGAAATTGAAAAAACTTTCCTGGAGAAGGTTGTGGGAAAAAAAAACAGCACCGTTGCTCTGAAAAATGGTACACCTCGACTAAAATCTTTTATTTTGTTTACCTCTTGCTTAGAACCAACATAATTCTGTAAAGTAGATCCAGATACAGCAGCTTAGCTGGGAAGATTAATCAGTTTTTTCTAATACCTATTCAGTATCCATTGAACTAACCCTGGGGTATTATATGCATTCATCGGACTTCATTTCTCCAGCATAGGAAATTAGGTTCTGCAAATAATTACAAATAGTCCTCGACTTACAACAGTTTGTTTAGTGACCATTCGAAGTTACGCCGACGCTAAAAAAGTGACTTACGACCATTTCCCGCACTCAAGGCCACTGCAGCATCCCCACGGTCACGTGAATTGAAATTCAGCCGTTTGGCAGCTTGATTCATACTTACGACGGTCGCAGTGTCAACGGGGAAGCCGGATTCACTTAACAACCCTGCTACTAATTTAACAACTGCAGTGATTCACTTAACAAATGTGTCAGGAAAGGTCGTAAAACGGGTCTCGGTTAGAAAGAGAAATTTTGGGCTCAGTTGAGGACTACCTGTGCCGGTTGTCCTTGACTTATGAACGTACATTTAACGAAGTTAAAAGGGCCTTGGAGAAAGGAATGCGTGGATCCCCTTTTTCTTTGCCCAATTCAATTTGGATATTGTGTGTTTCCGTTTTTCCAGATTCTTGACCTACTACCCTGGGAGAAGGATCACTGCCGAAGACGGCTTAAAGCACGAATATTTCCGTGAGACCCCACAACCCATTGACCCCTCCATGTTTCCAACGTGGCCGGCCAAAAGCGAACAACAGCGAGTGAAACGGGGCACCAGCCCGCGACCCCCAGAAGGAGGACTGGGGTACAGTCAGCTGGTAAGTTCACCCAAGGAGTGTCATCGTAATACAACCAGATACCTTCCATTTGCAGGGTTTCTATACAGCAAAGGGGTATTTAGAGCATGCTAACAATGGAACAATAATGGCCAGTTTGGTGTAGTGGGCTAGAAACCAGGAGCTGGGAGTTCTTGTCCCACCCTGGCCACAAAGCCAGCTTGGTGACCTTGGGCCAATCACCTGGAGACTGGGAGTTCTAGTCCTGCCTTAGGCATGGAAGCCAGCTGGGTGACTTTGGGCTAATCACCAGGAGACTGGGAGTTCTAGTCCTGCCTTAGGCATGAAAGCCGACTGGATGACTTTGGGCTAATCACCAGAAGACTGGGAGTTCTAGTCCTGCCTTAGGCATGGAAGCCAACTGGGCTAATCACCAGGAGACTGGGAGTTCTAGTCCTGCCTTAGGCATGGAAGCCAGCTGAGTGACTTTGGGTATTTCACCAGGAGACGGAGAGTTCTAATCTTGCCTTAGGGTTAAGGTTAGACTCATATTTATGACGGTCGAAGTATCCTGGAGTCATATGATGGTCTTTTGTGTCCTCCTGACAAGCCAAATCAATACAGGAGCCAGATTCACTTAACAAACACATTACGGATTTAGCACTAGTGATTCACTTAACAACTGTGGCAAGGACGGTCGTAAAATGGGGCAGAATTCGCTTAACAATGGACTCCCTTAGCCACAGAAATTTTGGGCTCCGTCGAGGTCGTAAGTCGATGTGGTATTGACACCCCTGGGTTACGTGTGTCCTTTTTGCCTTCGCAGGGCGACGATGACATCAAAGATACCGGGTTCCATTTGACGACAACGAATCAAGGAGCGTCAGCCGCAGGACCCGGGTTCAGCCTGAAGTTTTAAAACGGAAGGGGCCGAAGGCGCGATCTTTCAAGAGGAACCAGAAGGAAGGGAAATTGTGTTCTCTGGGGGAACTGGAAAAAAAAAACCAGCAGGCTATGCCAATTACTTTTTCCTGCAGAATATTCTCTGCAGTTGGGACCAGTTTCTGGATCAAAGTAAAGAAAGTTGGATTCCTTTTTAAGGATTGGAATTAATCTGAAAAACCAAGGACCCTTTTGGGGGGGAAGGAAGGAAAAAAACACCATCATGAGAACAAAATCCCACTTAACTTCAAGAACTATTTTTTTTTTTTAAAAAACTGCCTCTCATTTCTATTTATGTTTTTTCCCCATTCAGATTAGTTTCTCCCCCCCCCCCTTGTTTGTACATATGTAGAATAAAAAAGAAAATGATTTTTAATTGTTCATTCGTTTACAGATGACCTTGTTTTCTTTTGCTCCCTTCAATCTTGAGTACGATTTGTATTTTAACACTTGGTGCATTTTCCTCCTAGCTTTCCCAACAGTTCGTGTATTTGTGGCTCTTCAACCCAGGAAGAAGAAAAGATATGTAGAAAGAAAAATATGAGAGCTGCATGATATATTTTAATGGTTCTCGGGCCTGGAAAAAAATTCAGGGGAAACCTGACATAACTTCCACTTTTTAAAAAAGAAAAAAAGAAAGAAAGAAAGTTAAGTCTTTAGCCTTCTCTTCAGATCTTAAAAAGAATTGCCCACTGATTGAGTTGGGGCTGACTGACTTGAAAATGTGCTGATATTTTACTTTAATCCAATTGCAGACATTTTTTGCATCAGATGCTGAAAGAGAGAGAGAGAAAATGCAGATTGTGATAGCGTAGATTGCCTTTTTTGAGATGACTTTGATCTAATTGTTTAGCTTCCAACCATTTCATAAGGTAAGTTGACTATTTTCAAGATTCGTGGTTTCAAATGCACTTTCCTCCCGGCTTCCCTCGCCATAAACCATTTCAGGCCGATTTTAGACCAAAACTTTCTTTCGAGGGCCAGCTAAGGTTCCTGATTCCCAAAAAGCAAATACTGGCTTTTTAAAAAGAGATCATGTGTGCGCGTTGAAGTGAACGGATTGCAATTTGCAAAACCGTCTGAATGCCGCAGGATTGATTTTGCCTTTTCCAAATGCCTCTTTTGGTACCCTGGAAGCAGCCTAAAGTGAACATAAAATGAGTGTCCTCCTGCATTACACAACACAGCTGTTTTAGGGCGTGGAACCTCAGGAATTTCTCAACTAAAAATGAATAAACACGACATCCTATAGTTCTCAAACCTTCCCCTTGTGCCTTAGTCGTATTTTCAAAGCCTGTTGTTTTATACATAAATCTGCAGGGAATCTTCAACTTGCAACCATTTGTTTAGTGACTGAAGGTACAATGGCACCGAAAAATGTGACTTACGATCGTTTTTCTCGCTTAATGGCCGTTGCAGCATCCTCCACGGTGACTGGATCAAAATTGGGGCAACTTGACGGCTGCCATTCATTTATGACAGTTGTGCTATCCCATGGTCGTGTGATCTCCATTTAACTATGGCAAAAAATGTTGTAAAATGAATCGCAACGCGCTTAATAGCTGCCTCGCTTAGCCACAGAAATTTGGGCCTCAGTTGTGGTTGTAAGTTGAGGATTACCTATACAGTATTTTAGGTTGGCTGCTGCATTGAAAATTACGTTTCCCCCCCTTCTTTTGTGCTTCAGGAAAAGACGAACAGAATGTTGCATAGAGAGTTTTCTTACAGATTGGAAAAGTGTTATAAAAAAAGAACTTTTTTTAAGTCTAAGGAAGCATTCTCCCCTGCATTGCAAATGGCAGCAGTATATACATATTTATTCATCTTAATGGCAGTCTTGTAAATCCTGAAAAGGTAAGAATTCCGTTCTTGCTGTACATACATTGGCAGGCTTCTCTGTTTCCTCTGATACACACTTAAAGTTGCTTTTACACTAGTAAGTATCTGTATAATAGTAACTATACGTAGTCCTCGCCTTACGAGCACAACGGGGGCTAGGGTTTCCGTTGCTAACTAAGGCGGTGCTGATTTTATGAGCGGCTTTTTTTTTTGCCACAAATCATTGCGGTTGTTAAATGAATCACATTGTCATTAAGCAAGCCCAGCTTCCTCCCATTGATTTTGCTTATCGGAAGCTGGCCAATGGCGATCGCGTGATCCTAAAACACTGCAATGTGTACATACATGTCACTTGCGAAGCATAAACATTTCAGTTGCATCACCTTTGTGGTTGCTGCAACAATTGTAAATGCACATTGGTTTTAAGTCATTTCCCCCCCCCCTTCCAGTATTGTAACTTTGAACAGTTGGTAAATAGATGGTCGTAAGTCAAGGACTACCTATAATGTGTTATCAGTGTGCTGCAAGCCACCTCTAGTGTCCATATCTGCATGTGTTGTGGCCTATCGGCCGTCAGCCCCTCCAGCAGCCAAATCAAATGAGGCATGGGAGCTAGGGTGAGCATCAGAGTAACCTGAGGGGGAAGAGGCAATGGAGCTGTCAGAGAGAGAGAGAGACAGAGGCGGAGCCTGGGCCGTCCGTCATCCCCCAGATGGAGAGTCAACAGTCCCCAGGTCTGGAGGTGGCTGATGAGGAAGAGGAGGAACAGCTGGGTCCAGTGCCTGTAGGCAGAGGAGAGGAGAGCAGTGGAAATCTATGGGCCGGTCCTTGGGACGCTGCTAGCGAAGCCCCACCCTAGCTCTGAGGATAAAAGGAGGGGGCAGAGATGAATAGATGTGACAGACAACTATTCATCACCCTGCCGGACAGACTTGTTATCCTGTGTTGAGAGAGAAACTTTTGCCGCAGCTGCCAGGGCTCCTAATAAAGAATCATTGATATAAATACAGAGGGATTGTTATGTTTGGGGAGCTGGGTCAGGACAGCACGACAACCTCCCACCCCCACAAAATAACAAATCTTATGTGCGTTTTCTCCTGCCTTCGACGTTTCTGCTCCTTGCCTTGGGCGGAACCCGAAAATTGGATTAATCCGATAAACCATGATTCAAGCTAACCAAAGATTAGAGTGACTATGAATACAGTCTCTATGCGTGGAGCCTTGTTATTCGCAAGAGGAATGCCTTGACATTCTCTAACGGGGCTGATTAACATTGTTTGCCTGATAATGTTTCTAATTCACGCTTCTAATGTGGCTGACAAACATTGTTTGTTGCCCAGGAATGTCTAGGCTTTCTTTGTGTCTGACAAATTGAACTGAGTCAGCTGAGTCATGAACCCATAACTCAGTGGTTATTTCTCAAACTTGGCAATTTTAAGACGGGTTGAAATGTCCCAGCCAGCTAAAATTTCATTGCCGGGAAAACTAATTAGCCTCGAACACATGTCTCTGCGTGTTCTAATTACATGATCATTGTCTAGGGCAAGCGTAAAGTCTTCGCAAGCCACAATAAATATCAGCATGGAAATGCTTTATTTGAGCAAAAGGACGAAAAGGGTATGTTTCTGGTGAAATTCCTTAAGGATCAAGAGGTCCTGTACCTTTTCCAGAAACTATACCTGGCAAATTCTTTCAAAGGCCCATGTTTTTTTTTTTAAAAAATGCCTAACAGATGCAAAGGTTTAACAAAGGAATTCTTCTTTTGCTCCTTTTTTTTATCTTGCTCCCTAAACATGGTAGAAAACAGCTTGTAAATTAGAGGAGTACATGATCTCTAATCTTAAGTAGTGCGTAAAACTTGCAAACTTGTTTCGTGTAAGGTCTGCATTGCGGAAATAACTCGGCACAGGAATTTCATTCTATGCTGGGATCTTTTACTAAATTGAAGAACAATGAAGTCCTTGGCTATAAAATGGGAGTTGCGCTTCCATTGTGAAGAAATCCCAGGTCCCGAAAAATACACTACAAGATGTTTATTTAGGTGGGGAAATTGGAGGAAGGATGTTATATATGCCATCTTGAACAGCTCTGGGAAAGAGGAAAAGATTTCCTTTTTAATTTAATTTAATTTAATAAACCAATCTTAGCGACAGAGCACCAAGGTCCAGATTATAGCAGAAAGGAGGTGAAAATATAAGTGTAAAATAGTTAGCAACTTTTAAAAAAATAAGCATCTCTTTTAGCTCATGTTGTAGTCTCCTTGGACTCCTTTCTGACTTCGACTACACTTCCTATCATCCCCAGCAGGCTTGGCCAAGAATAAAAACATGTGGAAGAAACCAATATTTTTGCAGTCTCCTTCTGGAAGGGGTAACTTGGGAAAGCTGCGGATCGGCTGTTGAAAGTGCAATAGGAGAACAAAGGGGAGGAAGGGAAGGGGACCCACAGAGAGTGACTTGGGGGGGGGTCTGTAAGTCCTTGCACACAAATCACACATTAATGCTTCAGCCTGACTCTCCAAGAATATGTGGTCAAAACTTTGGACTTTTTCTTCATGATGCAAGTATACGTTCCTTCGTTGATGGCGTTGGCTATGATGCTCATGTGGTCACCATTCAGAAACAGGTAGCCAGGATAGGAATATTCTAGCAATTCTTTCTCCTTATACCAACTGCGTGAAAAAAGGAAAGGGGAAGGAAGGAAGGAAAGGAGGAAGGAAGGAAGAAAGGGAAAAAAGAGAAAAAACAGGAAGAAAGGAGAGAAAGAAACAGGAAGGAAGGAAAAAGGAAAGAAGGTAAAAAAGAAAAAACAGGAAGAAAGGAGAGAAAGAAGAAACCGGAAGGAAGGAAAAAGGAAGAGAAAGAAAGAGAAACAGGAAGAAAGGAAGGAAGGAGAGAAAGAAGCAGGAAAGAAGAGAAAGAAACCAGAAGGAAGGAAGGAAAAACAGGAAGGAAAAAATAAAAAAGAAAAAGGAAGGAAGAAAGAAAGAAAGGAAAGAAAGAAAAAGGAAGGAAGAAAAATACAGGAAGGATGGAAAAAGGTAAAGAAGGAGAGAAAGAAACAGGAAGAAAGGAAGGGAAAAAAACAGGAAGGAAGGGAAAAGGAAAGGAAGGAAAAAGAAAGAAACCAGAAGGAAGGAAGGGAAAAGGAAAGAAAAAGAATAATTAGTTTGATCAACTGTACAAAGTTTAACCCACGCAACGTGCTTAATAACAGATCCCACATGGAGATCTTTTTCAGTCTAGGTTTGGCAGCTACGTAACGATGCCAATCCGGGTGGGGAGGAGGGGGGAGGACATTTTAGCCTTTAAAACTTTCTCTCTTGCATTCATCTCCGAGTCCCAAAAATCCAGATGCGAGTCACTTACTAAACTTTCCCCTTTTTGTGAATGATTTTCTGGCCACATCGGAAAGTAACATTCCGGCCTTCGGGGACGAGCCTGGTCTTCATCCTCGGGGGCGGCGGGGTGGGTATCACCGTCGGAAAAGGGAACGCTGAAAAGTGGGGACAACAGAGGCATCGGCTCAGAATTAAAACCGGGGAACGAACGCCGCTATCCCTCACCCAAAAATTTTTTAAAAAGTGATGCGTGATCCAAAATAGCGATCTTTTTAGGAAATGCCCTGGCTTGCGTTTGATCCGTTAAATCTGCTAAATTCCTAAATTTCTTTTCGCAGTTTTCATTGCCGATTGATTTCACTCTGCAAATAGTTCGTTTTTCGTCTTTGGAATTGTTTTCATGTCGAGACCCGCCCAGGCCAGATGCGGAGCAAATGATGATGTTTTGCTGGGATTGTCACTTCCCTCCCTTCCCAAATCTATTTAGAAAACAAATTGGGGGTTTTGAATTTCCCAAAGACGATCGGATGATGCAGAGAGATTCCCAAACTCTTGGGAAAATATTACACCAGCAGTTCCTTCCTACTAAAAACTAATTATTTTATAGCAATTTTGGCAACTTTAAGAAGGGTGGACTTCAATTCCCATGACTTGCTGGGGAATTCTGGGAATTGAAGTCCATCCCTCTCAAAGTTGAGAAATACTTGCGTAGAGGATCCATTGCCTTTTTTACTACACAATTCACCACAAAATGTGAGAATTACCCAAGCAAAAATCACAGCTGTAGGGACAGTGCTTTTTCATAAATCGTTGGCGCGTTCGACAATACCCTTTCCGACTCCACGATGGGCATATAAACAGTCGGTCTTTGCAGCCTGGAAAGAAATGTTTAAAAAAAAACAGGATTTCACTTTAAAAATGCCCAAGAAGAAAAGGTAGAAATGTCACCATTCGTGACTGAACTGATTGGACCCTACTCTTAACACAAAAGCAAGGTTTTGGCGGCCAAATTTAACAAAGCACTAGACAAATTAATCCATAAGCAGCAAACTTTGATTCTTGCATCAGGGCTACGAGTTCGGATTTAGCTGAAAGGTAACAGGCCAGTTTACTTTTCTGGAGGAAACCTGAGGATGGAGCTTAATCCCAACAGCTCCAAATTTTAGCACTTTCTCCTCCGGTGGCATGTAAAAACTAGTATATGAAGCAGCCTCTTTGTATCCTCTAAAGATGGAGCCAACTTAAGAGGAGGGGGAAAAAAAAACACTTGTTGATGTTTTCACAGGGTAAAATACACATCTTCTCCTCCCATTCGATCTGTTCTAATTTGCTGAGGTTTTTCAAAGTACGTACTGAGAAGCCACCGGCATCGATGCTAGAGGGGGATGAGAAAGTATAGTTGCTTCCCAGAAAATAAATATTTAGTATAAATGCAAAGAGAAGAAGGACATTTTCAGTCGATTCGGATGGTAGCGAAAATAATTCCACCCATTCTTTGTAAACGGGAGTGGACGGCACATTGGCACGAAGATCAACTGGTTGCTCCAATCCAAACAGTTTGAAACACAAATGGTACAATAGTATATATATATATAGAGAGAGAGAGAGAGAGAGAGACCCCTCTCCACTGTCTCAGAGGCTGTCCACCAGCTTAATGCTCTCTATTCCAAGCTGAAAAACACCCTTCAGCTGAATTTCAGAGTTGGATTCGAAACCTATCATTTTCTCTGCCCGGCATGTTCTGACTTTCAGAGGCCCAGAGAAGACAGTCTGGGGGAACTCAAAGCCACCGCCTGCTGAAGTCCTCGTCCAAGAATTTGGATAGATAATGCTGCCTTCATGATGGTTAGGATTGACCTTAAACCATGTAAATTTAAATTTTAAAACCCACGCCCTGCAATTTCCCCCTGCAGACACTCTCCTCCGGGTGTTTTCTTCCTTCTTGCCTTTTTACAAACCTAGACCGGGGTTTTAAAAATCCAGTTCTCCAAATCGGAGTCCTTTTGCACAGTCGCTTTTTTCAAAGGCAGTTGGGTTTTTCTTTGTTTTTTTTTCCCCCGAAGACCTTTCGCTTCTCATCCAAAAACTTCTTCGGTTCTGAGTGAATGCTGGAGAACGGAAGGGTTTAAATTCCTTGCAGTCACCTGGTCCATTAGCCCTCTCTCTTAACGTCTTCAAGGAAAAACAAAGTAAATCTAGTTGCCTTTGGAAAAAAAATATATATATCCTTGGGACAACTGTGCAAAAGGACTAAGATTCGGGGAACTGGATTTTCCCTGCGTGGGACTGTAAAAAAGGCAAGACACAAGAAAACCACAAGGAGAAATTTTGCACAGTTGTTACCTCCGCTCGGGCCTAACTGCACGAGGCAGCTACCGGCGCTCTTATTATCAGGAAAACTGGCAAAGGAGATGATTCAATCGTTCCAACGTTCTTCCTTTCCTCCTGGGCCACCGATGGCGCTTGCTTACCATAAAGCCGGTACATTCCCCACATCTCGTCCTGCGAGATGGTGTTCTTCCCCGTCAGGGTTGCGTTCACATGCATCAAGGCGTTGGGATCCAGAGAGTGCATAAGACCTAACGCGTGGCCAATTTCGTGGGCGGCCACGTGAACCAGGTCCGTCAGCCAGACTCCTTTTAAAAAAAAAAAACCTAATTAACTGGTTGAATTGCAAGGAGGGAAACTTCGTGTGTTATAAAAGGCATTTGGACTAATTTAGGGTGCTTCAGTCTAGGATTAACCTCCCCCCAAAAAAGAACAAGAACAGGAAGGATTTGAGTCAGTTAAGTTTGTTTCATACAGTCTCAGGGCTTGGCTTTTCCGAATCAACAGATGATGGAAAATAAAACACAACAATAGTCCTCGACTTAAAACAGTTCATTTAGTGGCCAGAATTTACAACTGCACTGGAAAAAAAGGTGACTCGTGACTGTTTTTCACCCTTAATGACCGTCTCGCTTAAACTTTGCTATAACGTTGCTGCAGCCTTGATCCGGGTAGCTAACGTGAACTCTCATTTTGCAACTTTTTCTCCGCTCTGCCAAAGGCCAGGATTCCCAAATGGTTGGAGAACTCACTTTCCAGCTCATTCTTCTTGAAAACACAAGAGGTTAGATAGAAGATTCTTTCCTTCGAGCCCCCAGCAAATCATTCCCCAACCCTTTTCCTTAATTTAAAACAGAAGCGGCAGTAGCAAATAAAGTTGATTCAGCTGCTCTTGAATTGTATTACTCCGTGTCCTGGATTAAAGTCCCTTTCTCATCTAGCCCAAAGGATTTACTTTTTTCCATTTAAAAAAAAAATGAAAAATTGAAATACCGAAATTAACTACCCTGCCTTGACTCCCAAGTTGCAGCTGTCTTGAAATTTAAGTCATGCAAAAAAATTCTCGTTTTTGTCGCTCGGTCTTCCTAAATAAGGAAATGCTCGCAAATTTGTCTCGAGGAGTTAATTCTCAGATGTTTGGGGCACCAAAAAGGAAATAACAGATTTTCCTTGTCTTGGAGACAAAGTACATCTGCCGCTGGGGATTTTGCCGTTGTAAAAAAAATTTCCTGTTTCCTGATCAGAATAAATCCCAATGTCTCTCTGCAAAGTTTTGAGATTAGTTTTATGAGCGAATAATTTTGTCTCCTTGTTTTCGGTCCTTAGAGGAAAAGGCCGTGTGAGGTTGACAATCCTTTAGAAGAGATTGTTAAAAACAGCATGGTTGCAAACTAATATTCAACATTAGGGAGGTCAGGTCTTGTCTCTCAGATCTTTTCGACAAAGCCCCAATAAATCAAAATGTTTCTTATGAAAATTATTCCCTATTGGATGGGCAGATTAACCATCACGTCATTCAAATTCAATTTTTCTTTTCTTATTTTGAATAAGATCTTGGCACTCTGTAGCTTGAAAGAAAGAGCAGCTAGTTTTCCTTCTGCAGTAGTGGCCAAAATTGTGGAAACCTTTTGGGAAAAGTGTATTTTTGAGGTTTGATGGCTAATAACACCACTTTTTTTTTTTTTTTTTGGAAATTTCAAGCTAATCCTATTCCACTGCTGGAATGGCCTGGGAATAGCCCAGACCTTAACACCATTGAAAATCTATGGAGCCAACTAAAGAAACTTGTTAGCCAGAAGCAACCCAGCAATGAAACCCAGTTAATAGAAGCCATCATTCAATCTTGATTTCACATGATAACAGCTGCAGATCTCAACGACTTGGTTCACTCCATGGGAAGACGTTGTAAGGTTGTCATTCATGCTAAAGATTACCCAACTGAGTATGAACTGACATGGAGATCATTTTTGTATATCTTGTTTTTTTCTACATGTTTCACTTTTCTTCTTTAGACGGTAACTGCTATTCTAACAGCAAATCCTTCATCAAAGTTATTGCATTACATTCTTGATTAAATTATCTTTCCATTGATATATAATTTTATGGTACTACTCCCCAAAAATGTAGCTCGTTTTAGAAAATACACTTTCCACAATTTTGGCCACCACTGTATATTTTTCCCAAATGGGGTATCAGATAGCCAGAATCACAAACGTGAAGATGCTAGAAACCTCAAGAGTTGTCCCATTGTCTCTGCATGCTGCATCTTGCCGGGTTTCCCACTAACTCTCCTTGGGGTGAGGATTATTTATACCATCAGGAGAAGGGTGAAAGAAAATAGAAATAAAATTATTACTATTATTATAATTATTATTATTTGGGAACTCTGATTTGCTATTTTCCAATCCCTCTGCAGAGACAGGCCCAGAACAGGGACTCATACAGAGACGCGTCAGACAGATTCTTTAAAGGAAAGCATGCTTTTTTAAAACAAAACCTTAATGGGGGAAAAGGCTCGTCTTGAACCAAAGGGCCATCTGTTTAGCATTTAATGGAACTCTTTAAAAACAAATAACAGTGGCGGCTGAGCTCCGGCAAAGTCTACAGAAGGGGGGGAAAAAAAAAAGCCATCACCCAGATGAGAGAAAAATGTAAACAGCGTTTTTGTTTTTCCGATGAGAAAGGGAGCATGACAAACGCTCGATAACCCTCGGTGCTTTTGGGATTTCGGCCAGCAGCAAGAGTTAAGCAAAAACGTCAGTTTTCAGCTGGCAGGAATATTTTCACCAGCGCGCGACGTTCTTTATTTGAAAGGCATCGGATGGCGGAATCTCGACAGGCCGGAAAAAGCAACCCCAAGAAACGCCGCCTAACGTCGTACAGATCCATTCAGTAACTAGAGTCTAGTGTCTTCAGGATGCCAGTAATTTTGACGCTGATTTCTACTTTATTGCAAAACAAAAGTTAGATACTCGTGGACGTACAATCTCTGATGGGTTTAGTCTGCTCTCACTAGAGGAAAGACTCACTAGGAAAGACTTCAAAACTTTCCAAGGAATAAAAGCTAGAAAAAGAAAAAAAAAAAAAAGCTAGTTGGAGATGTTCATAGATGTGGAATTCTCTGACTTCCTTAAGGTCTAGAAGCTTGGTTTAGCAAAACAAAGTGAGAAAGTTGAATACTGCCCAGTGTGAGAATGTAAGATATAGAATATAGAATAATAGAGTTGGATGGGACCTCCAACCCCCTGCTTAGGGAGGAAACCCTACACCACTTCAGACAACAGGTTATCCAACCTCTTCTTAAAAACTTCCAGATCTTCCTCCAGAACCTAGAGATTATTGGAGCAGAATTAAGACATGGATAGAAGAAATGACTCAACAACACACTGATTTAAAACCTAAGTTGTTCCTACCGGGTATCCTACTAGAGAAAATTAATAAAGAAAATGTATATTTGATTATACATGTAATAACTGCAGCAAGAATAGTATTCGCACGAAGATGGAAAGCAGAGAAAATCCCTTTAGAAGGAGAAGTAATTTGAAAAAATTTGGACTGTGCAGAGATGAATAGATTAACTTTAAGGATTAAAGAGAAAGAGGAGATGGAATATTTTAAGATATGGGGAAAATTTTATGATTGGATAGAAAAGAGAGATAGATAAAAGAATTTGATAAGCAAACAGGAGAAAGTTACATTCAATATATGTACTTTGGGGGAAATACTGAAATAGAGAAATGAGATCTTCCAAGGAAGAAATAAGAAGAGGAGGAGTAACAAAAACAAGAAGTCACAGAAGAAACACCAAGATGACACACGGAAGGACGGATAATATGTTTGTTTAAAAAAAACAAAACACTTCCAGATCTTCCTTGCATTGAGTTCAACTCTTTGACGCCTTCGTAGACCTATAAATAGTCCTTGACTTACGACAGTTCGTTTAGTGACTGTTCGAAGTTAAAACGGCACTGAAAAAAGTGACATGCGACCTTCTAACAAAGGGAAGCCAAATTTCCTTAACAGCCGCATTAACCCATTTAATGACTGCGGCGATTCACTTAACAATAAAAGTCTTAAAAAATGGGACTAAACTCACCAAATAATTTTTTTCAATTAGCAACATAAATTCTGGATTCAAATTGTCCTAATTCGAAGAGTACCTATATTCATATTTTTCTTGGCAATAACCCAACAATGATTTGGAGAAAGATTTTTTTTTTCCCCTTAGTTAGCCCATTTTACAGCCTGGGACTAAATATCTAAAGCCAAATTGGTCTTCATCTCTCAAATATCACAGTCGTATATATATTTATATATGATTCAGGGATGTCAAATCCAATACTTTTAAAATTTGCAACATGTTTGCTGAATTCCTTTCATCCGGTTCCAGGATCTCTTAATTGCTGTTGGATTTATAGCTGGTTTTTTTTTTCTCCTACAGACTTTCCATTTTGTTCCTTTCTCCATTCCTTTTTTTCCCCTCCATTCCCCTCTTTCCCCGATCTTTATCAACCAACCTCATTTTATTCTTTTTGACTCAAATTTTCCTTTCCCGGCTCTCAATTCTTTTTTTCTTACAAATAAGGTGGATCCTTATTTATAAGCTCACTTACCCTTTTTCCAACTGAACCGAGTGTCCCCGACAATCCAGTACTCATGGTCGTCAAAATGGATCTCTCCCGTCTGCGGGAAAAAGGCGTGGGCTAATTCGCCCGTGATCCCATCGAAACAGTGGTGGATCTGCGATTCCACGCAATCCGTGTGGTTGATGGGGTAGAAACCTGGAAGGTATAAGTTTGTAGGGCAGGGAGAAAGCGGTTTTAAAAAATTGAGATCACTTCATATCTACAAACCAGTTGCTTTTCAACTTTACAGCTGTTCATGCAATTTCAAGTGGACTTCAACTCCCAGAATTCCCCAGCCATCCTGGCTGGGGAATTCTGGGAGTTGAAATCCACACATCTTAAAAGTTGGGTCACGTTCCCCAAACATTGTCGCCTTTGAATGCCAGAGCTTAACTTGCAACGGAATCCAGGAAGGGAAATTCCGACGTGCATCCTTCCGTGGCCATATTTAATTGGAATGAATAGTATGCAAAATCTCTTTTTTATTTTTTAGTCCTGAATCCCTACCTATAATACGATTTTTAGAACGTGATCCTCACCTTACTTCTTGTGCCCAAGCAAACCATTTTAGAAATCTTGTATTAACCCACAAACTTCTTTTTTCTCTCTCTCTCTCATTTCCACACAGCACCCGGCCAACTTCGAGACCTCAGAAACGATATCTTTGCAACTCTCTCCAGATTCTTTCTGCTCTCAGCCAAACTAAAGTTCTGTTTTCAATTTAGTGGCATGCATAGACAGAACGGCATGATCTGGTCAGGCTAAGCTATTCCCCCACCCCCACCCCCCCACACGAAAAAAATCTGGAAGAACATGTAAAATCTCGCTTGGGCTACCCGATGACCTTGTGCATTCCAGATGTTGCAGTGTGGCCCTCTAATTTGAAGAGGGAAACAAACAAGAAAAATGAACTGGTAAGATAAAATGTGGGTTGCATTAGGGAACTGAGTCTACGATAAGCCTTAGAAATTGGGGGGTTTTTAGGCTTTTCAATCAATCATTCTTGGTTTCCTGCTTCCCATCTCCGTCCTGCATAGCAATAGTACTTAAGACATATAGCGCTACAGCGTGCTTTTACAGCCCTCTCTAAGCGGTTGATGGAGTCAGCCTCTTGCCCCCAACAATCTGGGTCCGCATTTTACCCATTTCGGAAGGATGGAAGGCTGTGTCAACCTTGAGCCAGTCGGTCAGGATTGAACTGCTGGCAGTGGGCAGAGTTAGCCTGCAATACTGCATTCTAACCACTGGGAGGGAAGGCAGGAATAGCACTTAGACTTTACATATCGCTTTACAGCCCTCTCTAAGCGGCTTACAGAGTCAGCCTATGGCCCCCAGCAATCTGGGTCCTCGTTTTACCCACCTTGGAAGGACAGAAGGCTGAGTCCACCTTGAGCCTGGTGGGATTGAACTGCCAAATTGCAGGCAGCTGGTAGTCAGCAGAAGTAGCCTGCAGTACTGCATTCTAACCACTGCGCCACCATAGCTCTTATTCCTTAATCATTGCATCCTTAATCTTTCTTACTCCTTGTCACAGGCAGTCCTTGACTTATGAGCACAGTTGAGCCCAACATTTCTGTTGCTAAGCGAGACAGTTGTAAAGCGAGCTTTCCCCCCATTTTACAACCTATCACACCACAGTGATTAAATGAATCCCTGCCATTGTTAATGTTAGACTGTCATACAGTTGTTAAGTGAATCTAGTTTCCTCGTTGACTTTCTTCGTCGGAAGGTCGCAAAACGACCCCGGGACACTGCGACCGTCATAAATCTGAACCAGTTGCTTAAATTGATCTGAATTTTGACCTCATGGCCATGGGAATGCTGCGATAGTCGTTAAGTGTGAAAAATGATCATACGTCACTTTTTTCACTGCCGTTATTACTCCAGTCACTGAACGAACGGCTTGTAAGTCAAGGATTACCTGGATACAGTGCGGTAATTTCAGGATGCTCCCGTCGGAAGCAAAATTCGGCGCCATGAAGGTACCTACCAATTGTGAGGTCGCTGGAGGTACTCCCTGACACTTCGCGGAAGGTGAATGGAGAGACATCGCTCCACATACGGAAAGCTGCAGTCAGTCCTTTCCTGGTCTGGCTTTTGCTAATCAGGTTTTTGGGGAACGACAGAATTCTGCAGGGGAATACAAAAAATAAGCTAAGAGTTCACCACAGATTCCTGCTCGGGTTTGACTTCGGCTGAGGACCAACCACAAATCTGGGCTATGAAAAGTTAAAACCAGGATAGGAAACAGACAAAAACTCACTTTGGATCTATTTCATTACATTAAAAACATAACAAATTATTTCACTCGACAACAGCTATTTGTGGGTGTTTTTCTTGCAATGATAATTCGTGCATTACTTACAAAAATTAAATTGTGTGCATTTACATTCTTATTTTATCTATTACTCGTACTTAATAACTATCTTTTAATATATCTCCGTTCTATCCAGTTGCCACACATTGTAAAATATCGATGCCTCTTAGACTCAGCGTTAATTTGTCCATCCCTGCGCAATTCACGACCTTTTGTATGATGGACTGTTTTGTCTTTAATAGGGACATTCCTTACAGCTCTGTTTTTTGTCTCCCTCTCTCTCAGCACCCAGCAGGCTGAAGCAGAGAAAGAACAAAATCTACCCATAGCATCTTTTTCTCCAATTGAAGATACAGGTATTCATATATTTGCTTGTAAAGCGAAACGTATCAAACTTCAACTTAAAAGGACAAAGAGGTTTTGTTTTTTTTCCCCCTCAGCCAAATATGAGCTAAAAGCCATGCATGAGCCTGGCTGTGTGGCCAACTTGGTCTCATCTGCCAATCTTGACTTTGGCATAGCTTTGCCAACAATAATGTTGCCTTCAGCCATTTATGCACCAGCTAAAGATTTGTTCCAAGCAAGGGGTGTGTGGTTTTAATGTCCCTTTTCATTCCAGCTCTTCAAGAGGTTGGGTTTCTTATTTCCTGCATTTCCAGTTCAAAAGTGGGCAAGCATAAATTTCAAAAAATAAAAAAAAGAGGAAAAAGGATTCCAACGTCCATCAAATCATAGCCCATTCATGATTGATTGATTTATTGGTTCGATTTATATGCCACCCTTCTCCAGAGACTCAGGGCGGCTTACAATGCATTATTTTTGTATATACCTGCTTAGTAGGGCTTTCGGCCCCCCCTAAGCGGTGTTCTTTTTATACAAAGTCAGCTTATTGCCCCCACAGTCCGGGTCCTCATTTTACCTACCTCGGAAGGATGGAAGGCTAAGTCAACCTTGAGCCTGGTGAGATTTGAACTTGCAGTAATTGCAGGCAGCTGGCAGCTAAGTGCTATTTAACAGCGCTTTTGTCCGCTGCTCCACCAGATCATTCCAAACAGGACTTATTTTTATTTTTTCCTTTGAATCTGTGTGATCTCTCCATGCAAAGGAATTTTTGTCCTTCCAAAGATTGGAAGGGGGAGGGGGAAAAAGATGGCGTTGGGTCCAAATTTCTATCCAAACATCTCGTTCTTGGCACCTCCCAAGGCAAAATTCATTTTTTCAGAGTTGTGCAATGTTGTTTCCAGTTTCATTTTTTTTTAATTATTATTATTAAATTTTAAAAAAGGACACAAATGCAGATTTTTTGGGGGGGTGAACGTAGGGAGTAAAATGCCTATTATTAAGGGAAAGGCACAAAGGCTGTTTTAAGTAGGATTCAGGTGTGTTTATTTCCTTTAGAAAGTGTGGGGGGGGGAAAGTAATTGTTGGAGTGTGTTATTTGTAGCCTGATGTACAAATACAAGAAAATAAGAGATGGAGTGAAAGATTTATGAGACCATAAATCTTTGATGGTCTCTTAAATGAGACCATGAATTTCATGGGCGTCATACGAACAGCTCAAAAGAAACGTTAAAAACAAAAAAATCCAGACTTTTGGAAATTTAACATAGCCACACAATTTGAAGTGTCTGCATAAGATTTCTCTCAAGGGAACAATGGTCTGATTTACAACTCAACAGATATTATGTGCTTTAATTTCAGATTTGGAAATTCGACTCTAAAATTGAAGTATAATTCTGAAACGTGAGGAGGGGAGAAATATGAAATCTGTGAGTAGCGATAGTCTTAGCTGTAATGATTTGAATGGAGCTGATCGAGGCACCTGGTCTACGCCAGCATGTGGGAGGGGGCATTCTGCTCCCTTTCGCCTTTCAGCTCCAATCCAGGAGCCCTCAAGCGGTCGCATTCATGACAAACCATTTTATACCAAATTTAAGAAAATTCCACATCCTTGGTTTAAATTTGGGTGACTGCCATAGTAGTGCTCTTGACTCAGGGGGGAAAAAATCTAAATTTTTAATTCTGGTTGCTTCCTCCTCATTATCCTTCATTGTATTGGTTCTGGATTGGAAAGATTCTTCTCCATCTTAGCATGAATAGAAACCAACTCTGTTTTCTATTCGGTATGGTGTCAAATTTAGCACTGGAGGAAAAGAAAACATCCTTACTTGTATGTTAAGTTGAAATGATTCCATTTGAGACGTCCTGGCGTCAGCGTGTAACGTTTTTTCCGGAGATGAGGTGGCGGAGGTGCGAAGGGCACCTTTCGAAGACCCAGGTTAACTCCAAGGGTTGCACCAGGTAAGGTTGTGTCTCCCTTAAACACAGATGAACAAATCAGAAGCTTTGGAGCAGGACCTTAATACAGAGAGCACCTTCAAACAGCTCGCAGACCAAGTCAGTTTCTCAGCATTTTCCCCATCTGTTTTGCAGCAGCCTCTCCCCCCCCCCCCCCCCCCCCCCCCCCCCCCGGAAAAGTCATTTTCTGTCTTGGTTCTCCAGTCGAAACTAATTTAAATCTTAGGTCAACACCCTTTAGATATGATGGATTTTAAGCTTCCTTCCATCAGCCTGTTTATGCCACAGATGGTAGATGTCTGGATGACACCAGATTGTCTACTCTAACCTTACTAAATCAGACAGGAGCCAGGAAACCCAGGATATTTTCCAGGAAAAAAAAACAAGCTTTTCCAAGTTACTAGCCCCTGGGGTGTATTTCTCGGAATTCAGTTGCCACTGAATCTGGTGTTTCCATTTAGCAATTATGGGTATTAGTTGTTTATTGTCTTTCCAAGATTCACCCAGCCTCCTTATTTAAAGACAAACCAAGCCAGTAGCCTCCCTTAGATTTTTGGAAGGAGATTTTTTTTTTAAAAAAAATAATTAGTCATATGTTGTATAATAAAGCATTTTTGCACTTTTTTTTCTAAACCAGCTCATTTGTGCAAAAAAAAAAAAAGGAATTTTGTGCTCTGTGCAAAAATATGTGGTTTTAGAGGAACGGGGCCAAGATCAGGAAAAGGCAAGGGAAGATGAGACCAAATACATAAAATAAGTTTTTTAAAAAACTCTTTTAGAAATGGAATAAAAGCCACAGCTGATTAAGTCGCTCCCTGAAGGAGAAGCAAAGGGGGGGGGGGGGGGGTTAAACAATAAATAATTTGAGCAGGAAAAAGTAATCTTGAATTTTGCCCTATGAATTTCAGAGTCGCAAGAAACACCCCTCCTCCCCAAAAGACATTTCCGTACTGAAAAGCTGTTGGTTTATTTTTATTTATGTTTTTTTTTTAAGAACTGGAACCAAGACAAATATTGGCCTAGCTTTTATGCCACTGTTCTCTGTTTCCTGAACCAAATAATCACAGGGGGCACCTGCTATACGACATCAGCCAATTCTGGCCTTATAGATTTTGGGGAGGGAAAAGCTCACCCACCGGAAGAGAAGAAGAAATATATATATATATATATATATGTTCATATGACATTAAAGCTTTTGATTGATGGCTGTTGGTAACCAAGTCTCCAGCTTCACCCCAGCTTTCGTAGCTGCAAAAAAGTAAGTGCCATAACCACCACCGTTTAATGGATGGTCTAGAAGTTTTACAGCAATATATAAATTGCTGTAAAACTCTTTTAACAGATTTAAGAGAGTTGAAAGGGACTTTGCAGATCAGCAAGAGACCCTACACCATTTCTGACAGATGGCAGTCCGGTCTCTTCTTGAAAGCCTCCATTGATGAAGCTTTCACGACTTCCGAATGGAAGTATTTATATTTGCAAATTTATACTTGCTGATAAAGAGATAAAGGGAGACTAGTATAGATCTATTTCAAGCTATTTAGCTCTCACCGGCTAGCCATTATCAGCAAATATAAATTTGGTATAAAATGGTTTGTCATGAATGCGGCTGCTTTGAGGGCTCCTGGATTGGAGCTGAAAGGCTAAAGAGAAGCAGTAGGCTCCCTCCCAGGTGTTTCGACAGAAAAACCTTTAATCTCTCCCCTGGCTCAAGCTGATAAAGGGAAGGCAGGCTTGTTTTAAAAGAAAATTGAGAAATTGGTTTATTTCCAGGGCAACTGAAACTCAGTAGGATGAAAGCGAGCAAATCTCAAGGAGTCGAAATCTGCAACCCGTTAACCAGAAGGAGGTTTTGTGATATCACATATTTGACATTTCTCCTCCTTCTCTTTCTCCTCCTCCTGAGAAGCTTCTTTGGAATTTATGCCTGGCCGTTCAGAGAAACCAAGAACCCAAACAATCCTGAGCTCATGTTCTTATCTAGCTTGGGAGTATCATGAAAATTGCATGGCTGCCTTTTCCTCGCCAAAACCTCGCTCCAAGAAATATTACATCCAAATTAAATGGTATTAAATCCAAATTTTGGGGGGGGCTGGAGAGCTAAAGTTGCTCCTTTTTAAGGATTTCTCTCCCGTTAGAAAAGGAACCCGGGTTTTTTTGACAACTGAAAGGCCGCTCAAACTCCAGCCCTTCAAAGGCAATTCCTCGATATTCTCAATTTTGCTCATCTCAGCAAAAAAAAAAAAAAAAAAGGGGGGGGGGAGGGAAGGGGGAACCAAGGCTGGATGAGTCACTCAGCTGCTGCGCTTAAGTAACAGAGAACTGGCTTTTTTGGAAGCCGTCCAATTTCTCCATGGCTTTCCTCCGTGCCAACTTTTTCTCCTTGGATTTGCACTTTTCCTCCAGTTGCGGCAAGAGTAACGTCTACGCCGCTGGCCTCTTAAAATTTTAAGTTTGGAAAAGGCCTGCTTGGATAGCTTTTGCGGGCACGAGGAAGAGATTCAGAGGTTCAGGAAGAAGAAGAGAGAATGTAAGAATGTTAAGATCTAGTTCCAGAAGGGGCATCCCTGATAGAAGATTTAAATAAGGGCGATGTCGTTTTAATTGATCCGGTTTCTGGGATTTTTTATCCCGGAGCTGGATGGATGAGAGAGGATTGACAAAGCGCTCTGCGGATTCTCTCGGGAAAATCTCAATTGCTGGTTTGCAGATCTCACCCTGTGCCAAAACAACCACAGGGACTCAAAAGAGAGGAATCATTTTGCCCACCAGATGTTGTGAGTTTTGCCAGCATCCTTCAGCGCTGCCCTAAGGCCACATCTGCTGAATCTCTTCCCCCAGAAACACAGTTAGCTTGCAAAGCACGTTGGTGCAATCAGAAATGAGACCTCAGGCTCAAACTTCCCCCTCCTTGTCTATTTGAACGGACAGCGCTTGACGGAATGCCTGGCCCTGGGAAGGAAGGAGGGCTGTGCACACACTAAGCTTAGAGCCAAAGAGTTGAGTTAAAAGAGAGAGAGAGAGAGAGATAAAGGTAATCCGAAAACTATTCACTAAACTTGTGGCTGCAAGTTTGATAATGGAAGACAGCAGAGAAACTGAGATATTCAGAGAGTCAGACAGGCTGGGGGGCAACTTCAGATGTTGAGTTTCTTGACAAAAATGAAGCTCCTGATTTTATTGCCATTTTTTGCATAGATAGATAGATGATACAGACAGAGATAGATGAGAGAGAGAGAGAGAGAGTGGTGGGATTCAAGTAATTTAACAACCGGTTCCCTGCCCTAATGATTTCTTCCCAAAACCAGTTTGCCAAACTGCTCAGAAAGTTAACAACTGGTTATCCCGAAGTGGTGCAAACTGGCTGAATCCCACCACTGGATGGATGGATGGATGGATGGATGGATGGATGGATGGATGGATGGATGGATGGATGGATGGATGGATAGATAGATAGGATAGATGATAGATAGATAGATAGATCGATACAGAGATGATAATAGATAGATGAGAGATGATATAGAGATGGAGATGATTGATAGATGATAATAGATATGATAGATAGATATGATAGATTGGATAGATGATGGATATATTGATAAATGATTGATAGATGATACAGATCGTAGAGATGATAGATCGATACAGAGATGATAATAGATAGATACAGAGATGATAGAGATGATATAGAGATGAAGATGATTGATAGATGATAAGATACGATAGATAGATATGATAGATGATAGATTGGATAGATGATAGATATATTGATAAATGATTGATAGATGATACAGATCGTAGAGATGATAGATCGATACAGAGATGATAATAGATGATGAATAGATGATAGAGATGATTGATAATTGACAGATGAGAATAGATAGATTTGATAGATAGTAATGATAGATGATAAATAGATGAGATAGAAAGAAAGAAAAAAGAAAAAGAATATATATATATAGATGAGAGCTTAGAGAGAGACATGAAGACAGGTACCATTCGCATTCTTTAATGCTTGAATGTTTTTTAATTGTGATGTCTTGTTGCTTATGATGGGAAGGGCCTTGGGAAACAATTGTAGTCTAAAATGCTGGACTCCAGTTCCCATCATAACAGAATGACAAGAGTCGGAAGGAACTTTGAAGGCCCAACCCCTTGTTCAGGCAGGAAATCCTACACCATTTCAGGCAAATGAGATTGGTTGTCCAATCTCTTTTCTAAAACCTCCGTTTCCCACCCACCCCTCATCCATGACCCCCATCCCACCCCTGGTTTCAAGCAGGACGAGGACACCAACAGTCCACCCAACATGCATAAAGGGAGCATTTGTTCTTGTGGTAGGAAAGAAAACACGGACACGTAGCATTCAAATCCCATCCTGAGGGATTTGAAGCCTTGCTCTACTTTTAAATCTACCTTGCCAGATTGTTGTGAGAGTATCGGGATTGGGAGGGGGGGGGTGAGGCTTCCCACAGAACCCCTTGGAAGAGAAGCGAGCAAGATAAATCAAAACAGTCGTATTTTAAATATCAGCGGCTTACCTGGCTCTTCTGGGCTTCTCTTGCAAACGAATCTTCCAAAACCACCAGAAGAATTAAAAGCAGGAAAATGCTGGTGGAATTTCCAGAGCTTGGATAATATTTATGTTTCTTCTGCCTGCCAGCAGGCAGTGAAAAAGGAGAAACACTCGCAGAAAGACTTTTGAACTGCTCCATGGCTGCCTTTAATTAAAACCGAACGCGAAAGAAGAATTAACCCCGGAGGAAATTCAACCCCAGTTTGCAAAGAGGCAAGATCGTTCTGAAGTTCTGAAAAGTTAGGCTGAGATGGCAAAATTTCCTGGAGTGCTGAGAATTTTTCTGGGGCAATGGGAAAAAGAAAAAAAAACCGATGCCAATGCCAAGGTTTAAGTCTCTTGACAGGCTCTGCCAGGAAATCTCTGCTTGTGGAAGAAGGGAATGGAGAAGGAAAGAGGGAAAACAGCTGGAAAGGAAAAGGAGCAAGAGCTAAGCCAGCTGTTTCAGCATCTGGATGAGGGCGGCCCTGGACCCCTGTGTACATACGAGGAGGAGGAAAATGATGGACTCCCAATCAGTGGATCCTGAGCACATATGCACACGCCCTGAATCTTTTATCGATGGGATCTGTTCCACAGCCAGAGATCCACCCATGAGCAAGACCCAGCTTTGAGGATCTACAAGAGAGGAATTTTTGCATTCACCGGGTTGATGCCCCCATGGGGATCTTTTGTCATCCATGTTGGTGGGCCCTGGTTGCAGTGTTTTAATTTCATTTTGTGTGTGTATGTGTGTTTGTGTCACTGCACTGGTCTCCCTTGGGGGAATTTATTTCACAATAATAAAAGGCTCATCCACAGCTTTTCCATAGGAAGCTCCGCTTAGGAGCCAGATTTCTCTATAGGGGTTTAGCCTACCTCGCAGGGCTGTTGGGGAAAGTCAACGAGGGAGAACTCGAATCGGCACCTGGTGCTTTGTGAGGTGAAGTTGGCCGGAGCGCAGGAATGGGGGAAAAATTGGTCAGATACAATTTAGAGCAGGGGTGCCCAGTCTTGGCAACTTGAAAACTTATGTACTTCAAGTTGCCAAGGTTGAAAACTCCTAATTTAGAGGGTCTCACAACCCTTCCCCCCAGTGGGCACTTTTTTTTAAAAAAGTCCACAGCCACTTTCCAGATTTCGAGGTACGGCGATGAAAATCGACAGCTTGAAAAATAGGAAAAGCTTTGGGAAAAAAATGACCATCAAGTTTAACGGGTTTTTCTCCCAAGGAAATGCCAAAGACAACAGTGGGATGCAACAGGAAGTAAAAAATGCTTAGCAAATATCTATCTTGCACTCTTGGATATTTTTAGACAACTGAAACAATGGGGAGGTGGTGTGTTAAATTTGTGGCAGGCCTTACACTGCTGAAACGATAGGGACTAGAATCTTATATAATGAATCGTGTTTCTTTTGGCATTATACCAGAACTGAATTTGCCCCAAAGAAAGTGGATACTGTAAACCTCGAATACACAGTATTAATGCCTTTCTCAATTCTTTTTCTGTAGATTCCCTTTTGCTATTTTTTAAAAAAACACCATCTGCAGTATTTACATGCCTTGACACAAAGCCACAATAAATATTACATAAGCAGCACAAGGAACGGTTCTTAATTCTGGCCATTTTTTTTTTCCGTTCTCACATCTGGCTGTTTAATTTGGTCACCTCTCAAAAATCAGTGAATCTGGCTCGGTACAATTTTGGACCAGAGGAGAAAGGGGGGAAAAATAAAAAAAAAAAAACAACTTCCTCGCAGCCAGAAGCGTCTTCCCGGGCCTTCGTCAAAAGCTTGATGAAAGTTTGTCTTCTCCACCCAACTCAGATGCCACTAAAAAGATCCCTTGGATAAATTTTAATTGATACTATCAGTTTATATGGCTTTCTCAAAACTCCCTTTCCAGTGGTACAATGAGCCACGGTGGCGCAGTGGTTAGAGTGCGGTACTGCAGGCTCCTTCTGCTGACTGCCGGCTGCGTGCAACTTGGCAGTTCAAATCTCACCAGGCTCAAGGTGGACTCGTCCTTCCGAGGTAGTTAAAATGAGGGCCCAGATTGTTGGGGGTAAGAGGCTGACTCTGTAAATTGCTTAGAGAGGGTTGTAAAGCACTGTAAAGCGATATATAAGTCTAAGTGCTGTTGCTATCTTCCTTCCTCCCTCCCTCCCTCTCAGTGGTTAGAATGCAGTATTGCAGGCTGATTCTGCTGACTGCCAAGAGTTCGAATCTCACCGGGCTCAAGGTTGACTCAGCCTCCCATCCTTCCAAGATGGGTAAAATGAGGACCCAGACTGTTGGGGGCAATAGGCTGACTCTGTAAACCGCCTAGAGGGGGGGGGGTTGTAAAGCACTGTAAAGCGGTATATAAGTCTAAGGGCTATTGCTAAATGTAACACAGAGCAAGAAAAACAGTAAAAGGACCCTTTGAAAGAAAAAAAAAAGCTGCTTTCCCCCAAACTGGTATTTCTCCCCCCCAAACTGGTATTTTCCATAATAAGCACTGGCCTTGGTAATGTGTAATATAGCCAGTTATGTCCACAGGAGGGCAGACTTTGCTATTCCAGTCATTAAAACAAGGACTATAGGCAATCCTTGACTTCCAACAGTTTGTATAGTGACTGAAGTTCCACAGCCCTGAAAAAAGTGACTTTTGACTTTTTCACACTTCTCCTTGGCAACCTGATCAAAATTTGAACGCTTGGCAATTCATATTTATGACAGTTGCAATGTCCTGGGGCGACTGATCGCCTTTTGCAAGCCAGATTCATTTAATAACCATGTTACCAACAATTGCACTGGTTCACTTAACAACTGTGGCAAGAAAGATGAACAGTTGCCTCATTTAGCAAGAGAAATTTGGGCTCAATTGTCATAGGTCGAGCACTACTTGTGTTGGAATTCCCGGAAGAATTTTTTTAAAAATAGGCCCACTAGTGGTGATTATACATATGGCATCCAGAGCTTTATGTGATATATTTGCGGTAAAAATGTCGGCAAGAAAGTGGACCATAAATCTACAGGACTGAGTTATAGTTCATCAAGGTTTATGCCTTTTAAGAAACTGTTCGTTGAGACACAACGTATTCTGATTTCTGGCCATCTTAGACTGGCATTCTATGATGATCGTGATCTTATTTTACTGAAATAAAAACGAACAATTACTGCTTTGCCTAGCCCTAGGGAGTCTTAAAGGGATGGCTTAATGCATATATAGACTAGAACAGTCCACCATCTGCGCAGTTTGACAAATCTTTGGTTTGTCCCTTAGGGAAGGGTGGCCAAAAATGGCCACTCTTATTATGAGATTGTGCTATACATAATCTTACTATGGGGCCAAAACACCCAAACCATCAGAGGGGGCCTTTTCGCACTCTGCCACTGATGGTCTTAGCATTCCCTTTCAGCCCTCTATTCCCCAAAGAATAACCAGAGGCCACCGCTTTGCATGCTCTTTGCTATAGATCAGGGTTCTCCAACCTTGGCAACTTTAAGCCTGGCGGACTTCAACTCCCAGAATTCCCCAGCCAGCAAGGCTAAAGTCTGCCAGGCTTAAAGTTGCCAAGGTTGGAGACCCCTGATATAGATGGTCTTAGCAGCCTCTTTCAGGCCTTCATGCCCAAAATAACCACCGGAGGGCACCATTTGCATTCTCTGCTACACATTGACTTATTAGCTGCTTTCAGGCTGCTATATCCAAAGTAGCCACTGGAGGGCATCCTTTCCATGCTCTGTGCAAGGAACTCCCAGAATTCCCCCGCCACCAAGGCTAAAGTCCGCCAGGCTTAAAGTTGCCAAGGTTGGAGACCCCTCATATAGATGGTCTTAATAGTCTCTTTCAAGCCTTTATGCCCAAAATAACCACCCGAGGGCACCATTTGCATTCTCTGCTACACATTGACTTATTAGCTGCTTTCAGGCTGCTATGTCCAAAGTAGCCACTGGAGGGCATCCTTTCCATGCTCTGTGCAAGGACCTCCCAGAATTCCCCCGCCAGCAAGGTTAAAGTCCGCCAGGCTTAAAGTTGCCAAGGTTGGAAACCCCTGATATAGATGGTTTTAGTAGCCTCTTTCAGGCCTTCATGCCCAAAATAACCACCGGAGGGCACCATTTGCATTCTCTGCTCCACATTGACTTATTAGCTGCTTTCAGGCTGCTATGTCCAAAGTAGCCACTGGAGAGCATCCTTTCCATGCTCTGTGCAAGGAACTCCCAGAATTCCCCCGCCAGCAAGGTTAAAGTCCGCCAGGCTTAAAGTTGCCAAGGTTGGAGACCCCTCATATAGATGGTCTTAATAGCCTCTTTCAGGCCTTCATGCCCAAAATAACCACCGGAGGGCACCATTTGCATTCTCTGCTACACATTGACTTATTAGCTGCTTTCAGGCTGCTATGTCCAAAGTAGCCACTGGAGGGCATCCTTTCCATGCTCTGTGCAAGGAACTCCCAGAATTCCCCCGCCAGCAAGGTTGATGTCTGCCAGGCTTAAAGTTGCCAAGGTTGGAGACCCCTCATATAGATGGTCTTAATAGCCTCTTTCAGGCCTTTATGCCCAAAATAACCACCGGAGGGCACCATTTGCATTCTCTGCTACACATTGACTTATTAGCTGCTTTCAGGCTGCTATGTCCAAAGTAGCCACTAGAGGGCATCCTTTCCATGCTCTGTGCTGTAGATAGGGGTCTCCAACCTTGACAACTTTAAGCCTGGCAGAATTAAACTCCCAGAATTCCCAAGCCAGCAAGGCTAAAGTCCGCCAGGTTTAAAGATGCCAAGGTTGGAGACCCCTGATATAGATGGTCTTAGTAGCCTCTTTCAGGCCTTCATGCCCAAAATAACCACCGGAGGGCACCATTTGCATTCTCTGCTACACATTGACTTATTAGCTGCTTTCAAGCTGCTATGTCCAAAGTAGCCACTGGAGGGCATCCTTTCCATGCTCTGTGCAAGGAACTCCCAGAATTCCCCAGCCAGCAAGGTTAAAGTCCGCCAGGCTTAAAGTTGCCAAGGTTGGAAACCCCTGATATAGATGGTTTTAGTAGCCTCTTTCAGGCCTTCATGCCCAAAATAACCACCGGAGGGCACCATTTGCATTGTCTGCTACATATTGACTTATTAGCTGCTTTCAGGCTGCTATGTCCAAAGTAGCCACTGGAGGGCATCCTTTCCATGCTCTGTGCAAGGAACTCCCAGAATTCCCCTGCCAGCAAGGTTAAAGTCCGCCAGGTTTAAAGTTGCCAAGGTTGGAGACCCCTGATATAGATGGTCTTAATAGCCTCTTTCAGGCCTTCATGCCCAAAATAACCACCGGAGGGCACCATTTGCATTCTCTGCTCCACATTGACTTATTAGCTGCTTTCAGGCTGCTATGTCCAAAGTAGCCACCGGAGGGCACCCTTTCCATGCTTTGTGCTGTGGATCAGGGGTCTCCAACCTTGACAACTTTAAACCTGGCAGAATTAAACTCCCAGAATTCCCCAGCCAGCAAGGCTAAAGTCCGCCAGGCTTAAAGTAGCCAAGGTTGGAGACCCCTCATATAGATGGTCTTAATATCTAGCCTCTTTCAGGCCTTCATGCCCAAAATAACCACCGGAGGGCACCATTTGCATTCTCTGCTACACATTGACTTATTAGCTGCTTTCAGGCTGCTATGTCCAAAGTAGCCACTAGAGGGCATCCTTTCCATGCTCTGTGCTGTAGATAGGGGTCTCCAACCTTGACAACTTTAAGCCTGGCAGAATTAAACTCCCAGAATTCCCAAGCCAGCAAGGCTAAAGTCCGCCAGGTTTAAAGATGCCAAGGTTGGAGACCCCTGATATAGATGGTCTTAGTAGCCTCTTTCAGGCCTTCATGCCCAAAATAACCACCGGAGGGCACCATTTGCATTCTCTGCTACACATTGACTTATTAGCTGCTTTCAAGCTGCTATGTCCAAAGTAGCCACTGGAGGGCATCCTTTCCATGCTCTGTGCAAGGAACTCCCAGAATTCCCCAGCCAGCAAGGTTAAAGTCCGCCAGGCTTAAAGTTGCCAAGGTTGGAAACCCCTGATATAGATGGTTTTAGTAGCCTCTTTCAGGCCTTCATGCCCAAAATAACCACCGGAGGGCACCATTTGCATTCTCTGCTACACATTGACTTATTAGCTGCTTTCAAGCTGCTATGTCCAAAGTAGCCACTGGAGGGCATCCTTTCCATGCTCTGTGCAAGGAACTCCCAGAATTCCCCAGCCAGCAAGGTTAAAGTCCGCCAGGCTTAAAGTTGCCAAGGTTGGAAACCCCTGATATAGATGGTTTTAGTAGCCTCTTTCAGGCCTTCATGCCCAAAATAACCACCGGAGGGCACCATTTGCATTGTCTGCTACATATTGACTTATTAGCTGCTTTCAGGCTGCTATGTCCAAAGTAGCCACCGGAGGGCACCCTTTCCATGCTTTGTGCTGTGGATCAGGGGTCTCCAACCTTGACAACTTTAAACCTGGCAGAATTAAACTCCCAGAATTCCCCAGCCAGCAAGGCTAAAGTCCGCCAGGCTTAAAGTAGCCAAGGTTGGAGACCCCTCATATAGATGGTCTTAATATCTAGCCTCTTTCAGGCCTTCATGCCCAAAATAACCACCGGAGGGCACCATTTGCATTCTCTGCTACACATTGACTTATTAGCTGCTTTCAGGCTGCTATGTCCAAAGTAGCCACTAGAGGGCATCCTTTCCATGCTCTGTGCTGTAGATAGGGGTCTCCAACCTTGACAACTTTAAGCCTGGCAGAATTAAACTCCCAGATTTCCCTAGCCAGCAAGGCTAAAGTCCGCCAGGTTTAAAGATGCCAAGGTTGGAGACCCCTGATATAGATGGTCTTAGTAGCCTCTTTCAGGCCTTCATGCCCAAAATAACCACCGGAGGGCACCATTTGCATTCTCTGCTATACATTGACTTATTAGCTGCTTTCAGGCTGCTATGTCCAAAGTAGCCACTGGAGGGCATCCTTTCCATGCTCTGTGCAAGGACCTCCCAGAATTCCCCCGCCAGCAAGGTTAAAGTCCGCCAGGCTTAAAGTTGCCAAGGTTGGAAACCCCTGATATAGATGGTTTTAGTAGCCTCTTTCAGGCCTTCATGCCCAAAATAACCACCGGAGGGCACCATTTGCATTCTCTGCTCCACATTGACTTATTAGCTGCTTTCAGGCTGCTATGTCCAAAGTAGCCACTGGAGGGCATCCTTTCCATGCTCTGTGCAAGGAACTCCCAGAATTCCCCCGCCAGCAAGGTTAAAGTCCGCCAGGCTTAAAGTTGCCAAGGTTGGAGACCCCTCATATAGATGGTCTTAATATCTAGCCTCTTTCAGGCCTTCATGCCCAAAATAACCACCGGAGGGCACCATTTGCATTCTCTGCTACACATTGACTTATTAGCTGCTTTCAGGCTGCTATGTCCAAAGTAGCCACTGGAGGGCATCCTTTCCATGCTCTGTGCAAGGACCTCCCAGAATTCCCCAGCCAGCAAGGTTAAAGTCCGCCAGGCTTAAAGTTGCCAAGGTTGGAGACCCCTCATATAGATGGTCTTAATAGCTAGCCTCTTTCAGGCCTTTATGCCCAAAATAACCACCGGAGGGCACCATTTGCATTCTCTGCTACACATTGACTTATTAGCTGCTTTCAGGCTGCTATGTCCAAAATAGCCACCGGAGGGCACCCTTTCCATGCTCTGTGCTGTAGATAGGGGTCTCCAACCTTGACAACTTTAAGCCTGGCAGAATTAAACTCCCAGAATTCCCTAGCCAGCAAGGCTAAAGTCCGCCAGGTTTAAAGATGCCAAGGTTGGAGACCCCTGATATAGATGGTCTTAGTAGCCTCTTTCAGGCCTTCATGCCCAAAATAACCACCGGAGGGCACCATTTGCATTCTCTGCTACACATTGACTTATTAGCTGCTTTCAGGCTGCTATGTCCAAAGTAGCCACTGGAGGGCATCCTTTCCATGCTCTGTGCAAGGAACTCCCAGAATTCCCCCGCCAGCAAGGTTGAAGTCTGCCAGGCTTAAAGTTGCCAAGGTTGGAGACCCCTCATATAGATGGTCTTAATAGCTAGCCTCTTTCAGGCCTTTATGCCCAAAATAACCACCGGAGCACCATTTGCATTCTCTGCTACACATTGACTTATTAGCTGCTTTCAGGCTGCTATGTCCAAAATAGCCACCGGAGGGCACCCTTTCCATGCTCTGTGCTGTAGATAGGGGTCTCCAACCTTGACAACTTTAAGCCTGGCAGAATTAAACTCCCAGAATTCCCTAGCCAGCAAGGCTAAAGTCCGCCAGGTTTAAAGATGCCAAGGTTGGAGACCCCTGATATAGATGGTCTTAGTAGCCTCTTTCAGGCCTTCATGCCCAAAATAACCACCGGAGGGCACCATTTGCATTCTCTGCTACACATTGACTTATTAGCTGCTTTCAGGCTGCTATGTCCAAAGTAGCCACTGGAGGGCATCCTTTCCATGCTCTGTGCAAGGACCTCCCAGAATTCCCCAGCCAGCAAGGTTAAAGTCCGCCAGGCTTAAAGTTGCCAAGGTTGGAAACCCCTGATATAGATGGTTTTAGTAGCCTCTTTCAGGCCTTCATGCCCAAAATAACCACCGGAGGGCACCATTTGCATTGTCTGCTACACATTGACTTATTAGCTGCTTTCAGGCTGCTATGTCCAAAATAGCCACCGGAGGGCACCCTTTCCATGCTCTGTGCTGTAGATAGGGGTCTCCAACCTTGACAACTTTAAGCCTGGCAGAATTAAACTCCCAGAATTCCCTAGCCAGCAAGGCTAAAGTCCGC
The DNA here is from genome assembly GCA_030761175.1 of Masticophis lateralis. Classification (NCBI taxonomy): domain Eukaryota; kingdom Metazoa; phylum Chordata; class Lepidosauria; order Squamata; family Colubridae; genus Masticophis; species Masticophis lateralis. The sequence goes on from JAUDYJ010000016.1 coordinate 3,789,183, forward strand.
CAGGTTTAAAGATGCCAAGGTTGGAGACCCCTGATATAGATGGTCTTAGTAGCCTCTTTCAGGCCTTCATGCCCAAAATAACCACCGGAGGGCACCATTTGCATTCTCTGCTACACATTGACTTATTAGCTGCTTTCAAGCTGCTATGTCCAAAGTAGCCACTGGAGGGCATCCTTTCCATGCTCTGTGCAAGGACCTCCCAGAATTCCCCCGCCAGCAAGGTTAAAGTCCGCCAGGCTTAAAGTTGCCAAGGTTGGAGACCCCTCATATAGATGGTCTTAATAGCCTCTTTCAGGCCTTCATGCCCAAAATAACCACCGGAGGGCACCATTTGCATTCTCTGCTACACATTGACTTATTAGCTGCTTTCAGGCTGCTATGTCCAAAGTAGCCACTGGAGGGCATCCTTTCCATGCTCTGTGCAAGGAACTCCCAGAATTCCCCTGCCAGCAAGGTTAAAGTCTGCCAGGCTTAAAGTTGCCAAGGTTAGAGACCCCTCATATAGATGGTCTTAATAGCCTCTTTCAGGCCTTTATGCCCAAAATAACCACCGGAGGGCACCATTTGCATTCTCTGCTACACATTGACTTATTAGCTGCTTTCAGGCTGCTATGTCCAAAGTAGCCACTGGAGGGCATCCTTTCCATGCTCTGTGCAAGGACCTCCCAGAATTCCCCCGCCAGCAAGGTTAAAGTCCGCCAGGCTTAAAGTTGCCAAGGTTGGAAACCCCTGATATAGATGGTTTTAGTAGCCTCTTTCAGGCCTTCATGCCCAAAATAACCACCGGAGGGCACCATTTGCATTCTCTGCTCCACATTGACTTATTAGCTGCTTTCAGGCTGCTATGTCCAAAGTAGCCACTGGAGAGCATCCTTTCCATGCTCTGTGCAAGGAACTCCCAGAATTCCCCCGCCAGCAAGGTTAAAGTCCGCCAGGCTTAAAGTTGCCAAGGTTGGAGACCCCTCATATAGATGGTCTTAATAGCCTCTTTCAGGCCTTCATGCCCAAAATAACCACCGGAGGGCACCATTTGCATTCTCTGCTACACATTGACTTATTAGCTGCTTTCAGGCTGCTATGTCCAAAGTAGCCACTGGAGGGCATCCTTTCCATGCTCTGTGCAAGGAACTCCCAGAATTCCCCCGCCAGCAAGGTTGATGTCTGCCAGGCTTAAAGTTGCCAAGGTTGGAGACCCCTCATATAGATGGTCTTAATAGCTAGCCTCTTTCAGGCCTTAATGCCCAAAATAACCACCGGAGGGCACCATTTGCATTCTCTGCTACACATTGACTTATTAGCTGCTTTCAGGCTGCTATGTCCAAAGTAGCCACTAGAGGGCATCCTTTCCATGCTCTGTGCTGTAGATAGGGGTCTCCAACCTTGACAACTTTAAGCCTGGCAGAATTAAACTCCCAGAATTCCCCCGCCAGCAAGGTTAAAGTCGGCCAGGCTTAAAGTTGCCAAGGTTGGAGACCCCTCATATAGATGGTCTTAATATCTAGCCTCTTTCAGGCCTTCATGCCCAAAATAACCACCGGAGGGCACCATTTGCATTCTCTGCTACACATTGACTTATTAGCTGCTTTCAGGCTGCTATGTCCAAAGTAGCCACTGGAGGGCATCCTTTCCAGGCTCTGTGCAAGGAACTCCCAGAATTCCCCCGCCAGCAAGGCTAAAGTCAGCCAGGCTTTAATTTAATTTTAAATTCCACGGACCACTAATATGATCTGCCTAATGACCAGTTGGGTGGGCGTGGCTGGGTGGTTATGTGACTGGGTGGGCATGGCCAATTCGCCTCCCATCTCAGGCTTCTTAGGGCCCCAACAGGAAGCAGCTAAGCAACAACTTTGCTTAAGAGAAAGAGTCGGCAAAACAGCTCAGTTCAAATTGGATCTGACTGAGACGGAGGCTCAGCAGAAGCACCTCACTGAGGACTAGGAGCAGAGGTTTTCCAAGCAGAGGGAAGACGTGCGGGAGTGCAAGGCCAGGTACTGACACCTGGAGGCTCAGTGGGCTGAGATGGTCAGCCAGTTCCAGGCCATGAGACAATCCCACTGGAATAAGGGCCTCCGGCTTCCCTCCAGCCTTCGCCCAAAGCCGACCCAAGTCAGAATTTCCGCCCCCCTCCCACCCACACAAAAAAGACCCCGAAGGGGTAGACTCTCTGCAGCAACACAAGCGTTCATTGCACGTATCTGGCCCAGGGGCCATAGTTTGAGGACCCCTGATTTAGTGCAATATAAAAAAAACGCCAATAATTTTTCTGTAAACCACCAACGTTTTCTCACGGACCACCAGTCGGTGACCACTGCTGTAGATGGTTTTAGTGCTCCCTTTCAGGTCACAGTAAAACAACTGCAGTAATCCACTTAGCAACCATTAAAAAAAAAAAAGGTCGTAAAACAGGCAAAATTCCCATCTTAGCAACAGAAATTTTGAGTTCAGTTGTGGTCCCTTTTAAGCTGCTCTGCCCAAAATAACCACTGGAGGGCTCTCTTTTCTTTTTCTTTTTTATGCCCTGCAAGAATGGTAACCCTTTGCCCTTCTCTGGTTTCGCTGTGTCTCTGGAACAACTGAACACAAAATAATGATGTGGTTGGGGTGATCAGAGTTTAAATTTGGGCTAAGCAACCAACTTTCTACGACGGGAGAGCTGGTGAGATTGCTGCCCTGATCCAGAATAATCAGGGGGGCCTTCCCGCCTCGTCCGACTTTCATAGCTGCTTGGACCGAGATTCCTAGAGATCACAGCCTCTGCAACCCAGGTTGCTCTTCTCTTTGGCGCTGAAAATTCCTGCTTTGGGAGGCTAAGGAAGTCCAATCACGGATTACCGGCCATTCCCCTCCAGCCCGAGGGCCTTCCTTCCTGACATCTTGGGCTTCTGGGAACGGAGGTTTGAGGGTATGCTGCCCCTGATGCAGGAGGCTCTCTTCACCCTCTGGCAAACAGTCCTACTTGCCTGAATTGGTTCCAATATGACTCCTATCAAACCTGGAGTGTTGGTTTGTTCTTAATTTTGTATAAAAAAAGAACACCGCTTAGGGGCCCCCGAAAGTCCTACTAAGCAGGTATATACGAAAGCATGAAGGCTATTGCTTAAACGCATTGTAAGCCGCCCTGAGTCTCCAGAAAAGAGCAGCATATAAATTGAACCAATAAATAAATAAATATATTAGCGCTTCCCGGAGCCAACTTTTCAATCTTCATTGGAATTACGCCTTGGTCCCCCTTTCCTTTCCTTTCAAGACATCCAATGAGGGGAGGGGGTGAGGGATTTCTAAGGCGGATTTCTATGTTCTGGGATTGCCTTCCCTCCTTCCTGCGCTACAACTTGTCTAAAGGGCCGCCCCAAAGAAGAGAGGGTCAAGCTCTTCTTCGCAGCAGCTGAAGGCGGGACAAGAAGCAACGGGTGGAAACGAAACACGGAGAGAAGCAACCGGGACGGCCCGCCAATTTGGCCTCCTCATTAAGAGCCCCCTCCTTGAGAGACTCCAGTTCATTGTGGCTAAGGAAGAAATGCTACCGGCTCATAGAAAAAAAAAAGACTTGTGCAGAAGTGTTGTATTTTTTGCCAGCAAACATTCACGACTTCACGTTGAAGGACGCACCCTCTCTCTCACACTCACACACACACACACAAAGTGCACACCCATCCCTCTCTCCCATCGGGGCTTCCTTGGCCCGTAAGATCCCTTTTCCATTCGCCTTCCCGACACCCAGGCTGGTGGGGCACCAACTCTGCTCTGGGCTGGCCCCTCCCTGACGCCTTTTAAAGTGCAAGAATATTGCTTTCCCACGGGACGGAAGGAAACATGCTCTTTCGGGAAGATTGCTCCTCTTTTTGACACTGGAGAAAGCTAGGAAGGAAAAGCTATCATCCCACGTCTCCCAGCCCAACGTCTCCGTAGTTTGGATCTTCTCTCTGGCCCGCTCCGGGTTTTCCCAACCGAAGCAAAATTCGAACCCAGAGGAGGGAGGGGCAGGATAGCGGTAGGGGGGAAGGGGTTAGGGGGTCGGGGCGGCAAAGCCGGAGCCAGTCTTTAAACGAAGATCGGGATCCTCTCGCGGATGGCCTGTCGGCAGATGGGACAGACGTTCAAGGACACGCCGCACTCTTGGCACGACCCGTGTCCACATTGGTAGATCATTCGGATCTGGTTGTCGATACAGATGGGGCAGGTGATCCGTTCCTCCATCTGCCGATAGCGGCTCTGTAAATCCTCCATGAGCTTCTGTTGGTTGGTGACCTCGGGGCCCGACCCACCGTCGACTTCAGAGTTGTCTGTGGCGGGGAGAGGAGAGGGGGAGGCGTGAGACGGGGGAGAGGCGGTGTGAGAAAGTACGAGCACACGGATACACGGACACACGTCCCCTTTCTATGCGTCTTTGCGATCCATGTGAATTTGCCAGCTGGCGTCTCAAGCTGAAATGTGACGTGTTCAGTGATGGATCGGTTCAGGTGTACCGGTAATGGCAATCTGCAGGTGGACCTGTCCACCCGCCCCGTCCTATTTAGCCACATTTTCTAAGACACAAGCATGTTGCAAGCCCACTCCCCCACCCCACTCACCACTGCGTGTGTTGCTTGGGGCGAAGGACAAAGCAGAGAAAATCATCCTCCGCGAAAAAAAGACCCAAGTATGGAATTCCATCATGATTTATTTTACTGACTTTTTTCGGTCTTAACTGTGGTTCTCTCTCGTTAGTTTCTGGAGTCTCTATTCTGGGGAGGGGACCGAAGGCCGGGAGGGGGAAAAAAGCCAGAAATTGACGGAACCAACATTAGGGTTCCCAGGCTAGTCTAAACAGCCTGTGGCTTGTTTGCAAAGTGTGTGTACAGCCTGACTAATGAATCTAAACAAAGTCCAAGGATAGCATTTCTGGGATTCACCCAACAACAACAACAAAAAAAACACCCTGGGCTTCAGGAAACATGCAAACAAGCAAATTGTGGCTTATAAAAATAAGAAAAGCAGCAATAGATATGCTCTTACGTTTCCAACTGATAAAAATGCAACCCCCGAGGAAAACTGAAGGAGGAGGGCAAAGGAAAATGAAGATTTCTGCCCCACCGTTCCTGACGGCCGATTGTCATAATTAGATGTTCCCAATGCCGTTCTCTATTCCACACCTGCTGCCTAAAAGCAAGGGAAACGCCCGTAAAGAGATCAAGCAATGGGGGCTCACCTTGTTTCAACTTTTTGGTAATGGTGACTTGGCATTTGATGCATTTCTTCATTCTTCTGGAACATTCTGTTTGCGGGGAGAAGTTGGGAAGAGGGGAAAAGGTTGGAAAAGACATTGTTTTATATGCAAGCTGCCAACAAACTCTCATTCTTTACTTTAGGGTTAGGGTTAGGATTTTGCAGGATCTTTCTCCTGGAGTGAGGTGGGAATGGAGATTTTGCAGGAACCTTCCCCTGGAGTGGGGTGGGAATGGAGATTTTGCAGGATCTTTCTCCTGGAGTGGGGAGGGAATGAAGATTTTGCCGTATCCTTCCCCTGCCATGCCCACCAAGCCACACCACACCCACCAAACTACACCAGTACAACCGGTAGTAAAAAAAATTACTAATCCCTGGCGCATGGGGGCCAAACATAAGGCCCGTGGGCCAAATCTGGCCTGCAATGTGCTCGGATCCAGCCCTGGAAACTGTAAGGGGCTGTCCGCGTCACTTCGGCCCGGTCTACCCAGTACGAAGAGGAAACATGCCAGCACTTTGGGAAGTGGCATCAAGCTGGCCATGCCCACCCACTTGGCCACACCCACCCAGTCGGCCATGCCCAGCCAGCCTCCCCCCCCCCCCCCCCCCGAGGCCAATCACAGCCCTGATGCGGCCCTCAATGAAATTGAGTTTGACACCCTTGTTTTCGGGAGGGGAAAAAAACCCAGGAAGTAAGAAATAGATGTTTCGAGTTGCAAGATACGGGAGTTAAACGCAGCGGGACCTTCGCAGACGATGCTGTGTTGGCAGGGGAAGAAGAGGACCAGCAGCGCCAGTTCCGAGCAAACCAAGCACTCCGAAGGGGCAACCACTTTTGGCACGCTGAGATTCGTCATGGTGTTGGGGGTGGTGTGGACTCTTCTCAGGCTGCTGGTCATGGTGGAGCTCTCGAAGGAGTCCTGCTGCTCTCTGGGACAGAAAGAGGCCGTGTAAGATGAGACACCAGCATGGCCTGGTCAGGGGTGGAGTGGTACAGTGGCCTAAAGGGGGAGCTCTCGCCTCACAAGCTGTCAGTTCGATCCTAGGTAGAGGCAGATATTTCTCTCTCTGGGCATACTGAGAATGTATCTGCTGAATAGAACTCCTCATTGGAAACAGGAAGGGCATCTGGCCATTAAAACACTCTCCTAGATCCATTCAGTTGCCCAGACTCTGTCCCCAAGGGATTATGGGGTCGTTAAAAGATGATGATGTCAGGGGTGGCTGCAATTTAGCAGAATCTAACATCTTTTGACAGCTAAGCCCCACGTCTTCATGAGAGGGGGGGGGCAAGGGCCATTTGGCCCCAATTTTGAAAGGGGAGCCATGCTGTGTAATCCAGACGGGGTTCAACCTCACGTCTCCAATTTTTGCAGTGAATATTAAAAGCCAGACCATTTCTGAGCTCGGAGTGGATCCCTTATCTGTAGCAAGGAAGAACGTTCCATGGGAGGAAGTCAAGAGCAGGAGAAGTTGGGACCGACCCTCACCTGTATTTATGGGAGAAGTTCTGGATTAGGTGCGCAATGCTCCCGTCCAAGACGAGGTCAAGCGGAGATTTGCCCCGGTGGTTGGCATAGTTGACGTCGGCCCCTTGCTGGGCCAGGTAGCAGGCCAGGGCGGTTCCTACATTCAGTTTGGTGTTGCCGAGGAAACCGGAGGCCTGGAGCTGCGGGAGGATGGAGACAGGAAGAACTATGGGCGCAGAAGTATTTGGGGCGAGAGAAGCATCGAGGGGAAAGAAGAAGGAAGCTGTTAAAAGAGGGATTTGGAGAAGTGATTGCAGTCTAGAGATAGAATGAAGAGTTGAGGAGGGGGAAAAAATTCAGATTAACTCCGCCTCAATTTCATTTCTTGAGCTGGCCTACCTCGTAGGACTGTTTTGAGAAGGAACAGATAACTTGCGTAAAACTTTTACTAGCTTCAGTCAAAGTGGCCCTAAAAACTTTATACTCAACTTAACAACCATTCATTTGCTGACTGTTACAACCGCACTGAAAAAAACTCTGACTTATGTCTGATTTTCACACTTATGACCATTGCAGCATCCCCAGGGTCAAAACTGGGACACTTAGGAAAGGGCTTGTATTTATGACAGTCGCAGTGTCCCAGGGTCATGCGATCTCCTTTTGAAAACTTCTGACAAGCGAAGGCTACTTCTGCTGACTGCCAGCTGCCTGCAATTTGGCAGTTCGAATCTCACCAGGCTCAAAGTTGACTCAGCCTTCTGTCCTTCCAAGGTGGGTAAAGTGAGGACCCAGATTATTGGGGGCAAGAGGCTGACTCTGTATACTGCTTAGAGAGGGTTGTAAAAGCACTGTGAAGCGGTATATAAGTCTAACTGCTATTGCCCTTCCTTCCTTCCTTCCTTCCTTCCTTCCTTCCTTCCTTCCTTCCTTCCTTCCCTCCCTCCCTCCCGGTGGTTAGAATGCAGTATTGCAGGCTAACTCTGCCCACTGCCAGGAGTTCAATCCTGACCCTCTCAAGGTTGACTCAGCCTTCCATCCTTCCAAGGTAGGTAAAACGAGGACCCAGATTCTTGAATGCAATAGGCTGACTCTGTAAACCGCTTAGAGGGCCGTAAAGCACTGTGAAGTGGTATATAAATCTAAATGCTATTGCTATTGCCTGTTTTCCACATAATGAGCACAGAAGTGGAAAGGAAGGGAAGAAGTTTCAGGGGAAACCTAGAACTCACAACCCAAATCTTAAAACGCACATTGAAGGCTGAGCCCTGGGACCCTTTGTCTTGAGACAGCCCTTGATGGGTTTAGTATTCAACTTCCTCATCCCTGTCCCAGCAAGGGACCCCCAAAAGTCCTAAACGTTGAACCCCGCTTTTTCCGGCTCTGCGTTCGAGACCTTCTGTCTCTGTCTCTCACCTTGGAGAAGAGGCTGTCTTCCTGGTCTGACTGCTCGTCGACCAGGACGGACACCAGGTGCTCCCTCTCCAAAATGATGTGCATGGCGGTGTCACCGTCCTCATCTTCGGAATTGACATCGGCGCCTTCGCTCACCAGCAGCTGCACCATCTCCACGTGGCCCTGGGTGACGGCTAGATGCAGGGCCGTCTGGTTGCGGTTGTTTTTGAGGTTCACATCACAGCGGCCCTGAAGGGAACCAGGGAAGGACCCGCAACCTTTTAATTCCACAAAACGGGCCCTCCATTTTTGCCAGCGGGAAGTTTTAATCTCGGGGAGAGGTGGACGTTTCTTTTCTCCTTGTGTGTGGCTGATCCAAGTAACCCTTTTTCCTTTTCTACAGTAGGACTGGCTATTGCGCAGGTAGTCCTTGGTACTTATGACCATTCGTTCAGCGGCTATTGGAAATTACGACGGCGCTGAAGAGACTGAAGACCTGTGCCCAAGGTGACAGCCTCCCCTGCGATCGTGCGATCAAAAATCATGCACTTGGCAGGCCGTCCAAACTTATAACTGGCCACTTAAGCACCACAATGACTTACGACCAAAATTCTGAGCTCAATTGTGGTCATTGGTCAAGGACTACTTAGGGGTTTTTTTCCCCTCAGGAAAATGGAAGAGCCTTTCTTCCTTCCACTGATAAAAAATTTAGCCAAGCCAAGCCAAAAAGAAAGCATTACTCTTACCTTGCTAGCAATGTTGCCTAAAGAGTTGGGGTAAATGTTTCAAAAAGCTCCCACCCCCTAATTTAGCCTGGCCTTAAGAACCTAAACAGAACAGGCCTGGTTGGGAGACCACTAGGAGATCACAGGGTTCTAACTATAAATACCATATTTCCCCGAAAATAAGACCCTGTCTTATATTTTTTGAACCCTGAAATAAAGCGCTTGGCCTTATTGCCATGCGCTCAAAAGCCCGATTGGGCTTATTTTGGGGGAAACAGGGTGGCATCCTCAGCTGGCTTGGGCAGACATCTTCCCCAAACACAGAAAGCTTCCACGCTCTCAACACCCCCATAGTTTCTCCCTCCATTCACCTCTTTGATTAAAATCTCCGCCACCTCCTTGTGATTGTTGAGGGCAGCGAGATGCAGAGCCGTGAAGCCGTCGTCCTTTTTGGCGTCCACCAACTGCCGAGCTCGTGCCAGGATCTTCTTGATTGCTCTGACGGGAGGAGAGAAAAGAGGACAGGAAAGGGGGGGGGGGGGGGAGAAAAAAAAGACATGGGAAAAAAAGAAGAAGAAATTGTGCATTTAGGGTACGGATTGTCATAAAGAGGGAATCTACATTACAGGGGTCCCTCCTGGCATTAAAAAGGCATATTTTGGGGATAAGAAACCTACCTAAACCTACAATGTAGGCAGGGGTGGGATTCAAAAAAATTAGCAACCGGTTCTCTTGCCAGGTTACTGGGTGTGTATGGCCATGGTGAGCGTGGCCTGCTAGGCCTCCTATACCACAACCAGGTGGGGGGCGTTTCCACCCTCCCCAAGCTCCAGAGGCTGGAAACAGGCCTGTTTCCAGATTTCCAGTAGGCTTGTTTTTCATCCTCCCCAGACTCCAGGGCTTTTCCTCGTGCCTCCAGGAGGGTGAAAACAGCCTCCCCTGGACTCCGGAGGCTCACTGGGAGGCCTCCAGCTCTGGGAGGGCCCATTTTTTGCCCTCCCAGAGCCTCTGTGTGGGCGCTGCACTTACTGGGCCACGGGGTGGGATGGGGGGGCGGTGTCAGCCAGTCCTTGCAACTATCAATTCAGCGAACCCGATTAAAATTAACATCTGGTTCACCCGAATCGGACTGGATCCTGCAACATTATCCTGGGACACGTATATTCGCCTTCATTCGTTGCTAAAAGATTGCTTTTTGTCTTTATTATGGCACCTTTAGAAAAGTTTACCTGCCCTTTAAGTGATGAGTGTAAGCAGTGGTGAAATCCAAATTTTTTTACTACCGGTTCTGTGGGCGTGGTATGGCTTGGTGGGCATGGCAGGGGAAGGATACTGCAAAATCTTCATTTCCACCTCACTCTGGGGCCAGCCAGAGGTGGCATTTTATGCTTCTCCGAACTACTCAAGATTTCCGCTACCGGTTCTCCAGAACCTGCTGGATTTCACCCCTGCAGGCAAGCCCTTCAAACTTTATTCGGATGGAGATCTCTTCGAAAGAAGCAGCGCATCCTTTTCAGGTTTCAAAGTCAACCCCCCCCTTCTCTGCTCCTTGCGTAAATCTCTTGGCAGGCCAAATGACCTCAAAAAAATGAGATGCTTTTGCCGACATTTCAGTGGCAGGCAGTTTTGCCTGGGATCTTAAAGCCTGCCTGTCTTGGAAGTCAACTCTGATTACATCGCGCGTTACTCAACCTCTTGCTTACAGCTTGTTTCCTTTCAGGGCTGCGTGGTGCAACAGGTTGAACCCTTGTTGATTCTGGATCGTAAAATCGATGCCAGGGACCTCGGTGAGGGCTTCGATGATGCATTTGAAGTCGGCAGTGATGGCGTAATGAAGGGGGGTATCGCCCGAAGAGCCCTGAAGGGACAGAGAAGGCATCAACATAGCCAAACTTCTGTTAAATTCTCAACGTAATTTTTTTTTAAAAAAATACAACCTTCCACTCAAGCTGAACCGAAAAGCGAAAACAAATTAAAAAAAAAATTCTGGATGGGAGACCACTCAGAGATACTCGAGGATCTCTTCTGAGCTGGGATTCCACCCCCAAACAGGAAGACTCACCGGCAAATTCACGTCACAGTTGTTTTCGCACAAGGCTTTCACGACCTCGGTGAAGCCATGGTTGACAGAAACGTACAAGGCCGTGCACCTGGCGATGTTCAAAATATTTGGATTGGCCCCTTTGCTAACAAGGAGTCGGGCGACGTCCGCTTGATTCCTGGTTCGCGCAAGTGTTAAGTGGCAAAGACACAAGGGAGGGGAGGAGAAACGAATTAGAAATAAAATCCTTCCCCTGCTACATTCATTTCTTTGGTTTCTTTAAAGATAGAAAAAGTGAAGAATCAATTTATCATCCATCCATCCATCCAATCATCCATCCATCCATCCATCCATCCATCTGTCTGTCTGCCTATCTATCTCTATCTATCTATCTCCATCCATTTTTCTTTCTTTCTATCATCTCTATCAACCATTCATTTTTCTATTATCTCTATCTATCTGTCTATCTATCTATCTGTCTATCTATCTCTATCTATCTATCTATCTATCTATCTATCTATCTATCTATCTATCTATCATCTATCTATCTAATCTATTATATTTATCTATCTATCATCTATCTAGCTCTATCTATCTATCTATCTATCTATCTATCTATCTATCTATCGTATCATCTATCTACTGTAATAGCACTTATATATCGCTTCACAGTGCTTTACAGACCTCTCTAAGCGGTTTACAGAGTCCGCCTCTTGCCCCCCACAGACTGGGTCCTCATTTTATCGACCTCGGAAGGATGGAAGGCTGAGTCAACCTTGAGCCAGTCGGTCAGGATCGAACTGCTGCCAATGGGCAGAGTCGAGCCTGCAATGCTGGATTCTAACCACTGCACCACCCTGTCTACCCTCTTACTCTTCTCCCACCCCATCTCCACTGTCACCAGCTCCCATTAAGTTAGAGTGGGAAATAGGGGACCTCGAAGGGCAGCTGTTTTGGACTCTCTTCAGCCATTATCTAGCAGGCAACCATCCCATCATGCTCCATAGAAGAAGCTAGCTATGTTAACAAGCTAAGGTCAGAAGTATAACTCTGAGAACCTTAGCTTTGTTTCTCCTCATCCCTCCCCATCCCTTCTTCCATTTCTTTTGGAAAAAGTGTCTCCCACTGTATCCCTTCTCACATTCCCCACAAGGGGAGCATAGGGCCACTTACCCAAAGGCTGCGTAATGCAGGGCCGTGTCCCCTTCCTCATCCCACAGGTCGATGTTCGCATGGGCTTGCACCAAGAGCTTCACCACTTCCATCTGCCCCACGTACGAAGCCACCTGCAAGGCCGTCCTGCCCTGGTTCTGCACATCCACCTGGGGAAGAGGTTTAGCATATGTTACAAGATTGGCCGGCTGACCCTCTCAAGGCCAATCTTTGGCTTGTTTAACAGGGCCAGCGCAGGCGAAGGGGGTGTCATTTCCCCCATTCATCGGAATTGTTCTGACCTAGGCTTCCTGAGACAGTAAAAAGCACGCCACTAGTCCCAAAAACCCTCTTTTTATTTCAACGGCTGTGAATTCTGTTCCTTCATAGCCCGTAACGAGTCACAAAGAGTCGGTAAAGAGTCTGACAGAATCCTTCGGGATAAGGCTGATAAGCACCCACCTTTATCTCCCTTGACACGCTGCCAAAGACCTAATTGGCAATTAGCTTTGCAAGGCCATACAGAATACAAGGCCAAAACGGAGCTTCAGCATTTAAACCAACCAGAACAAACAAAGTTGCTTCCTGCAAAGGCTCACGTGCCTTTGCTCCTTTATGCCTTATGAGAGGGGCCAATCATCTCCAAGCCTTACTCCCGAGTTGCACCTTTTGTTTTAACTGTTCTTGCCTTCTGGCAGCTCTGCGCATGCACGCACTGAGAACAGGCTCCCCCTCTTTCTCTGCCTCGCTGATATCAGACTCTGGAGGCTCCAGAGGCAACACATAACTCCCAGATGGCCCTGGCCCCCTCTCTCTCTGCAGAGCCCTCATCCAAGTCTTCCCCGACTCCAGGGCTGGCCCATGTTCCTCCCCAACCTCCTCACTATCCGACTCTGCCACCAACTCCACAGGCCCACCAATGGACCACAACAGGAAGCTGACCCAGGGAACGTTCCTCAAGAGTAGAACTATTTACCTTGTCAGGGTACTTCTGAATCAAGTCCCGAACTTTGCTGATGTTCCCGTGGGCTGCCTCAACCACCAGACGGCCTGGGCTGTCGGTTTCGCTTTTTTGGGAGAGTAACCGTCCCACCACGGACACCAAGGAACCTATGAAAAAGGAACAAAAATACAAACATCAGCAGCCAGTTGAGAGGGGCCAGCGCATGGCTTCACAGTCCAAATTGTCCAATTTGGGGGGAGGGGCATCTGGTACTTATTTTATGACGGTTGCAGTGTCCCCACTTCATGTGATCCCTTTTTGCGACCTTCTAACGAGCAGTCAATGGGAATGCCGGATTCATTTAATAACCGTGCTGCTACTAACTTCACCACTCCCGTAACTCACTTAACAGCGGTGGCAAGAAAGGCCATAAACTGGGGCAAAACTCACTTAACAAATGTCTCACTTGGCAACAGAAATTTGGGGCTCAATTGTGGTTGTAAGTCGAGGATTATCTGTATGTTTAGAAGAGTTAGTAGTAAAAAGAAACCAGTCCATCGAAGAACGAAGTGGCTGGACCCCATCAGAGCTGATACCAGCCAGAGCACGGAAAAAAGATTTGGTCAGAATCAGACACGATTTATTATATATAATCTCATCTTTATTTCCCAGGCAATTTTAACTGAAAAGCTTTTGAAAATGTCCAGTGCTGCAGCTAATTTCTGATGTACCAAATATTATAGAAAGGTGATTTCCCCCAAATTCTCCTTGCCCTCTGCCTCCCACCCCCCCCTCTTTTTTGTGTGCAAAGAATCGATTAAAATTAAAATTAAAATTAAAAGCTTTGCCCTCACTTTTCGACTCCCTGGTATCCTGAGTGGTCATCAAGTTTGCGTCTTCCTCTCTCTGGTAGGCAGTCAGGCAGGCTGGGTTGAAGGTCCAGGACTGGCCGGAGAAAGAGACGCGCAAATCTCCGTCCCCAAAGATTTTGATCACCTTACCGATGTGGCCCAGGATCTGTAAAACAGGAAAAAAACCACAGAGTTCGTAATGAACTCTTGCAGGCAGCCAAAACGAAAGGAGAGTGTTGTGCCCCGCCAGTGGCCAGTGGAGCTGGCAGCAAATTTGGACAGTGAGGAGATTGGGGAGGAACATGGGCCAGTCCTGGAGTCTGGGGAAGGTTCAGATGAGGGCTCTGTGTCAGAGGCAGAGAGGGGGCCAGGACCGTCTGAAAGTTGTCAGCTGCCTTCGGAGTCAGACATCAGAGAGGCAGGCGAACAGCTGGAGCCTGTTCCCAGTGTGTGCATGCGCAGAGTTGCCAGACGAAGGGAATGGCTAAAGAACAAGGGTTGACTCAGGAGTAAAGCCACAGCCCAGAGGGAATAAAAGAGGAGCGAAAGGGGAGTGGAGTTTGCAGGAGACAATTAATTCGCTTAATTGGTTCCTGACTCTCTGAGACTCCCTGCCAAATTTTAAAGATATCAGCCTGGCAACTCTCCAAGCCAGATAAGGTCTGTGACTGTCAATTCTCCCTTGAAAGACTTTTCTGGATGTGAATGAGAGGAATTCACAGTCACTTAATAAAAAGGGGGATTTTTGTCGTGACAAGGAGTCTGCTTCATGCTCTTGGGAAGCCTACAGAGAATGAAGAAAATGCGAAGGTCATTTGTATTCTGGCCTCCTATCATCTCCTTGGTTCGGTTGAAAAGGTGCATGGTTGAAGTGGTTTTAAATTTAGATCATTGCAAGGAAAGGAAGGGGGGAAGGGGGGGAATTAAGGGAAGGGAGCTCACCGCTGTCATCTCGTCCGTCCATTCTCCGTGACCGGCTTGCAGCTGTTTCACTGTTTCCATGTCGTCAATCACCCTCACGACATCGTCCACCCAGAAAGTGTTAAGCTACAAGGGAGAAGAAAGGAAGGCAGATTTTTTTTAAAGTTTTCTTGCTTGGGACTTGGGACAGAGGAAATGAGGAAATGAATTTTTTAAATGGAGCTTGGGAGCCCATTTTCTCTAGAAGATCGCTCAGGCCACCACAGGCACCCCCGACACAAGTGATGTTGAATTAGCCACGCCCACCCTGGCCACGCCTACCCCAACCCCCCAAGGTCAAACACAACCCTGATGTGGCCCGCAATGAAATCGAGTTTTACACCCCTGCTCTAAACAGATGAATTCTCTAAACGGTGGGCATTGTCTTAATGAGATTTCCTGGTGGTCTTCCTTCCCAGGGCTAAATACCCAACCTAGCTTAGCATTTTGAGATCGGCCAAGATAGGTTAATGAGCTGTCTCCTGGCTGGGTTAAATTTTACTAGCTATGATATTGATTTCACTCTTTCAAATCAGGTCTCTGTTCTACTGAAAAGAGTTCTATTTTAAAGACTATAGAAAGTCCTTGGCTTATGACCACAGTTGAGCCCAAAGTTTCCTTCGCTAAGGGAGACAGTTGCTAAGTGAGTGTTGGCCCATTTTACGACCTTTCTTGCAGTAAGTGAATTAGTGCAGTTGTGAAGTTAGTCCCACGGTTCTTCCCCATTGTCTCTGCTTATCAGGTCGCAAAAGGGGATCACACAATTCCGGGACACTGCAACCGTCATAAGTATGCATTGAGAAGCGTCTGAATTTTGATCACATGACCACCGTGAGGAGGCCGCAGCGGTCATTAAGTCCCTTTTTCCAGTGCTGTTGTAACTCTGAATGGTCATTAAGTGAATGGTGGTAAGTTGAAAACTACCTGTAATATATATTCAGCTCTACATAAAGGCCAATGAGTTCTTTAACTTAAATCATGATTATAGTGGGAGAGATTGGAAACTCCTTTCTAGGATTATCCAATATACTCTGCTTCCCCAAAAATAAGACCCAACTGGAAAATAAACCCTAGCGTGATTTTTCAGGATGCTCGTAATATAAGCCCTACCCCCAAAATAAAAATAGTACTGTATTTCCTCCAAATAAGCCCGAGTTAAGATTGTCAGCCAGATGGGTGCATTTAGTACCGTATTTCCCTGAAAATAAGCCCCAGTTAAGATTTGTCAGCCAGATGGGTGCATTTAGTACCGTATTTCCCTGAAAATAAGCCCCAGTTAAGATTTGTCAGCCAGATGGGTGCATTTAGTACTGTAATTCCCCCCCAAAATAAGACCTAACCAGAAAATAAGCTCTAATGCGTCTTTTGGAGCAAAAATTAATGTAAGACCTGGTCTTATTTTCGGGGAAATTTCACCCATCTGAAAGAAAAAAATCCCTTTTTCTCCTGTGTCAGCCCACATTCTGAATTTTAGAATAATTCGCCAAGGGAATGAACTTTACCCCACCTTGGTTAGAGCTCCAGGATGAAATGTCCAGCGAGTATCATTGTTGAACTGGACTCTCACGTCTCCTCGATCTGTGATCCTATGCACTGTTCCTGTCTGGCCAATGAACTTCAGAAGGAGGGTGGGAAGGAAGGAAGGAAGGGAAGAGAGGAAAGAAGCGTGAGGTGGGGAGAGGAAAACTGAAGAGGCAAGGAAAAACAAAAAAACCCCCGACACCCCACCCTCCTTGCCGCTTAAGAGCAGGCCGATTTTTCAGCATCGTCCTCTCAGATGGAATAAAAGGTGACCAACCAAATGTTTGTGAGAGATCCTGCCCTCTTCCAACAAAACAGTTGACTATTGTGGCCCGCCTGTGGTCAGCGGACAATGAGGAGGCTGGGGAGGAACATGGGCCAGTGGAGAAAGCTTGGTCGAGGGCTCTGCATCAGAAGCAGAGAGGGAGCCATACCTTGTAGGTGATTGGCCCCTCCCATAGGAAACAAAAGAGGAGCGAACGGGGAGGGGGCTTTTGCAGGAAACAATTTGTTCGTTCCGTTACTCTGAGAGCCTCTGTGCCAAGTTTGGCCTTGTACTGCGTTTGGAAACAAGTTAGATGGCAGCTTGCCAAACGAGATAAGGTCTGTGTTGATAAATATTCCTCTGAAAGACTGTTTGGACAAGCCTTGCTGACTATGAATGAAAGGGATTCACTCTCGTGTAAATAAAAGAGGTTTTGCCGGGACCACGCCGCCCTGAGTCTTTGGAGAGGGGCGGCATATAAATTGAATTAAATTGAAAAATTTGCTTCCTGCTTTTTAAGGGAGCCTAGGTAGAGAACATGGACATTTGCACAACCCTACCTCGGCCATCTTGGGATTCCAGCCTCCGTGGCCCTCCTGCATCTCCCGCAAGATGTCGATGTCTAGGAGGCATTTCACCTTGTCTCCATGTTGGAACGGGTGCCCTTCCGTGCTCTCCTTTTTCTGCAACTCGGCCGGCTTGCCTGGAGAAGGACCAGAGTCAGGCGGGGAAGGGGAAGATTTAAAAAAAAGACAAAAATATCAGATCTAACTGATTTTAAGGCAGAGGTGTCCAATCTTGGCAACGTTTAAGACGTGTGGACTTCAATTCCCAGTTAGGTGTAAATTACAGCCTACAAGTGACAGCCACCTCTTCACTTGGGAAGGGACTGGATAAAAACCTCCAGGATTCCCAGCAAAGCCCAGTTGGTGATTATGGAAGGTGGAATCCACTAGAGGGAGCCAGCTGTTTATGAGGAGGGGGCAGAGATTAAGGACAGATGATGAATCCTTTAATTTTTTTTTTTTAAAGGTCCATACGTACCTAATTTAGGAAGATGCTCCTTGTAATAAAACCCTCCAGATGCTTCCGTGATACATTTTAGGTCAACTTTCCCTTTGTGGCCGACTCGGTAGACGTTTGTGGTACCATCAGCCCAGGTGACACTGGCCACGCTCCGCCCCGTCTCCACATCCCAGCCACGGATGTCAACCACGCGCCCAATTTTGCCATCGCCACCTGTAGACAAGAGAATTGCTCAGTTCCAGCAGCAGAAACATTATTTTATCTTCATTTAAGGAACCGGCATTTTGGTGCAGGAGTTTTTTATTTCAGCACAAGTTTAACCAAAAGCCAGAAGAACATGGGTGGGAAAATATGGTCCTTTCCAGAATTTCCTGGATGATATGCATAACTCCTCATCAATATTCATGCTGTCCATATGTTAAGAGGGTTTCTGGCAAATTTTGGCCCCAAAGTAGGAAGTGAATCCAAAGTCAGATTCTTAAACTCTGAATTTAGTTGGGACTTTTAATTTTTGCTCTGAATGAAAAAAAGAGATAAACTTAGCATCTATTTAATCAATATAATTTAATGGATACAGCTATAGGATAAGAGTAAAGGTTATTAAGTAGCCTTGAACAGGGATAAGAAATCTAAAACCTTTTTTAAAAGGCTTAGCAAATTAGCAGCAAGTATACTGAAAAAGAAGGAAGGGAAAACCCATAAAAATATACAAAGCATCTTTCATTTCACACCTCAAGAGCTCTGCTGGAATTCATGATGTCATAATGCATGATGTCATCATGCAAATGCCATCTGCCAAACTTTTTCCTTTAGAGCTTTATTGAAAAAAAATCACACAGACATGCCCAGAAAGGTACATATCTGGATCAGACAGACTGAATTTTGCAAGAGAAAAAGTTACTTCAGAATCTTATTTCCACATTTATCCTGCTTCATTTAAAAAGACACAACAGAATTGTATCCACCCATCACCGTTAACTTCTTCTCAGTTTCCTTAGCTTTTCTATTACTTGCTGTATAGGCTACCAGACAATTTGATCCCAATTTTTTTCCCACATTTATTCATATCAAACACGTACTGTAAAGTCTGATGTATATCTGCCAGCTTAACCTGAACCAAGTCAGAAGGGCAGTCAAATCGAATTGCTGGTCTGGGCTACCCAGTCAGCAAAATTGCTTTTTTAGGGGACAAACAAAAGTCCGATTGCTCCCCGCATGCAGAAATGAAGCCTTCAAGGGATTCATGTGGGACATGCTATTTTTCCTCAAGCAGAGATGTTAAAAAACAAAATAAGAAAATTCATTCTCTGGGCATTTGAAGGTTTATAAATGTTTGTCGAGGACGGTTAAAAGTCCTCGAGGAAGGTTTGTCGAGGAAGTCAGCAATTTTTCTCAACGCATCCCTAAAGTTGATCTATTCCCCCGAAGAAATTCAGCTGAAAGATCCTTACCATCCTGATTTCCCCATTCCCAGTCAGGGCCCCGGGCGACTTTTGCATCTTGAAATATCCCCTTTAAAGTAATGCGTGGCAAACTCTGTCGTGGGCTGACGGAGACGCTGGAAGGAAAAGCATAAACCTCATTTTTAAAAAATCATCTGTTGCATGGATAGGGAGAAATGTACCACTGAAGCTAAAATGATTCTGGGTCTTTTAATAAGGCTACCTCGATCAACACTAGAATTGTGGGAAACTGGCTTTTCCCTCTTGCTGGGGCTTTTAAAAGTGAGATTGGAAGCATAAAATGTAATGTAACCATGTAAAAATGGTGTGGTCAAAGCCAAAGACAAAATGATTGCTAACGGAGTTACTTTCTTATTGCAATAATTCATTTGGGGGAAAGTTTATATATCACCTGAAAAATTAGGAGGGAGGAGAGAGAGAAAGATGGGGAAGGAAGGAAGGAAGGGAGGGAGGAAGGAAGGAAGGAAGGAAGGAAGGGAGGGAGGGAGGGAGGGAGGGAGGAGGATTTATATACCGTTTTTACCTACCTCCTAATATATAGACATCAATGCAAATTTGGTGGGAAAAAAATGAGCACCAGAATTTAAAGACAAAGCAAGACACACACAATTTTAATAAATTTAATCAAAATAGTATATTATACACACTCACAAATATATGTGTGGATAATTGTATGGTAAAATGTTACTCGGTTGCTTTTTGCCTTTTTCTGTGGTATTTAATGAAAAATGAACCCTTAATAAAAAAAAAAAGTCTGGAAAATTAAAAAGAAACAAGTTTACTTCAATCTTTCCAAGTTTGAGAAAAACCTGGTGAGGGGAGGGAGGGCTGTTAAAGCCTGTCGAAAATAAACTATGTAACTCCCTGAGCAAATCAAGAGTTGGAACTGAGTAACAAACTTTGTTCCTTGATACATTAAATTACTAAAGAAAGAAAGGGGAAGGGGGAGAATACGCAAAGCCCAAATATTTATGGGCATATGAATTCAGGGAGACCAAACCAGGTCTGTCAACTTTTGGCCCAATTCTGCATGAAAACTGTAAGCTTTAAAATTCCCTCTTCCTCTCCCTCTATATTTTCCTTCCGTATCCCAGCTTCCCAGCACAGCAATTTCTGGGTCAGCCTCAATCCAAAAAAAGAAAATGAAGCTCTTTTAATGAAAAAGGGTGATTAAAAGCCTCTTTTAATCAGCAGCAGCAGCCTTGATGGATTTTGTGCCGTGCTGGGCTTGGAAAGGGAAGGACGTGGAATCAGATTAGAAAATTGACAGGCATTTTAGCTGAAGCAGCCGAAATTGTTCTCGGTCTCAGGCCTTTGAAGAGTTGAAGGGGAGAAGTGATCGGATCCAGGTGGAAAAATAACAATGTTTGCTTCTGGTTCCATGTTTCTCCATCTCGGCAATTTTAAGATGTGTGGACTCTAGAAGCATGACTGGCTGGGGAATTCTGGGAGTTGAAGTCCACACCCCTTAAAAGTTGCCAAGATTAAAAAACATCGTTTGAGTGCTAATCGGGACTGCAACGTTACCTGAAGGCTGTATGTATACCTGGTTTTGTGGACGAAAACCATTCATTGCAAACTAAAGACAGTTAACACAATGGCCCTCTTCGTTTGTTATTTAATGGTTTTCTCCTTTCTGCAACTTTCATAATTTGCTAGTCCTTTTGGAGGGTTATGGAGGCTACTCTTAATATGGGGAAGTCAGGGCCGTAAATTCAGATTTGGTTATCTATCAGGAGAAGAGGAAAAAAGAGATTTCGAAGGGAAAACCTTGAGGCATATCCGTCTCTAACCACTGGGAAGAAATCTAATCTCCGATGGAGCCATTGAGACCTCTTGTAATTGGGGCCGTCATGAGGACTGGCAACTTACCCATGAAAGGTTTGAAATGCTAAGGAATTCCAAGTCAATACAGGTTCCTCTCTAAGAAATTACTGCTCACATGCTACATGTCAAGCTCAAAGCGCAATTATGCTGTTGCAACCATTATTGCTTCTAAACTTGACAAAGGACTGGGGGTGGGGGAGAGAAGGATGAGATGGAGTGCAGGCTTCAGACTTCAAGGAAGAGAGCTGTGAGAACCAAGGACATATCTGCAGTTGTTGGCCAAGATCAGAGACTCTTTCTCATAACAATACAATGAGACTCAAATTGGATAATGTGACCTACACTAATGGGGGGGAGAGAGAATTCTATATTGTAACTATGTGGGTTTGTGCGGGAATTAGGTAGAGCTGGTTTTGACCTCAACAGTACCGAAATGATGTTCTCAACAAAGTGTTGCATTGAGACATTGACATTGTGCTTGCTTTAGTTGGGTTCGTCAGTCAGGACATTAACGCTACGTTTATCACCAATGCTCTTAAAAAGCGGAGAGGGGAGGAAAGTCTGTCTCTCCACAGAAGCCAGTCTGGGAGAGGGTGGGCGATCTAGCGGACTTACGGTTGTGAGTGGGCGGTTTCGTAGCGCTCAAAGGCATGGGATAGGTCATGCTTGTTGCTCATGTAGCAATGCAGGCACAGGTCGTAATCAAAGCAGACTTTGCACTTCCATCGCATTCCACGAATGCCGTGTTTCTTGCAACAATCGCAGATGATGTTAGGATGACGGACCCCTATGGGAAGAGTAAGAGCATACTTTGGGTCATAACAAAGTCAAAGGCAGAAAGATTCTTAAGTGGGAAAGGTTAAAAAAAGGAGAGATACTGGCAATTGTTCACATCAATAATAGGACAAGACCAAACCATATGAATGATAGGAAAATATATGAATGATAGGATAAGACCAAACCATATGAATTGCAGAATTGATTATTTCTGGCTGCCCTGAGAAACTAACTACAGATAATTCTCAACTTACAACAGTTCATTTGTTGACCATTCAAAGTTTTGGCCCATTTTCCAGTCTTTTTTCAGCCCATTTTCAAGGCTTTTTTGGCCCATTTTGGGGGGCTTTTTGCCGCCCGTTTTCAAGGGCCTTTATTTCTGAAACAAAGGCCCAGAAAAAGCCTCAAAAACAGGCTGAAAAAAGCCTTGAAAATGGGCCGAAAAAAGGCCCCAAAACAGGGAGCGCCTTCTTTTGGGACACAAAAAAGTGCGTCTTATAGTCCAAAAAATACGGTAACTCATAATTCAGGCTTGCAGAAGGAAGGCAGAGGGGGAAAAGTACCTATTTGTGCATTATCATAGAGCAGAAGATCGTACGCTCCCTGGAAGCCGGTCCGGTAATTGGTGCGCGTCCCGTGATCCCACTGGACCACCACGGTTTTATCGGGGGTCGCCGGGCTGCCCTGCCGACCGATCTCCACCACCGTCCCCACGTTGCCCTCGCCGCTGTCCTGGTTTCCCCACCTCCAGTCAGCCCCGCGGACCACCCGCATGCCAATCTGCATGCTTGCGTAGGGGTCCAAGTCCATCGCTGGGCCGAGGAGCCTCAGCTTGGCCACTGGCGGGCGAATGTACTCTGTAGAGAAGAAAACATGGACGATACCTAGAGAAGTTGGGGGTGGGGAAAAAACAATGTTATTGTATCTTCTTTTCTTGCAGAGATGCCAAGCAGCCTTTATTTTAGCCTCATGGCAACCCTTCAGGGTAGACCAGGCTGAGAGGGTGATTAAGGCTCAGCCTGAAGTTGAATCCAGATCTTGCCAGCCCAATTATAACCGCAATAATGACCGCACTTAAGTCACAGTGCTTTATAGCCCTCTCTAAGCGGTTTACAGAGTCAGCCCTATTGCCCCCAACAATCTGGGTCCTCATTTGACCCACCTCGGAAGGATGGGAGGCTGAGTCAACCTGGATCCTGGTGAGATTTGAACTGCCAAATTGCAGGCAGTCGGCAGGCAGCAGACGAAGCCTGCAGTACTGCACTCTGACCACTGCACCACCGTGGCTCATTCTGGTTCTCAGAATGACATTTCACTTAAATCAAGCAGCGTTCAATAAGATTAAAAGTAAAGATTGACAATAAATAAAATTGGAAGGGGCTACTAAGGTCATCTACCCAGTCCTACCCACTCTGCTCTGAGCAATGAGCTAAATCAAGGCGTTCCCAATGAACATATGGGCCAACTCTACTCTACTCCAACTCATCCAGCATCAAGGCCTGGCTTGATGGCTTATATTTCGATTTGCAAACCGAGAATGAATTCTAGTTTCACACAACCTATAAACCTTGGGCTTTGCCAGAAAAAGATTCCCATCCTAACAGAAGTCTCACAGCTGTGCATGTCCACCGTGATGCTTCAAAAGGGGGGTAAAAAGTTACACGGAAATTATTTTAGCGTGATCTTCCCTAATTTTTCCCCCTTTTTTTAAAAAAAAATCTTGCCTAAAATTAGACCGGGTCCTAAAATTATCTCAACCCGGAGGGCACCTTGCCTCTTCCGCATTACACCAAGTGTAAAAATAACTCGGCATAAGTAGCGGCTTCACACACCCGCTCCGTCACATTTCAGAAGTCAGAGGTAGGCTGGGCAGAATGCCTTTAGCACATTTTTTTTCTTCTGAAATGCAAGAGCCGGAGTCATAAATTAAAAACAACGGGTGGCTGCCTTATAACTCCTTCGCTTCAAGGACCTGCTTCTGATAAATATAGACGAGAGAAGGTCACACACAGTTTGATTTCAAAAGGAAACAAAACAAAACAAAAAAACAACAACAACCAATTCAAGAATGTCTTACAATTTTCCTTAAAGCAGGATCCAACCTTCTGGCTTTGGCACTCGAGAGACGAAGATGTTTTTCTACCGTAGCATGTAACGGGGGCGCACTAAAAAAAAAAAAAAAAGAGTATTTGGAAAACAAAATATCCTGGGATTTATTAGGTGAAATAAGACCCATTTAGCCAAGCGGAATTGATTTTCTGCAGGTCGTCAGGCTTCTCTGTCCGGTGTGTTAAGGTGAACCCCCAATCAGAAGCAATTGGAAACACTATCTGCCATGTCGGTTATATGTTGTTGCCACTGTATGTCAACAATATTCTGACATAGAAGTAAAACTGCGGAGAGGAGCAGCGAGAAGATACTGAATGAGATGTCCAAAAAAAAAGGGGGGAGGGAGGGAGTGAACCAGTATTGGGTTTCAATTTCAGCCACTACTGGTTTGCTTGTGGGCGTGTGGGTGCTCGCGTGTGGGTGCGACGCTTCTGTGAATGCACAGAAGTTTCTGCATATGTGCAGAGATGTTTGGGCAGGTGGGTAGAGCCTCCTGTCGCTACTAGTTCGCCCAAACCGGGGCGAACCGGTAGCAACCGACCACTGGAGTGAACACAGTAAGCTCAGCAAGGGGGTTGGACTGGATGACCTCTAAGATCCTTTCCAATTCTGGGATTCGGGCATGTTAGGATTTCTAGAGAGGAAAAAGAAATCGCAGCTCAGCCACTTCTCGGGCTGGCCCTTCCTTTTCACACTTGTTCCTTGCCTGGGCTTGCAATTGCAATTAGACATGATGATCTCCGACTGGCTTTAATCAAAGTTTGAGACAAACTGAGAAAGGGGGTGGGGGGGGGGTGTTCAGGCAAACTGTGAGAAACATAAACTTCCTTTCTTCCCAGAACCGGAAGGAGGAGAAAATAGAAAATTAATTCCTGGAAAGCCACATTTTAAACAGAAAAGGTCTCTCTCTGTGTATCATATTCATACTGCTATATTCATATACTGGCGATAAAAAAATGTAAGTGTGCAGATCTGCTTCCCTGATTATTGTTCTCTTCAGAATATCAAGAGGAAGCTTTTTAAACCGAGAAAACCATTAAAAACTCAAGCCTTTAAAGAGGGATTAAAACAGGCAGGAGTTAAACATTTCAAACCCGCAAGAGCTTAATCTAGTTCTCCCTTATCGTACGAAAGCAAGCAAGGAAACCGCTGGGATGGGACAAATTTTTGAAGAGGGAGAGGCAGAAAGTTATAGAAATATAATGATTGGTTTGCGGTGCAGGAAAGAAACTCCAAACCTTCAAATTTTCAGATGTGTAATGAAAAAATAGCCCAGAACCGAAATAAAGCAAGCTGCTGCTAAAGGTTCCCACGCATTATTTATCTGTTCCGGAAGTGAAATGTAGGTGAAAGAAGAAGAGGACAAAAAGAAAGAGAGAGAACCAATTCGGCATACCCGTTGCATTACAAATTGGTCGGCATTTCCAGGAAGAAAATCCACGGGGTTTTCCCCCTTTTACTATTCTGCATAACTTCAGGATAAAATACATTTTCTCAAAAACACAAAGTGCCCATTTGTGTGTGTGTGTGTGTGTGTGACTTCCTGCTAGCCCTTGATCGCACCGTTCTATTTCAAGCAGCTGATCCAGCAAATGATATTTCATTTGAGAATATCATTCCCCCGATTCTATATAGGGAATAGAAGAAATAGCAGCTGAAGCTTTTAAGGATCGGGGAATCTTTAAGGGAGGATAGGAGGGAGGGAGGATGGTGGTTCCAGACCTTAAGGACTAGAAACTTGTTTATAAAACTTTCCTGGTTTTATAAATACCCTTCGGGTTCTATCGCAGAATCTCTATCTTAGCAAAGACCTTTTAACTAGGAAGCATTTTCTGCAAACTGCTGAATAGTCTCCCAAAGTATTCTAAGCCAAGCCCTACACAAATCAAGCCCAATTCAGATATATAATGTAAAATAAATAAATAAAAGAATTATTCCATTAATTATTAAAAGCATTACAGGGAGTCCTCCGTTTACAACAGTTCGTTTAGGGACCCTTAGAAGTTACAATGTTACACTGAAAAAAAAAATGACTTGCAACCGTTTTTCACACTTATGACTGTTGCAGACATCCCTATGGTCATGTGATCAAAATTAAGATGTTTGTCGAGTGACTCATACTTATGACGGTCCCGGGGGTCGCGTCATCCCCTTTTGCGATGAACAAAGTCAAGGGAAAAGGCAGATTCATTTAACCATGTTACTCGTTTAATCAGTGCCCTGGTTCACTTAACCGCCACGTAAAATGGTCATAAAATGGGGCAATAAAGGTAGTAAAATGGGGCAAGGCTCACTTAATAAATGTCTCGCTTAGCAACAGAAACGCTGGGCTCAATTGTGGTCGTAAGATAACATGGATAACATACTGTTTTCCATACTGAAAAATGTCTTCAGACGTTCTTTACATTTTCAACATGCTAAATGTTACCCAGAGGTTTCCAAGCATATCCTCACAACAATAAGGACTAGAAACATGATTCTCTAGAAAGTTGAGGGGGGGGGGGGGAAAACCCATGTGGTTTTCTTCCTGCAATCCACAGGTTTGAACACAATTAAGACATCATTACCCAGAAACAAACTTATTAGAACTTACCTCTTATGACAGAGCTTGCAATCTTTTGCTGTTTTAAGGCTTCCAGAGATGACAGCCTGTTGCAGATTTCGGTTTAAACCTTCAGTTTACATCCCCCTAAAAGATGGGAAAAAGAGAGGTTCAACAAAGAGACACCTTTGGGCTTAGAAAAGAAGCAATTTTTTGGAAAGGGCCTGCATTCCAAAACAGGAAGCACGGTGCTTCTTTAACAATATACACTGCTCAAAAAAATAAAGGGAACACAAGCAGAAGACATCCGATATCTGAATGAATGAAATAGCCTTATTAAATACTTTGTTCGTTACATACAGTAGTTTTGTGTTCCCTTTAGTTGTTTGAGCAGTGTATAAACTACTGTATATAACGAACCAAGTATTTAATAAGGCTATTTCATTCATTCAGATCTCCAATGTCTTCTGCTTGTGTTCCCTTTATTTTTTTGAACAGTATATATACCCTGTTTTCCCCAAAAATAAGATATCCCCTGATAATAAGCCCAATCAGGCTTTTGAGCGCATGGCAATATGGCCAAGCGCTTCTTTCAGGGTTCAAAAAAATAGAAGACAGGGTCTTATTTTCAGGGAAACATGGTATATATATATTTGCAGTTTCAAAGTTGGAAATTATAAAATCTAATCCAAACCCGATGCCGTTTGGAAATTTACTGGGCTGATACCCAGGACAGGGGAAGGGGGAATGAAAATCCAGAGGTGCCAAAGTCTCTGCGGAATTTTTTTTTTCAACCCCTGGGATAAAGGAGGATTTGATGGCCTTCCAATGAATTTTCTAAGGCAGAGAGAATCCTATTATTATTATTATTATTATTATTATTATTATTATTATTATTATTAATCATCATCATCATCATCATCATCCCTTCCTTCCTGAGAACAAATGCAGTTCAAGATTATGAGGCTTTCTCTTCTCTTTCACCCACTTTGCTCCCAAAGCAGGTGGGAAAACAGGACCGGCTTCCTTTGCAGACTCCCACACTTGTCAAACAGGCCTGTTTGGGTGGAGCAATTTTGCCAGAAGAGGAAGGTTAATATGGGGAAGGGGGGTGATGTATATATCAAGGTCAGACAGCAATCGGGGGGGAGGGGTGTTGGACCTCTCCCCCCTCTCAAATGACCAGCTGCAGATCATGGGGGGAGATGCTTCCCCTCAAAAGAGCCAGAACCGAACAGCAGCAGGAAAATCGGCATTTCACAGATTTTCAGCTCCTTGGACTCATCCAGAGACGCGCCCTCCGAAGAGATAACGGATATCCTTCGATTTACAACCACAACGGAGCCCAAATTTTCTGTGGTTATTGAGGGTTAAGTGAGTTTGGACCTATTTTTATCATCTTCCTCGCTGCGGCGGTTAATTAAATCACTGACCACGATCGTCGTTAAGGTGAATCTGGTTCCCCCCCCCCATTGGCTATGCTTGTTGGAAGGTCGTAAAAGGAGATTGCATGACCCACCGGGGACAAGGCGACCGTCGTAAATACAAGTCAATTGCCAAAAATTCAAAAAAAAAAAAGTGCTATTATAATTTCGTAGAGCCACTAAACGAATCGTTGTTAACTCAAGGACTACCTCTATTCTTTCAAACCAACCTTCTTTTTAAAAAAAAAAAACAATCTGTCAATTAAGCAGGGAACTCCACCCCTCCTTTAGCTACGCCCTTTTCCCTTTGTCCCCGCCCTCTCTTCATCTTGCCCACCCCCTCAACCCTACCTACATCCCCCAAGCTATGGCCATTCCTTCAAAGTAAGCATTTTCTGCACCATTTAGCAATTCTGGCTTTTTTTGAAGTGGGTTTTTTTTCCCCTTTTGGATTAGAAAAACTGACCTGTGGATTTGATATAAAACTGACAACATAAACCTGATATAAGGCGTTTTCTTGCATATTTTGGTGCTTCCAATTGTGTCAGGAGTAGGATGACTAGTGACTAATTTTCGGACAGGAGACCACAAGGAAATCCAGAGATCTGGAGGCTAGGCCATGGCGTTAAAAGCCCAAGGGTTTTGGTTTTTTTTTAAACTTTGCTGTCCCCTCTCAGAGGACGAAGCATTCCTTCGGGTAGATAAGTCATCTTTAGCTCCAACAATTTTTTTCGAGCAAAAGAGATTGCCAAAAAAAAAAAAAAAACTAGCTCACACATCAGCTACAGAGGCTGCAATTTAAGCTGACAACGTTGCAAGCAATCAAATCAAATCTCTTGTGGTTTTTACTTTTAGGTGGAATAACAACAACTCAGCTCGGCTCTGTCATATATTTTTAATCTCTCTCTCTCTCTCTCTCTCTACCAGTGGAGTTCATGAGAGGCAATTTAGAATGCTCGTCAAAATTTAGGAAGAAACCTGGAAAGCACCAACTTTATCCTGCTCACGTGTTGAGGCTGAGCCCTTGAAGATATGACAATATCTGTAACTTTTCCCTAATGTTGATAAAACATCAAGGCCATTGATACAATGATAAAACTACTGGAGAGCAAATGAGCTTTTACGCCAGGGGAAAAAAAAACACAAGCGTTTTGGTCCAAAATCTGTTTCTTGCAGCCTAAAAACAAGGATAGATAGATAAGATAGATAGATAGATAGATAGATAGATAGATAGATAGATAGATAGATAGACAGACAGACAGACAGACAGACAGACAGAAAGAATCCGAGTAAGGTATGGCTAGCTGATGAGAGCTAAATAGCTTGAAATAGATCTATACTAGTCTCCCTTTATTTCTTTATCAGCGAAATATAAATTTGGTACACACACACACACACACACACACACACACAAGAATCTAAAATTACCAGCAATAACAATTATTAATTCAGTGGGTATTTATGTGACTGTAAAGATTGGCAATAAAGATTTTTTTTTTAATTTGATTTATATGCCGCCATTCTCCGGAGACTCAGGGCGGCTTACAATGCATTAAGCAATATAAGCCGCCCTGAGTCGCCGGAAAAAAATTCTTTATTGCCAATCTTTACAGTCACATAAATACCCACTGAATTAATAATCATTCAGTAAAGATCATAATGATATTAGAAATGACCAAAAATGTGGGGCTGATAAGGTGGTATCTCAGTCATGGGGCATAGCCACTGAGATTTTTTTCTTACTAAGCCCTTCTTGGGTTGGGGAGAGGTTAACTGGGAAAAAACAGTGTAGAGTTTATGATCCATTTTTCCACTGAGTATCACAAGAAGCAAATTCTTTTGTGTTTTGGTTCTGGACAACAGATCGCAGGATCCTCCGTTAAGGCAAATGGTTGTCCGGTCTCTTCTTAAAAGCCTCTAGTGATGGAGCACTCGCAACTTCTGCAGGCAAGCAGTTCCGCTGGCTAATCGTTTTCTCCCTGTCAGGAATTTTCTCCATAGTTCTGAGTTGCTTTTCTCCTTGGTTAACTTCCATCTGTTGCTTCTTGTCTTGCCTTCTGGTGCTTTGGAATCGATCAGGTTGAGTCCCCTCTTCTTTGTGGCAGCCCCTCATATATTGGAACGTCACTCTCATATCCTATATTCAGAAAACGTCTTGGGAGTTGGAAGCAGGTAAAGGCATTAAGGAGTACAAAGAAGCAGGGGATTAGTTGCAAAAAACAAAACAAAACATTGTCCTTCATCCTGTATATATCAAGAGGGGGGACTGTGAGATGTCATCCTTGTCTCCAGAAGTGGTTTGCCAATTTTTCACAAATAAGTTTGCTTTCACAGCCTTCTGGGATTCTCTGGTGTGACCCCATCTACTTTCCTGAGGTTGGCTGAGGTCAAATTTTGTGCTGCCATCTGCGATAGGCTAACACAACCCTGTCAATACGCCACGAGGGAATTATCCAGATCTTGTATATGGCATTAATTATTGATTTGATTTTTATCCTGCCTCAATCTCGGCGAGTCACATCACGGTTAAAAACCTCCACAGAATTAAGACAACGTACGACCCAAATTGCAGACCGAACCAAAGTTGGAGGGGAGGAAAAAAAAATGACAATAAAAAGGACAGGAGATGCGATGGACAGTCTTCATTGCTGAATTTAGTTTTCATTAATTGAATTTGCTGTGTTGTTTTAATCAGCACGGTGGCAGCTCAGATTCCGCCTTGGCTGTGTTAGACAGCCTGTGTGTAATCCCTGCGAAAGAAATACATTGGGCAGGCGGAACTCCCTGCCACAAGATTGACACGATGTTCCCTAAAGCGATGAAGCAGAACGGCCCCTTTGCAACTTTTCAGGTTGCCACCAAAACCGCATCGGTGTGTTCATCTCCTCACAAGACACAGTAGACCTTACCCTTATTGTTGATATGTATTTATTGGGTTTTATATGCCAGAATCATAATAGTGCATTGCAGTACTGAAAAGTTAAAACTGGAAAAAGGGGAGGTAGGCAGGTTTAAGGGTCCACTTCTTCAACTAATGGGGTTTAAAAAAAAAAAAAAAGAAGTAGCAAAGCCAAGGAATTTTGCAAGAGAATGGACAGAGCAATATGTTCTTCCATAAAGACTCTGATAAACTCTGAACTGACGGGACATTCTTCAGAAATCTATATTCTTCAGCTCTTCGAATGTGAGTTTCAGCACTAGGGTTTTCCAGTAATTACCCACCCCACCCCCCATCCATAGAAAAAGAGTGGAAAAACAAAGATTGGCTCAAAAAAAAAAAAAAAAGGGGCAAATACAAAAACCTGTGCAGGATCAACAGGTTTCAAGGCTATTTTTTTTAAAGCAAGCGCTATCTCTGATACCAGCTGCAAAGACAAGAGAGGAGGGGGGAAGGGAAATTCCAGCAGGATCTCAGCAAAAGCATCTTCGACAATGACCGAGAGAAGGACCAGTTTTCAAACCCTGAAACTTTGTGGAAAACAGATGGGAGAAAGGGACACGTATGTGCATGTGTGATCTGTGTCTGTATGTGTGTGTGTGTGTGTGATCTGCAGCTTTCCACCCCAAAGAGGCCTTGGAAAAAGAGAGGGAGGGGGAAACAACCTTGCCCCCCCCCTTCTTTCTCTCTCCATTGGAGCGAACCAGCCAGCCAGCCAGGTGGTGACCAGGTGAAGGCGGAAAAGGCAAGGCAAGGTTGGGCTGGGAAGCAACTTTAACCCCAAGCAAATTGGGGAGAATCTGGGGGTGGGGAGGACGATCTATCCATCCAAGATAGCGCGGGACACCCCCCCTCCTTTTTCCCTCTTCCAAGGCATGCCAATCCGCAGCTCGGCGGTAGTAGCATTAGAATCATCATCATCATCATCATCATCATCATCATCATCATCGACATGACCATCATCCCGTCATCACCCTAGCAAGCACGCTAAAGAGAGAAGCAAAAGGGAACGCGGAGAGACCATCCGCCCGGCCAAGAGGGGTGGGGAGGGGGCTTTCTCCCAACCCCGGGAGGGAGGGGGTTGCCAACTTTCCTAAGCCGGCCTTGCAGACCCCTGGAGGGGTGGGGAGGGGGTGAGAGGGAAGGGATGCCCCGAGCAAATCCCGGACTGCGCCGCTGGGGATCAGCTGATCGCCTCTGCCTCCAAGCCCCCCCTCCCCACCCCCAGTCTGCGCTGCAATGGGAAACTTACAGCAAAGTTTACGGCCAAAGCCAAGCTTCTAGTCCTCTCCACGCCCTGGTTTGCGCTCAACGCTTCCCCTCTTTTCGTCAAGCGGTTTCCCTCGGCGGGCCTTCGGGCTTCCTCTTCCTGCTTTCCTCCCAAGCCGTCCTGAACCAGCTCCCCCCACCCACCCACCCCACTCCGCCTCTCGTTTCGGTGGATGGCGTGCGTGCTTCTTCGCCCCCTTTTCTTTTCCAATTACCAGCCTTGCAAAAAAGCGACGCCTTCTGGGAATGGTAGTTCCGACCATCTGCATGCCCGGTAAGTTTTCAAGAGGCCAAGAGCGAAGACTCCACTTCCCGGCATGCTCCGCGGCCAGGTTTCCTTTTCTCTCCCCCCCCCCCCCACCCCCCACGGCCCGGGGAGGTTTCCCACGCCAGTGACTCTGCTTTTGTCTCCGATGATGGGAGATTTGGAGGGGGCGCCCTCTGGTGGGTGTCTTTGTCATAGCAGGAGGGTTTTGAATTGTTAAAGGAGAGAAAGGGAGAAAGAAAGTCACAGGAGAGGAAAAAGGGAACGTGACAGAGACAGGACAGAGAAAAGAAGGAGGGGAGAGAGAGAAGGGAGAAAAAAAATAAGAATGGGAATATTCTGAACGCCGGAACATCTTAAGAGCTATGATTTCCAAATTGTGAAACCAATCTCCAAAGTTTAAAGGAATGGCGAGTACTTCGTTTACTAAATCCATGTTCTCAGTTTACTCAGTAAACTCAAAAAAGAAAAGAAAAAGAAAAGAAAAGCCAACACAGTTCTGGGCTGCGTAAACAGAAGGATAGAATCAAGATTGTGTGAAGTGTTAAGACCACTTTATAAGGCCACGCTTGGAATACGGCATCCAGTTTTGGTCGCCACAATGTCAAAAAGATGTGGAGACTCTAGAAAGAGCGCAGAGAAGAGCCACAAAGAGGATTATAGGGGACTGGAGGCTAAAACTTATGAAGAACGGTTGCAGGAACTGGGGATGTCTAGTTTAATGAAAAGAAGGACCAGGGGAGACATGAGAGCAGTCTTCTGATATTTCAGGGGCTGCCCCAAAGAAGAGGGAGTCAAGCTCTTCTCCAAAGCCCCTGAGGGCAGGACAAGAAGCAATGGGTGGAAATTAATCAAGGAGAGAAGCAACTTAGAACTAAGGAGAAATTTCCTGACAGTGAGAACAATTAACCAGCAGTTATGGCTGCAGCCACTCCTCTGGCAAATTAGCAATAGCCCTTAGACTTATATACCGCTTCACAGTGCTTTTACAGCCCTCTCTAAGCGGTTTTACAGAGTCAGCCTATGGCCCCCAACAATCTGGGTCCTCATTTGACCCACCTCGGAAGGGTGGAAGGCTGAGTCAACCTTGAGCCTGGTGGGATTTGAACTGCTGAACTGCAGCTAGCGGTCAGCTGAAGTAGCTTGCAGGGTTACACTCTTAACCACTGCACCACCTCGGCTCTTTGAAATAGATCCACGATGCCGAAAAAGTTACGGAGGATTGGGAGGAAATGAAAAAGTTCAGCAAAAAGCAACTCCCAAACACAGAGACACCGTAACAACAGTAACAAAGTTGGTAGGGACCTTGGAGGCCCTCTCACGCAGGAGACCTATACTAGGGATTCGAACTGCCGAACTGCCGACCTTTCTAATCGACAAGCTCAGCGTCTTAGCCACTGAGCCCCCTGGAAAGGCCTTTTCTTCTAAAATATGCTGCAGTCCTTAGCTTAGAAATCTGATCCTGCATATACATCCCAGGAGATCGATCTGGATGAAGACTGGAGATCTGAGCTAAGAGGACCACGGATCTTGAGCAATGCTAGGACCGGAAATGATTATACGTTCCTTTTCATCGTCCTTGCTTGTTCTTCCTCTACGGCTACTAATCGTAGTGATTAGATGCTGTTTCTAGTCCAATCCTGGTTGAATTTTTTTTTTTAAATGAATAAAGGAGAGAAGAGATGGTTTCCATTAACATTTAGCATCAGGAATGCAGTTAGTTACCTGATTTGTCTTCACATTGTAACCTGTTTTACGAAGCTTGGCATAATCTGCTCAGTTTGTTAAGAAGAAGGATGGAGTAGCAATAGCCACTTAAGACTTGTATCATCAGCATCTTTCCATGACCCCATAATCCCTTGCGGGTTAGAGTCTGGGCAACTGAATGGAGCTGAGTGTTTACTGGCCGGATGCCCTTCCTCTTACCAATGCGGAGTTTTGTTCAGCAGATATATTCTCATTGTGCCCAGAGAGAGAGAGAGAAATATCAGCCTCTACCTAGGATCGAACTCACAGCCTCCCGATTGTGAGGCGAGAGCTCCACCTCTAGCCCACACGTCCAAAATATTCTAACTTTCGCTTTTTATTTAATGGTTTTGATGAATTCCCTTGGCTTTCCCAGGTGGCTTACTGATCCCTACAGTATGAAAATTGTAACGTCAGACTCTACAGCATCTTGAATCTCGTTTTGGAAGCAAAGTTTTCTTTCTCCCTGCCGTTGGCGTTTCCTTTTAGGTTGTTGCGTCTTTTCAGATCGTAAGGTGCCTTGTGTCTGTCACTCAGCAATACAGTCTCAAGGTCCAGTGTCATATCTACACAACAGATGTGTGATGTCCGGACACCTGGAAAAATACGGCACCCTTCACTTAATCCTCCAGGGAAAGATTGAAGGCAAATGAGGTCCAGGCAGAAGAAGAACATCATGGCTTCAAAATCGAGTTTGGACAAAACTCGACAGCCCTTTTTATGCGGCTGTTGATAAAAATAGGACCATCAACGTGATCGCCAATGTCCAATGACAGATATGGCAGAAGAAGAAGAGGGAACCAGCGTCTCAGGGAAAAGTCTTCTCTAGTTTTCCATGTGAAAGGAGGTGCTTTGAGAAATGGACTACGGTCCAGATGCCATTTTTTGACCATTTGGCGAGGATTTCCTCGCTTTCGCGATCAAACTTCCCCTGGCTTTTTCTTGATGAACGGGTGAAAATTGACTTTTATATCCTCCAGGGGTTGCTATAATTGAGCCTTCCAGCCAAGCCTTAAAAATTCATGAAGTTTGAAAAAGAATTAAACGAGAACAAAGACGAGAGGGGGGCTGAGAAATTAAGAGACGATGGGTTTGGATCAGTTTGTGAACCTGATATAAGGAGGCGATATCACACAATGTGGATCACTAGGAAAACGAGTATTTTTGTCTTTGGCATCTGCCTTTCAAGCAACCCGGGTTCCAATGGCTTCATAACCGTTATTATAATTTGGCTTCTTTTTCAGTCGCCTTCCCTTGTTTTGAAGCATCGGATTTTCTCTGCGTTTGGGGTCAAAAAATATTCAAGCTTTAGCTTCATTGTTGCTGTCCCACGATGGCTCAGGCGATTTGACTCAAATGAGCGAGTCACTTTTGCAGCTCAAGGCGTTTTGCAATTATTTCCTCCAGCGCTTCTAAAGAGTCCACAAAGAAAAGAAGAAGAAGAAGAAAAAAGAAAAAAAACCTCTTTTGTCCTGAAGAGCTTTTGGAGATGCTCTGGGCTTTTGTTGCAAATGGAGTGGACCAATCCTTCCCTATACTTCGAACTGGCAGAAATGCCAAGCTAGCTTTTCCTCGGCCATTATGCAGAATTGGCTCCTTAGCAAGCCTGGCTGGAATTACCATGGTGAGGAGGAGCCCTTCGTCCGCTTGCCTCAATGGTCCTTGCCAACAACCGGCTATAAATATGACAAGGCAAACCCATCTCGCTGTCATTCTGAAATATCGATCCTCTCTGTGTGAGCCGGAGCCGGAGCTGGCTCGGACTTCGCCCGCCTGCCTGCCTGGGGTTTGATATTTTTATATATTTTTTTGGTAGCTTAGTCACTTGGGCTTCGGTTGCCACTGGAAAAACATTCTTGAGGAAAAGAAGAAAGCAAGAAAACAGGCAGGCAGGCCCAGTGGTTGTCAGTCTAAGCCAGGGGTCTGCAACCTTAAACATTCAAGGAGCCATTTGGACCAGTGCTGGGTTGCCCCTAGTTCGGATAGGTTCATAAGAACCCCGCCCCCCGCCCCGAATGTCGTCACTGGCGATCTGCGCATGCGTGCGATCCCGTTGTGAACTGGTAGTAAAGGTAAGTAGAACCCGTTTCCCACAGGAAAAAAAAACACCGGGAGCCACAAAACCTGGGTGGGCGTGGCCAACTCCACGTCACTCAGTCCAATCCAGTCACATGACACACACCCCAGCCACGCCTATCCAATCATTAGGGGAGAGAACCGGTTGTTAAGAAACACCGGGAACCACAAAATCCTTTTCTCTCTTTCTCCCCCCCACTCTCTCTGTCTCTCTCTTCCCCCCTCTATATCTCTCTTCCCCTCTTTTCACCACTCGCCCCCTCTCCTTATCTCTCTCCCCCTCTCCCTCTCTATCTCCCTCTCTCTCTCTGTATCTCTCTCTATGTCTCTCTCTCTCTCTCTCTGTCTCTCTCTCGCCCCCCTCTCTCTATGTCTCTCTCACTCCCCCTCTCTCCTTATCTCTCCCCCTCTCTCTATCTCCCTCTCTTTCTCTCTGTCTCTCTCTCGCCCCCTCTCCTTATCTCTCTCCCCCTCTCCTTCTCTATCTCCCTCTCTCTCTCTATGTCTCTCTTGCCCCCTCTCTCCTTATCTATCTCCCCCTCTCCCTCTCTATCTCCCCCTCTCTCTCTCAATGTCTCTCTCTCTTCCCCTCTCTCATCTCTCTCCCCCTCTCCCTGTCTATCTCCCTCTCTCTCTCTGTATCTCTCTCTCCCCCTCTCTATCTTCACCACTCACCTTCTCTTTCTGTATCTCTCTCTCCCTTCTCCCTCTCTATCTCCCTCTCTGTATCTATGTCTCTCTCTCCCTCTTTCCCCCCTATCTCTGTATCTCTTGGATTTCCAAGGCCAGGCGAGGAGTGACTAGGAGGGGAGGGAGAGGGGCGGGGCCAACCAGTGATGGGACAGGGAGCTGCAGCAGAGTGTCCAAAGAGCCACACGCAGCTCCGGAGTCACAGGTTGCTGACACCCGGTCTATGGAATGTATGAAGGGCGTCCTTTAAAAAAAGAAAAAACATTATTTATGATGCAAAATAGGGCATCTTCTGGCCTATAGACCGTAGGTGGCCAAAGTGAAAAAGCTGTAATTCAAAGGATTTCCAAGATGGCAGATATTAGCAAAGGTCTGCCTGAGAATGTACGAAGTGTCAAGCCATATATTTTATCCAGTTTTCACATTAGGAGCTGCATCATGACATCAAGCTATGATTTATCTAAGCATGGTTGATTCAATAGACTTGTTAGCTGAGCTCGCACATTAAACGACAAAGGGTAAGTTACCAACCATTGTGGTACCCACCGAAAACAGCAAGACAAAACAAACCGGGTTACGAGATGTGTTCATTTCAGAGCCACAAGCCATGTTCTCACACACCCTAAAACCAAGCACAACATTTTTGCTGTTAAGAGAAGACCAGCTTCACTAACAAAGTATTGTTTCTGTTTAATTTTCTAGTTGTTCAGCAGACTTTAAAAACAAAGAAAATAAATCTCATCCTTTACAGCCTGAGCTATAAATTATTTAAGGTCCAGCAGGAGAAAGAGATCCAGGGAACTTAAAAAGTGTGTTTGCTAGTTTTGTGAGTGTGCCCTAAATCAATAAATGCATTGCCTGAATTGGTCTTATTCCTCAAACAGCCAAAAACTCAGTTTCCATCAGACTTTTGAAAACTGCTCCCCACTTGGAGAGGAGAGCCGGAAAGTTGGAAAAAAAAAAAAACTCAGGTGTTGGCATTAACCTAAGCCCCTTGTTTGGTTAACCATGGTTTTAAATGCATGTCAAATTTGGCTAGATTTCCCACCAACCAAAACATCAGAGTTTGCAACCTCCCATGGCTGGGGTCCAGGCAAACTCGCTCAGCCGACCATGAACAGCAATTGCAGGATGCCAAGGGTGAATCTGTGCCCTCGAAAACACCTAGGGCCAACGGGGGCTAAGTCCGAGCTTCGAGTAGAAGAACCACCAGCCTCAAGAGCAGTCTAGCTGGCAAAACTCCTTCTCTCTCTGCTTGGGAAGACCCTGAGACTCGGTCCTGGTTTTCTGATGGAAACTTTGAAGGAAGTAGTACATACTTCTGTCTCCGGGAACACCTTAAGGCATCCCAGGGGCCAGAGTCTCCCTTCTTACATCCGTGTTTCCTCCCCTCCCTTTTAGCCCTTCAACGTCCGGCCCCTTTCTCCCACCGCCTCCCCTTTCCTTCCTAGTTCAGCTCCGCCCAGCTCTGCATCCTTCATTCCCTTCTCCAAACTGCCAAACTGTTTTCTTTATTTCCCCCTTCTCCTTTGCTTGCTTTCCACGCTTCCCACCCCTCCCCATAAGTTGCCCTTGCTGGGAGGGGGTCTCCAGCAACCTAAGGAAAGAAGGCAGCAGCCTGGGGAATAGATCTGGTGGGTTTCTTTAGTCCAGTTTCCTCTCTTCCCTTCCACCTTTCCTTTCCTCCTCCTGTTGCAAGCTGAAATGAAACTGGCTGAGGGGTTGTTGGGAGGACCGAACAGCTCAATCTCTTGATAAACGGAATTTATTTTTTTTATTTTTTTTCCTGCTTCTCCCACCGGAAAAGATTTGCTATGGGAGTGAGGGTTCGGGATGCTAGGCAGTCAAGAA
Organism: Masticophis lateralis; assembly: GCA_030761175.1. Taxonomy (NCBI): domain Eukaryota; kingdom Metazoa; phylum Chordata; class Lepidosauria; order Squamata; family Colubridae; genus Masticophis; species Masticophis lateralis. The sequence continues at coordinate 3,827,710 of JAUDYJ010000016.1, forward strand.
ACTTTTACCCTCTCGATTTACTAGCTTTGTTCGGAGTTTAAAAAAAAAAAAAACCTCTTCTACAGTCTCAAAAAGTTTCTGGAGTTTTATTTGCACAACCTGGATCTGTGTGTCTGGGTGAGCAGGGGGAAAAATAATAATAATACTCCAAATAAGAAGTCAATACTTTAGAAGAGGGGAAAAAAAGAAGCTCCTTCCATTTTTCTGGGTTTTTTTAAAGATTGGCAAGAGACACTTTTTTTTTTTTGATCGAAGCCTGCAAATGCCTTTTTTTTCCCCCCTTTTCCTCCGGCCAGAGGGATAAGAATTGCCCGGCCTGCCAACCCAAGAGGAAAGCTGCTGAACAGTTAATTTTTTTTTTTTTTTTTGTAAAGCCCCGAAGCTTAAGGGAAAAAGAACATTGATTTCAACCAGATGGCAGGCTGGTAAAAAAAGAAGAAAAAAAAACCTGAGAAAGAAGAAAAGAAAAGGGAAAAAGAAAAAAAGAAAGAAAGAAAGAAAGAAAGGAGGAGAAAAACCCCTACCGAGTTTCCAAGATGGGCACTGCCATTTGTAGCAGAAGACAGAAAGGTTTTTTGCAAACGGGGTTTTGCTTCTTGGCGCTCGCCTGCCTGGGCTCTGGAGTTCTCCTCTACAACCATCTCCAGCGGAAGGTGAAGGTTGCCGAAGACTCAGCCTCCAAATTCAAACAGCAACAGGAAGCCCTTTCCGCCCAGCTGCAAGGTGAGAGGGGGGGGGAGAGAGAGATGGGGTTCAGGGTGTGTGTTGGGGGTTGCTGTTGGGGTTTCCCCCGTCCCCTAAGTATCCCATCTGCCGGGAAGTTCCGTCCCTCCCTGCATTGGCTGCTTTCCCTTAGTTTGATCTCAACGGGTTCTCCTGCCAAAGTGGGATGAAGTCAGATCTCCAGCCCAGCCAGGGCTCCGTTTCTAAGGGAGGCAGTCCTGAGAGGCCTGGGGGTCACTGGGGAGTAGGAATTTCCCAGGCCACAAGGATCAGCTTGACATCCTCTCTTCCCTGCCCCCCCACCCCCACCCCCAGCATTTCCAGGTAGGAGCATGTGGGGAAGGGAACCTCAGATAAGAGACTCTCTCTTGGCTGCAAAGTTTGACCTGGGCTTGTTAGGAAGGGAGGGAGGAAAGGAAGGAAGGAAGGAAGGAAGGAAGGAAGGAAGGAAGGAAGGAAGGTGCATAGGTAAGAGGGAGGGAGGGAGGAAAGGAAAGGAAAGGAAAGGAAAGGAAAGGAAAGGAAAGGAAAGGAAAGGAAAGGAAAGGAAAGGAAGGAAGGGAAGGCAGGAAGGAAGGAAGGAAGGAAGGAAGGAAGGAAGGAAGGAAGGAAGGAAAAATGCACAGAGAGAAGGAAGGGGAGGAAAGAGGAAACAGACGGAAGGAAAAATGCATAAAGAGAAGGAAGGAAGAGAGAGGGAGGGAGAAGAAGGAAGGAAGGAAGGAAAATGCATAGATAGAAGAAAGAGGGAGGAAGGGGGAGGAAGGAAGGAAACGGAAGGAAAAATGCATAGATAAGACGGAAGGAAGGAAGGAAGGAAGGAAGGAAGGAAGGAAGGAAGGAAGGAAGGAACCACTTTGGGGAATTGCCTCCCAGCCCTTCCTCCTTCCAGCTTTCAATGACTCTGAAAGAAAAGTGAAAGCAGGGCGGGAGGAGAAAGGGGAGGGGGTGCCCGTGGGCACCCTCCTGCCTATCCTGATATTAGAAAAATAAAAATCGGTCTAAAGGTTTATCTAGGTCAGCTTTTGTCCAGAATGAGAGCACTTGGCTACGTCATCGAAGGAGACAAAATGGTCCTGGGGAAGGCTTTCTAATGTGGCATTTTGATCCTCGTCGTGACAATACTGATACAGGTAGTCCTCGGCTTACGACCATAATTGAGCCCCAAATTGCCATCGCTAGGCAAGGCAGTCGATTTGAGTTTTGACCCCTTTTATGACCTTTCTTGCCCCCGTCGTTAAGTGAATCGCTGCAGCTGTTAAGTTAGCAACCCGGTTGTTAAAGAAATCTGGCTTCCCCCCCACCCCCACCCCCCACTTGACTTTGCTGGTCGGAAGGTCGCAAAAAGAGGATGACGTGATCCCGGGACACTGCAACAGTCAGAAGTACATGCCAGTTGCCGAGCGTTTTGAATTTTGATCATGTGACCACGGGGAATGCTGCAACGGTCGTTAAATGTGAAAAACGGTCTTAAGTTGAGGACGACATGCAGTAATCCACAAGGAAGGATGTCTTCCCACCTGGTATGGCTTAATTAGGGCACCGAAGTCCCATTTGGTTATCATTCTAAGCACCTGGTGGTGCCCTTTTCAACATTTTAGGCTTCAAACTTATCTAGCAGAGCCACCACCAGTTGGCAGACCCTAAATCGCGGCTAGTTACTATCACAACAGCTGGGCTTATGCCATGTGCAGCTCAAGGAAGGAAGAGGTACTGTGTGGGCCTGGTCCACACAACAACAGAGAAAGGCAAAATAATAGATTGTGTTTACATTTGGCAACGTCTGTCCGGGGTGTGTCGTACAGCAGGGTTAAGGGAGTTAAGCAAACACAGCCTCTCTGGGAGCAAATTCCACAGTTTTATCTGTCAGCTGATTGAAAGAAGATTTCCTTCCGTCTCCGAATCCTGTCGAACTCACTTCCTGTTTGTGATTTTAAGCAATCTTCACCTGTGGTTCTGGATCTTGTACAATGTACATCATTATATGGGAAGGCTCATTGCTACCCGTCAGTCAAATTCTAATATTATGGGGTTGGGGAGGGAAACAGAATTTCTGCCATCTTCTCTCTCCTTCAAAAGATGCCTGCAAGATGGTTGGCCCGCATTTTATTTGATGTCATGAGAACTGGAAACATGACCTGGATTTTGTGAAATGTCAACATTCTCCGGCTGGGAATACTGTATTTTTCCCTGGTTATAAGGAATTCGAGAACAGCAGGAAGACAGGCACCAAACAGATAGGAAGAAGAGATGCTGTAGACATCAAAAAGCGTGGAGGGATTACTGAGTCACTTTTTCGATCGTTCCAAGAAAGGGGGCTAGAAACTTGATGCCGGAGAGTAAGCCCTGGAGACATTCTAACATGCAGTTTGAGAGGGGTGGTTGTGGTTAAGGCACCTTGATTTCTAATCCTGCCTTAGCCATGAAAGCCAGCTGGGTGACCGTGGGCCAGTCACTCTCTCTCAGCCCAACCTGCCTCACAGGGTTGTTGTTTTTTTGAAGAAACGAGGAGGAAAAAGGAGTAGTTAGATATGTCCACTCCCTCGAGTTCTTCATTTAAAAAATAATAATAAAGATGGGGTATAAATACACATAAATGAAAATAAATACAGATTGCAAGGCTATATATTATGTGCCACCTTTCTTTTGACTTCTCCAACATGCCACAATTTAGAAAAAGAAATCTCCAAACCCTGCTTTGCGCGGCTCACAATATTTTCTTTGCTCGCACGGAGAAAAGACACCTTTTCTGAAAATCACAGCCTTCTCTAAATGCAAAACGCACACGTGTCCCGGCTCTGAAAATCCTTGTGACCCATTGCTTACATATGTGTGTGTGTGTGTGTTTATTTCAGCCTGCTGGCGTGTGCGGTATTTTTTTTTTTATATGTTTGCTTGCTTGGCATAGGACTTGGCTCTCAGCTCAGAAATCCTGGCCTCGTGCCTGCTCCAGTAATTCTGGTCGGAGAGCCTGGCCTGCTTTTTTCCAGCTGGTAGTTGTTTCCTAGAATAGATTCGCAAAGAAGCAGAGACCCTCGAAAAGCTTTTTACAGATCCAGTTGGACTTGAGCGGAAAACCCCAGCAAAGGCTGCCCTGCCTTTCCATGCTAATCCCTCATAGCAAAACTAGCCACCGTTTAAAAGTTTTGCCTATAAACTGGATTTTTTCCAATGCTAGAATGCTTTTTGTGTCATGCAAGGGAGAAAACCTGAGTTAACAGAACAGTTGCATCCACATCACTGGCTGAGGTCAAAAGAAAGCAATCACATTAGAGTTTCAAAGGATGGCCTCATTCATCCATAATGTTTTTACAAGACTGGCCTCATACCAGGGCTGAAATGTTCCTGGTTCAGACCGGGACGGGTGGTTCGGAGAACCGGTAGCAAAAATCTCTGCCCACCCCCCAACCTCCCATTGCCCAGCTGAGCCGTGCGATCATCAGAGGCTTTGACTGAAAAAATGCTTTTAAAAGTAAAAAAAAAGCCTCTGATGATCGCGCAGCTCAGCTGGGATCATCAGAGGCTTTTAAAAAGCATTTTTTTCTACAACCTCTTTGGCCTTGTATACCGTTTCACAGTGCTTTACAGCCCTCTCCAATCTGGGCTCCAACAATCAGGGTTCAAAAAGATATAAGACAGGGTCTTATTTTTGGGGAAACACAGCAATCCGCAGAGGGTTTCACCACTGGATGGAAAGCTAAGTCAACCTTGATCCGGTCAGGATCGAACTCCTGGCAGTGGGCAGAGTCAGCCTGCAATGCTGCATTCTAACCACTGCGCCACCACGGCTCACAAATTCAGGTCACAAATGAAGCAACCCCCTTTTTTAGCCTAGTCTAGCCCTTTGTGATAACCTCATCTCGATGTAGTGCGGAAGTTGGGGGAACGTGGAGATGAAAACACAATTCTAGCAAAAAAGCAAAAAGTGTGTGGGGGTGGGGGTGTGAATTATCTCAAAGTCACCACCACCCCCATCCACAGAGAGAGACTGTTTGGTCTGGTGATTAAGGCACCAGGCTAAAAAAGAGGGAGACGGTAAGTTCGAGTCCTGCTTTAGCCTTAGCTGGGTGACTTTGGGCCAATCACCAGGTATGTAGTTCAAAAGAGAGAACTATGCAATTCAGGTTGGATGGAGGCTGTAGAAATGGGAATACTTTTGAGCATTTTTCAATGTTCCAAAAAAAAAAAAAAAAAGGATGCATTTTGGCTTCTGCGTGTTTCTAGTCCTTAGTGTGCTGCTGCCAAATGTTCTCTAAAACGTCAAATCTGATCCAACCATTCTGTTTCCCTGCCCGACTATCAAAATTTGATCAGTTTAAAAACAAAAAAAAAACTTTGTAGAACTCCCTTTTCAAGCTTACAAAACACCATTGTTAAAGATCCAGGATTTGAAAAGAGGCCTTGGTCTTGTTTGACTTAGCGGATGGAAAAAGAATAACAATGAGAAGGAAGCGGTCTCCGTTTTTTAAAAATCAAAAGGTAAAACAACAACGCCCAGCACCCCCGTTCACGTTTTCAGCTGGCCTTTTGTCTTAGGTCACCATCTAATTTCAGGCTGAATTGGGCAGTGCTTGCCAAAGGCAACTTCCCATTTCATTTTCTGTGCCATTGAATCATTGTCCGCTCTTAGCAAGTAAGTTGATAAGATCTGTTCGTAATCTGGTCTTTCGAAGGTGACCTATCAACATTGTAAGTCAACCTCTTCTTTAAAAAAATTCCCCAAAGTTTTGGCTGCAATTTGATGGCAAAGATTCAGAATGAAACCTCAAGGCCAAAAGGTTTATATTCGAATATATATGAGCCGAATATTGGAGCAGTTCTGTTGCAGTTTTTTTTAAAATCATTTTTTTAAAATGCTGTTAGCATTTTAAAATTCGGATCCTTGCTGTGTGGCAGGCAGGAATAATAATTCTTCATTATTCATTAGGCGACTCTATTGACTCAATTGGATGGATGGAAATTTCCTGCAATCCACTTTCTGGGGCGAACTGAACCCAATGCAAATGGAATCGTGTGTGTTTTGGTGTGAATGTGCAGGTCGCATTTTTTTGCTTGTTATTGTACGTACTTCTTTCTTTCTTTTTTTTCCAACTTGGTTGCAGTTGTTTACGAACACCGATCCCGGCTTGAACGTTCCCTGCAGAAAGAACGCAGCGAACACAAGAAAACAAAAGAAGGTGAGTTTCCCAATCTCGGATCGCGATCGGTTCTTTTGAAAAGATCGTTCCAGGGTGAGTTTAATCCTTGACACTTAAAAATCAGACAGAGGGCAGGTTCCATGGGCCACGAGGCAGAAATGAGCCGTAAAATCGCGCAGGACCAGAATCAGGGGTGAGCTGCTAGGGGTTCGGGAGAACCTCTAGTTAAAATTCTGTGCAGTTCAGAGAACCCACAAATCCCACTTCCGGATGGCCCCGCCCACCCTGCCCCCCCCCCTCCCAAGAGTCCCCACGCGGCCCGTTTTGGATGCAGGTAAGTGCAGGGCACACATGGAGGCTTGGGGAGAGTGGAAAACGGGCCAACTGGAAGTTCGGGAAGGCCTCCAGAGCCTGGGGGGGCCGTTTTTGCCCTCCCGGAGGCTCAAGAAAAGCCTCTGGAGCCTGGGGAGGGCAAAAACACCCTTCCCCACTGTGATGCAGGAGGCTGACTAGGCCACACCCACCCAGCAACTGGGCAGAGAACCCCTTGCTAAAGTTTTTGAAACCCACCCCTGACCAGAATGCCCAGAATGTCCAAAATACTTTCTGTGTCTCTTTAGCACCATGATGGCTAAATTTATCTGGCACTGAAGAATTCATATGAGAATCTAAAGCTTTGCGTCCAGCCTTGGCCACGTTGAGACTTGTGGACTTCAACTCCCAGAATTCCCCAGCCAGTTGAAGTCCAGAAGTTGACAAAGTTGGGACACCGAGGAGCTGAGGGCAGAAACTGATAGGTTCAAATCCTAAAATTCCAGATGAATCGCCAACTACAGGTGTTGAATCATAAAAGAGCAAAAGCAGAGGATGCTGGAGTCTAGAGTGTGAAAGTGTTAAAACTGGAGGAAAGTATTTCTCTTGGGCTGCCAAGATAATTACACAGATAATATCCAGGTGGTTACCAGGAACTGTGTAGGTCTTGAGGGAGCCTTACCTTAAAAAAAAAAAAATAGAAGAAAATAAAAATAATGAAGCAGACATATACAATCCAGATTCCTAGCCCTTTCATTGGAACTGAAGGTTAAATATTTGTACATTTGAAGGAAGAGAGATGGATCCTTTAGACCAGGGGTCAGCAACCTGCGGCTCTGGAGCCGCATGTGGCTCTTTCACCCCTCTGCTGCGGCTCCCTGTCACTCAAAATAGGTGTCACAGCTGCCAATGTACGACACCCACCCGCATGCCACTTATTGAGCTTTTCAACCCCTGGTAGGCCAACCATGGATAAATCCAAGAAAAGAAAAGTTTCAGAAGAAAACAGAACGTTTTAATTCGACTACATATGCTGGTTTTGTGGCCACTCAAAAAATAGTCAGGCACTGGAAGGGTTTTGTGGCTCCCGGTGTTTTCTTTTCTGTGGGAAACAGGTCCAAATGGCTCATTGAGTGTTTAAGGTTGCAGACCCCTGATTTAGACCATGGAAGGACTGATGGAGAATTGGCGTCTTTCCAGCCTTTAGTAATCATCGTGATTTAGGAATCATAAAATCTTTTCCTGTCAGTTGCAAGATCCTCAAGAAACCTTGTCATCTATTTAAACGAGGAGTCCTCCAGGACAAAATTCACAGGCCAAATTACTTATGTCTCCAAGAAAGTTGCTTCGGAGAATGCACAACGGCTGTTGCATTTTTGGTAGTTTTTGGCTGCAGTGGTAGTGAACCCAACAATTCCACCTTCAAAAGACATATATGGGTGTCGAGTGGATGTGAATATTTGTCTTTAATTCATCATCATATGAAATCTACGGAAATGCATCCATGCTAATCTTCCATTAAGATTCACTCACCTCCGGTTCCTTACTTGATGCTCCCAAGAAAGCAGTGTACTCCAGTAACTGATAGATAAATAAATAGATATTATTAACCTAAACTAAAATTGTACTTGCTTGCCCAGGAATTATTATTTTTTTAAATAGTGGGGGCATTCCATTTTATTAACTTCATAAACCTCACTGCAAGGTAAACCAGGTTTCAGTAAACCTGCATCTCGCCATTTTCCCCGTTCCTTCCTTCCTTTTAATTTCCTTTTTGCTCTGCTTTGCCTTATAGATTTTTTAGTATACAAACTGGAGGCCCAGGAAGCACTCAATAAAGAAAAGGTAAGTAAAATTGGTTCCCTTTGGAAGGCATGTGTTTTTTTTAAAAAAAGGGAGGCAGAAGAGTTTTAGAGGATCAGTCTAGATCCAAGATGTGCTAGATTTCAGTGAAAATGTTCTCTTCCTTTGCTAACCCATCCTTACTCGCGTTCTCGGGAAAGGAAACTGGGAAATTCAGGGCACAAAACTAAGTTATTCAGCAGCAAAGATCTTTTCACCTTTGTGGCAGGACTTAGAAGTTGCCCTTAATAAAGAGAGAGTGTTCACACAGCACATAAAGACCAAGTAGTTGCAATTTTACTACATGCTAAGTTTGGTTTTTCTGAATTTGCAAGGGGATCTTGGTATGTTATAGGGTTCTCAGTCTATTTGCTCAGAGGATGATTTGATGGATTGTGTCAATGGGGAGGGGTTAATTCGAGAAAACAAGCAAAATCCAATGGAATAACAGTTGGAAGGGAACCTGGAGGTCTTCTAGTCCAACCCCCTGCTTAGGCAGGAAACCCTACACCACTTCAAACAAATGGTTACCCAAAATCTTCTTAAAAAGTTCCAGTAGGCCATTATGTAGGTTATTCAAGTTATGCAAACTCCGCTGGAGAGTTGAAGACAGTATTTATGTAGGTTTAAGAGAAAGGGACGATTGTGAATTATTTGTGCAGTTAGTCGCAATCATTATTACTGTGATTTTTTCTCACTGCAGCAAGATTCTATGAACAGATACGGCTCTTTAAGTTCACAACACAAGATACTGAAGGTAAGGAGACCCTTTGTCGCCTTGTATTTATAAGTTTGGTTAGTCTGGGGGTAGCCTGTGGCAATCAAGACATGCTCTGGAGAGCACTTGTCACTGTTCTGACCCAGCTCGCCAAACACGACATACCTTCTGTATTTAAATCAATGATTCCTTTATTAGGAGCGCCAACAGCCCCGGCAAAAAGTTTCTCTCCCACCGCAGGCTAGCAAGTCTGTCTGTTTTCTGCCACATCTATTCATCTCCGCCCCCTGCCTTTTATCCCCAGAGCTAAGGTGGGGCTTCTCTAGCAGCGATGGTTCTTCCATCCCAAGGACTGGCCCATAGATTTCCACTGCTTTCCTCTCCTCTGCCTTCTGCACATCAGGCACTGGACCCAGCTGTTCCTCCTCTTCCTCATCAGATACCTCCAGACCTGGAGGCTGTTGATTCTCTATCGGAGGGCTGACTGATGGCCCAGGCTCCGCCTCTGTCTCTCTCTCTGACAGCTCCATTCCCTCTTCCCCCTCGGAGCTCTCAGGTTGCCTTGAGTCTGACTCTAACTCCCACACCTCCTCCTACTCTGAGTCGGCTGCTGGAGGGGCCGGTGGCCAACAGGCCACAACAGTCACTATTCAGGGCAATGTAATCCAGCATCTTGTTTTTCTACAGCTCCCAGCATTCAAGTTACCCACAATTCAAACCTGTGATAAGCCAGGTTTCTTCAAACTCTGCATGAATCAGAGGTTTGCTGCCCTGTCTTGGATAAGAACAGGACACTGTTTCCAACACTGGACAGCTCAACCACTTTGGGAACAAGGGAATTTTAAAATCACAGGGTCTGGCTAAAGTTGGCAACCCTAATTATCCCTTGCTAATTGCCGCAGATCACAGGAGGGGGTTTGCGGAAACAATGAGGAATGCTGGAGGCAGGGAAAGCTAGAATGGCAAATATTCCTACCTCATTCAATTTAGCACACACACACACACACACACAAACCCTGCACACCAACACACTGAAAGGATCCATGAATGGAAACAAGCCAGGCCGGTAAGACCCCCATAAATCTCTCCCTCCTACTGCTCAAGTAAAAGCAGCAATTATTTGGCTTGTAAACTTGGCCATGTTAAGTAGCACTGCGCCATTGCGTCATACCATGGGGCGGGGGGGTGTTATCGATTATGTGTCAGCCTGGCTTGATGGAAGAATGGCTGCAGCCTTGCGTGCATTTTCCCCCAAGACTCACTCAGGGAAGAGAGACTTCAACGCTCCTGGATCAGCTTGTTCGGCTTAAATTAGAAACCAGCCCGTCAGCCAGCTGCAAAACGGGCTCAATTGGGTAAAATACACGTTAAGACCTAAGAAAGACAAGACGTGTTCGGTTCTGTGATAATCCAAACTCACCAAGTCTGTGGCAGGGAGAATTTCAATCCTTGGGGGTTTTTTCCCCCCGCAACTGGATTTTAATCCTTCCAGATACCAAATTTAGGGAGGAAATCCTCTCTGGTTGCTTAAAATACAGATTATTCTCCGCTTGCGACCACAATTGAGCCCAACATTTCTGTGGCCAAGTGAGACATTTGTTAAGTGGGTTTTGCCCCATTTTACGACTTTTCTTGCTGTTAAGTTAGTCACACACACAGTTGCTAAGTGAATCTGGCTTTGCTGGTCAGAACAGGCCAAGCAAAAGGGGAACCCGGGACAGTGCAACCGTCATAAGTATGAGTCAGTTGCCAAGCGTCTGAATTGGAATCACGTTGACCATGGATTGGGGATCTGACCTGGAGCTTGGACTCTGCCTTCCATCTAAACCTGCCCAGCTGGGTTTAGGGATCAACAGATAAAAATACGCACCATAAATTGTGAAATTTGGGAAGGCGGAAATGAGACATGTTCACTCCATTGTTAGGATTTGCTCGGGTTTAACATTTTTTTACTATGGGTTGTGTGGGTGTGGCTTGGTGGGTGTGGCAAGGCTTGGTGGGCGTGGCAAGGCTAGGATACTGTAGAATCTCCATTCCCTCCTCACTCCAGAGGAAAGTTACTGCAAAATCCCCATTTCCTCCTGATCAACTGGGACTCGGGAGGCAGAGAATAGATGGGGGCGGAGCCAGTCAGAATTTTTACTACCGGTTCTGTGGGTTTGGCTTGATGGACATGGCAAGAGAAGGATACTGCAAAATCACCATTCCCTCCCCACTCCAGGAGAAAGTCACTGCAAAATCCCCATTTCCTCCCGATCAGCTGGGACTCAGGAGGCAGAGAATAGATGGGGGCGGGGCCAGTCAGAATTTTTACTACCGGTTCTCCAAACTACTCAAAGTTTCCGCTACCGGTTCTCCAGAACTGGTCAGAATGTGTTGAAATGCACCTCTGGTTTACTCCCATGTTTTCGGTTTGGATTTGACTCTTTCCCCAGAACCAGCACGAAGAAGTCAAGAAACAGTTTTTGGACCTGCAGCTGCAACACAACGGGCTGAAACTGGAGCATCGCAAGGCGGTGGAGACCCACAACCAGAGATACTCCCAGCTGCAACGGGAGAAGGACAACGAGGTGGTGGGATTACAAGGTGGGGAGGACACAGAGGGGGCGCACCCTGGGCTCTAAACTGAGCCCAGGGTTGCGAGGGAGGGAAACGCCTCTCTTAAAGACGGCATCCGAACCCCTCTAGGAGAAGGAGGGGGGTAAAAGAAAGGGGAGAATGCACCCTCTAACTGAACCGAATTGATTTTCCAGATACTGTTTTTAAACTAAGGGAGGAAAGCAAGCTACTTCGGAAAGCCCACCAGGACGTTCACTCACAGCTCCTCAATGCTCAGGTAACTCAGTGCTCGGTTCTCCGTGAAAGCCCTTGGCCCTGTCTGGAGGGGCCGAACTTCAGCTCTCATGGTTCACAGCCAGGGTAGCCAAAAGCTAGTAAAATGGGTCTCCCTCAGTGGTGGGATTCAACCGGTGTTAACAACCGGTCCACTGAGTTCACTTCGCTCGCCAAAGGCGCTCCGCGCACGCACAGTACGTTTGAAAAAAAGCTCTAAAACTTACCATCTACTGCAACCCCAATGAGGTGCGGCAATCTGCTTGGCCGCGCCTATCAGCTGGGCTTCAAACAAAGGAAATATAGGTCGGTATAGTGCAGGGGCGGGTGGATTGGCCCAGCTGATCGCTCTCAGCTGATCGTCGGAGCTAACGATTCACCCGAACCGGTCCAAACTGGCAGAATCCCACCCCTGGTCTCCCTTAACACAATAACTCTCCCCCCTCTCCAAAGTGGCAAATGGGCTAACATGGGACACTTCAAAGGAAAGGCCGCTTTAAGGGGGTTTAACCTGGGGAACTCACTGCCACTGGATACGGAGACCGTTTCGGTAGATAGCTTCTGAAAGCGATTTAGAGGAATTTGGGGAGGAAAGACAGATCAAGGACAATTTGGGGGGCCCTGGATAACAGCTGTGGGGGAACAGTAAGAAGAAAAACTGATTGGTCTCAGTACCTTTTACTTCCTGATCTGATCTAATAGGTCTCTTCTTATTGAAGATCTAAAGCTTTGGGGATTTTGTGGGTCTTTGCTCTCCCTTAAGGTTCAAATGGAAGAGTTCCGGAAACTCAAGGAAACCCTTCAGAAGATGCCGAGTTTTAAGGATGCAGGAACAGCCAAAGAGCAGCATTACGGTCAGCCACTGGGGTCGAACATGTTGCAGCTTCCTAGACCAAAGGTACAATATTTCCAGTTCTTAGTTCTCCTTCCAAAGGTTCGGCCTCTTGCTTTGAAATGCCAGGGAAAGTGCCAGGCTGGTCCCAGGTTCTTTCTTGTAAAGCCATCCTGGATGTGTTCTCTAAGCCTGTTTTGTTTTTTGTTTTTTTTAATAAGCAAAGAATTAGGCTAAAACAGAGCACACTTCTGTTTCTCCACTGGCCCACTCACCAAATTGCTTGGGAGGCAGTGTTGTAGGAAATTGCAGCTGACCTGGTGATCAAGCCAGCTTGGATGGTTCAGACTCAAAGAGGTTAAAACCCCATGCTGGCCGCTAGCTAATTCTGAGAACAGCAGTCTCAATCAATCTGGGGGCCAGTATCCTCCAGATGTTTGCCAGAGTTGAAATCAGCTAGGAAACCAACTAAGGTTGGGAGGGAGGCCAGAAATGCCTTATCTCCAGTTTTTGCCTGCTTCATTTCAGGAGGTGAAGGTTCAAGGCTGGCCTTAGAGAAACGAGGGACTAAGTCCATGTCTTCCAGATGTATTTTCTCTCCCCTAATAGCATATCCTTTCCTGGAACTCTGTAGGATACATCCTGGTGGCCTGTAATCTTCTCATTTCATTGCAATTTTTTCCCCCACTATGTATATTTGGGGGAGAATTTGTAAGTTGCGTTGGAAGGGCAGGAAACATGTCAGTGTAATAAAACAAACGGGAGATGATGGGGAGGTTATTTAGCAAACCCGAGTTCATATGAATTTGGCAGCGGCGTCAAGGTGAGTTATGAGGCTCAGAGTTGTGCTAGAAAAGGAACCAGAAGCCAGAGCAATTCCTTATAAAAGGGCTAATATAGTGTGGTTCCGATGTCTCTGTTGTGGGCCGGCAGCGGCCAGCAAAGCTGGCAGCAGAGTCAGACAGTGAGGAGGTTGGGGAGGAACATGGGCCAGTCCTGGGGACTGGGAAAAGCTCAGACGAGGGCTCTGTGTCGGAGGCGGAGAGGGAGTTAGACAGCAGCGAGGCAGAGGAATAACTGGAGCCTGTTCCCAGTGTGCGCATGCACAGAGCTGCCAGAAGACAAGAACAACTCAGAAAGCAGGGTCAACTTGGGAGTAAAGCCACACCTTGGAGGTGATTGGCCCCTCCCATAGGAAACAAAAGAGGAGTGAACGGGGAGTGGGCTTTTGCAGGAAACAATTTGTTCATTCCGTGACTCTGAGAGACTCTGTGCCAAGTTTTGCCTTGTAGTGCATTTGGAAACTAGTTATCTGGCAGCCTGCCAAATGAGATAAGGTCTGTGTTGATGAATATTCCTTTGAAAAACTATTTGGACAGGCCTTGCTGATTATGAATGAAAGGGATTCACAGTTGTGTAAATAAAAGAGGTTTTGCCGGGACCAAGACTCTGCTTCCTGCTTTATAAGGGAGCCTAAGTCAGAACAGTCTCGTCCCGGTTAGTAGCCCAGTCCGTCAACGTCATTCCATATTTTAGAAGACATCTTTCGCCAAATCTGAATTCTTTATGGAGCCAAAACATGATCAGCAGGACTGGGGAAACCCAAAAGTTTAGAACAGTAGCAACAATGAAAAGAGGACACCAAAAATCAGTAGAAAAGCTCAAAAAGAATTGGATTTTGATTCACTGGCACCGAAAAAGGAGAATGGAATGGCGTTTTATGGAGATGGAATTTGCTGGAGCCTTCAGCAGGGACTCTCTATTGTGTCAATACTTGGTTGTTGTTTTTTTGTTTCTGGACAGTCTTTCTCAAATCTACTTTATGCTCCTCTTTCTAGGCTTCCAAGGACGATGGCATTAAAGCACCTCCGAGACCTCAGGACCAAGCTGTCGTCCCGGCTAGGAACTCTTTTGCCATTCCACCCCCTGGGATCAAACATCAAGGAGAAGAGCATGTGATGCATGAAAACCGTATTTTACACAATAACAATGGAGCCGGAGCCCAGGGGGATGGGCCATTTGGTCAACTGGCCCCACCAAAGGAGGTTAATTTGGCTTTTGCAGCTCAACCGCCAGCTCGGCACAAAGATGCACCCATGATTCGTTACACCCGGATGATGAATAGCGTGCAGAACCAGGTGAGAATATTCATATGCTTTTTTAGTCCAAGCATAAATGGATCTAATGAGTTTGGATAAATAAGTCTAGTTGAGTGGACTACAACAGTCAAGTAAGATGTAATCAGCACCATGGACAGCTTCTGGCAGGTGCTGCTAAGATAGCACACCCTTCCACACCATGCTTCCCTAGAAGATAAGTGGAGACTTGAGAAATTGAGGACACCTTGAGTTAAGATTTATGCCTCCGTAAAGTTTTTCATATGAATATTGGCCCCCTTGCTACCATTCCAAGGTGTAAAGGTCAAATCTCCTTTGGGTTGCACACTCAATGGGTTTAGTCTTTGGGCCACCGTATAGAAGTGCTGTGACCCAGGCCCAAGTAGGTATTACCAGATGCAATCAGTTCAAAACAAACAGACTTAGAACAGCTAAGAATTAACTCATTCTCAGCGTAGTCCAAACTAATTCAAAACAAATTCTTCATCACACAATTCTTCAGCCCTAGCAACAACCTTGGTCTAATTAGGCAACTTGCCAAAGGCTTTTCTTGGCAAAAGTTCAGGAGCAGAAGACGACAAGAAATAAATGCAGCAAGACAAGAAACAAGTCTATCAACGTTGTTTTCCGACAAAGAGCCCAAGAGCCGTTGCTGGTCTTTTAAGCCTTATGGGAGGGGCCAATCATCTCTTGGCCTTACTCCCGAGTCATCCTTTTTTGCTTCAGCTGCTCTTGCCTTCTGGCAGCTCTTCTCATGCATGCACTAGGAACAGGCTCCTCCTGTTCCTCTGCCTCTCTGCTGTCAGCCTTTGGAGGCTCCGGAGTCCGCACATCATTCCCAGATGGCCCTGGCCCCATCTCTGCATCTGACGCAGAGCCCTCATCCGGGCATTCCCCAGCCTCCAGGACTGGTCCATGTTCTTCCTCAGCCTCCTTACTGTCCAATTCCGCTGCCAGCTCCGCAGGCTGCTGGCGGACCACAATAAGAAGTGATTAGGCCTTCTTTGATGGATCCTTCAACTCTAGAGTTTTGCTCAAGGTCTCCTATCCAGATCTGGCTCTCTGTAGCTTTGAAAATAATGTAAATGATTAAATCAAAGTAATATCGGTAGATTCCATACAAATAATGGAGAAAAATCTTTGATCCCTATTGAGTTGAATTTTACTTCCTACCTTCAAGGGAGACTGGGAGGTAATCATTGATCTAGAATCTTTCCGATGAGTAAGAATTAGATCTAAAGACCACACAGCCATGGTTTCTTCTTCTACTCTCTTTGTCACTGCAGGATCCAGAAGCAGGACAGAACATGCAAGGGCAACAGGGCCATCCAGAAGTATTTGAACCCAGGCTCAAGCTCCCAGCTGCTTCGGAAGAAGGACGGGTTTTGGAAGAAAAGCTCTCCAACAAGCAGAGGTATTTTGCGCTTTCTGAGTTGAAGGGCCCAGCCTGGCTATGAAATGGCATGTCCCATCCAGCAGCTTACTCTAGCCTTTGATTTGCAAACCACTACCAACCTGTGCAAAAGAGTGTGAAGATCCATTGTGAGTCCTTGGATTTTTCCTGACATACCCTGCCCAGTCGTGCTAAGCATTGTTTTGTGAACAAACCATGATCAGTTAAACTTTAGGTTCAAATGTCCCTCATTAAGCAGCATTAAGCAGCACTTCCAAACCGCCATGGCCTCTAATTAAACAGCCACCCATCAGGCGTCGCGGAAGAAACACAAGGAGCGATGGGATCCCCACCTCCATCTGTTATTTTCCCCAGATTGCGATCATCGGGAAGCAATGCAGGAACAAAACTAACAAGGCTATAATAAATGCCTTTCAAACATTCCTGGCCTAAACGCAAGTGACGGAAATAAAAATTCGGGCCTCGAGATCTTCGGCACAATGTTGTGATGATCTCCTAGCCAGGCCCACCTTTCTGCCATTTGACTATTTTTGTTAGAGACATTTCTAGCTCTTGAGGTACATCCAAGAAAGAAACACAAAATTGTTTGATTTTGAGGCAACAACAACAACAACAAAAACCTAAAAATTGGAAATTCTCTCCTGCAAGTACTGTCTGTGCTTAGTTCTCCCTGGCTGTATTCACACAATTCCCTTAACCAAGTCGTAGAAAAAAAACCAAACTAGAGATTGGTCTGTGCACAGTTATTCTAAATTTGGTTTCTTTGGGAAGGATTTAAATCGGCCCTTTTGGCCAGTTGATGTTGACGTGGAATCAGAAAGTACAGAGGAGCCCAGAAATTCAAAACCCAACCCTTGTGTGAAAACAGTGCATGTTTCTGTGCTCAGGGTTGACAAAACCTTTTGTCTGAATGCCAAGAGAGTCAGGAGTGGTGTTCACTTATCTTCCTTACAGGTTCACAAATGTGAGCAGAGGCGCTTTGCTCGCATGTGCAGCTTGCATGCATGCATGCAGATAAAAAATGTGCCTAAGTAGGATGGTATAGAGCTGAGATGGGGGTGGGGGGCCCACCTGCGATTTCCCGCTATCGGTTCGGGAAAACTAGTCCGAACCGGCTAAATACCACCTCTGAAGAGAGTGCTGAGGGACCGATTTTTATATAAGGTAAAGGTTCCCCTCTCACATATGTGCTAGTCGTTCCCGACTCTAGGGGGCGGTGTTCATCTCTGTTTCAAAGCCGAAGAGCCAGCACTGTCCAAAGACATCTCCGTGGTCATGTGGCGGGCATGACTCAATGCCAAAGGCGCACAGAACGCTGTTTCCTTCCCACCAAAAATGGTCTCTATTTTTCTACTTGCATTTTTTTAAACATGCTTTTGAACTGCTAGGTTGGCAGAAGCTGGGACAAGTCACGGGAGCTCACCCCGTTACGCAGCACTAGGGATTCGAACCGCTGAACTGCTGACCTTTCAATCGACAAGCTCAGTGTTTTAGCCACTGAGCCACCGCGTCCCTTCTAATTTTGATATAATTTCATGGAGTTATGGAATTATACGAAATGAATGGGAAAACAGTGCTTGTAATAGCCCCTTTCCTTTGCAGCTGGCAACAGATGGTCAACAAAGGCAGCTCGCAGATGAATGATGGGAGGGCTCTTCCTTACCTGCAAAGGTATCACCTGGATACCATATCTGAGCCAGGCAGGACAGGTGGCAGTCGAGCACAGATGGAAACAGGGCGGCCATCACACACCCTCTGGGGAGCTGAAAAAGGAGGAACAGATGAGGGAGACCTGCACGCAGGTAAGGCTGAAGGGGAGGGATTGAACAATGTGACGAGGTTGGTCCCATTGTCTGAGACAAAACGGGGGAATTGTGTAGAGTGTCTTGAAGTCTGAACAGGGTCTGAGTTATGTGGGTAAGGTTTGTGTCCTGTTTTAGATTGCTTTGGGTGGACAGATAGTGAGTGTAGATCTTATCCACCTTCAGAAGGGAATTTATCCACCTACTCAAGGTGAGCCAAGATGGAACCTTACCAAGTTTCCCCAGATAGCGGAAGTTGAGTTGATTTTAATGCTTCGTTATTTTCATATGTTATTTTTCCTCAGAATGGGTACTTGCCCCTGTCTTCAGCTGGATCTTCACTTTATAGTGAGGGTCAACCTGCAGGGACCAGGATGTGAGGACTTGAACCTTACTTGCATCTCCTCACTCTTATTCCAACAGTCTCTAGACATCCCCAACCTTGAGGATCTCCAGAAGCAATAGTCTTCTTCAACTCTCAGAATTCTCAGCCCATTGGCCATGTTGGTTGGAGAATCCTGGGAGAGGAAGTCCTGGCAACTTCTCAGCTTAGGGGAAAAACTGCTGCGAGGACGTTGCACGCTGTCTTTTCGAATACACTCTCCACATTACAATCTAAAAATAATTTGGGGGTTTCAAGTTGTTGTCTTTCCCTGGTCTTAAACCAACTCTTTTAGTTGCTGCTCCGTTCTTCTGTGTAGTAGCCATAGCAGCCTTCAAGGCGGGGGCATAGGGGGCAGATGCACTGGTGGGCCAGAAGAGGGAAAAGAGCCAACAGAGAGTTATAAAAGCAGCTCAACACCTATAGTAGAACAACTGACCTGGCAGAAAATGGAACAGTGAGAAAGTAAATCTCCTCAGGAATGTGACCGGCACCAGGCAGGTGGCCCTAATTTTCACAATGTAAGCTGTCCCACGTTCCACAACTGCCCTTGGAGAACAGGGGTTAATTGCTTCACATCAAAGCCGAAACCCTTCGGGAACAGGGTCACAGGGAAGCCTGTGGGAAATCCAAACGTTGGGTTTCAACTTGGACTCCATGCTGGAAGACAGAGGATGTTTTTAACGAAAGGATCTGATTGGAAACTTTTTGGGACGAAGGAGAATGCAATTTATGATTGATCTGGAGGAAGAAAAATGATGATCAGCCTGGATGCTGAGTTGGGGGTTAGCAAAAAAGAACCAACAGAGAGTGGAAGGGAGGTAGTTATATATGCCAGGGGTTTGCTGGATCTCAGGGCCTTCCTCCCAATAAGCAGGATCTTGGAGTCTTAGTGGACAATCAGCTAAATATGAGCCAGCCGTGTGCAGTGGCAGATAAAAAAGCCAACGCAATCCTAAATTGCATGAACAGAGGGATACAATCAAGATCAAGTGAGGTACTAATACCACTCTATAAAGCCCTAGTAAGACCACACCCAGAGAACTGCATCCAGTTTTGGTCACCACACTATAAAAAGATGTGGAGAGTCTAGAAAAAGTGCAGAGGAGAGCAACCAGGATGATTAGGGGACTGGAGACTAAAACACATGAAGAATGGTTTCAAGAACTGAGCATGGGTAGTCTAGTGAGGAGAAGGACCAGGGGAGACATGATAGCAGTCTTCCAATACTTGAGGGGCTGCCCCAGAGAGGATGAAGGGGTCAAGCTCTTTTCCAAAGCACCTGAAGGCCAGACAAGGAATAATGGATGGAAACTGACGAAGGAGAGATTCAACCTAGAAATAAGGAGGAACTTTGACAGTGAGAACAATCAACCAATGGAACAGAAGTTGCCTTCAGAAGTGGTGGGAGCTTCATCACTTGAGACTTTCAGGAAAAGATTGGACTGCCATTTGTCAGATATGATGCAGGGTCTCCTGCATCATATCTGGGGGGCTGGAGTAGACGACCTTAAGGTCCCTTCCAACTCTGTTAAAAACCTGTTAATAAAACCAAAATATCAAAATTTTCTTGACATGTCATTACAATAAGATGTGCAGTGGGGGAGAATGCAGGATTGCAGGCTGACTCGGCCCACAGCCAGGAGTTCGAACCTGACCAGCTCAAACTTGACTCAGCCTTCCAACCTTTCGAGGTTGGTAAGATGAGGACCCAGATTGTTGGGGGGGGGGGGTCACCAGTGATAGGCTGACATTTGTAAACTGCTTAGAGAGGGCTGTAAAGTACTAGGACAGGCACCCCTCGAATTACAAGAGATCATTTAGTGACTGTCCGAGGTCACTAGAGAGCCAACCACACCCAAGTCAACACTAGAAAGTATCTGCAGCATATCAACATATACACACACTGTTAAGGAATTCGCAGAGCAACCCTAGAGTAGCAAGGGTGTGCACATGAAAGTGACTGAGAGCAGTTGTGAATAATCACAGCCAACACACAGGTATACTGAGTTGTGTTTACTTTTAGGAAATAGTAATAAGGCACAGTCCAATAAACAGTCCAGGTCATACACAGATAAAGCAGTAGACAGTGAAACAATAGTCCAGGGATAATCCAATAACAAAGTCTTCTTACCAGTTGTCATAGTCATATACAGCAAACAGTAGCAAACACAGCAAAGAGCAGTAAAGAGCAGTAAGGATCAGCACAGAGCAATAATGATCACAAAGAGAAACAAACCATGTTTCAAGCTCCTTCTTAAGGACATTGGCTACAGAGCTAACCAATCAGGACACAGTATGTTGCCATACAGCAATACATTCTTAAGGCTATAATGCTGGCTTATATATTGGCAACCCAACAAGTTAGGTAATTATCATTTCCTAACACACACACACACACACCCAGATACATTAATTGGAGGGTAGGAACATCTGTCCTTGGCCAGGAAATTTGGAAGTAGGCAAAATCTTTATGAAGGTTTTTTTTTTCAATGTTTTTTTTTTATTTTTTACCCCCCGATGCTTCTTGACTTTGCTTTGTTCAGATGGTGGCATGACGAAGGAAGAAAACCACACATACCTACAGAAGGAAGCAATTATCCAGAAACAGATGGTAAGCAAGGGTGCTTTTCCCCCTCCCCGCATGTAAAGAAGTAACTTTAAAGCAAAGTCTGAAAGGTTATTTTTCTGAAGCACTCGAGAGTTGTTTAAATGGGAGCAAGCCCAGGCTTCAAATGAATAAGAACTGCCAAGTCCAGCTGGCAGTTGCATTGGGTGACAGTTGGGGGTGGGGGGAGAAACCCCAGGATTTAAGGCCCTCTGGAACAGCTAATAGCCTTCTCCCTCAATTGCTTTAGCCGCTTTTCAAAACCATCCACGCTAGTAACAAGCATCACATTTTCCAGCAAGGAGTTCCAAAATTGTAATTAGGTGAAGGAGAATTTGGTGTTTGCCCAATTCAGTTTGCTAAAGGAAGCACCGTGTACCGAACATTATGCAAACCCTGTTGCGTTTTGCTAAGAAGGGAAGGGGTGTTATGGGAACCAATCGTGGTTTGACTGCTAAGAGGGTAGTAAGAGTCGCTTTTAATTCTGATTTGTTTTCTTTTGAGTAAATATGGTAGATACAGCTGGAGCAACAGAGGAGAAAGGTGGTGTGGAAATAGAGAATGTGGGATACTTGAGATGGTTTAGGACAGGGGTCGGCAACTTGTGGCTCTGGAGCACATGTGGCTCTTTCATCCCTCTGCTGCGGCTCCCTGTCACCCAAAATATGCATCACAACCGCCAATGTGCAACACATGCTGGCATGTGATTTATTGAGCTTTTCAACCCCAGGTAGGCCAACCATGGATAAATCCAAGAAAAGAAAAGTTTCAGAAGAAAACAGAACATTTTATTCAACTACATATGCTGGTTTTGTGGCCGCTCAAGAAATGGGAAGGATTTTGTGGCTCCCGGTGTTTTCTTTTCTGTGGGAAATGGGTCCAAATGGCTCTTTGAGTGTTTAAGGTTGCAGACTCCTGGTTTAGGATGAGAAGATGAATAGAATAGAATAGAATTCTTTATTGGCCAAGTGTGATTGCACACACAAGGAATTTGTCTTTGGTGCATATGCTCTCAGTGGAGATAAAAGAAAAAATAAAATATATCCATCAAGAATCATAAGATACAACACTTAGTGATAGTCATAGGATACTAATCAGCGATCAAGTCATGCTAGGAAACAATAAAAACAATATAAATTGTAAAGATCCAAGCAACATGGATTTAGCCATAAGTGGGAAGAGATACTGTAGGTACTAGGAAGAATGAGAAGAATAATAGTAATACAGTGGTTAATTTGACCGTGTTGTGGGAATTAGTAGTTAAACAGTGTGATGGCATTCGGGGGAAAAACTGTCCTTGTGTCTAGTTGTTCCAGTGTGCAGTGGCCTATAGCGTCCTTTTGAGGGTAGAAGTTGAAACAATTTATGTCCAGGATGTGAGGGGGTCTGTAGATATTTTCACAGCCCTCTTTTTGACTCGTGCAGGTCCTCAATGAAAGGCAGGTTAGTAGCAATTGTTTTTTCTGCAGTTCTAATTATCCTCTGAAATCTGTGTCTGTCTTGTTGGGTTGCAGAACCAAACCAGATATTTATAGAGGTGCAGATGACAGACTCAATCATTCCTCTGTAGAACTGAATCAGCAGCTCTTTTGGCAGTTTGAGCTTCCTGAGTTGGCGCAGAAAGAACATTCTTTGTTGTGGGTTTTTTGATGATGTTTTTGATGTTAGGTGTCAAGAAGATGGCTTGGCCAACATTTGGCATCATGTGTGAAGCCTATAAAGACATGCAGAGATAACTCTGAGAAAGATATTCAGGTGCTGCTGAGAAAAGGAAATGACACCTCAGTCCTTGAATAGGAAAGGTGTGACAAGGACATCCAAAATAACTCCACTTTGATTTTATTTAGTATAAGAGGAGGCAAAACCTCCGGCAGGCTTTCGAGATTCGGATATAATTTCGACAATAAAGTGGCGTTTCTGGAATCATGGCAAAGGTCCCTATCCTGAGCTGGTTTACCACGAAGAACTGAGCCCAGGTCTAAGTGATCCTTCTCTCCTCTCAAGGGGCCTAAAGATGTTGCTGACCCAGCTCAGGATCCCAACAATCAAGGGGAAGATGAGTTTGAGGAGGCAGAACTGGAACGACCCAGCTTTGAAGAAAAAACAAATCCATCCAAACAACCCCACCAGACAAATCGGCCGGCAATTGCCGTGAGCAAGGAAAAAATACCGAAGGTTCGTTTTATCTCTGTTTAGAAGTTGGGCGGAGGGACGCAGAAACCGTCATCAAAGGGAAGGTGTTTCTAGTGAAACCGACAGTGGAATTCCACACAGGATGGGCACTAGGGTCTAGAACAGGGGTGTCAAACTCAATTTCATTGAGGGCCGCTGTGGTTGACCTCGGGGAGCCAGGCGGGTGTGGCCAACTGGGTGGGTGTGGCCAACTGGGTGGGTGTGGCCAGCTTGACGCCACTCCCCAAACTGCTGGCATGTTTCCTCTTCTCACCAGGGGTAAAATCCACTTACCTTCAGTACTAGATCGGAGATGTGAGCACACACAGGCGCAAAAACGAGACATGATGACATCCGGATGGGTGGGTGGAGCCTCCCGCCGCCGGCCCTACCGGATCATGCAAGCCAGATGGATTCAGCTGGATTTCACTGCTGTTTCACACTGGGTAGACCGGGCCGAAGCTGCATTGGGTAGAATGGACTGAAGCAATGCGGGCTGGTCCCTTACATTTTCCAGGATGGCCCTGTGGCTTGGATCTGACATCAGGGCCCGGATATGGCCCTTGAGTTTGACACCCCTGGTCTAGAGGATCCTGGGGAATCTCGCCTGAATTAAGTGCCCCAAACTGGTTTGGGGGTTGGAGTTTGCCTCTGAAAGGGGCTTCGAGCGTTTTCTGATTTAAAACAGATTTGTTACAGCCTGCTTGGGTTCCTTCAGTTAAATAGTTTTGAAGGAGATTTGTTGGTCCGTTAGGGGTTTTTTCTCTCCCCCCCAAAAATGTTTGGCCCAGCTATGCTGAATTTTCAGCTGCTCTATAGCATAGGATGCTCCTGTTTGCCTTTGACCCTCACAATCCCACCATTTTAAAGATCTCTTTATTTCTTAGCTTTTCGCTTGGCAAATTATTCTTTGGTATGTGCTTTGTTCCCCAGGGAGCCGATCAGTCAAATAAAGTTGCTGACAATTTAATGGACGATTATCAGGAGGACCAAGAACAGGATCCCGTATGAAACTTGGTGTTTTTTTCTGCTTTTTTTCTCATAGGCCATCTTTCTGTGTGCATGCTGGTTTATGGGTTGAGGTTTCCTAAGCGCTGATCTGCCTTCAAGTGAGGCTGGATGCTTAGGGCGAGTGAGGGCCCCTTCCAGGTGACCACGCTTGCAAATCTGGAATAGAACTTGCCTTGAGAAAGGCAAGGTGGCAAGGAGTTGTGAAGTTGGATGTCACTCAAAATATGTGTCACAACTGCCAATGTGCGACACCCGCTGGCATGCGATTTATTGAGCTTTTCAACCCCGGGTAGGCTGACCATGGATAAATCCAAGAAAAGAAAAGTTTCAGAAGAAAACAGAAGGTTTGATTCAGCTACATATGCTAGTTTTGTGGCTGCTCAAGAAATAGTCAGGCACAGGAAGGGTTTTGTGGCTCCCGGTGTTTTCTTTTCTGTGGGAATCAAGTCCAAATGGCTCTTTGAGTGTTTACGGTTGCAGACCCCTGGAATAGACATACCCAATCCCAGAAGCTGTTCTTTGTGTGTTTAGCCTCCAGTCCCCTGACTGTCTTCGTTGCTCTTCTCTGTCCTCTTTCTACTTCTTGTTTCCTTTGCAGGAGGACCATGGAGGCGAGGTGGGTGACCCTGAAGATTTGGAACAGTTCCACCAAGCCAAAGGCCACGTTGGAGATGCTGACAGGAAAGAGGACTACTTTTGACGATGGGCTGGGAGGCAGCACCAAGCCGCCCAAGGCCAATCCAAACCAAAGATTGCTGCAATAAACTTGGCGACTTTAGTTGACGCTGCCAAGAGAGGCGGAGAAGTTAGCTCCATCCAGTCTTCAGAAAGTCATGGGCTGCCTTGACCAACGGAGATACTCCATTTCCCCGCTTCCTGTGAGCGAGGGCAAAGATTGACACGCAGTGCCCAACCTGTCAGAATGCTACCTTGAATACGAACATCAGAATGTCTCTTTGTGGGAGTAAGGAGCTCAAAATATCAAAAAAATTTCAAAGGTGTTTCCCCCCCCCCCCCCTTTGGAAGACTCCTACTCTCTTACTCTCATTTGGACCAAGCCTGATGTAACACAGAAATACTGTTCGTTTGGGTTACTTGAGTTTCCTTTGGCCCCGTTTCAGATTTACCTGACTGCTGTCGTCACCTTTATATGTTATGTACATATATAAAAAGAGAATCCGTTTGGTAACAAGTTGTCCATTATTTGTCCCGGGTTTTGTTAAGGATAAGTAGCGAGCAAGGGAGGGGAGGGGGATTGTCATTGTTACGATAATGGGAAGAGAACGAGAGCGCAACGGGAGGCCGCTGCTGATTGACAAATGCTTAACGTGCAAAGGCAGGCATGTTTATTCAAAAGGGATCCGTCCTTCTGCAGTTGACAGTGTGGGAACTTGTGCCAGAAAGCCATTTCAGATTCTCTCTCTCTCTCTTTTTTTTTAAAGAATTGAAAAATATTTGCATTGCTTTAAAAAAAAAAAAGAAAAGAAAATCACGTTGGGAAAACATTTGCATCTCTTAGCACCTTTGCGGGACAGTAGTTTTCAAAAGCCGAAGTTTGTATAGTTATTGGGTTAGGCGGCTGGCTGGGTGTGAGCTGTTCAGAAAGGTAGCTCCCACAAAGTAGCAAAATTAGAGAAGGTTGACCAGCTTATGAAAGGAGGAGGAGGGGGAGGAATTCTTTCATTTCCCACCTTCAATCAGAGGGGAGGGGGAAAACTGGTTAAAGTATTGGTACCATTCAATGTTGTAAACACTGCTGGGATGGAACCTGGAAAAATAGGACTCTCTTGAACTCTATGGCAATTCCCTGTGTCGGCTGGCTGGGGGATTCTGGGAGTTGAAGTCCATGTATTTCATACTTGCCAAGATTGAGAAGCTTTGCTCTATGGCGAACCTATGCCACGTGTGCCACAGGTAGCACCCAGAGCCATATCAGTGGGCACGCGAGCTCAGCTGCGGCGCACATGTGTGTGCTGGCCAGCTGATTTTCGGGCTTTCTGGGCAACCAAGAAGTAGGGAAACAGGTTGTTTCCTGCCTCCGGAGGGGACCGGAAGTTGGCACACAGGCCATTTCGGGTCTCCAGAGGGCCTCCCCAGGCTCCTAGAAAGGCTCTGGAGCCTAGGGAGAGCAAAAAACCCCCCAAAATGGGCCCACCATGCCATCACGTGCCAAAAGTTGGGGGAGCTCACGGGGGGGGGGGTCATGCACGTATACATGGGGGGCGGGGCATATAGAATGGGTGTGGGCACATGCGTGCGTGACCCACCCATGCTCCCTCTGCTTTTGGCACGCGATAGCAAAAAGGTTAGCCATCACTGCTCTATGGGTCGGGGGAGTACATTGTGCTCTGCTGAAGGGTCCAAACAGTGGCAACGTTGGAGGGAAAAAAAATTCTAGATTGGAACCCAGAACAAGGTACGACTGTAACCCCCCTGCTCAAGGAAGGAGATCTTATACCAGGGGTGAAATCCAGCAGGTTCTGTAGAACCAGTAACAGAAATTTTGAGCAGTTCGGAGAATCGGCAAATACCACCTCTGGCTGGGCCCAGAGTGGGGTGGGAGTGGAGATTTTGCAATATCCTTCCCCCAGGAGTGGGGAGGAAATGGAGATTTTGCAGTATCTTTCCCCTGCCACAGCCACCAAGCCACTCCACGCCATGCCCACCAAGCCACACCTACAGAACCGGTAGTAAAAAAAAATTTGTATTTCACCACTGCCTTATACCATCTGGATCAAACAGTTGGCCAAGAGAAAGCAGAAGTTAAATCAATATTTTTATTTCTCCGCAAGCGAATGTATATTCTCCTCTTTGAGAGTCTGCCAGGAGACTTTATGGAAATGGTCCTTTTTTTTTTGGTTGATTTTGAGGGGAAAGCAGTGATGCTGTACATAAGAGGCAGGGCTGCCTGGAGGGCTCCGAGTTTGGACATCAAAGGAGAAGTGTTTCAAACAGAACGACTTGGGACGGGGCGTCAAAGTTCAACTCTGCAGAGAAGCCAGGCCCTAAGAGACCACCAAAGGATAACGGGAGCTCGTGCCTCTTTAACAAGAGGAGAACTCGGATTGTGGAAACGCAGCTGGGCTTCCATAAAAGCGTTAATCAAGAGAGAGATGAGACCTCTTCCAAATTTTGATTTAATGCATCCCAGGCCCTGGCTGCCTGCTATAAATAGCGCTTTCCAAACAGATTAATCCAAAGCTAATTCATCTGCCTGGCCACGTAGCAGGCAAGCCACGTTTCCAATTCACTCAGGGGTTATAGAGATGCGAGGCCTTTCACCAGCTGTCTGATCAAAGCTGACACAGTCTGGATTCGGGCTGGTTGGCGTCGGCCCAAAACCTCTGCTGAGAAATGAAGAGCAAAGGCAGGTTTTTTTTCCCCCACTTGGATATTCCTTCGTCCCCTCCCTGCTACGTCGTCTCTTTTATAGGGCATTTGTGGTGGAACCAACAGGCTGAGTCACTGTTTGGAGGGAATATTCCGAATCGCTGTCAGCCATAGAAATAAATACCATAGGTAGAATTGAGAGCCTCCTTCTCTACTCCTATGTCCTCCAGAGGGACTAGCCGACATTTAACGTCCTTCCCAGCTGGGAGATGTAGTCCAAACAGCCCAGGTTCTATCCTAAGTCCCTGGGAGCAGCCATCAAGAGGATCATTGCCGAGCTTAAAAAGTAATGTAGTTGAAGAAATTTCCTGGCACTGTGTTGAAGGCAACCCTAAAGGCAAATGGCTGAATTCTGGAACAAAGTTTACAGTTGGAATATTGTGAAAGAGTTGCAAGGGAAGCAATCCGTGTGCCCGGCTGATGTTTTATATAATATAACTAGATCCCTGTCTGGGACCAGGGCTAATGGGAGTTGATATCCATCTTTGCCAGCCCTGTTTAGGCAGAGCTGCCTTTGCAAATGACAAACTTCAACGGTGTTGCCAGAAACCTGGGCGCCAACTGGCAGAATTAACGAGCAAGTGGTTTCTGGATGAAATCCCAAGGTTGGTTGCATCGTTTCAAAGGCTTGGGATTCAGTTGGGTGGAATGTCCTCCCTGAGCCGTCGTGGTGCAGTGGTTAAGAGTGCAGTACTGCAGGTTACTTCTGCTGATTGGCAGCAGTTCGGCAGTTCAAGTCCCACTGGCTCAAGCCTTCCATCCTTCCAAGGTAGATAAAATGAAGACCCAGATTGTTGGAGACAATATGCTGACTCTGTAAACCGCTTAAAGAGGGCTGTACAAGCACCGTGAAGTGATATATAAGTCTAAATGCTTATTGTTTTGTTGATCAACCCACAAAGATCTTTTAGGTACTCTCTGGAGGTACAATTTCATGCTCACTTCCGTATTGGTGTTTGGCCAATGCTTAAAAATGTCCCCCCACTCCCCGCCAGCAAACATTGAATTCTGTTGTGTATGAGTTGTCTTCTTTAGTGACTTTTTTTAAAAGTCTGCATCTTAGAATTCCATCTATTATCTTATTGGAATTGGTCTACTAGGGAAAAAAGGCAAAACTTTGCGGGGGGGGGGGGGTTTAAAGTGAGCATAGGTGTGGAATTTTGAAAGTATGTGTTGGGTGCCCCCTGGTGGACCAGTCACTAAGTGTTTATCAAAAAGGAAGCTGGGACTTTGCTTCCCACCACCTAAGAAACTTTCTACCTTTCCCACAAAACTTTTTCCACCTTGCTGTGTTTTTTTTTTTTTTATTGCCAAAGGATGCTCAGTGAATTTTGGGAAGCTTATTCAAGCCACCAGTAGTTAAGATAAACCAAGGATGTTGGGATGTGACCCCAGCCTTTGTCACTTGTTTTCTGGATCTTTTGGGGAAAGCTCAGCATTGAATCTGGAATAATTCTTCTTTTTTACAGCTGGAAAAAAAAAAAAAGAAATGTTGAAATGTTATCTGGCTCTGCAAACTGAGCCATTGTTAGACATAGCAGGTTCTAAATTTGGCTTCCTCTGCAGCCAAAGACAGTTCGGTGTCCCTGACAAGGTTTTTTTTTATTAATGTCTTGTTTGCAGAGAGCTGGCT
The DNA here is from genome assembly GCA_030761175.1 of Masticophis lateralis. Taxonomy (NCBI): domain Eukaryota; kingdom Metazoa; phylum Chordata; class Lepidosauria; order Squamata; family Colubridae; genus Masticophis; species Masticophis lateralis. Next base: position 3,856,636 of record JAUDYJ010000016.1, read on the forward strand.
GTTCCTAGGGCAGGCAGTTCCTGCAGGGGAGCCAAATCCTGCAGTGGCCTGCAAGGGCAGGCATTTTTTTTTCAAAGGACTTGGCCCCCAAAAGTAAACATGTCTTTGGATGGCAGCAAAAGAGAGGATCTCCTGCAAGCAGAACGAGTATCCAAGTGGGTTCACTAGGCAGTTTTCTTCCCATTTGCCTTCTTCTGCAGTGTTTTTGCAGTTCCCAGTCTAACCAATAAAACACCAGGCTTTCCTTTTAGGTTTCTCACCCAAGCTTAACCAGCTGCAACGCCGCTTGGATCGAAGCTTTTTTAAGGCTGGATTTCAGCAAGGGTGCGAGCGGCTGAGTTTTCACACGCACCAAGGTTTGGAGAGAGCATCCCTCGCGGCTGTTCGATCTGGACGAGTAGTCAACTCCCTGCACCGGGCAAGAAGTAGCGCAAAAGAAACCCAGCCGTCCCCCCCCCCCCCCAAATAACCCGGCGTCCAGGCGGAAAGAGACTCAAGGGCGGCGCCGGGAGGCAGGGAAGCGGCTGGCCAGGGGCGGAGTTGGCCCGCCCTCCCCGGTGGGAGAGTGCCAGGAAGGTGCCGCGCCGTCTTGCAAGCGGCCACTTTGAAAAAAAATGACTCCGCCGTTTGGCCGGCCGAGGCGAGGGCGGTCGGCGATCGCCCCAGCCTGCCGCCGCGCCCCGCTAAGATAAAACCTCGATCCAGCTTTGCCCATCCATCCATCATCCATCCATCCATGCCCCGATCCGGCTAGAAATGTTGGCTTCCTGCCTCTTGGTGGCCCTGCTTTGCCCGGCCTTTTGGGGAAGCGACCCGAAGGCGCGCAAACTAGCCGGGGAAGAGTCGGGAGGAGGAAGAGGAGGAGGAGGGGAGCCGTGGTGCCCTTACAAGGTGCTGAGCGAGAGCGGACCGGGCCGCCTTTGCTTCCGCAGCCCGGCGCGGGGTTTCCAGTGCGCTCCGGAGCGCTGCACGGCTCATCGCTCGCCCGGACGCGCCTTGCTAGCCAACGTGCTCCGCAACGGCAGCGTCTTGCTGCAGTGGGCCTGGCCGGCCGACCGCCGGCCTCCCCTGCGCGGCTTCGCCCTCTCCTGCTCGTGGGAAGGCGCCTACACGCGTTTCCAGTGCGACAGCGTGCGGCTGGGCACCGCCTGCCGGGATTACTTGCTGGCCGACGCGCACGGCAGCGTCCGCTACCGCCTCTGCCTGCAGCCCCTCTTGGCCGACGCCAACCGCAGCGGGGCCGAGCCGGCCGACTGCGTGGAGTTCACCGTGGAGCCGGCCGGCATGCGGGACATCGTCATCGCCATGACGGCCGTCGGGGGCTCCATCTGCGTCATGCTGGTCCTCATTTGCCTCCTCGTGGCTTATCTGACCGAGAACCTCACGCCCGCCTCGGCGAAGCGGGGCAACTGAGCCCGTCGGATCGGGAGGGAAGACCCTTTGCGAGGCAGGCTCGTGGGAGAAGGTGGGGGATCCCACTCCCACCCGACGGCCCATCGGACCTTCCTTCTTTCAGCCCCAGAAGCCAGCCGCCTCCTTCCAGCTGGAGTCCCGCAAGACCCGGCCGGTGTTGAAAGCGCGTATGGGGGAGCTGAGGCTTTCTGGGAGCCGTAGTTTGGAGAGAAGCTGGGGGGCTTACAGATTAACAAAAATTGGAAGGGTCATCTAGTCCAACCCCCTTTCCCTGCCTACACCATTTCTGACAAATGGCAGTCCGGGCTCTTCTTGAAAGCCTCCCACAACTTCAGGAGTTCCAAGATGACTTTTTTTTCCCCTCCCCGAATGAAGGGTTTCTTTGAGGATTAAATCCTAGGAAGCTTGGATCGGATGGGAGACCACCAGGAGATCTCAGAAGGGTAGGCTCCCGGAAGACTTGGCAACGGCAAACCGCTGCTTTGGTAGCGTGGCTCAAAAAAACCCCTTTGCCTGGGTGCATCCATCACGTTGTTGGGGAGTTGAGCTGAACTAGAGTTCGTATTTGCCTTTTTTTTTTTCTCTTGAGCGATGAGAAAATGACTGTCCTAGACTGAAGGGGACAATGATGAGGGCTGGTTTCTGATTTACAGCCCGGCTGTTCACCTGGTCCTCCACAGGCGTTCATCTGGGGTGGGAGGCTCTTGGGGGGAGATGACTTCTCTTGAAAAGTATGCTGGAGTTGATCCAGAGGTGAAGAGCCCTGATGGCGGGGCAAACTTTTCAGCTGATGGTTGATAAAAGCAAGTTTGGGAGAATCCGTTGGGAATAAGAGCAGCCTGCCAAATTTCCTGTAGTGCGGCGATTTGCTGGACTCGAACCCAGAAGCTGCTGTGTGCACAGGAAAAAAAGCCTCTTCCTGAAAGCGTCTTCAAACTGTCCCTACCATGTGCATTGAAAAGCCTTCGTCGGAATTTGAATCGATCCGGAACCTCTATTTTGGGATCTGGATGTAGATTTATCCCGTGCCAGGGAAAGCTGATCATTCCTTGGACTGCAGCTATATATGTAGCAATTTCCCCCGTTTCCTTGTGTTTCTCCAATTATCTTGCCTTCAACCCTTCAGTAAACGCTCCATTCTATCTTTTTTTTTTTAATTAAGTTTCAGGCTAACTAGACAAAAATACTGAATTTCCTAGCTTCAACTCCGTGTCAGAGAGCTTATATATATATCATTCTGAGAGATGAATTTGAGAAATTGAAATGATTTGAGGGCTGGTTTAGAGAGGATGACCAGTGCTTAGAAACACGTGCTTAGATGTTGCTGTTGCTGGTGAGAATAACATCCGTTTCCCTCTGGATCAGTGCTCGGGAGAAAAATGGTTGACTTTGCATTGAAATGGTTTAAATCCATTCTCTTGAAGTGCCCACTGTGCAATCCTATGCATGCCTACTCAGAAGTAAACTTCATTATTCAATGAGTTTACTCCCAGGTAAGTGCATATTCGGTTGCAGTTATGACTGTTTAGTTAAGTATGCTTGGATACCTTATTCATGTGCTTGTGTGGGTGTGGAATTGAATATACTGTGAAATATTAATCAATGTGGAACATAAATACTGAGCAAAGTAGGCTTATGGCATAAAAGTGGCAATTACAAGTCTGGTCAATTTCAGCTGTAATAAACAAAAGCATTTATTAATTTATATCCCAGTTTTTCTACTATCAGGGATCCCAGATGACTAACAGAAAAAAAAAAGAGAAGAAAATATAAGCAATTCAAAACTTGTGAAAATAACATTATTAACATTCCTCTTTGGCTTTAATCTGAGCAGTTTTAATATTATTCCCTTATCAACAATCCTGACTAATACCTTAGTGTGTTATGCAGATCCAACCTACTGTGGTTTATTTAATAATTTATGGTTTAGCAGTTTTGTGAATCCAGAACTCTAGCTGTAACTTCGATTTTCAGCTGGGGATAACTTTTAGGACATTTTTATAAAATCGCAGACCAGCTACTTGATCTTCCAAATAAATATAAATATATATAAAACGAGAAACTTACCCTGAAAGAAGAAAATGAACTTTGTAACGAATGACAAAGTGGGTTTTGCAGCTGAAGATGTCAACATTTCATCACTGTAGGCAGTTTCTTGCTTTGACTTCCATTATGGCCCCTCTGTGTTGATATCTGAGTGCAAAACTGAAAAGAAATAAAATTAAAATCAGGACCAACCCAAGACATTCTACTGCCAGAAGCAGAGGGACGAATAGTAGGAGCGATGCTTGTTTGGGTGTGTATATGTGTTTTTTAAAAGCACTGATTCATTCAACAGCCTTTTTATTCTGTCTCCAGACAAAAGGCTGACAGAATGATTAATATTTTTAAGAATGCAGTTTCTACCAGCTAGTTTTACAATCTAAAACAACCCGGAAGACAAACAAGACGAGCAGAGGAGGTGGGGGGGGGGGTTGGAAATAAAAAGCCCAAATGCCAAGTTAAATGTTAGAAGCGCTGGATAGAACTACTAATTTTTCAGTTGTCTGCTATGCAGGATGTTTAAGGGCTCTGAAAAACTGAGATTATGCCAGCTTTGAATTCTAAGAAGTAAATTCTACAACGCTTGTGTCAGATTGTCCTTCTCTGCTCAACCCCACTGCTTCTCTGATAGCTCCAATGTAGCCAAGCTATGTTAATCATAATTCTGTGCCTTCAGGCTGAATCTTGTTCCCTGCTGTTCCCAGTTATTGTTCTACAGGATTAACCAAACACCTCCATTACTGTAATCGCTTTCACTAGGCGAGTTTGTGCACTTTTAGATTTGATGTCCACTGATTCTTTCCCCTTGCGTTCCCAGTGGAAACTAAGGCACCCCAACAAATGTGTTATTTGTTTTTATTATGGTTGCTGCTAATTGTTTTTATTTTTAAATAAATGCTTTTGAGGAGCAAGGTTTTTCTTTGTTACAGTGCAACACGAAAGAATGGGTTGAGAACTTTGTAAAGGCATGAAGTTCACTGGCTCCCAGGCCTCTCCATCAAGAAAAAAATAAAGTGGATTAAAAACAGATTATAGGTCAATTTTTTTTGTTTTCGCACGTGCCTCAGTACAATTATTAAACCACAATCCTGAGTTTACAAAAGATGGGGTTCAGATGCATCAGTATGAATGTGGCTGCTCAAGTAACATTTGTAGAATAGAATAGAACAGAACAGAACAGAAAATATGGAATGGAATGGAATGGAATGGAATGGAATGGAATGGAATGGAATGGAATGGAATGGAATGGAATGGAATAGAATAGAATAGAATAGAATAGAATAGAATAGAATAGAATAGAATAGAATAGAATAGAATAGAATAGAATAGAATAGAATAGAATAGAATAGAATAGGAGTAAAGGACGGAGCCTGGAGGCAACGAGGAGAAATCAGAATTTGGTAGATGCATAGTCCTGGGGAGGGGTATATGTGTCTGTTTATGTCTTTCTGTTCATAGGCAGAAGGTGCTGGGAAGGGGAATAAAGGCAACAATTTACCAGGGAAGCGAATCAGAAATTGGTAGCTATTGGACAGAGAGATAGCTCCCTGCTCAACAGACCAGCTTCCAAATCTATAAGGTAAAGGTAAAGGTTCCCCTTGCACATATGTGCTAGTTGTTCCTGACTCTAGGGGGTGGTACTCATCTCCGTTTCAAAGCCGAAGAGCCAGCGCTGTCCAAAGACGTCTCCGTGGTCAGGTGGCCGGCAGGACTCAACGCCAAAAGTGCACTGAACGCTGTTCCCTTCCCACCAAAGGGGGGTCCCTATTTTTCTACTTGCATTTTTTACAGGCTTTCGAACTGCTAGGTTGGCAGAAGCTGGGACTAGTAATGGGAGCTCACCCTGTTACGCGGCACTAGGGATTAGAACCGCTGAACTGCCAATCTTTCAATCGACAAGCTCAGCGTCTTAGCCACTGAGCCACCACGTCCCTCCAAATCTATACTGCCCCTCAAAATATATTCCCCGGCCGCGCGGGGAATTATGGGAGCGACGTGGCGCTCCCACGTGACACCTCTCCTGCGCAAGCTGCACTGGCTCCCGGTGGTCTTCCGGGTGCGCTTCAAGGTGTTGGTGACCACCTTTAAAGCGCTCCATGGCTTAGGACCTGAGTACTTGCGGGACCGCCTTCTGCCAATACCCTCCCACCGGCCAGTACACTCGCACAGAGAGGGCTTCCTCCGGGTGCCGTCGGCCAGACAGTGTCGGCTGGCGACCCCCCAGGGGGAGAGCCTTCTCTGTGGCGGCGCCCGCCCTCTGGAATGACCTACCCCCAGAGATACGCAGGATTCCAGATCTCCGGACCTTTCATCAGGCCCTTAAAACCCATTTATTCCATCTAGCTGGGCTAGCCTGAGCCCATCCTCCGTTTTTAAATTTGAAATTGATTTTAAATTGGGTTGTTTTAATTTTTGGCCGAATAATATTTAATATTTTTAATTGTTTTTAACTTTTGTATACCATGTTTTATTCTGGCTGTTCACCGCCCTGAGTCCGCAAGGAGAAGGGCGGTTTATAAATTGAAATAATAATAATAATAATAATAATAATATAGCACCCCCTACATGATAGATACAGATTTTCCTCTAGCAAGGAGCGTAATATATTTAAAAACAACTATAACTGGAAAAGAATTTTAAGCAAAAAAAAAATCCTTATTCACTCTTTTTTCTCTCTCTCTTCTGGTCTACCTAAGTGACTGTCAATAACTTCCTCTCTTTCTCTCTCTCTCTCTCTCTTTCTGTCTTTCCTTCTTCCCTCCCCTTCTCTCCAAATGAAGTTTTTTTTCCTTTAAAATGAGTGGGGGAGAAGAGCCAGGGGGAAGAGGAAGAAAGCACCTTCCTCACCATATTGACAAATAGAAAACAGGATGGGAACAACGGAGGTCTATTTTTAAATCGGATGATGAGCACGTGCAAGGCAGGAATAGAAATGAAACTGCACCAGACAGCTTTCTCAGAGAGCTGTAAATAAAGGCGCACAGTCCTAATTGCCAATTCAGGCAGAGGAAAAGGATGGATAAAAACACAAGAGAGGTTGTGGGGTGGGGGGGATTTAGGGGAAGGCAATGCATCCGAGAACGGGGAGATCGAATGGAATCGTTGGCAGAGTGTGGTGGTGTACAATTTTAGTCTCTGGTCGGAATGATTTAAACTCCAGCTCTTTTAAGATGATATATATATCTTATTATTACCTTGATATCAAAGTAGGCTAAGCCAGCTCTGCTCTCTTTGGGAGGCCTGTTAATAGTGCTGAACAGGAGTCCTGCTTAATCCCATCATTTTGTTGCACTGCTCCACCCTTTTTGGTGAATTCCTTCATTGCTACATACAGACCGAGGCAGTCTTGCTCGGTTGCCTTTCCCTTCCTCCACCAGATAATCTTGATTTATGCTAATAACTGTCATAGTTTTTAAGGCATGGCAGCTTATTAAAATTAAAGTGGGCATTTGTGCATTACTGAAATATAACCCCACCCTCCAAAAAGAAAAAAGAAAAAAGCCCATTGAAAATCTCAACATGAAGATGGATAACAGCCTGAGACTTTGAACTTCTTCTTTTCTGGGTAAACTTTACTCAGCTGAGTAAAGTTGCCATCCGAGAGAGAAACTTAAGTTCCAAGAAAGGCGAAGTCAAAGAAGAACAAAGCTAGGAAGGCTTAAATGAAGGAAGGCAGACAGATCGTGTTGCAAAGGCTTTGGTCAGAAAGAGAGAGAAAGAGAGAGAAATAAGCACCATGGATAGCTCTGGTGCCCAAGCTGCGCAGCTGCTACTGGTAGGAAATCCAAATGTTGCAGTCACCCTCATAAACCCAAAGGACCAGCCGGAGGGGAGTGGGGGAAAGGGGAGGTTGATTGGGATGTAGACTAACTTCCCTTTGATTTTCTCTTGCAGGAGGTCCTTCTCAACTGAGTGGGGGTGGGGAACAGCCTGTCAGCCCTGAAATGTTTGGGAGCATCTTCAGGGCTGCCACAGCGAGACTGGGTGGAGCTGTGGGAACAGTTGTGGGGAGGTAGAGGTAGGGGACGCAGTGGCTCAGTTAAAAAACGCATGCTTGGAGGGAGCATTTTTTTAATCTTCAGCTACCTATATTTCCCAAAGCTAATAATTAAAAATTTTAAGTAAGTATGTGTCAGGTAAATACTGTAAGATTTAGCTTCTGCCTTACAAAGCACAGAATAGAGCAGAATTATTTTCATTCCAAAGGGAGGCTGCTCAACTGTGTCCACATTTGGTTATGGATGTCCATAATTCTTGAAGGAATCAAGAAAAAAATGGTGTTTTCTAACTAATAAGTTTTTTTTTTTTTTTTTTTGAAGAAAGCTACTGGGATCAGACCTGGGAATTGTGTGCTATGCAGGGATCTGCCAGAGAGGCTCAGTGTTATTAAAAGTTTTACAGGGACTGATTTGTGCATTTTTGCATTTCTTTGACATCCAAAAGAACTGACCAGTCCTATTTCTTCACTGGCCAGTTGACAACCTTAGCTGGAAGGAATTCGTCCATTGTATTTCTTTAACCCTTTCTCCCCCCCACCCACTCCGAGGATTCAAACATTTCCAACATTTGGCTGCCATCTAGCGGAGTCAAGATCTGCTATTCTCAGGATCTGCTAACAGGGAAATTAGAGACGAGAGGTCTGAAAAGAGCACCATAAAAGTTGGGATAGGGGATCAGGACTGGAGAAACCTAGATTTGAACCTGATTTTGGCCATGGAATCTTATAGGTGACTGTTTACTTCAGAAGTGGGATTCACATAATTTACCTATCGGTTCGCTCAGCACTGAAAATGTGAGCTTCAGTCACACACGCCACCTCCGCGCATGTGCCCGGCCTTCCGCGCATGGACCCAGCCTCAAAAATGTGCCTAAATAGGACAGCATAGAGCTGGGGCCGGTGGGTGGCCCACCCACGATTTCTGCTACCGGTTTTCCCAAACCGGCTGAATACCTCTGGTTTACTTCTTTTCTCATGCTAAGATTCTGCATGGAGAGAAATTCTCTTTTCATAATCGGCTCATGAGAGCTTGTCAGTATTTGATGGAAACCTTTCATTAGGCTAACACTGATCTCCTTGCCTAGAAGGTGAAGTATTTGCATTCCACTTCAGCCTTATTAAATCTACCGCTCGGTCAACCACAAGCTGACCAAGTTTATTAAAAGAGAGAGAAAAATCCTTCCTCCTCTTGGATCCGTTAATAAATGTGTTGGGACATCTTTGGGATTTTCCATGGTATGTTCCTGACTACATCCAATAGCCCCCAAACTCAGAGCTATACCGTATTAACCATCTTCAGCATTTTGATATTCAACAAATAAATCCATTTATTTTCGGTTGCTGCAAAGCAGGGGGATGAAATGTGCTGCTTATGGACATCAATGTTTCTTTCAACTCCACCTCTGAAGCATGGCTAAACAATTTTTTGTCTGTTTAGCAAGTAAATGAGTCAGAATCTGTTTAGGAGAAAATGTTTGAATGAAGCAAAGGGTGTTTAGAAAAGATTTTTAATTCTCTGCCTTTATGGTACTAAGATGAAAGAAGACATTAAAATTTAAGAAGACGGGGAAGCACTGTCAAGATTGTTAAGTTCCACCTCACTTACTACTATTTTCAGGATTCTTTGAGAGAATGATCATTTAAGTCAGAGGTAGGCAACCTGCTGCCCTCCAGAGGTTCTGGATCAGCTCCTATTAGCTTCAGCTGATGCCAAAAATAGCCATGGTCCAAAGCTTCAGAGGAACTTGCAAACCTGTTTGTTTAAAGGAGTAAACCGGGGCAGAAGCTGTCCATTTGTGATGTCAAATCCCTGAGAACGTTTCGCTATCTGTCATTCTGAAAGAAAAAAACCAGATCTAAAAATCCTAGCATTTGGGCTCTTTCAACGGCAGAGCCATGTTGAATGTCGAAATCTTACAAACCCCGGCTGTAATCATTGACAATGGATCCGGGTCTTGCAAAGCTGGGATTTCTGGTGAGACGGAACCGAAATCCATTGTCCCATCCGTTGTTGGTCGTTTCAGAGAGAAACCGGAGGAAATTTATATTGGGGGCGGAGCCCTGGCCAAGAAAGGGGCCTTGCTGAATTATCCTGTGCAACGGGGGATTATTTCCTGTTGGGATGATATGGAGAAGCTGCTGAGATATATCTACAGGTACGAACTTAAAGTGAAGCCCAGCACAAGGCCTGCGTTTCTTTCAGAGCCCCCCAGGAATCCGCTGAAGAATCGGGAAAAAATGACAGAGCTCATGTTTGAAAACTTTAAAGTTCCGGCATTGTACCTTGCAATCCAAGCTACTCTAGCTTTGTATACCTCAGCTCGTACCACTGGTCTGGTGTTGGACAGCGGAGACGGAGTGACCCACGCTGTCCCGATTTATGACGGATACTGCTTACCTCATGGGGTATCCAGACTCCCTCTGGCAGGAAGGGACGTGACAGACTACTTTGCCAATCTCCTGTTGGAGAACAACCCCGGTTTAGTGACCCGAGGCAAGAAAACCATGTTGAGGCTCATCAAAGAGAATTTTTGCTATGTGGCTTTGGATCCCAAACGAGAAGCTCAGAAGAAAGTGGAAGAGATTGTGAAGATGCCCGATGGGAATACCATCAAGATCCATCTGGATCTCTGCCAAGCGCCAGAAATCCTTTTTACACCCAAGACTATAGGTGTTGAGGCACCAGGCATCCATACCATGATCACCAGGAGTATCCGGAAGTGCGACAAGGACATTTTGGCTCCCTTATATGGGAATGTGGTCCTCTCAGGAGGGTCATCTCTTTTCTGGGGTTTGGATGAAAGAATCTTTAAAGAGATTGAGCATCACGTCCCAAACGGGGTTCCCATACGGATCATAACACCCCCAGAAAGGTCCTGCGCAGCTTGGGTGGGCGCATCAATTATTAGTAACTTGGTATCTTTTCAACCAATGTGGTTTACCCAGGAGGACTACAAAGAATTTGGGGTGGCTGGGATTCACCGGAAGTGTTTTTAGGAAAGCCGGGATGTCAAATTCTGCTGATGAAAACGTAGGGAAAAGTGTTTAATGGAACCAAGAGCAAATTTTTAAAAGCTGATTTGGGAGACTGTTACAATGATTAAAAGGGCACGAAGGCAGTCCGTTGAGCAACAGGCCTCTTGGTTTTGGATAAGATCTTCATATTTGGATTATTTACATCTGTTTAGTCTTGTTTGAGAAGAAGGGTAGCGTTCATTTATTATTTGAGAAAGAGGTCCAGAGTATGACTTTTTTTTTCCAGGCTTCTCCCAGTTTTCCTATTTTTTTCCTACCAAGAGGAAAGTAAAAAAATTCATAAGACAGGAAAGGAGAAGGGCAATTTAATGTATTCTTAACCCTGACATTTTTAAAACCTTTTTTTTCTTTTGCAATTTTCGAAGTGGAGAATTTTATAGTTGAAGGGCTGGTAAAGTTATATTACAGGCACTGCAGTTAAATCTCTCTGGTTTGTTTTTTTTAAGGATGCACTTGGGCCTAAATTTTAACAAATCTTGGAATGATGTTGCTGGAAAAGTTTGGGAATGAAGCCCATTTTTTTCTAGTTGCACACCAACCTATATTGTCCAGGGTTGCACACAAACAAGCCAGCCACATTACAACCTACCTTGTTTCCCCGAAAATAACACCCAACTTGAAATAGCATAATTTTTCAGTATGCTTGTAATATAAACCCTACCCCAAAAATAAACCCCAGTTAAGATCGTCAGCAGACGGAGGTCTTTAGTACTGTATTTCCCCCCAAAAATAAGACCTAACCACAAAATAAGCCCCAATGCTTATCTTTTGGAGCAAAAAATGTAAGACCTGGTCTTATTTTGGGGAAAACACTGCAGCAGTTGTGTTGTCCTCATGGAATAAACCATGTTGCATTTAAAAACATAGCTTGTCCAAGCCAATCCCCTAAACTAACCATGAAGGTCGACGCCACACACTAAGCTCAAGTAGGCTTGGTCAGTTAGTTAGTGGCGGTGGGTAAAAACAAGATATTCAATATTAACTCTTAACAACGGCATTCACACAACATGCTAGTTTTGGTCAAGATTGAATTTGAGGTGTTTTTTTTTTAATGGTTTAACATGATCATCTTTCTTTTAAAGACCCCGTAATCCCTTGCGGAGTAACTGAATGGTGTTTACTGGCCGGATGCCCTTCTTGTCGCCAGAGCGGAGTTTTGTTCAGCAGATATATTTCTCATTGCGCTCAGAGAAGAGAAATATCTGCCTCTATCTAGGATCGAACTCACTTATTGTGAGGCGAGAGCTCCACCTCTAGGCCACCGAACCACTCCTATAGTTTAACATGATGTACCAATATAAACCTGGGTTAGCTGACAGGCCAAGTTAATTGTCCAAAAGGAGAAAGTGGGTTGGTTTTCATGACTGGGATAAGCGTCTTGTGTGAATGCAGCCTCACTGTATTTGAAGCGGAGTGAGACTCGTGAGACCATAACTCTGGGAATACCTAGACAAACATGGAAGGTGTAGTCCCCGCTCCTCTGGAAGGCCCCGGTTTGAAACGAAAGCCTGTCAGGAATCTTCTCCCCGCTTTTCAGGACTCCATGTCTGGCCTTTCCCCTGAGGCAACAGCAAGGGGTCATGGGAAATGTATTTCCTTAGGGCGGCGCTACGGGCCGAACGCTCGACGTTGGCCTACAAATCCCAGGATGCCTTGAGCGAAACGGACGGGCGGTTAAAAAAAACGGATAATCCACACGGAGTGATGTTTACAACAGCCGTAAGGGCGGCGCTGTTTCCCCGCCTTCGGGTTTTTTCCCTTTTTTTTTTTTTTAGGGAGCGCCGGAAACGGCTTCTAGAGAAGCATGGAGTTGTCGTCGTGTCCCATAATCCCATTTCTCCTCACAGACCATGGTGGAGGGGCGGGGGAGGGATTAAACCCCGCCCCCCCAAAAATCAACACATTCCCAGTACCTCACGGAACTATAACCAACGAGAGAGGCCGTTCCGTCCCCTTTCCCCTCTATGGTTTTGGGGGGGCGGCGGAAGTGAAAGGGACGGCGGAAGAGCCCGACACGTCGCCGGGCCCCGCCTTTTCCGGTCTGCGCGGCCGCCATTTTGTTCGTGAGGGAAAGAGAGAGAGAAGCAGGAAGCCGTCGTCGTCGTCGTGGTGAGGAGGCGGAGGAGCAGCCGCATCTTTTCCCCGCCGCCGTCGGGAGCGTCGCCGCGGGCCCTTGGTCGGGCCCCACCCCACCCGTCCCCAGCCCCTACTCTCTCTGCCTCTCTTGCCGTGGGGGGTGGGGGAAGAGAGAGGAGCGCCCCGCCAGCCAGCCATGCCCTCCTCGCCGCTCCGGGTGGCTGTGGTTTGCTCCAGTAACCAAAACCGCAGCATGGAGGCCCACAATATCCTCAGGTAACGCCAGGCCTGCCTGCCTGCCTTTCGACAACCACACACCGGCGGGGGTTTGAATCGGGCAGGGAAGCGGCCCCCCCTCATCGCCGTCCTCGTCACCGGTTTCCTCCATAAAAACACGGCGCCATTTAAAACATTGGGGTGAGGTTGGGGGGGGGGTTCCTTTCTCCCTCAGGAGGAGGAATTCCTCTCATTGGGCTTTTATTTTTATTTTATATAATATAAATATAAAGCCCAGGTTCGAATCCGAGGAAGGGTATGGCTAGCCGATGAAAGCTAAAAAGCTTGAAATAGATCTATACTAGTCTCCCTTTATCTCTTTATCCACAAAATATAAATTATATACTTTTTAAAATATTTTATACATAATTTATATTATTTATAATATATATTATTTTTTTTATTTATATATATATATATATATATATAAAATTTTATTTTCTTAGGTCTTTATGTGCATCATTCTTTAGGCCAGGCTTTTCCCACGTAAATCAAGATGTTTCACAGCCATAGTGAATGAGTGGATGAGATTTCACTGAACTATGGCTGTGAAACATCTTGATTTACGTGGGAAAAGCCTGGCATAAAGAATGATATAAAAGAGCAGCCAGCAATGGGGAGTGTTGAGTCATAACCCTAAATATTTGCAGCTTCCTCCCTTGGCCTGCTACCCTAAGGACGGTGTTTTTGGATTGTTCATTAGAATTGTGTATTTATTTGGAGTTCTAATAAATTAGAATTCTAATCAATATAATAGGTTCTGACAGAAGAGAGTTCTTATAATTTGTTCTAATAATTGATTGGAATTCTAATGAATATATTGAATATATTAGAATGTATTCTAATAGAATAGCGTTTTAATGATTGATTAGAATTCTAATAAGTATATTAGAATGTATTCTAATAGAAAAGAGTTCTAATAGTTTATTCTAATAATTGATTAGAATTCTAATGAATACATTAGAATATATTCTAATAGAAAAGAATTCTAATACCATGTTTTCCTGAAAATATGACTTATATTTTTTTGAACCCTGAAATAAATGCTTGGCCTTGTTGCCATGCGCTCAAAAGCCCAATTGGGCTTATTATCAGGGAATGTCTTATTTTGAGGGAAACAGGGTAATTTATTCTAATTGATTAGAATTCTAATCAATTATATCGATTAGAATTATATAGCCCCTAGTGCTTTAGGAGGGACGCGGTGGCTGAGACGCTGAGCTTGTTGATCGAAAGGTCAGCAGTTCAGTGGTTCGAATCCCTAGTGCCGCTTAACGGGGTGAGCTCTTGTGACTTGTCCCAGCTTCTACCAACCTAGCAGTTTGAAAGCCCGTAAAAAATGCAAGTAGAAAAATAGGGACCACTTTTGGTGGGAAGGGAACAGCGTTCCGTGAGCCTTTGGTGTTTAGTCATGCCGGCCACATGACCACGGAGACGTCTTCGGACAGCGCTGGCTCTTTGGCTTTGAAACGGAGATGAACACCGCCCCCTAGAGTCGGAAACGACTGGCACATATGTGCGAGGGGAATCTTTACCTTTATTGCTTTAGGAGCTAAGGGTTGGTGTACATAGATGCCCCCCTCCTCCTATTTGCCCCACAACAACAACCCTATCAGGTAGCCAAGCTGGAAGAGTTCCCTGGCTTGAAATCATCCATTAGGTATGTATTGAAGCTGCATTTCTTATCATGCTTAGCTTAGCTGCCTCTGGATAAGATTTTTTTTTTAAATGCACTCACTCAACAACCTTCTTGCATCTTGGTACATCTCTTAATGCTTTTGATTCAAATCTCCATTCTCCTCATTTCCTCTTGGGCATTTGGATTAGGGAAATGCCCTAATTCAAAAGACCAAACAAGGGAGTGGGCATAACAACAAGGTCAACTCAACTCAACTCAACTGTTCAGTCCTTGCCTATATTTCTTTATTTATGGCAACAATACAGCGACGGCTTGCTGTTGTTACTTTCTTTCTGCGGTGTGTTTAAATTCCCTAGTCAAGACTCTGAATTAATTCATTCAGGGGGGCTGACCCCCAGTGGCCTCTTAGCTTAAATGCTGCTACCTGGATTGGACGAAGGTAAGACTTCCCTGGATTTGAATTTAGATTGTGGTGGTCACAGAGGCACATCCATGTGTAGAAATTACCTCCCTCCCCCAAGGTATTTCTGATTTCCCGCCTTATATTTCCTGGTGGCCTCTCCTCTCCAAATAATAACCTGATCTGACTCTGCTTTGGTTTCTGGAGATCAGCCACAAATGTCTAGACGCTGTCACAAACTTCTCTTATCCCTATGTTTCCTGAAATTCCACACTTCTAGATCTGTTGCTAGCTACATCTCCCATCATCCCAGTCATCCAGTGCTGCCTAGAATAGTAGTCCACAGTGAAAACCTCTTCTAGACACAGAGAGATGAGGAGAGAAGAAAACCATACCTTGTGATCAGTTTATATTTGCTTTCAGGAAGAACATTACTAGAGAAATGTATTCTCCCTTATTCTATTATTATTCAGTGCCTTTTTAAAAAAAGAAATCACTTCCTGACATGTAATGGCTGTTCAGTTTTGGGTGGAGCTTCCTCTTCCATGATGTAATGGTTATGGTAATTTTATCTTTTCCTCTTTTGAGTTCATAAGAAGAGAGATTTTTTTTTTTTTTAAAAAAAAAAGCTTTTTAGCTGGTATATCTAGGGAGTAGAGAGGTACATTTATTTTTAAAATCTTGCCAGGTTTCTTTCAGTCTTCACTCCCCACCTCCAGCTCCACCACCAATTTAAAGGAAAAGACACTGTGTTGTAATTTAAATATCACTTCCGTCATAGAATTTGCAGTTGTTTCTTTTTCAGATTCGTATCTAGAGCCAGCGTATTCTCTGTTCTCAGCCCCTCCCTCCTGACACAGTTGCTCAATCATGTTTAACATTTTGTTTGCTTTAGTGTTGCTCGGAAGGCTCCCTGTGCATCATTCCTTTTACAAGAGAGCTTGAAATATAGGCTAACCACAGTTTAAACCGAGTCACCGAGAAGAAGTGGGGGTGGCAAGCACTTTAGACTCTGAAATTCCAAACTGTTCAATTTTATTTTTTGGTGAAAAAAAATTCCCTAACTCAGTAAAGACACTAGACTCTTTGATGCTGTCTGAGCTTGGTTGTTTGCTTGGATATTTGGATGTCGCCTACCCCGCAACTAGGTAACATGAAATATTTGCCAAGCTCAGCACCAGGGGCTCCCACAGTTCAACCCTGAGCTACAAATAATTCTCCTCTATTGACATCAGTAAGGATTGGGCATGTTTAGTTGGAAGAGGAAAAATGAAGGGTGGGAGGAATGGAATGGAGTATATATAGTCCTCAACTTATGACAGTTCTTTTAGTGACCGTTTGAAGTTACAGTGGCACTGAAAAAAGTGATTCATGACCATTTTTCATGCTTATGACTGTTGCGGGCTCCCCCTGGTCATGGAATCAAAATTCAGATGCTTGGCAGCTGACTCATATTTATGACGGTTGCCATGTCCCTGGATCGAGTGATCCCCTTTTTCGACCTTCTGACAAAGTCGACGGGGAAGTCACATTCACTTAAGAACCAGAAAGCTGGTAAAATGGGGGCAAGGCTCACTTGACAAATGCCTCGCTTAGCAACAGAGATGTTGAGCTCGATTATGGTCGTAGGCCGAGAACGACCTGCGGTTTGGAGAAAGGCATAGCTGACTAGAAAGCTAAACACGCTTGCTTTAAAGCAACGGACATGGCTTGTTTTCCAAGCTTCTCACTGCCTGCCCAGAGCCAGCTTGTAAATTAAGACAGTGGAAGGAAGAACCATAGGTGGTAATTTACAGACCATTTCGCTTTTCCTGGTTTTAGGAGAGGGAGCATTGTGCCTGAGCTTCTCCAAGCTGGATTTTATACTGAACAGATTGTTTTGCCAGTTTCAGAAGCTCTGGGTGTTAATTCTTGGCATCTCTCCGATGTGAACCACTTAAAACAACCACGTGACTCAGTCAACGTTACATAATTTTTGCAACTGGTTCGTTGAGTATTTGGGTGCCGGCCTAGGAGAGCCTTTGAGCCCAGAATCCAATTATTCCTTGCCCTCTTTTTGTTTTGTTCCATCAAGAGACACTTCCTTTTTCCTCCTCTGAAAAACGCAGCGTTACAGTCAGCAAAAATCGGTTTCCCAAATGGAACTTTCTATTAGAACTTCTGGGTAGACACATAAGTAAAGGCGCCTGGGGGTCGATTCGTCACCACAGATTTACAGTGAGGCTGCCGGTAAAATAGCTGTAGATGATGATAACGTGCAATTATATTTTTTGAAGAAATGCCAGTAGAAACAAATCACGTGGAATGTATGCGTGTATGTTGGACTTCCCAGCCAGCACTAGTAAGGGAGTAGCTCTCAGCAAGAAATGGCCGAGGTTGTGTTTTTTTTCCCCCTGAAGTCATCAAGTGCTATTATTCTCATATTTGCTTCATTAAATCGCTTTGATATGTGATCATAACCGAGTGACATGCAGTGGATTGAGGGAAATAAGGAGAAGTTAGGAAACCTACAATTCAGAGGCCAATTCTACCTGCTCCGGACTGTTGTATGGGAAAACCTGGTGTTTATTTTTGAATGTACATCCCGGGCTGATCCAAAAGTAATGATTCACTGCTTAACATGGAAACGCACAATGAAGGAACAGGGATCAGCGTTGGCCCTTTTCAAATATTTCCCTTTTCAGGTGTGTTGGACTACAGCCTTCATCGCTCTCTGCCAGGAGAATTAAAATCCCAGCATATCCGGAGGGGAAGCTGCCATGTTGGAGAAAGCTGATCTAACACCCTGGCTTTTAAAGTTAGGTTAGGTTTGGTGGTTCTGCTTCTGAACAGCGACACTATATTTTGGTGGGCAGATCGGCAGAAACTGTTAGGAATGGTGCGGTGGCCTAGAGGTGGCGCTCTCGCCTCACAATCGGGAGGCTGTGAGTTTGATCCTAGGTAGAGGCAGCTTTTCTCTCTCTGGGCACAATGAGAATATATCTGCTGAACAAAGCTCCGCATTGGCGACAGGAAGGGCATCCAGCCAGTAAACTGCTAGCTCCATTCAGTTGCACAAACTCCACCCCACAAAGTATTATGGGGTAGCTAAGCGAAGATAATGATGATGATAGGCATTATCTGTTGGCACTTCTACAGAATCCCTGCCTCTGACTGACCCCTCCTATCTTCTAGTACCATGGGCCCAAACTCGGCAGAACTCTGTGCTTCAGAGACAAGTTGCCAATTCCACCAGAAATCCCCTCTCCCTTTGCTAAGATTCGATTCTTGATCTGCCCACCGTGGGTAGATCATTACATATCCTGGCCAGGATCTGAAGTGTTTGCGGGGTTTTGATACCCACGTCAGCCTTTTAGTCTCCTGCAAGTCCTTTTGGGATGATAAACTTCCCTCAGATGCTTGTATCAAAGTCCAAGAGGTGGAATGAGATTCCTGGTGGTTATTCTCTGTAACAAGCAACTCTCCCATCCTACCTTGAGAGAAGTGGCTTGGTTGATTCATCTAAGGATATTTCAGGATTGGCCCTTCCTTAGCTGCAGGGCAGATGATTCCACCATTAAAGGCCATCATTAACTCTGTTTCTGGGTGAGGTCATTAAATTGAAACTGGTGCCAGTAAACAGATTGTCACTGCCTGCTTGTTAATTATTATTAGTTGACAACTGCTTGCCCAGTGTGTTTGCCCAGTGAATTCCCTTGTCGGGAAGTTGGGTTCTTGGCATTATTTAAAAAGAGTAGTTAAATCCAGTTTTGTATCTACAGCTTCATCCGTCCGTCCTCGTAAACATTTAACAATATTGCTGACAATTCCAACAGCTCATGCAAAGACCCATCTGCCTCATTTCTGACCTAATGAGCAGAACTGAAAGTAGATTAGTTCTCAGCTTACGACCGCAGGTGAGGCTAAAATTTCTGTTGCTAAGTGAGACATACGTTAAGTGCATTTTGCCCTCATTCGATGATCTCCCTTGCCCCAGCTGCAGCGATTCGATTGTTAAGCGAATCGCTGCAGCTGTTAAGTTAGTCGCACCGTTGCTAAGTAAAGCTGGCTTCCTCGTTGACTTCGCTTGTCGGAAGGTCGCAAAAGGGGACAGTGCAACTCTCATAAATATGGGTCACTTGCCAAACGTCTGGATTTTGATCACGTGACCATCGAGATGCGGCAAAAGGTCGTAAGTGTGAAAAGTGGTCGTGTCACTCTGGTGGTGCTGTAACTTCCAGTGGTCACTAAATGAACTGTTGTAAATCGAGGACTACCTGTATATCTCTTACCTCACAGAAGTGGGTTTTTAACTTGCCAAAGGCAGACTTATATTCCATGTCTTAAGAGAGAGCTCCCTTTTCATAATTTTTTTTTTAATGTTGCTTTTCAAGTTTGAGAACATTCAGCCCCCTGTTCAGGAAATACCTATTTTTCTTTCTTTTTTTCCTCCCAGTATTCTTCAAATGCTGCCTCTCGGTTGAGCTTTCTGATCGCGCTGGCACAATTTAGTTTGGGAGCAGTAATACTTTCAATATATTAGCAGAGAATTGAAAAAAAAGGTTCCTTAACAAATTCTGAAATTATACCCTTTTCTTCAAATTCTACCACCTCTGTGTATGTGTGTGTGTGTGTGTGTAAACTTGCATTTCTTTGGTGACAACGTGGATGCTGAACTGATAAGAACCCCAAACTATTTCAGTCACCCCAAATGGAGACTCCTTCTTTATTACACATTGAGGGGAAATTCTCTTCATTGAAGCAAACTTTGAAACTCTCAAATATAAGCAAATGTATACATATTTATATTGGAAAAAGACCCAGCGTGTGTAATCCTTGACTTACAACAGTTCATTTAGTGACAGTTTGGAAGTTTCAATGGTTCTGGATCAAAATTCAGCGGCTTGGCAACTGACTCATATTTACAACTCTTTGCAGTGCTCCAGGGTCATGTGATCCCCCTTTTGCGACCTTCTGATTAGCAAAAGGTCAATGGGGGAAGCCAGATTCACTTAACAACCATGTGACTCACTTAACAACTGCAGTGATTCGCTTAACAATCGTGGCAAGAAAGATCGGAAAATGGGACAACTCGGTTGACAAATGATCTCACTTAGCAACATAAATTGTGGGCTCAATGGGGGTCGTACGTCAAGGACAACCTGTAATACGTGTGTTTATGACCAGATTACACTCGTGTAACTCAACAGGTTTTGCAGACGTGTTGAGCTTTAAATTGTTAATCAAGTTTCTGGCATGAGCCTGATAAAACATATTAAACATTTGAAATACATTACAAAAGAGATTCTGGAAGCTGCAGTGGCTGGATTTCAAATGCTCAGACCCTTTGAATTTTGAAACTAAAACATGCCTTACTCACCAGGTTGTATTTTCGCAGAGAAATAAGAGTATAGGTTATTCTGATTATTTCCACATCACAGGTTTTAGGGAAGCTACATTTATTTCCTAGCTGCAAACCAGGAAGGGACACCACACGTTCCTACAACGTTTTGAATAAAAGGAGGTTTGAATTGTGCATGTGTGGCTTTTTTTTTCCTAGCTAAATTTACTACAGATTCTTGCTTCACTGTTGCGGCATGGCAGATGTCCTGAAAACTATTTACTAGGGAGCGTAGCTAATGGCGAAGAATTTGTAGTCCGGTAGCATCTGAAACTCTGCAGGTTCCTTCCTTCGGCTTAACCGACTGAGCAAGCAGCATTCCAGGCAATGCCCACTACGTATAAATGAGTAATATGGTAATTTGGGGAATAATAATAATAATAATAATGAATGCTGAGTTTTCAGTAGCTCAAGCCAAGCTACTTCATCTAGCCCGTGTATTGATTGCAGTTTCCTGTTTTCCATCTGGTGCCTGGGTTGGAATATAGGAAGGTGGGAATTCTGCGTTTTACTCCAACGCAGAATTCTTTTGTGGGGTGGGGGGGGGTGGATCTATAAATTAGCATGATGCCAACATTGTGGTCTAACTAGAGCCTGCTAACGATCACTTGTGTTTATTATCCTTGAATTCTGCTTTTTTCTCTCTCTCTCCAGCGTCCCCAGCCAGGGAATATAACTGCTCCCTTTTTTTCCCCCTTCAAAATATCGTCCATGAAGTTGGCTGGGTTGAGAGAGGGACTTCTCATGTCACAGAGAAGCCAAAATACAGCTTTAGAGGGTACATTGTCGATTTGAAGGGAGTTAACAGTGTCGTGGTTAATACGTTTGACCTATCCAGGCAATGTGGATTTGTCAAAAGTTATTGTGACTCATTAAGTCAAACCGCATGACTTATTTGTCAAAAATCATGTCTTATTAAGCAATTCGCGTTTAAACAGGCCAGTGATATAGTGTCCATGCCTTTAGTGTGGACACATCTGCAAAGGGAGATATGAGCCTGGATTGTCTCTGCTTATACCATCCCACTTTGACTTCCAGCTGTTAAATTCTAGTGATGGTCTACAGGTAGTCTTTGATTTACAACCACAATTGAGCAATACTGTAGTTAAGTGAGTTTTGCTCCCTTTTGGAATTTTCCTTGCTGCAGTTGTTAAAATTACCATATTTTTCGGAGTATAAGAGGCACCTTCCTTAATCTCCCTCTGCCTCTGAGCAATTTTGCCTCTTTGCAGCAAACAGCCTGCTTTACTTTCATTTTCGCTTTCAGCATAGCTTGATTAGCACAACGGGGGGAAAAAAATCTGCTCCAGCAATTTGCCTCTTTGCAGCAAGCAGCAGATCCTTGCACAAATCAGCTGAGAATCGGGAGGCCGATCCAGTCAACTTGTGCTAATTAGGCTGTGCTGAAACTGAAAGGAGCTGTTTTTTTCTTGCTGTTTGCTTGCAAGGAGTAAATTGCTGGGAGGCACAGGCCAAAGGGTGGGGGCCAGTAGGTGGGTGGGGCTCCATTCGGTGTATAAGAGGCATCTAAATTTTCACCCTCTATTGGGGGGGAAGGTGTGTCTTATACTCTGAAAAATACGGTAGTAACGTGGGTTGTTAAGTGAATCTGGCTTCCCCATTGACTGCTTTGTCAGAAGGTCGCAAAAAGGGGTCACGTGGACCCCCCAAGAAGACTGCAACCGTCGTAAATGCATCCCAGCTGCCAAGCGCCTGAATTTTTGATCACGTGATCATGGGGATGCTTCAAATAGTTGTGTGGAAAAAAGCCTAAATCACTTTTTTTTTAGTGCCATTGAAACTTTGAACGATCGCTAAATGAAAGGTGGTAAGTCGAGGACTACCTGTATTGTAGATTAAAATGGTTATTTTATTAATTGTGAATTGCCATTCTCTGCTTTAGATGTCCCAGCAGTTTATTCTCCAAACCATCCCCCAAATGGAAGAGATTTTGGAATTTTATAGGCCTGGACCAAGTTCTCCATCGTTGGCAGTGGTCTCTCTATTTCTTGCCTGTTGAGTTAGGGGAGAGTTTTGAATTTCTTGTTCCTATCATTGTGATTTTTATTTGGCTGTGTTCCACCACCCCCATCTTTTCAACATGCCAGGAAACAGCAGCTGTCTTCCCCTGCTGTAGACATGGAACTCGAAAACACAAAGAACTAACCTCTCATTAGGAGGCTTAAATTTAAGAGGTTTGCTCGACCAAAAAGCTTAATGCTGTTTCTGAAAGACGCCATGCTAATATGTTTCAGTGCTAGCTTTTGCATTGCAAGTTTTGTTGCTCATGGTATGGTGGAAGACAATGCCTTCTGTTATCCATGTTTTCCCTGTACAGGTTTCCTTATTTTTCACACAGTAGAGGTAGTGGGTATTAACTAAGCGTAGAAAGTAACCCTACCAGAGGCTAGGAGTAGGCAGTGTCCTCAATGGGTCACAAAAAGTAGAATGATACGATTTAATGGTGGCACACGCCACTTTTCCCACCTGTTCCTGAAATCTAGTGGTTTCTACAGAGGCTGGAATTATTACTTGGAAAAATTTTCTTGAGCAGCTCAAAAAATTGAACCAAACACCTGTAATTTGAGCCTCTTCAGGTGTTTCATTGGTTCACATCTCAATCCTGCACTGACTGACTCTGTGTCCGTGTCCGTGTCTGTGTCTGTGTGTGTTCATAACAGCATCCTAACAGTCTGGCCCAGTTCATTGGCAATTTGGGATGCTAGGAAAGACGTCATTCATTCTCCGTTCACTTCACCTGGGCTCTCGCAAGCCAGGTTGACACTTGAAACCTAGCGTCCACCTGGCCCTGGCTTAAACTGATCTAAAGTGCACTATGTGTTTTTGTTTTGTTTTTTAAGTCCCCAAAGTTGTTGATTTTGTCCCCCCCAAAAAATCATTGTTTAATACTCTTTAAAGGAAATGGGGAAGGTGTTTTTCGGTCACTTCCTTCTTTGTTCCTCAGAACAACTGACAGAGAATGTGATGACGAACCCAAGAACACCCGGTGGCTGGCGTTGCACAACACTGATCCACAAACCAGACCCTGAAAACAGGGAACTGGCATTTTTAATTCTGCAATTCTTCTTCTAATTTCTCAGTTTTATCTTCCGAACTGGCATTTTCTTAATCTCAACGTCTTCATTGCAAATCAGAGGGACTTGGTCAAAACGATTCAAAAGAAGGGGTGCTATTATATTATTCCCTTTGCCACACCAGCACGGCAGAGTCATATGTTGGCAAACCCCCCACAGGTCACTTTCCCTTTCTTAAGTAGCAGATACGGCGTAATGGAGGGAAAAGTTTAGATGGCCAGGAAAACCACTTCTGGGACGGTGATCCTATTTCGGGCTTTTATGTTGTTTGCGCTTTCACAAAATGGTCCATCTGCCCAGAAGGCAAAGTGGAAGGATTCCGCGACCCATCCAGAGCAGAGAATCTAGTGGAAAATGGTTCAAGTTGACAATCTGGAAATCGCTAACCTCCTCCTTGGCTTGATTTCGGTATCACCTGTCTCTAGTCTTCCATGCCCACCAAGTCTTCCAGCTGTAGTCCCCAAAGATGCTTTTTTCTTGTTTTTCTTTGAAGACATTTGTCTTCTCATCCGAGAAGCTTCTTCCGCTCTTGACTGGATGGTGGGAAATGGAAGGATTTATACTCCTTGCAGACAACTGGTCATTTGCATCCTTTTAGAGAGTTGTTGAGGCCACTTGGAGGTATATCTGTGTCCTCAGGGTCACCTGAGTGGTACAAATGGGTGTGGGGCCTTCTTGCAGCTGCTGAAAGGACTATGCTGTAGACTGGAGATAGATGGTGTCATATCCCCTCCTTTTGTTGAGAGTGGGCTGTTCAGTTTTGATATAATTATTCATTTAGTTATGTCAAAATTGAACAGCCCTCAACAGAAGGGCAGGGATATGAGATTCTCTATCTCTAATCTACAACACAATCCATTCAGCAGTTCCAAGAAGGCTCCACACCCATTTGCACTACTCAGGTGACCCCCGAGGACACAGACCAAACCTCCAGGTGGCCTCAATGACTCTCTAAAAAGAATGCAAATGACTAGCTGTCTGCAAGGAGTATAAATCCTTCCATTCCCCACATCTTCCGATCAGAACTGAAGAAGCTTCTCGGATGAGAAGCGAAAAGAAAATCCAGTGGCCTCTTGAAAAAGCACCCTTGGGACAGATATGACCTGGATGACTGAGAATCTCCATGGACATCTTTCCAACTCTCCAAAAAAAAAAAAAAAAAAAAAAAAAAGCCCAAAGGAACATTATCTGCTGGATTCCTCCTACATGATGTCAGGGCTTGGCTTCATAAACTGATTGTGTCCACCTTGGCAATAAGCGACATAACCCACTCTGAAGTAGATGCCTATTGATTTCCACCAGCAGCAAATGTTTTGATTGCTGTTTTTGTTGTTGTGAAGTCATGTCTGACCCATCGCGACCCCATGGACAACGTTCCTCCAGGCCTTCCTGTCCTCTATCATCCCCCGGAGTCCATTGAAGCTCACGCCGATTGCTTCAGTGACTCCAGCCAGCCACCTCGTTCTCTGCCGTCCCCTTCTTCTTTTGCCCACAATCGTTCCCAGCATTCGGCTCTTCTCCAGTGAGTCCTTCCTTCTCCTTAGGTGGCCAAAGTATTTGAGTTTCCTCTTCAGGATCTGGCCTTCTAAAGAGCAGTCAGGGTTGATCTCTAGGACTAACTGGTTGGATCGCCTTGATTGTGGTGAAGAATTAACCAGGGTTGGTGCAGTAGCTAAGGTGCGGCAATTAGACTCCTGCCTCAAGCCAGCTTTCTCCAACATGGAGCCTTTGAGATACGTCAGTATTACAGTGCTCAAAAATTCAGCATTGATTTGACATTGTCAAATGGTAGGGTGCATGTGTGGCGTGACGGCCTTGAAATGATTTGGTTGAGTAGACAGTCTACAGATCACCTTGTCCGAGATCTCCAAAAGCAGTTCCCCGTTTGCCCCATTTCACAGGAGAACCTTCTAGTTGTGTCCCACAAGCATTCTTTGCTGGGTCAGAGCTGTGAACCATGAGTCTCTTGGTTTCCACTGCAGGAGAAAGCCCTCTTCTCGCTCGCGTCTCACTTCACGCGCCCCGAGACGAAGCACAATTGGACAAGCTTTAAAAAAAAAGTACAGGGTATTTCAGTTGTCGAACCAGATGTCCATCTGGAAGCCTGACTCACTTCCTAAAATTAGCCCTGTCATTTGCATTTGGAATGAGACAAAATGTTCTCGCTGGAATTCTCAGTTGATGGAGCAAAAAGCGCATTGTGTTAGTTTGGTGTGCGTGTGTGTGTGTGTGTGTGTGGAAGACAAACGGTGGAGTCTCTGAGAGTTGGTTTCTGTTGCTGATCCTTGCCTTGAGTTTAAAAAAAAATAAAAACATGTCGCTCATGAAAAATCATTTTAATGTCCCACATGCTTGAAACAAGAGGAAAAATGAATGGTTAAAACTGCTAAAAACACTATTTGGCACTCAGGCATAGAAGAAAATGTTTCTTTCTCAGCGGTTTAAGATTTCAAATTATCCTTGTGACGGGATATCCAAAAGAAATAGGTTCTGCTCTGAATGTTGTTTTTTAAAAATAACAAGCTGCCGTGTATAATGTCAAGTTTCAGGGTAGCAAGTAAATTACTTATAAATTTTATATGGCCACCCACTCACTCTCAGTGGCTCTGGGCGGTTTACAAATTTAATAAATACATACAAATAAAAATAAAAGCTTCAGTCTTGGGTCTATAAGAAGAATCCCAACAGCCCAAAGGACCAATGAACCAAATACATACTGTCTCCTAATCCTGGCTTGGCTTCAGGTGTTGGGTGAACCCAGCCAAGATTCTGAAACTAGTTTATGCTTGTGTGACCCCAAGCAATTTGTTCTTTCTTCTGTTGAATAGTTGTTATCAAACTGCGCCTTTGTGTAATGCACCAACCAGGCACAGGGTCATTTAACCCCCACGCATGCCATGTTGTCCTCCAGGATTTGAAAATGCCATTTTAGGAAGAAGTCCCTGGGCAGTGCCACGGATGCGGCCTTGAATTAAATTCTTCTTGTGAATGGAGTATTAAATTAGACATTCCCTTGCATTGGCTTGCAGCGCCGTGTAATTTTCACTCGGAGCTGCCTTTGAGGCTTCCCCTCTAAATGATAACGGGCATCAGATTGTCCCCACTTTGCAGTAAATGAAAATGGGGTCCCTTTTCTACCCAGGCAGCTTCTATCAAAAAAATAAAAAAAAAACCCAGGTAAAAATTATTTGAGGAAATAGTGCAATTGATCTGATGTGTGTTCTCAGATTTTTTGATAAACGTGAAAGAGGCAAACAGCAGTATAGTCTTTAGGGGAAGCTAGGGATTAAGATAGAAATCAGAAACTTTGAATTACTCATTATTCAATCATGGAGGGGGTGACTTCTACACGTGTCACTGGGCAAATACTCTACATTAATCAAAATTCAACTTTTGGGGGCAAATACCTCTTAAAAGTTATTTGAAGCTTAAAAGTTATTTGAAGTCCTGAGGCTTAGGAGCTGAAAGGAAAACCAGGCAGGCAAAAGTGGGTTAGGGAAAGCTGGAGAAAATTGATTTAACGCCAATGGAAAGGGGAGGAGGTGTAAATAAATATTTACACCCAGATTGGGTGAGGTTAATTTCCGTGGTACTGGCGCCCTTTCCTCAATTTTGGTAACCTCCAGATGCCTTGCATTGCAAATTTCCAGCTGACGTGGCCAAAGGAGAAAGTGAAGTCTTAGTTTTTGATGTTTGGGTGAAATTGTTCTGATCTAGGCTCCGTTAAAAAGCAGGAAGCAGAGTCTTGGTCCCAGCAAAACCTCTTTTATTTACACGACTGAATTCCTTTCATTCACAGTCAGCAAGGCCTGTCCAAACAGTTTGTCAAAGGAATATTTATCAACACAGACCTTATCTCTGTTGGAAGGCTGCCAGGTAACTAGTTTCCAAGCGCAGTACAAGGCAAAACTTGGCACAGAGTCTCTCAGAGTCACGGAACGAACGAATTGTTTCCTGCAAAAGCCCACTCCCCGTTCGCTCCTCTTTTGTTTCCTAGGGGAGGGGCCAATCACCTCCAAGGTGTAGCTTTACTCCCAAGTCAATCCTGCTTTCTGAGTTGTTCTTGTCTTCTGGCAGCTCCGCACATGCGCACACTGGGAACGGGCTCCAGCTGTTCCTCTGCCTCACTGCTATCTAGCTCCCTCTCTGCCTCCGACAGAGCCCTCATCCGAGCTTTCCCCTGGCCCATGTTCCTCCCCAACCTCCTCACTGTCCAACTCTGCAGTCCACAACAGAAATTTATATATGATTCTTCCATTGAATGAGTATTTTTTTTTTTTTGCAAGCTTCTCTTCACTTTTCCTCTCGTTGGGATCTTGCTTGGATGCTCATGGCAGCGGCGGTGTGGCCCAGCACAAAGTATGCTGGTATCCTATATGGTTCTTTTCCTCTTCCTTCCCTGTTTCTTTCCCTTTCAACCTCAGATAATGAAAGAAGCTTAGTGAGAACCTTTTGAGGTAGGCCTTACTTAGCAGGCCAGGCCAGAATTTGTTCTTAGAGGAATGCCTAGAAAGCCGATGCCAATACTTCTGAAATTGGCACAATGCTTTCTCTAGCCTCTGTTTTTAAGTTCGAAAGATCAGCCTTCCTTCCTTCTTCTCTGGTGAGACGGAGCTATATATTTTTTTTTAATAAATTCTAAAAAGTGTTCTTACAAGACTGGTTGCACTTCTGATCTTGAAAACCTTTGCATCCAGTTTAGAAGATGCTGAGATAACAACATTATCCCTGATGTAATGTGCAGGTTGGCAAGAGGGGTTACTGCTTGGCAGTGGATTGGGACACATCCTGGCATCTCCCGCGAAAAGAGGTCACAGGTGTGTCCACAGTCTTCTGCGCACATGATTTTCTCGAATGTTTGTCATCTTATGTTGCAGGCATATAGGTTGTGTGGGTGGGTGGAACGGCACCAAAACCAATAATGCACCTCTGTTTTATAATATTTCTGTCCTACACAATACAAACAGCAAAACAAAGGTGAATAAAGTAATGGCCAATGGACATTAATTCCATTAATCTCAGTGTGTCTACTCTGACTATATCAGGATCTAAATTGTTGGACCATCAGAGTTGGTTAGTTTGGGGTGGTAGACTAACTAACTCGATTGTCCATAGTAGCAGCTTAGATCCTGACATAGTCCAGGTAGACCCACAGAGATTAATAGAATTAATCTCTATTATATGCTATTTTATTACTTTTGTTTTATTGCTTGTGTTGTGTAGGATGGAAGGCTGAGTACGATTCGGTGACTTTCAAAGCAAACTTCAAAGAAGAGACTAAGTCCACTTTTTTTTTTTTAAATAAAAATAAGATATGGGATTTGTAGTTATTTATAGTTCAGATTTCTACAGATGTACTTATTTTGTTGTGGAATGTAAAAATCTTAGCAAGCAGGACTCAGAGCTCTATTTATAGCATGTGCTTGCAATCTGCGTGCTAAATTTATCCAGAAATGATCACAAATGTAGGAATGGAACCATGGTGACTTGGGGCTATAAACCACAAACTAGCTAGTTTGTTTTCCCCTTTTTGTATT
Organism: Masticophis lateralis; assembly: GCA_030761175.1. NCBI lineage: Eukaryota > Metazoa > Chordata > Lepidosauria > Squamata > Colubridae > Masticophis > Masticophis lateralis. The sequence goes on from JAUDYJ010000016.1 coordinate 3,885,528, forward strand.
CTATGAACAAACATCGTTGGGTTACTTGAATAATTGAACTATGGGTATTTGGGTCTTTTGAATGGGAAAGCAATTCTGGAGCCGAGTTGGCTTTGAATGGTTGATACTTTGGCACTTCTAAGGTGAGTACGTTACTCAGTTCAGACAACCTTCTGTAAAGCGGGTAGTTAAAGGATTTTTATACTTGGACTGCAAAACTCAGACTGTCACTAGGTGGCAGCAAAGAGCTACACACACTTAACTCTTTTCCGCCATCTAAAGCTTGTTTCAAGCAGTGCAGCCCAAATAGGCTAGAAGTTAGGGGAAAAAAAGTTTATTCCTGCCTTGAGCAGAGAGTTAGACTCGCTTGACTAAAATGTGCCATTCTGTTGCTGGAAGCTCAGCTGCTGATGGTTAATTAGGCTTAAAAATTGTCCAACTTTTTAAGCGAAGGGAGGTAAATCCCACTAAATGAATACGTTTGACTAGAGGCAGCTATTAATCAACATATGAACATGGACACAGATTTGCTGCTTGAGTGAACAGGAACATGCAGGCTTTATTTAAATTAGAGGTTGTTTTACAGAGTGAAGAGAAAAATACTTCTTTTGGACAATCCACTTTTTTTTTTTTTTTTTTTTTTTTTTTTTTTTTGTGGTCTTTTCTCAGGCATCATAACAACCGAGGAGCTCCTGAGTGAACCAAGACTGGGGGTGGCTTTATAAATTTAATTAGAGAACGCAAGGACAAAGCAAAACACCATCAAATCTTAACTGTGAGCCAAGAGGCAGTCTAGTAAGCTAGCTCTCCCCTAGTACACCGCCAGCCATGTTTTTTTTTTTAAACTCCCACTTGTTAAAAGAAGCCATGATGTCAGGCTTGCATACCGCTTAAGCCCTCATGGCTGCACACATCGCACCCAGCCCAAAGCCCAATCATGGCTTCAGCTAATCAGCGTTTGTACAGTAAAAGCAGGATTATCCTTACCTTGGGCGCTCAGGGGTCTTATTTGAAGCTGGTAACTGACATTGAGAGCGGAGGACAAGGGGACTTGGGAGGAATGGAAGGACATTTGAAAGCCTATTTATTTATTTATTTATTTATTTATTTATTTATTTATTTATTTATTTATTTATTTATTAATTATTTGGCAGTCTCTTTGATGCCAGGAACAGTAGGCCAAGCCCTCTTAAGAAATGTGCACTTCATTGATAGGCAAGAAGAGTTAGAAAATTGCTTTCCTGTGTACAACCAGCCCTGAGGTCTGGCTCTGCTTTATCCTTGCCATTGGAGATAGCTTCCTAATTTGTGTTGAAAGCTCGCCAGCGAGCGACACTGTTTGGTTAGTATTTACGCAACCCGATTGCTTTTTTGGGTCCCGCTGAGATTCATTAATGCTGTTCCAAAGAGCCCGGCTTCCGGCTTGTGGGGAGCAGTTAGTGCCTTAGGAAATGACAAAGCCAGCGATAAACAAAGAACGTTCTCCTTCTTACACGCTCGCCTGCCCAATGACTTCACCGATTTGCCGGCTGATGCTCCCGTTCCTTTTTTGATTCCGTCCCTTTCCCCCCATAATTCTGAATGGAGGCAAGCGAGGGAATGAAATGAACGAAAAAGCTGTTTGAATGCCGAACCTTTTGGGGCCACGGGTTTCTGGTGTTCTTCGAACAAACGTAGAAGGAAACCCTTTGATCGAACCTGGCAAATGGAAGATTTTTTTTTTTTTTTAACCTCTGGCCAGGTTGCTTCATCTCACCAAGCCAGACTTTCTTCCGTAAAAATTAATTTTTAAAAGAAATACTTTTGTTAGCTATAATACCAGAAAGTGATGATAAAGGGACTGACTAAATACCCTGTTTCCCCCAAAATAAGACATCCCCTGATAATAAGTCCAATCGGGCTTTTGAGCACATGGCAATAAAGCCAAGCACTTATTTCAGGATTCAAAAAAAATATAAGACAGGGTCTTATTTTAGGGGAAACACAGTACTTATTGACAGCAGTGAGAATAGTATTTGCACAATGTTGGGAAAAAATTAGAACACCCCACCAGATGAAAACATAAACCGGAAAATATTGGACTGTGCAGAGATGGATAGATTGACATTGAAAATAAAAGATAAAGGAGATACAGAGTACATTGCAACGTGGAATTAAGTTTTATCAATGGTTACAGATAAAGAGGTAGAAGTTAGATGAAGAAAGATGGTTATACGTAAATAAAATATGAATGCTGTTTATGACTATAAGTATGCTGATATAATTAATATCATTAATAAGCTAACAATTAGAGATATGGTTATAATTATTACACATATCATTATCAATATATCTGTTACTGGGGTTTTTTTTATTATTCTGTAAAGTGACATGCCCGGACAATACACTTTCTTCAAAATACTTACATATAAATAAAAAACTTGACTTTAAATTATTATTTTTTAAATGTTTGCCACGCGGTCCTGTAGGATGGCACTGTCTTTGCTTTCAACTGCATACAGAGTGTACACTTGTTTTCTAAAATAGTCTTCCTTGAAAGGCCTTTTTAACATCCATTGCCATTTGCTGAGTTTGCAGTTGATGTCTCTTTGCAAAGAATCACATTCCCCACCCCACCCCGGATTCACTCTGGTTAAAAATATTAACCGAAGTCCTAGGAGGAACTAACCAAGATCTTGACTTTCAGTCCTTTTTATTTTATCTTGTTGCAACCTGAAGTAGGATCTGACTGCCGTTCTCAAAGTTCCTCTGGATATCAGTTAAAAGCATGAGTCGACACCGTTGGGGTGATAAAATAGCAACTCAGAAGTTGTGGAATTTGGGCAGTGAATCATCAAAATTTTGCTCTCTGCGTCTGTCCCAACTAACGGAGCTTTTTTCCCCCCCTTCCCCTTTCTCTTTTTCAGCAAACGTGGTTTCAGCGTCCGATCGTTTGGTACCGGGACTCACGTCAAGCTGCCAGGACCTGCCCCAGACAAGCCCAACGTTTACGATTTCAAAACGACATACGATCAGATGTACAGTGACCTGCTTAGGAAAGACAAAGAACTGTATCCCTGCGGAAGGCCTTTTCAAAATCCCGCTCTCTGCTCTTTTCCGAGACGTCTTTGTGCTCCTTTGCATAAGGAACAACTGGCTACTTGACTCTGGCCCAGTCTGGTGTTTCCAGGTCTCAGCAGCAGGTGCTTCACACTGTAGAAAGGGCTCCTAGCGCCACCCCTTAACTGCCCCCCCCCCCGAGTAGTTGCAGTTGTGCGACAGGTTGGTTAGAGCAAGGGGACACTGGCGTCTCTCTTGGGGTGCAATCGCCTTTTTTTGTGCCGACGACCACTGGGAGCCCCTCAGTTACTGGAAACGAAGGGCGTAACAGTTGTAGTAATAAATTGGGAGACACAGCCTTGGACTCCAGCCCTTTGGCTTAGAATACCCCTCTTTCCACAGTCCAGATTTCAGCTCAAGGTGTAATGCAGCTCCCCGTTCGCCTACCTCTGGCCAATTGTCGTCCTCTTCTGCCTTGGGAATATTTCCACTGAGTCCCCCAAGGGTGAGGCTGTAGCTTCCTGGTTTCCCCCTCATAAAAATCCACATTTCAGTTTTTCCATGTAGGGCTGGGATAGAGTTTGTCCAATCCCCAGGTGAGCTCTTCAGTGCAGACAGACTTGAGTTGAGCCGCCCACGGTTCGTGTGAGATGAAACTTTCTGATCATCCGAACTGCCCCCCATCTCTGAGCCTACTTGGGACTCATATTTTCTTCATCCTCTCTTCCCAGATCCTCTTCGCTTTCTCAGGACCAACTACTGTGTTTCCCCGAAAATAAGACTGGGTCTTATATTATTTTTTGCTCCAAAAGACACATTAGGTCTTATTTTCTGCTTAGGTTTTATTTGTGGGGGGGGGGGGGGGAAGAAACATGGTACTAAATGCATCCATCTGGCTGACAATCTTAACTGGGTCTTATTTGGGGGGTAGGGCTTATATTGCAAGCATCCTGAAAAATCACGCTAGGACTTATTATCTGGTTGGGTCTTATTTTCAGGGAAACAGGGTAGTGCTGTAGAGTACAGACAGGATAACTGCCCTCCGGTTTCTTTCTCTCTCCTCCCCCCCCCCACTTTCCTCCCACTCTCCTGCCCTTCAAAAGAACCTGGAGAGAGGTGGAGTTCCCATTTGATGTGTGGGCCATTGGGGAAGGCCCCTTCCCTTAGCCAAGCGATTGAATTGAGGCAGTAGTTCCCATAAGAAGGGCAAGTCTTAACTGGACTTCAGGGCTGGGATTTACCTTGGAGCTTTACCTGGGGCTAAGATGTCCTAGGATGTCCTAGGATGCTAAGTCTTTCAGTCAGTCAAGGAAGCAGGTAAGGGTTAAGCTGCTCTGGAAGGAAGATCTGGGGTCCATTCTTCTGGAACAGCTGGACTGGGGTTGCCCCCCCCCCCCCTTCAGCTCTTGTCCTTCAGTGCAGACATCTTGCATTCTAGTATCTAGCTCGGCCTTCGGTTGACAGGCCAGTTGTTGGAGGGAGACTAATAACAGGAATTTGCTACTTCCAGCCAGCCTTTCTTGAACTTTTCTCCAGAATCTGAACAGATAAAAAACCTTCCCCCCCCCCCCCCAAAAAAAAAAGCATTTGGAACCATTTAGATGGGATGCTTGGTTGAAGAAGGGATTCTCAGTCCCTTGGGTCATTTCAGAACCAAGAAGAACTTTCATATTCTTTGGAAATAGGCCCCGGGTTGAAAGCTTCATTCGTCTCTGTTTTGTAGCTCAGATCTTTAAAAAATATCGTCAGCCGAGGGAGGAAGAAAGTTTACGTAGGAAAAAGGCTGCCTTCTCCCTAGGGCAGTGATCCCTAACCTTTGTGGCTTGGGGGGCTGGCGGGATGCGAGTGGTGGGCCGCCGCTCGCGCAGCTCCACTCACAAAAGGAGAAGCCTTTTGGTGTGGTCTTGGTACCTTCAGGCTTTTCCGGGTCCAAAGCTTTTTTACAAAGGGAGCGGAAGGCCTGAAGCAGCTTGAGATTGCTCCCCCCAAAGCCTTTTGTCTGTTTGCAAAAGCTTTTGGCGTGAAGAAGAGGCGCCTTTGGGGGGGGTGCGGTCTCATGCTCCTTCAAACTCACCAAGACCCTCTTCTCACCCCTCTGTTTTTGAAGCATCAGGAGCAGGCCGCCCGGCTGGGCGGTGGGGGAAGGAAAGGGGAACTGGGCCACGTGAGCCGCCGGCTGCTGCACATCTTTAGCTCCGCTCAGCCTTTGGGGTGCTGCTCGCACGAGTAGGGCTGCATCACTCCCACAACCTGGTTGCAGATAGGCCGTGGCCACAACCCACAGGTTGGGGGGAGGGGGTCCCTGCTCTAGCGGCCGTCTTGCAGCTCCTCTGGAATTTGGAGCCTACCACTTTGTTGGGCGTTAGTGGTGGGGAATGTTCCCAACACAAAGCTTTCACCTCCATCGTCGTTTTTCAGCCCCCCCCCCCCCCCAGCTGACCCTAGAGGTTGGGCTTGTAGGGCAAACCCAGAGCAGTTGTATTTGGGATGGGATGGCTTCAGTTGAGCTTTGCTGTGTGACTGGCTTCGTGAGATCATTGGACGGGAGGCACAGGCGGCATCTGATCCCTCTGACACCGGACTGCTACTTCTCACTGAATTTGATAAGCCTGCCGTTTTCAGATCATTTTATGGGGGTTGGAGGATCCTGTGATGGATTCCCAGGGGGATCTTTTTGACCAAAGCCCACAAGGCCATCAGAAACAGAAATTGCTACCCTGGCTGTTCTGATGCCTACAGGGGGACACACAAATGGAGACGGCCCCGTGGATGTACAACTCAGATCTTTTTGAAGCCATCGGAGCCAATGGCCTTTCCACTATGACTGGATTCCACCATACTATGATAATCATAGTTTTGGGTTAGTGGGGAATCTCTAATGCTTAGGTACATGAGCGTATTGGGGGATTCCTTCATGGGGCTACCATACCAGATCCAGCTAGTCTCAAAACATTCACTTACAGGAATGCGAATAACTGCAGAGAGAAGTTCTAGGAACTTTCTACTACTATATTTTTAGGCTGGGTGGGCAACCAAAGCAGATTTTTCTAAGCACGCTTCCAAAGTTATTTGCAGGTCCCAGAAGCATTCTTGGAACGGCAGGCTGTGCGTGAGGGTGAAGCGTTCTTTTACAACTTGCTTGCCTTACTAATTAAAAGAAATTTTTTTTTTTTTTTTTTAAATCACACGGGGCACTGAGAATTTAGCATGTTGTATGAATGCAGCCATGGTGGCGCAGTGGTGAGAGTGCAGTACTGCAAGGTTCCTTCAGCTGACTGCCGGCTGCCTGCAATTTGGCAGTTCAAATCTCACCAGGCTCAAGGTTGACTCAGCCTTCCATCCTTCCAAGGTGGGTAAAATGAGGACCCAGATTGTTGGGGGACAATAGGCTGACTCTGTAAACAGCTTAGAGAGTGCTTAAAGCACTGAAGTGGTATATAAGTCTTACTGCTATTGCTATCCTGGTATAACTGGATATAAATTCACCTAAGGAGGATTGAAGTAAGCCATAGCTTAGCATGTGTGACCCAACAGTCGCACACGCATTTTGGAGGAAGGGTCTCCTCCCTGTGTTTATAAACTCCAGATTTCTCTGGTCAGCCAGCTGTTTCAAGCAAACTTCGGGTGACCAGGCCTCTGAGGGGTTCCTGTAAATCGTATGTTTCCTTACTGGCATCAAACTTCCTACAATGAGGCGGACATGGACACCTTGTGCCTCTCTTAATGTGTCCGTCTCTCCCACCGAATGAGCCACAAGGTAAATCTAGCAAGGCCGGGACTCCCTTTTCCTTAATGTCCGTGTTTTCCACATTAAGTGTGCTTTGAGCAAGTAGCCTGGTATGAGACCCCCCCCCCCCTTGTTGCCTCCAAACTGCAGACTTAACCTCTCAGTGAGAACTAGCACGCAAATGCATTAGAGGAGAAAGATGGGCCCCATATTGTCCTGGATATAATGGGGCTATGCTTTCTCTTTTCTCCCCCACCCCCACCCTCGGGAAGGTTGCAGCCTTAATAGGATGAGATCCATCATTTCCTCCCTTGCCCCTTTAAAATAGCACCTTAGAGTATTCTTGAGGATTGATCTACCGACAGCTGGCACTCTTGTGAAATGATTTTGTTTGTACCGAGCACTCAAACATCATTAAAAAAAAATGCCTTTGCCCCCTCCCCCTCCCGTCCATTCTCTTGGGGTTGCTTTTTATTTTGGTTTTGGGGTAGTTTTGCTCTAGAAGAGGCTGTCCAAGCTCCAAGCAAAGGGGGCTAATATGGACAAGTCCTAAGGTGTTGCAGAAGACACCTGCGAAGTCCTGCACTGATGGTCAAATGCTGCGGGAGAGACCCCCCTTTTTAAGCTCGGGGGGGGGTTGGGGAGGGGAAGTGTGGGGAGCTTGGCTGAATCCGAACAGCCACCAAAAAAATCTCCTATAGGGATGGAGACCTCATATTGGGCCAGCCTGCTTTTATGATGGAGGGCTTTGTTGGAGTAAGAAGGACCCCAACGGAAGACGTTGGACGGCCTTTGGGCCGGCTTCCTTTCTCTGCTTGCTTTCTGACCGACAGGCTCGTCCTTCAGACCCTGAAAGCTGAAGCAGCAGACTCCTAATCCGTGGAGAGGAAGTGGTACCCCCCGCTTCCCCCATGTGTAAAAGGAGTGTTGGCCCCTGTTTTGACTCTCACGGGGGGACCTTCCAGGCCACGGTGGATAATTTATGGTGAGGGTTTGGCTTCTTTCCCTGCTTCCCCCTTCCAGTCTGCATGGTCAACCAAGAAATCGCCCAGGCTACCCAGACAGGAAGCACCACAGCCAGGACCACCTGAGACAGTAAGGTAAAAAAAAAAGCTGCTTAGAATGGCAAAACGTGTATTCCCCCACCACCCACCCACCAACCCCTGGAAACCACCAGCACCAAGCAGCCCTTCCATTTCCCTTCTCTAGGAAGGTCCTCTGGGTTGACAGAAGTCCTGGATTTTAGAGAAGACTGCCCTGATCATCGGTAGTCCTCAGGAATTAACGTCTCTTAAGAGGACCTTGGAAGGCAAGGTTACGATGGAGCCCTTCTTTTAAGTTTGCTGGAGAAATCGGCCCCTTAGTTGACTCATCCGTAAAGTGAGTTGATTGGGGGAGTCTTTTTAATTCCCAAAACAGCTCCAAAACATTTCTTTAAAAGACGAGTAGTGGGGTAAAATTCAAGCATGAAGTATTGAGAGAGGCGAACATGTTTTAGGGAAGAAATAGGGAGCACAGAAAACTTGTAGGAGATCGCTGAGCGGGAGGGAGGGAGGGAGGGAGGGAGGGGTGAAGCGCATCATCAGTCTCGAGTCCCTGCGCTCCCACAAGAGATCTAAATTCCTTAAGTTCCTTCTTGACTCCCACTAATTTTGTTTGAACTGTTAGTTCAGATTCTTGTAGCCCTGCCTGAATCTCCTGATTTCCCTGGCATTTGACAAAACTACTTTGGCCAACCTTTCACACAAACCTTTTTCTATGGCGGGATAGCAGTCAACAGGGAGGAAAGTTGCAAGGGAGATTATGAGGTAGAGCGAGCCCATATTTGACCTCTCCTGATCGGTGATTGCAACATTAATTTTTTTAAAAACGGACCTCTGCTTCCTCATATCACACAAGCTTTAAATGTGTACATAAAAAGAGCAACACAAATGCCCTTTTTGAGATCTCAAATGAGGATGGAGGCCGCTCCCTTCATTAAGACATTTGCAAGTTTATTATTTTCCCATTTGGGATCACCAACCCAGGATCCAAATTGGCACTGCAAAAGTAACCATTGGGGTTCAGGAACTCCCTCTTTGAAACGAGTTTTAAATTCTGATTTATGGGATTCCCTGACACTTTCCCCTAGATCTGCAACTTCAGCCATTCTGATTTTAAGCCTCGAGAAGAATGGAAAAATCTTTCTCTTGAGATGGCGTTTGCCGTTTCTCAAATCTTTTCCTCAAACCGTCCAACCCACAAAAATGCCCTGTGGTAGAATTGACTTAAAGAAGCCCTTGGTCTTTACATTCACCAGGATGTAAAACCATCAGCCGATTTTAAAAACCGCCAGGGGGAAAAAAGGAGACAAACTTCCTAAATTTTGAGATTTGCCAATTCAACCCAGAAGTATATCTTGCACCGCTAGGCTGAAGAGAGGCCTGCAAATGTGCCGTATTTTGCAAAAAGAAAGTTGCTAAGCAGAGCAAGCCAGAATATATATCCAAAAATTAAAATTAGGTTTAATCATCAAAGATAGCTTTTAAAATAATTTTATTTAGGTCAGGAGACATAGTAGGGGTTTTTTTGCTGGGAATTGACAGATCCCCTTAACTGGGCAATGGCATGGCATGGCTCTAATTCTTGGATTCTAATCATCGCCTGGGGTTCAAAATCTGAAAGCCAACGTGTCGCCTCTTCCTGCTTGGTGCAGGAGTTGATCTTGCCCCTGATCTCATCCAGTGTTGGGGAACACGTGTGCTTTCCTACACAGGTGTGGTTTTCCAGAACAGTCCCATCCTTTTATTAATCATTCCCCACAGCCATAATTACACGAGCAGGAGACCTCACTTGATCCCTGGATTTCTGCAGTAGACTTAGAGGCACTGCATCTCCTCTTCCCTTCCAAGCTTAGCGTGGACAGTTACTGGGTTGAGTTTCTAGAAGGGTGGAAGGTTTGGGGTGTGCTCCAGCCTAGATCAGTCTACAGCCATGATGGCGAACCTATGGCAAGAGTGCCACAGGTGGCACCCAGAGCCATATCAGTGGGCATGCAAGCTCAGCTGCAGCACACACGTGCGTGCTGACCAGCTGATTTTTGGGCCTTCTGGGCAACCCAGAAGTAGGGAAACAGATTGTTTCCGGCCTCCGGAGGGCCACCAGGGAGGGTGGGGAAGGCGGTTTTTGCCCTCCCCAGGCTCCTAGAAAGGCTCTGGAGCCTGGGGAGAGCAAAAAACAGGCCCACCATGCCATCAGGTACCAAAAGTGGGGGGAGAGCAGGGGGGTCGTGCGTGCATGCGTGGAGGTGGGGCATATAGAATGGGACTGCCCCATCCATGCGTGCGTGACCCACCCGCGCTCCCCCCACTTTTGGCACGCGATGGCAAAAAGGTTAGCCATCCCTGGTCTACAGTCTGGCCTGGGAGAAGAACCAAGTTCTTGTTCCGTGAACCTCAAGACAAAGGACCTTGCTATGCATGGTGAAGACGTCAGGTGTTGTCCCAGCCAGGTGGAGCCTTAATGGAGAAAGATCTCCACGCTGCTTTTGAGTTTCAGTTGCCATTATCAATGGAGAAATTGATGTCAGGAGTTTTTGAGACTAGAGGTAACCCTGAGCCAGGTGAAATGCGCTTTTAAGTAGTGAGGTGCTCAATACTTGGAAGATAGAATAGAAGAACAAGAGTTGGAAGGGACTTCAGAGGTCTTCTAGTCCAACCCCCTGCTCAGGCAGGAAACCCTATACCTGTGATGGCGAACCTATGGCATGCATGGCAGAGGTGGCACGTAGAGCCCTCTGCGAGCAAATGCGCCGTCGCCAGCTGCTTTTCTAGTTTCCGAGGTGCATGCGCGCCGGCCAGCTGGTCTTTGCAAGTGCTGGAGTGCCAGAAAACGGCCCAAAAAACAGGCATGTGAGCACCAGCCAGCTGGTCTTCAGGTTTGTGAAGATCAGCTGACTGGCATGCATGCATGTGCTGGAAACCCAAAGCGTGCCAGCCAGCTGGTCTTTGGGTTTCCGGTGCGCGCACATGCACGCACATTCCGGTTTGGGCACTCAGTGCCGAAAAGGTTCACCATCACTGCCCTATACCATCTCGGACAGACGGTTGTCCAATCTCTTCTTAAAAACCTCCAGGGTTGGAGCACCCACAACTTCGGGAGATCTTGGCATCATCGTTCCACCTTGACTGTCCATCCTTTGCGGTGACATAACCATTTTTTTTCCCACCAGCCGCCTTCAACTGGCTGCCCTGCAGACACGTTAGTTATGAAATTGAAGTCCAGTTCAGGTGAAGCCTAGCTCCTCACGGTGTTTGTCTCAAAGGGAAGTACATTCCAGCAGTTGGGTTTAGGCCCCAGCCTCAATTCCAGAACCAACCATGATGCTTTATTGTAGCTTGTGCGAATCCCACTCTTTATATTTTACAGGAAGTCCTTGAGTTACGGCCATGATTTGGGACTTAACTTCCACTGCTAAGCGATGTCGCTGTTAAGGGACCGGACCTAACTTTTACTTTTTTCTGCGGTGGCGGCCGTTAAGGAAATCCCAACTTCTTCTGGTGACTTTTTCTTGTCAGAAACCAGTTGGGAAGGCGGCCAGTTGTGCAAATACCTGACACGCACCCTCCCGGGATGCTGCAACGGCCATTAAAAAAAAAAACTCTGCCAATTGCTAAGTACCCAAATCGCGATAACGTGACCGTAGGGGGACACTGCAACTATTGTTTTGAGGATCGATTGCAAATCGCTTTTTTAAAGCAGCCAATAACCTCAAGCGGTTGCTAAATGAATCATGGTCATTAAATCGAGAGCTATCTGTAAATTAGTGGATCGTGCAAAACATGGGAGATTTAAGAAGTAGCCGAGCCAGCCTTGGGCAAAGACAAACCACTAAGAGCAATTAAGGCTAAAACCATTCTTTTGTTTAAAGAAAGAGATGAAAAGTTAGATTGAAAAAGCCCTGGGAACATAAACAGACTTTTTAATTGTTGCTACCTTGATAATGGAGAAGGTACCTGGCGGTGCCTCCGTTTGTCCTTGGGGCCTTGCCCTCAAGAAGCTGCAATAGAAAGCTGCAATCCAGAAGAGAGGAATTCCGCAGGATCGCGGTTTGCTAATTGCTTTGAAATTAGGACTCTGGGCCTTAATGGAGGAACAGTTTTCAACCTTGATTTTTATTTCCTCCTTATTAACCAGAAGTGGAGGAGAGTGAGAAAACGGCCTCCCACGCGGGTGGGCTTATCGTCAGAGAAAAAGAATTGGGATTGATTCAAGTACACATTTTGGTATAATTGCAGTACAGAAAAGCTTAGCCTTGGGGGCAAATTCCCTGGCTTTTGCCCAAAACTCGGTAGCTGAGAAAGGATTGGCGACGCCTTTCTCCAAGGGAAACAAAGAGGCATGGTCAGTTTTGTTATGTTCTTTTTTTAAAAAAGTTAATATATCCGGAAGAAAAGCTTGGGCCAGCTCACCCACCATATTTGTAAGGCCTTTGTTTCTGCCTATATCAGAACGCACCTGGTTTGAACTGCCATTTCCAAAGAAAAGAAAAATAATGGCGAAAACTCTCGAGAATCAAACCACATTTTGTTTTTCTTCTGTCTTCCTGACTTAAATGGCTTTTCCCATGATGGATTCTGGGCAGGCAAAACTCAGCCACGACATGTTGATCTGGCTTTTTCATCCTGCCATCCTTCCTTGCCCTGCTTTCGCAAGTCAAAAACACTTAAAACGTGTCCTCTTCTCCTTTTTCCTGACAGACCCTTTTCTTTCTGATCTGTCGGACTTCAAATCCCATCAGGCTCAGCTGATGTCAAGTTCACCTCCGAAGGGGCACCGCAGTTCTAGTTATAGGTTGTCTCAAATTCACATGAAAGGATTGGGGGGGGGGAATGATTCATCCTCTCGCGGCCTTTCCGAGGCCTGAGAAATCCACAGGTTTTCCTTGAGAAAAATCCCATCTCGACGTTTAGTTTTCCTGAGCGGAGAAAACTGGGATAGCCAATCGCCCCTGCTGGCAAAGTGAATTTGAAATGTAGGAGAACCTGCGCGAGAGCGGAAAAAAACAAAAAATAAATAGGAAAAGCAGTGATTGGATAGGCAGTTTGGAGTTTCCATCTGGCAGGTTGAGAAAGGGCCAACCACAATGAATGCCAGTCCATAAGGAGTTGATCAGGACAAGCAAAATAAGACCGTAGGAAGGAGACTTGATATTAAAGCAGATTTCCACAAGCTCCATTCCAGTTTTGGCAAGCAACCCTCGTGGAGTCCTTGCTGAAATGTTGATAAATTCTTCCGAGTGTTTTGTCTCATTCCTCCTCCTCCTCCTTGCAGCTTGACCTTGTTCCTCTGGGTCTTAACAAGAGGACCTAAAACATTTTTTCTCCCTCGCCATCATTTGTGATAGTCCTTCAGATCTATGGAGGTGATACTCATCGCCATCTTCCTGAGACTTGGCAACCTGCCACGCTAATGCACATGTACGGAGATCCTTGGTCATTCAGGCCAAGGGTGGTATTCACTTGCTGTCCCTAGCAGTTTGTAAATGTGAGCGCGCATGCGAGCTCGCTTCACTTGCACGCATACGCCCAGCCTCAAAAACGTGTCTAAATAGGATAGCATAGAGCTGGGACGCTACCAGTTCGTTCAAACCAGCCTGAACTGGCTGAAAACCACCTCTGATCCAGTTCATGGTTATCTCCAAGGTGTTTTTTTTTCCCAAAAGGCAGCCAGACTGCCTTTGTTTTTCCTTGAAGACATTTTCCCTTCTCATCCCAAGAAGCTTCAATGGTTCTGAACTCACGAAGCTTCTTGGGACGAGAAGCTAAACGTTCTTCAAGGAAAAACCAAAAGGAAGTCCGGCTGCCTTTTTGAAAAGGCACCTTTGAGCTTGTCCTCGGGGATATTTTTGAACCGCTGGTCTTTGGGGTGTTTTGCCATGGATAAGGCTGGCTGGAGCTGATGAGAGGTTGAGGTCCAAAGCACCTGGTGGCTCGTCTCTTCAGTAGTTAGCACTGAGTGTCATTTTTTTAAAAAAACACAAAAAGGGCCAAAGCATGACTCAGAAAGATTTCCATATTTTAGGTTAGATGTTAGGTTTACTCTAATCTTTTTTAACCGCTGAAATATCCATGGTAGCATTCGTTTGGATTTTCCCTTGATCTTCGCTTTCGGAGGGGAAATGATTGCATTTCTCCCTCTCTATTAGTCTTTGATATTGTCTGACCTTGGAAGGTGCTTCCCTTTTCTAACTTGACGCCTCCCTCTCAGGTGTGTCCTGTGAAAGCATCAGAGTTAACAGCTTTCGTGTCCTCCCATCTTACATAGTGACATCCGTCTCGCTTCTCTTTTCGGTTCATTTTTATCTAGTGGGATTCTCCCACGCCGAGTTGGTTGGCACATATTTCCCGCGTGAGCCTTTGGCATCTCGTAGGAAGAGCAGGCTTTCTTCAGCTCCTTTCTTTTTTTTGGCATACAGGGGTGACGCTCGTGTCTCCTTGCGCGCTCTTCCTCTTTGTGGCATCTTGTTTGCTGTGGAATTCTCCTCCTGCAACAGGAGTGTCACTTACTTTTCCTACCGGTTCGCAAATGTGTGTGCACATGCTCCACTCATGCGCCCAGCCTTCCACGCATGACCTGCCTAAATAGGATTGGCATAGAGCATAGAGCCAAGGCGGATGGGTTGGGCCACCCGCAATTGCCGCTACCAGTTCGGGTGAACCTGTCCACACCGGCTGAATACCACCTCTGTCCTGCAAACAATTATTGGATCCAAGACATCATCTGGGTCATGTTAATCACCAACAGGGAAAACTGGCGGTTGGGACAGGGAGGTGGAGAGGATTTACAGCAATACCCCTCCTGTTCCTGCTTTGCTTGGAGACTTTTCAGAGACAGCAGTCTTACCAGATGTTGGAACTCAGTTTGAAACTTACATCTTCCCTCAATTGCAGAAATGCTTTCCGTCGGTAGCTGCAAGGATTCCTCTTTAGGAGTGAGTTTTAGGGGGCTGTTACCCATAGGTTCTGCACCACATGGCAGGATCCCCACTTACACCTAGATCCACCTAGCAGTTTTAAGGATAGGGATGGGCAGCGAGATCAGTTTGTGAGATAATTGTTGGATGTTTGGTGTCTTGCTCCATTGTGGTGTGTTTTATTGCCTCATCGTTTTCTCTGAATATCGTGGCATTCTTCGAACTTGTTTGCCACCCAAGGTTGCTTGGCTATATAAATTTAATAAATATAGTCAGCTTAAGAACTGGAGGTTCTGGACCAAATGTGTCTCTGGTGCGAAGGGGCAGTTAGTCACCATTTTAAGCAGGTTGATGGATCAACTCGATCCCGTTTATTTCTGGTTGAGAAATGAATGTTTAATCGTTTCGAGAAATGACCCAATTTTCATCCTCTCCATTCCTGGAACTGAAGAGAAACGACTTGGGAGGGTTGGTGCTGCTAGGTTGTTTCGATCGGCGGTCGAGAGCACAAGATCAACCAAAGGTAAGCTTGGAGCCCACCTCAAAAGGTGGGACAGATCCAAAGCATTGCTTCCTCTTTGAAAAAGGAAGAAAGCAAGGGCAGCAGAAGAAGAGTGGATGGGAGGTCCAAACTAGAAGAGAGGACACTTGTGGAAGAAGGGGATTCAGCTTTCTCCAACCATCTCCTGACTGCCTGGCTTGTAAAGTCCCTCCTTTGAGCCACCAACAATGAAGGCAGAAGCTCCCCGTTGCTTTAGTTCCCCTCCAGAGATGGACGCACGAAAGCACAAGCGAGAGATTGTAGCCTCGGATTTCAATGTTTGCTGTAGATGCGAAGAAAGTTGAACGCGAGAGCCACTTTTTTTAGATACGTGCAAAGCCCTGGTTGGATCCGCAACGCCAGATGCTGGTTTGTTTTGTATTTTTGCTTAATACATTTCGTAAACCCGGCGAATGCAAAGGCTAAACCGAGCGTTGTGGCTTAACGTGCCTTGTGAAGCTAGCTAGCCATTTGGGGTTTATTCTGCAAATTGGGCCTTCAAGCAACTCTCTCTTGATGCCATCCTCTGAACCTGGCCTCTGGGACACCGCACGAATGTATAAAACATTCATAAGATTTTGTTGTCAGAGCAGCGATGCCTGCAGTTCCTTAGGGAATAAGGAAGTCAGATTAATTTTCTAAAAATTCCTTCTATAGCTACTGGGAATTTGTGCTTTTGGCACAATGAGAGCCTGGGGATGCCCTTCTTATCTTACTCAGACACATCTCATGTAGCAAGCGAGTGATGCACAAGTTCTCATCAGGAGGCCTTAGTCCAGCAATATAAGGGGTCGGACGGTTACGGGAATCCGATCTGACCCAGGACTTAGTACTCCCAGTTCTTATCTGAAGACCTATCCTGTTTCTCAGCAACCAGGAGAATCTAGCATTTCTGATTTTGGAGAAACCAGAAATTCTTATCTTAACCATCTTGACTAGCAGCTATCGATAGTCTTTCATCCTCTGTTTGAGATGGCCCCCATCGTGCATCTTCTAAAAGCTCTTCTGTACAGAAACGTGCCCTGCGAACAAGTTACCCATCCAGCATCATTGGACGACCAACCTTCCAAGTATTTTGAGAGAAACGACTTGTTTTGTCTGCAGTTGTCCATTTCTCCAACTCTTGTCCCTCGCTAGGTCGATTTTCCTCAACTCTTTTTTTGTTCCGGCACATTCCCCAGCTCTTTAGTTGTTTGTTTGACATCCCTAGCCCACTTTTTCCAACTTGTATGAAGACCTCATGGCTGACTGAATTTCACTCAGTCGTTTTAGTGCAATTGCCATCTCTTGATCCCCTGCAGAGATGTTATGGGGACAAAAGAAAAAATACATACTGTTTCTGTGACATATCATACTAGCATATTATTGAGAGGAGACGGTCACGGCGGTAGTACAATTGAGACATTTATTTAGTAACCGCAGTCCTTCAAACCACAAGACGTGGAACTTTTCTACTGTGAGGTAGGTAGACATCAAATTGTACCTTAGTTTCTTGGCCAAACAGGTCCTGGAATGAATAATCCTCATTATTTCCCATCTCTGCATGAAATGTGCTCCTTTCCTCTTGGAATTACTCTTGTAATTGGATTGGATTATTTCACCTCTCAAAATGGCCTAGTGGGATGAGCAGCCTTTCAAAGACCACGCCAAACTGGGGCTGCTTTTGAGTTGGTGGAAGTCACTTGCTTCTGCTCTCAGATCTTATCTGGTCCATTTGGGGTTTGTTTATAGCATGTCCCCAGTCTTCATAGTTTGTAAACCTTGCTCAGTAGACTGAGTGTGTTGGCAAAGCTTGAGATCAAGTCAACAAACTATAATTTAGTGAAGTAGGTAAGGTCAATCAAACACTGGAGCGCCAAAGAACCATACATGGCTGCTAAACACTTTCTTCCTCAACAAATGTGGGTTGTTCAACGCAAGTAAGAAAGGCATTATAGAAACTCAAGAAATGTGGAATGGTTTCCAGCTTCTATCAAGGTGGTTAGATCTGGGCTGTCATTGTCAACAGCTGCGGGAAGACGTTGGGCTGGTGTTGAGTCTTCAAATTGTCTCCATAAGTATCTACAGTCCATAACTATCTGTCACTGTGGCCTTCACCTAATCAGTCTCTGGGTGGTAGCAGAAATGTGGTTTTGCTATTTGGGATTGTAGATATTCCTTGACCCAGGCTGACCAAAATCCCTACATAGGTCATTCTGGGATGATTTTGAGTTTGTTCCATTGCATCTTTAGTCATGCTAGAATTGGCATGAAAACTGACAAAAAGCTGAGTTGCTTTTCAGCCTGATCTTCTACACACCTATTTCACAGTCATTCCTAGAAAAATCAGATCTCGGGGTATTCTGGAACAACAAACAAGCTTCAAACCAAAGAATCAGTGGGTGATCCAGAGAATGTCCGGCAGAATAAAAGGGCAATAAAGCATAAAATCATACCAGGTTGAAAAAATGCCACCTCCATTTTACAATTAGCAGATTAGTAGCTTTGCGAAACCAAAAAGGCTAGAATTGAGGTGCTATCATCCAATAATTTTCATTTTGATTTAAATATTTATTTTTATTTATTTATTTTCAAATTTATATATCGCCCTTCTCCCTGGGGACTCAGGGCGGTGTACAGCCAAGTAAAAGCATAGACTTTCCTTGGAATATTGCTTTCCTTGTGCCATGAAGGAATAAGCAATAACAATAATGTGTTTTAGATTGGATGGATGGATGGATGGAGCAAAGACACCTGTTATCCCATTAGCCCAGCCAGGGTTATTCACCAATAGAAAGGTTTCTGCCTTGAGATAAAAAAAATGCCTAAATATTAATATTAAAGCTTTTTAACATAGATAATTGCAAATTATCCCAGTTTAACAACATGGTCATCTAATCAATGAAACCCTATGGGAAATTGTTATTTTCCTGCTTGTTATTTATTTGATTTATAGCCTGGGGTTTCCATCCAACCAGACATATGCCAGTTTTCTAACTTGCTGAGAAAGTTAAAAGTCTACCCTGTATTTCTAAAATGATATTGAGGCTTGGGAAGGTTTGGGTTTGTTTTTTTTTTCAGGGGCAACAGGCTCCCTGTTTTTGAAGTCCGTTTAAAGTTTTATTTTCCCCCTCCCCTTCTGGGTCACTGATCCCCAGCCGAGTCCTGTTCGCAGTGACAAAAATCAGTTCCATTCCATTTTTTTTGAGTTCCTTAACTCCCATCACTTCAGCTATACACAGAACGGGATTTTGCACATGTTGGACCGAAACAAACGGATCAAGCCCCGTCCGGAAAGATTCCAGAATTGCAAAGACGTCTTCGATTTGATCTTAACGTGCGAAGAAAGAGTTTATGATCAAGTGGTAGAAGGTAAGGCCTGGCCTTGGGAGGAGGTTCAAGAGTGGGCAGGCTGGATCGGGTGAAATCCAGCAGGTTCTGCAGAACCCATAGCAGAAATTTTGAGCAGTTCGGAGAACCAGCAAATATCACCTCTAGCTGGCTTCAGAGTGGGAGGGAATGGGGATTTTGTAGTATCCTCCTGCCACGCCCACCAAGCCACACCACACCCACAGAGCCATGCCCGCAGAGCTGGTAGTAAAAAAACTGGATTTCACCACTGGTTTGGATGTTCAACCCACTGGCCTTGGGAAGTCTTTATAATGTGATGTACAAATGACCTTGGGTGACAGGGAAGACACAGCCAAAGAAGAATTGGATAAGAGGCAGCTGAGCCCACAGAAAAAAATGGGATGTGGAAAACATCTCAGAAGGAACCCTCTCTAGTTTCTTCGATTATAAAGGGTGGCAGGGGAGGTGGGCTTTCAGATTGGCAAGATTCCGTTAGCGTAATCTTACAATAAAGTAGAATTAGTTCTACTAATTAAGTGGGGCAGTGTACGGAAGGAAGCTTGGGGGCTGGGGGATTGAATTCTACCCTCTAGCTCTCATGATGTTCCAGATAGATAGATAGATAGATAGAGTGGATCTCTCAGAAACAAAATGGGATGTTTTGCCTTTTGCTTTGCTATATCTCCCGTTGCCCGACCTCCTTAAAGTATTCAAACCAGGCTTGTATAAAATTTGCAGATTTGGGGTTATTTTCATTAGTTGGGTTCAGAATTCAAATCCTGGGGGAGAGGAGGTGAGGCGCAAGCACCTACCTAAATTTGGCTTTCCTCCTTTGCCCTACTGTAAAACAGAAAAGGGTTTTGTCTTTGTTTTGTTTTGTTTTTTTTCATTTTCTTAACCTTTTATTTTCCCTGTCTTCTTAGATTTAAATTCTAGAGAACAGGAAACATGTCAGCCTGTACACGTAATAAATGTGGACATTCAAGATAATCACGAAGAGGCAACTCTAGGCGCCTTCCTTATCTGCGAGCTGTGCCAATGTGTAAGTCTAAACATTGCTGAAACATTGCTGAAATTCTTCTTCTGGTTTCTGATCCCGCACCCTGCTAGCCTAACCCTCTCGCAATATATATATTGGACTACATCTCCCATCCTCTTCATCCAGCTTGGCTCAGTGCCTTCCACCAACAGTTATTTTTCCAGCAACAGGTGCACACAGCACCAGCTGTACTTTAAGTGGCACAGCGTATGGAAGGAAACTTGGGGGACTGATCTCTATCCCAAAACACCATTCATACTTTAAAAAAACAAACATACAAACAAACTCTTTCCCCCCACCCCTCACACAGTGGTGGGATTCAGCCAGTTCGCACCTATTCAGGAGAACCGGCTGTTAACTTTCTAAGCAGTTCAGAGAAGCGGTTGTTGAAGAAATCGTATTTTGTTTTTTCCCACTTTACAGGGCTAATCCTGTAAGGAAGGAAACATTCTGGTGGTGTTTCTAACCTAATCTTTATTGCCCTGCTTACAGAAACTGCCTCTCTGGTTAACCCTTATTACATTGTAACAGCTAAGGCGAAGCACCCATCAACATGAATGACGTTGAGTTGGCCATGCCCACACGGTCACATGGCCACCGAGCCACGCCTACCCAGCTGGTCATTAGGGAAGAGAGCTGGCTGTTAAATTATTTGAATCCCACCACTGCCCCCACTCCAATAATATCTGAATGAATTATCCAGAAGAAAGAAAGAGAGAGGGGGGGGGGGAGGAAGAAAGGAAAAGGCATAGAGCAAAGGGACGGTATCAGCACAGCAGGGTGTATTTTTTTGTTTAGCGATATTTGGCTGAGATTTATTTAATTTTTTTAAGCAACTTGCTAGTCCTCAAGTAGAGACGCTAAAAATAGAAGATTCAGATAAGTTTGAGGACCAAAGGAAAAGGAAAAGTTGTCTCGGTGCTAAGATTTCTAGGCTCACATCTGAAGGGGGAGGGTCTTCTGGACAACCATACAGTTACAATCAAGAATGATTAAGAATAGTAATTATTTTTCCGGGGGAGGGGGAGGGAATTGGGAAAAAGCATATGACTGGATTGTGTGCCCCTCTGGTATTTTACGATTTGTTGTTGAATCAGAACCTTTATTGTAGCAAAAAAGGGGGAAATTACTATCTCTGTATATTTTGGAGCAGGGGAGGGGGAGAGAGAGAGTTGAAGAAAACATTTATTCTCCAGTTTAAAGCAATTAAATGTGTGGTTTTTTTCCCCCCACCCTCCTTTCTGCAGATACAGCACACGGAAGACATGGAAAACGAGATAGATGAGCTATTACAAGAATTTGAAGAGAAAAGCGGGAGGACTTTTCTGCACACAGTCTGCTTTTATTAAAAAAAAACAAAAACAACCAGTTCAGAGAAACAAACCCATCTCCAGGCCTTACTGCAAGCAAAAGAGGCATGTTTTAGTTTTGACCTAACAGGACAATTTTATTTCTTTTTTCCTCTCCTCCTGTTGGAAAGGGAACGTCCAACCCAATCTCACTTTCTCGTTGCTGTTTTAATTTCCTTCGGCCCACTGTATATTTTTTTAAAAAATTTATTGATATTATTATTATTATTATTATTAATTATTATTATTTGCAGTGCAAGGGAGGCGGTTTCTGTACAGGGACGCAAACGAACTCTGCCGAGCAAAACGGAGGGGGGAAAAGAAAGAAAAAGAAACAGAAAGAACTTGAATCTCCCTTGAGTCTGGTTTATTTAAGAGACTGAACAGATCAAGATTTGTTTTAATCCCCCTCTCCCCTGCCCCTTTCCCCTTCCACCTTGGCTACCTTACTTGAATGGTTATAAGTAGGGTTTTAATTATACAAAGAATGTTTTCACAAAAGATATCATTTCTACGTGCCAGTATAAAATCTTAACGTTATTTCGGTTGGTCGCTTTATTGGGCGTGGGAGGGTGGGGGAGATAAACTGAACGGCTGGAATATGGGGAAAGATTTGACTGGAGCCAGTGCATATCTTGTATAATAGTAGCAATGAAATTGGAATCCTCTAATAAATGCAAATCACAATCGACTGTTTCTTCGGCTGCGTCCGTTGGATGGAGAAGGAGGCTCGATCTCGCCTTTGCATAAGGGTGGTTGGGGCTCTACTGCGGGTAGTCCTCGACTTAACGGCCACAGCGGAGCCCCAAATTTATGTTGCTAAGGAAGGTGCTAAGTGAGTTGTGCCTCATCTTATGACCCGTTTGCCAACAGTTAAGCGAATCACATCATGAAATTAATTTGGCTTCCCTCTTTGATTTTACTTATCGGAAGCCAGATGGGAAGGTTACAAATAGTGATCATCAGACCCCCCCCCCACCTGTGGGATGCTGCAACGCGTCATAAATACATGTCAGTTGCCGAATGTCCATGCTCACATGACCATGGGGATGCTGATAAAGATGTGAGCATGGGGGAGGAAAAAAACGGTCTTTTTTTTTCCAGGGCTGTTGTAACTTCAACTAGTCATTGAACAACAAATGGGTTGTAAGTCAAGGACTACCCGTAGCCATTTCAGGAATACATTTATTTATTTATTTATTTATTTTATTTTATTTATTAGATTTATATACATCTGTGTGCTTCTCTCGGCTGCAATATGTACCAGGTTTCCATTGTTTTCGTTCACAATATTTGTAAACATTCCTGCGAATCTTATCTACTACGCAAGATGAAGGTTTCCTAATTGAAGGTTATGGATGGTTACCTCTCATGGCTTGGCAGAGAAATGTTTTCTGACTTATCTAGTCACGGAATGACTGTCCCAGTGTGGCCCCGCTGTCTTCCAGGCCCAAGAAAAGATGAGAAGCTGGGTTTCCTTCATCAGATGGATGGATGGATCGATCGATGGATAGAAAAGATAGATAGAAGATAGATAAGATTGAAGCTAGATGAATGGATGGATGGATAGATAAATAAGATAGAAGGTAGGTAGGTAGGTAGGTAGGTAGGTAGGTAGGTAGGTAGGTAGATAGATAGATAGGATGGATAAGATAGATAGTTAAGATGATAGATAGTTAAGATGATTAGATAGAGATAGAGATAGATAGATAGAGATGGAAGATAGATTAGAATTAGATACATAGATACATATACATAGATAAATAGAATTAGATCAATAGATTAGAATGAGATAGATTAGAATGAGATAGAATTAGATATATAGATACATATACATAAATAGAATTAGATACAATTAGATAGATTAGAATTAGATCAATAGAAGGTTGATATGTAGATGATGGATGATGGATGGATTAGAATTAGATCAATAGAAGGTAGGTAGATGATAGGTAGATGATAGAGGATAGAGATTAGAATTAGATCAATAGAAGATAGGTAGATGGAAGATAAAAGATGGATGGATTAGAATTAGATCGATAGATAGGTAGATGGATGATAGAAGATGGATGGATTAGAATTAGACGGTAGATAGATGATAGGTAGGTAGATGGATGATGGTAGACAGATTAGAATTAGAAGATAGGTAGATGATGGATGATAGAAGGTAGATAGGTAGAAATAGATGATAGGTAGGTAGATGATGGATAGATGAAAGGTAGATAGGTAGATAGGCAAGGCTTTATCTTATCAACAGCCAAGGCATAGCTCTAGTCTCTAATTCCAGTATCCACCAATTCTGTTTGGTTTTGGAGGTTAGTTTGAGTTAATTAAATGTCGGAGTATGTTATATATGACCAGCTCCAAAAGTGCATTGGGAGAATCAGCAGAGGAGACAACTGTAGGTAGGTAATTGGTTCAAATCATAAACGCTCGTGAAATGACGACCTGGCTTATGAATGCCCACGCAATCCCCAGAGAAATTGAGAACATTCAGTCGCTCTTTGCTGCCATCGAGAGGCCATCTGGATGTTTGCACTCTGCATCCTGTAATGTAGCCCTTCTTCATTTGCTTCTGAATTTTGTGACCTTGGAGGGACCTCATTTTGCCCAGATTTTCTGTTCATTCGTGCAAGTGTTTAGATAACCTTGTCTTCTATGGGCCTCTTTTCCAATTGTCTTTAAATTCTGCCAAGCATCAGCAGTCTTCTCCAAAAGCTCTTGGGACTTTGCCTTCTAAGTTGGAAATATCTACGCTTCAGCGTTGTTCTCATTGCTTCAGGGGAACAGCCTGGCTTTGCTTCACCTAGAACTTGCATTATTTATCCTTCTGGACCAAGGCCTTCTCCACAGCTCTCTCCTCTCCTATATTTCAGAGGTCTGCGTTGTTCTTTATTTCAAGGGTCCCCAACCTTTTGGACCTCAGGGACCACTAAATTCATAATTTTAAATCCCGCGGACCACTAATACGATCTGCCTAATGACCCGCTGCGTGGGCATGGCTAGGTGATCATGTGACTGGGTGAGTGTTGTCAACTTGATGTCCCTCATGTTGAGGGGCGCCTCGCCAGCCTCT
This sequence comes from Masticophis lateralis, assembly GCA_030761175.1. Taxonomy (NCBI): domain Eukaryota; kingdom Metazoa; phylum Chordata; class Lepidosauria; order Squamata; family Colubridae; genus Masticophis; species Masticophis lateralis. Next base: position 3,909,562 of record JAUDYJ010000016.1, read on the forward strand.
ACTCACCTCTCCCCTCCCACCCACTCCTTGCCTGCCCGCTCGGGCTCCTTAGGACCCCAAGAAGAAGCAGTTGTTGGAGCTAAGCAGACACCAGGAGAAAGAGTTGGCAAAACAGCTCCATTCAAATTGGATCTGACCGAGAAGGAGGCTCAGTAGAAGCATCTCACTGAGGACTAGGAGCATAGGCTTTCCAAGCAAAGACCTGCAGGAGTGCAAGGCCAGGTACCGGCTCCTGGAGGCTCAGTGGGCTGAGATGGTCAGCCAGTTCCAGGTCATGATGCAGTCCCACTGGAACGAGGCCCTCCAGCTCTTCGCCACTAGGGGCGCTTCCCTCCAGCCTTCGCCCAAAGCCCCACACCAGGAGACTGAAGCAGATCCCAAGTCAGAATTTCTGACCCCCTCTGACCCACAGAAGAAGACCCCAAAAGGGGAGACTCTCCGCAGCAACACAAACTTTCATTGCACATATCCGGCCCAGTTTGAGGACTCCTGATTTAGTGCAATATAAAAAATGCAAATAATTTTTCTGCGGACCACCAAAATTTTCTCGCGGACCACCAGTGGTCCACGGACCACCGGTTGGTGACCATTGCTTTATTTGGCCTCTACCCGTGGTCCTGCCTGGACCACCAGATGTAACAATGGAAAAAGCCATAACCTTGTCCACACCTCCCATTGCAATCAGACTTGCAAAATTATTGTCGATCCCAATAAATAGACCAGACTAAGAATTCACAGAAGCTCCACAGAAAGACTAAAAGCTACTTTTAATGAGAGTGGCTTGTAATAACAGGATATTGCAAGTCCTTCCTCCCCTTCTTATGCTCCAGTGAATTAGGAGGGTGTCTGTCTATCTGAGCCTCTTCCTGGTCGGCTCTGCCTAGTGTGGACCTACGATATGTTTTTTCCTGTTGTCATTTTGAGTAACGTTGCTTATATATCTTCAACAACCTCTTCGACCTTAACTCCTGGCGCTGGTGAGAATCCCTCCTTCAACATGGTTTTAAAAGGAAGTGTTCTCTTCCCCCAGCATGGTAACTGGGGATGAAGAATATATTAAGTAGCAGTTGATGGTTTGATACTATGCCCTTATCTCTGGTTGTAAGCTCTGCTATGAGCCAAAAGTCAACCTCAATTGGAGAGTCCCAATTTTTAAAATCTTACTCCACCGTGGGGGTCCTTTGTGCTCCCAAAACTTGATGGTTTTCTTTCAGACGTTTGATTACCCAACTAGGTAACCTCATTAGTTAAAGCTAGTGCGTAGTGGTCTTATTCCACCACTGGAGAATGGGTAGACCTTGAGACCAAAGGTAAAATATGGGCATCTGATGGCTACTTCTCAACCAGCAGGAGTTCCACCATCTCTTCAAGGAAAATAGCATCTGTAAAAACTTTTAATTTAAAAAAAAAAGAATAGCATCTCCTTGCCTTCTCCCTCCCTCCCTCCCTCCCTCCCCCCTTTCTCTCTCTCTCTCTTCCCCCCCCCTCTCTCATATACACACACACAAATCCCTTGCACATTTCAAAGAAGACCAAGTTACTTCCCAAATGGGTTTTCCTCGATTTTGAGAACTTTGAAAAGGAAGCCCCACACATTTTTGGCTTATTTAAACCCTGTCAGTTCTCAAGCCACCAAGGGGACCTTGTCATGCAAGATTTAAGATGCCGGGGTCTGAAACAGGGTTAGCATTTAGTAGCAGGGACTCTTTTTGTCATGTGTGAACCGGGAACTGTTCACATTCTCTTCAGCCCTGGGCGAAGGAGGGAAGAGACTGCTCTTCTATGTCAGCTAGGAATTAGCCACGCTGCAGCCCCAAACATTGATCCGAGCTAAATCCGCCAAATCACTTTGAAGTCTGACCAGGAGAAGAGCCAGAAAACACGCAGGAGTTTGTGTGTGTGTGTGTGTATGTGTGTGTGTGTGTGTGTGTGTGTGTGTAGCCATGCAATATGATGGTAGTGCCCTGGAGAAGGCAGGCATTTTTTCCCCCTTTTTTATGCAACTTGATGCTTCTGAACTCAACTTTGGACTGGAGGTCTACTAGGAAGCTGTCAGAGGAGGGGATCAAAGAGGTGCGCCCCCCTCCAATTCTCACACACATTTCCTTTTAAATTGCATTTGTGTGTTTCCTGTGTTATTTCTTTCTCTCTTCCCCCCCCCCCCCCGAAAGTTAACCTCACTTTCGAGGGGTTGCAGGAACCGGGTAAATTTGCCCAGAAATGCAATTTATTCTGAGAAGCGTTACCTTCTCGGGATAAAAAGGTGGATTTTTTTTTCTTCTTCTGGGGGGTGGGGTGGGGTGGGGAGAGAGGGGACTTCCAAAGCAAGGTGGGAGGCAACGGATTTTGGTACTAAGACCAGTGGCTGGGAAGAGGAGCAGGAAGAGAACGAGAGATTCCCTCCCGCCGCGCCCCCCGCAGCCCGCCCCATTTTGATCAAACACCACTTCGATTATAAAGGAGCTAGGAAAAAAAGAGGGGGGTGCAGCTTTTTTGGGGGGGGCGGGAAAGAGGGACTGCTGAGAGTAAGAAAAGGAGTCCAGATTGTAAACACAGGAAGGATACGCAGCGGCGGCGCGCCCCCCTTCCCTGCAAGGACCTTTTTTTAAGATGGAGTATCAACGCCACTACAAATAGGTAAAACAAAAATAAAAAAATCCTTGGTTTCTTGGGGGGGGGGCGGGGGTGGTGAAGGAATGACTGGCCCTGGGGGGGGGGGAGAAACCACGGTTGTCAAAGCTCCCTAAAGCTCTTTTATTTTTATTTTATTTTATTTTTTGACGGGGGTGGGGTGGGGTGGTCCCATTATTCAAAATGGGACTGGGTGGGGCTGAACGGGAGATGGGGGGGGGGGAGAGAGAGACAATACGTAGGGAGGATGATGAAGGGGGGAGTGGGGAAATAGCCCGGTTTGGGGGGGAGAAAAAAAAGGGGGGGTGTTAGGAAAAGCTTTGATACTGACCCTTCAAGCTGCTTGCCTCTCTGGGTGTATGGCTTGATTTGGGACGTGGGGGGGGGGGGAGGAGAGAGAAATCTACCCATTCCTTTTTATATTCTCCTCCTCCTTATCATTATTATTATTAACATCCTCACACACTCACACACAAACGCACGCACCCCTCTTTGCCTGCATAATGCCCGAGGTGGATGGATGCTCAAGATTTCATAACTCCCCCCCCCACACCCAAAAAAGGGACCATCCTCCAAATCCATCTCCAGTTTAGGTTTTGGGGACCGCTGGTCCGGCCATCCACTGACACCTCCCTCTGGAAGACCCCCCTTCCTCCGACCCCCCACCCACCTACTCATAGCATTAAGAAGCTAGGAAGCTAGGAGGGGAAGGGTCTTCCCCACCCCACCTGCCCAAGCGCCGGGCTTTTGCAGTCTCTTTTGAAGGAGAGGAAAAGGGGGGGGGGCTTATGATGTCAGCCCGTCCCTTCTGCGTTTTCTCAGGCTGATGCTTTCATTTCTGCCCCCACCGAAAAGGAGGGGGGGAAGAGAAAAAGAGAGGGAGGGAGGGAGGAAGAGAGAGAGAGAGAGAGGGAGGAAGGAAGAGAGAGAGGGAAGGAGGGAGGGAGGAAGAGAGAGAGGGAGGGAGGGAGGGAGAGAGAGAGAAACGAAAGGGGAGGGGAAATATTTATTCTCTCCCCCCCTCTTTCACCCTCCTTCCAGGACACACCACCAGCTTTGCACCAATCGCTTCCCCCGGTTTGGAAAGAGAGCGGTTGTATTTTGGGGGGGGGGCGATCGAACCGGGAGAAGCGGGAAGTGATGCCAAGGGCTGGCTGGGGCTGCTTTTCTGCCTGCCTGGGCTTGGATGGCTTGGTTTAAAGCTGGCCCTGGCTCTGCTCCTCGCCCTGACGCGGCGCTCTCCCCTGGACGGTGCAGCAGCGACGGCGGCGGCGGCGGCAGCAACGGGCGATGTTCAACCTTCCGTCCGGCTTGGCTTCGGCTCATCTCCCGGTTCGCCCTGGGTCCCTGCCTGAACCTGCAAGGATGCTCCCTCTGGCCGGGGCGAAGGCAGAGAGATTGGCATAAGCCAGTTCAAGAGGGAAGGAAGCCAAGAAGAAGCCAGAGCCAGCTTTAAGGGGGTGGGGGGGCTAGGGGGGGGGCTGGGGGGGCTCCAGGAGGAGCAGCACCAGCAACACCCGCGGTTGCCGCCTGCGTTTTGTTATGCTTTGCAGGAGGGAGGGGGGGCCGCGGAGGTTCCCCCCCTGCCAGAATTGCAGTTCAGGTTGAAGAGCTTCTATGCGGCCGTCTCTGACCTCTGCGCGGAAAGCTGGGCCCCCTTTCTCTCGTCTTTCCTGTGGGGGAAGCGGCTGGGGGGGGGCGGCCTGCAGGAAAGTGACAGGGCAGCTGTCAATTTCCCCGCGAGGTCCATGAATACGAACACCATGATATTTCTGATCCTGGGGGCTTCGGTTGTGATGGTAAGGGTGCTTTGCCTTCCTTCCCTTCCTTTCTCTTTCTCCTTCCTTCCTTCCTTCCTCCCTTCCTTCCCATTATTCTTTTCCTCCCTCCCCTTCTCTTTCTCCTTCCTTCCTTCCCATTATTCCTTCCCCCCTCCCCTTCTCTTTCTCATTCTTTCCTTCCTTCTTCCTTCCCTTCCTTCCCATTATTCTTTCTTTCCTCCCTCCCCTTCTCTTTCTCCTTCCTCCCTCCCTCCCTCCCTTCCCATTATTCTCTGCTTCCTTCCTCCCCTTCTCTGTCTCCTTCCTCCCTTCCTCCTTCCCATTATTCTTTCCTTCCTCCCTCCCTCCCCTTCTCTTTCTCCTTCGTTCCTTCCTTCTCCTTCCTTCCTCCCTCCCTTCCCATTATTCTTTCTTTCCTCCTTCTCCTTCTCTGTCTTCTTCCTTCCTTCCTTCCTTCCTTTCCATTATTCTTTCCTTCCTTCCTCCCTCCCCTTTTTTTCCTCCTTCCTTCCTTCCTTCCTTCTTTCTTAACCCCTTCAATTTAATTTTTTTTTCTTAGTGGGTTTTTTTTGCTTCTCCTCTTCCTCTCTGATTTTGCTCTCTCCACTCCCTCCCTCTCCTTCCCAAGTCCTGGGCTTTTTTGGGTCGAGAACGGTCTCTTCTTCTCAATGCATGCATGATGGGATCCCTGTAACCTCTACAGGTACCGAATTGAAAGAGACACTGGTGCTTTGATTAGCTGGGGAGGGGAGAGGAGGAGGAAAGGTGTCACTTTTGGGGGTAGTTTCTCCTTCCTTCGTTCCCTCTGAAAGGTGGCTCGGTGTTTTTAGGTGAGTTTTTTTTTCCCCCCCTTCATTTTTCCAAGGCCTGATCAAACCTTTTTTTGGCCTCTTTCAGGCAATAGCATGTTTAATGGACATGAATGCTCTTCTTGACCGATTTCATAATTATATCTTACCGCATCTGAGAGGAGAAGATAGGGTCTGTCATTGCAACTGTGGAAGGTAAGACCTACGTTTAGCCACTTTGTGCCTTGCAGGGGGTGGGGAGGACAAGGGGGAGCCTTCTGGGAGGGAGGAGGGGGCATGCCACTTTTAGCCCTCTCTCAGATGTGAAGTACAAATGGCAGTTTGGGTTAAGCTTGAATTTGAAGATGTTTCTTTTTTCTGGTGCATTTGTTCGGCTTTCAATTGTACGACGGGCCTCCAAGGAAGGTCAGAGTTATAAAACCATGGGAAGGAAGGAAGGGAGGGAGGAAGGAAGAAAGGAAGGAAGGAATAGAATAGGATTCTTTATTGGCCAAGGGTGATTGGACACACAAGGAATTGGTCTTTGGTGCATATGCTCTCAGTGTACATAAAAGAAAAGATACATTCGTCAAGAATCATAAGGTACAACACTTAATGATAGTCATAGGGAAACAGTCAATATAAATCTTAAGGATACCAAACAAGGTTACAGTCATACAGTTATAAGTGGGAGGGGAAGGAAGGAAGGAAGGAAGGGAGGGAGGGAGGGAGGGAGGGAGGGAGGGAGGGAGGGAGGGAGGAATAGAATAGATTTTTTTATTTGCCACGTGTGATTGGACACACAAGGAATTTGTCTTGGTGCATACCCTCTCAGTGTACATAAAAAGAAAAGATACATTTGTCAAGAATCATAAGGCACAACACTTAATGATAGTCATAAGGAAACAGTCAATATAAATCTTAAGGATACCAGCAACAAGATTACAGTCATGCAGTCATAAGTGGGAGGGGAAGGAAGGAAGGAAGGAAGGAAGGAAGGAAGGAAGGAAGGAAGGAAGGAAGGAAGGGATGGATGGATTTTGGCTGATTGCGTGGATGTGTTTAGTGGCAAACGTCAGCCAGTGATGTCAAATGTTTGCATAGCACAGCAGCCGTTTAGATGGCTTTTGAAAGAGCTCCCAGCAAAACCAAGGCGTAGGGAAGGGTGATAGGCTGTTGACGTTTGAGAACCTACACCTGTAAGAGCAATCTATCTTGTAGCAGGGAATCTGAAGGGGAAATGGGTAGAAAGGGCGGTTGTCCCTCTGTTGTTTGGAAGTTTTCTCCCCAAGAAGCACCCCCACACACATAGAAAAGCGAAGGTGGGGAAGAATCCAGGGGTCCCCTCAGCCTGACCGACCCAGCAGAACAGTTCCTCCACCTTTGCTGCAGGTTTCTAGTCCACCTGGAAAGCCCAACAGAGTTGATCCTGGTTCAGTAAAACAAGGTTTGTTTCTGAAGGTAGGCTGGCAATAGGCATGGTCACTGGATCATGGGACATAGAACTGTTTTGCTCAACTCGCCTTCATTTGCTCATTTGAATTGTTTTGCACAATTTCGGAAACAAAGGTTTCCGATGGCAGGCAGGCAGGCAGGCTAAGGGACTTTCTAACCCCAGATGAGGATGTTTGGGTGAGGAAAGCCCTTTGCGTCTGGTTCCCAAGCAAACAAAATTTCTGCTTAAGGAGGGGGGACCGATCAAGCCTTGCAGAGGTTGCTACCTGGTGCAGGGTAGACTGTCCTTGCAGATGGAGGCTCTCCGACATCAACAGCCTTCACCTTTTCTTGGGGTCACCAAGGTTTTGCACATCACCAAGGTTTGCAAAACCAGGTGCTTCCCTTCCCCCCTCCCCCAAGTAGACATGAAGAACCCTTTTCAAGTGCAGTGCACCTGGGAACCTGCTTCTCTTGTGACCCCATTGACTGATGTATATTATTGATATGATTACGTTGGGGGAAAAGAGATTTTTTCCTTCCATTTTTTTAACCTTCTTATAGTCGAGGGGTGTTAGGGGTTTGTGCATTCAGGTACCCCGGCAAGGCCTCATTTTGTTAGGGATTTGTTCCGGGGGGTGGTGGGAAGAGGAGGGGTCAGTTAAATGATGACTTCAAGCAGATGTACAGACAGGTGTGCAAGAGGAAAATTGAGGGGAATTGGAAGTGCAAAGCCCAAAAGCTGTAAGAGTGGTTAGATCAAGAGGAGAACTGATTTTGCTTTGTTGATAGCCTAAATACAACGTTTTCCAACCTCTGCAGCTTTAAAATGGGTGAACTTCAACGCCCAGAATTCCCCAAGACTGGCTGGGGAATTCTGGGAATCGAAGTCCATTCATTTTAAAGCTGCCATAGGTTGGGAAACCTGACCTAGTAGGACAATTTAGTATTTTGGATGCATTGGTGGCAACCAGTTCCAACAACTATTTCTTCTATAGTCCTGTTTTCCACAGTCAAGGCTAAAAATCACTTATTCACGTCCTCATTCCCTACAGGACAGAGCAAATTAACAGCTTGTTGTAAAAAAAAAAAAAAAAAAAAAGCTGATTCCAAGCATCTATTTGAAAGATGGTTGTGAGATGAAAAGGTGAGGAGGAATGGGGGAAAAAAAAGGTGTGATGGAAATTGAAATAGACTCCAGCATTGGGATGGGCAGTCTTTTTTTCCCAGAGAAACATAAATTCTGTCGATCGAAATCTTTCAGCACCTGTTCCAGTAGCAAGTAGGATGCCTGTCAAATAGGGTAAAAGCTCTTTTCTAAAAGAAAATTGGCCTGCCATGAGGTGTACATCAGCTCTTGATTTTTCTATATTTATATATAGGTCCCTTTGCTAGAATAACCGAGCTAAGAGGATTCCTTGCCCATTTGCAAATGAATGAACAAACTGCTTGGAATCATGCAAACTGCCCTGAAATTGCTAAGATTAGCAGGACTGTCCTAAAATACTGTAATTTGCTGGAAAATTGGAAAAGGGAGGAGGATTGGATGGTGACAAGTGATTGAAGTAGACACATCACAGTGGTGGCAGGGAAGAGTGGTTTTATTTGGCCTGTTGCATCCCCTTGACCAAGTCTGAATAGTTAGAGAATGAATTGAAGGCCATTCTTCCTTCCTTTCTCTGTTTTAGATTGTCAGTTTAGGTTATCTGCTTTCTTGTTTGTTTGTTTTTTTAAAAAAAAACTCTGGCCTTCCTGGCTGAAGACATAAATTCGGTTTTTCCTTTCCAGGGAAACAGGGAATTGAAAGTGGGGTATGAGATATAGTCTTTGTTTGCACTAAGTTTCCTCTTTGAAACTCAGGTGGGCTAGAAATGAGAAGACATGGCTAGACTTACTTAGAAAATGAAATATTAATGCAAACTTCTTCTTCTTCTTCTTCTTTTTTACAAAATGCAACTATGGCATTTTCTAAACTTGCCTTTAATTCCCAAGTCACAAGCCAGATGGGAATTTTGGAACTGTAGTTCAGAACTGTAGTTCTGAAATTTGTGAAGGATAGAAACAGGAGAAATGTTAAAAGAATGAATGTTTTCATGTAGTCTCAAAGGCATGGCTTGTAGGACATTGCGCTTGGTTAATGAAGAACAGGTATTCCTCGACTTAGGACCATAATTGAGCCCAACGTTTCTGTTGCTAAGCGAGACAGCTGTCAAGCTTCGCCCCATTTTGCGACCTTTTTTGACACAATCAAGTGACTCACTGCAATGGTTAATCCCCCTTCACTTTGCTTGTCAGAAGGTCACAAAACAGAATGGGGCAGTTGTAACTTTGAATGGTCACTAAGTGAGCTGTTCTAAGTGGAGGGCCACCTGCAAGAATAGAATAGAATAGAATAGAATAGAATAGAATAGAATAGAATAGAATAGAATAGAATAGAATAGAATAGAATAGAATAGAATAACAGAGTTGGAAGGGACCTTGGAGGTCTTCTAGTCCAACCCCCTGCCTAGACAGGAAACCCTGTAACATTTCATACAAATGATTGTCTAAACTTTTCTTTAAAACTTCCAGTGTTGGAACATTCACAACTTCTGGAGGCAAGTTGTTCCATGGATTAATTGTTCTAACTGTCAGGAAATTTCTCCTTAGTTCTAAGTTGCTTCTCTCCTCGATTAGTTTCCACCCGTTGCTTCTTGTCCTGCCCTCAGGTGCTTTGGAGAAGAGCTTGACTCCCTCTTCTTTGGGGCAGCCCCTGAGATAGTGGAAGACTGCTATCATGTCTCCCCTTCTTTTCATTAAACTAGACATACCCAGTTCCTGCAACCATTTTTCATATGTTTTAACCTCCAGTCTCCTGATCATCATTGTTGCTCTTCTCTGCACTCTTTCTAGAGTCTCCACATCTTTTTTTACATCGTGGCGACCAAAACTGGACGCAGGATTCCAAGTGTGGCCTTACCAAGGCCTTATAAAGTGGTATTAACAATTCACGTGATCTTGATTCTATCCCTTTGTTGATGCAGCCTAGAACTGTGTTGGCTTTTTTGGGCAGCTGCTGCACACGGCTGGCTCCTATTTAAATGTTGTCCACTAGGACTCCAAGATCCCTCTCACAGTTACTACTATTGCAGAAATCCAGTTCAGAAATGTCCCCTAAATTCAGGAAACCGATTGTCCAGTCATTGATTAGAGAAAAAGATACCCCAAGTGTAGGGGCTGCACATAAAAGAGAGTATTTGGGGGTTGAGGTGGGGGGGGGAAGTGTATGTGAAATGCGCATAATGCATGTATTGTTTTTCCTGCCTGACCCACTGTTAAATTAATTGCATTATTTCTTTACCATCTGAAGACTTCCTGACCTAAATTGACAATCCAATTTACACACAAACTCGCAGCTGGGTCAAAGGTGGAATGAACGGGTTCTATGAACAACTCTAACTCAAATTAGTTACGGGGCAGAAGATGATTGGTTCTAAATAGGCTTCTTTGGGGTTTATCTCCTGCCTGGGTGACCAATGGAAGAAGCCAATGATACAACGAAGCCTTGACAATAGTCTTAGGGTGCATTAGATTATGGAATACCAAGCACTTCCTGGAGAACTCTGAATTGTCAAAGAAACGATGTTGGCTCCAATTCACTTGTCTGCAGAAGTTGTGAAGGCTCCAACACTGGAAATTTTTAAGATGTTGGATAACCATTTGTCTGAAGTGGTGTAGGGTTTCTTGCCTAAGCAGGGGGTTGGATTAGAAGACCTCTAAGACCTCCCTTCCAACTCTGTTATTCTATTCTATTCTATTCTATTCTATTCTATTCTATTCTATTCTATTCTATTCTATTCTATTCTATTCTATTCCATTCCATTCCATTCCATTCCATTCCATTCCATTCCATTCCATTCCATTCCATTCCGTATTTTCTATTCTATTCTATTCTATTCTATTCTATTCTATTCTATTCTATTCTATTCTATTCTATTCTATTCTATTCTATTCTATTCTATTCTATTCTATTCTATTCTATTCAACTCTACTCTACTCTACTCTACTCTACTCTACTCTACTCTACTCTACTCTACTCTACTCTACTCCATTCTATTCATGCAACATACGGGTTACTCCCTGACTTACAACCATTCGTTCAATGACCATTTGAAGTTACAATGGGCCACTCCAGCTTCCTCGTATTCCTGTGATCAGAAAGTCAGTGTATAAATACACTGATGTATTTACAATAATTGGAGCATCCCGAGTTCATGTGATTGCCAATTTGTGACCTCCCCAGTTGGCTTCTGCCAAGCAAAGTCAATGGGGGAGATGCCCGATTCGTTTAATGACTGCAGGATTCATTTAACAGCTGCAGTGATTTGCTTAATAACCGTGGGAGAAAAAGTCGTAAAATCAGGGACGGTTCCATAATGCCTTGCTTAGTAATGGAAAGTCTGGTCCCAATTGTGTTCAGAAGTGGAGAACTATTCGTATGCTTTCTGCAACCTTTGCTAAAAATCTGACCCATCTTGGTGGAAACACGTTACAGGTAGTCCTTGACTTATGACCACAATTGAGTCCAACATTTCCATTGCTAAGTGAGACAGTTGTTAAGTGTGCTTTGCCCCACTTTATGACCTTTCTTGCCACAGCTGTTATGTGAATCACTGCAGGTGATTCTGCACTGCAGTTAGAAGGTTTGTACAGAGTTTGTGTGTGCTGCGTTCTTTGGGGTCCGTAGCTGGGGTAGAACATCTCCTGAACACCCTTTTATAGAAATCAGGTCCTAAAAAGAAAAGAATTTGGGCTGTTCACCATGCAAAATCAAGGTTTTAGTTCTCAGCTCTTCCGAAGATTTTTTTGACGGTTGCCATTTTTTCTAAAAAACCTGGTTTGAGTTGACATTGTTGCCAGTATTATAAATTCAACTTTCTGAATATTTTGGCCTGTAACTGGCTCATACATGGGAATTGCGGTCCACGGGCCGCCAATTTGCAAACATCTGGCTGTCCACCGCTCTGCAAGACACGGTTCTGGATTGACCACAGGATGTTCTGCATTGCAAATCTGATGATGGGCCATGGCACTCCCCTGAAACACCAATGGCTAAGTAGTCATCCGATCAAAGGATGATCTTATGATTTGTCTTGAGTAATGCATTAATTGGTATGAACTTAATTGATACAATCACCTGAATCAAAGGTTTATCCCATAGCTACGTCAAGGTCAAAGCATGGTTTTATTATGGATTAAGGAGAACTTCAACCAAGTGGAGAATGGGGAATGCTCAGCTAGGAAAAACAGCCGTTATCCAGGAAGATATTTGCCAGGGATGACAAATCAAATATTTCTCTTGATCATACAACCGTGATGTTCTCTTCTTCCCTCATATCCATCTGTCTCTTCTTAACTCTACCACTTAGGCATCACATTCATTATGTCATCCCATACGATGGAGACCAGTCGGTGGTTGATTCTTCCGAGAACTACTTTGTGACTGACAACGTCACCAAGCAAGAAATTGATCTGATGCTGGGACTCTTGTTGGGATTCTGTATAAGCTGGTTTCTTGTGTGGATGGATGGATTGCTCCATTACGCCGTACGAGCATGGCGGACGAGCCGACGGTATGGTAAGTGGAAATCAAGCCGACGTGCCAAAATTTTCAAATGATTGCTAGCTTGGGCGAGGGAAATTGCAAGCATGGAGAATGTTTGAACCTGAGGTCAACAACCACAGGCCCCGAAGTTCAATCGACTTGGAAAAAATTCCCAGGAGAGCTTTTAATCCTACGGACCTTATAAAATATATTGATGATAAATTCTAGACTGACCAAACAATGGATTTTTTCCCCATGCAATCTGCTTCTACAAGATGAATAGAATTAATTTGGTCACCATGATGTAAAAAAATGTTGAGACTCTAGAAATAATGCAGAGAAGAGCAACAAAGATGGGATTGGAGGTGAAAACATATGAAGAATGGTTGCAGGAACTGGGTATGTCTAGTTTAATGAAAAGAAGGACTAGGGGAGACATGATGGCAGTGATACAATATCTCAGGGGCTGCCCCAAAGAAGAGGGAGTCAAGCTATTCTCCAAAGCACCTGAGGGCAGGACAAGAAGCAATGGGTGGAAACTAATTGAGGAGAGAAGCAACTTAGAACTAAGGAGAAATTTCCTGACAGTTAGAACAATTAATCCGTGGAACAACTTGCCTCCAGAAATTCTGAATGCTCCAACACTGGAAATTTTTAAGAAGATGTTGGATAACCATTTGTCTGAAGTGTAGGTTTCCTGACTAAGCAGGGGGTTGGACTAGAAGACCTCAAAGGTCCCTTCCAACTCTGTTATTCTCTTCTATTCTAATTTATGTAATTTACTGGGTTTTTTTCTCTAGAAATACTTTCTTCTTTTAGAAGGCAGCTTTATATGTTCTTAGAAAAATGGATCATAATGTGGGAGGCAAAAGAGCTGGATTTATTTTATTTAGGGAAGGTACATGCCACCTCTTTCCTTAAAAGGTCTGGCTGGGTTAATAAAGATAAAATAGCAGGGTATAATAAAAGCAACATTTTTCAGCCTAACTGATACAAATAGAAACTAAAATTCAACCAATAAAAGATTGCCTGGAAAAATATTTATGTTTTAGGAAAACCCTGTTAAAATTGGACATTAATTTAGCCAACCAAGGATCCTTTAAATTTCTTGACATTTGGTTTACTCTATCTTGAGTACAAACTGCATTGGCCATTTTTTTTTGTTTGTTTTTGTTTTTTGGGAAGAATCCTATTTTGGGAGAACTGGAGTAGAACAGTTGGCTAGCTGGAATTTCACATCCAGCAGCTAAATGAACTTCCCGATTTTTTTGATACCGTTGGAGAGTTTTTCTCACCCCGATATTCAAACAGAGAACTGAGGCAGACAATCCCAAAATTGTTTATCTGTTGGTTTATCTGTTTGAAAGAGGAAAAACTCACTGGGATCCCTGTAACCGAAGCCTTTTGTCAGATCTGTACGGTTAATCTTTACATGTTGGAGGCTTAATTGTGCCCGCATTATTAAACTGGAACATTTTGTATGGAAGGAAACAATTGAAGGAATAATACTCAATGCCTAGATGTTTTGCTTGTAGTGAGAGAGAAAGCCATTGTAGGTAGTCTTTGATTCACGTAGCAACCAAAGTTACAACAGCACTGAAAGGGGTCCTTATATTTACAACCATGGCAGCATCCTTAGAATCCACCCGATCCAAATTTGGGTGCCAGCAGATATTTTACAATGATTGAAGTGCACTGAATTCACGAGGTTTCGCTATTTGCAACCTTCCCAGATGACTTTTGACGAAGTTGAGTCAGTGGGGCAAACTAGACTCACTTAGCAACTGCATGATTTACTGAACAACACAGTGGTATGCTTAATAACCATGGCAAAAAAAAAGTCATAAAATTAGACATGGTCCCCATTGCGATCATAAATTGAGGACTACCTTTAGAAGTACTGTAGGTTTAGATTTAAAGTATGGGGTATTATAACCTAGGAATAAGCAACCCTGGCCTCTCATAGTACCAGCCCAAGATACTTGCAGTTCAGGAACTACACTAGTTCAGTAACTTAGCCACTGAGTGGTGGCTCAGTGGCTAAGATGCTCAGCTTGTTGATCGAAAGGTCGGCAGTTCAGCGGTTCGAATCCCTAGTGCCGCCTAACGGGGTCAGCTCCCGTTCCTTGTCCCAGCTTCTGCCAACCTAGCAGTTCAAAAGCACGTAAAAAATACAAGTAGAAAAATAGGGACCACCTTTGGTGGGAAGGGAACAGCGTTCCGTGTGCCTTTGGTGTTGAGTCATGCTGGCCACATGACCACGGAGATGTCTTCAGACAGCGCTGGCTCTTCGGCTTTGAAATGGAGACCACTCCCTAGAGTCGGGAACGACTAGCACATATGTGCGAGGGGAACCTTTACCTTAACTGTAAAAGACTGTCTACCACTAACTTAGCCTGGCTGGGACCTTCTCCATGGTGATGTCTCATCACTTGGAAGGTCATTTAGAATGATTTTAAAATGAGATTAGGTAAATTCATAAAGTGTGGGGGGGAGAATGATGGTTTCTTTGTTAATGATAGATATTTCTTCTAAAATCTGAACTTGGATGCTTTGCAACACCGGCTATTAGAAAATCCCAACGTGGAAGTTCTCTTTTTATATTTTGTGGCTTCTTCAACATCCTTTGGAGTGGCCAGATGCTTCTCAAAAGAGAACCATGGCCCCAAATCATCAAAGGGGTTCGGTTAAATGAGGACTCTCTGCTTCTATCATACTGAGTCACTTTCTCTCTCTCTCTCTCTCTCTTTTCCCAGACAATTCATGGTCTTGGTTTCCCAAATTTTGTAACTTCAAGGAGTTCCGGAAACGCCACCACAGCCAGTATGACGAAGCCGCGGGAAACATGGTGCACATCAAACAGAAATTGTATCATAATGGGCACCCCAGCCCAAGACATCTTTAAGGAAACCTGGGATTGATCAGTGCTCTATTGAACATGCCTTTTGCTGTCTACCAAGGGGAGATGTCCAGCTGCTTACTCCCCGGTGGACGCCACTTAAAGACTCCCCTTTAGTTCCACCAATGGTGTGTCTGCAGAATTCTCTGCGCCCAGAGAATGCACAATTCCCCACCCCCCCCCCACCCTTCGTCCTGGATCCAAGGCTCACGAGACATTGCACTGTGGTTACCATTTGACTGGTGGACCTGTACATATGACGAAAGGAGATGAAACAACCCAGCACAGAAAGAGCGCGAGAGAAAATTTGCATTACACTTTCCAGCCCTCGCTTCTTTTGGTGATGATAGCAATGGCAGTCTATTTTTCCTCCCCATTGGTTTTCTTTGTTGATTTGGAAGTTTTGTTTGTTGTCGTCCATGGTCTTTGTAGATGAATTTGGCCAGATGTTGCCCTGTTTAGCCTTCAAGTACTTCTGAATCTCTGTTTCCAATTGTATCTGACCACTCCATCCACTTGATCCCCATGAAGGTTCTTCGTTGTGCTCTGATATCTCATTCCTAATCTAGATTTGGTCTGGATTTTAGGTGACCTGGTAGGTACAATGCGTAATCCTTTAAGGACCCTCTTCTGTTGAGAATAGCTTGGTTTCCTCCAGCCTCCACTTCTGCTTTCCTTTCCTTCTGAATCATAACCTAGGGAGATCTTTCATCCAAATCTGCCTGAAGAAATAGGTAGCTCTGTTCTGACATGCAAAATTCGCAATCACCGGGTAGTCATCTGTAAACTGGAGTGAGCTGTCTTCCAAGAAACACCAACCCAAAAGGTCTACCTTGAGAAGTTTGGTTTGAGCAGGTCATGTTAGTAAAAACAGGCGTATTTAAGGTTCTCCTTGGTCTATTGCCTGTGAATGTTTCATCCAGGTGGCTCTTGGCAAGACTGAAACTGACGCTTAGTTAGACAGGATTGTTTAGTTTGGTGCTGTGTTGGTGATGCCTGATATAATTGTTTCAGTCGTAGAGAGGTCATTCTTTTTAAAGAAATTGGGGAAGGCCAAGTTGATTTTTAGCAGGCCAAGCATACTTCTTTCCAGTTATGGTCCCTTCCTTGCATGCCATGTTCATAGGTTCTTCTGTGCAACGGGCATCGTAAGATCTTCAAGATAGCCCTCACGTTCCACATCCCATCAGCCTTGGTAAGCATTGCCTGTGATGAGCCAGGATGGAGGTTATGTCCCAGAAGAATCTGGAGATCTCTCAATTGGTCTGTCCTACACCTGGAACCACCTGAATAATGGCAATTGCCATCTTGGCGCCTCAACCCTGTTGCATTTACAAGACCATCTACCTCAGAAACTGAACTGCACAGTGGCTTCAGTGAAGGAAGTTACGCAGGGAGGGAGGGCCAGGGATACCGAGAGCCAAAAGGGCATTTGAACTGGGAATAGATCCAGTTCCAGGGTTCCACCAAGTGGACCCACATGCCGCACTCCAGCAGAAGGAGGTTCATTCATTTGGAGGGCTTAGGAGGATGGGCAGGTCGAGCTGCTGGGGGTTCGTCGGCCATGCCAGTCAGCACAAATGCAACCCTCAGTTGTGGTTTATTCAATAAACCACAGCTATGCCAAGCTAGAGTTTAATGTGATCCAGAACGATAAGTCTTCACACTGTCATCCCCAAGATGAGTAATCTCTTCCGTCTCACTGTGCATAATTGCTCACCACTGGCTGAAATCATTATTGCAACGATGGTTAAAAATGCACATTTCTTACGATCGAGTTGCAGAACACACTGGCTTTTCAAGAGGCAGATTTCTGTTAAGGTGTCCCTCCACCTAGGAAAGGAGGCCATCTGGAAAGCAGGCTTTAGAGCTAAAGGGCAAGTAGAAATCATGCCTGCCATACCTGTTGAAATCTCTGCCTGTTTTTGCAGCTCTTAAAAGCAGCCTGCCCTCCACTTTTTAAAGCTGATGCTGGAGAAACCTTTTCTTTTTATTTCCTTCTTACAAAGCCAGATTGTGGCCCAACATTTGTCTACAAGTCTACCCTGCCCATCTGAACATCCAACGTTAGGTGGCTTTATAACTTTTCTTCCTATTACTACTACTAATACAGTGGATTTGCATGCATGAATTAGGGCGTACAGAAACCTGTGCTAAACGTAGTCGTATCAGATATGATGTCATCGTGCTAAATGGGGGGATTCGGGGGGGACCAGTTCTGAAAGAGAGCCCAGCATGCTGGGGTTCAAGGAGACCGAGCTGAGTTTGTTCTAGCAACCAGGCCTGGGAGGGTGATGGATGGGGGGATGAAACAGATCATAAGTTGAGGGGAAAGCAAGTTTTAATTTAGGACTTCCCTGCTGCATTGTTCTTGGAGATCGGTATATCTGAGGAATTCGAAGACATACAATCCGGAGTCCTCCGTGACTTGGTTCAGTCCCCAGATAACATGCTTAATGGTTTAGGCATCAGGGTAGAAGATCAAAGAGAGCATCAGGTTGCCAACATTTTGACTGTGTGATCTCCAAGAGCTCGTCTAAAGAAATGGATGCCCTGCCTTGTTAAGTCATGTTGAGTTAACCTGTGGTTCTGGTTGGGTTGCTGTGGTATGAACCCTGTCAATTATGGTTTAATCAATAAATCTTTATTCCACTCACCATGGTTTAGGGCTTGGCATGAAGCCAGCTTGTGGTCAAAGCCCATTGAACTCAGTGGCCTAAATGTAGACACATTTTCTTTGGAACAGAGAGGTGACTGACCAACACTAGTGCATGTCAAATTAGTTTTTATTACTTTTTTTTTTCCATTAGCAGATTTTGGGTTTGAAAAAAAAGCATTCCCAATTTGTTTTACTGTTACCCAGAGAATTAAAAAAAAAAAATTGGGATAGACCCCCTCCGTAGGAAAATACTGAAAATGTCTGTGATTATTCTATTGTTTTGATTGCAATGTCCGTGTGATTAAAAGGAAAAAAAAATAACAACTTCACCAAGAACCCAAAATGAAAGATGAGAAATTTACTGGTAACCTCGCTAATCTTATGTTTCATTTGCTAATATTTGTCAACAATTGTCTCTCTGTGTGTGTCTGTGTGAGAGAGAGAGGGAAGGAGGGAGAGAGAGAGAGAAAGAGAGAGAGATGGATGTTTAAACACACATTTTCGGAAATGCTTGAATGTTTCACAATTGTGCTTTGTATACTTTTGTCATTCAAATTTTTTCCATGAGATATTTAAACCATGAAATTCAGGTAGTTTTCTACTCCATAATTAAATTCTTTTGGGGTGGGGTGGGAGGGTAGATTGGCAACAATGCTTGTATACTGTATCAGAAAATGTTAAAAAGAAAATTCTTGGTTCTTAGCTTTTTAAAATAATTCGCCATCCATCCCATCCGATTTAGGCAAACTACAGAAAGATAATGTTTTCCAAGAAGCCCTTCAAAAATGGCTGACACTCTGCTTTTAATTTTATAGTCTAAAAGACATGTCACAAAAGGAAAGGAGGTGGGAAGGGAGAAAGGGAAGAAAAGCCCTCAAGGTAACCAGCTGGCATAGAAGCAATTATAGGAAGCTCGGTGGAATGAATGTTTCAAACCAAGAGAAGCTTTAAGAGGCAATATCCCATTTTTATTTTAATCTGCCATGCTGTTTGGTACAGATACTATCTGAATCAGTTGGTGGAGTCTTAACAAGCTGTAGCACTAATTAAATCAGTTAAGGTTTAAATTTCTAGTTAAGGAACCAATGAAAGAGATAGCTTTGCAACAACAGACTTTATGGAAATAAGCCTCCTTTAATATTATAGGACTGGAAAAGAAACCAACATTCTATGATCTTTCAGCCATGATGTCAGCAGATTATGATCAACAGTGGTGATCATAATTCAGACCAGTGGGGGGTTTTAACCGGTGTTACCGCTGGTTCGCTTTGCGCATGCACTTTGCGTATATGATGGCAATGTTGCTTATAGTATGATTAGTATATTGATAAGTAATGTGAGAGCCAGTTTGGTGTATTGGTGGAGGTGGTGGCCTAGATACCAGGAGCCACACCCAGAGAACTGGTAGTAAAAAAAAATTGAAACCCACCACTGCCTCACAGGGTTGTTCTGTGGAAAAAATAGAAGATGAGAATATTGAGTATATTTGCCTTAAGTTATATATTAGAAAAGTGGGATGAAAAGATAGTAATCATCCTTCAGTCTTTGGTTAGGTCTTGAATTATTGGGTTTTCACCAGTTTTAAGCCATGAACGCAATGTGTGGGGCCAATGATGGACCCACACAATAATAATAATAATAATAATAATAATAATAATAATAATAATAATAATAATAATAATAATAATAATAATAATAATAATAATAATAATATATTGGCAAAGTTTTGTTTACCTTTTGCAGGAAAAAAAAGGAATTTCTGCAAACCTCATGGGAAGGTAGGGGGATGGGAGTTGTGGAGGGTGCAGATTTAATCCAGAAGGTGGCCATTAAGAGGTAGTCCTCGGCTTACGGCCGGAGTTGAGCCCAACATTTCTGTCGCTAAGTGAGACATTGGTTAAGAACGGGTTAAAACGTCTCATTTTACAACTGATCTTGCCGCAGTTGAGGCAATCACTGCAGTTCAGTTAGTAACATGGTTGCTAAGCGAATCAGGGACACTGCGGCCGTCATAAATACGAGTCAGTTGCCAAAGTGGCTGAATTTTGATCACGTGACCGCGGGGTCTTAACAAACACTCATAAGCCACTTTTTTTCAGCGCCGCCTTCGAACAGTCACTAAATGGACTGTTGTAAGTTGGGGTGGTCCCCAACTTACCTTACCTGTGGCGAACCTGTGGCATGCATTTGCGCGCACCGGCCAGTTGATTTTCGGGCCTTCTGGGCCCACTGGAAGTCAGGAAATGGGCTGTTTCCGGCCCTCCAGGAGGGTGGGGAAGGCCATTTTCGCCCTCCCCAGGCTCCTAGAAAGCCTCTGGAGCCTGGGGAGGGTGAAAAACGGGCCTTCCAGTTCCACCAGAAGTCAGGAAATGGGCCGTTTCTGGCCTCTGGGGGAGGAGAAAGGCTGTTTTCGCCCTCCCCAGGCTCCAAGAAAGCCTCTGGTGCCTGGGGAGGGCGAAAAACGGGCCTACCAGGCCCCCTGTGCCAAAAGCAGGGGGAGTGCGGGGGGTGGGTGGGTCATGCGTGTGGGGGGCGGGGCACATTGAATTATGGGTGTGGCCACACCCACACATGACCCCCCCCCACACTCCCCCTGCTTTTGGCACACGACAGCAAAAAGGTTAGTCATCACTGACCTCTATTATGGTTATTATTTTTATTTTATTTGCATTTATTGGCTGCCCAATCCCAGGAGACTCCGTTTCTGCTGCTTCCTTACTCTGTGGAAAGTGATTTGAGCTGGGGTTCGGGAAATTCAGGAATGAGGCCTGTCTCGTTGTCGTTGTCGAAGTTTGAGGTGTGTGAAGCCATTATTGTGTTACTCACATTTTTTGTGTGTCTCTTGTGGTGCGGAAACAGGAGTCAACATCCCTCGCCTTTTTTTTTCTTGCTTTCTGGGATTTATAGTCCTTGGTTTCTCGACTGTGACCGGTTTGGCCTTTTTTTTTTACCTCAGGAATTCATTTTTTTTTTAAGACTGTAAGGATCGAAGCTGAGGGAAATTCATTTCCAGAACTACTATTCTGGCGCCATCTTGGGAAAAGTTAGTAATTGCTTCTCATTGGCCAGGCAGACAGCAGTAGGCGTGACTTAAGCCCCATTGCAGCCAATCGGTGTTTGGGAAAGGTGCTTGGTCCCTGTGAAGGCGTCGAGTTCTATAGCAGAGAGGCCTTTTCGGCCTCTCCAGATCCCCAACTCTTTTTCCTGGAGGACCGGATGGATCCAATGAATGAAATGGAGAGAAAATTTAACTCTGTTCGTTTGAGTTAATTCCTTGGGGTTTGCTTGATTGACAGCATTAGTGGCATTTAAATGAGTATGGAGGTTGTTCTGACTTAGGCTTCCTTAGGAAACATGAAGTAAAAGACTTAATTCCGGCCAAACCTTTTTTATTTACACGACTGCGAATTACTGTCATTGACAGTCAACAAGGCTTCGGCAAACAGTCTTTCAGAGGAATGCTGATCAACACCCACCATATCTCACTTGGAACGCTGCCAGAGAGCCAATTTCCAAACACAGGGCGAGGCCAAACTTGGCACAGAGTCCATTAAGAGTCACGAACAGAACTTTCCAATCTTGAAACGACCAAAAGAACTACTTGCTTCCTGCAAAAGCCCACATCCCCTTTGCTCCTCTTTTATGTCCTATGGGAGGGGCCAATTATCTCCAAGGTGTGGCCTTACTCCTGAGTCGACCCTGCTTCCTTAGCTGTTCTGGCAGTTCTACGCGTGCGCACACTGGGAATGGGCTCCAGCTGTTTCTCTGCCTCTGTTTACTTCGCTCTATGCCTCCGAAACAGGGCCCTGGTCCAAGCTTTCCCGTCCCCAAGGACTGGCCCAGGTCCTTCCCCAACATCCTCATTGTCTGACTGCTGGCTGCCGGCAGGCCACAACAGAGGGCAGGATGCTATTTGTTTACCCTCCCTTTCATATATTTATTTGGTGACCTCCTCCGAGCAGATTTGTGTCTTTGTCCAAGTGGGTTAGAAGCAAAATTGTCTCCGGCAGCGTTTGGTGAGGTTTTTTTTTTTTAAATTTTTTTATCTAGCTCCTCTCTTAAACTAGAGGTTGGCTGCTGTTAGCCGATGCCCTAGTTTTGAGAACTGCAAGAGATCAGATTGCTGAGCCAAGCAAGTTATTCCTCCCTTGCAGATTGGGCCCACAAGAAAACGAGGAAGATGGAAGATGAGAACAGTGTCTATCACACAGCCCCACAGGGAAAGAGTTTCAGCCCATTCCTCCAGTGCTTTTGGGGGGGGGGGGGGAATAATTACTGAAGCAATCGTGGAACCTAGATCCAAATAGAGCAGGTAATGTTTTTATTTTCAAAGGCAGGGAATTCCCATCTGTTAACAGCTGATTCTTTTTTCCCCTCTCTCTCTGTGGATAAAATTAACAGCCAAATAGGTTGCGTTAAACTTGGGGGGGGGGGGGGGGGTCCCCCTAGAAAGAAAACCCCAGAATATTCAGCGAAAGGAAAAACCTTTTGATTGTAAGACATCTCTTCCAACCTAACCTATCCTATTCGTATTCCTAGAAGAATACGAATATTCTTATTCCTAGAGGTCTCTGGCAGGTGGCAAAATGTTTTATTTATTTATGTAATTAATATGCCACCCCATATCACTGCCAAGTGACTCTTGAGCAGCTTAGAAAACATAACATGAGCAGGTAGCAATTTTAATATGGTACTAACCCATACTGGCTACCTACTCATTATTTCATTTGGCTTTTAATTTTTTAATTGCTGAGTCTGTCTTTTTTTTTTTAAAGCATCTAGATCTTATGGTAGTATATATGTAAAGGTTCCCCTTGCACATGCGTTAGTTGTTCCCGACTCTAGGGGGCGGTGCTCATCTCCGTTTCAAAGCCGAAGACGTCTCCGTGGTCGCTATCCGAAGACGTCTCCGTGGTCATGTGGCCAGCATGACTAAATGCCAAAGGCGCACGGAACGCTGTTCCCTTCCCACCAAGGTGGCCCCTATTTTTCTACTTGCATTTTTAAGTGCTTTCGAACTGCTAGGTTGGCAGAAGCTGGGACAAGTCACGGGAGCTCACCCCGTTACGCGGTGCCAGGGATTCGAACCGCTGAACTGCCGACCTTTCGATCGACAAGCATCTTAGCCCCTGAGCCACGGCGTGCCTTGAGTAAATACATATATATGTATTATGTATACATACATACCCAGGGTAATTCTGATTTCACACCATGTCAAGGGAGAAGGGTAGGCCTTCACTGCAGGGACCTCTACTGAATGAAATTGTCCCCTTTGGTCTTCTCAAAGGCAGAACCCAACCGGCAGCTCCAAACCAATGAAACCATGATGCAAAATGTTAAGGCTGCTGTCCTTTGCCAAAGGAATTCTATTTTTAATATATTGTTTTGTGTGATACAGTCCCATTTGCCCATAATTATTCCAGGAGTCCACAGAAAAAAAAAATCAAGGAAATGGTTCTTGAATTCAGATCCCACCCACCCCGGCCTCCTTCAAGACTCAGGACTTTTCACTCTGTCCTCCGCATGATTCCAATGGCACTATGAATCCCACCCAAAGGTCTGGGATCTCTCTCAGCCCCCTTTTCTGAGGCCCTTCATGCAGTCTTCCCCAGCGTCAGTGGCAGTGGTTGGTTCTTGCCTGCCTCCATGCCTTCTGCTTTGAGCCACTCCATCTTCTGTTGATGCTGCTGCACCGCGTCTGCTACTCGGTTATCAATCATGGCTTCCGTCAGGACACCATCCTCCGAGGCGTAGGCTGCGGCCTGGGGAGGGAAAGAGAGATGGTGACTCTTCGTTCGAAGTTACAAGGTGGTCCTTGGCTTGTAACTTGGTTCATTTAGTGACCGTGCGAAATTACAACGGCGCTTGGCAGCTGCCTGCTGCGCATCCTACACAAGATTTGAGATGTGCAGATGTAGAAGCAAGCTGCCAGAATGATAAAGGGTCTGGAGACTGGGATGGAAACAACCCTCTGCAAATTTTCTCCCCTGTCGATGAAAAGAACCATCGTGCTGGTTTTTAGCAAGAATTTTGTGGTTCCTTTCCATTCTACAAAACTCTCGCCGCTAGGCTCAGGATGATGGGGCAGGTCATCCAAACAGGTTCCTTTGAAATCTTACCTGCCAAGCCACCGCAAGTTGCGAGATCTCCCGTCCAGACATGCCTTCCGTCAGCCTGGCAATTTCTGAGCACTTTTTCCCGTAATCAAACTGGGCCAGTTTTAAGCGCCTGGGTGCCAAAAAACCCCCACAAACAGATGAATCAGCCACAGTAGGAAAACATTTGTTCCCCTCTCCCCCTCATTCGTTTCATTTTTCATTTTCCACTCGGTGGGAAATCGGAGCCTGCTGGCCCTATGGGGAAGGAGGCAGACCGTCTGCCCTCTTCTGTTTTTCTTTCAAGAGCCCTGATTTGGGATTGTTCTGATCCGGCCTTTGCAGAAGTAAGAAACAGATTCCCCCAAGGAAAAAAAAACCCCTTTTTATTTACACCTTGGGAATGAACTGCATTCACCAACAGAAAGTCCTGCAAGGAGTTAACTGAAACAATAGTCCTTATCCGCGCGTTATGATAATTGCAAGGCTGGGGAAGCTGCCAAATAAGTCAGAGAAATAGATAAACCTCAGTTCTGGCAAGGCAGTCTTTGTTGCACAAAACATACAAAGGAGCACTTTCCAGAAATACGAGCAGTATAGGAACCATTCCTCTTTCCTCCTATTTATTCCCCAGCCAGGGAGGAGCCAATCAGCGTCCACGTTTGTTTGGCTTCCTGAGCCGGCTCATTGTCCTTAGTTGTTCACCTCTCCTATCTGCTTTGCGCATATGCGCATCTGGAACAGGCCCCAGCTGTTCCTCCTCCTCCTCACTCATCTCTGACTCCAAAGGCAGCTACCTCTCTGGCTGGGAAATGCCGGATGGCCCTGGCTCTATTTCTGTCTCCGACGATGAGCATCCATCAGAGCCTTCCTCAACCTCCAGAACTGGCCCACGTTCTTCCCCAACCTCCTCATCATCCGAGTCTGGTCGGCCACAACAGCGGTTGTGTTCTCCATGCTTCCTCTTTTCTCTGGTGGTTCCTCATTTGGGGTGAAAAATACTCTGTGCATGCTGCCCAGTGTCAGACGCTAAGAATCAGGATTTCTTAGGTTGAATTAGAGGTGATCTATTCAAGCCTATCTGGTTGACACTACACCGGGGCCAGATAAGAATCAATGGAATTCAGGAGGGGCTGGATTTGGGACGCAGCAACTCTAAGCTGGTGACATGCTTCACTCCGCCCCCCCCCCAAGCTCTGCCTGTTCTTCTACACCAGTGTGAGAAAACCCAGATTTGTAGTTAGTTCTCGATTTCCAACAGTTCATTTAGTGGCGGAAATTACAATGTCACTGCAAAAAAGGGACGTTCAAAAAACTATAAGACAGGGTCTTATTTTCGGGATAGATCTATCATATCTATCTATCTTATTTACTGTCTCTCTATCTCTCTATCCTGTTTCACCCCAAATAAGACATCCCCTGATAATAAGACCAATCTGGCTTTTGAGTGCATGGCAATAAGGCCAAGTGCTTATTTCAGGATTCAAAAAACTATACGACAGGGTCTTATTTTCGGGGAAACACGGTAATAACCAGTGGAAGAATGTCAAAATCTGTACTAACTGTTTGCCCTCAGTGGCTGGCTGGAGGATGTGCTTGTCGAAATACATTCGGACCAATCTCTCCCGTTCTTCTAAACCTGGCAGCTGGAAGTGAACCATCTCATCAATCCGGTCGTTGATGGCCCAATCAAATTGTTCTGGCTGATTGCTCGCTAAGACCAGCATGAACCTGCAAGGAAGGAGAAGACGAAGAATTGGAGAAGGGCATACCCACAATTCCTAAGCTGGCTAAAATAGAATCTGATAAAAGCTTTATTTTCACCTTAAATGTACACTAATCAGTATGCATTAAATTGAAATTTCCTTGCATTCTCAAAGGGTAATCATGCATATACCCACACACCCACACATCTATGACACAGAGAAATATTTAGTCTTATGTGAATATTTTTTTCACATCTTATGTCACATCTATGACACAGAGAAATATTCACAGTCTTATTCGGATGTATACATATACAAATGAAAACCAATTTAGAACTAAGGAGGAATTTCCTAACAGTTAGAAACATTAATCCATGGGACAACTTGCCTCCAGAAGTTGGGAATGCTCCAACACTGGAAGTTTTAAAGAAGATATTGGATAACCCTTTGTCTGAAGTGTTGTAGGGTTTCCTGCCTAAGCAGGGGGTTGGACTAGAAGACCTCCAAGGTCCCTTCCCACTCTGTTATTCTATTTTTACATGGGAAAAAAAAAGAGGATCCTACAAGTTTACAAGACCGGTGGCATAAGGAACAAAGCTGTTACACAATCTAACAGAATCCTGCTGTAGATACTTCGAAATCTCCTCTCAAGAGGGGAGCAACAGAAACAGACCGTGAAGTGTGTGTATGTGTGTGGGGTCTCTAACAGTGCTTCGAGCTCTAAGCACACAGCGCTTATAAGCAGTGTCCTGAATAACGGGAAGAATAACGGTTAGCAGATTATCAACCTTTGAGGGGCCTTGTTGCAAAGTTTCTATTCCTCCCCGCTCCCCACTTCCTTAGCCCAATCTACCTCACAGGATTGTTGTGAGGTTAACACTGGAGGGAAGGCGACCTTCCTGAGCAAATTGCTTGGGAGTTCTCTAACACCATCAGGGACAGGCAGAACGATTAATAAACGTCCCCTTGTTTCCTGAGACGGCTTATGCTCGAGTTTTAAAAGTTGAACAAGATTGAAAGGGACCCCTGGAGGTCTTCTAGCCCAACCCCATTGAAACAAGAGACACTGCAACATTCTGGACAAATGGCTGTTCAGATTCTTCTTTAAAAATCCTCTAGTGATGGAGTACCCACAACTGTCAAGAGGCGAGCTGTTCTCACAGCCAGGAAATTTCTCCTTAATTCTAGGTTGGATCTCTCTTTCGTGATTTCCCACTTGTTACTTCTTATCCTGCCTTCAGGGAATTAAGTGGACCCCCTCTTCTTTGTGGCTATTTCAACTATTGGAAGACTTCTATCATGTTACCCCTAATCCTTCTTTTCATTAGGCTACCGTATTCCCCTGAAAATCAGACTCTGTCGTATATTTTTTTGAACCCTGAAATAAGCACTTGGCTTTATTGCCATGCGCTCAAAAGCCCGATTGGGCTTATTATCAGGGGATGTCTTATTTTGGAGGAAACAAAGTAGATAGGTAGGTAGATAGATAGATTATGATATAGATAGAAGATAGACAGTTGACAAGATAGATCTATAGATAGATAGATCTCGCTTGGACTACTGCAATGCTCTCTACATGGGGCTCCCCTTGGGATGCACCCGGAGGCTCCAGCTGGTGCAGAATGCGGCCGCGCGGGGGATTATGGGAGCGACGGGGCGCTCCCACGTGACACCTCTCCTGCGTGAGCTGCATTGGTTGCCGGTTGACTTCCGTTTCAAGATGTTGGTAATCACCTTTAAAGCGCTCCATGGCTTAGGACCAGGGTACTTACGGGACCGCCTTCTGCCACCAATTGCCTCCCACCGGCCGGTTCGCTCCCACAGAGAGGGCCTCCTCAGGGTGCCGTCAGCCAGACAATGCCGGCTGGCGACCCCCAGGGGGAGAGCGTTCTCTGTGGTAGCCCCCACCCTCTGGAACGATCTTCCTCCAGAACTGAGAACAATTACTGACCTCCGAACTTTTCGTCGGGCTCTGAAGACTCATCTTTTTCAACTTGCCGGACTTGCCTGATCCCTTCTATTTTTAATTTTTTTAGAGTTTTATTCGGTTTTATACTCTCAGCCTAATTTATATTGGTTTTAGTATGTTTTTAACTTTTTTGTATTGGTTTTTAATTGGCTGTTCACCGCCCTGAGTCCGGTAGGAGAAGGGCGGTATAGAAATCTAATAAATAAATAAATAGATAAAATAGATAATGATATAGATAGATAGACAGTAGATAAGATAGTTATGATAGATATGATAGATAGATAATGACATATAGATAGAAGATAGACAGGCAGTAGATAAGATAGATAGTTATGATAGATACTGTGTTTCCCCGAAAATAAGACCCTGTCTAATTTTTTTTTTGAACCCTGAAATAAGCGCTTGGCCTTATTGCCATGCGCTCAAAAGCCCAATTGGTCTTATTATCAGGGGAGGTCTTATTTTGGGGGAAACAGGGTAGACGTAGCTAGTTCCCAAAATTATACTTCAGCGTCCAGACCCCTAATCATCTTTGTTGCTCTTCTCTGCACTCTTTCTAGGGCAGGGGTCGGCAACCTGTGTGGCTCTGGAGCCTGTGTGGCTCTGCTGTGGCTCCCGGTCGTTGGTGGGCTCCACAATCGATAGGGCTTTTGGTAAGGATAGATAGAGAAAAAGGACGCTGCACTAGGAGGCTCTATGGTTGGGGAACTGGACTTCCGGTCGGCTCCAGAATTGAACGGGCAGGGTGTGAGGTGGGGCTTCTGGTTAGGACCTTTGTGGCTCTGAGTGTTTAAGGTTGCCGACCCCTGTTCTAGGGTCTCACCGACTTTTCAGTGGGGATCCAAACTGGGCACAAGTATTCCAAGTGTGGTCTCGCCAGTACTATCACCTCCCGTCATCTTGGAAACTATCCCTCCCTTGATGTAATGGAGGATGGCATCATCGCTCCCTTAATGGCAGGAAGCGGAGGGCACATTCCCTCCTTCGATTTTATAGCAGTTCTCTCGTCTCTCCATTTCCCCAGGCTCTGTTTGACAATGGTGTTGCATTTTGGTTGTTGTTGTTGGTTTTTTTTTTTTAAAAGGCTGCTGACGACGATGCTTTTGGTTTAATGGTGCATTATGAATCGCAACCGAGTTTCGGACAATGGCAAAGACTGCTGCTGTAGCAGCAAAGTACCATCTGTGAGGATTCAGCACTTTTTGGGATAATTGCAATTCAACGTTCAATTCCTAGGAGCCCTTTTTTACATCCCACCCCTCCCCGGATAATACTTATGGCTCCCACTGGTCTCTCCCAGACAATTAAAGGGAACAATTTAACCCGTTGTGAACATGTGGTTTTGTTTCCCCCCCCCCCCAAATACTAATCAAAATTCTCCTTCACGTTGTCGTTTTCCTCTTAGGAATTCTTTGAGATTGGCAAATGGTATCCTGGATGGAGGATGAGTGTCAAAAACATCCTGCTTGTTATAAATGCAAATCCAAACCCTTAAGAGGAGTTGTATGATTAATGATAATAATAAAAAAATAAATGATGATGTGTGGACACACAGGGACAAAGCTGGAGTTTCAAAGAACTGTAATATTTTTAAAATATTTTTTTTTTCCCTAAAAGGTCACGCAGAAGATCTGTTGCAAACTTTGGACCATTTTAACAGCTCAGAAAATATTTTAATTTAATGACAGCGATATGCTGCCTGTCTTACTATCCAGTAACTCTGGGTTTAGATCAGCGGTCTACAACCTTAAACACTCAAAGAGCCATTTGGACCCGTTTCCCACAGAAAAGAAAACACCGGGAACCACAAAACCCTTCCCATGCCTGACTATTTCTTGAGCAGCCACAAAACTAGCCTATGTAGTTGAATTAAACGTTCTGTTTTCTTCTGAAAGTTTTCTTGGATTTATCCATGGTTGGCCTACTGGGGGTTGAAAAGCTCAATAAATCGCGTGCTGGTGGGTGTCGCACGTTGACGGTTGTGACGCATATTTTGAGTGACAGAGAGCCGCAGCAGAGGGGTGAAAGAGCCACATGTGGCTCCAGAGCTGCAGGTTGCTGATCCCTGGTTTAGATCTATATGAGCCTCAGTGGCGCAGTGGTGAGAGTGCAGTACTACAGGCTATTTCTGCTGCCTGCCGGCTGCCTGCAATTTGGCAGTTCGAATTTCACCAGGCTCAAGGTTGACTCAGCCTTCCATCCTTCTGAGGTGGGTAAAATGAGGACCCAGGTTGTTGGGGGCAATATGCTGACCCTGTAAACCGCTTACAGAGGGCTGTAAAGCATTGTGAAGCGGTACGAAAGTCTAAGGGCTATTGCTATAGGCAGAACTGTAAGTCGAGAGTCTAATTTGAGCCTCTAGGTGGCAAGCAGGATCAGCTCTCCTTGAAATCTTCTCCTAAGCTGTCCATCTGAGCTGGAGTTCCCAGCTCCATGATTCCCAGCCAGTGGGACTGATTGAAATCCCGCAAGCATTTGATACTGAAGGAGCAAAGGCAGGGAGGCCATTACAGATGTTGTAGTAGTTCCTCTGCACTAATCAGTGAGTGGACAAAAGATGATCGTTGAAAGTCACTTCCCCCTCTAGGATTCTGGGATACATTGGTGGGTTGTTTAAATCTGGTTCTAAGGCAAATCTCGCTCCCATTCAGAGACGGGGTTATCTCCAGTTCTCCCCATCCTCCAGGGCAGGGGTCAGCAACCGGTGGCTCTGGAGCCGCATGTGGCTCTCTCATCCTTCTGCTGCGGCTCCCTGTTGCTGGTTGGCTCCACAATGGATAAGGCTTTCGGTTAGGACAGATAGAGGAAAAAGGATGCCGGGCTAGGAGGAGACTCTATGATGGGGAACCGGACTTCTGGTTGGCTCCATAATTGAATGGGGGCTTCCGTTTAGGACCTTTGGGGGTCTTTGAGTGTTTAAGGTTGCCGACCCCTGCTCTAGGGAGAGAGACCAACCCAACAAACCAGACTTAATTCTGGTTGTACAGTAAATTGATCTTCTTAGAACAGGGGTCTCCCACCTTGGCAACTTTAAGCCTGGTGGACTTCAACTCCCAGAATTCCCCAGGAAGGACTTAAAAGTTGCTAAGGTGGGAGACCCCAGCTCTAGAAGGCTAGTAAAGGCTGGCTGGGGAATTCTGGGAGTTGAAGTCCACACATCTTCAAGCTGTCAAGATGGAGAAACACCGCTTAGAAGCGCTCTCTGTTGTTTATTTTATTGTGCTGGGAACTCTTACTTGTTGCTGTGTTGTCCCGTCCTATGAAGGAAAGCATTGAGTGTCGCTCGTAGGTCCTCGCTGATTTTTTCCTGCCAGGATAAGCAAACGCAGGGGTCAAAGAGGAGGAACACCAATTAATCCAAATTAAACCCGATCCTTGCTCTCCTTTCCTACAAGTATCTCTTTCCACTCCTTCTTGTTCTTGCTTTTTAAAGTTTTCAAGTCAGTGAGGATATCAGATGATATTTTTTTTTTAAAAAAAACACAACTTGCTGATGTTACCTAGCAGGGGTGAAATGTTATGTGAGTGGGTGGGCATGGCCAACTTTTTTTAAAAAAACTTTTCAAAGCATTTTTTCTAATGCTTTGAAAAGCCTCTGGCAATCAGGCAACTCAGCTGGGATCGTCAGAGGCTTTTCAAAGCATTTTTTTATCACCTCTTCGGCCAAGAGGTTGCAGAAAAAAATGCTTTGAAAAGCCTCTGAGGATCCCAGCTGAGCCGCGCGATCATCAGAGGCTTTTTCTTTAACTTTTAAAAGCATTTTTTCATTGGAAGAGGTTGTAGAAAAAATACTTTTAAAAGTAAAAAAAAAAAAAGCCTCTGATGATCGTGCGACTCAACTGAGCATGGTGGAGGGGGAGGGGACCCCGCAGGGATTTTTGCTACTGAACCACCCGCTGCCATCGCTACCGGATCGGGTGATCCGGTCCGAACCGGGAGCATTTAACCCCTGCTACCTAATTTGAGTAATGAAATATCTGCAAAAAAAAAACAAAAAAAAAAAAAAAAAAAAACACACACACACACACATACAACCAAGCTCAGAGACCATCAAGGACTCCTCATTTCAACCCCCAGCTATAAATATTCTCCTTTATTAAAAAATACTGCTTTCTAGAACCTTATTCGCACCCTTAAATATATTTAAAGGTTTCAAACATATATGAGGTGAGTCAGTGGATCGCATCCCCCACCCATGCCTTTTCTGGTGGCAATATACATACACACACACACACACACACACACACACACGTAAAACAGGGTCTTATTTTTGGGAAAACACTGGTATTAACTACCAGGCTCACTAATCAAATTAAAATGAGAAAGCTTTTGACCGGCCCAGTTGTAACCAGGAACGAGCCGCAGATGAGAGAAAAAGGGGAGGACACTTACCGTCGCTCTTTTACGCAGAAACGCGTCAGCTTCATCCACAAACAGCAAGAGGCTGGAAAGGAAAAATAGGTATACGCTGAAAATAACTAAACCTGCAGCAAGAAGCAGAAGATTTTGGCTGGAAGGCTTCTTAGGTATAGATAAATTTGGGGGTCAGATTGTGAAATTCAGGCTGAAGTGTCGTCCTCCCCGGAATTTTAGGCCAGCAACAAGAGCTTGGGGAAGGGCTGGTGAAATCACAATGAATCTGGCTCCGCAAACACTGCTATTAGGAAGTTTGGTAGGCAGATTTCAAAATGCTTTTCTTTTTAAAAGCAGATCTCCCCCCACCCCGAGTCCTTTTTTAAAAAAAATCATTTTTATTTTATTCTATAAAATATAACTTACCCTCTCCGACTTGTGTTGGCCCAATCAAAGACCTTGTGCATGGCGGTCACGCCTTCGCGCCCCATAGGGGCGACATCGCCACCCGTCATGATGGCGTAATCCATGCCAGAATGCATGGCTAATTTCTAGAAAGAGAAAAGAGAATTTAAGAAACAAAGGATGACTGGGTGAAGGAAGGTCATTGGTAGATCCAGAACATCTGGTAGGAAAGCCCATTATGGACTTTTTGATGTTAAAAAAAAACCTTAATCATTTATGGTTTTTATGACTACAGGAGATAGATTATAGAACGAGAATATGAGGTAACTCTGCGACAGGGGTTAAACTATAATTGTAGTTGTAATTGCTGAAAAGAAGTTCAGAAACTTGATATTAGATGGTGCAGAGACGGATGGACTGACACAAGGACACAAAGCACAAGGAAGAAACAGAATATTTGTTAATGTAGGATATATTTGATCAGTGGCTAGATAACAGAAGTAGAAATGAAAAGATAAAAGATTATTACTAG
Source organism: Masticophis lateralis (assembly GCA_030761175.1). Classification (NCBI taxonomy): domain Eukaryota; kingdom Metazoa; phylum Chordata; class Lepidosauria; order Squamata; family Colubridae; genus Masticophis; species Masticophis lateralis. Next base: position 3,942,398 of record JAUDYJ010000016.1, read on the forward strand.
GTATTCGTTAATAATGAAAGATTATGATTATATTAGGTAAACAATACACTACAATTTTTATTACTATTATTATTATCTCTTTTATTCATTCAACATGAAACTCAGTCAACTAGACATTTAAAAATGCGTCACAAATGCCATTGACCGGTGCTAATGGTTGATACGGGTTGCCAGCGTCCTAGATATCAACCAGTATTATTATTATTATTATTATTATTATTATTATTATTATTATTATTATTATTATTTAATCTTTAGTGAGATTCACAGCCTTTGAGGCTGGTTAATAGCTCAGCAGCTCAAGTCCTAACCAAGGACCTAGGAACTGTTAAGGTATCGTCAGAGGATGTAAGCTGTTCCGAGTAAGGGGTTTTTTTGTAGTCAAAATGTTCAAGTCCAGTAAATTTAGAATTTCTAAATAGTGTGGTAGCCCTTTGGGTATTGCTCCAAGGGCTCCAACTACAATTGGGACAACACACTATTTCTTTTTCCACAGTCGCTCAACTTCAATTTGCATTATTATTATTATTATTATTATTATTAAACTTTTATTCATTAATCATGAAACTCAGTCAACTGGACATTTAAAGAGGCGTCACAAATACCCTTGACTGGTGCTAATGGTTGATACGGGTTGCTGCCAGCGTCCTAGGGATCAACCAAGTACTTTCTTAAGAGGTATGATATTCCGAGTAGCGTAGTTTTTTGCAGTTCTGCTGGTGTCATTGCAGGAAGCTGCAATTTCTCGATGTGTTTTGTAAAAGTCTTGGACGTGGTACCAAGCCCCCCGATGACAATGGGTACCACTGTTACATTATTATTATTATTGCTACTAATATTGGACTGCATAAATAAAATGACTCAGGCAGTGCAATGTTCACTAAGCACTTACGTTGAGTAAAACAAAAAAATAAAAAACTTTTTTTTAAAAAAAGTTCAGGAACTAGAAAATCAGAAATTGATCCCAGATGTATGGGAGGAAAAAAACGAAGAGAACAAGATTTGTCTGAAATGGTATAATGTTTCCTGCTTAAGCAGGGAGTTGGATTAGAAGATCTTCAGGGTTAGGCTTTGACAGAATGATGATAAAACTGGGGCATTACCTTGGCAAAAAGGGTCTTTCCCGTTCCTGGAGGTCCATACATGAGGATATTCCGATAGAGGCTTCTATTATTCCTTGTGTTCCGGGTCGCGATGGCTATGTCTCGCACTCGCTCCTCCAGCGTCGGCTGCAAAGGACCCAACACCCCACAAAAAAGACATTAAGGCTTGGCAGGGGGAAAGATCAGTCTTCTTATTTCCAGATCCTGCACCTGGAATGCGGGCAAGGAAAAACTTTTCTAGTACAGTTAAAGGTAAAGTTTCCCTTCGCACATATGTGCTAGTCGTTCCCGACTCTAGGGGGCGGCGCTCATCTCCGTTTCAAAGCTGAAGAGCCAGCGCTGTCCGGAGATGTCTCCATGGTCATGTGGCCGGCATGACTCAACGCCAAAGGCGCACGGAAAGCTGTTCCCTTCCCACCAAAGGGGGTCCCTATTTTTTCTCCTTGCATTTTTTTTACGTGCTTTCGAACTGCTAGGTTGGCAGAAGCTGGGACAAGTCACGGGAGCTCACCCCGTTATGCGGCGCTGGGGATTCAAACTGCTGAACTTCCAACCTTTCGATCAACAAGCTCAGCGTCTTAGCCATCGCGTCCCTATTAGTACAGTTAGTCTTTGATTTACAACCATTCGTTTAGTGACTGTTTTGAAGTTAGGGTTTTGAAGTTTGAAACAAATGCCCTTATTCACACTTGCAACCACTGGCAGTATCCCCACGGTCACGTGATCAAAACTCAGGCACTTGTCAACTGACTCATATTTATGACGGTGGCTGTGTCCCGGTGTCATGTGATCCTCTTTTGCGACCTTCTGGCAAGCAAAGCCAATGGGGAAGTCAGATTCACTTAACAACCGTATGACTAGCAATAGCACTTAAGACTTATATACCGCTTTACAGTGCTTTGCAGCCCGCTCTAAGCTGTGTACAGAGTCGGACTATGGCCCCCAACGATCTGGGTCCTCATTTTATCCACCTCGGAAGGATGGAAGGCTGAGTCAACCTTGAGCCAATCGGTCAGGATCGAACTGCTGGCAGTGGGCAGAGTTAGCCTGCAATACTGCATTCTAACCACTGGGAAGGAAGGGAAGGAAAGGAAAGGAAGGAAGGCTGTAAAATGGGTATGGGGGGGAATTACTTAAGAAATGTCTTGCATGGCAACAGAAATTTTGGGCTCAATTGTGATCATAAGTAAAGGACCATCTGCTTAGCCACCCACCCTACTGATTTTCAGTGATATATATCCAATATATATATATATTCAGTGATATATATCCGAATAAGGGCGTTCTATTTTGCTGCTATATGAAATGGCTAGGACTGAATAATTCCACACACCCCCCCCCAATAAAAAATACTCATTAAAGCAGCTATTATCTTCTGGCCACTGACAGAATTACAAAGCTACACTGGTTTAGTGGTTAAGGCACCAGGCTGGAAAGCAGGAGACTGCGAGTTCAAGTCCTGCCTTAGCCATGAAAGCCTTCTGGGTGACTTTGGGCCAGCCACTCTCTCTCAGCCCAACCCACCTCACAGAGTTGTTGTGGAAAATAGGAGGAAGGTGGTGTGTGGGATAGGCTCACCACTTTGAGTGATTTGCAAAAAAAATAAAAACAAAACAATAAAGGCAGGACACAAGCAAATAAATAAAAAAGATGGAGTTTTGATCACATGGTCGTTATTTTTGATCTCCCGCCAATTAAAAAACGTGCCCGATGCCAGTGGCTCCATTCTGATGTCGTTAACACTCACGTTGAGAACGACTCCTTCGAGAGCGTCTTGGGCCTTGCTCATCAGTCGCTTCCCAACCTAGAAAGCCAAGGAGACAGGAGAAGTTATCCTCTGTAAGGAGTGGCTAGAGCAAGGGTCAGCAACCCGCGGCTCTGGAGCCGCATGTGGCTCTTTCAACCCTCTGCTGCGGCTCCCTGTTGCCGGTTGGCTCCACAATTTGATAGGGCTTTCCGTTAGGGCAGGTAGAGGAAAAAGGATGCCATGCTAGGAACAGACTCTATGGTGGAGGAACCGGACTTCTGGCTGGCTCCAGAATTAAATGGGGGGCTTCCGGTTAGGACCTTTGTGGCTCTTTGAGTGTTTAAGGTTGCCGACCCCTGGGCTAGAGAGAATTTTTCAGACTATAAGACGCAATGGAATATAAGATGCACCTTTTGGGGAGGAAAATAGGAAAAAAAAAAATCTGCCTACCAGGTATTTATCTGGCTAGTCCTTAGCCTAGTCAGCTTCAGCACATTAGTTTGCTCGCTGGTTTTGAGGTTGGGGCTGGTTGGGGCTAAAAAACAGCTTCAAAAGCACATCGGAGGGAGCTCCGGTGACTAAAGCAGGCGAAGCGCGGAAGTGGTAAGAGAAGGCAGCAGCTGTTCCAGGTAGACATTTTGGGCACGGCGAGTCGCGTTTTCAGCCTCCAGATGCATTGTGTTTTTGGGTGGCAATGTGCTTCGGTGATCCCCGCAGCCCTGAAGGGCTCTCAAACGGAGCATTTGGTGGCTGAAAACGCAACATGCGGAGCTCAAAAAACACAAGTCATTGTCGGTTGCAGTCTCTGCGCGAAGGCTGAAGGGTGGGGGCTGGCAGGTGGGCGGGGTTACATCCGGAGTATAAGACGCACCCAAATTTTCAGCCTCTTTTATGAGGGAAAAAAGTACGGCTTATACTCCGAAAAATACGGTAAGTTTATAGTAGCCAACTTTTGCAAGTCTGCATGTGCTCCTCTGCTCCTTTTTCCTGAGAACTAGAAAAGGGTCTTTTCCGAGACGCTTCCTCGGCTTACAGTATTGGACAGGACTCCGGGTTCTTTTATCCGACCACTCTTGATTGCAGTGTCCCCCTTCCTCCTTCCGTTTGTTCTTCAAGGTTATTCCTTCTACCCATTACAACGGCTTTTAAGATTCTGTTCTCATACCCTATAAAAATGGCATTTCCGGAAGGTGATATGTTTCCTAAAATGGCCTGTCTCAAAAGTGGGAAAGCTTACCTGGATGGGATGCTTGAGCGCTTCGAGTACGGTGATACGGGAGGTTTCCCGCACCAACGAGGGCTTGCCCAGACGAGCTTCGATATACCGCCCGGCCACAGCGGTGGCGTTTTTGGCACTGTAGATGCCGACGGCCAGCAGAGTCAATCCCGCCACCTGCCGCAAATCAGAAAAGCGATGCTTTCAGATCTTGTTTTTCAACCACACATAATTCTAACAATGCGAGGGTTTTTTTTTTAAAGGAACAAACATTGGGAGAGATTCTTAACAAAGAATTCCTTCTTTTCCCCTCCTTCAGACTTCTTTCATTTCACCCTGATTGGAATACAGGGCCAATTTCTCTGGGCCTTGAGCAACTCCAGGAAATGCATTCTCCTCTATGTAAGCACAATCTACCGCAAATTCAAATCTTGATTGTCAGAGTACAGCATGTGTAGTTTGTGCTCTGGAACAGAAACTGTTTTTCAGCCTATTTGTCCTTGTTTTTATTGTCCTGGACCGTCTGCCAGATGGTAATAGTTCAAAAAAAGGGGGTGCCCGGGAGATGGATCTTTAAGGATGTTTTGAACTTTCTTAAGGCAGCGCGAGCTATAAAGCTCTTCCAAAAGGGGGAGAGGGCAACCCATGATCCTCTGGGCAATGACACTGATCCTCTGGAGTACTGTCTTATCTGCCATTGTGCAATTGGCAACCTATAAACAAGTGCAGTAAGTTAAAATACTCTCTACGGCGCAGCGGTAGAAGGCCACCAGCATTTCTCATTCAGTTATTGTTTCCTGAGAAGTCTCAGCAATTAAGTCTCTAAATTTGATATGTGGCTTACCGTGGCTGTTACTTTATCCCAGTCAGTAACAAAGGCACGGAAACCTTCTCCAAAAAGCGTCCCAGCTGTCCTAAACAGGAAAAGAGCAAACCCTTTAAAAAGTGGCATGTCCAGATAATATAGGTGGAAGATATTTTTATTTAAATCTGGCTAAACTTAAGTGCTGTTAATTTTGCCACCGCTGCCTAGTCTTCAACATAGCCTGCCCATTTCCAACCTTTTCAGCAAACGTACTTGAGAGAATCCAACACAGTCTGACGGTGCTCGGCAGCCTTGAGCCGAATTTGTTCCCGAATGAGATCCGCGTTCTCCCGCTCCGCCCTGGCGCGAGCCTGGGCTTCCGCCTCGATCCGCAGCATCTCGTTCTTGTGTCGCAGTTCCATCTCGCGCTCCACCGTCGCTACAAAGGAAACAGAGAGCTTGAATCGATGGGGAAAAAGTGTCATTTGGGGAGAGGGGTTGCAACGGCCTTCAGACCTCAACCAACCAACAGAGCTACTTGGCAAAGGATTGTGGGATCCTGGGAGAAGATGGGGGTTGTAGTTCAACCTTCTTTCTCACTTATGTAGATGTACAGTAGTGGCCAAAATTGTGGAAACGTTTTGGGAAAAGTGTATTTTCTAAAACTTAGCTAATAACACCACTTTTTTTTTTTGAGTAGTACCATAAAATTATATGGAAAGATGGAATGGAAAGATAATTTGATCAAGAATGTAATGCCATAATTTTTATGAAGGATTTGCTATTAGAATAGCAGTGACAATATAAAGAAGAAAAGTGAAACAAGTAAAAAAAACGAGATATACAAAAATTGCTAGGTTGTTTCTGACTAACAAGTTTCTTTAATCGGAAAATCCATAGATTTTCAGCTGGGTTAAGGTCTGGGCTTTTCCCAGGCCATTCCAGCAGTGGAATAGGATTATCTTGAAACTGCAAAAAAAGAAAAGAAAAAAAGTGTTGTATCTTTTTATCCTCGATGAATGTATTTTATTCTCCTTATGGACACTGAGAGCATATACACCTAAGACAAATTCCTTGTGTGTCCAATCATACTTGGCCAATGAAGAATTCTATTCTATTCTATTCTATTCTATTCTATTCTATTCTATTCTATTCTATTCTATTCTATTCTATTCTATTCTATTCCATTCCATTCCATTCCATTCCATTCCATTCCATTCCATTCCATTCATTCCAATATTCTATTCTATTTCTAATTCATTCTATTCTGTTCTATTCTCTATTCTATTCCATTCCTTTCATTCCAATTTTCTACTCTATTCTATTTCTAATTCATTGTATTCTAATTCACTGTATTCTATTCTATTCCATTCTATTCATTCCAATATTCTATTCTATTTTATTTCTAATTCCTTCTCTTCTCTTCTCTTCTCTTCTCTTCTGTTTAATTTCCTGGTTATTTTCTTCTAACCTTTCCTGTTCTTTGGGGATTCTTCCCTGCTCCCTTTAATATTTTCTCCAGTCTCCCTTCCCCTTAGCTTTTGCATCCAGACTCTAAAGGCCCAAAGCCCCCCAACCTGGTAGGCCCGAAACCCCAAAATCTTCCTCTTTGCCATTGTTCCCTACCTCTCCTCATGGCTTCCTGCTTCTGGACCGATTCTTCTTGCTTCCTTAAATTCTCTTCATTAAGAAGTTGCTGGAGAGAAAAACAGAATTCAGTCTGGGAAAGCCGCTGAACTTAAAAAAACTTGCCCCTTGATTTTGTCGTCCCCTTAAAAACAGCAGCCAACAAGATATTTTCTAATGTTCAGCTACTGGGTATATTACCCCCTAACCTCCTACTTTGTTTACACCACAGGCCATCACCTCCCTTTGCTCCCAAAGGGTTTTTAACTAACCCAGATGAAGGATCTATGTGAGCAGCATTTTATTATCGTATTTTTCAGACTATAAGACGCTTTTCAGACTATAAGATTATGAAGAGGTAAACAAGAAAAAAAATGTTTTTGCCCAGCCCCCAGGAGCACTCTGCAGGCCTCCCAAACTATCTGCGTGTCCCGTTTTTGTGAAAAACGGGCCCGTTTTTTTTTTTTTGATGAAAATGGGATGCGCGGGGTGGGGATTCGGGAGGCCAAAAATGGCTGTATTCGGTGTATAAGATGCACCAACATTTCCACCCTCTTTTAGGGGAGGAAAAAGTGCATCTTATTTATAATTTATTTATTTATAATGCAATTTATATGCTGTCCTATCTCCAAGGACTCAGGGCGGCTCACAATGGTAAAAATGCACTGTTCCTCATTAAAAACAATTTAAAATTCATATTCCAATTTAAAACAATTTAAAATTCATTAGGAAACCCCCCATCAATCCAGGCTGCGGAACAACAAGGTTTTCAAATCGTGGCCGAACGAGCGAAGGTCAGGAGCCATCCAGAGCTCCAAAGGAAGTTGGTTCCAGCGGGTGGATGCGCCCACAGAGAAAGCTCTCCCCCTGGGCATCTCCGGCCGACACTGTCTGGCCGACAGCACCCTGAGGAGGCCCTGTCTGTGGGAATGCACCGGGCAACTGGGGATTGTCGCTGGCTGCAGGGGGTCCGACAAATCTTATACTCTGAAAAGTACAGTCAATCATTTTTTAACCACCCACGGATGTACCAGGCTGTAGATGGTTCCCCTTCTTTGATCCCACCCTTCCCACCCTTCATTTAAAAAAGAAATAGGACCAACCTGCTGTCGTAACTGGTCCTCGTAACGTTGCCGAGCTAATTTGTCCTGGTACTGGGCTCTCTTTAAGACAAAAACAGACATAGGGGAAATTGAGCGATAGTTAAGAGAAAAGAAGGACAGGGGTCTTGAGAGTTAAAACTCTTAGGACGGGGAAGACTGTAACTTCACTCGAGCTGAATTTAATATTGGAACAATCTATTTCCCTGATATAGGGAGTCCTCAGCTTACGACAATCGAGCCCAAAATTTATATTGCTTTGTCCCATTTTGCGATTTTTCTGTGCCACATTTGTTAAGCGAGTCGGTGCAGCGGTTAAATTAGAAACACGGTTGTTAAGGGAGCATTTTACCGCTTGTTGTTGCCTTGTCTCTTCATTAAGGGTTTTCCTCCTCTCGTCTCCTTGTATCCGGACCTGTTCGTTCTTCAACTGTTCTACGGCAGCTTCGTATTCCTAAGGAGGAGGAGAAAAAATAGGAAGGATGATAGACCCGACCTGCGGAAAGAAACACTCATCTCCAGCTTTTTCATACAAGAAATCCTGTTAAGTTTCCCACCTTAAAAAAAAAAGTTGCCTCACTTTAAACTGTAGTATTCTAAGTGTGGTAAGGCTACACTTGGAATCCTGCATCCAGTTTTAGTCACCACGATGTAAAGAAGATGTTGAGACTCTAGAAAGAGTGCGGAAAAGAGCCACAAGGATGATTAGGGGACTGGAGGCTAAAACATATAAAGAACTGGGTATGTCTAGTCTGATGAAAAGAAGGACTAGGAGAGACATGATGGCAGTGATCCAATATCTCAGGGGCTGCCCCAAAGAAGAGGGAGTCAAGCTATTCTCCAAAGCACCTGAGGGCAGGACAAGAAACAATGGGTGGAAACTCATCAAGGAGAGAAGCAACTTAGAACTGTCTTCCTGACAGTTAGAACAATTAAGCAGCGGAACGACTTGCCACCAGAAGTTGTGGGTGCTTCATCATTGGATGTTTTTAAGGAGCGATTGGGTACCGTCTGAAACGGTGTAGGGTCTCCTGCCTAAGCAGGGGATTGGACTAGAATACCTTCCAAGTCTGTTATTCTATTCTATTCTATTCTATTCTATTCTATTCTATTCTATTCTATTCTATTCTATTCTATTCTATGCTATGCTATTCTATTCCTGTTTCTATTCCTATTTCTATTCTATGCAGGGACTTGGATCATGGTGATCTTAGAAGCACCTTAGAGAAAGTATGGCACATTTGATCTACTAAAAGCAACTTCTAACATCAAGGTGAGAATGTTTACAAATAACAGAATAAGAGAGTTGGTAGGGACGTTGGAGGTCTTCTAGTCCAACCCCCTGCTTAGGCAGGAAACCCTACACCACTTCAGACAAAGGGTTATCCAACGTTTTCTTAAAAACTTCCGGTGTTGGAGCATTGGCAACTTCTGGAGGCAAGTTGTTCCACCGATTAATTGTTCTCACCGTCAGGAAATTCCTCCTTAGTTCTAAGTTGCTTCTCTCCTTGATTAGTTTCCACCCGTTGCTTCTTGTCCTGCCCTCAGGGGCTTTGGAGAATAGCTTGACTCCCTCTTCTTGGGGGCAGCCCCTGAGATACTGGAAGACTGCTATCATGTCTCCCCTAGTCCTTCTTTTCATTAAGCTAGACATACCCAGTTCCTGCAACCGTTCTTCATGTTTTAACTTCCAGGCCCCTAATCATCATTGCTGCTCTTCTTTGCACTCTTTCTAGAGTCTCAACATCAAATATGAGGAATGATCAAGCAAGAGGTGTGTATGTGTGTGAATCTATTGATTGACAGCACAACCTGAATTGCTCACCTTTAATTTAGACTGCTGCTCCAGCTGTAGTGTCTGTTCCTGTAGCTGAGCTAAGCTTAGCGCCTCTTTGGCATGTCCTGAAAAGAAAATATCAGTTGTTTTCCATCATTCCAAAAAAAAAAATTAAAAAATTAAAAAAATCCTCCCCGCCTATCAGTGATTTTGCCCATGATAATTCATTGCAATTTTGATTGCCTAATGGTTAAACTACATGCAGAGAAGCCCTGTTGGAAATAACACAAATGTTGTCCGATCCAGAGATTCTCTTCCAGAAGGAAGAGAAATAATAAAACTAATGTTTTCAAAAACCAACTCAAAAGGATGCTCTTTCGTGGTTTAAATGTTGGCTGCTCCTAAAAATACACTGCTCAAAAAAATAAAGGGAAGACAAGCAGAAGACATCCGAGATCTGAACGAATGAAATAGTCTTATTAAATATTTTGTTTGTTACATACAGTAGTTTTGTGTCCCCTTTAGTTGTTTGAGCAGTGTATAAACTACTGTATGTAAAGAACAAAGTATTTAATAAGGCTATTTCATTCATTCAGATCTCCGATGTCTTCTGCTTGTCTTTCCTTTATTTTTTTCAGCAGTATACATTGAGTTAAAAATGCTTTCTTTTGATCAGTCCTTCTTGGCTTTGCTTTCAGGGGCAAAAGACACAATAGAAGCTTCTGAAGAAAATCACATGGGAGCTAGAAGGTCAAAGGGCATTGCTGCTGGAGCTCTAAAGTGTAATCCACCTTGGTGGCTGGAAGCAAGGCTGCAGAAAAGCTGTTTGAGACAAAGAGCCACTGTGTGCAGATTCAGCATTGTGGTGAATTGTAAGATCTGGTTCTCGCCCAGCATTGAGATAGAATAGAATAGAATTCCTTATGGGCCAAGTGTGGTTGGACAATCAAGGAATTTGTCTTCAGTGCATAAGCTCTCAGTGTACATAAAAGCTATAAGCGATAAATCATGATCACAGTCATCATCAAAATATATATTCATCCCAAATCATAAGATACAACACTTAGTGATAGAATCAACATAAATCGTACTAGGAGACTAAATAAAACAATATAAATCGCAAAGATACAAGCAACAAAGTTATAGTCATGAGTAGAAAAGGAGATAGGTAATAGGAAAGACAAGAAGAATAACATTCTCACAGTCTTATTAAATAGTTTGACAGTGTTGTGGGAATTAGATGGCTTCAAAACAGTGGTGAAATCCCAATTTTTTTTACTACCGGTTCTGCGGGCGAGGGGCTTGGTGGGCATGGCAGGGGAAGGATACTGCAAAATCCCCATTCCCTCCCCACTCCTGGGGGAAAGATATTGCAAAATCTCCATTCCTATCCCACTCTGGGGCCAGCCAGAGGTGATATTTGCCGGTTCTCCGAACTGCTCAAAATTTCCGCTACCGGTTCTCCAGAACCTGTCAGAACCTGCTGGATTTCACCCCTGCTTCAAAAGCACCACTGTCGCTCCCCAGACGCAGATCCTGGCAAAGGATCCCAAGCCAAGAGCTTCAGTACAAGTAGTCCTCGACTTACAACAGTTTATTTAAGCTCCTAGTATCCTAGAAGCACGAAGCTGAGAACACCAGCCTGAAGATGACGAATGAGACTTTGTCGAAATGTCGCCAAGACACTTCCAATTTTACGCGGGAGAAGACCGGAATAACCAAAGACCTACATATGTGTGTGTGTGTACAGGTAATATCTCGGGTTTCTTCCTGTGTAATTGTAAACATATCTTTAGAAGGATAGTAGCGAAGTTTCGATGAAATCACATTCATCATCTTCTGGCTGATGTTCTCAGTTTGGTCCTTATGGAACTTATATATAATTTGATTTATATGCTACCCTTCTCCGAAGACTCAGGGCGGCTTACAATGCGTTAAGCAACAGCCTTCATACTTTTGAATATTTTTTATACAAAGTCAGCTTATTGCCCCCACAAACTGGGTCCTCAATTGACCTACCTTAGAAAGGATGGAAGGCTGAGTCAACCTTGAGCCTGGGGAGATTCGTACTTACAATAATTGCAGACAGCTGATGTTAATCACAATGCTTTTAGTCTGCTGAGCCACCAGGCCCCTATAAAAGTTTAATCAAATAAAAATAAAAAGGGGGGGGGGAGGAAATAAAATAAAACCTGTTGCGGTCGTAAGTCGAGGACTAGCTGCGATCTCCGTTCATTCATTCGCATTCATTCATTCAACCAGCCAGGAAAGATCCACTGAGCTTTTTCCACGTTCGGCTAGATCCACTGAGCGTTTCCCCCCGGGGACTAGATCCAGGAGGGAGCGCCTAGCCCAAGAAGGATCCCTATTAACCGAGGCAAGGGATCCAGTGAGCCCTCCCTCGCCCCAAGCAGGGGATCCAGGGAAGAGATCCACCCAGAAGGGATCCACCCGCTCCCACCCGACTCACGGGAAGCGTCGAGCTCTCGGGCGGCCTTGGCAGCGCGCTCCAGGCCGGTGGGGTCGAAGTTGCTCCATTTGTCCTTGGGGCGGCTCCCTTCGCCCGTCCCTTCTTTCGATCCCCCGCCGGGCGGAGGAGGAGGAGGCAGCGGGGGAAGCCCGGCTCCAGGACCCGCGTCTCCGCCGCCACCGCGGTTCAGCCCGAAGAGCCAAGACATGATCCACTCCCCGCAACCGGCAAGCAGCGAATACCCCCACACACACACGTGGACTCCGCGCCGCCGGCTCTGCGCAGGCGCCGCCCCGCCTTTTCCGTTCTCCGACGCTGCTCATTGGCGGGCAAAGCTCGGAAAAGCAGGGAGCCATAGAGTCGCCAAGGCTTGGGAGAGAGAAAAGACCCTCCTCCCCTTTTCCTCTCCACGCCCCTCTCCCCCACCTCAGTCACGTGCGAAAGAGAGAGGCGCCAATGGGGTGAGGAGGAGCCAAAAAAAAAAAAAAAGAAAAAGAAAAAAAAAGAAATAAAGGAACACGACCAGGGAGGGACGGTAAGCGACGAGGCCCAATCTTAGTAGAGTCTCGGTCGTCCGGCGGGAGGCGGCCCGTCTCCGTAGCAACGGGGATTGTTGAGGCGATGGCCTGAGGGGGGCAAATGAAGGCGATGCCTCAGGGAGGCCGCGGATGGCGGAGGCGGCTTTGCGAGTGCGAGGCCGCGGAGCCTCCCTCAGGTAACGGGGCTTTTGAAGGAAATTAAGGGAGAGGACCACCCGATGGAGGTTTCTGAGGAGATTCCCTACTTGGGGGGCGGGGGTGGGGTTGGGGTTGGTGGCTGGGGAAGAAGGGAATTGTAGTCCCTCGGGTGTGGAAAGTCCTGAGGGCGAAGGAGTGTGTGTGTGTGTGTGTGTATGTTTATATATACATATATGAAAATATGTAAGTATATATATGTGTGTGTGTGTTTATGTATGTATGTATGCATATATATATATATGTGTGTGTGTGTGTGTGTGTGTGTGTGTGTGTGTGTGTTAGAAAGTCTAAGGGGTAAAGCCTCCCTTTATTTATAGTATTATCAGCAAAAATATTAAATATATATTTAATATTTTTGCTGATAATACTATAAATAAAGGGAGGCTTTACCCCTTAGACTTTCTAACACACAAAAATCTTCTCAAAAGTCGGGGGTCGTCTTATACGCCGGGTCTCATTCTCCTGTAACCAGGCAGACCAGCCCATAAGACTCTGACGAGCCTTAAATGGCTCTGAGGAGGGTCATCTTATACGCCCAGTCGTCTTATACGCCGGAAAATACGGTGTATATATATATATGTCTGTGTAAGTTTTCACGGGTATATATCACCTGTATACACACACACACACACACACACACACACACACACACACACAGATATATATATATATATATATATATATATATATATATATATATATACTATATACTATATACTATATACTATATACTATATACTATATATATATATATCTGTCTTCTCAATTTTTCGCGGGTGTATGTAAAAAGTTAAAATCTCGGGTGTTTTCCCGCATCATTTAAAAGTCTGTTAGTTAAAATGCTTAAAATCCTGGCTAAGATTGAGGTGAAATCTTTTAAGCATTTTAACTAAGAGACTTTTAAATGACGTGGGAAAAGACCCAAGATTTTAACTTTTTACATCTATCTATCTATCTATCTATCTATCTATATCTCAAACTATTCTAAAAATACAAGTTCCAGGTATATTAGTAAAGAAAGAAGCAGACATTCTGTGAGCTCTGGACTTAAGTTCCGGAGCTTTGCAGAATGTCTGCTTCTTTCTTTTATATAGATACAGATATATAGATATAGATATAGATATAGATAGATATGTCCCTGACAGGCACAAAGAGGTTGGATTCCAAAGCCCCATTCCCTCCATCCCCAGTGCCCATGCCAGCTGGGGATGATGGAAGTTGCAGTCCTAGGCTGCCTCCCTGCCTGAGAAAGGAAGGGGTGTATTTTTTTATTTAAATTTTTTTATTTATTTTAAATACAAGTAATGCAAACAATACAAACACATCTAAATACACAAAAAGAAAAAAAATTACAAATAATGCAGTGCACCCCCATCCCCGGAGACCATTTTCTTCTCCCCCCCCCCCATTATATTTCTTCTATAACAGCTAAAAAATAAATGAAGGGGTGTATTTTAATGTGTTTGTTTTATTTATGAATTTCTAAATCGCTTCAGTATAAATACTTGGGACATTCACAAAGTTGTTGTATCGAGGTACTGGGCACCTCAGGTTTTCTTTTATTTATTTATTAAACACCTTTATATGGCCGCCCAACTCATTAATAGAGAATCTTTTTTTTTCACTTGGGATCTTTCTCAGCTTTGTGAGAGAGAGAAAGAGAGAGAAAAAGGAGATTCTGGTCCTACTTTGCTTGTTGCAAGCATTTTTTCTCTTTTAAAGAAAAAACCCCACGTATGTTTTTTTCGGGTGAGCTAAGAAATGGGGGGGGGGGGACCAGACCAGACTGAGACAATTCATAAAAAATATATGGGGGCGGTTGTGGTTTCTGGATTAAGTTTTAACAGCCGGCATTGAAATGATGTCATTTTGTTCTTTCTTTTTCTAGAGAGGCCTCAAAGGAGCTCCTTGGCAACAGCCAAAAAACCAACACAACCCACAACATCGACTTTGTAAACCTAGGGAGGCACCCGGCTCTTCACGGGGATGAGCAGCAGAGAAAGTCATTGCTGCTTGAGGAAGAAAATGGTAAAGAGTGCTGGGGGCGGGGGGGAACCTAGTTTCGAAGCCTCGTAGTTCCAGGGAGTGTGCAGAGTGACTTTGAAATTTGAGGCCTGCTGTCTCTCAGCCTCAAGAATAGAATAGAATTCTATTCTATTCTATTCTTGTCAAGAATCATAAGGTACAACACTTAATGATAGTCATAGGGTACATATAAGCAATCGAATCATACTAGGAAACAATATCAATATAAATCGTAAGGATCGAAGCAACAAAGTTACAATCACGCAGTCATAAGTGGGAAGAGTTGGGTGATAGGAGCAATGAGAAGACTAATAGTAATAGTCATGCAGACTTAGTGAATAATTTGACAGTGTTGAGGGAATTATTTGTTTAGCAGAGCGATGGCATTCAGTAAAAAAAACTGTCTTTGTGTCTAGTTGTTTTGGTGTGCAGTGCTCTATAGCGTCGTTTTGAGGGTAGGAGTTGAAACAATTTATGTCCAGAGAACCAAACTAGGGTCAGCAAGGCTGGGGAGTGCTTCAAAACCAGCAAGACCGTCCACCTGTGCCTTTACTCCTGAGTCGGCCCTTGTTTCTTAGCTGTTCTCTTCTCCTGGCAGCTCTGCACATGTGCACATTGGGAACAGGCTCCAGTTGTTCTTCTGCCCCACTGATATCCAACTCCGAAGGCAGCTGATAACTGTCAAGACGGCCCTGACCCCCTCTCTGCCTCCGATGCAGAGCCTTATCAGAACCTTCCCCAGACTCCAGGACTGGCCCATGTTCCTCCCCAATCTCCTCACTGTCCGAGTCTGCCACCAGCTCCACTGGCCGCTGGCCACAACAGTGTATTCCTTAAAAATGAGATAGCAAAGAATAATAATTGGTTATCATTTTGATTGAAATTTGCTCATGCTCACTGTGGGCCGGTTCATGTTTTGGGTCTTTTAACCGCATGGATTTCCTCCCCCACCCCCACCCTTTTTCTCTCATCTCGCTCTTTGACAGAGATCTCCACCATTGAAGACTTGGAAGAAAGTTTACGAAAATTAAAGGTTCAGGTGGACAGCTTAGCCTCTGATCTAACTGCCCATCCAGATCGAGATTATGCTTCTGCTCTGGAACAGGGGGCAGACCCAAGCCCCTTAAGTTCCAAATGGTACCCGTCAGGGTCATGCCCTGAGACAGAATGGCTACTGAAAGCAAAACATCTTGCGAGATCTTTAGACGATAGCTTGAATTTGATGGGTTTGGCCATTCCAACCCTAAATTCATCCCCACCAAACAAAACATCAGGATTATTTGGCACTGTGAGTCAGAACTCTCCCGCCTTGGGGGATCTTTCTGTCCCGTTGAAACTGGGGGCCCCGCATGTGATTGGCGTCAAGTCTTTGCTGCCCCCCAAGATTCCAGTCCGAGCTTGCTTGCCAGAAAGATCCTCGTTCACATTCCGCAGAGGCCGTTCGCTTAGTCACTCGGAGGTTACCCGCTCCTGCTCCTTCTCTCCGGATGCCAAACGTCCGCGTTGGTTCCAGTCACGGTCTCAGTCTCCGAGGCCTATCTGGAGACCCACCTCGGCTAAGGCTAATGCCTGTGCCCAGCCTCCACCTCAGCTGGGGAAGCCCAGGGGAGTCAGAAAGAAAAGCATATCAAGCAGACAATCACGATTGAAGTTCTTCAGGCCAGGAACGTTAGCATCGAAATCCTGGACTTCCAGTAAGGCAGATGGACAGAGAACACCAAGGGAGTCTTGGAGTCCTTACAGTTTGGCTTCTTGTGATATCTCTTCGCCCACCGCAGAGGAGATCAACCAACGGTAAGAAGAGGCTTCTAGGCCTCCTAGAATTATTATCATAATACAGCAATTCATGGCCATAAAATGCCCTCTTAGGCCATTGTGAGACACTTACTATCTACAGGCCACCAGATGGATCCAAACTCTGCTGTTTAAAGTTTTACTATTCGCTGAGGCTGTTGCCATTAACCGTTTAAAGCTTCCCTTATGCGTGCAGAAGCAACTTTATGTCAATCTGTGCCTCCTGTGCTCATAAGGCTTGTCATTGGTTGCTTTTTTGGCAACATTATATGCTTAATTCATGCTCTTGCTAGATCTTACATTTGAGGCTGATTTTCAACCGTGTTCTTGTAATATAGGTACTGATAAGTCAATACGAATTGCTTGCATCTACCTCTGTTCGTCTTTTGACTGTATTGTTTAAATTATTAAAAAGGGACTGTTTTAAATAATCAGAATTGAGAACTAATGAGGATCATCTTGCTTCATAGTCTATGGTAGCTTCATTATCATACCCTGAAGGAACCCTTTCCTGGGGTGGGATGATAATAAAAGTTGAGCCTCAGCTGAGCTCAGGAGATTATCTAAGAAAGAAACCAATTTCGAGGAGCCAAAGAGACTGAACCAGACCTGGGATTAATGTTTCTTATTATTTAATGCCCCCTATTTTGTTTTTTGGGTTTTGTTAGACTTTGTTTATTGACCTCTCATCTTACCATCAGGTAACTGGGCGATTTACAATATTTTACTGTTTTAGTGTCGGCTGCCTGGTTGTTGTAACATTCATTTCATGTTTCTCGCTGTTTGGGTGTTTTCTTTTAGCTTTGTACACCATCCAGAGTCCGCTGGAATTAGGCGGCTAATACGTTTTAAATAAATAATAACAAGTGGGCACAGTAGTATGTTGAAACTTCAGTTCCCAAACTCTTTTAACATGAAAGCCTGGGATGGCTTGTTCTAGGAAATTTCCCCAGCTTTTTGGCAAACAGCAAAATAACTTAATTAGGCCAGAAAACCTTTTCCTAAATTGTTCTCCTGACTGACAATAACAGTGGTTTCTTGTACAGTAGTCCTGTGCAGCCCGTAGGCAACAAAGTCAAGTTATGCATAGAAGAGTGTTTTGTGGAGACCAGTTGACCTGGAGAAACTGCAAGACATTTAACCATCTTTTTTAAAATTCGGGGTTCAGCTTCCTGCAGACGCTTTCCGAAAGCACGATGGGGAGAGACCTGATCGAAATGTCTCCGTACCAGAAGGAGCTGGCTCGTCTCCGACTCGAGCGCCTGCGTGTGGAAGAAGGCTGGCTGTTGGAATTAAAGAGGCAGCAGGAATTGGAACGAACCCGTGGCCCCAGGCCCAAGTGGTGAGGATAGGCTCTCCTCTGGAGCTGTGGATTCTTTGGATTGGGTGCCGAGAGTAGATTCAGCAGGGCCACGTGGGAATCCGGTGAGATTTTCTGGATCCATGAGGTTTGAGACATATTAATCCTGGGGTTCCGTGGGCAATGTTAGCTCGTAAACTGAGGGCCAACAAGACTCCTTGCCTGAATCAAGCCCTTTTCTGCTTTTTTCTTTTTTTTTTTTTTTTAGGTACGAAATGAGGGACTCTCAATTCCACTACGAAGCCCACAAGAACAACAAACTACTGAGAAGCAGCCCAGAGATACAGTCGGTCTTTGATTATAGGGGGGCTCTATCAAGAGCATCAAGAGAGTTCCAGCAGGAACAGAAGCCCACTTCCACCTCCGTCAAGGTCTACTGGTAAAAGAGCCGAAGGAGACATTGGCTATCAGAGGAGATAGAAGAAAGGCAGGTCAGGATGAGCAGGGTCTTCCTCTATTCCCAGTGAATGATGGCTTGGTTTTTTTGGGTGGTGGGGTGGGGTGGCAGTGTGATTCCAAGTGTCCAGCCCAGACATTTTTATGCCTTGTTCTTAATCACTCAGAGCTGATTTAAACTTGCTAGAGAAAGAGGTAACTGGATATCCTGGTTTACTGGGGAAAATTACACAAGACATTGGACATTTCTGTGTCAAAGGCCGTGTGGGTTGTTTTCTGGCTTTGTGTGTACAGATTTGATGTGTGTGCATGTGCCTTTTTTCGAGACACAATTTGATTGTCATTGCCTGCAGTCTCAAAACTAGTTCAGCAAAGGACACTCACTATGGATTTTCCCTCATTTGCTTTAACTTTTTGATTAAGAGAGCACTGTGAATTAAAAAAAACTTGATTACTGCTCAAGAAAATCTTTGGCTCAAGCAAAAAAAGAGAGATAAATATTACACTAGAAGTCTTCTATTAAATGCTTTTATACTTGGTGGCTTTCATATTTCAATGTTGTGGTAGTTTTTAATATTTTTTTTGAGGTTCATTTAATTCTTAGACTTGCAAAGAGAAGATATCTGACCTGTTACTGAGATGCCAGAAGGGTTCTAGATATATGTATCTCTTTTATTGAAGTGCTCCTTTTTATGGCTGGCTCACAAGCGTTTTGGTATCGTCCTTGGTGTGTTAACTGCAGAAACTTTCTGAATAAATCCAAACAGAGGATCAAAACCATCCTGCTACTAACACAAATTATTCTATGATGAATTATCCTCATTGACCAGTCGTGTCCGTGCCTTGAATTTGTGAGTGAAAAAACAAAGGCAGCGTGCATTAATAGAGAAGATTCCTTTGAAATAGCGATTCGAACCAGCTTTCCCAAACGTCTTTGCACAATTATGGAATCTTTTATCTAATTACCTATGGATAATTCCTTATAACCTAATAGGATAGCAGTCCTGAGTACATAAGTTTCAAAACATTTTTATTTTATCCTGTTTCATACTTAACAATTTGCCGGTTGACAAGAAATTTCCATACTGGTCAAGGATGGATATCTTTTTTCTGCCAGTCAGTTTTGTTTGTAGAAGCTTTCTTATTTGCTAGCTCTCTCTGTGGAATGGTATTTCTTTTTTTATTATTATTATTTTTCAAACTTGGAGATTTCTAACTGGTCTTCTACATTCGCTGTACGATGTCATTACACTGACAATTTTCTAGCAAGCTAATTCAAAATACAGAGTAGACCAGCCAATTAACAAATCTCTTCCCTCCCTTTTTAAACTTCTGCTCCTCCCCCCCATCGCCCCCACCCACTGCATGGCTGTTTACATACTTCTGTAGGCTTGATCTTTTCCTGGCATGACACAGGATCTCGGTGCCCTCAAGTACCCTGCAGGAAATTAAATCTCTCTTTCTTTTCCCCAGTTTCTGCTCTCCAAAAAAATCTCGTGTCAACAGATCACAATGTTCCCGACTCTCATTTCTTGAAAACGAACCGTGAATACCATGGCATTGCATTCGGTGGGACCGCATCCAAAAGAGAGGGGGAAAAAATACTCCAAATTACTTGCCTCATTTGTTCTCTTGTTTAATTCACCTTATTTCAAAGGATACATGACAATATTGCTGCTGGAGTAAGCCAAGGAGAGACAATGGCTACTGCATTAGTAAAACGGTACATGAAAGAATTATGGAGAAAATGAATGTGATTTCCAGCTGGCAAGATAGTTATGACCGTCATACGCATTCTGAAACGGGAACGAAGCCATCTCAAGCTTTCGGGTTTCATTACAAAATAGCCACGAGCCACAACATTACTTGCATTATTACAGTCGTCTCTTTTTTTAAAAACAAACAAACACCTGCCTTTCTGTTAACTACCATGTTTTCCCGAAAATACGACCCTGTCTTATATTTTTTTGAACCCCCGAAATAAGCGCTTGGCGTTATTTTCAGGGAGGTCGTATTATTTTGGGGCTCATGGAACAAGATGGGGCTCCTCTTCCCGTCTTACCTGATTTCCAGCTCTTGTCTCCCTAACCCTAACCAGAGGAAATGGGAACCGGCTGTGCATGCGTTTAAATATTTTCAGGAAGGGCTTATTTTTTGGGGGGGGTTATTTTAGCACATGCGCTCAAAAGCCCGATTGGGCTTATTATCAGGGGATGCCTTGTTTTCGGGGAAACAGGGTAGTTTGGACTGAGAAATTTCACTGTTGTGCGGGCTAATTCAATTCTCATGCAGATGGAGGCTCCCACGATGAAACTGTTAAACAAACGCACATGGAAAACAAACATTTTCGGGATTCTAGCTGAACTTCACCTTAAGGAGCTAGTTGTTTAAGATGCAGTGATATATGGTAGAAATTTTCAGGCTGCATATTTTAGGTCTGCCATCTCTAGCTGGGTGCTCCGCCAATCTATCGGGGCCCGCCTCCCAGGATGGGTCCCGATAATACTGTATTTTTCAAACAAGTTTGTTCGCTGTCTTAACAAAAGGCCCTAAGCTCCAATTGTCTGACAGTGCTGTATAAACTGGTCAGATTAGGGTAATTTGCAAACTACTTTTTCCCAAAAGGGCCGACACGGCTAGGGAACAACCTTTCCGGCACCCGACACTTTGCATGGCAGAGTGCTTCAGATTGTGTCTTCTGAACCGAACGTGTGATTTTTGCTGGATGATCACAGGTTTGAGGTGGCCCAGCCACCTCTCTCACATTTCCAGAAAAGTACAACTATTTCTTCTGCCTAGGCCACAGTTCAATTCAGGCAGTCACCGATGGATCCAGCCATGTGTAATGCTCCCCTGTCTGCATTTGCACAATATATATTACCTTGTTCCCAAAGTTATTCTGAACATCTTAGCTATCTTTTGATATCTGTCTTTTATCTCTGTTTATCAGGTCATTGTCTCTGCTGCCCCCTAGTATCTATGGCAGGGGTGCTCCATTTTACTTCTCTAAATGGTTGTATTCCCCCCCCCCCGCTCCCCCAACATGTAATTTTTGATGCCACCCGAATAGACTGGGACTAAGCAAGTTCACTGGCCTAATAGTTTACTTGTTCAGTAACCATATCTCTCAATTTTATTCGGTCACCTATTGTGTTCTGCCATTGCCAAACCCATTCTGATCCACCTATTTCTTGGAATGTGGATCCTGGCCCACTACTCAAAGGTTAAGGTGACACTCAGCCTGAAGAAGAGTTTTACAACCTGGCAGTCTTAGTTTATTTCCTTCCAAGGGCAGAGCAAACACGCCTAAATAAAACAGGAAATATCAGTGGCCAGTGGTTTTGCTCTCAGCTCTCCCTCAGTCTCAAGGAAGAATTCAGAATTCTATTATTGGTGGTTAATTTCAGATGACGAAACTGTTCAACTGCTAAGATTTTTGGGCCGCCACCTTGGACAATAATCAAGGAATCATTTTGGGATCTGCCTTGTGCTTCTAATCCCCCCCCCCCCACTTCTCAATCGAACTGCAATAGCTTTTGAAGCAGAAGGACGTTCTTACAATTCAGAATGCAGATTAGAAGGTGAAAGTTCTCACTTGCATGTGATTTTTTCTGTGTGTGCTTTTTCTCCTCCCTACAAAACGCAAATAAATAACGCGAAAGAAGCGGGATTTGTGTCTTTCGCTGGTATTCCAAGGAACGGAAAGGAAAGTCAGTGAGCGAGGACTCCTTACAACATCAGATCTCCTTGTGAAGCTGTTTTCTGTAACTGAGCCAAATTGGGGGGGGGGGGGGGGGGGTTGGGTAAGGAGTTTGTAGGAAAGTCAAGTTGCAAAAGAGAACAGGGTGGGTAGCCGGAAGTTGAAAAGGTTAGGACTGCACCCTCCTTCATCCTGGTGTTTTGATATTGTCCCAGGCTGTCCTTGTCTTCTGACCCACAAATGTTGCACCCACAAACTCTCACACTTTCCGCCGGTGCCTGTAGTAGCCACCTGCGGCTGAAGCTGCAAAGGGAAAGAATCAAAGAAGCATCGTCAGATGGACGAATCGGGTTGCCTTCCGAGTCTCTTATTTGCAGAACAGGCTGAAGCCGGAGAAAAGTTATATAACAATTGCAAGTAGCTATATAAACTGAAAAGAAAACTCGGGTAGTACGGTAGCATATTTCACGGGCAATTTTTTTCTGGGACAGCCACCAGGGGGAGCGCGTTCCTTGCAAATTCCTTATCTGGATCTGAATTCCTTATCTGCTCCGTGCTAAATTGTGCGGTTCCATTTGGGATTTAAAAAAAAAAAAAAAACTTGTACCATGTTCCTTCCTTCTGCTGAAACTGAAAACGAAGTTCTTGTCTGCCAGGCACAACTGGAGACCTTTGGAAACGGAAATCCCGATTTTCTTAGGGAAAAAAACTAAATTTCTCAGGCCACCTTGCACTTATTCTAGGGATCCAGGCAGGGGTGGGCTTCAAAGATTTTGGTAAGGGGTTCTGTTCCCGGTTGCTGGGTGGGTGTGGCCTAGTCAGCCTCCTGCACCATGGCAGGGAGGGGCGTTTTCGCCACCCCTGAGCTCCAGAAAATGGCCTCCCTAGACTCTGGAGGCTCATTTTTTGCCCTCCCCAAGCCTCTGCATGCAGGAGGGCAAGGAGTGGGATTTGAGGGTTCTCCAAACTGCACAGAATCTTAGCTAGAGGTTCTCCCGAACCCCCAGCAGCCCATCCCTGGATCCAGTGGAAAATATTGTCCTGACCTCCAAATCATTGTCTTCCTTCCTCTCCACTATATTTCTGTTAGAATATCTTTTAAAAATTTTCATTCAATGGGAATGTAAATTGGCTCAGCAACCATGTAGAAACAGCGGTGCATTTTAAAAAATAGAAAGGACCTCTCCTCTCTCACATTTCAGCCTGCTTTGTCTACCCTCCCTCAATCCTAGAGATACCTATTGAGTTACCAAGGCCAGTCAACAGGCAGCAGAACCTAAATTACTTCCGTTCCTACGCCTCTTACCAGGCTGCTGATGAATCATTCGACACAGTCCTCTCCCAGGATGGGTTCTGTACACAGGCTTCACGCACACTTTGTTGTTGCTGCCGGGGGACAGATCTGACAACAGAACGCTGTGGATCTGTGGCGAGACACTGAGGAGGGTCGAAGGGCCGGCTTGCCGCCGACAGCGAATACGGTAACCCAACACGTCTCCTTCTGCTGGATCCCAGGAGGCCTTTACAGAGCTGGGGCTCAGATCTTCAAAATGGAGGTGCTTTATTTTGGAGTACTCTGGCCGTTGGAGAAAAGAAAAGAAAAGAAAAAAAGAATGAGGACGATGCGTGGGCTTTCTCCAGGGCGAAACGAGGAAAAGAAAATCACAATTGGTGTTGGTATCAGCCAAGTGGGCAACCTAGGAGAAAGTCAGGCGAGGGATGTTTGCAGTTGTAATACTAATCAAAGGAGGACAATCCAGCAGCCTTATTCTGCAGCTGTTTGGGATCCTAAGTGTGCCCAGTTCTGCGTCAGAGTGCGCACAGTGTGACTACATGAGACAACCCAGGAGCAAATACAGTAAACAGAGGTTTGTATTTAAGTAGTGGGTTTTATCTACAAAGAATATATACATTCATGTACTTTAGTCAGATCTCAAACAATCAGCAATTACAGCATGGAAACACACACACACACACACACAGATACACCCCCAACAGGGCCTCTTCTTATTATAGGCCCTTAAAGTGATATGAGCCGAAAAACCTTGCTGACTCATTCCTAGCACTACATCATCGTAGCAGTTGGTCAGCTCTTAAATCACCCTCACATCTTCCCTCCCTCCTTCCTTCTTTCCTGCTCACCTTCCCGTGTGCAGGCTTTGGCCGAGAGGGCTTTCTCCTTGCCAGACTTATAAATGGCGGACACCGTCACCAAGTAGCTGGTGTTGGCCAGGAGGTTTTCCAGGACAGTGCTGTTGAGCCTCCCATCCACCTCTTGCAGCTGGACTAAATTGTCGTTCAGGGGACCGTACATGACTTGATAGGCGGCCACACTTTCTAGGATGGGAGACCAGCTGACCCGGATGCTGTGGGGTTTCGACTCCGAGATAAGAATCTGGGCTGGGCTGACCACATCTGCGGAGAGAAGCAAAGTAACAAAATAAAAAAGGGGACCTGATCAAAGCGATCGGCAAAAGATGATATTTTTGTGACAACCATTTGTGCCGAAGACATTTGTACAGTGCAAATGATAGAAAGGAAACAGAAGAAGAACTAACACTGAAAAGCTAAAGAAGGAAAAACTACGACAGAAAAAGTGCCTTCTGATCTTTTTGAGAGCACTTATAAATGTGCAGCCCGTCCTCGACTTAAGACCACATTGGAGCCCAAAATTTTCTCTCTGCTAAGCGAGAGAGTTGTTAGGTGAATTTTGCGCCATTTTACGACCTTTCACACCACCGTTAAGTGGATCACCACGGTTGTTAAGTTAATAGCGCACTTGTTGCATGAATCAACTTTGCTTGTCAGAAAGTTGCAAAGGATGATCACGTGACCCCCCCTCCCCCCAGCAACCGTCGTAAGTATGAATCAGCTGCCAAGCATCCAAAGTTTGATCGTGTGACCGTAAGGATGCTGTAAAGGTTGTAAGTGTGAAAAACGGTCACAAGTCACCTTTTTTCAGTGCCGTTGTTACTTTGGTCGCTAAATGAACTATCGTAAGTGGAGAACTACCTATATTTATATTTTACTCTTGAGTTTGCATCAGAATCTCCTCCTTCCATCAGCTACTCTTTCTAATTATCAGACCCATGAACCCACAAGTTCTTTTTTTCCAGCCAAAAGTCCATAAAAAATTTCCATTTGGCCAAATTTCCATTGTTGTCAGAGCGTTTGCAGACAGAAATATAGGTGGCTGGCAAATACCTGATATATGTTCTTAAAAATTAATCCCTCAACGGGGAAATTTCCCCCCCCCTCCCTTCTCTTACCTTCCAGAGTGGTGACCCTGGTAGTTTGTGGCGGGATGTATTTCTCGTTGGATTCTGGGATGAGGACAACCTCATAGGTGGTTTGCGAGGCGAGCTCTGCCACCACAATGCTAGTATGGTCGCCGGTGAGTTGTTTGGACACTTTCCGCCGGGGTTTGCCACTCGGGGCATACTCCAAAATGTAGTAGCCGGTGTCCCGCGTCAGAAGCTGGGGCCAAGTGAGACGGAAGCTGCTTGCGGAGATGTCTGTGGCTCTCAAACGCTTGGCTTGGATGACGGCTGGAAGGGAAGGGAAGAAAGATAAATTTTGCCTGTGTTCCTGCCGCATGATTAGCTTAGATTAAGGGTCTCCCTACTTTGCAACTTCAAGACACGTGGACTTCAACTCCCAGAATTCCCCAGCCATTATGGAAAATTCTGGGAGTCGAAGTCCACTGGGTCTTAAAAGTTGCCAAGATTGGAGGTCCCTAGTTTAGATGGTTGCAATCTCAATTATTTTCAATTTGCCAAACTTAGTTTTAACATTTAAAAAAAAAATATCTTGGGCTTAGTTATATGAAGCCAACACAGTTCTAGGCTGTATCAACAGAGGGATAGAATCAAAATCATGTGAAGTGTTAATACCACTTTATAAGGCCTTGGTAAGGCCACACCTGAAATACTGCATCCAGTTTTGGTCCCCACAATGTAAAAAAGATGTAGAGACTCTAGAAAGAGTGCAGAGAAGACCAACCAAGATGATTAGGGGACTGGAGGCTAAAACATATGAAGAATGGTTGCAGGAAATGGGCATGGCTGGTTTAATGAAAAGAAGGACTTAGGGGAGACATGATAGCAGTGTTCCAGTATCTCAGGGGCTGCCCCAAAGAAGAGGGAGTCAAGATATTCTCCAAAGCACCTGAAGGCAAAACAAGAAGCAACGGGTGGAAACCAATCAAGGAAAGAAGCAACTTAGAACTAAGGAGAAATTTCTTGATAGTTAGAACAATTAATCCGTGGAACAACTTGCCACCAGAAGTTGCCAATGCTCCAACACTGGAAGTTTTTAAGAAGATATTGGATAACCCTTTGTCTGAAGTGGTGTAGGGTTTCCTGCCTAAGCAGGGGGTTGGACTAGAAGACCTCCAAGGTCCCTTCCAACTCTTGTTATTCTATTCTATTCTATTCTATTCTATTCATCCACTCTTGGGTATCTTCTGGTGCTTCCTTTTGTTTGGCCCTTCTGAGGTCTGAAGGATCAATAGCTTTTAGAGAGTATGTCCCTTGCGTGCAAACCAACAGAGCTAACTTCAGATTCGACCCTTTGGGAACTTGCTGTGAAAAAAAGGAACAAATGGGGATGGGACGGAGTGTAATTTGCATTATATGAAATGTGGGAAGATGCGTTTAGAAAGCACCTGTGTATCTCTGATCTCGCCAGAAGATGGCAACAAAGACAGTGATTGCAAGGATGGGAAGCTTTCCAAAGTTCCCTCTTAGCCAAAAAAATGTAAACATTAAACAAAATGCTAAGTTTTACCATCATCAACTGGATTGAAATGTCTCCAAGTCCCAAATTAGATCTCCAAGGAAATACTTGTTAAATGTGTAAGTCCTGTATTACGTATTTAGATTTATGTGTGAAGGCATGTCTTATTTCTGGTTTGTATTTTTACATGGTCTGAGCTTTAGACTTCCTTATAAGCCCCTGAGAGCAATCCGTATCCCCACAGAAAATCCAGCCATACATCGAGGTTTTAAAAGCAACCATCAGATTCTTAAACCTTCTTGTTTAACCTCTTAAAGATAAAGGTGAAGGTACCCCTCGCACATATGTGCTAGACTCTATGGGACGGTGCTCATCTCTGTTTCAAAGCCGAAGAGCCAGCGCTGTCCGAAGACGTCTCTGTGATCATGTGGCCGGCATGACACAACGCCAAAGGCGCACAGAACACTGTTCCCTTCCCACCAAAGGTGGTCCCTATTTTTCTACTTGCATTTTTTTTAACCTGCTTTTGAACTGCTAGGTTGGCAGAAGTTGGGACAAGTCGCAGGAGCTCACCCCGTTACACAGCACTAGGGATTCGAACCACTGAACTGCTGACCTTTCGATTGACAAGGTCAGCATTTTCGCCACTGAGCCACCACATCCCTTGTTTAACCTCTTAGCCTTGTTCAAACTGCTTGGTTTGCAGGCAACCCATCTTTTGAGGGTTTGCTACAGAAGCATTGTTTTTATTTAACGAGCTACTTTCAGAAAGATCCATGGCACTCACTTGCAGGAAAGAGAAAAAGAGAGAAGGAAGGAAGGAAGGAAGGAAGGAAGGAAGGAAGGAAGGAAGGAAGGAAGGAAGGAAGGACAAAAATACCTTGTAGCATTTGAAGGCGCTTATTATCAGTTTACTATCACATGTGCTTTTCTGAATTGCTATGCAGTGATTCTTTGGTTTAACAGAAACACCACAAAATTAATGATTTTTCATCCACAAAGGAGAAGGAAGGGGAAACTTTCTCTCTTGCCAATGAACTCTTGCTTTTGGTTCCCACCGATACCTTTGGCAGCTAACCGTGGGCAAGTTAGTGCCAATTTAGTCGTGGCCACTGAAGTCCAAACAACAAAGCCAGTTTGGTGAACCAGGAGGCCGCTCCGTGCCTTGAATGCAAAATTACAGCCTCAGGGTTGATGATGAATTCGAATAACCATGCCGTTTGTTTTGGATGAAAAGCGGGCGTTTTCCATCCTCGCGGGCCTTTGCCTAGCCCAGAATATTCTAACCACATCCCGCAGGCCCTGGATTTGTAAGCTTCCCACCCAAAGAAGCAGCATGGATTTAACATTTACTCAGGGCTGGTCGCGGAATGCTCTGCAGGTCTGCACAGTTTTAACGTTTCAAAATCTCACGTTTGGCTCCCACCTCTCAAACAAACTGCAGTCACAGCGCAATGCGTGTAGCCCAATTCGGTGCGCTGGATGAAGTCGGGGTAGGAGACGGATGCTACGGAAGGCAGTACAGGTAGTCCTCGGCTTGCAACAGTTCACTTAGTGACCGCTCAAAGCTACGACAGCACTGGGAAAAAGCAACTCGCGACCGGTTTTTCACCCTTACGACCGTTGCAGCTTTCCCTACGGTCACGTGATAAAAATTCAGACGCTTGGGCAACTGGCTCATCTTTATGACGGTCGCAGCAACGTCAATGCGGAAGCCAGATTCACTTAATGACACATACCTAACTTAACAACTGCCAGTGATTCATCTAACAACTGTGGCAAGAAAAGTCACAAAATGGGGAGGGGGGAAATAATCGCTTAACAACTGTCTCGCTTAGCAGTGGGAATTTTGGGCTCTGTTGCAGTCGTAAGTTGAGGACTTCCTGAACTCAAAAACATCCGGGAAGAGCTTACTGTTTCTTCACTCTCTTAGCTTGTAATAATGGGGAGAAATAGACTCATTTTTTCAATGTGGTTCTTGGGAAAGGATTGCAAGATACATATCTGTGAAATGTTTTGGAGGTGCCAAACATATCAACATTATTAACCGTTAAACTTTAGCCTAAATGTGCAAAGCATCTGTTTGGAGACAAATGGCAGATGGCTCAAAGAGGAATGGAGGAATAAGCCGCCGAAGAGATGTAGTTCTAAAAAAAGTCATCTCACTAGGCCAGAATTAAAGGTAAAGGTTCCCCTCGCACATATGTGCTAGTTGTTCCCGACTCTAGGGGGCAGTGCTCGTCTCCATTTCAAAGCCGAAGAGCCAGCGCTGTCCAAAGACTTCTCCATGGTCATGTGGCCGGCGTGACTCAACGCCAAAAGCACACGGAACGCTGTTCCCTTCCCACCAAAGGGGGTCCCTATTTTTCTACTGGCATCTTTTTTTTATGTGCTTTCGAACTGCTAGGTTGGGACAAGGAACGGGAGCTCACCCCATTCTGCAGCACTAGGGATTCGAACCACTGAGCTGCCGACCTTTCGATCGACAAGCTCAGCGTCTTAGCCACCGAGCCACCGCGTCTCCTAGCCCAGAATTACAGAGAGAGAAAGAAAGAAAGAAAGAAAGAAAAAGTCAAGCCGGAAGAAATTGCAAGAGTGGAAGGCTGAATCTTTTACAGACGTGGGATGAAGCCTTGCCAAATTATTTTTTAAGGGGAGGAGAAAAAGAATAGAAAGGGAGCGACGGTTGAAGAAGGTGGAGCCGAAAAAGAGGAAGGCAGCCTCTCTCTTTGCAAGCTTTCATTGTCAGGCTGATTCTGGAAAACGAATGGTTTGCAAACATGCTTAACTGCAGGCCAGAAGGGTGAGATCACCCAGGCATGAAGGGACTCACCCTGGCATAGAAAAGAGAACAAAAAGAAAGAAGGGCGGGGGCAATGCCAACTCTTGGAGAGGTTTCAGGACCCCATCCGCAGCTTCGGAGGACTTTCAGAGGGGTCCTGTTTGGCAGGGACCCGTGCTTAAATCAGTCTCTTGATCTGGGAGGACTAGATTTTAAAAAAGGAGAGAATCTAATACGATGTGGTTAAGAAACCAGGCCAGCTTTCTCCTTTGATTTTAAACCGAATACTGAATAACTGAATAGTTGGAAGGGAGCTTGGAGGTCTTCTAGTCTAACCCTCTCCTCAAGCAAAAAATTCAATAGTCCCATTCCAGACAAACGGCTGTCCAATCTCTTTTTGAAAACCTCCACACCCACAACTTCTGGAGGCAAACCTTTCCACTGGTTAACTGTTCTCACAGTCAGGAAATTTCTCCTTAGTTCCAGGTGGGAATGTTTCTTTGTAAGGTCTCCCTCCATTGCTTCTTGTCCTGCTTTCAGGTGCTTTGGAGAATCGGGTTGACCCCCCACTTCTTTGGGGGCAGCCCCTCAAATGTTGCAAGATTGCTCTCATGTCAGTCGCTAGTCCTTCTCTTTGTTAGACTGGACCTACCCAGATTTAATAATAATTACCTGCTTGTTGACTTAGAATGTCAAAACTATCTCTGGTACTCCCAAAGGTGCTTTTTCAGGAGGCAACTGGGTTTTCTTGATTTGTTTTTTTTTCCTTTGGAAGAGGTTTTGCTTCTCATCCAAGAAGCTTCTTCAGAGCTGAAGAAGCTTCTTGGATGAGAAGCGAAACATCTTCTATGTTTTGACCTAGGTGACTGAGAATCTCTATATATCTCTGGTAATGTTGTGCATCCCTCTCTGTCTCTTTCTGTCTGCCTGTCTCTCTCTCTCTCTCTCTCTCTCTCTCTCTCTCCCCGTGTGTCTCTGTCTCTCTCTCTGTCTCTTTGTCTCTGTCTGCCTTTCTCTGTCTCTCTGTGTCTCTCTCTGTGTCTCTCTCTGTCTTTCTCTCTTTGTCTCTCTGCGTCTCTGTCTCTCTCTGTCTCTCTCTGTCTGTGTCTCTGTCTGTGTCTGTCTTTGTCTGTCTTTCTGTGCATCTCTCTCTGTCTCTGTCACTGTGTCTCTGTGTCTCTGTCTCTGTCTCTCTGTCTCTCTGTGCATCTCTCTCTGTCTCTCTGTGTGTGTCGCTCTCTCTGTCTCTCTCTGTCTCTCTCTGTCTCTCTCTGTCTCTCTCTGTCTGTGTCTGTCTATTTCTCTCTCTCTCTCTCTCTCTCTCTCTCTCTCTCTCTCTCCCCCTCTGACTCTCTCTCCATCCATCCATCCATCCGATTTTCTAACCTTATGGTCCCTAAGCATTAGTGTTTTTAGCCTACCCAACGAGATGCTGCATTCCAGAGGGGATGGACAGGCGGTTGTGTCTCTTCAGTTCCTCCAGAGGCTGCCAGCACTCCCATTGGCAGATGTGAGGAATTCAAGAGAAAGTCTTGAAGCTCGTCTGAAAAACAATGCCCTTCTGTGCTACGACAAAGGGTGCCTTTGACAAGATCTCATATGATGTGATATTACAGTGCCATTTCTGGGCCTCTTCCCGAGCTGCCAAGTCTTCCAGCTTTGTGTCCTTCAAAATGTACATATGGGAACTGGTTGGAGTTGGGAAAACCACCACAGCCTCGGGTCATAAAAGAAGAGTACTCGGCTGCATCAGATCCAAGTTTGCCGAGAATCCGGGAGGAACCTCCCCGAGGGCCTGTTCCCTGATGCGATGAGAACTATAGTTTTTTTGTTTTTCTTTTTAGGAGGGCTGTATCAACTACATAGAGAAAGAGTCTGTTTGTTCATGCCTCTAAACTGAATACGAGTCAATGACCAACGCAACGTTGCAATTTGCGC
This sequence comes from Masticophis lateralis, assembly GCA_030761175.1. Classification (NCBI taxonomy): domain Eukaryota; kingdom Metazoa; phylum Chordata; class Lepidosauria; order Squamata; family Colubridae; genus Masticophis; species Masticophis lateralis. The sequence goes on from JAUDYJ010000016.1 coordinate 3,973,711, forward strand.
TGGCCACGAGGCGGACAGGAGCTTTTGAGCAGTGGTGGAATTCAGATCTTTTTACTGCTACTTTTTATTGTGGGCGTGGCTTGGTGGGCGTGGTGTGGCTTGGTGGGCGTGGCAGGGGAAGGATATTGCAAAATCTCCATTCCCTCCCCACTCCTGGGGGAAGGATACTGCAAAATCACCATTCCCGGCCCACTCCTGGGGGAAGGATATTGCAAAATCTCTGTTCCGACCCCAATCTGGGGCCAGCCAGAGGTGGTATTTGCCGGTTCTCCGAACTGCTCAAAATTTCTGCTACCAGTTGTCCAGAACCGGTCAGAATCTGCTGAATTTCACCCCTGCTTTTGAGGCTGTGGAACAGTCAACTGAAAGTCTAGTTTAATGAAAAGAAGGACTAGGGGAGACAGGATAGAAGTCTTCCAATATCTCAGGGGCTGCCCCAAAGAAGAGGGAGTCAAGCCATTCTCCAAAGCACCTGAGAGTAGGACAAGAAGCAATGGGTGGAAACTAACCAAGGAGAGAAGCAACTTAGAACTAAGGAGAAAGTTCCTGACAGTGAGAACAATTAATCAGTGGAACAACTTGCCTCCAGAAGTTGTGGGTGCTCCATCACTGGACAGCTATTTGTCCATAATAGTATCAAGTGCTTCTTGACAAGACCCCCCTCCCCACCCCAGATCCCTTTCAATTCTGAATTCTGTAAGCCATCAATTTTAACTATGATAATATGATAATGATAATATTCTGCACTCCCGTTTAAACTTCCCGTGGTCAGGAGGAGAGAATGCATTACTGCGGGCTGCTTTTGCTGACTGCCGGCAGCCAGCAGTTCGATTTTCGCCAGCTCAAGATCTACTCAGCCTTCCACCCTTCCGAGGTGGGTAAAACGAGGACCCAGATTGTTGGGGGCAATAGGGCTGACTCTGTAAACTGCTTAGAGAAGGCTGTAAAACACTGTGAAGCAGTATAGAAGTCTAAGGGCTATTGCTGTTCCACCCCAATACCTGCGATGGAATCCTGCAGCTCCTTGGTGATGAGGCTCAGGTCATCCACATCGACAAAGTGGAGATGCTTCTCCGGTGGTTGGCTGGCAGCAGCCGAGAGCTCCAAGTAGTTGCCCCTCCCCGTGCTGACAATGAAGACGGTGACCCCCATGTCTTTCAGAAGCTGCATGGGCTGGGCGACGTCGTCTTTGGAGAAGCCATCGGTCACCCACACCAGCACTTTGGGGACGTTGGGACGGGCCCCCGCTTCCGCTGTGAAGAGCTTCTCCTTGGCAAAGGAAATGGTTTGGCCAGTATTGGTGTCCCCCATCACCTGCTGGATGTTGCGGATAGCATGCTGGATGGCCCCAGTGGAGAAATGCCGGTCAAAGGGGAACTCTAGGATGGGCGTGGTACTGATGTGGACAATGCCGGTCTGGACATCGTGAGGTCCGAAGGTAAATGGGAGAAGCAGTTCAGCAATGAACTCCTTGATCCTGGAGAATTCATAGGAGGAGACACTGCCGGAGCTGTCCAACAGAAAGAGGAGATCCCCCTCTAAATCCGGAAGAGTAGGTTGAAGACCTGGAAAACAGGTGGAAAAGAACCAGGAATGTCACGTGATCAGGATACCTTGTCCTCCCTCCAGGAGGAAGGAGACCTTAATAGATTCAAGACATACTCTGCTATCACGCTATCACTCTGCTAAACAAATAATTCCCTCAACACTGTCAAACTAGTTACTAAGTCTGCACTACTATTAATCTTCTCATTGATCCTATCACCCATCTCCTCCCACTTATGACTGTATGACTGTAACCTTGGTGCTGGTATCCTTAAGATTTATATTGACTGTTTCCCTATGACTATCATTAAGTGTTGTACCTTATGATTCTTGACAAATGTATCTTTTCTTTTATGTATACCAAGAGCGTATGCACCAAGACAAATTCCTTTATATTGACTGTTTCCCTATGACTATCATTAAGTGTTGTACCTTATGATTCTTGACGAATGTATCTTTTCTTTTATGTATACCAAGAGTGTATGCACCAAGACAAATTCCTTGTATTCTATTCTATTCTATTCTATTCTGTTCTGTTCTGTTCTGTTCTGTTCTGTTCTATTCTATTCTATTCTATTCTATTCTATTCTATTCTATTCTATTCTATTCTATTCTATTCTATTCTATTCTATTCTATTCTAAATCAGGTGGAACCCTAAAATCACTCACTTCTAAAGTTTAAACCCCACTGAGATAAACCAAAACTGGACATTTTACCACCGGCGTGAAGGTCACACCATAAACTGAGCTTTCTTCCTGGTGTCTTCGTGGCTATTTATGCCACGCTCTGAGATTTTATTTCATTTTTTGTTTTGTTTTGTTTTAACTTTCCAGTCTAGCCTACGACCAGAGATGTTTTTTTGGAGATGTCTATGAAGATTCTCTGTCATCCAGGTCAATGGTGGTCCCAAAGGTGCTTTTTCAAGAGGCAAGTGGACTTTCTGGTTTTTCTTTGAAGACGTTTCGCTTCTCCTCCAAGAAGCTTCTTCAGCTGCGAGCTGAGAGCTGAAGAAGCTTCTTGGAGGAGAAGTGAAACGGTGGATGGAGACATCCCATCCATCGACTGCGTTTCTCTTGTTTTCCGTTTCCCCCTTGGTCCCCTTTCCTTTCCCTGCCGTGTCGTCTTTTTTTTTTTTTTTTTTTTGGTTCTAAACTCTCGAATGGCTGAGGCTTCTGGTTCTGATTATGGCGCGAGCTACTCTGGGAGCTACTCCGGATGCTGAAACAAACAAGCCAACTCATCGGTTTGCTTCTGGAAATGCAGACACGGATCTCTGGCAGCGGGAAAAAAAAAAGCCAAACGCATCCCAGATGGGACGCTGGATCTCCCTTTGGCCTGCTGAGAATTGTCTCTCTTTACTGTCTCAGCTCCCAAAATGCTAGTCTGGGTTTTGAAGAACAGAGTACACCCCCCCTTCCTTGGTTTGGACTCTGAAGGGGAGGGGGGCACCGATGCTTCAGATCCATGCAGGGTTTACAAATTGCCACCAGCAGCAGAATGGAACCCTTTCCAGTAGCACATGATGGAAATCAGATGTTCTCCTGCTTGGGGAAACACCCTCCTTCTCTCAGCTGTGCTGCCCCATGCCGAGTTTTGCCAGCTACCCTGTTTTCCCCGAAAATAAGACATCCCCTGATAATAAGTCTAATCGGGCTTTTGAGCACATGCCCTAGAACCGTGATGGCGAACCTATAGCACACGTGCCACAGGTGGCGTGCGGAGCCTTATCTGTGGGCACACAAGTGTTGCCGTAACTCAGCTCCAGCACGCCAGCTGATTTTCGGGCCTTCCGGGCCCACTGGAAATGGGCTGTTTCCGGCCTCCAGAGGACCTCCGAGGTGGTGGGGAAGGCTGTTTTTGCCCTCCCCAGGCTCCAAGAAAGCCTCTGGTGCCTGGGGAGGGCAAAAAAATAGGCCTACTAGGGCCACCATGCCATTGCGTGCCAAAAGCGGTGGGGGCGGGCGCAGGGGGTCATTGAACCATGGGTGTGGGCACATGTGAGTGCGACCCCCCCGTTCCTCCCACTTTTGGCACGCAATGGAAAAAAGGTTAGCCATCACTGCCCTAGAATAAGCCCTCCCCGAAAATATTTAAACGCACACGCAGCCGGTCCCCGCCATTTCCTCTGGTTTCCTCCACACATCCCAAAATAATAAGACCTCTCCGAAAATAAGGCCAAGCGCTTATTTCGGGGTTCAAAAAAATACAAGACAGGGTCTTATTTTTGAGGAAAGACGGGTATATTCATCTTTCCCCACTTAATGGCACACCCTTGGACATCCCGGGAAGGCATTAGGGTGGCTCTGCCACATCCATCTCAAGAGGGCAAGCCTTACGTCTCCCCCAGAGACTTCGTTCTCCATGTTCCGCATTAAACGCCGTTTGTTCCCGGGTGGTTTCAAGCAAAAGGGAAAGATTTGTGCCGCTACTGGAAAAAATGAGAGGGTGCTGGATAGGATTCCCCAGAAGCTAGCTAAATTGGCAGGCGGTGCCCTTTATTTTGTCTGAAAGCTCATTCATGCGTGGATATACACTCATCTGTCACCAAATCATCGTGCCAGCCCCACAAAGTAAGTATATTTTTCCCTCCCGAAGGAACCAGTATAAAGAGTTTGAACAGATTCCTTCTAGAGAGTTAGGATCCCTAAATAGATTCTATCGTCTGAGCATCTGAAGTGGATCCAGGAGCATGAATTCTGAATTTGGACTGTCTGACCTGAGCTATTTGGGGCTTTTTTTTTTTTGAAACCCAGTGCTATCTTCAGGGGCCCATAATATCCTGGGATGTTAAGAGCATTGTGGGAAATTTCTAAAGCCGGAGTCCTGCAATTTAACTGTTGAAGATCTCTCTCTGATGGGCCCCCTCGGAGTTCACAGATCTTGAATAAAAGAAATATTAGCCATATATTCCCTCCCCCCCACACACATTTCCACTTGCTTAATTAGTTAGTTTACTTTATTGTCATTGCACCTCGCGCAATGAAATTAAATCCCATCTTCAGTGTACATTATAACTATAAAAATAAAGCAAAAACACACATCCTTCACATTCTATATGCAATTGAATTGAAAACTCCTAATATTGCATTAATATTGCACTACACAATTCAATATAGTTACTGCTCTGGGATTGAAGCTGTTTTTCAGCCTATTTGTCCTTGTTTTTATTGTCCTGTACCGTCTGCCAGATGGTAATAGTTCAAAAAAAAAAAAAAAAGGTGCCCAGGATGAGATGGATCTTTAAGAATGTTTTGAACTTTCTTAAGGCAGGAGGAAGTATAAAGCTCTTCCAAAGAGTGGAGGGGGCAACCAGTGATCCCTTGGGCAATGACGTTGACCCTCTGGAGCGCCATCCTATCTGCCACTATGCAGTTGGCAAACCGTATACGGGTGCAGTAAGTTAAAATACTTTCTATGGTGCAGCGGTAGGAGGCCACCAGCTTGCTGGGTGTCGGCTGTGATGCCACCTTTGTGGACCAAGGAAAGGGATTGATGGTCGAGGGGAGCGGAGACGGGGAAAGAGAAATGATGTACTTGCGATGTGGGAATCGGAGCAAGCCTAACTTCCTGAGGACTAGCTCCTCTCAGTTCTAGTTGAACACTCAAATCAGTGTACCGTTTGCTGATCAAAACAGAGAGAAGGATGTTCCTCCTCTGTCTTTATTTGACTGCTCACATCTGTATCTCCTACAGAAGCCCTGCAGTTGTTTGAAAGCAGCATCTCACAAGGAAGGGAGCCTCTGAATGACTTTGGACTGCAGTGCTCATCATCCCCAACAATTCTCCTAGCTGGGGCTGATGGAAGGTGGAATCCAGACACGTCAACCTCCCCCCCCCCCTCTTTGCAGCAGAGTCAGAGAAAACCATGACACAGCAAAGCAACGGCAAGGAACAGACAGGTTGAAATCTGTTCTCTCTTTTTTTTTGCACCATGAAGGAAAGCGCAGGAATGACCAATTTCAATCTTTGGCAATGCACTTCCCGGTTTGTTTTTGAACACCGCCAGAGGCAGGAAATGTGCTGGGTAGGGCTCAGAACATCCTCAGTCAGGAAATGCCAGCCTGAATGTGGTTGTTGGATCCCTTCTGGAATTGGGTGCAAGGCAGGTAAATAGGTGAGGGTGGGGGGAAGAGAGAAAACCGAGCACGTGGCCTTCCCACTCCTGCAGCCCCAGCTGAATTGAACACCCTTTATTAATGGTAGGAAATGAGGTTGTCACGTGCAACAGAAATGAAGTTGTCAAGGCTTTGTGGAATGAGGCAGGTAAGGTAAAGGTTCCCCTTGCAGTTATGTGCTAATCATTCCCGACTCTAGGGGGCAGTGCTCATCTCCGTTTCAAAACTAAAGAGCCAGCGCTATCCGAAGACATCTCCATGGTCATGTGGCCGGCATGACTCAAGGCCAAAGACGCCTGGAACGCTGTTCCCTTCCCACCAAAGATGGTCCCTATTTTTCTACCTGTATTTTTTTTAACCTGCTTTTGAACTGCTAGGTTGGCAGAAGCTGGGACAAGTCACTGGAACTCACCCCGTTACGCAGCACTAGGGATTCGAACCGCTGAACTGCCGACCTTTCGATCAACAAGCTCAGCGTCTTAGCCACTGAGGCAGGACAGCTCACAAAAGGAGGACTTCTGATTGGACGGTGTGGGGTGTCTGGCAGGGCTTGGGGGTGGAGCTTCAAACCCAGATCGCCCCATCTTTCCTGACTCTTGCTAAGTCTCATGCCCGCCTCCTCAATCCATTGCCCTCCAAGTATCGGGGGGTGGATTGAAAAGCAACGGATGGAAACAAATCAAGGAGAGGAGCAACCTAGAACCAAGGAGAGATTTCCTGACAGGGAGAACAATTAACCAGTGGAACAGCTTGCCACCAGAAGTTGTGGGTTGCTCAACTTCTGGAGGTTTTTAAGAAGAAATTGGACAGCCATTTGTCCAGAATGCTATAAAGTCTCATTCTCGGGCAGGGGTTGGACTAGAAGACCTCCAAAGTCCCTTCCAACTCTTGTCATTCTGTTCTGTTATTCATAATACCCAAACCTCTTTGGAAGGGCGCTGGTTGGAATAAGCTGTTTGATTCTTTGGGGGAACGCGCATACACACCAGTGGTGGAATTCAAATTTTTTTTACTACCGGTCCTGTGGGCGTGGTATGGTTAGGTGGGTGTGGCCAGGGAAGGATACTGCAAAATCCCCATTCCCTCCCCACTCCCGGGGAAGGATACTGCAAAATCTCCATTCTCACCCCACTCTGGGGCCAGCCAGAGGTGGTATTTGCCAGTTCTCTGAACTACTGAAAGTTTCCGTTACTGGTTCTCTAGAACCTGTCAGAACCTGCTGAATAGCAACACACACAAACACACACACACACACACACACACACACACACAATATATATATATATCTGACTGGATTGCTTCCTAGACTTCAGCAGTTCCCCCAGCGTCCTAGGAACCTTCCATCCAGTGCATTTTTTCACCGCAAGTTCAAAGGAGGGAGACGTCCCTGGAAATTCACAGATGGACTTGTTTGCGGAAAAAGAGAACATCCCTAATCCCCCCCACCGCCAGGTTGAGATGCCAGCAGCGTTGTTCTTGATATACTTACATAGCAACAGACTCGGATGAAACAACAACGTTCCCCCCCTTCCTCCTCCCTCAAAGAATGCACAAACTGGAAGGAGAGGACTGGTGCTGTGTAAACAGAAGGTTGGATTAATGCTGACCATCAAGAAAACCTTTAAACCTCAGTGGGACCGGAGCTTAAGTCTTGTTTTGCAACTGCCAGAGGAGGAAGAATTAAAAAAAAAAAAGGGACACCATCACTTTTACAAGTGAAAAACACGCAGAAAAGGGATGCTCTGTTTCCATCCCACGTTTTGCCGAATTACCCATCCTTTCTCAGCCAGTTACGTTGATTACTTTTCGGCTGATGCACCTCATTGGTCTTCCGGCGATAAAACTGCAGCGTTTCCCCCCCCCCCCCCAGTTAACTTCAAAGCCGCTGCAATCGTTTCCACAGAATTACATTTCTTAATGTGGCAGGGATTCATCGCATCGTTGGGATTTTTATTTGAAAGGAAGGAAACCTAACCCCTAGGCGGGCTGTTTGGAAAGGTTTGCTGCTCCTGCTTTTCCTGCTAATAACACAAGGAGAGATGTATAATCCTCCCTCTCTCTCTCCCTGTTGTAACTCCGCAGCAACAACAACCCCTATGAAGGTGGGCAGAGAAATGGAGACCAGCCAAAGTTCTCTAAGGCTCCTGACCAGTGGTGGGTTGTCTCTGGTTCGGACCGGTTCTATAGAACCGGTAGTAAAACCGGCGGGAGGCTCCACCCACCGACCTTGATGTCATCAGGACGCTTCTGTGCACGCACGAGCGAAACAAGCACATGGCCGCGTTGCAAACCAGTAGTAAAGGTAAATAGACCCACCCCTTCTCCTGACCCAGGATTTAACCACTACACTATCCTGTATAACAATGGTGGGCTTCAAAAATTTTCACTACCAGTTTGGTGGGCGTGGCTAGGTGGGAGGGCCATGTGACTGAAGACGCCCAGTTTGGTGGGCGTGGCTAGGTGGGAGGGCCATGGCGGAAGAACACATGGGTGTGTTCTTCCGCCATGTTCTTCGCGCATTGGACTTTCAAGGCAATGGGATGCGCGTGCGCGAAGAACATGGCGACTCCGAACATGGTGGGCGGGGTGAGCGGGAGGACTGCTTCAGGGGCGTGGCCAGCCGTCCATCGCTACTAGTTCAGCGATCTTGGCCAAATTTTCACCAACGGTTCGCACGAACCGGTGTGAACCGGCTGAATAACCCCTCTGCTGTATAGCGTGCATTGGACTCTTTGGCCCCCAACAGATATACAGGTAGTCCTCGACTTATGACCACAATGGAGCCCAACGTTTCGGTTGCTAAGCGAGAAGGTCGTTAAGTGCGTTTTGCTCCGTTTTATTTCTTGCCACAGTCGTGAAGCAAACTCACTGCGGTTTGTTAAATTGGAAGCACCCTTAAGCGAAACCGGCTTGTCCCCTGGATGTGGGCTGTCAGAAGGTTTGCAAAAAGGGGATCATGTGATCCCCTCTGGGATGCCGCAATGGTCATAAATACATGTCGATCGCCAAGCACCTGAATTTTAATCACATGACCGTCGGGATGCTGCAACTGTCGTGAGAGGGAAAAGCCACTTTTTTCAGGGCTGTCGTAGCTTTGAACGATCGTTATACAAATGGTTATAAGCCGAAGACCATCCGTAACTCTTTTCTGGGGTGCCAAAAGTGTCCTATGCTTGAAACCTCACGTGGAGTGTTAATACTGCTTTATAAGGCCTTGGTAAGGCCTCACTTGGAATACTGCAATGATGTAAAAAAGATGTGGAGACTCTAGAAAGAGTGCAAAGAAGAGCAACCAAGAGGATTAGGGGACTGGAGGCTAAAACATAGGAAGAACGCTTGCAGGAACTGGGTCTGTCTAGTTTGATGAAAAGAAGGACTAGGGGAGACATGATAGCAGCCTTCCAATCTCTCAGGGGCTGCCCCAAAGAAGAGGGAGTCAAGCTATTCTCCAAAGCACCTGAAGGCAGGACAAGAAGCAATGGGTGGAAACTAATCAAGGAGAGAAGCAATTTAGAACTCAGGAGAAATTTCCTGAGAGCTAGAACAATTAATCCGTGGAAGAACTTGCCTCCAGAAGTTGTAAACACTGGAAGTTTTTAAGAAGATGTTGGACAACCATTTGTCTGAAGTGATGTAGGGTTTCCTGCCTAAGCAGGGGGTTGGTTTAGATGACCTCCAAGGTCCCTTCCAACTCTGTTGTTCTATTCTAAAACCCTGGTCTACATTTCCCCCGGAATTGACACCAAGGATGGAGACGTTTTGCCTGCCAGAAATAAAACAGAAGTGACTTCTTCTCCGGAAGGTTGCATCAAAGGAAAGCACTGAACTCTCTATTGTTTAATAATTAAGCGTCCTTCTGGCCGTGTGCTCAATCATGGATGACAAGGAGGAAGAAATGCCACCAACGAAGAGGAGCAGTTGAGCGGATGCAAAATAAACCTTTATTATGTTACGTCTGTCAATGATTTCCCAGGATCCGTTAAAATATCAACAGCGTTTTGACTTGAGTTTCCGTCGTGAGCTCAGGCTAAAGCAGGGGTCTCCAACCTTGGCCACTTTAAGCCTGGCGGACTTCAACTCCCAGAATTCCTCTGGGAGGAATTCTGGGAGTTGAAGTCCACCAGGCTTAAAGTGGCCAAGGTTGGAAACTCCTAGCCTAAAGTCCATGCAATGTTGGCTTCCATTCTCCCCTCGGTCCGATTCCCCCCTATTTTATTTTCCTTCAGAAAGTAGCCAGTTTGCCGGACTTCTTTAGCTTGCTCGGTGAAGGTCCTAATAAGGAATAGCTCTCCAATTTTATTTATTTATTTATTTATTTGGCAGAGGCGTTTTCTTATCCTTTTTGCTGAAAGACGGGAGGGCCTGAACCCAGCCCTTACTGCTTCCAAAGTGAGGGTGGTCTCGAGGACGGCCTCATCTCTCCTCTGTGTCTGCCTTTTCCACAAAGTCAGTTTGGGTTCCCCCCCCCCCCAGCAAAGCAACCGACCAGCTAATTCTCTTATCACGCCTGCCTGCCTCGATTCCTCAACCAGCCAAGGGCCACCCTGGTGAGGGCTGGGTCAGGTCGTTCCCGTGGAGGGGCTGCTACGCACGTGTGCCCTGCCTCTTGATTTCCAGCCACTTCTCTGTGCTGATCAGAAGGTGGCACGGTTAGGGAAGAGAAGCACAGGCTTCTCCCCGCCCTTCCCTTCCCCTGGCAGATCCAGTGGTTTTGGGCGAAAACAGAAGAGCTGAGTCTTAATTGGAAGTTCAGATAGAAACGTGGAACCTCCGTGCCCAGGGGGACTATACCACTAAATAGTATAGCACAGAAGGCTATAGAAGAACTTAGAAGTAGAAGTAGAAGAACTTAGCATCCTGTTTATATGTTTCCTGGGGACTTCCAATTGTCTGTTGTTGAAACAGGATGCTGCATGGCGTGATGTCACCTGGTTAAGGACAATTTATCAATTTCCAGGAAAGTCAGTCAGTCTGTCCTTCCTTCCTTCCTTCCTTCCTTCCTTCCTTCCTTCCTTCCTTCCTTCCTTCCTTTCTTCCTTTCTTTCTTTCTTTTTTCTTTCTTTCTTTCTTTCTTTTTCTTCCTTCCTTCCTTTCCTTTCTTTTCCTTCTTTCCTTCTTTCTTTTCTTTCTTTTCTTTCTTTCCTTCCTGCCTTCTTTCTTTCTTTTCCTTTCCTTTCCTTCTTTCCTTCTTTTACTTCTTTCCTTCTTTCTTCCTTTCCTTTCCTTTCCTTTCCTTTCCTTTCCTTTCCTTTCCTTTCCTTTCCTTTCCTTTCCTTTCCTTTCCTTCTTCCTTTCTTCCTCCCCCTCCCTTCCTTCCTTCTCTCTCTCCCTCCCCTTCTCTGTTTTGTCCTGTATTGCTGGATGAAGAGAACCTGAAAGCACCCACGATCCTTTTACATGGCATTTTAATCCTGATTCATTGTTTTGTGGATCTCTTTTTTTTTTGTGCAGTGCAAATGGCTGTTTCAGTTGCACAAGAAAATTAAGGACAGGCAATTTTAACTTTGGGGGGGACTGTAGCTAAGGAATCATAAATACAGAATGCAGAATAATAAAGAGTTGGAAGGGACCTTGGAGGTCCTCTAGTCCAAATCCTTATTCAAGCAGGAGAATCTATACCTGTGATGGTGAACCTATGGCACATGTGCCACCTGTGGGCACGTGAGCATTGCCTTAGCTCAACTCTGGTGCGCATGTGTGCGCTGGTCAGCTGCTTTACGGGCCTTCCGGACCTAATGGAAGTCAGGAACAGGCTGCTTCTGGCCTCTAGGGGGCCTCGGGGGGGGCACTGTGGCATCGCATACCAAAAGCGGGTGTATATGTGTGTTGCAAATGCATGTGTGGGGGGGCAGCGTGCACTGAAATATGGGCATGTGCATGCACGCGCCCGACCCCCCCCCACTCCCCCTGCTTTTGGCACATGATGGCAAAAAGGTTAGCCCCCACTGGCCTAAAATCAAGGAACCCGGAAAAAGAAGCTTTTGTTCGGGAAATTACACTTTGAGTCTGGGAGACGAGGGATGTTTCACCCCCCTTGGGATCGATGAGATACGACGGGAGTGTGGGCCACGATCATTGTGGCTTTCATTCAGAGCAGGAGCATTGACAATGGAAATGCGGCTTGCGTAGGCAAGGACTCGAATCCTTTCCTGGACCAGTTCCCTGACCCAATTGGAAGAGGCCTGTCCAAAGTCGTTAAACATCAGCCAAATCTGGAGATGTTTGTGGGAAAAAGTGGGAATGAAAAACAGATCCGTTAAACTTTTGGAGTTGATGGTTTTCCATCCTTTCTTGAGTTGTATACAATGGCAGGGCCGGCAATTAAGCTGTCACATTCCTGGTAACCTAAAAGAGGATGCAAAGTGAGTTTTCCTTCCAAATAGGGTGTCTTGAGCTAGTTGGCTTTCGATTTTGGAGTGCAGAGGACAATGTAAACCCACTGTTTGGCTTTCCCGAAACCCCATCCTCCTATTTCTTTCTTTCTTTTTTTCCAGATGTGGATCGCTCTGGATTATGTTACAGCTTCTAGCTGCGTGGGATGCTAGCTTTAGCTAATTCCCAGAACCCTTATCCTGCGCGACAAAGGCAGATTAAACAAATCCTCCAAAATGGAGAAGGTAGGAGATTGGCTGGAAATACAGATAATCCTCGATTTACGATCACAATTGAGTTGCTAAGCGAGATATTGGTTAAGTGAGCTTTGCCCCACTTTATGACGTTTCTAGCCACCGTAGTTAGATACTAACACAATGGTTAAGTGAATCCCCGGCTTCCCCTCTGCCCTACGAAGGTGGGCAGACAAAGGTAGACTAGCCAAACTTGTCTAAGGCTCCTGACCCAGATCTAACAACTACATTTTCCTGTCTGGCATGCATTGGACTCTTTGGTCCCCAACAGATATATAGCTAGTCCTCGACTTATGACCACAATGGAGCCCAACATTTCTGTTGCTAAGCGAGATGGTTGTTAAGTGAGTTTTATTTCGTGCCACAGTCATTAAGTAAGTTCACTGCAGTTTGTTAGAATAGAATAGAATAGAATAGAATAGAATAGAATAGAATAGAATAGAATAGAATAGAATGAGGAGGAGAAGGAGAAGGAGAAGGAGAAGGAGAAAGGGAGAAGGAGAAGCAAAGGAGAATGGAATGGAATGGAATAGAAATAGAGAAAAATGTAGAATAGAATAGAATAGAATAGAATAGAATAGAATAGAATAGAATAGAATAGAATAGAATAGAATAGAATAGAATAGAATAGAATAGAATAGAATAACAGAGTTGGAAGGGACCTTGGAGGTCTTCTAGTCCAACCCCCTGCTTAGGCAGGAAATCCTACACCACTTCAGACAAATGGCTGTCCAACACAGAAGCACAGTTGTTAAGCGAATCCGACTTTCCCCGTCAATGTTGCCTGTGGGAAGGTCGCAAAAGGGTGACCCCGGGACACTGCGACCGTCATAAATGTGAGCCAGTTGCCAAGGATGTGAATTTTAATCCCCATGTGACTGGGGAAGTTGTTACAACGCTCCTAAGTGTGAAAAACGGTCCTAAGTCACTTTTTTTCCCAATGCCGTTGTAACTTCGAACTACGTAAATGAACCGTGGTAAGTCGAGGTCTATCTCTATTTACGTATGGTCCATCATTCAACAGGGGAACAGAGAGATAATTTGGGGCCTCGGGTTGATGTGGCTCTCCTTTTAGATTCCTGTGGGTGTGACTTTCGTCACAAAATGCCCCAACTTCCTCCTCCCCCCCCATGTGACCTTTCGGAACTGTTCTCTATGGTTTTTTTTCCAGCAAAACAAAATCGAAACGTCCTGCTATGTCAGCAAAAAGTTTTGCATTTCCATCAGGCCTTACAAGTGGGTGGCCAGTGGTGACGCAATGCGTGTGGGTGCTAGAGACCCAGCGGGAGAATTCCTGTCCCGGTGCTAGAAACTGGGATGCCATGTCACTCTAACCTACTGGGATTTTAAATAAAAAACAAAAAAAAACCAACCCCCAACTTATTTATACATCAGTTTACTGCAGTTTTCTCAAAAATGCCAATTCCCCGCGGGGCAGGGAAAAAAAGAACCAAAAATAAATTTGGGATTGGCGTCATGCAGCTCGGAGGAAAAGTGACTCCCAGTTCTCAAAACAGTGCCTTCTTGTACACACAATTACAAAGTATGGACTTTGTAACCAGCTTTGCAATCTGGATCGGTCACAGCTTGTTAGATTGTTCTGTGATACGTTGAAAGCTACCAATGGGACCGATGGCAATTGGTCATCCGTAGCATGTTGTAAGGGATGCGGTGGCTCGGTGGCTAAGACGCTGAGCTTGTCGATCGAAAGGTGCGCAGGTCAGCGGTTCGAATCCTGAGTGCTGCGTGACGGGGTGAGCTCCCGTGACTTGTCCCAGCTTCTGGCAACCTAGCGATTCAAAAGCCCGTAAAAAATGCAAGTAGAAAAAATAGGGACCATCTTTGGTGGGAAGGGAACAGCGTTCCGTGTGCCTCTGGCGTTGAGTCATGCCGGTCACATGACCACAGGAACGTCTTCGGACAGCGCTGGCTCTTTGGCTTTGAAACGGGGATGAGTACCACCCCCTAGAGTCGGGAACAAGTAGCACATATGTGCAAGGGGAACCTTTACCTTTTATCTTTAGAATGTTGTAGACAATCTTATCTAGGACAAAATGCTTTAAAAGCTAGAACTGCCGTTCTGAAGCTAGTTGGGCTTGGTTAATAACACGTGGATATGTGCTAAATCATATCAGAAATCTGTTCCAAGGCTATGAACTTGGAGCCGTGTTTTGCGTTTTTTTAAATCTTCCGTTCCCATCTCTCTTGCCATTTGCCTCATTGTCTTTGAGCTCTTAAACCTGAAGGGATATCCATTTTTTCCTTCGATTTTACATAAATCATTTCTGGAGCTTTTCCAAGTTAAAATCTCTTGATGAAACCAAACAAGGATTTATTCCTGTCCCGATTATTATCCAGTTACGTCCAGGGTGACTGCCTTCGGAAAGAAGGCTGAATCACAATCAAGCATACCTGGGAAAAGGTGTGGCTGAGCTACTTGCAGAAAAAAGCTGGAGGTAATTTAAAAAAACGACACCGCCTTGTTGCTTAAACTGGGAATCAGCTTTCCTGCATATATATAACCAGGTTAATTTCAAACATCCTTGTCACAATCTACTGAACAGACCTAGCAGAGGTCCTCTGGATATATATTTCTCTCTCTCTCTCTCCCTTCCTTTCCCCCTTCCATCCTCGAGGAAAAATGTAATATAGAGGAAATTGGAAGAAGGAACAGGGACATATTTTCCCCTTTGCCCAGATGTTCCAGTTGGTTGAGACCGTAAAATTTATGCCGTCTGTTCTCTTGCTGGTACAGCGAAGGAAAACTCACCCCATTCCTGACAGACACACCTACTACGAAATTGCCCTTTATCTCACAAAGTTCTTCCCCACAGCTATAGTCAAGATCTCCTGTCTTGTTGGCTTAGGACCCTCCCTGTCTGGGTACACAGAGCTGAACATGGCTATTGGGTTGTGAAGCCTGAGAGGAAGGGCAGGTGCTTGAAAGAAGGATGAAGGCTAGCGGAAATGGATGGTGCTTTACCTTCCCTGGAAACTTTTTCTAATTTCTCTCGGAAGCTTGTTGCAAAGAGACCTGTAGTTCCTGGCTGTCGTAACATCTCCCATCTTCCCCAGTCAACACTGGGGAAGCCAATGGGAAACTAGGTGTAAGAAAAGCATTTTGACTCCACTGTGGGCTATGAGTGTAGGAGGAACAGCATCTGAAGTAAAGATGAAGGAGAAGAGGAGAGGAGAGGAGAGTTATAGATTAATAGAGTTGGAAGGGACCTTGTAGGTCATCTAGTCCAACCCCCCACCCAGACAGGAGACCCTATACCATTTCTGACAAATGGCCTCTTCTTGGAAGCCTCCTGGGATGAAGCTTCCACAACTTCTAAAGGCAATGTCTGTTCCATGGGTTGATTGTTCTCCCTATCAGAAAATTTCTCCTCATTTCCAGGTTGAATCTCTCTGTGTTCAGTTTCCATCCATTGTTCCTTATCTGGCCTTCAGGTGCCTTTGAGAATAGCTTGAGTCCCTTCCTCTCGGTGGCATCCCCTCAGATATTGGAAGATGCTATCCTGTCTCCCCTGGTCCTTCTCTTCACTAGACTAGCCAGGCCCAGTTCCTGTAAACGTTCTTCATATGTTTTAGTTTCCAGTCCCCTAATCATCCTGGTTGCTCTTCTCTGCACAAAAGGAAAGGAAAGGAAAGAGGAAGGAGAGAGAGGAAAGAAAGAAAGAAAGAACAGAAGAAAGAAAGAAGGAGCAAAAGAAGGAAGGAAGGAAAGAGAAAGAAAAAGAAAGAAAGAAAAAGAAAGAAAATAAGCTTCATTTTGCACCAAAGTTATTTAGAAAATTGGAATTAAGCGCTGACATATAGATTAAGAGGCAGATTTGGCCAAAGTTGATCCCTGCTGCACCACCGGGACCACACCTTTTGGCTTTGGGACAGAGAACTCTCCAGAAAACATCACCTTCAGAGTGACCACCTATTCAACCTTGATTTGGGAAGCCGAGAAAAATATTGTCCATTTTTTCAGCCCGGCCTCTGCCTTGCCTGCCCGAAGCTCTAAATTCAACCAGCAGAATTAAGAAGGCCAAGAGACCTCAGACAGAGATTTCAAGCAGAGCAGACAATCCCCGACTTAAAGGGATGCCACGGTCTCACCCTACCCCTAACATGGCTCGGTGACAGGGCAGCTGCTTTTCGCACAGAAGCTCTTCCCAGCCACTTCCAAATAAATAGAATTTCCTGTCACTCCGGCAAGCTTCCGTCTTCGCTCGAGATCTCCAAGCGCCGTCTACGACCGCAGCCCCAGATGAAGTTGGACAGATGGATGAATGGATCCGCGTCACGCATCATTCAGTCTCCGTGGTCCTCAGTTTCCCCTGTCAGATACCATTGAGCTGCCTTCGGTTGTGTTAACCTCCCATCGTTTCCCCCCAGAGAGCTGGACCTCACGAAAGGCGGCTCTGTATAATTCTGGGCAGAGGCGTGCTTTCCTAGCTAAACCGAAGCCGGTCTTCTCCAGACCAAATTCTGCCTTCCTTCCTTCCTTCGAAGTCTCGCCAACTACCTTCAGACAAAATCCATCCAAAATAAAACCTATAGAATAAAGGGCAGCCTTACAGCATCTTCCCAGCCGTCCAATCTGTCAGGGCTTGGCGAGGGCTTCAGTTTCGGGGCAGAGACCTCACCTGGCTTTAACTGCCCCTTATAAAGGTTTTTTTTAAAAAACCCTCCAGTTCTGCATTTATTTCCCCCACCCTCCACCCCCAAGCAGCTAAGAAACAGCAAAACAATTTTTCAAGCAGGGCAAAATCTCCACCTTCTTTTCCTAAAACCCAGGAAGCGTCATTCAGAGTGCACCCCTCAACCTAGCAAGATCCCGTTGCCTTCACATCCACCCAGGTCTGCCAGCTCTGACATCCGCAAGACCACCTCTTTGAAATCCAGATTCAAAACCCAGGATCTTCCCAGGATGGTAGCCTCCCATCATCCCCAGGGAGCTGGATTTTGAGAAAGCTTACTCCATGACCTGCCTACATAATTCTGGGCAGAGATGTTCTTTCGTAACCCCAAACCAAAGCTTGGGAACGCTCCTAGGGAAGATCCCAGGTCCAGATTCAAACCCTGATCTCCAAAAATCTAAATCCAAAATCCAAATTCAAACTCTGCTCTCCAAAATCTAAATTCCAAATCCAAAAATTCAAACCCCGATCTCCAAAATCTAAATTCAAAATTCAAACCCCGATCTCCAAGATCTAAATTCAAAATCCAAAAATTCAAACCCCGATCTCCAAAACTCCAAAATCCAAAACCCAGGATCTTCCCAAGGATTGTAGCCTCCCATCATCCCCCAGGCAGCTGGGCTTCGGGAAAGGTTACTCCAGAACCTCCCTGTGGTAATTCCAGGGAGAGCTGTTCTTTCCATAACCCCGAACCAAAGCTTGGGAACCCTCCTTGGGAAGAAGATCTCAAATCCAGATTCAAACCCCCGGATCTCCAAAATAAATAAATAAATAAATCCAAAACCCTTTGAAGCCGCTCACCTCTCGGAGGACTCTGGGCCAGGACATCATCCAGCAGGCAGAAAATCAGAAGCCAAGCAACTGTGGAACTCATAGCAAAGTCCTCTCCGGATTTCAGATGGATGGGGCAGCGGCTACCTTAAACCCAACGCCTTGACATTGGTGAGGAGGAGGCCAAGCGTGCGTCCCGACTCAGGCATATTCTGATGTCTCACAGCTCCAGAGTCAGTCGGTGCTTTTATTCTACCCTGGCCTTGACTGAGACAGACATCCTCCCCAGCTTCGAATCATATACATATTTCTCCCCTCCCCGCAGGGTTGCGAAATCTCTGCAAGTTACTTTCTGTCCCTTTCCTCTCCTTCCTTTTTTTTCTTTTTTTTGTAATTTCCCTCTCTCTCTCTCTCTCTCTCTCTCTCTCCCCCCCCCCTCTCTCTTTCTTTCCCAAGTCATGAATCCTTTTTGACAGGAGTGGCTGGAGCGCACAGCCCTTTCCCCTCCCCTTAAACCGCCACGCTCCCTCCTCCGATGGATGGCTTTCCGTGGGGAGGGCGGAATTCGGGAGAAAGGGAGTTTGCCAGCTTTTTGCTCCAACTTACCTCCCTGTCTGCCCTCTGAAGAAGTTGGCAGCTGGCTGGCTCGGTGTCAGTTGGTGGGCAGAATTGAGCAGAAGAGGGCAACCTCCTTCGAAGGGGTGGAGGGGAAAAAAAATAATCTGCCTGCTGGATCGAAAATTGGCAACAGCAAAAGTTTTGATTTTATATATATATAGTGTTTTAATAGGGAGTTTTATTTAGATTGCGCGGTCTGTTAAATTATGCAGGGACGGTGCCGTTTTTCTGTTGGAATTTTATTTTTTTTAAACATATAGTAAATCCGTTTTGCTTGAAACGTCTCTCTCTCTCACACACACACACACACTCACACACGCACAGCCTGTATTTATTTTTTCTTCTCGGAGGTGACTCCCTCTGATTCCAATGAGGCTTTTAAAAAAAGGCTTCCAATCAACGATTGGAAGTTGAATGCTTGGAAGTTGCCAACTTCTCCCTCCATTCCCCCCACCCCACCCTCAAGAAAAGCTGCTGGGTTTTTTAGAAACTTCAACAAGCCACTGGTATTCAGCAAGCGAAGTTTTTCCTGGCCTGAAGACCCTGGGCTGGAAAGGATTCAGGTGGATGAATTTCTCGTGATGCAGCTATTACTGGGTGCAAAGGAGTCTGTCGAGGGGGGGAAAAACTGGGCGAATTAGTACTTATAATAAGAGATTTATCGATTCAGTCAAAGCCAGGATTGTGTATTTATTACCGTGTTTCCCCAAAAATAAGACCCTGTCTTCTATTTTTTTGAACCCTGAAATAAGCGCTTGGCTTTATTGCCATGTGCTCAAAAGCCCGATTGGGCTTATTATCAGGGGATGTCTTATTTTGGGGGAAACAGGGTACATTCCTCCTCCACACCAATTCTCCTGTACAGGGAGTCCTCGACTTACGGCCACAATTGAGCCGGAAACGTCCGTTGCTCCTCGATACAATTGTTAAGTGAGTTCATCCTCGCTTTAAGACCCTCTCTTGCTCTCTCATGGTTAAGCGAGTCACCGCAAGTTGTTAAGTTAGTCACACGGTTGTTAAGTGAATCTGGCTTCTCCTTTGAAGGTCACAAAAGGGGGGATTCTGTGACACGCACACACACCCCGGGACATTGCGGCCGTCATAAATACGCGTCAGTTGCCAAGCGTTGTGAACCATGCAGGGATGCTGCAACGGTGGTGTGAAAACTGGTCCTAAGTCACTTTTTTTCAGTGCCATTGTAGCTTTCGACCGGTCGCTTAAACAAACCGTTGTAAGTTGAGAACTGCCTATATTTTCATTTTAGAGGTGAGGCCCTTTTTTGTCTCTGCAGCGTGGTGTTCTTGCAGCGGATACACGGTTGGGTTCATCGGAAAAATCCAGTGCAGACCAATTTTACTGGCGGCCAGGCGTAGTTCCTTCAAGCCGTCTGAAAAGACGGCCCTCTTCACACCCGCTCCTTTTATAAAATGCACCAACGCTTTTTGCACTTGACTGTATTTCCACTACTATCCCAGCCAAGGGATGGAGGAAAGAATCATTTCTTCCACGCGCAGACGTCATCCTCAAAATATATCTTCAGGGTTTTGGGGGGTTTTTTTTGCACAAGGGCCCAGACTGTACAGTTTTACCAAAAGCTTCCGCTTTTTTAGAATGGCATTTTAAAAGTTTTATTTTTATTTTCGCCCAACCCCAAAGGTCAGCTCAATTCCCTCAAAGAAATTACACACACACACACACACACACACACAAATAGAATCACGATGAGTTTGTACAGACACAGCCGTTGGTTTCCAAATTTCCATCCTCTTTTGGTCATACCTAGTGACAAATTTCCCAGTGCGGAAAATTGAAAAAAACAGAACGGAGATGTTTGCTCCCGATCTGAGCATTATCTCTCCTGCTACGTTTTTGCAGTGGATCCAGAAAAGCTCTTGTTTTTCCCTCTTTCAAGAGGTGGAGAAAGCCACATCTGGCTGGGAGAGAGTTGGCTTTTTTTTAAAAAAAACATATCTTTTTTTTTACAGACCGCTGCGGTGGCGAACTTGGCCATGCGTAAACTCAAAACCGATTGCTTTTCGCACAATAGCTGGGCTCGGTCTGCACACGGGGCAAAGGGCCCTGCGGATAAACTGGCACGCTGGGGATGCCATCTGTAACGCAGCCTGTAGCCTCGGTCTCGTTGGGTTGTCAACACCAGACCCGTTCTGCCAAATTGGGTACTGTTGCGAAGCACAGCTGCAGAGACCCCAGGTGGGGGGAGGTGGGGGATGAAAAGCTGGCAACTACAGTGCAGACATCCAGGGCAGTGGTGAAATCCAATTTTTTTTCTGTGGGCGTGGCTTGGTGGGCGTGGTGTGGCTTGGTGGACGTCACAGGAAAAGGATACTGTAAAATCTCCATTCCCTCCCCACTCCTTGGGGAACGATATTGCAAAATCTCCATTCCCTCCCCACTCCTGGGGGAACGATATTGCAAAATCTCCATTCCCTCCCCCACTCCTGGGGGAACGATATTGCAAAATCTCCATTCCCTCCCCACTCCTTGGGGAACGATATTGCAAAATCTCCATTCCCTCCCCACTCCTGGGGGAACGATATTGCAAAATCTCCATTCCCTCCCCCAATCCTGGGGGAAAATCTCCATTCCCACCCCACTCCAGGGGAAGGATGCTGCAAAATCCCCATTCCCTCCCCACTCCTGGGAAAAGGCTATTGAAAAATCTCTATTCCCACCCCACTCCAGGGGAAGGATACTGCAAAATCTCCATTCCCACCCCACTCCAGGGGAAGGATGATGCAAAATCTCCATTCCCACCCCCACTCCAGGGGGAAGGATATTGCAAAATCCCCATTCCCACCTCACTCCAGGGGAAGGATACTGCAAAATCCCCATTCCCACCCCGCTCTGGGGCCAGCCAGAGATGGTATTTGCCAGTTCTCCGAACTACTCAAAATTTCCTCTACTAGTTCTCCAGAACCTGTCAGAACCTGCTGGATTTCACCCCTGGTCCAAGGGCTTAAAAAAAAATCTTTCAAGCTTCTCTTGAGCATACACAGCTTGAAGATCAAATCACCCCACTGGGTAACACAACAGATCAAATTCCTCCTTGGCCTCCTTCGGTGTGGTTATTATGATATCGGTCGAGCTGCGAGAGGTAATGTTTATCGAAGGAGTTACATCTGACGGCTGCTACTGCTGTGTGATGAATTTTGAGTAACCCTATCTGGAGTGATTCAGCTTCTCGTTGCCTGCTTCCTCAAAATAATTTTGCAAACGTCACAAAAACCCCGGCGCTGTGGCATGTTGTGACTGGTGGGCCACAAAAGCGGAGGAGAGAACGTGGGCTCTGGGATTTACTTCCAAAAAAGCTTTTCCCGTTGTCATTTCTGCTGAGGGCCAGGCCTGGTCCGTCATCGTCGTCGTCTCGACAACCTGCAGTTCAGACGCGAGTAGACATCAAATGCCAAGGGGGGGAGGGAGGGAAAATGAGGTTTGAAACTCCAGTTTCTGACTGGCGATAGGTGGTAACCTGAGTTGAGGTTGATTGATCTTAGCAAGTCAAATTGAGTTAGGCTTGGATATTGTTCTCCGATGGAAGCCCCAAGACATCTGAAGGCCGTAGACTAGTTTGCGAAGGGGGGGAAAAAAAACCCACACACAAATTATCAAGGTGATATGCCCTTAAAGTCAAGAGTCAAGCTGGACTTGAAGGACAGTTTTATTTTTAGACATGCCCTCCAACTCAATTGTACCTTTAGTACTTCATCCCATTGGCTCTCAAAGCCCATCCTCTGTCTTTAGCCATACCCACACAGCATTCCTCCGGCTGGCATCCATCCCCCTGGCACAGGAACTGAGGGCCTTCTGTGATCCCAGCCAACAGGAGCATACCTAACAGAAGATTAAATCAATTTAGAATATTCTATTCTATTCTATTCTATTCTATTCTATTCTATTCTATTCTATTCTATTCTATTCTATTCTATTCTATTCTATTCTATTCTATTCTATTCTATTCTATTCTATTCTATTCTATTCCCTTCCCTTCCCTTCCCTTCCCTTCCCTTCCCTTCCCTTCCCTTCCCTTCCCTTCCCTTCCCTTCCCATTCCCATTCCCATTCCCATTCCCATTCCCATTCCCATTCCCATTCCCATTCCCATTCCCATTCCTATTCCTAGGGGCTGATTTATATATAATAATAGAGTTGGAAGGGACTTTGGAGGTCTTCTAGTCCAACCCCCTGCTTAGGCAGGAAACCCTACACCACTTCAGACAAATGGTTGTCCAATCTCTTCTTAAAAACTTCCAGTGTTTACAACTTCTGGAGGCAAGTTGTTCCACGAATTAATTGTTCTTACTATCAGGAAATTTCTCCTTAGTTCTAGGTTGCTTCTCTCCTTGGTTAATTTTCACCAGTTGCTTCTTGTCCTGCCTTCAGGTGCTTTGGAGAATAGCTTGACTCCCTCTTCTTTGGGGCAGCCCCTGAGATATTGGACTATCATGTCTCCCCTGGTCCTTCTTTTCATCAGACTAGACGTACCCAGTTCCTGCAACCATTCTTCATATGTTTTAGCCTCCAGTCTCCTAATCATCTTGGTGGCTCTTTTCTGCACTCTTTCTAGAGTCTCCACATCTTTTTGACATCGTGGTGACCAAAACTGAATGCAGGACTCCAAGTGTGGCCTTACATGACAGGTGGAAATAAACAGGAGACAAATTGGAAAAAAGCAGATACCTCTTCTAGTGCAGTGGAGAGATCTGGATGGTTTATCCATGGTCACAGTCACATGTTCCTCCCATGGATCTTGTAATCTGACTCTCCCCACTTGATCCCTGCCCTTTGTTTCCATCGGGACAGGTTGAAAGGTAACACCTCAGTTGATTCATTGTTGACCTTCTCTGACTCATTGGTCTGCTATTTATACTACATGAGTACTATTTATACTGTGGGGAGGAACTATGGATCCAAAACACATCCTCATTCAACCTTGCCAGTCAGAACCAGCAGTACTGAGTGGGTTGGACCAATGGTTTGATCAAGGAAAGCAGCTTCCTTTGAAGATGAAACAGGTTTCTTTAGAGGCAGGGTATAAATTAACACTTGAGCATCTTTCGAACTGGTAGACCAGGTGAAAAAAACAGAAAAACACTTTATATATATATATATATATGTATGTATGTATGTATGTATGTATGTATGTATGTATGTATGTATGTTTTTTGTATTAAGTCATCCTGGATTACCACGAATGGAGGAGATATCACAAATCTCCAATGTTTGCCTTTCAGCCCAATCTCATGGGCCATCCAGACAGTATCATATAGCCGACAAGCTATTTTTCTATGTTTTTAATATTTTTGCTGATAATACTATAAATAAAGGGAGGCTTGCATATATATATATATATATATATATATATATATATATATATGCAAGTTTTGGTGTATTCGCGTCTCTTCCTGTGTAAGATTGAGAGTATCTTGGCAACGTTTCGACGAGGTCCCACTCGTCATCTTCAGGCTGGTGTCCTCGGCTTCGTGCTTGTGTGAGGAAAGAGTGATCGGAGCTGCCAATATTTATAGGGAGACGACAGCTCCGATCACGCTTTCCTCACACAAGCACGAAGCCGAGGACACCAGCCTGAAGATGACGAGTGGGACCTCGTCGAAACGTCGCCAAGATACTCTCAATCTTACACGGGAAGAGACACGAATACACCAAAACTTGCATATATAGATATATATATATCAAGGTTGACTCAGCCTTCCATCCTTCCGAGGTGGGTAAAATGAGGACTCGGATTGTGGGGGCAATAAGCTGACTTTGTATAAAAAAGAACACCGCTTGGGGGAGGGGGGGCAAAAGCCTACTAAGCAGGTATATACAAAAGTATGAAGGCTATTGCTTAACGCATTGTAAGCCGCCCTGAGTCTCTGGAAAAGGGCGGCATATAAATTGAACCAATAAATAAATATATTGTCTTGGCGCTCATTTTGATAATGACTGCTTAAAATGGCCTGCCGGATTACGTGCTGCTTTGTTCAATTTGCGGCTGGTGCTGTTCCTCTCTAAGCAGAAAGCACAGCATGTGTTTCTCATTTCGTTAGCCTGGTAGCCCTTGAGTGTGTCCTAGACACAGGGGAACCAGTGGGCAACAAAATGCTTGTGTATGTGTATGTGTGTCTGCGCATGTGTCTTTGTGTGTGTTATAAAAATCTGGCGCTCACATGCAGGGCCTGATCTCCCGCACGTCCATGAACGCCGCTTCCTCCATCCAAAGACGGAGCAAATGAAGGGAGATTATTTCGGAAGGAGGATTTGCAGGGTTGGATGCCCTGCGAGGGATTTTGGCAGAGGACGCAGCGGTCCTGACCCGTCAGGGGTTCGCGGCGATGTCGCTCCGCATCAGCGCCCCTGTCATTTGAGGCTGCCTGAGGAAGGGCCGCCTGTCGCGCTGCACCAGACATTCCTGGCTGATAGCAGAATTCAAAGTGATGTGTTTGGTTGGCTCCCCGACGTGCAGGATAAGATGGTCTTTTCGGGAGAGAGGAGCATGACAGGTGAATCCGTGCTTTCCTAAAAGAGACCTGAGTGTTCTTTTCTGCAGGTTATCATAGGTGGAATGAAACATGACAGGTAGTCAGGGGTGACATGACAGTAGTCTTCCAATATCTCAGGGGCTGCCCCAAAGAAGAGGGAGTCAAGCTATTCTCCAAAGCCCCTGAGGGCAGGACAAGAAGCAATGGGTGGAAACTAATCAAGGAGAGAAGCAACCTGGAACTAAGGAGAAATTTCCCAACAGTTAGAGGAAAGAACGAAAGAAAGAAGGAAGGAAGGAAGGAAAGAAAGAAAGAAAAAGAAAGAAAGAAGGAAGGAAAGAAGGAAGGAAGGAAGGAAGGAAGGAAGGAAGGAAGGAAGAAAGAAAGAAAGAAAGAAAGAAAGAAAGAAAGAGAAAGAAAGAAAGAAAGAAAGAAAGAAAGAAAGAAAGAAAGAAAGAAAGAAAGAAAGAAAGAAAGAAAAGAAAAGAAAAAAAAAGAAATAGTGACAGATTTTATTTTCCAGGATTCCAAGATCACCACAGATGGGGACTGCAGCCAAGAAATTAAAAGATGCTTGCTCCTGGGGAGGAAAGCTATGGCAAATCTAGATATCTTACTAAAAAGCAGAGACATCACCCTGCCAACAAAAGAGCGTATAGTCAAGGCGATGGTTTTCCCAGTTGCAATGTGTGGCTGTGAAAGTTGGACCATAAGGAAGGCTGAGCGCCAAAGAATGGAGGCCTTTCAACTCTGGTGCTGGAGAAGACTCCTGCGAGTCCCTTGGACTGCAAGGCCATCCAACCGGTCAGTCCTAGAGGAGATCAACCCTGACTGCTCTTTAGAAGGCCAGATCCTGAAGAGGAAACTCAAATCCTTTGGCCACCTGACGAGAAGGAAGGACTCCCTGGAGAAGAGCTGAATGCTGGGAACGATGGAGGGCAAAAGAAGGAGAGGATGGCAAAGAACGAGGTGGCTGGATGGAGTCACTGAAGCAGTCGGTGTGAGCTTAAATGGACTCTGGAGGATGGGAGAAGACAGAAAGGCCTGGAGGAACGTGGTCTATGGGGTCACGATGGATCGGACACAATTTCGGACTAACAACAACAACAACAATGGAAAAATCTGTATTTTATTAGCTGCCTCCTTTCTGTCATTCTCAGCATGGCCTCTTTCTGTTTTTCCTCTGATATCCTTTTTTTTTTTGGTCTGCAGTATCCCATTTTTCTCTCCCCACCTCCGCCTGCACAGGAAAGGGATGTGCTATTTTTGCCAGATTCTTTTCAGGGTTCATTTACTGGCCAAAGGGTTGTTGTTGTTTTCTTGTCTTCTGCCCCCTCCCCTCTCGGTCCATATCCTGCTTTTGCAGGTCAGTTTCCAATATGGAGACAGCAGGAGAGGCCTTTTGGTCTGTGGGCTCGTGGAACGCCGTGCGCTTGGATGAAAACCCATCTGAAAAAGGAGGGAAAATTCGGGCCTTGCTGGAACAGATTGATAACAACTGGAAAAAAAAATAAGCGAGGGAAGCAAAGCCACGCCAGAAAAAAATAAAATTACAGACAGACACCGTTTTAAAAACCTGGCGCCCTTCCGATGGGACCCGGTGGATGTACTCTCAAACTATTCGCTAAGTCAGCATGACTATTAATCTCCTCATCGTTCCTATCGCCCATCTCCTCCCACTTATGACTGCAAGACTTTAACTTTGTTGCTTGTATCCTTTCGATCTATATTGATATTGTTTCCTGGTATGATTCGATTGTTTATTTGTTCCCTATGACTATCATTAAGTGTTATTATTCTTGACGAATGCATCTTGTCTTTTTATATACACTGAGAGCCTAGGCACCAAAGACAAATTCCCTGTGTGTCCAATCACACTTGGCCAGTAAAGAATTCTATTCTATTCTGAAGGCAGGACAAGAAGCAATGGGTGGAAAGTAACCAAGAAGAGAAGCAACTTGGAACTAAGGAGAAATTTCCTGACACTTAGAACAATTAATCAGTGGAACAACTTGCCTGCAGAAGTTGTGAATGCTCCAACACTGGAGACTTTTAAGAAGAGATTGATTATGAATAAAAAACTTTTATTTGGAGAAAAAAGAAAAGATTGGACAGTCTGGAATGGTATATAGCAGAGGTCTGCAACCTTAAACACTCAAGGAGCCATTTGGACCCGTTTCCCACAGAAAAGAAAACACCGGGAGCCACAAAACCCTTCCCTTGCCTGCCTATTTCTTGAGCGGTCACAAAACTAGCCTATGTAGTCGAATTAAACATTCTGTTTTCTTCTGAAACTTTTCTTTTCTTGGATTTATCCATGATTGGCCTACCGGGAGTCAAAAAGCTCAATAAATCGTGTGCTGGCGGGTGTCGCACATTAGCAGTTGTGACGCATATTTTGAGTGACAGGGAGCCGCAGCAGAGGGGTGAAAGAGCCACATGCGGCTCCAGAGCCATGGATTGCTGACCCCTGGATGTAGGGTCTCCTGCTCCTCCAAGGTCCCTTTCAACTTTGCTATTCTGTTGTTAAGTCCTTCAGCCACCCTTCCAGTAACCAGGATCTTTCTTGCTCTGCCCTTTCCTTTTATAGGTAAAGGATGTAGGATTTGGTTCCCTGCCAATAAGAGCCCACCCAAGTCTTTGCTTTGAAGGGAAACAGAGTCAACCCCCCCCCACCCGGGAAAGATAAATAATTGAGGATGGTCTTCTTGAAGACTCTCTGATGAGCCAAACCATTGTTGCCTTCCGGGATTTCCAGAGGTTGGGAATCATTTTTGGGGGATGCTTCAAGCTTGTGTTGAAGGAGTCCAGGAGATATTCCCGACATCATCCGATGGGGCAGAAAAAGTCTTCTAAAAACTTTGGAAAAAGAAAACATTTGCAGTGCTGGTGCGTCAGATTTCAAATGTGCAATTAATAGACCATTCAGAAATATCCCAGTACTGTGGATGTGAGGATTGTATTATGTTACATCATCATAATCACCATCTTATTCTTCGGTGCTCTGGTGGTTTATTCCAAGCAGTATCAATGGACGGTTGCAGCTGAATTGCAGTTATTATCGTTAGTGGTTTTTTAAAAAGGAGTTGATTTAGAGTTATTCTTCAGAAGCGAGGCCCGAGAAATCAGAATAGAATTCATGTCTCCGATCCTTATCCTAGGCAAGTCCACTGAGAAATACTGCAATCAGTTTTTGTCGCCACGATGTAAAAAAGATGTGGAGACGCTAGAAAGAGTGCAGAGAAGAGCAACCAAGGTGATTAGGGGACTGGAGGCTAAAATATATGAAGAACGGTTGCAGGAACTGGGTATGTCTAGTTTAATGAAAAGAAGGACTAGGGGAGACATGATAGAGTCTTCCGATATTTCAGGGGCTGCCCCAAAGAAGAAGGAGTCAAGCTCTTCCCCAAAGCCCCTGAGGGTAGGACAAGGAGCAACGGGTAGAAAGCAATGAAGGAGAGAAGCAACTTAGAACTAAGGAGAAATTTCCTGACAGGACAATTAATCCATGGAACCACTTGCCTCCAGAAGCTGTGAATGCTCCAACACTGGAAGTTTTTAAGAAGTTGGATAACCATTTGTCTGAAGGGGTGTAGGGTTTCCTGCCTAAGCAGGGGGTTGGACTAGAAAACCTCCAAGTTCCCTTCCAACTCTGTTATTATATATAAATCAGTCCTAGGGAATGGAATAAAATAGAATGGAATGGAGTGGAGTGGAGTGGAGTGGAGTGAAATGGAACAGAGAATGCAATAAGTAGAGTAGAGTAGAGTAGAGTAGAGTAGAGTAGAGTAGAGTAGAGTAGAGTAGAGTAGAGTAGAGTAGAATAGAATAGAATAGAATAGAATAGAATAGAATAGAATAGAATAGAATAGAATAGAATAGAATACTTTATTGGCCAAGTGTGATTGGACACACAAGGAATTTGTCTCTGGTGCATAAGCACTTAGTGTACATAGAAGTGATAAATCATGATCATAATTATAACATTACCATCATCATAAATCGCAAGATACAGCACTCAGTGGCAAGCAAATAAGCGATCAACATGAACCCTAAAAGGATACTAAGTGGATACTAAATAAAAGCAATCCACATAAATGATAAGATACAAACAATCAAGTGATAGTCATAAGAAGCTAAGGAAATAGGAAAGATGAGAAGGATAATAGTAATACAGCCCTGCTGGGTGATTTGACGTCCCAGACACAGGGCATAAGAGAGAGTTGTGGGAATTAGTGATTTAGCAGACCGATGGCATTGTGGGCGGGGGAGAAACTTACCCCCTTAAGCCTCATCCCCAGCATGGATGTAACTTTTATAGGTTTGCAATCTTCTATCCTTCCTCTTAATGGGATGCGGTGGCTCAGTGGCTAAGACGCTGAGCTTGTCGATCGAAAGGTCGGCAGTCCAGCGGTTTGAATCCCTAGCGCCGCGTAACGGGGAGAGCTCCCATTCCTTGCCCCAGCTTCTCCCAACCTAGCAGTTTGAAAGCAGGTAAAAAATGCAAGTGTTTCTGTGTGCCTTTGGCGTTTATTTAGTCATGCCGGCCACATGACCACAGAGATGTCTTCAGACAGCGCTGGCTCTTCGGCTTTGAAACGGAGATGAGCACTGCCCCCTAGAATCAGGAACGACTAGCACATATGTGCAAGGGGAATCTTTATCTTATCCTTCCCCTTGCGTTTTGCAAAGAAAAACC
Organism: Masticophis lateralis; assembly: GCA_030761175.1. Classification (NCBI taxonomy): domain Eukaryota; kingdom Metazoa; phylum Chordata; class Lepidosauria; order Squamata; family Colubridae; genus Masticophis; species Masticophis lateralis. The sequence continues at coordinate 4,003,282 of JAUDYJ010000016.1, forward strand.
AGCCTCCAAACCTGCAATCCAACGCCTCTAGCCCCTTTGCAACATCTTGGTTTTTTAAAAAAATATATCTTAAAATCCTCCTTTGCTTTATCTTCTTAGTTTGGCGTCTGTCAAAGGAGCCTATCGCTTCATTAAAACCTCGCAACATGTGCGGGTGGACCTACGAAGTTCGGGTAGCACCCAAACTTTTGGGAAGGTAGCCATGACCTCTCTCTCTCTCTCTCTCCCCTTTCCCTCCTCCCCCCCAAAAAACACACACACATACACACTTCAGTAGCAGGATAAAGTAGGAATCTGGAGAGCCTCCAATAGTTTTGGAAAGAGGGATTATGAAATGGCAAGCAGCCGGATGGATTCCTTCGGAGGAATTCCTCCACCTCGGCCTCCAAATAAATTATTCCCTGGGATGGTCTCCAGCGAAAGACGGCAGCTAAGTCATCATGCCCGGATCTGCTGCTGAGAAACTGGAGGTATCCAAGCACGTTCATTCGTGGAAGAAAGCTTCGGTGGAAGAGGAGGAGAAGGAAGGTGTGTTTTGAAAGATGCTGTCAGGAGCATCTCTGCAACTATCGCTGGTAGGAAGAATTGTTGTTAGTTGCGAAGTCGTGTCCAACCCATCGCAACTCCATGGACAACATTCCTCCAGGCCTTCCTGTCCTCTACCATCCTCTGGAGTCCATTGAGGCTCACACCGACTACTTCAGTGACTCCATCAGGCCTCCTCATTCTCTGCCGTCCCCTTCTTCTTTTGCCCTCCATCGTTCCCAGCATTAGGCTCTTCTCCAGTGTGTCTTTCCTTCTCATTCGGTGGCCAAAGGATTTGAGTTTAATCCTCAGGATCTGGCCTCCTAAAGAGCAGTCAGGGTTGATCTCCTCTGGGACTGACCGGTTGGATGGCCTTGCAGTCCAAGGGACTCGCAGGAGTCTTCTCCAGCACCAGAGTTCAAAGGCCTCCATTCTTTGGCGCTCGGCCTTCCTTATGGTCCAACTTTCACAGCCATCCATTGCAACTGGGAAAATCATCGCCCTGACTATACGCACTTTTATTGGCAGGGTGATGTCTCTGCTTTTTAGTACACTATCTAGCTTTGCCATAGCTTTCCTCCCCAGGAGTAAGCATCTTTTAATTTCTTGACTGTAGTCCCCATCAACTTTCACAGCCAGTCATTGCAACTGGGAAGAATAGCCACTATAAAAATGAATAGTTTGCTGAGATTATTATTATTGTTGTTGTTGTTGTTGTTCCAAACAATGTCAATAAAGCTGGGGAGGAAAAAATACATTGAGGAGTATAATAAAATAATAAAATATATCTGGCAAGGGAAAAAGCAAGAAGTCTGAAAATGTTACAAGATTCTAAAAACAAAGGAGGGGTTAGGTTTGTTTGTTTGTTTGTTTGTTTGTTTGTTTATTGGTTTGATTTATATGCCGCCCTTCTCCGGAGACTCAGGGCGGCTTACAACACGTTAAGCAATAGCCTTCATACTTTTGTATATACCTGCTTAGTAGGGCTTTTGCCCCACCCCCCCAGTGGTGTTCTTTTTTTATACAAAGTCAGCTTATTGCCCCCACAATCCGGGTCCTCATTTTTCCTACCTCGGAAGAATGGAAGGCTGAGTCAACCTTGAGCCTGGTGAGATTCGAACTCGCAGTAATTGCAGGCAGCTAAGTGCTACTTAACAGCACTTTAGTCCTCCACTGTGCCACTAGGTTCTTGTAAAGGTTGCCAGACTAGGAGCTATACTACCAGGCCTCTGTACTTAACATGGGTGAAAGAATGGATAAATTTGAGGTATAGACGATTATTGATTTTGGAGGGACATGATTTGCAACTGGGGCAGCAGGCCGTCCTATGGTATGGGGAAAACAAAACACATAGGATATTTTCAAAGACATTGTATTAGAAATGCTTTCCTGTTAGTAGGGGCACAAAATGAAAGAAAAACACGAGTTGATAATTCCAAGTCTGGCTTTCCACGATGGAGGCACGGATGCATCCGAACGTTGTCAACATGGAATTTTTTTTTACAAGACATAAAGACATTTTGAATGAAAAAAAGGGAACTTCAAACCAAGCAAGAATTGAAAGATGCTGTCGGGAATCTGGCAGCCATAAAAAGCACCTTTCTGGCACGGGTTCATTTTGAAACTGCTCAGCAGGGCCTGATTTGCTTCGATGATGGCGGATGAGGGACCACCAGGAGAGCCCAGGAGGTATACGTTTAAAAAAAAAAAAATCCCGGAGGATGCAATGCAAATTTCTTCTGTATTGTTGCTCAGAAAACTAGAAAGGCACGGTTGTGTCATGACAAGAGTTGGGCTCACCCTGAAGGAGACATTTTTAACAATAAAGGATAAACCTATTGATGCTTATGTATTTTCTGAGTTCTCCTTTCAAATGCAAAGCAGTGATCCTTTCCTTCAGGGCCTGCTGTTTTGCATGTGCTGAAGTCCAAGACTGGGTTTTTCCACCTACCCCCCCTCCTAAGTTCTTTATTTTCATACCAAAATTCTCTGGGGCTGTGTCAAGGACAACATTATTATCTTCAGGGGTTTTTTTCCCCCTCTTAAATGGAAGGAACGTAATAATCAGAGCCTTTTCCTGCCAATAAATCAGCAGCATTGTCCTTTCTGCAGATTCTGGATATGCATTTCTTCTTGTTGCTGTTGCTACCAAAATGAACTTTAAAGGAGACTCCGGGAGCAGAGATAAGGAGGCAAATCCTGCAACTTATTTTATTTTAAATTATTTATTATTTTAAATAAGGCCCATTTAGGAGTTCTGGTTGCTCGTGTGGACAAATGCTCCTACAAACACAAGCCTTCGCTTAGAAAATTAGTATCATCAGGGAGAAATCTGTGCTTGAGATGCTAGGTTTCTGTATGATAGGGATGGTTGGTGATGATTGATGATCGATTTTATTTACTTTATTTATTTGTCAAACATGCATAAGATAACAGATGTAAGTCTAAACACGATTATGAATCCATGAAAAGGATACGAATAAAAGAAAACATTAGGACAGGGACGGAAGGCACGCTGATGCACTTATGCACGCCCCTGACAGACCTCTTAGGAATTTTTTCATTTTCATTTCATTTTATTAAATTTATATACTGCCCTACTCCCGAACGACTCAGGGCGGTGAACCGCCAAAAGATTAAATACACAAAATACAAACGTTAAAACCATTTAAAATACATTCAATACTTTGGCCCAAACAGATTGAAAACACCCCAATTTATAAACAAATTGAAAAAGCAATTTAAAAAGAAAAAAGTTAGGCCAGACTGGCCTGCTGAACTAAGAATGTTTTGAGGGCACGGCAGAAAGCGCGCAGATTCGGGATCCTCCGTATCTCCGGGGGGAGCTCGTTCTAGATGGCAGGTGCCCCCACAGAGAAGGCTCTCCCCCTGGGGGCTGCCAGTCGACATTGTTTGGCCGACGGCACCCTGAGAATCCCCTCTCTATGGGAGCGTAGTGGTCGGTGAGAGGCCACTGGTGGCAGAAGTCGGTCTCGTATGTACCCCGGTCCTATGCCATGGGGTGAGGTCAACAGTAGACAGTCTAAGGTGAAAGTGTTGGGGGTTTGGGGAAGAAATCACAGAGTCAGATAGTGCATTCCAGGCATTGACCATTCGGTTGCTGAAGTCGCGTTTTCTGCAATCAAGTTTGGAGCAGTTTACCTTGAGTTTGTATCCATTGTGTACTCGTGCATTCTTGCGGTTGAAGCTGAAGTAGTCGTTGACAGGTAGGTACTACAGGTACTACGCTTAGGTCAGGCCGAAGGCGGCGTAGTTCTAAGTTGTCCAAGACCAAAATTTTCAGTCTGGCGGCATAAGGGATTCTGTTGTGAGCAGAGGAGTGGAGGACTCTTCTCGTGAAATACCTCTGGACTCGCTCAATTGTATTAATGTCCGATATGCAGTGCGGATTCGAGGCAGACGAGCTGTATTCCAGAATTGGTCTGGCAAAGGTTTTGTATGCCCTAATTTGCAGTACAACATTACCGGAGAAGAAGCTTCGCAAGATTAGGTTAACTACTCTTAGTGCCTTTTTGGCAATGCTGTTACAGTGAGCTCTGGCACATAGATCATTTGAGATGAGTATGCCGAGGTCCTTGACGCATAAGGCACATAAGGCCTTGCCTAGCGTTTGAAGTGGTCCAGTTCCTGTTTTTCTTTTTTTTTTTATAAACATACTCAAAACACAGCGGACGTGGATAATGTGAGACTTGAAAGCTGACATGTTTGTGATTTTGAATGACTGATAGTGGAGGAGGAGGAGGAGAGGAGAGAAAGAATAGCAGAGCCACATTAACTGTCTTGTAGTCCTTGGAGTTGAAGGGTTGTGTACACGCACGCACGCACACGCACACACACACACAGAGAAAGAGAGAGAGAGACAGACAGACAGACAGATAGCAGACCTGTTGCTCTAGACTGGAACCAGTGGGTCAATTTTTTAGGATTGTAGATTCTAGGGATCGGATCTATTTTAGAGAAATCTTATCTTAAGAGCTGTTGTCTGTGTTGATTCTCAGTCATCCAGGTCATGATTGTCCTAAAGGTGCTTTTTTTTCAAGAGGCAACTGGACTTTCTGGCTTTTACAGATTACAGATTAGCAGAGTGGGAAGGGACCTTGTAGGTCATCTAGTCCAGCCCAACCATTTCTGACAGATGGCAGTCCGGTCTCTTCTTGAAAGACTCCAGGGACGAAGCTCCCACAACTTCCAAAGGCAACTTCTGTCCCATGGGTTGATTGTTCCCCCTGTCAGAAAATTTCTCCTTATTTCCAGGTTGAATCTCTCTCCTTGATCAGTTTCCATCCATTATTATTCCTTGTCCGGCCTTTGGGTTCTTTGGAAAACAGCTTGACCCCTTCCTCTCTGTGGCAGCCCCTCAAATATTGGAAGACTGCTATCATGTCTCCCCTGGTCCTTCTCTGAAGACATTTCACTTCTCTATCCAAGAAGCTTCTTTGGCTCCTTTTCTCCTTCAGCTGAAGAAGCTTCTTGGATGAGAAGCAAAACGTCTTCAAAGATAAACAAGATAAACTCTACTTACTTGGAATAAGACCGGACAACATCGATAAGAAAGATTGCTATACATTTGTCCGTGTCTCAACAGCGGCGAGAATGGCATTTGCTCAATTGTGGAAAGATGCAGACATGCCCCCTGACCCTCTGATAATAAACAAGATTCTTTGATGTGCTAAGATGGACAGGCTAACGTATATCTTAAAAGATAAGAAAGATTCAGTATATAATAGAAGTTGGGATAGATGTCTAGTTTGGCTCAAAAGAAGATTAAATTTAGGAGAAGGGTGATAAGATTGTCTAATTAGATTAATTAGATATTCACTAGGTTTTATAACTCTTTACAATTTTGATAAAAGCAGATCAATTGTTTTAATTCATAAAACATAGTTCATAAAAAGTTCATAAAAAGAACCCGATTGCATTGAAATGTTTGGCTAGGATGATATTAGTTAATATTAATTGGAGAGTGAGCTTATCTCTCAGTCTTGTTTGCTGCTTGGTTTTAGTCCTGTGTTTAAGTGTTTCTACGTTTTGCTTCTTATATTGCTTTTCAATTATTATTGTTTTATTAATTTTATTGCAAATATTTAATAAAGATTATTTATAATAGAAAAAGATAAACAAGGAAGTTTGGGATAAGAGCTGTTCATTTGCCGTCCACTTTAGGAGTTGGTGGGCTCACCTTTATGGCAGAGGCTGAAGCAGAGAGCAGATAAGCTATCTGGCCCAAAAACGGATTCCTGCACTCAGGTCCAGAGGGATCAGCTAGTCAGGGGATTCCTTCCAGGTAACTGGAATGCCAGGATATAAACTACATATAAGCCAGATTGTTAGAGCGACGAAAAAGGAGAAAAGCAGGTTGGGAGCATATCCAACCCAGTTGGCTTTTGCAAATAGACTCAAAAGGCAGACCCAAGACTGAAGAAGGTGAATTTGGGGACAGTGTAAGTCATCGTGCTTTTGGTCTCCTTCCCAGATTCCAGGCAATAAACGATGCTGCATTCCGGAAATTGTGGCCCAGCCAAGCCGGTGTTTCTGCATTGTTTATTCCTTAGGGTGTGCTCCAGTATGCTCCCCCTCCATCCCTCAACTCTGCCATTAAACAAAGGCTTCTTTGAAGATGATTTCCTTCTCCAAGGGGTCTTCTGCTTTAAGGGGAAGGGGCTGTGGCAACCCCCATTTTGGTGGAACAGGACAAGTGGCCACGGTCAACTAGCTGTGGCCAACTCAATGTAGCCAACCTGCCACAGGACAATTTAGCAATTCAGTTGAATTATTTAAAATAGATAAAAATGTATCTTACCTTTGGTCATTCGCATTTCATTCTGTCCCTCCTTTGGCATCCTTTCTTTAATGATTCTATCCCACCATTTCTTTGATATTAGTGTAACTTTTGTCCTGCAGTAAGTTGTCCTGTGGCAAGTTGGCTGCAGTTAAGTTGGCCATGGCGAGTTGGCCATGATGAGTTGGTTGTGGCAGGGTGGCCATGATGTGTTGGCCGTTATGAGTTGGCTGTGAGGAGTTGGCTGTGGCGAGTTGGCCGTGATGAGTTGGCCATGGCAAGTTGGCTGTAAAGAGTTGGCTGCGGTGGGTTGGCCATGGTGAGTTGGCCATGGTGAGTTGGCTGTGGCGAGTTGGCTATGATGAGTTGGCCGTGGTGAGTTGGCCATGGCAAGTTGGCTGTAAAGAGTTGGCTGCGGTGGGTTGGCCATGGTGAGTTGGCCGTGGTGAGTTGACTGTGGCGAGTTGGCCATGATGAGTTGGCCGTGGTGAGTTGGCCATGATGAGTTGGCAGTGGCAAGTTGGCCGTGAAGAGTTGGCCGTGGCAGGTTGGCCATGATGAGTTGGCCGTGGCGAATTGTTATAGACTCCATTTGGGAGGGAGGAAAAAGTAGACAAAGCTACCAAAAGGGAAGCTGGAGAAATGTGAACGTTTGCCAATTTTGACTTAAACCGATTTGATTTACGGCTTCTGGACCCGGAGTTCCTTGGAGTGATGATTGCACCTAGAGAGTGGAGGGGAGAGAAGCAAAATGCATCTAGATAGGGTGCTTGAACCAAATATGGCTCGGGTGTCACATTCTTTCCAAATCTCTCTGGTTCCATTGCATGGACAAATAAGGGCCGTGGATTTCCAAGGTCAGAAGGGGAGGCTTTGTAGGAAAAAGACAAATGAAAGAACGAATGCCGATTTAGCTAAGTCAAGAAAATTGCACCTTTCAACATCCTCATGTTCTTTACATTTTCGAAAAACTGAGCCAGATTCAATATTTACCCAAGATGCTGGGGAGAAAAGCCATCTGCAGCTGGAATCTCCTCCATTCTTTGGTGAGTGAAATGTGTAGCAGGTCACAGCCCTTCAGTCCCATTTCACTGTTTAATGTTTTTTTGGCAACGATTGTCAGGTTATTAAAGGAGCAAACAGGAAGCCCATTGGGAGGTCTGGGAGACAAATTCAGGATGTCGTGGAAGAATTACAAAAGAAGCAAGAAAGATCCTTTGTTCTAACTCTTCCCCTTATGGTTCCCTTGTTTAAGACAGACTTACGTTTAGAAGATCAGGCAGATCTTCTAAATGGAAGACAAAACTCTATGATTGTTGTTGGGGGAAGGGAAGGGAAGGGGAAGGAAGGAAGGGAGGGAGGGAGGGAGGGAGGGAGGAAGGAACAGAGGAAGGAAGGAGGAAGGAGGAAGAAGGAATGATAGAGGAAAGAGAAGGAAGGAAGGAAGGAAGGAGACAGAGCAGGGGTGAAATCCAGCAGATTCTGACAGGTTCTGGAGAACCGGTGGCGGAAATTTTGTGTAGTTCAGAGAACCAGCAAATACCACCACTGGCTGGTCCCAAAGTGGGGTGGGAATGGAGATTTTGCAGTATCCTTCCCCTGGAATGGGGTGGGAATGGAGATTTTGCAGTATCCTTCCCCTGGAGTGGGGTGGGAATGGAGATTTTGCGGTATCCTTCCCCTGGAGTGGGGTGGGAATGGAGATTTTGCAGTATCCTTACCCTGGAGTGGGGTGGGAATGAGGATTTTGCAGTATCCTTCCTCTGAAGTGGGATGGGAATGGACATTTTGCAGTAACCTTCCCGTGCCATGCCCACCAAGCCACACCACATCCATCAAGACTCTCCCACAGAACCGGTAGTAAAAAAACATTGAATTCCACCACTGAAACAGAGGGAGGAGGAAGAAGGATGATAGAAGGGAAGGGAGGGAGGCAGGGAGGGAGGGAAGAAAGAAAGAAAGAGAGAGAGAGAGAGAGAGAGAGAGAGAGAGAGAGAAAGAAAGAAAGAAAGAAAGAAAGAAATGGGAATGAGAAGAAGGAAGGAAAGAAAGGAGAGACAGAGAGAAAAAAATTGGGAAATGTAGTTTTTAACTGATCCTCCTCCTCCTTCCCCTTCTCTCTTCCTTTCCCTTCTCTTCCCTTCCTCCTGGCCTAGCGATAGGTATGCTGGTACTTCCTCAATATGCAAAGCAACCTCTTGCCAGTCACAACACAGCTGCCAAGAGCAGCTTTGACGAAGAAACCCACTCAGGCTCCAACCCAGCGAAAACAACCTCAAGAAAGAAATCAGGTGTATTTGAATCACCCAGACAGTCAACCCTCGTTTGAAAAAGAAATGTCACTTACTGGAATTCTGAGGTTAGGAATTTAGTCTTTAGTTTGTATTCTTTAATCAATCTGACTCAGGGAAGGATTAGTTGCTACTACTCAGTTTCCAGCGTTGGAGATCCTTTACCATCGGGCCAGGCAGGCTGGGGTGTCTCTTTTTAAAATTTAACTCTTCACACTAACAATGTGTCCTGCTAAAATTAGGACAAACTGAGCTGGATTTTCCCTCAAACAGGAGTCGGCAACCTTAAACACTCAAAGAGCCACAAAGGTCCTAACCGGAAGCCCCCCCCCCCCATTCAATTCTGGAGCCGACCGGAAATCCGGTTCCCCCACCATAGAGTCTCCTCCTTTTTCCTCTACCTGCCCTAACCAAAAGCCCTATCAGTTGTGGAGCCAACCAGCGACAGGGAGCCGTAGCAGAGGGATGAAAGAGCCACATGCGGCTCCAGAGCCACGGGTTGCCGACCTCTGCCCCAAACCATTTTGCTTAAGATTCTTTTTTCCCGACACACAAAGAAGCTAACTTCCCCAGCAGCACGAAGCCGATTCCTCATCCCGGTAAACCTTTTTATTTAATTTACAGTGAATTCCTCTCCAGAAAAGTCTTTCCTCTCCCACAGTCTTTCAAGATAGTTCACAATTACTGACTTGGAGAGCGGCCAGGTCGATATCGTTCAAGATGCCGCAATACTTGGCAAGAATGCAGGAATGAACTAATTGTCTCCTGCGAACTCCACTCCCCTTTCGCTCCTCTTTTATCCCCTCTGGGAGGGGTCATTCACTGTCTACCTGGGGCAGTGGTGGGTTTCAAATTTTTTTACTACCAGTTCTGTGAGCGTGGCTTGGTGGGCATGGCAGGGGAAGGATACTGCAAAATCCCCATTTCCTCCCGATCAGCTGGGACTCGGGAGGCAGAGAAGAGATGGGGGAGAGGGGCCAGTCAGAATTTTTACTACCGGTTCTGCAAACTACTCAAAATTTCCACTGCCAGTTCTCCAGAACTGGTCAGAACCTGCTGAAACCCATCTCTGACCTGGGGGCCTTACTCCCAAGTCGCCCCTTGTTCCTTAGCTGTTCCCTTCGTTTGGCAACTGCGCATGCATACAGTTGGAACAGGCTCCAGCTGTTTGTCTGCCTCACTGATATCTGACTCTGAAGGCAGCTGATACCTGTCATAACGGCCCTGGCCCCCTCTCTGCCTCCGATGCAGAGCCCTCATCAGAGCCCTCCCCAGACTCCAGGACTGGCCCATCTTCCTCCCCAATCTCCTCACTGCCCGAATCTGCTGCCAGTTCCTCTGGCGGGCCACAAGATGAAAATGTAAAAGAGATATTTGTGCTTCCATCCAATTTGTCGTACTACTGGGAGCAGTAAGTTGCCTCTGGGGGAAAGAATCCTGCAGTGGTGGGATTTGATCACTGAAACTCTTGCAGGAAGTGGAAAAAGACAACTGGACTGAATTAACGCTCTTAAATTCCCTTCCCCTTCGGAGCCAACTCCAAAGACCCTGTCAACTCAAGCCAGGATTTGGGGATGCCTGGAGCTTGCCATCTTGAGGCTAAGGCACTAGTTTTCTGTGGCTCTTTCTTCAAAAAACTTCGAATGCTCCACGCGACTGGCAGCGTGAAAAGATACAGGAACGGAACGGCAATGGTAATAATTATAGAGGCGGGAAAAACAAGACCATTACAGAAACGAGGAATGGGAGCATCTGTTGCATCAGATAAACCATCGCTCTTCTGTTAATATGCGGGCTCCGCATATCAGGCTGCCAATTGCTGGATCTTTGTTAGATGTCTGCAAACACAGACTTGTAACTAATTAAAAAGATAAACATCATTGTTCTCTGCTCCTAGTTTGGCAATAGCAGGCATTCAGAAGCACAACGCCACCAAATATGAAGATTCCAGTTTTCTTCTTCTTCCTCTTCTTCCTCTTCTTCTTCTTCTTCTTCTTCTTCTTCTTCTTCTTCTTCTTCTTCTTCTTCTTCTTCTTCTTCTTCTTCTTCTTCTTCTTCTTCTTCTTCTTCTTCCTCCTCCTCCTCCTCCTCCTCCTCCTCTTCTTCTCCTCCTCCTCCTCCTCCTCCTCCGCCTCCTCCTCCTCCTCCTCCTTTTTAGGGGAAAGGGAATTTGCTGAACTGCAACCTAACTTTCTGGCTTCCGTCCTTTTTTCCCCAGCTCCGCCAGGAGAATTTTTAACCAGCAGTAAGAAACTGTTGGAAGAAATGTCGATCTGGGTTCAGTTCCAAGAGGCTTGGAAAGATGATTTAATGGTGGATAAGGACCACATGGTTTTGAGGTCCTGGGCAAAAAGGGCACATGGAGTGTAGAGGGAGATTTATATCCTCTGTTGGGTTTTTGAATTTGAGCTTGTATTCTGTTTGGTTGTCAGACTCCCGTGGGGCCATGCAGGGGTAACTTTGTAGGTTGTCTGTGTCCCAGGCTTGGTTGACTCTTGTGTCCCAGGCTTGGTTGATTCTTGTGTCCCAGGCTTGGTTGACTCTTGCTGGGTGATGATGTAATGAAAGGGCTTTGGGCAAGTCCTACCATGGCTCTGCCTGAAGGAGGTAGATCTTTGTTATGTAGAATAGACTGGCCCAGGCCTTAATGGCCCATTGACAAAGGTGGTGGTGGGAACTGAGTTTCTGCCTCCCTTTTGGGGGAAACATTCTGCCCTTTTTATATTTCCTAAAATATTTCATTTTCCTAGGAGAGGGCTGGGTGCTAATGTCCTACAAAACAAAGTTGTCAACATTTCTCCTTTTCTTTTGGCCAAGGCTGAAAGTTTGCAAAAAAGGGAGGAGTCCGGTAGAAGAGTTAAAAATAAATAACCTTTGGGCAGGAAAGTGTGATTCCCCCCCCTCCCTCTTCCCTTAAATGGGGGATTTTCCTGTGTCTCTAGCGATTTGAGGACATCCAAATTCGGAAGAAAAATGGCTGTTTAAAGTTAGAAATGACCCCAGAAAACTGAACTCTCTCCTCTTGCCCTTTTAAAGTGAACCCATTATCCAAGAGGACCCAGCTTGTAAAATACAATCCTAGTTGGTTTTTGTCTGACGTGGTGTAGGGTATCCTGCCTAAGCAGGGGGTTGGACTAGAAGACCTCCAAGGTCCCTTCCAACTCTGTTATTCCATTTTATTCCATGTTGTTATTCTATTCTATTCTATTCCTGCCCTGCTTTCTGGTTGCTTCTGCTGTGAGCTGTTTCCCATGGCAAATGAAAGAGATAAGGCAACCAGCATTTAATAATTAAATGCAATCAGCACTGCTTCTGCCTCTTTCAATTGCTCTTCTTCTTCTTCTTCTTCCTCTTCTTCTTCTTCTTCTTCTTCTTCTTCTTCTTCTTCTTCTTCTTCTTCTTCCTCCTCCTCCTCCTCCTCCTCCTCCTCCTCCTCCTCCTCCTGCTCCTCCTGCTCCTCCTGCTCCTCCTCTTCCTCTTCTTCCCCCTCTTCCTCTTCCTCCGCTTCCTCCTCCTCCTCTTCCTCCTCCTCCCCTCCTCCTTCTTCTTCTTCCCCCCTCTGCTTGGAAAGCTTATGCTTGAAGTCCTCAGTGAGGTGCTTCTGCTGAGCCTCCTTCTCAGCCAGATCCAATATGCACTGAGCCAGCTGTTTTGCCAATTCTTTCTCGTGGTGGCTGCTTAGCTCCACAACTGCTTCCTGTTGGGGCCCTAAGGAGCCCGGGCAGCCAGGCAAGGAATGGCTGGCAGGGGAGGGGTGAGTAGTGGCTGGCAAAGCACAAGTTGGCCACGCCCACCCAGCCGGTCATTAGACAGATCATATTAGTGGTCTGCGGGATTTTAAATTATGAATTTAGTGGTCCCTGAGGTCCGAAAGGTTGGGGACCCCTTGGTCTAGTCCAATCTTCCTTTTTGTTTTTTTCAAATACAGTTTACATATATAATACATATTTTAGTTTCAGTCATAATATTCTTTTTCCCTACTTCTTTATCTTAATCTTAATCTCTTCTTAATACATAATATATAAACAATATCATCATCCGTCATCAGTTAATTATCTTATTTCTCCATTTATAAAATATATTTCTCAGAATCCCATCACACTTTTTGTCTATAAACAATGTGCTTCAACATATTCTTTTCTTACATTGAAACCCTTTAATTAACCTTCCAGATCTTATCTTAATCTCTTCTTAGTACATAATAAGCGATATCACTATCCGCCCTTAATTCCTGTTTTTTACTATAGCATCCATTAATTATTTTATTTCATCATTTACATGTTTTTTCAAAAACCCATCACACTTTTTATCATGTCAATTTTGTCTCTTGATTTCAGTTATTTTCACAATTGAGCCAGATTGCCACTTCGTATTTCATCTGCTCTTCTGCTTTACAATAAACAATATACATCATCATATTCGCTTCTTTCATTCACAATTAATAATATTAATACAGCTCCCTTAGATCTACTAATAGATACCTTATTTCCTTTCTTCCTTTCCACTATTCTTCCCCTTTTAACCATTTTCTTTTGGTTTCTCCAAAATTTCACTTCAAATAATTTTCTCCTTTCATCCCATTCTCTTAACTTTTTCTTTTTTCTTTTCTTCTTTATATTTATTGTCTCTTTTCTCCTGAATCCTTTTTCTAACTTTTGGTTCTATTACTCGCATAATTCTCCCCAAGATTTTTCCTAATCTTTTTCCATTTCCTTCTCTTCCCCTTTGATTGATTCTTTTGGGGGGATATTCCCCCTCTATCCATTCAGTGTAATCATCTAACTTTTTTACATTCGATAACATTCTTCCTTGAAGCCCTTCATTCATAAAACACGACAGTCCCCTGTTAACCATCCCAACAACTTTGGGGGGGTGGGGCAGTCCCACCAGATATTCTTTCTGTTGCTTTTGCATGGGTTAATTTTTCCTTTCCATCTGCGACGGGCACGGAAAATATTTGCCATTCTGTTGGCGCAAAAGGGGATCATTTTTTTTTTGGATCTCTCCGTGGAAAAGCTGAACCATTTTTCTTTTTCTTTTTCTCCTTCTTCTTCTTTTTTTACAGAGAAGAAAAAAAAAAGCATCTTTTCTAGAGTTTATTTGGGTCATGTTCTGGCCTTGGAAGGACCGGGCTATGCTGTCCGCCTCCCCCGGATGATGCAATTAGATGCTTTTTCACTAGAAAACAGTGCTTTCTCCTCTGCCGGATTCTATAAAAGGAACCTCTGTTTACTTCATCCGACAAACACGAAGCAGGATCTCGGATAAATGCACCCAGTTTGGCGAGGAAAGAGAATTTCACCTACTCAGGGGCTGCGTGTTATTCTCTAAATATTTACTGGACCAAACATTTATCCCACGTTGCCTGGAAACCTTTCCCAAAATGGGGGGGAAAAGAGAAAAGAAAATATGACATGATTTTGGGCAATGTGAATGACAGTCGTAACAGAATTACAGAGCTAGCAGGGACCTTGGGGGGGGGGGTCTTCTAGTCCAACCCCTTGCTCAGGCTGAAAGCCCTAGACCAGTGATGGCTAACGTTTTCCGGAATGAGTGGCCAAAGCGCACGTCCACGCCCGACCCCTCCCCAAAATGCAATTCGTGCACAGCCTCCATGCATGCACAGCAGAGACCCAACGACCAGCTGGCCAGCAGGAGGCGCATGCCCGTGTGTGGCAGAGCTGAACTGGGGCAACGGCCGGCGTGCCCACAGAGAGAGCGCTGCATGCCACTTGTGTCACGCGTTCGCCATTACGGCCCTATACCCTTTCAGACAAATAGTTGTCCGATCTCTTCTTAAAAACTTCCAGTGTTGGAGCATTCGCAACTTCTGGAGGCAAGTTGTTCCACGGATTAATTGTTCTCACTGTCAGGAAATTCTTCCTTAGTTCTAAGTTGCTTCTCTCCTTGATGAGTTTCCACCAGTTGCTTCTTGTCCTGCCCTCAGGGGCTTTGGAGAACAGCTTGACTCCCTCTTCTTTGGGGCAGCCCCTGAGATAGTGGAAGACTGCTATCATGTCTCCCCTGGTCCTTCTTTTCATTAAACGAGAGATACCCAGTTCCTGCAATGTTTTATCCTCCAGTCCCCTGATCATCTTTCAGAAATGCTGGGCTCATTTGTGGTCTTAATATAGCAATAGCCCTTAGACTTTATATACCGCTTCAAAGTGCTCTGAGCTCTCTCTAAGCGGTTTACAGAGTACAGCTCCTTGCCCCCAACAATCTGGGTCCTCCTTTATTCAATTCTATTCTATTGTGACCTGCTTAACGCTGGACGGAGGGGCCCCAGGAGACGTCCAACCAAAAGCAATGGCAAACAACTTCCAACTTTCCAGGAAGAAATTGACAGGATAGGAACCGTTCCTCAATAATACAACAACCGCAATCACATTAAAGCATGGTTGCCTGTGGGTTGAAGGAAGCTCGGGTTGTTTGGAAGGCATCTACATGGCTAAAGGTTCCTTCTAAACAGTTTTGAAAGATTCTGAGTCCAGAGTCAAACTGATCTGAACCTTGAAGTTTTGTTCTGAAACAGAAAGATAGATAGATAGATAGATAGATAGATAGATAGATAGATAGATAGATAGATAGATGATAGATAGATGATAGATAAATAGATAGATAGATAGATAGATAGATAGATAGATAGATAGATAGATAGATAGATAGATAGATACTTTGGGGGGCATTTTGTTTTTAAATTTCAAATTTAAAGACAACTCCAAGAAGGAATGACATAACCTCTTCTCTAATACTGGAGAAACTAATTGCAGGGAGTGAGAAAGAAAGAGAGAAAAGGGGGAAGGACCCAACATTGTCTACTTAATTACATGGTTTCCACATTTCTAATTGTTCTGTGTCAAGTGATGGGTCGTTTCTCAGAGAGAGAGAGAGGGGGAAAAAAAGCATCGAAGTCTGTAGAACTTTAATTATTAAGGTGACTGGTTGTTTTTAAGGCTTCGTGAGATCTATTTTGGTCCTCCTGTTAACTCTTGAGGAGGTCTCGTTTCAGAACAAAGCTAGGAAAAAAACTTAACATTTGTGAATTTATGCATTTGTTGTCCTGAGTTGAACTCCGGAGAGAAAGTATTTGGAACCTAGCAATCGTTTTCGGCATGGTGCTTTTGTTTTACAAACTTGACAAAGTACAGGACCAGATAACAAGGAGGAGCTCTCCTCCCCTCCCAACCAACTCTGGCGAAACTGATGATTCTGAAATGTTATCGAAGGGTGCGGAAATCCTGAACTTATTTTGTTAAGTTATGCACAAAATGCCAAGTCAGAGAGACTTCTTGGATCCCGACACAGGAAGTCAAGATGTTTAAAGCCGCTTTCCCCAAATCTGGTGTCCTCCAGATGTGCTGGGATTATAACTTGCCAGATGCTCCTCAGCCAGCAGGCCAGCAAAAGGCTCGTCTCAAAAACAAAGAAGGAATCCAGACGGATATAGAAAACGCGTTCGCGAGAACCGACAGCCAAGGTTTTCTTTGCCGTTCTCCATTTTGGCCACAAGCCCCAGAATCTCAAGAGCACAGCTTTTCATGGACGGAATTGGAGAAGAGGCCTTGCTTTGTCGATAATTTTATGAGGGAAGAGGGGCGGATCAGAAGTGACAAGGAAGAAAAGTTGGAAACAGTTGCCTCTAGGATTAATGATGCCATTTAAATGCTAAGTAAAGGCCGGCTCGGCTGAGCCAGAATATAAACTGTTGAGAGAAAGCACTAAAAACAATGGAATAACATCCAGGCTATTCATAACACTTAAAAAAAATGCACCTGTCTTGGGAAAATTAGAGACATCCATAAAATCTGGAGTTTTTGGTTTGCATTTTTCCTTGGGCCTCGGTCTTTCTCTTTTCAGAGAGTGGGAAGAGAAAGAAATTCTGATTTCCTTGCCTTTCCTTCTAAGCTTTGGGATAACCTCAATAATTTTGAAAAGGGATGAGGTGGCTCAGCGGCTAAGACACTGAGCTTGTCGATCGAAAGGTTGGCAGTTCAGCAGTTCGAATCCCTAGAGCCGCGTAACAGGGTGAGCTGCCGTTACTTGTCCCAGTTTCTGCCAACCTAGCAGTTTGAAAGCAGGTAAAAAATGCAAGTAGAAAAACAGGGACCACCTTTGGTGGGAAGGGAACAGCATTCCGTGCACCTTTGGCGTTGAGTCATGCCGACCACATGACCACGGAGAAGTCTTTGGACAGCGCTGGCTCTTTGGCTTTGAAATGGAGATGAGCACCGCCCCCTAGAGTTGGGAACGACTAGCACGTATGTGCGAGGGGAACCTTTACCTTTACAATAATTTTTTGAAGAAATAATTTTTTGAAGAAATAATTTTTCGAAGAAATAAAAAGGGATAGTGGAATCTCTCTCCCTCTCTCTCTCTCTCTCCATCTCTCTCTCTCTCCCCCCTTTCCCTCCTTCCGTCCCTCCGTTCCCCCCCCCCCACAGATAAAGATTACCAAGAAGGGCTGTGAATTTTGAAAAAAAAAGAAGTAAAGACATTTACTTTAGAGTAGCCGTATCTTAGCCAGCTAATGGTTAATTTAGGGCATTCCAGTGTAAGACTCTAGATGCATAAGCCGGCATCTTTAACTGGATCTGTCAGCCTTATAAGGTAGACCAGACAAACAGCCGCCGTGCGGGGCCTAAAAGCTACTTTAATTAGAACAGCTGTAATAACTGAATCTTGCAAAATATGCAGGCTTCTCCTCCTCCTCCTTTCATCTTCATGAAAGAAGATGGGGGGGAGGGATGTCTGTGACGATCCCGTAAATCTCTTTCCTGGTATGGGCTCAACCCACGTTTATCTAATCGTTGCCATAGTGAAGGATCTTCCTTCTATCCATCAAGGCTATATACACCCATGACGGCGAACTCATAGCACGTGTGTCCGCGGTGGCACACAGAGCCATCTTTCCGGGCATACGAGCTGCCGCCCAACTCTGTGCATGAGCACGTGCCCCAGCTGGTGTTCGGGCCTCCAGTGCGCATGCACGCAATTCAGGGGACCCAGTTGGTCCTCAGAGCTCTCCTACGCATGTGTGCGCATTTGCCCTGGCAGGCGAGAGTACTTGCTCTCAGCGAGCACATGCGCAGTCGGTGTTCGCATGGCTGCATTGCACCTGCGAAAACCATGCACACTCGCAGATGCAGTGCATACCTGTTCGGCGCTTGGTGCGTTAAAGGGTTCGCGACGACTGCTGTACCCCAATCTCCTTCAGATGTTTGTCTTCTCCCAACTCTGCTCCCAATTCTGAACATTGGTGTCCCTCGTTCCCCATTAAATAAATTGGTTTGCCGCCTCCAATGTTTTTTTGAGGGGCGACGGTGGATCGTCTGAGCTGATGGATTCGAAAACGGGCTCTGTCTCCCTTAGCGCCCAATCAGTGGAGGAAAGTTTCACGTCGCTGTCATTTCTAGCAAGGCTAATTTATTTATGATATTCCTTCCCCCCCCTCCCTCCACCCCAGCCAGGTGCTTACAAGAAATTCAGAGTAGGTAATGATAGAGGATTTTAAGAGCTAAGCATCTTTAGATAAAGTCTGCCCTGGATTACATTTGACAAGCGCTGCATCTTCTTAACGCTTTCTCGACTTGCGAACGAAGGGGAAAAAAATAATCTTTGGCGATCTTGCACATATCCTTGCAAATGTGACAGTCACAAGAACATAAGGGCCCTTGGCAAAGCTCCATCTCCCCCTTGCCAGTTAGTCTTGAATCCATCAGACAAGAGAATAGATGAAGAAGGTCAACTCAGGAAGCAGTTCTTCCTATTCAGTCTGAAACACCGGGAGAGGTTTGAAGGACTCGGAAAACAAAGCTGCAGAGGCCTACAAGAGCGAAAAAAAAACATATTTTCAAGCTTAACTCAGCTGTGGAATTGGAACATGGCTTGCAAAGATGACTTTAGAAGTGTTTTTTTTTTTAAATTTTATTTTAGAAGGAGTTTTATATTTAGAAGGTGGCTGGTTTTTTTATTTTTCAAAAGGAGTCGATTTTGCAGAATCTGGATCTGAATTGATGAACGAACTTTCCCCCCCCCCCACCCAAGGTTTTGATGCATGATATGAATCCCCCGTGGCATATCAAACTTGAATGTCGGAGAAAAACTCGGAGAAAATAAAAGTCCGAATCCCACTCCTGCCACCACACGTTTTGAATTTCTGATCACGGTTTTGAAAATGGTAACAGTGAAGCATGTTTTTTTTTTTAAAAAAAGGCTTCTGTGATCCAGGAACTCAGTCTCCCGTTCCTCTGAACAGCAGCTAGTGGCTTTTGGATAGTCCAAAAACAACCATGAAATGCTGGCTAGATGAGAACCATTCTCAAAGTATGAAACTTAAATTTCTGGAAAATCACTGCCTTAATTAGCACTGATCATGTTCCCTAGTTTGGTCATGAAATGTTTGCAAGAAAACAAGCAAGCTCAGAGAGCCTCAAGGACCCCTCATTTCAAACCTGGGCGACAAATATTTTCCTTTACTGAATAACTAAAAGTAAAGGTTCCCCTCGCACATAGGTGCTAGTCGTACCTGACTCTAGGGGCCAGTGTTTATTTCCATTTCAAAGCCAAAGAGCCAGCGCTGTCCGAAGACGTCTCCGTGGTCCTGTGGCCGGCATGACTCAATGCCAAAGGTGCACGGAATGCTGTTTCCTTCCCACCAAAGATGGTCCCTATTTTTTCTACTTGCATTTTTTTTTACGGGCTTTTGAACAGCTAGGTTGGCAGAAGCTGGGACAAGTCACCGGAGCTCACCCCGTTATACGCGGCACTAGAGATTCGAACCGCCGAATTGCCGACCTTCAATCGACAAGCTTAGCATTTTAGCCACTGAGCCACTGCGTCCCTATATATGAATAATTACAGAATAACAAAGTTGGAAAGGACCTTGGAGGTCTTCTTGTCCAGTTCCCTGCCCAAGTAGGAGACCTTATACCATCCTGGAGAAATGTTTGTCCAATCTCTTCTTAAAAACCTCCAGTGATGAAGCACCCATAACTTCTGGAGGCAGGCTGTTCCACTGATTAATTGTTCTCATTGTCAGGACATTGTCAGCCTTCCAGCCTTCCGAGGTGGGTAAAATGAGGACCCAGATTGCTGGGGGCAACATGCTGACTCTATAAACCGCTTAGAGAGGGCTGTAAAGGCACTGTGAAGCAGTATATAAGTCTATTGCTATTTTCCCTTAATTCTAGGAAATTTCTCCTTAATTCTCTCTTTGATAAGGTTCCATCCATTCTAAACGTTCTAAAAGTAAGTTCTCCCCAGCCACACAAGCCATTCCCCCTCCCCAATTCACGGAGAGCTGTGGGACATGATGAAGCATTCAAGTTGAAATCTGAACCCATCAATCGACGAGGAAGCTTATCGGCCAATTGCACTGCAATTGTAGGGGGAAGCGGTGCAAGACGTCACCGTGTGGGAGCTGGGAAGAAAAAAAAAATAAAAATACTGAGAGCTCTGGAATGTCAGAATCCATCCTGTTATTTCCAGCCTGGTCCAGCTTTATTTCTCTGTCCTTGACTTTCCAAGATAGCAATAATAGCCACAACAACATTAGCAATAAATCTTAAGACATGGAGGAAATTGGGAGAAAAATAAGGTAAAGGTTCCCCTCGCACATATGTGCTAGTCGTACCTGACTCTAGGGGGTGGTGTTTATCTCCGTTTCAAAGCCGAAGAGCCAGCGCTGTCCGAAGACGTCTCCGTGGTCATGTGGCCAGCGTGATTCAACACCAAAGGCGCACAGAATGCTGTTACCTTCCCACCAAAGGTGGTCCCTATTTTTCTACTGGCATTTTTTATGTGCTTTCGAACTGCTAGGTTGGCAGGAGCTGGGACAAGTAGTGGGAGCTCACCCCGGTATGTGGCACCAGGGATTCGAACCGCTGAACTGCCGACCTTTCGATCGACAAGCTCAGTGTCTTAGCTACTGAGCCACCGCTCAGTGGCTCAGAAAAGTAGACATCTGTTTTTCTGGGATGGAGAGGTCATGAAAAAGTTTAACGTCTTGGAGAGCTCCCCCCCAAAATCTCTTGAGAAACCCCAACTCCTGACCCGTAGATTCAGCTTGAAGCCGAGGACTGAAATTCACCCCTGATTTATCCATCTCCTTGGGTTATCTCCCACTGGTGTTACAGCTTCTATCATGCTGTTATTTCCCCCAAGCTAATGAGCTAATTTGGAGGCATTTGAAGCCAGTTTTATTTATTCAGCCCCGGCTGATCCCTTTGTTTATTTTGTAGGAGATAATAGCCGGTTATCCAAGATAAGTTATCTGCAAACCGTTCAGCAAAGCACAGCCAGAACAAAAACGAAAAAATAAATGCAAACCGCCTTGGATGTCACCAGATTACAAACAAGGCCATATAAATCTACAGAGGGGGACACCGGCACCCCTCATATCCACGTCTGCCTAGATAATGTCTTTCTTAGGACACCAACAAAAATGACATTTTTTAAATGTGTTGGACTTTTTAAATTGCACTAAGAGAATAACAGAATAAGAGTTGGAAGGGACCTTGGAGATCTTCTAGTCCAGCCCCCTGCTTAGGCAGGAAACCCTACACCACTTCGGACAAAGGGTTATCCAACCTCTTCTTAAAAACCTCCAATATTGGAGCAATCACAACATCTGGTGGCAAGTTGTTCCACGGATTAATTGTTCTAAACTCAGGAAATTCCTCCTTAGTTCTAAGTTGCATCTCTCCTTGATGAGTTTCCATCCGTTGCTTCTTGTCCTGCCTTCAGGTGCTTTTTGGAGTGACAAGCTGTGCAATTTCTAGAAGAAATACCATGTTTCCCTTAAAATAAGGCCCTGCTTTATCTTGATTTGAACCTCGAAATAAGTGCTTGGCCTTATTTTCCGGGGGGTCTTATTATTTTGGGCTGCACGGTGCAAGATGGAACTCCTCTGGCCGTGATTTCCAGCTCTGCATTTAAATATTTTCAGAGAGGGCTTATTTTCAGGCAGGAGGCTTATTTTAACGCATGCGCTCAAAAGCCTGATTGGGCTTATTATCAGGGGAGGTCTTATTTTTGGGAAAACGGGGTAGAAAGAACCCCCCAATTCCAGGCAAGAGAAGAATGACTGAATAGGACATCCTGAAGATGCTCATGCCAGCAAATGAATAAAAAGTCTCAACTTTGGAACAAGCGTCGATGAGACGTTGACGAGATATCCTGTCTCCATGGATGAATGTCCCATCCACACCCAGGTTTCTCCCTAATGTTTCCTTTTGGGCTGAAACTCAAGTTCTGAGTAAAATAGCTCTTTTACAGTTTTATTTTTAACTTTCCTCTTCCTGGACCAGTGGGAGAGCTCTGCCTCAGGATGCTTTTCTCAATACATCTGCTGGTGAACTTCCCTTCCACAACTGGGCAATCACAGTGGGAACAGCCGGTTGGGCTAGCCCTGGGTTCAGCATCCTGTGGCTCTCGAGCCGCATGTGGCTCTTTTATCCCTCTGCTGCAGCTCCCTATCACTAGTCGGCTCCACAATTGATAAGGCTTTCGGTTAGGACAGGTAGAGGAAAAAGGACGCCACGCTAGGAGGAGACTCTATGGTGGGGGAATCGGACTTCCGGTTGGCTCCAGAATTGAACGGGGGGCTTCCGGTTAGGACCTTTGTGGTTCTTTTGAGTGTTTAAGGTTACTGACCGCTAACCCGAGGCCACAAGACACATATTTAAAAAACCACCCCAATAAATTACGAATTGGAAGGTAGCAGAGAGAGAAAACAACGAAGCTGATGTGTTTCATTTGCATCAAACATGCTTTTTATTAGATTAGATTAGTTTAACAAGAGTTGGAAGGGACCTTGTAGGTTATCTAGCCCAACCCTTTTTGACAAATGGCAGTCGGGTCTTTTCTTGAAAGCTTCCAGTGATGGAAGCTCCCACAACTTCCGAAGGCAACTTCTGTTCCACGGGTTGAATGTTCTCAGGGTCAGACAATTTCTCCTTATTCCCAGGTTGAATCTCTCCTTGATCCATTTCCATCCATTGTTCCTTGTCTGGGCTTCAGGGGCTTTGGAAAATAGCTTGACCCCCTCCTCAAATATTGGAAGACTGCTATCGTGTCTGCCCTGGTCCTTCTCTTCACTAGACTAGCCATGCCCAGTTCAACTGTTCATCGTCTATTTTAGCCTCCTAATCATCCTGGTTGCTCTTCTCTGCACTCTTTCTAGAGTCTCAACATCTTTTTTTTTATAGTGTGGGGACCAAAACTGGATGCAGTATTCTAAGTGTGGTCTTACTTTATTATGGATCCATTTGAGGGGTGAAGTCCATCAGGTTCTGACAGGTTCTGGAGAACCGATAGCGGAAATTTTGAGTGGTTCGGAGAACCGGCAAATAACAACTCTGGCTGGCTCCAGAGTGGGGTGGGAATGGAGATTTTGCCGTATCCTTCCCCTGCCACGCCCACCAAGCCACACCACGCCCACCAAGCCACGGCCCCAGAACCGGTAGTAAAAAAATTCGGATTTCACCACTGATCCATTCCTTTGGAACATGGTCCCGGATAGCTTCGGCTTGTTTGCGCATTCCTCATTTGTTGAACCCAGCAGATGCTTCCATTTTTTGCAAGATTATTCTACTTCTCCTCCTCCTCCAGAGAGGTCAAAGAAAGATACTTGTGAGCCTTTCCCCTTTTGGAACATCGACGGAACAGGAGAGGGATGCCTTGGAGATGCTGGCCCGGCTGCATCCTCCCAACCTCTCCAATTCTTTTGCATGGCAATGCTGAGACTTTCGAGCCAGCTGCCCCAGGGAAATATTTGCTTTGAAGGGCATCAAGTTGCAAAATTAATCGACTAGCTCATTCCAAGTTCCCTGTCTCTAGCCAGTAATGAGAGCAGTGGGAGAAGAGGTTTCGAAAGAGAGAGAGAAACGAGAAAAGGGAAAAGAAGACTGTGAAGCAAACACGCTCAGCTGGTGGGAAGGAAAAAGTTGATTTCTCCACGCAGCGCCGGCAATGCTGCCTCTCCTCCCTCCTGGGCTGAACATCTTCTGCAGATGATAACATTGCTGTTATGCCCCAGACACTCTTCTGCCTTCACCAGGGGCGGTTGGTCCATGAGCAAAGAGATTTGTTCCTTACCGTCTTTGCATAATTTTTCGATTCTTCCAAGAAAAAAAAAGTGTTGGGGAAAGTGTGGGGAGAGAAAGAGAGGGAGGGAGAGAGAAGAGAGGAGGAGGAGGGAGGGAGAGAGAGAACAGAGAGAAAGGGAGGAGAGAGAGAACAGAAAGAGGGAGAGGGAGAGGGAGAGAAGGGGAGAGAGAAGAGAGGGAGGGAGGAGAGAGGGAAAGTGAGAGAGAGGGGAAGAGAAAGGGGAGAGAGAGAGAGCAGAGAAAGGGAGGGGGAGAGAGAAAGAAGGGAGAGAGAACAGAAAGGGAGGAGAGGGAGAGAGAAAGGGGGAGAGAGAGAAGGGAGGGAGAAAAGGGGGAGAGGAGAGAGGGAGAGTGAAAGAGAGGGGGAGAGAAGAGAGAGGGAGGGAAGGAAAGCCATTTATATCCCAGGAGCTGCTCGATGGCCATACCGGCATGAGACTCAATGTTTACGGAGAGTCTCCATCGTCCAGGTCATGGTTGTCCCCAAAGGTGCTTTTTCAAGAGGCAACTGGACTCTCTGTTGTTTTTTTTTTACTTTGAAGACATTTTGCTTCTCTTCTTGGATGAGAAGCGAAACGTCTCCAAAGAAAAACCAGAAGGTCCTGTTGCCTCTTGAAAAAGCACCTTTGGGACAGTGTTAGACTCATTTTTCACAGTTCTGTAGTCCCCCCCCCCCATCAGAGATAGCCTTCAAGGAGGTTCTAACACACTGCAGTACTCTAGTCTCCCTGAACATGGAAAGTTAAGCATGGCTCTTTGGAATACTGATGGAAGCTCAGGACCAGCGTGGGAATGGATGAATCCAAGAGATTTCCCAGGCAGTAATTTAGGGTAGGGATCCCCAACCCCCAGTCCAGTAACTGGGCCATGCAACCAGGCTGTGCAAACAAGTGAAGCCCCATCCACAGGATGCAAAAACCACCCTTGCTCCGATTCACGGAAAAACCTTTCTTCTTCTTCTTCTTCTTCTTCTTCTTCTTCTTCTTCTTCTTCTTCTTCTTCTTCTTCTTCTTCTTCTTCTTCTTCTTCTTCTTCTGCTTCTGCTTCTGCTTCTGCTTCTGCTTCTGCTTCTTCTGCTTCTTCTGCTTCTTCTGCTTCTGCTTCTGCTTCTTCTGCTTCTGCTTCTTCTGCTTCTTCTTCTTCTTCTGCTTCTTCTTCTTCTTCTTCTTCTCCTCTTCTTCTTCTCCTTCTCCTCCTTCTTCTCCTTCTCCATCTTCATCTCCTCCCCCTCCCCCTCCCCCTCCTCCTCCTCCTCTTCTTCTTCTTCTTCTCCTTCTCCTTCTCCTCCTTCTCCTTCTCCTTCTCCTCCTCCTCCTCCTCTTCTTCTCCTTCTCCTCCACCTCCCTCTCCCCCTCCCCCCCTCCTCCTCCTTCATCCCTGGTGCCCAAAATATTGGGGGGAGTGCTGATTTAGGGCATCTTCTGCTATCATTCAACATAGTTGTGGCAACTAACCATCCGGGGATCAGGACTTTATCAAAGTGATAGTCATTGAGTGGTGAGGCCTGAGTGGTTACTGGAGACGTAGCTATGGATGAGCGTAATCCAACGCCTACTTAATTCCACTTTTTCTCCAGGATCTGGAGCAGCCTATTGCCCACTAATACCTCTATTCCGACACGGGTCAGCATGTTCTCCAGATGTTATTGCTTGCGTCATGGCCTAAACATCTGAAGCCTCCTTTTGAGCTGGCTTGACAGCCGTTAACACGACGTCCTTCCAACTTTTGCCGTGAAAAGGAGGTTTTGAAGGAAGCCTCCTTCGCTACGGTCCAGAACTTGAGAGCAGCTGCTCCAAAGAACGGATGCATCCTTACGCCATGAGTGGGACTTCCAATTCCTCTAGGGACCTCTTAATATTTCCTCTCTCGTACACGGACAATACCACACTTCCCATAAACTGTCTAACTCATGAGGTCATTCCTGGAAATTGGTCCTCTAGCCGCCATCAGGCACGGTCACTCTGGGGGCAGGAGGATAAAAACAAAATTCTTGTCGGCCCACGCTTCTTTCTCAGACTGGAGGAGGCACCTGGTTTAATTCTAGTTAGGCATAAAGCCAGTTTCAGCACATAATGTGCTGAAGGCCACTGAGCTGATTGAATTAATTCCTCTGTTGCTCTGAAGGATAGTTTTAGTGTTGTTGTTTGATTGCTGAGTTGTGTCAGACTCTTCGCAGCCCCGTGGACCACAGCACCGCCAAGCCCCTGCGTCCTCTAATGTCTCCCCGAGCCTGGCCAAATCCATGCCAACTGCCTGCATGACACTATCTAATCATCTCATTCTCTGCCCTTCCCCTTCTCCACAGTAGTAACTGCGAGAGGGATCTTGGAGTCTTAATGGACAAACATTTAAATGTGAGCCAGCCGTGGGCAGCAGCTGCCAAAAAGACCAACACAGTTCTAGGCTGCCTAAACAGAGGGATAGAATCAAGATCACTTGAAGTGTTAAGACCACTTTATAAGGCCTTGGTAGGGCCACACTTGGAATACGGCATCCAGTTTTGCTCGCCACGATGTCAAAAAGATGTGTAGACTCTAGAAAGAGTGCAGAGAAGAGCCACAAAGGTAATTAGGGGACTGGAGGCTAAAAGATGTGAAGAACGGTTGCAGGAACTGGGCATGTCTAGTTTAATGAAAAGAAGGACTAGGGGAGACACGATAGCAGCCTTCCAATATCTCAGGGGTTGCCCCAAAGAAGAGGGAGTCAAGCTGTTCTCCAAAGCACCTGAAGGCAGGACAAGAAGCAATGAGTGGAAACTAATAAAGGAGAGAAGCAACTTAGAACTAAGGAGAAATTTCTTGATAGTTAGAACAATTAATCCGTGGAACAACTTGCCTCCAGAAGTTGCCAGTGCTCCAATATTGGAAGTTTTTAAGAAGAGATTGGATAACCCTTTGTCTGAATGGTGTAGGGTTTCCTGCCTAAGCAGGGGGTTGGACTAGAAGACCTCCGAGGTCCCTTCCAACTCTGTTATTCTGTTGACTAGATGACCTTAGAGCGACGTTTGTCAACCTCTGCAATTCAAATACCTGTGGGTATCGACTTTCAGAATTTCCCCAGCCCAGCATCACTGACTTGGGAATTCTGGGACTTGAAGTCTGCATGTCTTCAAGCTGCCAAGATCGAGACACACTGGTTGAAAGGCTTCCAAAAAAAAAAATTGCTTGGAAAGAGGGAAGACCTGGTTTGAGGAACAGTCCCATATTGCCATCTGGAGGCGGGTGTGGAATGAACAGGAAATTGACAGGGGGGTGAGCCCAGAAAAAGAGAATAAAGATAAAGCGTTACATCATAGCTCAATCATTATACCACCCTTCTGCCCCCTGCCCCCCCCACCACATGTTCTCCAGCAATCCCTTGTGCTGGGAACCGAAAACTCCAAATTAGGCTCTCTCTCCCATTTTTAGGATCATCTCAACAATGCGAGCAGGGGTGGGCTTCAAAATATTTAGCAAGGGGTTCTCTGCCCGGTTGCTGGGTGGGCGTGGCCATGGTGGGCGTGGCTTAGTCGGCCTCCTGCACCACGGCGGCGGGGGGGGGTGTTTTTGCCCTCCCCGGGCTCCGGAGGCTTTACTCGAGCATCCGGGATGTTGAAAATGGCCTCCCCAGGCTCTTGAGGCCTTCTGGAGGCCAGAAACAGCCCCATTTCCGGCCTTCCTGAACTTCCAGTAGGCCCGTTTTTCTCCCCCCCTGAGCCTCCGCATGCACCCTGCCCTTACCTGCATCCAAAACAGGCTGCATGGGGATTCCTGGGAGGGGAAGGGAGGGGTGGGCACGGCCAGCCAGGAGTGGGATTTGGGGGTTCTCCGAACTGCACAGAATCTTAGCTAGATCTCCCGAACCCCTGCGAAACCCCAGCGGCCCACCCCTGAACGCGAGTGAGAAGGGTAATATTTAAACTCGGTCACTAAATCAAATAAACGCAACCACGTCAACTGCCACCGAGAAATACAGAGGCGAATATTATTATACAACGATGGGAATCTTTATTTTAAAAAAAAGAAAAATTGCAATGACTGTTAACACAGTAATAGTTATAGTTACTAGTATTTGTGTTATTTATCATTGATCTCTCTCTGGTTGTGCTTTATTGGCATTGTTATCCTGGCGTGGCACTGTCTTTTCCATAAAATAATAAAAGGAAAGAAAGAAAAGGAAAGAAAGAAAAAGAAGAAGAACAGCTCTGCCCCGCCTCATAAATGACAGAAGGGAACATTTTCCCTCTGACAAACCAAATTCAGAATATTATATCTAGTCATATTGAATAAGTGAGACATCTTATTTTTTTTATTTTTTAAAAAAATCTTTATAGTAACGCAAGGCAAAAATCGGAGTGATTGCGCTGATTTTTTTTTAAAAAATTGATTTATATGCCGCCCTTCTCCGGAGACTCAGGGCGGCTTACAATGCGTTAAGCAATAGCCTTCATACTTTTGTATATTTTATACAAACTCAGCTTATTGCCCCCCACAAACTGGGTCCTCAATTGACCTACCTTAGAAAGGATGGAAGGCTGAGTCAACCTGGAGCCTGTGAGATTCGAACTCACAGTAATTGCAGACAGCTGAATGTTAATAACAGGCCATTTAGTCTGTTGAGCTATCCAGGCTCAACAGACTGGAGCAAAATAAAGGAAAAAGGAAGAGGCTGTTTGAAGATTCAAACGTATTGCTTTGTCTGTTGAAACGCTAATCCCTAGAAATGGAGTGGGCATTTTCCTTTTTCTTTCTGGTTTTTTTTGGGGGGGGGGAAGAAATGTTCTACCTTGGGCTTCGGATGAAAATCAATCTCTTCTCTTTTAACCTATCTGTCTTCGTGTCCGTCCCTTTGGAATATTTAGCTTTTCAGGGTGTGTAGGTGGGTGCGTAATTCATTTCAACACGAGATACAGCAACGGTGCTGAAGCAACTGCCTGACAGCCAAGCTTGTCTATAACCTGATTTACGAGATCTCTTTTCGGGTTGTCTGGCCTTAAGACCAGCTTTCAAACGCCTGAGATTTGCCTTGTCCTCTTTAGGTTCCTGGTAGCTTTTCCTTCTAAATGCTGCGCCGATAAATTCTGACTTGTCGTCTTTCCTCGGTCTCTGTGCGAATGGAATATTAATTGTGCATCCACCTTAGCCAGCTTTGACAGACGAGTCAGAAGGATGGACCCACAGTCATCATCAATATCATCATCATCAGAGTTGGAAGGAATCAGAATCAGAATAGGGCTGGATGGGACCTTTGAGGTCTTCTAATCCAGCCCTTCTAAGATAGGAGACCCTAGACCAGGGGTGTCAAACTGGATTTCTTTGAGGGCCGGAGAAGAAGATTAGGTTAACTAGTCTTCATGCTTTTTGGGGGGTGGTTAAATTGGGATATAATTCAATCTCAATTGTCCCCACTCTTAAGGAGATGCGATCTGCTTCTGTTTCAAATTGCAGACCTAATTTCAAACTAACTCCCAAGGCGTCTTCCTTGCCAGATGCAAACTTTGATATTCTTTTACGCACTTTCTTGTTCTCCTTTTTTTTTTAAAGAGCAAGAGGGGCTTTGATGCTTCTCGGGGGGCGGGGGTGTTTCAAGTTGGAGTCTTCCCAGCCTCGCCTGGAGGTGCCAAGGAATGAAGCGGGCACTTTTTTCCACGCGAAACATGTTTTGCTGTTGCTGTTGTAATATAATTTTTACCCCTCTAGGCTCATCTCTTTCTTTTCCATCTGCAAGAAATTAATTTTGTTCTTGTTCTCTAATTCCCCGCTGCTTCTGTGGCCTGGAGCAAAATAAGAGAAGATGGATTTTGAAGAAGAAGAAAAAAAAAAGAAGAAATACATGCAGTAAAGTTTCTGGAAGTTGATTAATTCATATGTGAGTGCACTTTGTGTGTGTGTGTGTGTGTGTGTGTGAGAGAGAGAGAGAGAGAGAGAGAGAGAGAGAGAGAGGAGGAGGAGGAGGAAGGAGAAGAGGAGGAGGAGAAGAGGAAGTGGAAGAATAAAGAAAGGAGATGGAGGAGGAAGTGGTAGAGGCAGGAGGAAGAGGGAGAAGAGAAGGTGGAGGAGAAGAAGAGGAAGAAAGAAAGGAGATGGAGGAGGTGGTAGAGGGAAGGAAGAAGAGGGAGAAAGAAGGAGGAGGAGAAGAAGAAAGAAAGGAGATGGAGGAAGTGGTAGAGAGAGGAAGTGGGAGAAGGAGGAGGAGGAGAAAAAGAAAGAAGGAAAGGAGATGGAGGAGGTGATAGAGGGAGGAGGAAGAGGGAGAAGAAAAGGAGGAGGAGAAGAAAGAAAGGAGATGGAGGAGATGGTAGAGGGAGGAGGAAGAGGGAGAAGAGAGGAGGAGAAAAAAAAGGAAGGAAGGAAGAAAGGAGATGGAGGAGGAGGTGGTAGAGGGAGGAGGAAGAGGGAGAAGAGAAAGAGGAGAAGAAAGAAAGAAAGGAGATGGAGGAGGTGGTAGAGGGAGGAGGAAAAGGAGGAGGAGGAGGAGAAGGAGAAGGAGAAGGTGGCAAACACCAGGAGGAGGATCAAAGACAGAAAAGCAGTTTGAATGGGATTCTGTTGAGCCTTAGGCAGCAAAAAGGATGCTGAACTTTCAAACATTGGGGTCCCTTTGGAAGGTGTCACAAAAAGACAACAAAGCAAAAACTGCCGCAGGACTTTTTTGTTTTTCCTAAGCCTCTTCCAACGCAAGCTGGGGATCGTGAGGGAGATTGCAGGGGTTTTCTCCATGTTTTGAACACTGCAGTGAAACCAAAGGATTTGAATCATGCTCGCCCTGTCTGTTTTTGTTCCGGTTGGCACCTCCTTGGTGGCTTACAGTGGAAACATAATTGATGAGCCTTCTTTGGGACGTAGCATGACGTTCTTTAGCTGGAATAACTCTTTTTATGCACCTGTTATGGGCAGAAGGAGTGACTTTGAGGAACAGCAGGAAGAATCCCAATCCACACAACGGTTAGATAAAAGAAACTTGAGTCTGGGCCAAAACTGTAACCTGAGTAAGTGTTCTCAGGCAAAAACCTGGCAAATTTTCATGAAGCTACTAGCCCATCATCAACTTGGCCTATGAAGACCTAGAAGGAACACGAGTAGTCCTTGGCTTACAACAATTCATTTAGCGACCGCTCAAAGTCACAACAGCGTCGAAAAAAAGTGACTTGCTGTTCAATCATTTCTCACATGACCGTTGCAGCATCCCCGGGGTCACGTGATCGAAATTCAGATGCTCGGCAACTGACTCGTATTTATGACGGTTGCACGTCAAGCAACCTTTGGACAAGTCGAGGGGAAGCCGCATTCGCTTAACAACCCTGTGACTAACTTAACAGCTGCAGAGACTGACTTAATAACCGTGACAAGGGAGATCGTAACATTGGGAAAATGAACAACTGCCTCACTTAGGAACAACTGCCTCACTTAGGAACTGAAATTTTGGGCTCCGTTGCGGTCATAAATCGAGGACTACCTCTAGAGTGAAACCTCGTAATATGCCTTTCCTACTTTAGATTCTAGCGATGCATCCATTTTGGGCTCTGGCCCATCCATCACCAATTTGCAAAATCCACGCCAGCCAAAACACTCCCATTTAAGTGTTCAATGTTTTGTTTTTTTCCCCCCTACTTATCGTTTTTCTTAATTTGCCATCCGCTGGCGTTAATTAATCCAAATTTCAAGTCAGACGCGCAGATCCCATCCACCCGAACGGCAGCCTTAAAGACGATCGATAAGCGATGAAATATGCAGGAGCTTGAATGGAAGCACTGGCAAAATAGCATTTCATGCTCCTGTGGCTGTCAGCCCTTCTCGTAAACAATGCCGAAATAACCATTTTGCCATTAACCTGTCTGACTCGGCACATACAGTCTCCGGCTTTCTAATGGAGTCGCTATTTCCCCAACAACAAATGGAAGAGTATGGGGTGCATTGTGTGTCATCCAGCAACATCAGGAGGACTTTAATCTGTTTTCCCTCGGAGGCAACGGGGTTGGAATAAATGCAAGTGCTCAGGACTCTCGATTCTATTTCTCGTTTCTCTCCCCTGTGCCTTCCCACTTTCAGATATATTGCTAAAAAAACCCCCCTGCCATATCACATCTCGTTAATCGCTGCAGAGATGAAGTCCAGATGGAGGGCTCTAAAACGGGCAGCCAATGCGGTCAGGTTATCGTTTTTATCGCTGCAGCCAGAGTGGTATCCGCATCAAAAGTCAACGTGAAAAGTACCGTGTTTCTCCAAAAATAAGACATCCCCTGATGTGCCCAGAGAGGGAAAGATCTGTTTCTACCTAGGATCGAACTCACAGCCTCCTGATTGCTGTTGCTGTGGCAGAATAAATGCCGATTATAGCAATAGCAATAGCACTTAGACTTACATACCACTTTGCAGCACATTCTAACTGCTATACAAAGTCAGCCTTTGGCCCTCAACAATCTAGGTCCTCATTTTGCCAACTTCGAAAGGATGGAAGGCTGAATCGACCTTGAGTCGGTTAGGATCGAACTGCTGGCAGTGGGCAGAGTTAGCCTGCAATCCTGCATTCTAACCACTGTGCCACCCAGAGGTGGGCTTTAAAATTTTTAGCAAGAGGTTCTCTGCCTGGTTGCTGGGTGGGTGTGGCCATGGTGGGCGTGGCCTAGTCAGCCTCCTGCACCATGGAGGGAGGGGGGCGTTTTCGTCCTCCCCGGGCTCCGGAGGCTTTCCTTGAGCCTCCACTAGGGCGAAAAGGGCCTCCCCAGGCTCCGGAGGCCCTCTGGAGGCCGGAAACTTTCCCGAGTTTCCAGTAGGCATTTTTTGCCCTTCCTGAGCCTCTGCGCACACCCTGCACTTCCCTACATCCAAAATGGGCCGCGTGGGGGCTCTTGGCAGAGGAGGGGCTGAGCGGGCAGCCCCACCCCTGGTGCCACTCCAGATTCCCCAAAACACCCCAATTCTGAAACTGGCTAGTAAATAGCAGGCTGTTTAACATTGGAGATGAAAACCCCTCCCCCCCAATGTTTCTGCTAAGGAAATACCCGTGCAAAAGCCTCGCTGGGGACTTGGAGCAAAATTAATGCCAGTCAACGCACCCACCCTCCTACCCTCATTTTTCAATGTCATAACTGCCGGGGAACAGCACGGAAACGTGATGTGTTCCTTGTAACCCAATCAGAAAAACAGATTGTCTGGGAGTTTCATTTTTTTGCGCCGTTTGTTTTTCCGTTTGCTGGCTGTTCTTCCTTGTTCGCAAACTGCCCACTCTTGCGGCATTCGAAAACTCCCCTCGGCCTCCACGCAGTCTGCTTTGTAAACTGATTATCCATGTCAATGAGACATCCACACCAGCTTGCCAGTGTCTTTGACTGCAAAATAACTTCATTTAACTTTGAGGTTTTTTTGTTTTTTTTGGAGGCAGGTACAAGTTAAAATGCATCCGTCTCTAAAAAATGAAAAATAAATCAGCTTAATTTGAAAACCACTAGAAGATAACATAACAACCTCAGTGGTGAAATTCAATTTTCTTTACTACCAGTTCTGTGGGGGTGGTTTGGTGGGCATAGCAGGGGAGGGATACTGCAAAATCTCCATTTCCTCCCCACTCCAGGGGAAGGATACTGCAAAATCTCCATTTCCCACTCCACTCTCGGGGGAAGGATACTGCAAAATCCCCAATCCCTCCCCAGTCCTGGGGGAAGGATATTGCAAAATCTCCATTCCCACCCCACTCTTGGGGGAAGGATACTGCAAAATCTGCATTCCCTCCCCACTCCTGGGGAAAGGATATTGTAAAATCTGCATTCCCTCACCACTCCTGGCAAAAGGATATTTATGTATGTATGTATGTATGTATGTATGTATTAATTAATTAGACTTATATACCGCCCTTCTCCTTACAGACTCAGGGCGGTGAACAGCCGAATAAAGACCAGTACATAAAAGTTAAAATATTATAAAAACAAATATAAATTTGGCTGAAAATTTAAAACAGATAAATATTAAAATAAATCAAGTCTAAAAACTCTAAAAGATTTTAAAATTAGAAGGGATCAGCCTAGACCAGCAAGCTGGAAGAGATGAGTTTTCAAAGCCCAACGAAAAGTCCGGAGGTCGGCGATATTGCAAAATCCCCATTCCCACCCCACTCTGGAACCAGCCAGAGTTGGTATTTGCCGGTTCTCCGAACTACTCAAAATTTCCGCTACCAGTTCTCCAGAACCCGTCACAACCTGCTGGATTTCACCCCTGAACAACCGAAAGGATGAATCACTCCTAACTTTTCTCGCTGGCCTTTTGTTAGCTTCTTGGTTATCTCTTCTCGTCCAAATAGAATCCAAGGCGGAGCTATGCTAATGAAGGGGTGGGGCCATGCAAATACCAGCTGGCTTCTTTTTCCTTTTTTTTTTAATGTACAATCAATTTTATTAAAGATGGCAGTGCAATTAAAACTTATTTAGTTTTAATTTAGTTTTCGTTTCTATTTGGTTTTAATTTAGTTAAAAAACTGAAACCTTGTCTAAGCCTTAGAAAGAGCCCCTGTGTGCAATTTGAGGCATTTCTTCATTCTGCTACCGGCTAATCTTTCTGTTCAACGTCATTAAATCTTTTCCAAATGTTATTAAAAGGCAGAAACCTCATCATGCGTCCAATATAACGAGCTGAAACTCATAAAGGCTTTTAATAAAAATAAACTCATAATAATAAAAGAGGCTTTTAATTAAAAAAAAAACAGCATGAATTGGAAAGGCTACTTCTGAAAAGCGGCATCGCGGACAGGCAGTCCTTACGATTCGTTTAGTGACAGCAGCACGGAAGAAAGTCACTTTAGCACGGTTTTTCACATTGACGGCCATCGCAGCATCTCCAGGGTCACGTGATTTGAGATCCAGACGCTTGGCAACTGATTCACATGTATGACGGTTGCAATGTCCCCGGGTCATGTGATCCCCTTTTGCGACCATCTGACAAGCAAAGTCAAGGGGGAAGCCAGATTCGTGTCACGTCCGTGTTACTAACTTAACATGCGCGGTGATTCACTTAACAACGGTGGCAAGAAAAGTCGTAAATTGGGGCAAGACTCACTTTACCAATGTCTCACTTAACAACAGAAATGCGGGGCTCAATTGTGGTCGTAAGTGGAGGACTACCTGTCACATCATGTCTATTGGTTTGCATGTACCAAATACTTTTGCAGTATTTGGTATATGCAAACCAATTGCAGATTTTGCAGTATCCTTCTCCTGGAGTGGGGTGGGAATGGAGATTTTGCAGTATCCTTCCCCCTGGAGTGGGGTGGGAATGGGGATTTTGCAGTATCCCTCTGGATTGGGAATGGAGATTTTGCAATATTCTTCCCCCAGGAATGGGGTGGGAATGGAGATTTTGCAATATCCTTTCCCTGGAGTGGGGAGGGAATGGGGATTTTGAAGTATCCTTCTCCTGGAGTGGGGTGGGAATGGAGATTTTGCAGAATCCTTCCCCCAGGAGTGGGGTGGGAATGGGGATTTTGCAATATCCTTCCCCCAGGAGTGGGGTGGGAATGAGGATTTTGCAGTATTCCTCTAGGGTGGGATTGGAGATTTTGCAGTATCCTTCCCCCAGGAATGGGGTGGGAATGGAGATTTTGCAATATCCTTTCCCTGGAGTGGGGAGGGAATGGGGATTTTGAAGTATCCTTCTCCTGGAGTGGGGTGGGAATGGAGATTTTGCAGAATCCTTCCCCCAGGAGTGGGGTGGGAATGGGGATTTTGCAATATCCTTCCCCCAGGAGTGGGGTGGGAATGAGGATTTTGCAGTATTCCTCTGGGGTGGGATTGGAGATTTTGCAGTATCCTTCCCCCAGGTATGGGGTGGGAATGGAGATTTTGCAATATCCTTCCCCTGGAGTGGGGTGGGAATGGGGATTTTGCAGTATCCCCCCCAGGAGTGGGGTGGGAATGGGGATTTTGCAGTATCACTCTGGGGTGGGAATGGAGATTTTGCAATATCCTTCCCCCAGGAATGGGGTGGGAATGGAGATTTTGCAGTATCTTTCCCCTGGAGTGGGGAGGGAATGGAGATTTTGCAATATCCTTCCCCTGGAGCGGGGTGGGAATGGAGATTTCGCAATATCCTTCCCTTGCCACGCCCACCAAGCCACACCACGCCCACAGAACCGGTGGCAAAAAAAAATTGGATTTCACCACTGCCACAATCTCTCCTTTCTATAAAGCATGCATATACATTTAATCATAATTTTTTTACAAAATCCTGTTCCTCGCCTCTTCTGCTGCAAATCTGTGGAGCCGAGGAATGACGCTGGCTGCCTCCCTCCTCCTTAAACCATCTTTCTTTCTTCCTTTCTTTTTTTGGAACTGGGGTTGCAACTTGCTTGTAAACCCTTCTTGACCTCGTGCTAAACGGTGCAGCCTTTTTCGTTTCCGGAGGCCAGTTTCCAGACACATTTTTGACTAGTTTTTCCCAACTTGGTGTAAATCAGCAGGGCTCCCCGTGTGTGCTATTTTTCACTTGCTCTGTCTCGGGCATAAATAATTTCCCGGCCTACCCTCTATGACAGGGTCGGCTTCCTGAGTTATTTCTGATAAATGTTTCATGGCACAGAAGGCAGCAGACAACCGGAGGCAACCCTGGGCCATCGTGAAATATTTCATAAGGATGGTGGTTTTATAAGTAACCTTTATAAGCCAAGATTCCCACTTCTTCTTTTCTTTTTAATTAAAAAAATCTAGACGTAATTTTGAAGCTAAGGAACTTAGGAGGGTGACATCAGAAGGTTTTTTTTAACAGCTCTCCACTTTTTTCCAGAGGTGATCCCGACTGAGTTGTTAGAACACCAGCCAGATTCAGTTATTTTTATTGATCGGTTAGATTAAATCTACTTTATACAGGTTATTCTCCTGACGAATCGCCCCCCTGGTGAATATTTGGGGGACATTTGAAAAAAGAAAGAAAAAAAAGAAAGGCTAATGTGCCTTAGAGCAAAATAGCTCTACTGCTTTTAAGCTTCCTTATCTGCTATATTTCTAAAACGGGGTGAATAATCTGTGAGTAATTTGTGTTCTGGGATATCTTTGAAAGTTCAAAGTACTTTCCTGACACCATGAAGTTTGGAGAGAAAAGGGATACCAAAATAAATTGGAGAGAGAGAGAGAGAGAGAGAGGGAGGAAGGGAGGGAGGGAGGGAAGGAGGAGAGAGAGGGAGGAAGAGAGGGAGAAAGGAAAGGGAAGGAGGGAGAGGAGAGAGAGAGGGAGGGAAAGGAAAGGGAGGGAGAGAGGGAGAGAGGAGAGAGGGATGGAGAGGAGAGAGGGAGAGAGGCAAGGGAGGGAGGGAGAGAGGAGAGGAAGGGAGACGAGGGAGAGAAGAAAATGAGAGAGGAGAGGGAGGGAGGAGAGAGGGAGGAAGGGAGGAAGAGAGAGGGAGGGAGGGAGAGGACAGAGGGAGCGAGGACAGGGAGGGAGTGGGGAGGGAGAGAGGAGAAAGGGAGGAAGAGAGGAGAGGGAGAGGGGGAAGAGGGAGAGGCAAGGGAGGGAGGGAGAGAGGAGCAGGAGAGGGAGGGAGAGAGGAAAGGGAGAGGGTGAAGGAGGGAGGGAGAGGAAAGGGAGAGAGGAGAGAGAGAAAGGGAGACGAGGGAGGAAGAGAGAAGAGAGGGAGGGAGGGAGGGAGAGAGGAAAGGGAAGGAGGGAGAGGAGAGAGAGGGAGGGAGAGAGGACGGAGGGAGAGAGGGAGGGAGAGGAGAGGAGAGGGGGGGAGAGGGAGGAAGGGAGGAGAGAGGGAGAGAGAATTGGCAACTCTTTAGACTCCCAATTGAAAACGAGATGCTAAAAAGAGAATATTTGTGCTTTCTGAGCTTGGTGATTTTCTTGTAGATGTTTCATAACCAAACTAGGCAACATCATCATTCATATCAAGCTCTGCTCCAGAGACCAATCTGACAGGTCTGTGTGAATGCATCATAGTTTATTGTTTGTCAGGAAAGCAGACATCCAAGTTGCTACTGTTTTTTTTTCTACCAAAGAAATTGTAACAAAAAAACCCTTTCCATTTCCCTTGTCTTGTGGATTTTAACATTGTTGTGGTTACTTTGCTCTTAAACAAGTTTCTGTAACATGTTGGGAAACTTTTTTTTTAAAAAATCTGCTTTGCAATTGATCAAAATGTATTTTCTTTGCCCCCAAATTTGCAGGCATTTCGAGTTATCTGGAACAAATTTAGCTGCCGATTGCATCTAAAACATCTCCCAATGACGATTTTGGGTGGATAGCTGCATTTTGATCCCAAAATGTCAGGCAGGTAAGACAGCATAAAAAAGAAAAAAAAATACAAATTCAATTAAGTTCTGTCGTGCGTGTCAGAGGCTTGGTTTAAGATGAAATGACTTAAGATCAGCTATTTTTTTTTCCCCCACCGGTCCTGAAACTTAATTTTTCTACGGCTCTTTGATTTTCCCAGGGATAATCTCTACCGAGTATGAATCGTGAGTCATCATGCCATCCAAATGTAGTTTGGGAAAGTATTTCTGAGTTGAGATTTCTTCCTTTTTAGGTAGAACTCTCTAAACCAGGGGTCACCAACCTTTCGGACCTCAGGGACCATTAAATTCATAATTTTAAATCCTGCGGGCCACTAATATGGTGGGCAGAAAAGGTAATCTCATGCTTCAAGATGTTGGGTGAAGGAGAAAAAAGGGAAGAGATGCTGAGAGTCTCTTGGTTTTATACCCTCTCTTAGGCCCAACCTTAGCGTTTCCTATTCCTGTATAAGAAATGTATCCTGATTGGTTGTCAAACTCCAGGAGGCGGGAGTCTTAGCTTACTTTGTAGGTGGTCTCCCAAGCTTGCTTGAGCCTGGCACAGACCTTAATGGTCCATTGACAAAGGTGGTGGGACAGGATTGTCTTTAAAACATGTTTCTCCATGTCTCTATTATATTTCCCTTTTTTGATATTTCCTAAAATGTTTCACTCTTCTAGGAGAGGGGTGGGTTTTAACTTCCTCCAGACCTTTGTTTTGTTAGAGAAGGTATTTTCCAAAAGGATTTGAACTGCCAGAACTCAAGTAAGCTGGAAAACCAATTTCCAGCGATGACAATCCCATTTTGCTTTTTGCACTCTGAACAGGCCTGTGTTTTTTTACTGCGTCTCACACAGCCTTGAGCGTGGCCCTTTTTTCACATTTAAACACTCGGTGGCTGAATCACACACCTCATCATTTGAATGTCGCCCATTTCGACGCGGCACAACCAAAAAAAGTATGAAACCCAAGTCACCAGATTCAAGTTTTGCACACCAAGGGCAGTGGTGGGTTTCAAATTTTTTTTACTACCGGTTCTGTGGGTGTGGCTTGGTGGGCGTGCATGGCATGGCTTGGTAGCCATGGCTTGGTGGGCAAACAAGGGGAGGATACTGTAAAATCTCCATTCCCACCCCACTCCAGGGGAAGGATACTGCAAAATCCCCATTTCTTCCCAATCAGCTGGGACTTGGGAGGCAGAGAATAGATGGGGGTGGGGCCAGTCAGAATTTTTACTACCGGTTCTTCGAACTAGTCACAATTTCCGCTACTGGTTCTCCAGAATTGGTCAGAACCTGCTGAAACCACCTGTGACCATGGGTATTCCCAATATATATAAATTTGATTTATATGCCGCCCTTCTCCAGAGACTCAGAGCGGCTTATAATGCATTCAGCAATAGCCTTCATACTTTTTGTATATTTATACAAAGTCAGCTTATTGCCCCCACAAACTGGGTCCTCATTTTACCTATCTTAGAAAGGATGGAAGGCTGAGTCAACCTTGAGCCTGGTGAGATTCGAATTTACAGTAATTGCAGACGGCTGATGTTAATCACAATGCTTTAGTCTGCTGAGCCACCAGGCCCTATATATATGTTTTGTTTTGTTTTTGTAGGCTTTATGTGTATTTCTCTTTAGCCAGGTTCTTCCTATGTAAACCAAGATTTTTTGCAGCCCTAGTTCAGTGAAATCCCCATCCACTAGTTTCTAGGCTTTTTTTATTTTTCTGGCAGCCAGCAAGCACTCTACTGCCCATTGGGAGACTAAGGAGAGTAAAATAGATCTATTTCAGACTCATCAGTTAGCCACACCCTTATTCCATGTATCCTCCCTGTAAAGGTACAGTATTTGTTTTCTTTTCCTTTTGTAGATATATAGGAAAACACTTAATCTCTCCCCTGGCTCAAGCTGATGAAGGGAGGAGAACTTGTGGCTCAGAAGGTTAATTCAACTGCCTAACATGCAGGAAGCCTAAATTCGAATCCAAGTAAGGGCATGGCTAGCTGATGAAAGCTAAAAAGATTGAAATAGATCTATACTAGTCTCCCTTTATTTCTTTGCTGTATGCAGAAAGGGAAGAGATTCTGCATGAGGCACCGCAATATTTTTCTGTGCCAGAATAAGTGTCTTGCATAAGAGTGTGTGTGTGTATGTGTGTGTGTGTGCACGCACTGGGGGAGAACAGAACAAGTGTTTTTCTTGCGTTGAATTAGATCAGGTTCACAATTGAGGTAGGTCAGCAAAGCAAACTTTCTTTTAAGCTTGTTTGCGACCGTCAAGGGAATCCACAAACACAACCTCGCGAAACCAAAAAATGCTTAGAAGCTTTCAACTTTGGGCTTTTCTCTTGGGGAGGTGGGGGGGGAAAGAAACCAATCTATTTAAATTAAATTAAGCCCCCCTCCCTCCCTGCTTGCTAAGCCTTTGTATTTTTCTTCTTCTTTATCCCCCCTACCGCCCCCATTTTCTCCTTGTTCTTCTCCGGCGCCAACATAAACAGCCGCCTCATTCTGTCATAAAATCCACCCAGTTTTTTTTGCTGGGTCGTGTGGAGCATCTGTTTGCGCCATTCCATAAAACACTGATTAGGAGAAATATATATATATATAGGCAGCAGAAAGGGGGGAAAAAAGCTGCCTGTTTCTTTGAAGGACACTGGGCAGCTACGTGGCAGGCGGACTCTCTCGGAATACTGATTAAAGCTGCACCAATGCGAAAGAGAAAACCTTGGCCTTTCCACCCCCTTCTGCCAGCATGTGGTGCTGATCTTTGAATCTTTGAATGGGAAGGCTCCTCAGAGGACATCCATCCCAACCCCCCTGGCTTAGTGAACAAAATTAAAATATAAACCAGAAACAGACGTTTTCTGGACCCAACGGGGGCCTCTTCCCAATGGGAATGGGAAGTACCAGACTTATTACAGATTAACAGAGTTGGAAGGGACCTTGTAGTCATCTAGTCCAACCCCACCCCCACCCCACCCAAGCAGGAGACCTGCCTACACCATTTCTGACCAATGGCAGTCCAATCTCTTCTTGAGTTTGAGAGATTGGTGCTTCAATCTCTCAAACTTCAGGTGCTTCAAAGAAGAATGAAGAATGGATGGTCCTTTACCTTCCCTGGAAACTTTTTCTAATTTCTCTTGGAAGCTTGTTGCAAAGGGACCTAGTTCCTGACTGTCAGAACATCTCCCATCTTCCCCAGCCAACACTGGGGAAGCCAGTGGGAAACGAGGTGTAAGAAATGCATTTTGACTCCACTGTGGGCTATGAGTATTAGGAGGAATAGCATCTGAAACAAGGATGGAGAGGAGAGGAGGGGAGGGGAGGGGAGGAGAGGAGAGGAGAGGAGGGGAAGAGAGGAGGAGAGGAGAGGAGGAGGAGAGGAGAGGAGAGTTATAGCTTAATAGAATTGTAAGAGACCTTGTAGGTCATCTAGTCCAACCCCTCACTCAAACAGGAGACCCTACCCCATTTCTGACAGAGGGCACTCCAATCTCTTCTTGAAAGCCTCCAGGGATGAAGCTCCCACAACTTCCAAAGGCAACCTCTCTTCCATGGGTTGATGGTTCTCCCTGTCGGAAAATTCCTCCTCATTTCCAGGTTGAATCTCTCCTTGATCAGTTTCCATCCATTGTTCCTTGCCTGGCCTTCGGGTGCCTTGGAGAATAGCTTGATCTCCCTCTTCTCCCTGGCTGCCCCTCCAATATTGGAACGCTGGTATGGTGTCTCCCCTGATAGACTTTAATGTCACAATCTTCGATTCACCCACGCTAGGCTTGGTTGCTTGAATCTATTAACGCTTTTCGGGTCTCTGCACAACACATTAACTTCCCCATTAAGCACTAGTGGGCCTTGTGAGTTTGCATTGGATTCACAGATGGACTGGAAATTGCAGCTGCATAAACACCATCCGATCCAAAGCTCCGTTGCAAACCTTGTTTTGTCCAGTTGTGCCTGCTATTCGGAGGGCCTTGCTACTTTCATGCCACATAGTGGTACAGAGAGGATACTGTTACCATGGAAATATAATTTCCACCATTAACCCAAATTAAGAGGAGAAAGTCGATTTGCATTCCCTGCTGTTGGCCTGGACACACTCATCCTGAAGAGGCAGAATTCTGCCCAGGTAATTCCATTTATTTCATTTTATTTTTCCCTTAGATTTGGAGAAGCGATCATTCATTCCCTTACTCTCAGTCATACCGTCCAGGGGTGAAACGCTCCCGTTTCAGACCGGATCGCCCAATCCGGTAGCAATGACAGTGGGTGGTTCGGAGAACTGGTAGCAAAAATCCCTGCACCCCCCCCCCATCACCACCACCATGCCCAGCTGAGCCGCCCGATCATCAGAGGCTTTTTTTTTTACTTTTAAAAGCATTTTTTCTACAACCTCTTCCGACGAAGAAGTGCTTTTAAAAGTTAAAAAAAAAAGCCTCTGATGATTGGGTGGCTCAGCTGGGAATCATCAGAGGCTTTTCAAAGCATTTTTTAAAAAACCTCTCTGACAATCCGAATTGAGTTGCCTGATTGGCAGAGGCTTTTCAAAGCATTAGAAAAAATGCTTTGAAAAGTTTAAAAAAAAAAAGTTGGCCAT
Source organism: Masticophis lateralis (assembly GCA_030761175.1). Lineage (NCBI taxonomy): Eukaryota > Metazoa > Chordata > Lepidosauria > Squamata > Colubridae > Masticophis > Masticophis lateralis. The sequence continues at coordinate 4,045,837 of JAUDYJ010000016.1, forward strand.
ACCCATCCAGTCACATTACCCCCACCACCACCAAGCCACGCCCACAGAACCGGTAGTAACAAATTTTACATTTCACCCCTGATACCGTCCTTCCCTCTAATTTTAGGCCCTTTATAGTCAAAAATGGGGCACTTAATAACTGTCTTGCTTGGCAGAGGAAATGTTGAGATCAATTGGGGTTGTAAATCGAGGACATCCTGTCATGACACGGATTTAAGTGCTAAATGTACCACGAACCTTCTTTTTGGATTAACTACATTTCCCATGGTGCCCTCCTCCCACTGTAGCATTAAAAACCCCAAGCCTAGCATTTTACAGCTGAATGTTGCTGCTGTGGCTTTATTTAACAAGCTGTGTTTCAGCTTTGCAGCCCAAGTTTTTACCCTGGCATCTTTCCTGGGCCCTAATAAAAGAGAGAGAGAGAGAGAGATCTTTGGTAGGGAAAGTAATGATACAGAATTCAACCCTATTAATATTTGATAGAAACGGCTTCTGATTCAGTGAGCCTGATTTTCCGAAGAGGAATTCGCTTGCTATTTAACTTATTGCGGTATTTATTTATTTTTATTGCAATACTATAAACCCTTCCAAAACACCGCCGCAGAGTTAATTAAGGAATTGATTATCCTGGGCAGTCAAGGAACAGAAAGTCTGGAAATTTAGGATTTTGAGAAAGATTATTTAATGCATGGGTGATATCAGAAAGCCACGCAAGAGGGGTCAAAGGAGCCTGGATAGCTCAGCAGACCAAAGCATTGTGATTAACACCAGCTGTCTGCAAATACTGTAAGTTTGAATCTCCCCAGACTCAAGGTTGACTCAGCCTTCCATCCTTTCTTAGGTGGGTAAAATGAGGGCCCAGTTTGTGGGGGCAATAAGCTGACTTTGTATAAATATACAAAAGTATGAAGGCTATTGCTTAACGCATTGTAAGCCGCCCTGAGTCTTTGGAGAAGGGCGGCATATAAATCAAATTTTTAAAAAAGAAAAAAAAAGGGTCCATTTGGGTCAAAATTGAACAACTCTCCCTCAACAGAAGAGGAGGGATATGTGACATCATTTATCTCTTGCCTACAACATAGTCCATTCAGCAATTATAAGAAGGCTCCATGCCCATTTGCACCACTCAGGTGACTCACGAGGACACAGAAATACCTCCAAGTGGCCTCAAAGACTCTCTAAAAAGAATGCAAATGACCAGCTGTCTGCAAAGACTATAAATCCAGCAAAGAATAGAACAGAATAAGAAGAGTTGGAAGCAGGGGTAAAATCCAGCAGGTTCTGACAGGTTCTGGAGAACTGGTAGCGGAAATTTTGAGCAATTCGGAGAACCGGCAGTGGAAATTTTGAGTAGTTCGGAGAACGAGCAAATACCACCTCCACGAGAAAGAGTTGGCAAAACAGTTCACTTCAAATTGGATCTGGCCGTGAAGGAGGCTCAGCAGAAGCACCTCACTGAGGACTAGGAGCATAGGCTTTCCAAGCAGAGGGAAGACCTGCAGGAGTGCAAGGCCAGGTACTGGCGGCTGGAGGCTCAGCGGGCTGAGATGGTCAGCCAGTTCCAGGCCATGAGGCAGTCCCACTGGAGCAAGGACCTCCGGCTTCCCTCCAGCGTTGGCCCAAAGCCCCGGGGAGGCTGAAGTTGGAATTTCTGCCCCCCTCCGACCTACAAAAAGACCCTGAAGGGGGAGACTCTCTGCAGCAACACAAATGTTCATTGCACGTATCTATCCCAAGGGGTCATAGTTTGAGAACCCCTAATGGAGTGCAATATAAAAAATGCAAATCATTTTCCTGACCTGGATGGCTGAGAATCTCCATAGACCTGATCTCAGAGAGCACCAGGAGCTCAGGGCAGCTGAAGGGGTTAAAAAAAAAACCCCACAAAAAACAAGACAGCTTTTAAAAAGCCGGATCATGAACAAGACATTTAGCCCAGATCATATCCGATCAAGGAAATAAATGAAAGCTGTTTTAATTTCACCCCTGAAAGAGTTGGCTCCGAGACGGAAGGTTAATAGTTGCCGTTTGGCACATCCATTTTTCCCCATCGACAGTATTAACGTTCTCCTCCAGGAAATAAAATGAGCGAATTAAATCTCCGCTGATGTGCTTTAAAACCAGGCTCGTCGTTGCTCTGCGTGTTTTTTGTTTTTTTTTTAACAGAAAAAGCAGAGCTTCGATCTGAGGGAAAGACGGGGGACTTTCTCTCCCTTGTCCCAAATGAGCAGAATTTGGGGTTGAGATGGGAAGATGGTACGCAGGTGAACCTCGACTTGTGACTGTAACTTGAAATTTCCAAAATTTCTTTGGCTAAGCGAAAACGTCTTGTCGATTGAGTTGTTTTTTTGTCCCATTTTACGACTTTTCCTGCCACGTTTTGTTAAGCGAGTAACCTGGCTAGAATGGTATAAACTTGCTAAATGTAATAAATATGACTAACAATATTCTATTTTTATTAAAAGAGATGACACTTAGAATAGGGTGACTGTCAAGTTTCGCGGTCGTCTCAAATGAATTGCATTTCAAACGAAGTCTGTGATGAAAAAACTCTCATTTATTAAGCACGACATTTTAACTCCGACTCATTGTAGCCAATACTGAGTTCCCGGCGCCAACCCCTCCCTTCCTGTCTCCACTCCTCTGGTCTCATTGTCCATCTTCCAAGTCACTCTTTCCCTAATCTACCGCTCCAGCTCAAAGGAATTTCCCCCCTCCCATCCCATCTCCTAGGGCAGTGATGGCTAACCTTTTTCCCATCTCGTGCCAAAAGCGGGGGGAGCGCAGTGGGGTCAGATGGACGCATGCCCACATCCATAATTCTATGTTGCCCCAACCCCCCATGCTCCCCCTGTTTTTGGCATGTGATGGCACAGTGGGCCTGGTAGGCCCTTTTTTCGCTCTCCCCAGGCTCCAGAGCCTTTCTAGGAGCCTGGGGAGGGCAAAAACGGCCTTCCCCACCCCCTAGAGGTCCTCCGGAGGCTGGAAACAGTGTGTTTCCTGACTTCTGGTGGGCCCAGAAGGCATGAAAATCAGCTGGCCAATGGACGCATGCGTGCTGGAGCTGAGCTTGCGTGCCCACCGATATGGCTCCACGTGTCACCTGTGGCACCTGTGCCATAGATTCGCCATCACAGTCCTAGGGGATATTATCTCCAGGGAAAATAAGCAGGTGAAAAGTCAAAACGTTCCTTTCCAGATGCCCTTCTTCTCCTTCTTACGTCAGCACTGGCGTGCATGTGGCTTGGAGTGCTGACAGTGACTGCAGTGATGGGACGTGGCTTGGTGGGTGTGGCATGACTTGGTGGGTGTGGCTTGGTGGGCATGGCAGGGGAAGGATGCTGTAAAATATCCATTCCCACCCCATTCCAGGGGAAGGTTACTGCAAAATCCCCATTTCCTCCCAATCAGCTGGGACTCGGGAGGCAGAGAATAGATCAAGGCGGGGTCGGCCAGAGGTGGTATTTACCGGTTCTCCGAACTACTCAAAATTTCTGCTACCGGTTCTCCAGAACTGGTCAGAACCTGCTGAAACCCAGCTCTGGGTGATTGGCATAAAAATGGCACATTGAAATATCGAATAAGTAAATAATGAAAGATTATAATTTAATAAAAATATGTATATGATTAATCAAATTATATAAGCTTGTTAAATGAAACAAATGTGATTAATACTATTTTATTTGTACCACAATTATGCCACACTTCATGCGTTGATACGTTTGTAAAAAATAAAAAACTTAAAGAAAAAAAATGGCCGTTAAGCGAATCTGACTTCCCCATAGACTTTGCTTGTCTGAAGTTCGTAAAAGGGGATCACATGACCCCAGGACACCACGACCCGTCATAAATATGTGTCAGCTGCCAAGCGTCCGAATTTGGATCACACGAACGTGGAGGTTGTAAAAATGTAAAACACAATCGTCATTTTTTTTCAGTACCATTGTAACTTTGAATGGTTACTAAATGAACGGTCACTAAATGAGGACTACCTGTATTTCCATGTGTGTAATGGATTTATCCAAATTCATTACATGGATAGCAGAACAATTATAAATAGGACAGAGAGAAGGAAGACCAAGAACTTAAGGAAGCAGACGATGGGAAAAAAAGTAGTTAAATACTGTAAATAAATGTAAGACTGAAACTGGAGGCAATGATAAGTGATTGTGTTCACAGTGGCCAGTCACAAAACACTTGCCAGGTGTGGCACATTCACTCCTGTAGTGTTAAGTAGTTCAGAAGACCCATTTCCCACAACGGAGAAAGAAAGACCAATGGACTTGCATATTTTAAAAGAATCTTTTAATATCTAGCTAGACAGCGTAGGAGCATTGGGCATCGTCTGTGTTGTCCCCACAATACTGATACAGAACAGCAGCTGGAAGAGTTAACACAGGACAGGAAGAAGAGTAGCCAGAAACACCACTCCATGGAGCTCACAATCGGTGCATTACAGGAAGCATCTCTTTGCCCAACAATGACGGGTTTCAGAAATATTGCACCCCAGTTCCCGTTTTAAGGATAGCCACGAGACATCGGTGAGGGCACAGCTGGACTGCCAAGCAAAAATGCAGCTGGCTCAGCAATTCAGGACACATTTGGACATGTTTCAACTACACTTCGTGTAGTTGCGCTCACAGCTCTGGGAATGCAGAGGAGGCGTGTCCTGTCTCTGCCTCGCTGCCGCTGCGCCAGTCCTCACTGCATTCATGAGCTGCTGCATCAAATCAGCTGGAAGCCATGAAAACCAGTTGGGTTTGGAGCGGGATGTGGCCCCAGCGCACCACACAGCGAAACACGGAAGCTGCTGCGGCTGACGGAGGGCCTGAGGGCGAGGCAACTCTTGCTAATCGGGATAAAATTTTGGATTAAAGCCTACATTGGGAAAAAGAGGGGGGGTGCTGACTCTTCCCCCTATGCTGCACAGGTGGTATTCAGCCGGTTCGGACCGGTTCGAGCGAAGTGATAGCAGAAATTGCAAGTGGGCACCTGCCCCGGATCTATGCCGTCCTGTTTAGGCACGTTTTTGAGGCCGTGCACATGGGTGGAAGGCGCGAGTGCAAGCAAAGCGCGGAAGGCCGTGTGCCTGTGCGGAAGTGGTGCGGAAATGTGCGGTCCACATTTGTGAACCGGTAGTGAAGGTAGGTGAATACCACCCCCAAATGGAGCCTCCTTGGATATTTTCCATCTGAGGGAGCCTTAAGAGACCCTCAGAGTCACCAATGTTGCCCTGTTTGTGAGAGCGAAGCGTTTTCATCGTGTCTTCTGACTGCTATTTGATGTCCCGCATTTTAAGAGGTAACTAACTATCTCTTAATTTTTAAAAAAAACTGTATTGAAAACCTGCAAATTAGGGCAAATTAGGGCGTGAAATTGAGGATGGTTGCAACCAGGGGACATCCTACCTTATTGTCAGGATAATGACGATTTAATAGCTGACCAGCTGCCGTAATGCTGTAATGATGATGCAATGATGAGGAATGAGTCAGCAGAGTTATTTGATTGTTATCACTTTAAGAGTCTGTATTATAAGAGAGGCCCTGTGACGGTGTATCTCTCTCTCCATGTGTGCTTCCATGCTGTAAATTGCTGATTGTTTGATCTTTGCCTAGTATGTGTATGTATATTCTTTTGTAGAGATAAACCACTATTTATTATTACAAACCTCTGTTTACTGTATTTGCTCCTGGGTTGTCTCACCTAACACCACTGTGCGCATTCGGACACTTATCCTGAATTAATCCATTTCTTGGGTTTATGGCACACATTGACTCCATAAACTCACCCAAAATGTATGAATCACAAAGTAAGCGAAGTTGCAGGAAAACCAAATCGGAGAGTCAAAGTCGTTGCGTGAACCAGTGACGTGAATTAGGTGGGAATGGAGTGCCCCTCCCCCCACTTGGGCTCCGGCTCCACCCACCACTGCTTTGGCCCCGCCCCTTGTGCAGTTCACAACGACAAATAACAGACACACCCCAATGGGATTATCTAGCCCAAAGCTGCCTTGAAATCCAGGGAAGCCTTTAGCCCAGCTACTCCTTAGCACAAAGAGCCCGCGGGAAAAAAACATGGCGGTGGGTTACTATCACTGCTCTTCCATGGCGCCCCCCACTGAAAACAACCAAGCTGCATGGAGAGGCTGGGAGGAGCAGCTCAGACCCAAGCTTTGACTTGGTGGTTCCACTCCTTCGCGCACCCGCACAGCCCCCCTTCTTCGTACCACCGCCACTTCACGCCTTTGTACACGGCCCGGGCGCACGGTTGGAAGCAGAGGAAGAGGTGCAGGCGGCGGGCCAGGCTGCAGTAGAGAGCCATGGAGACCACGATAAGAGGAGACATGATGACGAAGCCCAAGATGATCAAGGCCGAAGAGCTGTTGTCATCCAGGATGGTCTGGCAGTAGTAGGCAGTTGAGTGGAGCACCTGTGAAGAGCAGAGGAAGTGAGTCAGGGGCGGTGGGAATAGAGTAGAGTAGGGTAGGGTAGGGTAGAGTCGAGTCGAGTTGAGTCGAGTCAAGTAGGATAGGGTAGGGTAGGGTAGAGTAGAGTAGAGCAGAGTAGAGCAGAGTAGAGTAGAGTAGCATAGCTTAGCATAGCCAAGGACTAGCTATTTTCCCACCCCGTGGATCTCAATGCAGACTCACTGGAGATGAGGAACTTCAGAGCCAACTGTTTCCCCTCCCTCTCTACAACTGGCCCACTTGACACCAGGAATCTTCCCCCACAAAATATTTTAGCTTTTCTAGAAATAGACTACCTCTTAATAGAAGTTCTGTTCCATTAAGAATTAAAACAGAGGTAGAAACTAGAAAGAGGCAAAACATTATTGTGCATATTTCTACATAACACTTTAATTAATATGTAGATGTAAAGATCAGAAGTTGAAAGATGTTTCTATTAGGTATACCTAAATAATACCACTATGGCTATTAGTATTGCGTATGAAAATATTGAATTAATTAAACGATGAAGACTTATATACAGAGTGGAGGAACGAGTAACGTGTCAACATTTTAATTTTAATATGTAAAATAATTATTAGAATTATATGTGTTTGATTAATGTAACTAATATTATCAGTATTATCACTGTCATTGTGTATCAAAACGAACGATACCCAGACTGTTCATGTATTCAAGGCTTATGTCCATTTAAAAATAAAAATAAAATATTTCAGCTTTTCTGATCCTATAATCTGGAGAAAAAACTATATTTTATCTTGGAGAGCACGTTGAATCAGTCCCGAGAAGAAGCAGTGGTCCAGATCGATTTTCTTCAGGCTGAAATCATATTTTCTAAGTTGAAAGCCCACGCCGAAGCCTCGGGGAGCCCACAAGCAGAAAAGCAATTTCGATTCAATTTTATTTACATTTATGGATAGTTCCCATCCAATCCAATCCGCTCTCTTGTCATGTTAAAGTGCCCATTTGGTGGGCAATTGACTTTTTTGCTTTGCCGAAAGGAAAAGAAGAGAGAAAAAAGGGAGAGGAGATCGGGGGAAAAGAAAAAATCAGAATGAAACATTGGGTGCTAAATCCAAATTCTTTCCCCTGGTTTAAAAAAAAAAAAGGATTGGAGCGTTGAACCTCATTGAAACAAAACCAGCAGCCGGACGTTTAGCCAGTCCTTGACTTACAACAGTTCGTTTAGTGACCATTCAAAGTTACGATGACACTGGGCTGGGGGAAGTGATTTACGACAGCTTTCCACACTTACACAACCATTGCAACATCCCCATGGCCAAGTGATCAAAATTCAAGACGCTTGTCAACTGACTCATATTTATGACGGTTGCGGTGTCCTAGGGTCACGTCAGTTGGGAAGCCAGGTTCATTCAACAACCTTATCAACTGCAGTGATTCACTTAACAGCCTGAGTGGCATAGGAGACTAATGCCTCCTACTAAGGCAGCATTTAACATCCAGCTGTCTGCAATTACTGTAAGTTCGAATCTCACCAGGCTCAAGGTCGACTCAGCCTTCCATCCTTTCTAAGGTAGATAAAATGAGGACTCAGTTTGTGGGGGCAATAAGCTGACTTTGTATAAATATACAAAAGTATGAAGGCTATTGCTTAACGCATTGTAAGCCGCCCTGAATCTCTGGAGAAGGGCGGCATATAAATTAAAAATAAACAAAAAACTGTGGCAAGAAAATTCATCAAATGAGACATAACTCACTTAACAACCGTCTCGCTCAGCCCCAGACATTTGGGGCTCCAATGGGGTCGTAGGTCGAGGGATTGGATTCGCCTGTTATGAATTTTTCATTCCCATTTACAACTTGGGAAAGTCGGACATTTAACAAAAAAATGTATTCCAGTGCTGTTTTCTTAAACTCCCGTATCCATTTTGGTTTGCTTTCCTTCATTAATTGGCTGTAGAAAACAGAAATAATATCCTTCTGTCTTCCCTAATTATCAGGAATGGGCAAATTTTTGGTTTATAGTATTAGAGAAAACTCATCTTGGTTGTGGTGGGCGTGGCCTAGTCAGCTTCCTGCACCATGGTGGGGGGGGGGTTTGCCCTCCCTAGGCTCCGGAGGCCCTCTGGAGGCTGGAAATAACTTCCGGTAGGCCCATTTTTCACCCTCCCCGAGCCTCCGGGTGTGTCCTGCACTTACCTGCATCCAAAACGGGACGTGTGGAGACCCCTGGGAGGGGAGGGGAGGGGTAGGGTGGGCAGGGCGGTGTCAGAGCGGCAATCAGCCCCGTTACCTTGCCTGGGGTAATTGCCCTCAATTAGAAGTGGAATCGTGGCTTCTTCCTTGTGTATACTTTGCAAGAAAATAAACCGAAAATTTATTTTCTAATTAAACTCATATTTATTTGTTATACAGAAAATAAAACATCTCACTACCTAAAGTAGTTACATTTTGGCAAAGATCCCAGCCTGACCTCTCTGGCTGGAGAACAAAGAAAATTTTTTAGAGAAGAAGAAAGGAATGTAGACATGCGCAGTAGATTAGAGATAAGAACTTGGCAAGCTACAGTAGGTCTGAAAATCCAGAAATAAAAGCTCATCTGGTAAATATAAAAATGCAGTGACAGGCGGGGCCAGCGAGGAGTGGGATTTGGGGGTTCTCCGAACTGTACAGAATCTTAGCTAGAAGTTCTCCCGAACCCTTGTGAACCCCCAGCAGCCCTACCCCTGAATCTGGGGTAGGGCTGCTGGGGGTTCACCCCATTCACTCCCAGATGGCCCTGGCCCCATCTCTGCCTCCAACGTAGAGCCCTTGTCTGGGCCTTCCCCAGACTCCAGGACTGGCCCTTGTTCCTCCCCAGCCTCCTCACTGTCCTACTCCAGGCTGTTGGCGGACCACAATAAATACGTTAACACATTGCTTTTCTACCTTTTGAAGATAAATCTCTTGATTTTTCAGTTTTCTATAGATACCTAGATGCTGGATGAGGGTGAATAATCCTAGCATCCTATAAATATATGTGTCCAAGCCATCAAGGTATAAACGTTGTGAGCCATTTCACCTTTTCAGTATTCCCCATTATGCCAAGGTGCGATTTATTTCTCTCGCCTCCAGCGAGAAGCATTCTTTGTGCTACTGCCTCTGTGTGCCTTCCATTCACATTTTTTAATCGTCTTTTGGGGAAAGGATACTGTAAATGGCAAAAAGAAATGCGAAACCTTGGAGCAAATGGGAAAAAAAAGCAGGGCATTGAATTTTTATGTTTTCCTCTTGAAGCTTTTCAGATGGGACACCAGACACAGAAGAAGTACAACTTGAATAAAATCTCCGGCAGCTGGAGAGAGGTGATCCTGGCCAAAGGAAATCCATCTTGCAGAAAAAAGTTTGGTGGTACGTGTTTGCAAAATAAGAAAATAAGAAAATAATAATCACAATGCTTTTAGTCGGCTGAGCCACAAGGCCCTCAGGCAAGTGCAGACCCAAAATGGGGCACCTGGGCGGGGGGCATTTTTACTCCCAGGGCGTTGCAGGAGGCCGAGTGCTGCCTGTCACACCCCTGGCCACGCCCGCCAAGCCACGTCCACAAAACCAGTAGTAAAAAAAATTTAATCCCACCACTGGGAGAATCCACCCTACAGATCCTCTCCCCAGTTCTTCCCTTTCCCAGCTGCCTAAAGCAGTAGCCGTGACAACCGTTGGGGTAGTGAGTTTACATGTGGTTCGACAGGGGAACTGACTGCCACAAGATGTCACCGCTTCGGCTTTAGCTAGCTGGAAAGGGGAAGAGCTGGAGGGAAGCAATACCTTTGCCAAAGTTGAAATCTCCCAACAATGATTGGTTAAAAAAAAGACCTAAAGCTTGGCAAAGACTCCTAACTTCACAACCCTACATTCCCCACTCCGCTGAATACTCCATCATCCTGCCTTCTCCCTTAATGGCCTACTTTCTAAGCTAATTCTAATGCCAAGTTACTTTGTAAAGTTCCAGTACCTAGCGGCTTCTGTTGCTTTGCTTCTTCGGTGTTATCTTCTCACCGCAGCAGCGAGATTTTTTTCTTTCTTTCTTCCTTTCTTTTTTTTAGAACTGTGATAAAATGGTGGGAATTTCCTGCAGTCTTATGGCAGGCAATTAGGGTCTATAAAGTTGATTGTTCTTTAATATGCGGTAATAAACAGAAATAAACAACTCCGGGGAGATGAGCCCAGATTAAGGAAGCTCCTGCCCTAATTTCTGCAGGGACGCGAGATGGGAGAAAGAGAGAGAGAGAAAGAGAACGGGGAAATTAAATCATGAGCTGCTTCAGAGGTTCCCAGTTCTGTTTTTCCTTCAGGACTGAGGGGAAACTGTTGCTCTGAAGATACAGGAACCTCTGAAGATTTACAGGGATGGGATTCACCCGGTTTGGATCAGTTTGGGGCAAACTGGATGCTAATTTTACATTTGGTTCACCGAACCCATAGTTGCAAGGACTGGCTGGCCCCTCCCACCCCACCCCTCCCCTCCCAGAAGTCTCCACGTGGATGTGGAGGTAAGTGCAAGGCCCACATGGAGCCTCGAGGGGGGGGGGAGAAAAATGGGCCTACCAGAAGTCCGAAAATGAGCTCGTTTCTGGCCTCTGGAGGGCCTCCAGAGCCCGGAGGAGGCTGTTTTCGTCCCCCCAGAAGCTTGAGGAAAGTTTCCGGAATATGAGGAGGGCAAAAACATCCCCCCACCTGTTGTGACCCAGGCCCACATAGTTAATATTAAATGCAAACAGTTCCAAAAAACAAACAGATTTTATTAAAACAGTACTCTAAATGAAATGAAAGCAAAGTCCTTAAAACACCAGTCTTTAGTTTATCTCTGACCTTGGGATAATTAGGCAAACTGCCGAAGGCTTTTCTTGGCAACAGTTCAGGAACAGAAGAAATAACTACAGCTAAACAAGAAACAATTCTCTCAACGGTTGTTTTCCAACAAAGAGGCCAAGAGCCGTTGCTGGTTTTTTAATCCTTATGGGAGGGGCCAATCATCTCTTGGCCTTACTCCCAAGTTGTCCTCTCTGCTTTAGCTGCTCCTGCCTTCTGGCAGCTCTTCTCATGCGTGCACTAGGGACAGGCTCCTCCTGTTCCTCTGCCTCTCTACTGTCAGCCTCTGGAGGCTCCGAAGTCCCCACATCACTCCCTGATGGCCCTGGCCCCATCTCTGCCTCCGATGCAGAGCCCTCATCTGGGCCTTCCCCAGTCTCCAGGACTGGCCCATGTTCTTCCTCAGCCTCATCGCTGTCCGACTCCGCTGTTAGCTCCATAGGCTGATGGCGGACCACAACACCATCGTGGTGCAGGAGGCTGAGTAGGCCACGCCCACCCAACAACAGGTCAGAGCACCGGTTGCTAAAAATTTTCAATCCCAACCTTACACACAGTCTGCTAAAAGTAATGGAGGGTTTCGAACATAATGTGGGCAAACCGAGCTGCGAAAAGGTTTTTCCATTTCATTCCCGTTGGCCGAGGAAAACATAAGCTGAGTAATGGGGAAGGGAGCTTGCCTGGGCTTTGCGTTCCCTCGTGTCCCATCTGCAAGGGACGGCTGAGTGACTTTACAGAGAAGTTCCTGCTTGCATAACATGACCGATACTCAGCGCGTAGTTAGTAGCAGCATCCCGATCTGTTGCTGCTCTGCGGGAACCGCTGGCCTCAAAAGCTGACAGATCCTGGGGAGCCATTAGCTAACAGTACCCTTGAATACCCAAAGGTGTCATTTACCTCTGTTGATGGTCTGTTTGCCACTATAGAAAGGAAAACAACCATCTGGCATCTCCTGGGGTGGGTGAGTGGATGGGCGGGATGGATAGATTTTTGTTTGCTACGCATCTAAAACAGGGGCTCAGCCTGGAGCAGCGGACAGCCGCTGCTCTGCAAACATCGCCATCGATTCCAGAAGAGGTCATTTAGAGAACAAAGTTACAATCCGGGATTGATTTAGCATTTTAATAGCCCCCTCCCCCTTTAATTAAGCTGGTTTGAACCGCCACTGGGGCTCCCGCTCTCCGATCGATTGAAAAAGTAATTGGGAGCCAGAGGAAACAGCAAAGGATTCCATCAACCGGTCCCAGATCAGATCTCACCGAATGGACATGCTGTGGGTCCTGTCATTGAGGGAGATAGATTGAATGGCCTGCTTTTTCTGCTGGGTGGAATCTCCTCCCCCACAACCCCCCAAAAAGTGAGGATGGCCTCATCGCTCTGTAGGTCCCACAAGACGAAATAGTGTGGAGGCTCCATTAATATTAGCATTCTCTATCTATTATTCCTGTTTAACAGTTTTTATCGGGTTTTTTAAAATGCTCTTTATATTAGTTAATGGTAGTGATTTTAGATATTTATTGTTTGTTTGGATATACATCTCCCAAGGTCACTTGCTGGTGAGATAGATAGATAGATAGATAGATAGATAGATAGATAGATAGATAGATAGATAGATAGATAGATAGATAGATAGATAGATAGATAGATAGATAGATAGATAGAGATAGATAGATAGATATTCTGTTACCCCCAAAATAAGACATCCTCTGATAATAAGCCCAATTGGGCTTTTGAACGCATGGCAATAAGGATAGATAGAGATAGATAGAGAGATGGATAGAGAGAGAGAGATAGTTAGAGAGATGGATGGAGATAGAGAAAAGGGTAGAAATAGAGATGGATAGAGATATAGAGAGAGATGGATAGATATAGAGCTAGATAAATAGAGAGATGGAAGGGGTAGAAATAGAGAGAGATGGAGAGAGAGAGAGAGAGAGATGGATAGAGATAGAAAGATCGGTAGAAATAGAGATGGATAGAGATATATAGAGAGATGGCTAGATAGCAATGGATAGAGATGGATAAAGATATATATATATATAGAGAGATGGATAGACTGATGGATGGAAAGAGATAGAGATGAAGAGAAATGGAGAGAGAAATGGATAGAGATAGAGAGATGGATAGAGAGAGAAAGATGGATAGAGAGAGAAAGATGGATAGAGAGAGAGATGGGTAGAGATGGATAAAGATAGAGAGAGAGAGATGGATAGGTAGATAAACAGATAAAATATTTTTTCAACCCTTCAAGACCATGGACAGCTCCTGATATTTGCATCAGGACTGGCTGATGAGGGAATCTTGCGGGCATTTCCCCATTTTCCCAACATAGTCATTTTGCCTTTCCATGACATTTTCTATGGGGGAATCGGTCCCCTTTTGATATTGCTCTTCCCATTAAGAGAAAGTGCCTCCCCCACCCCCAACCAAACCCTTCTCATTGTAAGGGACCCTTTAGATAAAAAGGCGAAAGAGAAACAATCGTATCCTCTCTTCCCTGGGAATCAGCCTCAGACCATCCAAAGCACATTCTCCCCATCCCTCCTAGGTTTTTCCGGTGCCCTTCCTGATCACGCAAACCCCCTCCACTGCCCTTTTCAGAATTCCTGATTCAGAAAAAGCCCCCCCCCCCCGCTTTTTTTTGCGAGGGGTGGGTGGGGGGAGAACTTCTTCAAGGAAGGTTTGATAAAGCTCAAACTTCCTAAGGATGCAAAGGAAGGGAGTAGATGAAATGCCTTTTGAGTAGATTGGTCCCGAATGGCACGCACACACTACCTCGGCAGGTCGATCCACAGAATACTTAATAAGAAGAAAATGAGTTTGTCAATCGGAATGAATCAAGGGTCGGTCGAGACGGTCTGAGCCCAAAACCTCCATGCTCGAAGCCATGGATAATATTGATTCAGGATTTTTAACAGATGAACAGAGTTGGAAGGGATCTTGTCGGTCATCTACTCCAACGCCCTACCCTAACAGGAGACCCTATACTATTTAAAAAAAAAACACACCTTTATCTTTTTGAAGATTCGCTGCAATTTGGAATTCTCTCCTTACTTTTCCCAAATGCAGAGTATTTTAGAAGCATTTCTGGCACAACTGGAATTCTTGGGCCATTTTTTCCCCCCAATCAGAAAATAGACTCTTAGTTTTATAGATTTGGGGGTGTTTTTTTCTCCTCTTGGTTTTTTTTTCTTTTATTAACCCCCCTCTCCACTTTTTTTTCTCCCTCCTGTCTTTAATTTATCAGACAAATCCTGGAGACTGACTGCGGTAGGGGGGGGGGATCCTTAATTAAAAAGACATTAAATGGAATTCAGTCCATGTCGGCAAATACAGACAGAAGCTAAAGAGCAGGAGGGTGGCTTGGAGAAAAAAAAAGAGAAGCAAGTCACGGGGAAAAAAATACTGTTAGAATTAGACAAAAATTCTGCAGGAGCCAAGAAAGAAAGAAAAAAAAGAAAAAGAAAGAAAGGAAGGAAGGAAGGAAGGAAGGAAGGAAGGAAGGAAGGAAGGAAGGAAGGAAGGAAGACCAAGCTCCTGTCAATGAAGATCTGGAATTTATTGAGATTGTAATTAATTACTGAAGAGGGAATTTAGAGCAGTGTATTTTTTTTAAAGAGACGCATAGTGCAATAACTTGAATTCCTCTCTTCTCCTCCTGCTCTGTTTCCTACCCCAAAAACTGATAACAAAGCTGCTTCTCCTTAATATTACAGGCAGAGTGTTCTTACAATCCATTTGTAAGATTTGTATACATCAGTGGAAGCTTTTTGAATGACAGAGGCCTTGACGAGACACAAAATTAACTGTGTAGCAAATTTAACTTTTCTCCTGAAAGGTAAAGGTTCCCCTCGCACATATGTGCTAATCGTTCCCGACTCTAGGGGGCAGTGCTCATCTCTGTTTCAAAGCCAAAGAGCCAGCACTGTCCGAAGATGTCTCCGTGGTCATGTGGTTGGCATGACTCAACGCCAAAGGCGCACGGAACGCTGTGACCTTCCCACCAAAGGTGGTCCCTATTTTTCTACTTGCATTTTTTACAGGCATTCGAACTGCTCGGTTGGCAGAAGCCAAGGGAGCTCACCCCGTCACGCAGCACTAGGGATTCGAACTGCTGAACTGTCAATCTTTTGATTGACAAGCTCAGCATCTTAGCCACTGAGCTCCCATGTCCCCATATCATATAAATACTGCAACTTATTTATTACATTTTACGGCAGTTTTTTATTCTTACTAACATATGCCAATAAAATAAACATATCTTTAATTTGATCAACCATTTACATTTTTATTCCCATGAGTAGTTGTTGTAGGCTAACACCCCACTCCCCTAGTACACTGCTTTGCCTGGGGGCCCATAATGCTGTTAAGACGGCCCCTGGAGCAACTCTTAGCTGGTTGAATCCGATGCCTGTGCCAAAAACAAGCCTGATCAAGTTGGCTTTTTAAAACAGGATGAGATTCAGAAAGTCAATGAAAGCCATGGACTCTTTTCAAAATTACAGTATACCACCACCCTCATTCTCAAACTCTTAACTGGGGTAGGATGCGGCCAAGATAGGGCGACAGCTATGTTTGCTAGGAATGCTAGACTCCCCATATTTGGAAAATTGGGAAACAGATTCAGTTTTGGTCGCCACGATGTAAAAAAGACGTGGAGACTCTAGAAAGAGTGCAGAGAAGAGCAGTAAAGAGGATTAGGGAGACTGGAGGCTAAAACAGATGAAGAACAGTTTCAAGAATTGGGTATGTCTAGTTTAATGAAAAGAAGGCCTAGGGGAGACATGAGATCAGTCTTCTGATATCTAAGGGGCTGCCCCAAAGAAGAGGGAGTCAAGCTATTCTCCAAAGCACCTGAGGGCAGGACAAGAAGCAACGGGTGGAAACTAATCAAGGAGAGAAACAACTTAGAACTCAGGAGAAATTTCCTGACAGTTAGAACAGTTAATCCGTGGAATAACTTGCCTCCAGAAATTGTGAATGCTCCAACACTGGAAATTTTCAAGAAGATGTTGGACAACCATTTGTCTGAAGTGGTGTCGGATTTACTACCTAAGCAAGGGGTTGGACTAGAAGACCTCCAAGGTCCCTTCCAACTATTCTATTCTATTCTATTCTATTCTATTCTATTCTATTCTATTCTATTCTATTCTATTCTATTCTATTCTATTCTATTCTATTCTATTCTATTCTATTCTATTCAGATGCTGCAAGCTTCACCGGTCCCTCTCTTGGGGTATTAATGACTGGTGGCTACTAGCTTTCCAACAGATCCTTTCCCCTCCCTTGCAGAGTGAAGGAGAACAACCTGGATTTTTGCAAAGAGCTCCTTTCGTATTCATAAAATTACAGGGTTAGAAGGGGCCTTGGAGATCTTCTAGTCCAACCCCACCCCCCCACCCCACTTAAGGAGGAAATCCTATACCATTCTGTCCAATCTCTTCTTTAAAACTTCCAGTGTTGGAGCAACCCACAACTTCTGAAGGCAAAGTCATTCTCCTGGTGAATTGTTCTCACTGTCAGGACATTTCTCCTTAAAAATTCTTAGGTTGGATCTCTCTTTATAGTGATTTTCAACCTGTTAACTTCTTGTAATGGATTATTCAGGAGAAGGAATCAGCCGTTGGGAAGAGGGTGGGGGGTGGTCTTTGCTCACTGGGCTAACAGTTTGAGAGCCAGATAACTTCCCAAGAAAAGGGGTTTTCCTTTAGACTAAGATCCTTGTTCGAATATGACTTCTGCTTAAGAGGAGTATTTTGCACAAAGATAATAGCAAAAAATTTAGAACGTGCAGAAATGAATAAACTTAACATTTGAAATTAAGGAAAAGGAAGACACTGAATGTTTCGAGGTATGGGATCTGTTCTAGCGATGGTTACATCAGAGAAACAGGAGTTAGAACTTCAAAAACCATAAGAGAAAGACTAATATTATTAGGATTGTTTACCGTAACTTGTTGATTAATTTTGATTAGTATTAACAATTAATATGTATTGATGTTACGAGGGAATTACTCATTAGTGTGAGATTACGATTAGAGAATCCTATCATCATTACTGTGATGCTTGTTACTCAAAAGAACTGTAAGCAGACAACACACTGCCTATATGGATTTCGAATATGTTGCTGTTTTTTATTTATATTATATATATATATATATATATATATATATATATATATATATATATATATATATATATATATATATAAAGAGTATTTTGCACATTCATACATGGCTGTCCAAACATGCCCATTAGCATTCATATTCATATATTAAGTATCTTCTCAGAAAAGAAGATACTTGACAAAAGACCGAAGGGGGTAAAGATTAGAGCAAGGAACAATAGTTGCAAGGCGAACGTTATCTTTTCCTTATCATAGCATCACGCCCCATCAACATCATGTCTGAGAACAGCCAGCATTCTTTCTCTTCACAACAAAATGAAGCCAACGTAGGAACTCCCCGACACTTGAGGAAGTGAACAGGTTGGCTGCCTTTGGATCTCTACCCTCACCCCCCTTTCCTTAACAAATTGGGTGTACAGGCAACAATGCCCTTTGCGTAGGACTTAGTGGGTCAAGTCCCATTTAGCATTATGCGTCTGAGGCATCCATTGCATCAAAGCTACCTTGTGATGCTTGTCATCCAACGAAGGACCACATATCCCATGCTGGCAGAGCGATTAAGGGGTTGGGCAAGGACGGAGGAACTCCAGGTTCCATTCTGTCCCTTATCTATGAAGCTTCCTGGCTGACTTTGGACCAGTCACTCTCTCAGCTCAACCTACCTCACTGTTCCTGCAGTGAAAAATAAGAGAATGGAAACACTGTGTAAATAGATCTCCTTGAGGTCATTGGACAAAAGGCAGAACAGAAACCTAATGATAAATGCATCAGAGAGAGTTCCATGGGATGAAGCACAGTGTGATGACTTAACTGACGACAGACGATGCTGTCTGAGAACAGACAGAGTACAAACCTCCCCTATCCACTAGACTTCTCTCTCTATCCTCACCCAGAAAGTTCAGTTTGACGTATAATACTTACCCGGGAGTGACACTGGAATCCGAAATAGACCACGACAATGGCGGGCAAAAGGACCACTGAAAAGATGGCAGCCATCAGAAAGAAGTTCAGGAGAAAAGCCAAAGAGTTCATTGCCCCCACCAAACAAGTCCAGGCCCAACAGCTACAGGTGCTACGGCGCTCCATGGGGAGGAGCTGGTCCTCCATGTTGTAAGGTGGGAGAGTTTGGATGGTGTGGGACATGTCAGAGAAGTTGTCCCCTTCGTAGTCGTCAATCTCCTGATCGGACATCTTCAGGAAGGTCAAACCGGGCGTCCAATTCCTTAATTTCCTCCTCTCCCTTTTCTGTCTGTTCAAAATGGAGCACCCCAAGTTAGGGGAGAAGATAGTGTCTGAGGGGGTTTCCCCCAAAGTGGTGCCCACTTCTAGGAAACAGGAGATTGGATGGAGGTGGCCTTAGGAGCATAAGACAGAAGTTCTTACATGTCCTTTCGGGGATCAGGTGGTTGCCTCACCTGAACTGGTGGTACGAGATGGAGAAGACCTTCCAAGAGATGGGATGAAGTTTTCCTAGAGGGTGGACAGTTCTCCAGCTTTGCCTACCAGAGTTCTTGGTGCCAGAAGAGCTTGCCGGAGTGAAAGGGGACAAACACACATGCCATCTTCTGCTTCTACCTTGTGGGTTTGAGTTTCCAGCCAGATGCTCAATTTTCCAGAAGTTCTACACCGCACTGGTCCTTCCCTCAGCACTCCTCAAGTCTCCATGGCAGTTTGCGCTGGATTCATCCCCTGATTATCTGGGCAGGGTTCGGTCCTTCAACTTTTCACTCCCCCCACTTCTCTTTTGTAATGTCCCGAATGCAAGGAAGGCTCCTTCCCTGCCTGAGCCGATGGCTCCTTTCCCTCTTCTGAGCCAGCTCTGATTCCAGTGTTGCCGCTTAGAAGCAGCTGCACCGAATTTTCTCCTGCAGGCATCCAATCCTTTGCTACTGCTGCTGCTGCTTCTCTCCACCCCCTTCGAGTCGCTTACTACGTACCCGTTTCCATCCAGCCAGGCCCACTGCTGATCTTTTCCTTGGTGTGTTGCTGCTCTGTGTTTCCTTTTGATGGGAGGGAACTGGACCAGCAGGCTGAGGAAGGGTGGCAGGCAGAGGACAGTGAGAGAGGGGGAAATAGGAGATTAATGAGAAGGGATGAAAGAAAATAGAATAGATTAGGATTAGGATTAGGATTAGGAATAGGACTATAGAGTAGGGTAGGGTAGGGTAGAGTGAATAGAATAGAATAGAATAGAATAGAATAGAATAGAATAGAATAGAATAGAATAGAATAGAATAGAATAGAATAGAATAGAATAGAATAGAATAGAAGAATAGGAATAGGAATAGGACTATAGAGTAGAGTAGAGTAGAATGGAATGGAACAAAATGGAACAAAATGGAATAAAATGGAACAGAATGGAACAGAGAATGCAATAAATAGGGTAGAGGAGAGGAGAGGAGAGGAGAGGAGAGGAGGAGAGAAGAGAAGAGAAGAGAAGAGAAGAGAAGAGAAGAGAAGAGAAGAGAAGAGAAGAGAATTTTTTAATGGCCAAGTGTGATTGGACACACAAGGAATTTGTCTTTGGTGCATAAGCTCTCAGTGTATATAAAAAGAAAAGATATGTTTGTCAAGAATCATAAGGTACAACACTTAATGATAGTCAGAGGGTACAAATAAGCAATCAAATCATACTAGGAAACAGTATCAATACAAATCATAAAGATACGAGCAACAAAGTTACAGTCATACAGTCATAAGTGAGAGGAGATGGGTGATAGGAACGATGAGAAGATTAATAGTAATGCAGACTTAATAACTCGTTTGACAGTGTTGAGCAAATTATTTGTTTAGCAGAGTGATGGCCTTTGGGAAAAACTGTCCTTGTGTCTAGTTGTTCTGGTGTGCAGTGCCTTATAGCATTGTTTTGAGGGTAGGAGTTAAAACAATTTATGTCCAGGATGCAAGGGGTCTGTAAATATTTTTCCCAGCCCTCTTTTTGACTCGTGCAGTAGACAGGTCCTCAATGGAAGGCAGGTTGGTTGCTATTGTTTTTTCTGCTGTTCTAATGATCCTCCGAAGTCTCTTTCTGTCTTGTTGGGTTGCAGAATCAAACCAGACAGTTATAGAGGTGCAAATGACAGACTCAATAGTTCCTCTGTAGAACTGGATCAGCAGCTCCTTGATGCCCAGTTCTACCTCTGCCTCTGCATTGCAATTTTTTTTTTTTTTTTTTTTTTTTGTATTCAAGATTTATTTCTGGCACAAGCCACTCCATTGCAGTAACTCTGGGAGATTTGCAAAAATCTAGGCATATCTAAGATGAGTTAAGGGGCCGGATCCATCTCTGAAGTCAACTTTTCAGAAGTTTTTTCAGACGTGTTCATGGAAGTAACAAGGGGAAGAAATCCAACTACAGGGAATCCTCAATTTACAACACTTTGTTTAGTGACCAAAGTTGCAACAGTGTTGGGGGGGGGGGAAAGGACTGTTTTTCAAACTCACAACTGTTGCGGTATCCTCAGGATGGCGTGATCAGATTCCAGGTGTTTGGCCACTGATTCATATTTTTTCACGTGGCAACTGAGAGGCATGAAAAAGCCTCTTTCTTAGTGGAATGGAAGCTGCTGAGAAGGTTGGAAGTTTGGTGGCCAGGAAGGCTGGAGAACTTCAAGGGCAATCATCTCAAAAGGATTCCAAGCCACCAGCTTCCAACTCACGGTTCCGTAGAATCTCCCTCACCTTTCTCCTTCATCCCACGTCTCAAAGTTGTTTCTCCTCCGCATCAAGCCAATGTTGCGAAGCTGATAATTGGCGAGGGAAGGAGATGGAGAAAGGCAGCGTGTAAAAATAAAAGGAAGTGCCAGAAGTCATCTTAAAAATAGACACTTCAGCTGGCAGCGTCAAGTGTTCCCCCCCAGAGTGGTGCGAGAAGAACGATAAAATACAGTTAGTTCTCTGGCAGAAAATTGGAGAGGCTGTAATGATTCCCTGGGCACTTCGGAGGAAGGAAGTGGCGTGAGCACTCGCCTGCACAATTGCGTTTTGGTGAGTGTGAATACGCTCCCACCCACCGCAGCTCCCCACCCCTAAACCACCCAAACATCCACACAACAGACCAAGTAATACTGTCCAACAGCTCACTAATGGTGGCCCTTCAGTTCATTGCTGAGTGCAATTACAGCTCTGGGATAAAAACTATTCGGAAAACGTGTGGTCCGAGTTTTAATCGTTCTGTATCTTCTGCCAGAAGGCAACAGTCCAAAAAGATGGTAAGCAGGATGGGAAGAGTCTCTGAGAATGTTATGCAACTTCCTCAAACAGCGAGATTCGATGATGTCGTCCAGGGCTGGTAGCTGGAATCCGATAATTAGAATATGTCTAACCTCGTCCCGAGGAAGCATGGCCGAGGGATCAAGATCAAAGTATTTATCAACCTACTCAAAAGAAATGTCTGTCAGGGTTCCAAGTAACACCCCCAATGAAAAAAGACTCCAAAGCTTGACTTTCCTCAAAGTTCCATTTTATTAGAGATGTCACATCTGAGAAAACCCGAGTCTGAAAGCTTCCAGGTTTCCCCCAAACCAAAAGAAAGTTCAAGTCCCCGCCCAGCACCCACATGTCCATCACATGATCCAATCAGGCATCATCGAAAACTGATGATGCCTCCCAGTCGCCTCATCGCAGCTGCAGGGCACTATGGCCTTGACTTTCTCAGAAAAGAATGTTATTTTGACTACATATCACCCATACTCTATACAATCCCCCCTCCCATTTTCCCACAGAGAAAATGTGGCAAGCTTGAAGGCTCAACTATAAAAGATGGCTTCCAGGTCTGACACCCCTCCTCCCCATATCAGAGGAAGGGAGTGAAACGAGTTTGGGGATACCCAGTATTTATTTATTTATTTATTTATTTATTTATTTATTTATTTATTTATATTTATTTATTTATTGGTTCAATTTATATGCCGCCCTTCTCCAGAGACTCAGGACGGCTTACAATGCGTTAAGCAATAGCCTTCATAGTTTTGTATATACCTGCTTAGTAGGGCTTTTGCCCTTCCCTAAGCAGTGCTCCTTTTTATACAAAGTCAGCTTATTGCCTCCACACTCCGGGTCCTCATTTTACCTACTTCGAAAGGATGGAAGGCTGAGTCAACCTTGAGCCTGGGGAGATTCGAACTTGCAGTAATTGCAGGCAGCTGGTGCTAGTGAACAGCACTTTAGTGTGCTGCGCCACCAAGGCTCTTCGAAGCATGCAAAATGTGTAAGCCAACTTGGCCTGATATCTATCCATAGCACCTAGAACCGGTCAAGCACAGGGTATTTATTGGCTCTAAAGTAAATACGTAAGTTCTGTTTTGGGGAGTTCCAAGAGGTCTCATCTTGCAGGACCGCAGAATCAAGTCGATTCTTCTAAGCCAGACTTGGGGAAAATGTGTCTGGGCTGCCGTCGCTCTCCTTGGTGCTGAACCTGAGTTCCTGTTGATTTCTCCAAAAGCTCTATTCTGACAGTGATCAACACTGTCAGAATAGAACTGGAAGGGATCTTGGAGGTCTTCTAATCCAACCCCCTGCCAAGCCGGAGACCCGATATCATTTCAGACAAGCGGCTCTCCACTCTCTTCTTAAATACCTCCGGTGATGAAACAGCCACAACTTCTGAAGGCAAGCTGTCCCACCGGTCAACTGTCCTCACTCTTAGGAAGTTTCTTCTTAATTCCAGATTGCTTCTCTCTTTGCTTAGTTTCCATCCGTCGTTTCTTGTCCTGCCTTCTGGTGCTTTGGAGAATAGCTTGACTCCCCTTCTTTGGGGCAGTCCCTCAAATATACTGATATCCTGCCATCATGTCATCCCTAGGCCTTCTTTTCCCTAGGCTAGCCCGACCCAAATCCTGCAGCCGTTCTTTATATGTTTTAGTCTCTTCTCTGCACTTTTTCCAAAATCTCAACATCTTTTATTTTTTTGTAACGTGGTGATCAAAACTGGATGCAACAATGTTCCAGGTGTGGCCTTGCTATGCTTACTGTGTACTCGTATATCCCAGCTCTCCTTCCATCTGCTGTCCTATGTTGACTTCTTTTGAACGATGTTGGACGAGAGATTCTTAGGAAGCGGGAACTAGCTGGTATTTGAACCTGAGCTTGCCGAAATCCACTTGCTTCTTATTGAAACGGCTTCATCCTTTCTCTAAATGAAAGACAAGGGTTCCTTCTAACCAGGGCTGGATCAAGGAAATAAATGGTGGCTGGATTGGGAGCCTCAGTTCTGTACTTTTAAGGACTGCAGACAACGCCGCCTTGTTTGTGACCAGCATTAAAGTCAGATTCAGTTGCCAACCAGGTTAATCTTTAAACATGAAATAGTAGCGAGAAGGTTATTACCTTCCCCCTGGGAGCCGAAAAATATTGGGAATCGCAGCTTTTGAATTCCCCTCTTTCCCTTTGATGAATATTTAAACCTATTCGCAGCCCTTTTTCCAGCTTTGAAATAATTCATTCCTTTCCTTTCTCAGCTTAGCCGCCAAAAGAAAAGTTGCACGACTGATTTTTATCCGCAGCCATTGCGCTTAAAATAGCCCGGCATAATTGCATAAAATCCAGATGGCATCCAGGGTGCAAACAAACACGACGGATTGCACAAAATGTTCTCCGGAGATATGTAGTGTTTGTGCATCACAATTGCTCTTTCTTTCGCCTTCTCCTTCCCCCAGCCTCACCGCTTTCAGGACTTGGAACATGGAGACCTTGGAGGTCTTCTGTGCTCAAGCAAGGAGACCCTATACCATGCCGGAACAATGGCTGTCCAGTCTCTTCTTGAAAATCTCCAGCATTGGAGCATCTTCTGGAGGCGAGCCGTTCCACTGATTAATTGTTCTAACAGTCAGAAAATTCCTCCTTCATTCCAGGTTGAATCTCTCCTTGATTAGTTTCCACCCATTGCTTCTTGTTGTCAGGGCTCCAATAACACCCCCAACAAAAGGATAAGGATAAGGATAAGGATAATTTTATTTCTATACCGCCCCTCTCCCGAAGGACTCGGGGCGGTGCACAGCCGAGGAAAAGCACAATACAAACATCATAATTTAAATTTAAAAATTATTATTAAAAGTATTACATTTTCAGCCGAAAATTAGTTAAAACCCCCAAAATTTAAAAAGCTCCAAATTTAAAACTTAATTACGAAGATAGCGCTGCCTGACAGAAGAGCAGGGTCTTAGAAAGAAAACTCCGAGGTGTAAGTTCCCTCAAAGTTCCATTTTATTAGACATGTCATATTAGCACATCTGAGAAAACCCGAATCCGGAAGCTTCCAGGTTTTCCCCACCCAAAGGCAAGTTCAAGTCCCTGCCCAGCACCCACATGTCCATCATGTGTCCCAATCAAAGCACCATTCCAACTGGAGATGCCTCCCAGTTTCATCCGTCCAGATGCAGGGCAAGATGTCCTTGATTCTCTGAGAAAGGAATGTTATTTTGACTACATATCACCCATGCTCCATACAATCCCCCCTCCCAATTTCCCACAGTGGTAAATGTGGCAGGCCTGAAGGTCCAGAGCAAAAGATGGCTTCCAGGCCTGACAGGCCACCCCCACATCGGAAAATCACATCCTGAAACAAGAATAGCATAGCGGTTAATTCATCATACTAACCATCCCTCCCTCCCCTTTGGCTTATCGGGAAACTTTTTGTGGAATTGTTTTACTAGCTTATTAGCTTTAACATTCCAGCTTCCAGGAATTGACACTTGTCCTGCCCTCAGATGCTTTGGAAAACAGGCTGACTCTCTCGTTGCTCAAATACTGAAAAACTGTTATCATATCACCCCCTAATCCTTCTCTTTGTTAGGGCAGAATATACTCAGTTCCCTCAATTGTTCATCATATAATTCAGCCTCCAGTCCTGGGGTTTCCAACTTTGGCAACTTTAAGACTTGTGGACTTCAACTCCCAGAATTCCTCAGCCAGCTTTGCTTTGCTGGCTGAGAGATTCTGGGAGTTGAAGTCCACAAGTCTTCAAGTTGCCAAGGTTGGAGACCCCTGCTCTAGACCAGTGGTGAAATCCAAATTTTTTTTACTACTGGTTCTGTGGGCATGGCTTGGTGGGCGTGGTTTGGTGAGGGTGGCAGGGGAAGGATACTGCAAAATCTCCATTCCCACCCCACTCCAGGGGAAGGAAAATCCCCATTCCCTCCCCACGCCTGGGGGCAGGATATTGCAAAATCTCCATTCCCACCCCATTCTGGGGCCAGCCAGTTCTCCGAACTGCTCAAAATTTCCACTACTGTTTCTCCAGAACCTGTCAGAACTTGCTTGATTTCATCCCTGCTCTAGACCCCTTATCGTCTTTGTTGCTCTTCTCTACACTCTTTCTAGAGTTTCACTTTCCCACCAAAGGTGGTCCCTATTTTTCTACTTGCATTTTTTTACGTGCTTTCGAACTGCTAGGTTGGCAGAAGTTGGGAGAAGTCACGGGAGCTCACCCTGTTGCGCGGCACTCGGGATTTGAACCGCTGAACTGCCGACCTTTCAATCGACAAGCTTAGCGTCTTCGCCCCTGAGCCACCCTCTAGGTCATCATGTTTGTTTTCCTTAAAACGGAAAAACTACATCAATATGATAGTTGTATTTTTTTTCTGGCTTATGATTTGATATCACTTCCATCTGTTATGAATTTAGCATCTGATACACGCTAACTTTTTCAGGGGAGTGGGATTGGGGGGAAGTGACCAAACTGGATGCGGTATTTCACGTGCTCCGATTTATTGCGAGTTTCATCTCTGAGCAACGGCTTTCTGGATTTTACTTTTAATTGGTAAAGAAATGAGGCATAAGGCTCAACAGAGTTGTGACTTTTATGGGAGCGCCCGCGTGATTTTCAACAGCTTCGCCTTTTAGTTATGGGTCTAATTAGCTTGTACTCTTGAAGATGAACCTCTGGGGGGAAATACACAGGCTCGGCAACCGCACGATTATGCTGCAAATTTTTATCATTATGTGGACAAGTTCACAGCTCGCCTGCTGCCTTGGTTAATATCTGAATCTGCCTTTTATCCATGGAGTTAGTTAGATAGAATAGCGGCCATGCCATTCCTGGTGCAGCGGGAGAAAGGTAATTGGACTGGCCGAACAGCTCCATACAAATAGAAGTGATCTGAGGATTTGGAGAAGGGAGGCAGGATAGAGAAACTTAAATTAGTTTTAAACCACAGGAAGCAGATTATCTGAAGGACCGTCTTGCTCTCGTTACATCCACCTGATCCAATATAATGGGGAGGCAAGGAACATTGTGGGTCTCATCCTCTTAGGAAATCCATCTGGCGGGGCCCAAAAGAAGGGCCTTCTCCGTGGTGGTGGTGTTCTGAACTAGGCTTCCCAAAAGTATGAAGCAGGCTCAAAAAAACCCTTTTTATTAAGTGACTGTGAATTCCTCTCATTCACATCCAGCAAAGTCTTTCAAGGGAGAATTGGCAGTCACAGACCTTATCTGGCTTGGAGAGCTGCCAGGCTGATAGCTTCAAAATGTGGCAAGGAGTCTCGGAGAGTCACGAACCAATTAAGCGAACTAATTGTCTCCTGCAAACTCCCCTCCCCTTTCGCTCCTCTTTTATTCCCTCTGGGAGGGGCCATTCATCATCCACCTGTGGCTTTACTCCTGAGTCGACCCTTGTTCTTTAGCTGTTCCCTTCAACTGGCAACTCTGCACATGCGCACACTGGGAACAGGCTCCAGCTGTTCTTCTGCCCCACTGATGTCCAACTCTGAAGGCAGCTGACAACTCAGACGCAGAGCCCTTGTCAGAGCCTTCCCCAGACTCCAAGACTGGCCCATGTTCCTCCCCCAACCTCCTCACTGTCTGAGTCTGTCACCAGCTCCGCTGGGCGTTAGTGGGCCACAACAGGTGGCTCCTTTTTCTGGAGCATCATCCCCATGGAGGTTAGACTGGCTTCCACTTTGACATGCTTTCATAAGGGTCTGAAGGCCTGGTTTGATCAACGAGCCTCAGGAACCCAGAGTGGGACGGAATCCATTCAGGGGCTTGTTCGACTGACCACGAGAGGCTGCGAGAGTTGCTGTTATATTGTTGAATATTGGGTTTTGTGTGTGTGGGGGTGTTTGGGGAGGTAAGCTGCCCAGAATCACTGAGAGTGAGTGAGCAGCCATATATATATTTCTTAAATCAATCCATCAATAATAAATAATTAATACCCAGCCACGGTGGCCTAGAGGTGGACCTCTTGCCTCACAGTCAGGAGCTTGTGAGTTCGATCCTAGGTAGAAGCAGATGTAGCGTCTCCTGCTTGGGCAGAGAGTTGGAGTAGATAACTTGCAAGATCCCTTCCAACTCTGTTAATCTGCGCACACGAGTAAACCCAACCATTAGTGGGTTTCATTTACCTTCGCTACCGGTTTGCTATTGGGAGCGCACGCATGCACAGAGCGTCCGGGATGACGTCCGGGTGAGTGGATGGAGCCTCTTGCCGCCGCTACCAGTTTGACCGAACTGAAGCGAACCAGTAACAACCCATCACTGAACCCAAAACGAGGAAGACAAAGCCGTCATCCCCCCCTGTCTCAAATGTTGAATAACCAACCTTATTTAGCTTTTATGTGACTTCACACCAAACCAGATGTGTTTTGTGAGTGGGAACTTGGCCACCCACTCCAAAAGAAACCTGCTTATTAGTCAATCCACCAACACACACACACCCCACTTTCTCCCGGCTTCCCCCCCCTCCCCCTTATTTACAGATTTTTTTCCTTTGGGATCTAGACTGTCACTTTCACACCTCCTGCTGGAAAATCTCAGAGATCCTGAATCGTTGAGGGGGAAAAGTGTCAGGGGGCGAATCTAATTTCAAGCGGGGCAGAAATTAGAAACCGTTTGGAAATCTGAGACGGGGAGGCCGGAAGGAGGAAAGAAGGGAAAGGAGGCAGAGGTTGGGGTTTTGTGTGTGTGTGTAGGCTCTGCTCTGGATTAGAGAGTGAAGACATCTGTAATGAGTCTGGCAGATAAAGGAAGAAGAGTGGCATTTGAACAACTAAGAATCCTAGCCCAAAGACTTTTTGACTCGCCATTGCTAAAGTACTGTGTTTCCCCGAAAATAAGACCCTGTCTTATATTTTTTTGAACCCTGAAATAAGCGCTTGGCCTTATTGCCATGCACTCAAAAGCCCGATTGGGCTTATTATCAGGAGGTGTCTTATTTTGGGGAAAACAGGGTAGTTGCCAAGTCAACAAGAGCCTGCTTCCTCATTCTCTGCATTTTTTTTTTGCGCCCACACAAGCGCAAATCCAATATTTGTTCAGTGCACCAAGGTTGTCACATGTCTGCCTTATTTCCCTTTGTTTACGCCTCAACACATCTCAAATAACAAAGGCCTGTGTGAAAAGGGTAAGATACATCCTCCTTTGCTCCGGCTTTCATTACATATATTGATTTATTGATTTATTTATTACATTTCTCTCTTCAGCACTGAAGCTTTGAAATATTGGGGGTTGTAAAATAAATAAATAAATAAGTAAATAAATAAACAACAACAACAACAATAATATTAAATCCCAAGCCTCCCCAAATTGGGAGAAAATAGGTGAAAATGTCAACTCCAATGACCCGTCCTGCCAACCTGCTTGCAGCCCTCCTGAGCCTAAAATGATATTTAAAAAACACATATTGAAGATGGCTTCCCCAGTGAAAAAAATTAGAGGTCTGTGCACTTTGACTGTTCCCTGAATGGTTATACTAGGTGCAGAAACTTACTGCACAGATGCCTCTTCCTTGGTCTGAAGGAAGCCAAGGGAACAGGGATTTGGTCTAGCTATGTAGCTAAAGAAAGTCATTCCCAAACAGAGGAAGGAAAGGAAAAAGGAATGGGAAGGGAAGGAAAGAGGAAAGGAAAGGGAAGGGAAGGGAAGGGAAGGGAAGGGAAGGGAAGGGAAGGGAAGGGAAGGGAAGGGAAGGGAAAGAAAGGAGGAAAGGAAAGGAAAGGAGGAAAGGAAAGGAAAGAGGGAAGGAAAGGAAAGGAAGGGAAGGGAAGGGCAGGAAGGGAAGGGAAGGGAAAGGGAGGCAAGGCAAGGGGGAAGGGAAGGGAAGATCTCTTAATCTTTCTGAATATTCCTTTTTAGGCATTCTCAGATATTTGCTTGGAACTTTTGTCATTCGGAGGACTTTCTGTTTACCCCCTATTTTATCCTTAGTCCATTCCAGTTCATCTAATAGGCTATATAATTCTCAAAAGCTGCATTTCACATCTGTTTTTTTCCCCCAAACATCTTTTAGCCTTGTAAATTATTTACTTAACAGTCCCTACCCCCCCACACACACACTTCTGCAGTAACATTATATTTTTCATTCCCACTATATTTCTTCGGCTGCATCTTCTGGCGGTTTTGAAGTCCATCGTGAAGCTTCCTGGTGATTCCTTGGCTGTTCCTGAAAAAATGAGTGTTAGCCAAAAAACCCTTTTCCCTGATCCCTTGTCCTTATTTTATGCAGCCAAGATTTTATTGATTCTTCCAGGCGGTGGAACTCAGAGACATTGGGAACAGGTTTGCTAAAAAGGCATTAAGAGTTGCGTAGCTTCTTCTCCGATAATATTGAACTGCAAACTAGGGCATACAAACCTTTGCCAGACCAATTCTTGAATACAGCTCATCTGTCTGGAACCCGCACTGCATATCGGGCATTAATACAATCAAACGAGTCCAGAGGTATTTCACAAGAAGAGTCCTCAACTCCTCTGCTCGCAACAAAACACCTTACTTATTTTATTTATTTTAATTTTTATACCGCCCTTCTCCCAGGGGACTCAGGGCGGTGCATAAAACACACCTATACACAAAATTTAAAAACAATTTAAAAACATATTAAATAATTTGGCCCCAATATCATTAAAAATAAAATCAATGCCACCAGACTGGAAACTTTGGGCTTAGACAACTTAGAACTTCACCGTCTTCGGTCTGACCTAAGCGTAGTACACAAAATCATCTGCTACAATGTCCTACCAGCCAATGAATCCTTCAGCTTCAACCACAACAACACAAGAGCGCACAATAGATACAAACTCAAGGTGAACCGATTCAAACTCGATTGCAGAAAATACGACTTCAGCAACAGTGTGGTCAGTGCCTGGAATGCACTACCTGACTCTGTGGTTTCTTCCCCGAACCCCCAAAACTTTAACCTTAGACTGTCTACTGTTGACCTCACCCCATTCCTAAGAGGTCTGAAAGGGGCTTGTGCATAAGCGCACCAGCGTGCCTTCCGTCCCTGTCCTACTGTTTTCTTTTATTTGTATCCTTTTCATGTATTTATAATTATGTTTACACCTGTATTTGTCATCAAATACATGCTTGACGAAAATAAAAGTAAATAAAATAAAAATAAAGGCCAGGGCTCATAGAATTGAGATGGGCCTTGGAGACCATCATAGCTATGCCTTTGTGTTCCCAGCCAACCCTTTTGCATTTCCAACGAAGCTTGAAGAGCAGCAAAGGAAGCCCTTGAGTCTAATCACCCAAGCTGAATCTTGTCTGACAAACCAATTCTGAAACCTAGAAACCAGGTTCTCCCCACCCCCCCCACCCCGTACCGGAAATAAATTATGGTGAGCTCTGTTATGAACAATTTGTTCCCTCCCTCATTAGCATTCCTAAGAGGAGGCTTTGTGCAACACTGCCCTTTTCTTTTACGGGCCCTTAATCGTAGAGAAACGCTACCGTCTCTCTCCTTTAAAATAATAATAATAATAAAAAGATTTAGTTTTAAGACACATTTCCAGTGGGTGTTAAAAACAGTGGCGGGACTCAAAAGAACGAACCTTTGCAATTAAGTCCTTCAAGCATCGTTTTTATCATCTCTTGCTGCATCTGTTACCTTTGTTTCATTCACAAAGCCGGAGCCTGACTCAGTGGCCTCTTCCAACACAACGGAAGCCATGGAAACCGGTGGGGTAGGGACGGCGGTGTCATTGTTTCCCTATCTTTGCGAGGATTTCAATTTTTTGGACTAACAAACCGCGATGCACGGCCCCTCTGGTTCTGGAACCAAGCTCTCACTGGCTTTCTGTTCTCTCTGGTTTCTCTAGTCACTCAGGCCTTCTCTCTGGACTGGGCACCCTTAACCTGTCAGAGTGTGTGCAGTGTGACTATGTGAAATGACAACCCAGGAGCAAATACAATAAACAGAGGTGTATTCAAATCGTGGATTTGTTTACAAAGAATATATACATACATGTACTTGAGTCAGACCTCAAACAAGCAGCAATCAGCAATTACAGCAATGAAGCGCACACGGAGAGAGAGAGAGAGACGCCGCCAAAAAGGACATCTTCTTATTACAGGCTTTTAAAGTGATATTAGCCCAAAAACCTTGCTGACTCATTCCTAGCATTACATTATCGTAGCAGCTGGTCAGCTCTTAAATCATCATTACCCCGATAGGTCAGAAGCTGTTTTCTCCTGGGGACAGTTAGCCCCAACCTGCCTTCCAAGGAATCCCTCTCCACCTCTGAACATCTACCTCCAATCTCCAGACTGAATTTGAATCTCTACCTGGTAGCATTTTAAGGATCCCTGGGTCCTATTCTGGAGAAGCAGACATGTTCTGAAACCCAGCTCCCCGAGATGTGGAAAATGGCCTACTTGTTCTTCAGTTGAGCTCCATCCTAGACAAAGAGCTAACCAGAGCTTTGTATCTTAGTGATTCTTCGTAAGATATACCTAGATCAACAAAATGGATGGAAAGAGAAGGATTTATTTGCCCTGAAAAAGAAGTCCCTCCTTTGATCCCAAACCTGCTGTCCCTTCTGGCCTCTTATTGTGGCCCGCCAGCTGCCAACGTTGTTGGTGGCAGACTCAGATGAGGAGGAGGTTGGGGAAGAATTTGAGCCAGTTCTGAAGCCTGGGAAAGAGCCATCTGGCATTTCCCAGCAATCTTTGGAGGCTGAGATGAGTGAAGAGGACAAGGAACAGCTGGGGCCTGTTGTTCCAGATGCACCAGTGGTAGGTTATCCCCGGTTCGGACCAGTTCGCAAGAACCAATAGTAAAACTGGCTGGAGGCCCCACCCACCGCCCCGGATGTCATCATCGGCGATCTGCGCGTGCACGGAAGCTTCTTCTTCAGTTCGCGTGATCCCGTTGCGAACCGGTAGTAAAGGTAAGTAGAACCCACCCCTGAGATGCACCTATGCGCAGAGCTGTAGTGTAGAAACACTACAGTGCCCATCATTCACAGCCAAGCAGAACTGCAATTCTCCCACCTTCAGTTGGACATCGAAAGTGGCCAACGGGGCAACGATCTGAAATTGCAAAATTTGGAGTAAATGTTTGGGATTTGAAAAAGATGGTTAAATCTTAGATGGTGTAAAGACCCCTCACAATGGGCATCCTCAGAGGAAGAGGGGTCCAAATAAAAAAAAAAGTCCAATTACAGCTGCCATTTTGACTTTTTAAGACTTTCTCTTGCCACCTCTCAGCTGCCTTTACCTCTGTAACAATTGATAGAGGAAGAAGTTTAGACGATCTTAAAGGCTATGCTGTTGCGGTGAGTTAACTAAATGTACAAATTCATCTTTATTACAGCCAAAGGCCAAAGATATCACTGAAAAGCAATTACTTTTCAGGATAGTCCCTGACTTAACATCCATTCATTTAGTCTGTTTCTTGTTTCTCCTAAGGCTGAGTCAGAACTCCTCTCCTGATTTGGAACAGGGGTGAAATCCAGCCGGTTCTGACAGGTTCTGGAGAACCGGTAGCAGAAATTTTGAGCAGTTCGGAGAACCGGCAAATACCACCTCTGGCTGGCCCCAGAGTGGGGTGGGAATGGAAATTTTGCAATATTCTTCCCCCAGGAATGGGGAGGGAATGGGGATTTTGCAGTATCTTTCCCCTGCCACGCCCACCAAGCCACGCCCCACAGAACCCGTAGCAAATAAAATGTGGATTTCACCACTGATTTCAGCCAAAATAGGACAGAGATTTCTAGCAGGCCCAACAGTGGTCAGCCAAGTGCTAATGAAGTTAACAACGTTAACACGATAGCATTGGTGTGATGAACAGCTACCGCAAATGATCACTTAATTGGGGCAGATAGCACTCTTCTGTGGCATTTAATCGCTCTTGGGAATCCGACAATCCTCATTTCATTCCTTCCCGCCCCCGCGGAAGCTATATATGAATTTTCAAAGGAAGGACCATCGCGAGGGTGGATTGTAACACACTTCTCTTGACGCATGTATCCTTGAGATGCCAGAAGTCTTTCGGCGGCCACCAACGGGGATGGTGGCCCTCTCTCTTTTCTTCTTGCTTACAGCACCATCTTGTGTTCATCCGATCTGAAGAAGAAAAAAACCCTCCCCGTTGTAAGGGATGCGGTGGCTCAGGGGCTAAGATGCTGAGCTTGTCGATCGAAAGGTCGGCACTTCAGCAGTTTGAATCCCTAGCGCTCCGTAATGGGGGTGAGCTCCCTTGACTTGTCCCAAATTCTGCCAACCTAGCGGTTTGAAAGCACATAAAAAAAATGCAAGTAGAAAAATAGGGACCACCTTTGGTGGGAAGGGAACAGTGTTCCGTGCACTTTGGCGTTGAGTCACACCGGCCATCTGACGACGGAGATGTCTTTGGACAGCGCTGGCTCTTCGGCTTTGAAAGGGAGATGAGCACCGCCCCCTAGAGTCGGGAACGACTAGCACGTATGTGCGAGGGGAACCTTTACCTTTACCTTACAGCACCATCTTGTGTTCATCCGATTTGAAGAAAAAAATTCTCCTAGTTGTAGCACACCCAAAGCTGGGTTTTTTTTCTCATAAGGCAATTGGGCTTCCTTTGTTTTTTTTTCCCCTTGAAGTCGTTTCGCTTCTCAGCCGAGAAGCTTCTTCGGGTCTGACTCGAACGGTCAGAACTGAAGAAGCTCCTTGGATGAGAAGTGAAATGCCTTCAAGGAAAAAAACAAACCTCAAGGATGCCCGGTTGCCTTTTTTGAAAAAGGCACCTTTGGGAGAACTATGATCTACCTGGATGACGTATTTATTTATTTATTTATTTTGTCGCATTTCTATGCTGCCCAACTCCCAAGGGACTCTTGAGAATCTCTGTAGATATTTAGGTGTTGTACAGTATCTCTCCTTTTCTTGTGCCTGATGGATCAGTGCTGGGCACTTTTGAAATAAAACCAGCAAAGGGAATTATTCAAAATGTGAAAATGGGTCCAGAGAGAACTGGAAATAAGCAAACAGAATACAGAATAACAGAGTCAGAAGGGACCTTGGAGGTCTTCTAGTCCAACCCCCTGCTTAGGCAGGAAACCCTGCACCATGAGAGGGGGGGGGGAAGGGAGGGAGAAGGAGGGAGAGAGAGAGAGAGAGAGAATGGGGAGAGAAAGAGAGAAATAAGGAAAGAGAGAGAAGGACGGGGAGAGAGAGGGAGAGAGAGAAGATAGAGAGTAGAGAGAGGGAGGGAGGGAGAGAAAGAAGATAGAGAATAGAGAGGGAGGGAGAGAGAGAGAGAGAGAAAGGAAAGAGATTGATTGATCTGGGATTATAGAATAACAGAATTGGAAGGGACCTTGGAGGTCTTCTAGTCCAACCCTCTGCTTAGGCAGGAAACCCTACACCACTTCAGACAAAGGGTTATCCAACCTCTTCTTAAAAACTTCCAGAGTTGGAGCATTCACAACTTCTGGAGGCAAGTTGTTCCACTGATTAATTGTTCTCACTGTCAGGGAATTTCTCCTTAGTTCCAGGTTGCTTCTCTCCTTGATTAGTTTCCACCCATTGCTTCTTGTCCTGCCCTCAGGTGCTTCGGAGAATAGCTTGACTCCCTCTTCTTTGGGGCAGCCCCTGAGATATTGGAAGACTGCTCTCATGTCTCCCCTAGTCCTTCTTTTCATTAAACGAGACAGACCCAGTTCCTGCAACCGTTCTTCATATGTTTTAAACAGAAATGGGGTGCTTTTTCCTCCGTAACGGGGTTGCCATCCATTCCCTTCTTCCCAGCACGAAGTTAATCCAACCTCGCCGTCTGATCCTCCTTGTGTGGAGTAGAAAACTGGGAGGGGGGAAAAAATCCCACATGCTTCTACTTCCCGGGGTAGAGGGGGCAAATATAATAAATGACAATATAAAAACAGGGCATACAATACTGCAGCTTTGGGCCCATAAATGCAATGGTTTCCCCCTGCTTTGTGTAACTGGCTGCTTAAGAAAGATTGGTCTGCTAACATGAGCCGTGATGTGTGGGGGGAAAAAAAGCCTTCGCTGGGGGAAGAGAAACACTGAAATGATAAATTACATGAGCCGGGGAGTCCATAATACAAGACTTTAGTGGTTTCTTGCGAGCTGAAATGAAACCTGTTGCTTTATGAGTGGAATGTGGCCTAACAGGTGTATGCGTTCATCTATTTTACACACATCGAGAAACTTCCCGATTCTAGGCGGGGGTTAGCCCTTCGAGGTCGTCTCAGCAAGAAACACAACAATGCATACTATGCTCGAATACCATCTCAGACTGAATTGAAAAAAGGAAACAACCAGGGAGTGGAAAAGGGGAGGAGTGGAGAGGGGGAAAGAGGGGAGTTGGGAGGTGAGGAGAGAAGAAAAGAAGAATGTGAAAAGGAGAGGAAGAAGGAAGGGGAAAGAAGAGGAGGAGAGAGGGTAAGAAAGGGAGGAAGAAGAGAGGAGAGGGGAAAGAGGAGAGGAAGTTGAAAAGGGAAGGAGAGGAGGAATGAGGAAAGTAGACAGAAGAAGAAAGAGAAGGGAAGAGGAAAAGGAAAGATTGTGTTAAAGCAAAGGAAGGGATTGGTAAAACAGGCTCCTCCTGTTCCTCTGCCTCTCTGATATCTGCCTCTGGAGGCTCTGGAGTCCATGCATCGCTTCGAGATGGCCCTGGCCCCATCTCTGCCTCAGATGCAGAGCCCTCGTCTGGGCCTTCTCCAGACTCCAGGACTGACCCATTGTCCTTCCCAGCCTCCTCACTATCCGACTCCGCCGCCAGCTCTTCAGGCTCCTAGTGGACCACAAAAAGGGTCCCTTCCGAGACTCCTTCCCATCCCTCCTCTCCTAAAGGCTGTGATACTTTTTACATGCCGGTTGCCACTCCTACTTCTATCCCTCAAGGTCGTTCCTGCAGACCATTACAGTGGCTTGCAAATCATTTGTTTTTGTTTTTTTTTAAAGGACCTTCTTTTCCAGATTTTGGATCCCTAAGCAATTCTGGTGCCCGTAATGAATTCCTGGGCCTCCGGGCAACCTTTACCTCTCAGGCCCGTAAAGAACTTGGGTTCAGGGGATTGTCGTTACCCTTTTAAAAAATTCATTGTGTAATTTACAAGCCGGGAGGATAATGATTCAGAATGCCAAGGTGTCAAAAAGCCAACTGGCGAGACCATGGCAGAGAAGCCAAGTTAATGATCAGGTCTAAATAAATTTCTAGACCCAGCTCTGGGCACCAAGTATATACAGTAATTACCGTACGATCACTCTTCTCTTATTTATTTATGTTAAAAAATTCATAAGTATTCGGCGGAGTGTTTCCAGTGACTTTCTCCCAGCTTGGAGCTTTGTTATTTTAACAGGTAACATTCTTTTAAGTGTTTTTTTTTAAAGAATTTCAGGCTTGAGTAACAAAAGAAAACAGGGCATTAAATAACAGAAGTAGCCTCAGCAAGGAGACATGTCAGAGCACGCCGCATTGTCTGTCGGAAAATCACCCACTTACGTTTGTGTGTGTGTGTTTTTTTTCCTGCGATGCCTTTTAAAGTGAAGAGTCTCTTTGCCGCTAAGCTACCCATTCAGGGTGGTTTTTTTGTTGTTCCCCCCCAGAAGCTGCAAGGGCAACCAGCAACCCGGCACTGACTCAAACTGAGGTGCCCAAGAAAGGATCTTCCGTTCTTCCCCTTCCCCTTCGTATGGTGAAGGGTGAGTGAGGATTCGGTTCAAACCTTAGATTTTAAAGGCTTGGGTTTTTTTTTTTTTTAAAGACTCTAGCAATGCAGATCTTTCGGGAATTTGTAAACACTGGGTCTGATTTTTCAAAACACAACCTTGTTTTATGCTAATGAAGAACGTCGTACACTTTTGCAAATCCTAATCAGTGGGATTTCATCTGGGAGGCAGGACATCTTGGCCTACAACCCCCCATCTTTTCCTCCTCGTTTCTTCTTCTTCTTCTGCTTCTTCTTCTGTTTCTGCTTCCTCCTCTTCCTCTTCTTCATTCCTCTTCCTCCTTCTTCCTCTCCCTCCCCTTCCCCTTCCTCCTTTCTTCTTCTTCCTCCTCCTCCTCCTCTTCTTCATTCCTCTTGCTCTTCCTTCCTCTCCGTCTTCCTCTTCTGCCCCTTCCCCTTCCTCCTTTTTCTTCTTCCTCTTCCTCCCCTTCCCCTTCCTCCTCCTCCTCCTCCTCCTCCTCCTTCTTCCTCCTCCTCCTCCTCCTCCTCCTCCTTCCTCCCACTTGCTCCCCTCCTCCTCCTCCTCCTCCTCCTCCTTCTTGCTCTCCATCTTCTTCTTCCTCCCCTTCCTCCTCCCCTTCTTCTTCTTCCTCCTCCTCCTCCTCCTCCCCCTCCTCCTCCTCCTCCTCCTCCTCCTCCTCCTCCTCCTCCTCCTCCTCCTCCTCCTCCTCCTCTTCTTCTTCTTCTTCTTCTTCTTCTTCTTCTTCTTCTTCTTCTTCTTCTTCTTCTTCTTCTTCTTCTTGTCCTCCTCCTCCTATATTCTGGCTCTTGCTCTTCAGGCAGCCTCAACCATTGCTAATTGATATTGTCATAATACGTCTTAGATATTGCCTCTCTCCACCTTCTTCTGGGTCTGCCTCATATTCCTGGATATTCCCCTTTTTATATATTCCGTCACCCCTCCCCACCCCATCACTACTACATTATTTTCCTAGCTGCCTTCCCAAACCTGAAGTCCATGCCTGTGTTGGACTACAATGTTCCTCAAACATCAGGCTGCTTCAAAATCTAGACAGGTTTCAAAAGCGTTTCCGTCAGGGTGTCTACTATGTGTGTGTGTCTATACACAAAAGGGAGACCAACTGACTAGGTGACATCCAATCACCGATACATAAGACAGTCACGTCTCCTTCCCTCCTTAGATTTACTTAGTTATTAAGTAAACAGCTCATTGCACGCTCGAGCATAGATTTGCAAGGAACAATCTGCTGGACTCAGCTCGCCGGCTCCATTCCTGGATATTTATGAAGCAAATATTGTCAGAATAATAATAATAGGCCCGATTCTTCTTGTCTTCCTCCCTTCCCTTTCTTTACAGAGCTGCTTTGGAAATTCTGCTTCGTGTACCAAGAGTAGCTACACACCACCTTACGCTCACCTCTCGGGTGATAAAAGAAACTCTGGAGAAAAGATTGCCAAGTTCTCTGAAAAGAAGCAACTCAAAGGTGTGTGAACACGCCTTTCCTACACATCCTTGGAAAAGCAGCATTGTGCGGTAAATCAAAAAGTCGGCAGGAGAGGAGAAAAAAAAATGACCGGTAAGTAATAAAAATGCCTCTACCTGTTTTTTATGCTTTTAGAAGGAAACAAAAAAATCTCAAGTTTGGATAAGATCAGGGATGTCTGGTGGACTTCAACTCCCAGAAGTCCCCAGCCAGCCATGTGTTGGAAGAAATAACCCTCTGGATTCAGTTCCAAGCTGGGAGAAAGTCACTGGAAACATGGAGTCTGATTGGAAAGAGGATTTAATGGCGAAGCAGAACCACCAAGCGCGTGTGATTCTGGGTAGCTGACCACATGGAGTAGAGAGTGAGGGTTCTTTATACCTTCTCTTGGGCTTTGAACTTGAGCTTCCTGTTCCTGTGGCAAGAGCATGTATTCTATTTGCTGTAGTCAGACTCTCATGGGGCCATGTACAAATCCTAGGAGTTTGTCTGAGATACATTTGGTTGAAGTTTGGCTGATACAATGAAGGGGCTTGTTTGGCAATTCCTATTGTGGCTGAGGGCTGATCCTCAAAATGATTTTGATCCACAAAATCTCCATTCCCTCCCCACTCCAGGGGAAGGAAACTGCAAAATCTCCATTCCTTCCCCGCTCCAGGGGAAGGATACTGTAAAATCTCCATTCCCTCCCCACTCCAGGGGAAGGATACTGTAAAATCTCCATTCCCTCACCACTCCAGGGGAAGGATACTGTAAAATCTCCATTCCTTCCCCGCTCCAGGGGAAGGATACTGCAAAATCCCCATTTCCTCCCGATCAGCTGGGA
Source organism: Masticophis lateralis (assembly GCA_030761175.1). NCBI lineage: Eukaryota > Metazoa > Chordata > Lepidosauria > Squamata > Colubridae > Masticophis > Masticophis lateralis. The sequence goes on from JAUDYJ010000016.1 coordinate 4,085,396, forward strand.
CTCGGGAGGCAGAGAATAGATGGGGCCGGGGCCAGTCAGAGGTGGCATTTACCGGTTCTCCAAACTACTCAGAATTTCCGCTACTGGTTCTCCAGAACTGGTCAGAACCTGCTGAAACCCCACCTCTGCTGCTTCTTTTATTTTTCTTTTTTTAAATGCACAGACTCTAACGCTGATCTGGTTTTTTCCCCCACTCTTCCTTTAACAGCGGCGAAAACCCAGGCTGAACTGGTGAGAAAATGGATGGTGTTGGCCGAAACCACCGCCGAGGGAATCCGAAAAGAGGAAGGCTTGGAACCTATCGCAAAGGGTACCGATAATGGTTTGGTCCTGACAGCCAAGGCACCAGGGTGGAGGGAGCTCCATCAGGCAGCCAGGAATGGGGACCTGCGGCTGGTAAAACAGCTGTTGCAGCGAGGGGCATCTACAAACAGCAGGTGAGGCCTGAGGACACCAGTAGAAACTATTGCTTCGGTCAGGTGTCTGTTTTTTAAAATATCATTATTGCATTTACAGCCTTATTTTTTCCCTCTTGAAAACACCAACCAGCTTACAGGGAAGTTTGGAGGGTCCTTGGTGCTCACTGAGCTTGGTTTGTTTTCTTGTAGACGTCTCGTGACCAAACTAGGTAACGTCATCAGTGTTAGTTGTGGGGGAGATTGCTGTCTCCCCTTGTAGCAATGAAGATTGGGTAATGCACAATCTGCAAGAATACAGACAAGCTCAGAGAGGACCAAGGACTTCACAGTTCAACCCTGAGCGACAAATATTCCTTTCTATAATTACCTGCAAAGGGGCTCCTTGGTTTTATCCCCAGCACAACAACCCTGCAGTGTAGATTGAGCAAAAGATTTGGCTCAGTTTCCCTCAAAGCAGCTCCACGGCTGAGGAGAGGCGAGACTCATAGTAGCTAAAATTGACTAAAACCGACAGGTTCTGGAGAACCGGTAGAGGAAATTTTGAGTAGTTCGGGGAACCGGCAAATACCACCTCTGGCTGGCCCCAGAGTGGGGTGGGAGTGGGGATTTTGCAATATCCTTCCCCCAAGAGTGGGGAGGAAATAGGGATTTTGTAGTAACCTTCCCCTACCAAGCCACGCCCACAGAACTGGTAGGGAAAAAGTTTGAATTTCACCCCTGGTACAGACCTCCAGCTGTGCCTCTATCTAGAACTAAACTTCCCAGCATCCCTCGTTTTCCATCCAAGGCCTTCTTAGCTTTCTTTTTTTTCTTTTTAACGGACACTTTTTAGAGACGAAAACGGCTGGACTCTTCTGCACGTCGCATCTTTGCACAGCTACCTCCCCTTGGTGAGGTTTCTCATCCAGCACGGAGCAACGGTCCACACCGACAACACGGCCGGTTACACACCTCTCCATCACGCTGCCTGGAGCGGCCATACCCAAGTCGCCGAGCTCCTCTTGGCTCGGGGGGCGCCGGTGATGGAGACAACCAAAGGGGGCCGTACCCCGTTTCATTTTGCAGCCGCCAACGGCCACACCTTGATGATACAACTGCTTCTACGGCACGGGACAGATCCCGATGCTTACGACTGTAACCAGTGGACTTCCTTGCACTGGGCCACAGCTGGCCACCAGCTTCATATAATGAATGGGTTGATTTCCCAAGGGGTGAACCCCAATCTCCAAGGCAAGGGAGGCATTGCCCCTTTACACATAGCTGCCGAGATTGGGAGGGCCGAAACGATACGTCTCTTGCTCGCCAAAGGGGCCAACGTAAATCTGCAAGATGACGGCGGAAGGACGGCGCTCTCAGTTGCTTCTAAAAACGGTCATCATGAGGTGGTCTTACTTTTTAGATCAGATCGATACTAAGATCAGCGTTATTATTAATTATTACCGATGGTGGGTTGCTCCCGGTTCGGACGAGCCGGTAGTAGTGATGATATGACGTCAGCGAACCGGTTCTCTATGTCTGTGAGCTGGGCCCTCCCACAGCTAGAATTTTCTCTAGCTGTGCTCTAGAGGTCACCAAATGTGTAGGTTAGTCCTTGACTTCCGGCTGTAATTCTGTTGCTCGGTAGAAACGGCGGTTAATCTTTATTTGTTGTTTTTTAGCCTAGCTGATAGGCATGGCAGAGTGGATTGCCGCGCCTCAGCTGGACAGAAATCTAATGCGCTTGCGCGGAGTGTAACCTCAGTACACCTGCCAGCAAAGCGAGCATTCATGCGGCGATTGTGTGCAAAGAGTGTGCGCAAAGAGTACCGATGGTAACACCGGTTGAAACCCACCACTGATTATTGCCCGTGTCCCCCCAAATAAGCCCAATCGAGCTTTTGAGCGCATGGCAATAAGGCCAAGCGCTTATTTCAGGAGTCAAAAAAATATAAGACGGTCTTATTTTCGGGGAAACACGGTATCTATCTATCTATCTATCTATCTATCTATCTATCTATCTATCTATCTATCTATCTATCTATCTTATCTACTGTCTCTCTATCTTCTATCTATCCACAGAACTGGTAGTAAAGAAAATTGTATTTCACCATGTGTGTGTGTGTGTGTGTGTGTGTGTGTGTGTGACTTCTCTGGCTTTCTCAAGCTTTTCCCATCTTCCCTCTTCAGATGGTGAAGCTGTTGCTCCAGAACCAAGCGGATCGGAACTTAGCGGACTCCCATGGCTGCACCCCGCTCCACAAGGCCGCAGCCGCCGGAAGCCTGCCGTCTGTCCGCCTTTTGCTCCAAGGAAGCTCCCCTGCCTGCGTTACTCAAAGAGATAGGCTTCTGCTCACGCCACTTCACCAGGCGGTCCTCTGTGGTCACGCCGAGGTAGCTGGTTGTCTCTTGGAGCACGGCGCGGACGTTAACGCGGCTGGGTGGCTGGGCAAAACCGCTTTGCATTTGGCGGCGGAGAAAAAATTCTTTCCCCTGATGGAACTTTTGATAGCAAAGGGCGCAGATTTTAGCCGGAAGACTGGGTGGAAGGAGACCGCCAAAGACCTGACATTGGTGGAGCCAGAAGCCGGAATTTTCTCTAGCTGTGCTCTCCCTCAGGGTCACTAAACGTGTAGGTTAGTCCTTGATTTACGGCCGTAATTGAATTTCTGTTGCTCGGTGGAAACGGCGGTTAAGCAAGCTTTGCCATATTGGCGACCTTTCCTTGCCACCTTTGTTCAGTGGATCGCGCGGCCATCGTTCCATAACCAACACGATTGTTAAGTGAATCTGGCTTCCCCACTGACTTCGCTTGTCTAAAGGTCGCTAAAGGGATCCCATGACCCTGGGGACACGGCATCAGTCATAATACGAACCAGTCGCCAAGCGTCTGATGAATGTTGATTGCGTGTGATCGCGTGTGATCGTCGGGACGCTGCAACGGTGTGAAAAACGGTTGTAAGTATTCTGACCAGGCTTCCTGTATATATCTATAGGCTTCCTATATCCTATATCTAGGCTTCCTGATATATTTATTTTAACGGCTGTGAATTCCTTTCATTCACAGCACGTGCTGAATCACCAAGAGTTTGTAAACAGTCCAACAGAAGTCTGCCACAGTCCTTCAGATAAGGCTGGTAAACACCCACCTTTATCTTCTTTGACATGCTGCCAAAAACCTAATTGGCAATTATCTTGGCCAGGCCACACGGAAACACAGAGTCAAAAACAGAGCTTCAAAGTACAAACCAACATCATCCACAATGTTGCTTTGTGCAAAGGCCCACATGCCTATGCTCTTCCTTTATGTCTTATGGGAGGGGCCAATCGAAGCCTTACTCCTGAGTCGTTCCTTTTGTTTTAACTGTCCTTGCCTTCTGGCAGCTCTGGGGATGCGCGCATTAGGAACAGGCTCCTGTGGACCTGGCAGCAGGCTCAAGCAGTGATGAGGCTGAGGAAGAACATGGGCCAGTCCTGTAGGCTGGAGAAGGCCCAGATGAGGGCTCTGCGTCGGAGGCAGCGAGGGGGCCAGGGCCATTGGGGAGTGATGCGCGGACTCCGGAGCCTCCAGAGGCTGAGAGGCAGAGGAGCAGGAGGAGCCTGTTCCTAGGCACGCATGAGAAGAGCTGCCAGAAGGCAAGAGCAGCTGAAGCAAAAAGGACGACTCAGGAGTAAGGCCAAGAGATGATTGGCCCCTCCCATAAGGCTTAAAAGACCAGCAACGGCTCTTGGGCTCTTTGTCGGAAAACAACGTTGATAGTCTTGCTGCACTTATCTCCTGTCAGCGTCTTCCGCTTTTGAACTTTTGCCAAGAGAAGCCTTTGGCAGTTTGCCTAATTATACCGAGGTTGGTGATTAGACTGAAGAATTTGTGTTACGAAGAGCTTGTTTTCATTTAGTTTGGACTACGCTGAGAATGAGTTAATTCTCAGCTATTCTAATAAAGTCTGTTCGTTTTCGAACTGTTTGTATTTCATACTAAGTACTTGGGCCTGAGTCACAACACCAGTTGCTAGACGGCTCCAGTCCCCTCCTTCTAGACACTTGGTGGGAACGTCGTTGGTTCCCAAGAGAAAATATTTTACTTTGGCTACAGCACCCCAGCTATCTCTACTCCCCCCTTCCTTTCCCACAGCTCCAGTTGTGGCAGCATTGAAGCCCCAAAATGGACACAGCCAGGGTTGGGTTGCTTAGAATTGACACCTACACACGAGCCCAGAATGGGGTAGGACAGATATCCTTTGGGCTCTTTCTGCCACTTTGTAAGGCCTGGTGGCTCAGCAGATTAAAGCATTGTGATTAACACCAGATGTCTGTGATTACTGTAAATTCGAATCTCACCAGGCTCAAGGTTGACTCAGCCTTCCATCCTTTCTAAGTAGGTAAAATGAGGACCCGGAGTGTGGAGGCAATAAGCTGACTTTGTATAAGTATACAAAAGTATGAAGGCTATTGCTTAACGCATTGTAAGCCGCCCTGAGTCTCCGGAGAAGGGCGGCATATAAATCAAATTAAAAAAATAAATAATTAAGAGCCCTTTGTGTAAGCCCAGCTTCCTAGATACAAATGTCCATGAAAAATATTCTATTCTATTCTGTAAGAGTTGATCTTAAACCCACTGCCTGGATCTGAAAGGAAAGGAGCAGAGCTGCTGCTCAAAGAGTATCTAACTTCTGGGCATCATCCCAAAATCATCCCAGTCACGTTGGCAGAGGAAGAGGAGGACACCAGACAGTGATATTTTACAGAGTCCTGAGGCCTAACAACATCCCACCCTCCTCATGGTGCTCCCAGCATGAGTAGAATTGTTGGCAAGATTGGACCCAAGCCATTAAGAGCAATTGGGGTCATGAATGGACGGCATCTGTGTCCTTTGGAGAGGAATTCGGTGCAGGGAGAAATATGTCAAAACTAGGACTATGGGTGACATGATCGTAGTCCTCCAATATTTCAGGGGCTGCCACAAGGAAGAAGGGGTCACTCTTCTCCAAAGCACCTGAGGGCAGGACAAGAAGCAACGGATGGAAAGTAACCAAGGAGAGAAGAAACCTGGAACTAAGAAGAAATTCCCCAACACTTAGAACTGTTAGAAGAAATATCCTCCTGGGTTCAGCTCCAAGTGGGGAAAAAGACACTGGAAACATGGAGACTGCTTGGAAAGATGGTTTAATAGTGGACAGGATCGCATGGCTTGAGTTCCTGAACAGAAAAGGACGGAGATGCTGCGAGTCCCCGGGTTTTATGCCCTCTCTGGCTTTGAACTTCCTGGGGTCCAGAAAGAGTATCCTGATTGGTTGTCAGACTCCCAGGGGGTGGGGGTCTTAGCTAGCCTTGCTGGCTGATGTAATCTTCCCAGGTGCCATGTGGTGAGTTTCTGTCCTAGATGGGTCCTATTGTGTTGCAGATGAAGGTCCTTTGACAAAGATTGAGTTTCTTCCTCTGGCCCATTGACAAAGGGTGGGGGGGGGGGGGTGGCAGGAAGATGGGAGCTGCTTCTTCTTTGAAACATGCTTCTCCATTTCTCATCCAGGGAAACATAATGTTCTGCCTTTTTAATATTTCCTAAAGTATTTTATTCCTCTAGGAAAGGGGTGGGTGCTAACTTCCTACAGAACAATTAGTCAGTGGAACAATTTGCCTCCAGAAGTTTTGGGTGCTCCTCCCGGGCTTTCCTTGTGGTCTCCCCTCCTAATGAGGTCTGATCCTGCATAACAGCCTTTCCAAACCAGCCAAAGGCGGAAAGAAAGAAGGAAGGAAGGAAGGAAGGAAGGAAGGAAGGAAGGAAGGAAGAGAAAGAAAGAGAAAGAAAGAAAGAAAGAAAGAAAGAAAGAAAGAAAACGCCAGTTGGTCTCCCTTTCCCTTCTTTTAAATTCCTTTGAGGGCGCGTCGATCAGAACCGCAGCTGCCTTTTGCTCCACGTTCGGCCTTTCCTCTTTCCTTCCTTGAGGGGCGACTCCCATTCAAACGAACGGGAAAAGGGACGGGACGAAGGTCGCACGGCGGATCTCCCGTGCAAAGCAGCGACAACCCCCTCCCCTTTTGTGCCCCTTTCCCCCCCCCACAACCCCGACCCGGACCCCCATCTAAACCCGACGGCGTCTCTTCGGCTTTCCTCTTCCTCACCCCTCTCTCCACTCAAATGGCGAGTTCCGCCCCCACCCCTTCCCCGCACCTCACCAGCGCCGGAAATGCGGGGTTGCGGAGTGCGCGCTCTTTCCCCTTTGCGCCCAGGCATTTTTTTTGCAGCATTTGCAGCTGAGACTGGTCGGCAGCCGGAGGGGAAAAGGAAGGGAATTGCACCGCGTGGCTCGGTCACCTCCAGCCTGCAGCCCGGCGACCGCCTCTTTTGCAAACCTCCGGGTCGCTGGCATGGTTTTCCTTACTTCCTCGCTTTGGCTCCGGAGCCGGGTGACCGACCGATTTTGGCGCAAGCAGCTGATCCTCAAACATGCCCTGGTAAGGCGGGAGGGTCTCACCCTCCACACCCCACACACCCCAGTCTTCCTTCCCGTCCTCTTCCCTCCTTTTAGTCCCGGGAGAGGGTGTCAATGACTTGATGTTTTGGGAGCTAGGCTGCCTGGGAGCCGGGGATGGGAGACCACAAGGAAAGGAGGATGCTAGAGATTAAAAGAAACATCCTGGAAGAAGGCAAGGGGCAGCCTGCTTCCGTGTTGTGGTTGCCTGGAGACGCAACCTGACCATCAGGAGTTGAACTCCCCTGAAGGGCATCTTTACTCCTGCTGGAAATTTACTCCTAGTAGTAGCACTTGGACTTATATACTGCTTCACAGTGCTTTTACAATCCTCTCTAAGCAGTTTACAGAGTCAGCCTGTTGCCTCCAACAATTTGGGCCAAATAGGTAGTAAAAAAAAATGCTTTACAAAAGTTTAAAAAAATGTCCCGACGATCACGCGGCACAGCTGTGATCGTGGGAACCTTTTTTTTACTTTTTAAAAGCATTTTTTTGCTACCGGTTCGGGCGAATAAGTAATAAAAAATGCTTTAAAAAGTAATTTAAAAAAAAATGGCTCTGTGAGTGTTTAAGGTGGCAGACCCCTGTCATAACACATCAAACTGCCTTCAAGGGTAGCTTTGGTAAGTTTCGGGATTTCTTGTCTTTGTAATTCTTCTAATTTTTGTTTTGCTCTCTTTGTGTCCTCCTTTCCCTTCTCTCCAGCATTTTCGTGGACGGAAGAATCGCTGCTATAGCTTGGCATACCGAGCTGTTCGGAGGGCCTTTGTATACGCCACCAAGGCCAGATACCTGAAAAAGAGAGATATGAGGACGGTAAGGGAGAACCAAAGACATTTGAGATATTTATAAAATATTGTGCATTCTGAAGTGCCCGTCTTCTGCTGGGTTTCTTCCTTCTATAATTGCTGGGTACTCATTTAAGAAAATGTGCTTTATTTATTTACTAGAGTGGGACAAAGTTGAATAACAGAGAAAAGCAAGCAACAATGCAATTACAACAATGTAAATTGTATGTGTGTGTGAGAGAGGTATGAAATACGGTCATCCTTAATTGAATATTACATAAAATGTCTCTCACATATGTGTGTGAGTATGTGTGTCATTTTATGTAATAGTTTCAGTTAAGGCTGACTGAATTTCATAGCCATTGTCCATGCATAAGTTACATCTGTCAGCAATATAATTCCTAATGTCAAAAGTCTCAACTCACTAAATAATGGCCATAAATTCATTCAGCTTCAATTTACTTTGCATTCAATTTTGCGTTTACTAAGATTGTTGGTCGAGCAGGTACAAAAACAGCCAGGGAAATTATTGAAGCTTGGGAAACGGGCCTCTTTGTCAGTTAATGGGAGTGCTGATTTACCACTAGCTTATCAGATATCTAGGAATGGAAGACTTCGCAGCACAAGGAAACAACAGGAACTACTTAATAGCTGGTCATCAACACCCCAGTCAACAACTCAAAAGCCACACACAACCAGGCACCCCATAAATACTAAACACAGAATAACCCACATTCAGGTAGAGAGATATTCCCTGAGGATGGGCTCCAGCATAAGTCCATAAGCTTGGAAAACTAAATGTCTGGTCCCGGTGACTGACCCAAACTGGATCTTGCATACGTTTATTTTCCCAATGTTGAAGGACTGGATAGCTCAACAGGCTAAAAGCAGACTAAAGCCTCTTATTAACATCCAGCTGTCTGCAATTACACCAGTTTGAATCTCACCAGGCTCAAGGTTGACTCAGCCTTCCATCCTTTCTAAGGTAGGTCAATTGAGGACCTGGTTTGTGGGGGCAATAAGCTGACTTTGTATAAAATATATACAAAAGTATGAAGGTTATTGCTTAACGCATTGTAAGCCGTCCTGAGTCTTCGGAGAGGGGCAGCATATAAATCTAATTTAAAAAAAAAAACACCTTAATTTCTTGGCCGTGGAGAATCCATTTCTATTCTCTAGCTGTCAGTCTCCATATAATACTGTGTCTCCCGCCAAAACTGGGGGACCGGGTCTTATATTAATTTTTGCTCCAAAAGACATGTTGAGGCTTATTTTCAGTTAGGTTTTATTTTGGGGAAAATATAGTACTAAACGCCTCCGTCTGCTGATGATTTTAACTGGGACTTATTTTTGGGGTAGGGTTTATATTACGAGCATCCTGAAAAATCATGCTAGGCCTCATTTTCTGATTAAGTCTTATTTTCTGGGAAACAGGGTAGACACGTACTGTATTTTCCACGTAATAGATAAACACGTTAAAACCCCTAGATTTAATTTAACATCTCCAGGTAGGACTAGAAGAAACAGATTTTTTCCTGGCTTTTATGCCAGGGATAGCCCACAGCTATGCAAACATCTTCACTCCTGTGCTCCTTACCAAAATCTTATGAATATTGTATGTTCTCTTTCAGCTTTGGGAAACCAGAATCGAAGCAGCTTCGCTGGAGCATGGTGTGAAGTACCATAATTTCATCAGTGGCCTTTATAAGGTAATCGGCTTTGTTTTTTTTTTTTCTTTCTATTTTAAATTTCCAGATGCTTTTCAACACTGCATTCTTCCAGAGAGCCCGCAGGCGATGAAATGACACCACCAATTTATCATTACTTTTCTTAGTATTGCTTTACGTTATCCTTTTGAATTTACCGTATATTTTGAATGTTTTATTTTACTTTAAGGTAGGGAGGGGTTTTGTCACGTTGATAGCCTGGGGTTCATCTCTGTGAGCACGAGTGATTTTAAATCTAGTTTTTAAAAAATGGGGAAGGATTGCAGCAGGCTGTCAAAGTTTATAAATGATTTTTTTTTTTTGTACAAAGTTCAATTCTGCTTTTTTCTTTCTTGAACTTTTCATGGTTGGATAGGATAAAAAAAAATACAGGAAATGTACATCCGCGGATAGAAAGACATTACAGAGGGTGATGGGCACAGCGCAAAACATCATCGGCTGTCCCCTGATATCACTAGATCGGGTGTCAGCAACCCGTGGCTACAGAGCTGCATGTGGCTCTTTAGGCCCTCCGCTGCGGCTCCCTGTCCCATCACTGGCTGGTTCCGCCCCTCGCCCTCTCCTCCCAGTCACTCCTCGCCTTGTCTTGGAAATACGAGATACAGAGAGAGGGGGAGAGAGAGAGAGAGAGAGAGACATAGATACAGAGAGAGAGAGGGAGGAGAGAGAGACATAGAGAGAGGGGGGGAGAGGGAGAGAGAGGGAGAGACATAGAAAGAGAGAGGGAGGTGAGAGAGAAGACGAGAAAGAAAGACAGAGATACAGAGGGGGGGGAGAGAGAGAGAGAAGAGGAGAGAGACAGAGATAGAGAGAGGGAGAGAGAGAGAGACATAGAAAGAGAGAGGGAGGGAGAAGAGAGAGAAGAGGAGAAAGACATAGAGAGAAACAGAGAGAGAGGGGGAGAGAAAGAGAGAAAAGGATTTTGTGGTTCCCAATGTTTTTTAACAACTGGTTCTCTGCCCTAATGACCAGCTGGATAGGCATGGTTAGCGGGTCATGTGACTGGGTGGGAGTGAGTGATGTGAAGTTGGCCACGCCCACCCAGATTTTGTGGTTCCTGGTGGTTTTTTTCCTGTGGGAAACGGGTCCAAATGGCTCTTTGAATATTTAAGGTTGCAGACGCAACCTTAAATACTCAAATCGCTAGGACTCGCTGCCTTAGAAAAGTGAGGAAAATCCTCAGGGACAACTCACACCCTGGTCAGCACTTCTTTACTCTCCTACCATCGATAAGGAGATATAGAAGCATAGGCAGTCATACGAACAGGCTGAAGAACAGTTTATATAAATAGTCTTGCAGGGTTGGCGCAACATGTTCTTATTGGTGCAATATATTATAATGTAATGTTATGCACATATATGTATAGAGCAGGGGTCTGCAACCTTAAACACTCAGAGAGCCATTTGGACCCCTTTCCCACAGAAAAGAAAACACCGGGAGCCACAAAACCCTTCCCGTGCCTGACTATTTCTTGAGCGGCCACAAAACTAGCGTATGTAGTTGAATTAAACTTTATGTTTCTTCTGAAACTTTTCTTTTCTTGGATTTATCCATGGTTGGCCTACCGGGGGTTGAAAAGCTCAATAAATCGTGTGCCGACGGGAGTCGTACATTGGCGGTTGTGATGCATATTTTGAGTGATGGAGCTGCAGCAGAGGGGCAAAAGAGCCACATGCGGCTCCAGAGCTACAGGTTGCTGACCCCTGGTATAGAGGATTGTGTGTTAGTATGATTGATTGGGTTAGGGATTTTCTTTTTCACTCTCATGTTTCCCCAAAAATAAGACCCTGTCTTATATTTTTTTTGAACCCTGAAATAAGTGCTTGGCCCTATTGCCACACGCTCAAAAGCCTGATTGGGCTTATTATCAGGGGATGTCTTATTTTGGGGGAAATGGGGTATGTATTTATGTTGGGTGTGGATGTGTGCATGAAGGGAGGCTCAGCCATTCTCCTTGTACACATGTTGTGCATTGACAGTAAAGGTTGAATTGAATTGAAGAATCAGACAACCTCATCTCTTTTGTCTTTCTCCCACATCACAGTGTCAAGTAGAACTGAACCGGAAATCATTAGCTGATCTAGCCATCTATGAACCAAAGACATTCAAATCTTTAGCTGCTTTAGCCAAGAGAAGAGGGGAAGAAGGACTCCTTGCAGCCCAAGGAGAAGGAAAGGAACCCGAAGGAATATTTTCCCGCCTACTGAAACATCCGTGAAAGGGATGTACTCCCAATGAGCTCTGCTCAAATGAAAAAAGAGACATTAAAAAAATAAAAATGTTGATTTTTTTTTCTCTCTGTCTCCCTGCTTGAGGTGAAGGGATGAGTTCTGAAAGTCATCCAATTTGGTCGGTGGCTCATGGCTATTCAACTTGAGGCATATATCCAGGTATGTCCCATCTGCATTAAGTTGTTGGGTAAAATCTAGCTCAGAGACATCATTTTTTCCCCAGTTTTTTTATTCAGTAAAACACCGGAAGCAAGACAGAAGTTAAAGAATACTAGACATGAAAGTATAACATGAAAGGGTGTAGATTAACATTTCTCTGAAGCCAAGTTCTCACACACAAAAATTCAGAGTAGCCATACGAGGACAAATTATGCATTGTAAAGATCGCTTGGAGGTAACCTACCGGATCCCCTGCATGGATTGCTCCTATGACTATGTAGGGCAGACAGGATGGGAAGCTTAACGACAGCAAGGACATAAGCGAGAGGTCAACCAAACTCATCGGTAGCCTCGCATTGCAATGAACAACGGCACACATTCAATTTTACAGCTACTAAGATTGTTGGACGAGCCGGCACAAAAACAGCCAGGGATGCAATTGAAGCCTAGGAAGTGGGGCCCTTCCTCAGTGAACAGGAGTGCTGATTTATCACCAGCTTATCAAGTACAATTAATAAAACTGAACAACCAAATTAATATTAAAGGCTCCCTAGTTTTTATAGGCGAATGCCAACGATTTAAAAGCCAGCCATCAATGCATCCCAAATGTTATCTAAAAAGTCACATATATCACACTGTATAAATGTAGAGTAAAGTAGAGTAGAGTAGAGTAGAGTAGAGTAGGAATAGAATAGAATAGAATAGAATAGAATAGAATAGAATAGAATAGAATAGAATAGAATAGAATTCTTTATTGGCCAAGTGTGATTGGACACACAAGGAATTTGTCTTTGGTGCATACGCTCTCAGTGTACATAAAAAGAAAAGATATATTCGTCAAGAATCATAAGGTACAACACTTAATGATAGTCATAGGGTACAAATAAGCAATCAAATCATACTAGGAAACAGTATCAATATAAATCATAAGGATACAGTCATGCAGTGGGAGGAGATGGGTGATAGGAACAATGAGAAAATTAATAGTAATAGTAATGCAGACTTAGTGAATAGTTTGATAGTGTTGAGGGAATTATTCGTTTAGCAGAGTGATGGCGTTCGGGAAAAACTGTCCTTGTGTCTAGTTGTCTTGATGTGCGGTGCTCTATAGCATCGTTTTGAGGGTAGAACTTGAAACAGTTGATGTCCAGGATGCGAGGGGTCTGTAAATATTTTCCCAGCCCTCTTTTTGACTCATGCAGAAGGTCCTCCATGGAAGGCAGGTGGATAGCCATGGTTTTTCCTGCAGTTCTAATGATCCTCTGAAGTCTGTGTCTGTCTTGTTGGGTTGCAGAACCAAACCAGACAGTTTCGGAGGTGCAGATGACAGACTCAATAAATACCACACACACAACAGCACATACTCTGCTGAGAGAGAAGTCCGCCAAATATGGGCTCCAGCACGAGTCCGAAAGCTCGGAAGGCAAAACCTCTGTCCCGGGACAAGTATATTTGCCTTCGTTTGTAACCAGGGTTAGTTTTTAACCAGGTTGGGCACACAGATCAGCCCCACATGGTGAGTTGCGTGTGTGTTGCACAACACCCCCTATGAGTGAATTCATTAACCACTGCCCTGTGACATCACAACCAGCGCAAGGACCATATAAGGAAATCCACCTCTGATTATGAGCACAACTCTTTGCAAAGCTGCCAGCAATAATATGAAATGCTGCAGTTGGATGGATGATTTGGTGGCATGCTCATTCCTGGGAAAGGAGGACTACAATGCCTATAGCTCTGAGCTAGCATGGGAATTATCACCACAGGGTGTTTTGTGTGTGTGTGTTTTATAAAGTAACCAGAATAAGATTTAATTCTCCCATTCTTGGCAGCAAAATCAATGGAAGCTGGGAAGTGAGAACTTTTCTCTTGAATTTGGGTTGTACCATTTACAACGCGGAGGGGGGGAGCCGATACGGAGAAGTTCTTCCCCTCTTGAAAGGTTAAAAATAAGGGGAAAGATTACCAAAAAACCAAAAGCCTCCCCTTGCCGTGTTATTTCTTCCGTATTTGGCGGAACGAAAGCGGCCAATTCTTTCGCCCCCCACAATTTTGAAGTGGTAGAACCCAACGCTTCCTTTGAGAAGAAGTAGAAAAGAAGCCCCGCGCGCGTTGCATGCCGGGAAGCTCCGATTGTCTCTCGCTGTCCTCCCCCCCACCCCCACCGTTCTTTGTACGAAACTTCCGCCGACAAGGAAAATTGAAAATTTCCAACGTCCGTCACCCGAAGGGAGGGGGGGGGAAGGAGATGTTCTTTTGGCGCTGGCCAATCGGAAAGCCGACGCCTCCCGAAGGCGGGCCAATCGGAGACGTCGCGGCCTCAGGGCGGGGCCAGGCGCCTGGCGCGAGCCGGAAGCCGGGCGCGAGGAGGCCGGAAGTGGAGTGGAAGCCGTCGGAGTGGGAGCGGAGGTGGCGACGTCGTCCGGACAAGATGGCGGCGATGTTGGCACCCGCGGCGGCCGCAGCGGCCCCGGCCGGCTTCGGACTCAGTTCGGCTCGGACGGCCGCTGCTTCTGCCGGCTGTTCGTCGTCTTCGTCGTCGTCGTCGTCCTCTAGCGGCGGTCCGGGCCCTCTGCCGCCGCCACCCGCGCCTCCTCCGCCCGGGGCGCTCCGCATCGGCGACCGGCTCTACTCGGGAGTCCTCCTCACCTTGGAGAACTGCCTCTTGCCTGAGGAGACGCTTCGCTTTACGCCTTCCATGAGCAACGGCCTCGACGCCGAGACCGAGGCGCAGCTCCGGATCACGGGCTGTGAGCTCATCCAGTCGGCCGGCATCCTCCTCCGGATCCCTCAGGTGAGGACGAGGAGGCCTCGGGGGACTTGTTCGAAGCTCCCCCTCCCCACGGGCCGTTGGAAGGCGGTTAAAAGGGGGGGGGGCTTCGAATTGTGAGTGGAGGGATCGAGGGGGAAAAAGCAGGGAACGTTAGTGAGGAGGATGTTTGGGGACTACAATACCCATCTTCTCCTGGGCTAATATAAGCGGTAACCCTAATAAAAAGTAACGTTGGAAGGCGGTTAAAGGGGGCTTCGAATGGGGTGGGGAGGGGAGAGAAGGGAACGTTAGTGAGGAGGACGTTTGGACTACAATACCCATCTTCACCTGGGCAAATATAAACGGTAACCCCAATAAAGAATAACGTTGGAAGAAGAGCCTCAGATAGCTCAACAGGCTAATAGCCTGTTATTAACATTCAGCTGTCTGCAATTGTTGCAAGTTCCAGGCTCAAGGTTGACTCAGCCTTCCATCCTTTCTAAGGTAGGTAAATTGAGGACCCAGTTTATGGGGGCAATAAGCTGACTTTGTATAAATATACAAAAGTATGAAGGCTATTGCTTAACGCATTGTAAGCCACCCTGAGTCTCTGGAGAAGGGCGGCATATAAATCTAATTTAAAAAAAAAGTGGCAACGGTGGTTAAAGGGGGCTTCGAATGGGGTGGGGGAGGGAAGAGCAGGGGACATTAGTGAGGACTACAATACCCATCTTCGCCTGGGGAATTTGGGAGTTGTAGTCGGCCGGGATCTTAATGGATTAAAAAAGAAAACAGAATAAAGTCGGTGTAGAAATAGAATAAGTCGGTGTTTATCAACCTTGGGGCCCCTTGGAGAGGGGCGGACTACAACTCCCAGAATCCCCCATTTTCCAGCTTTCTGGGAGTTGTAGTCCACCCCTCTTCAAGGGGACCCAAGGTTGAGAAACTGGCTCATTTTATTGATTTAATCTATTCTGACTCATTCTATTTCTACACTGACTTAATTATGGTTTTTTTTTAATCCATTGGCTGACTTCAGCTTCCTCAGAAGATGGGTATTGTAGTCCAATGTACTCCTCACTGTTTATCCCCCCACCCCTATTCGAAGCCCCCTTGAACTGCCCTTGCTGCCTTCCAACGTTAACATTACTTTCAGATAATTAAGATACTCCTGAAATAGTTTATTTTGTTCAGGATGTCAAAACTCTGCTCTTTTATTACTGTTTATAATTTCATCATCTTTTAAGTGGGGGAGAGGGGAGAGTCCCTGAAGGATCCTTCAGTTGTTTTCTTCCTCCTTTGCAACCTTATCTGTTGTAAGGAAGCTGGGACAATGGTTCCCATTAGCATTTTAAAAAGGACTTAAGCCTGCCTTAAAACCTTTATGCAAATGCCTTAAACAACCTGGCCTGGGTCAAAGAAAAAGGAAAAAACAGTGCCTCTTGGGCGCATGATCTGCCCTCTTCAACCAGTGTGTGGGTTGTGCTGGGTGGAGATGGAAGGCATTGTTAGCAAGCCAAGCTTCCTTGTGTTGTCATTGTAACCTAATATGCCTCAAAATATGCAAAATCTGCCTGCCTCAGAAATACTAAGCCTATTAGTTGTAGAAAAGTAGGTATGGTGTTGGCTCTTTGTAGGAAGTTTGTGTTAGATAATGATTTGTCCCAATTTGTGAAGGAAGAGAGGCTATCATGAACCTGAATTGTGGACATTTACCATCTCAGTAAATAAAAAGTTAATAAAAATGAGGGATTTTGTAGCCTCTGGTACTTTTAGGAGCTAATTCCAAAATTTGGAATTTGAGGATATTCTGTTCAGAGTTGCTAGTTTGGTTCTGTACAAACCCAGACCCAGGATTGAACAGTACTGAAACTTCAGAATGAAATTCAAAATTCCAGACAATACTAGATTATGACCTGTACTATTATGACATCAATGGTACTGACATATATAGTAAAATCTAATTCTCCTCTATTATAGTCCTGTAATCATTCAAAGCTTTTCTTTATTCAGATACTGAAATATAATAGTGGTGATAATCTTACGTGTGTTCCTCAAGTGTTGTTTCATTCTTTGGTTCATTCTTCCAAAATATGTCACTGTGCAATACTGATCCTAGGATGTTTCTGAGCCTTTTTTGTACAAATGTGGTTGTGGAATTCTTGTTTGTATTTGCTAATAGACAACTTTTTAATATAAAGTTTCCATATGAATTTGTTTAGAGTTTCCTGTTTGGACTAGGAAAACCTCCAAGGTCTCTTCCAACTTCATTATTGATAGTCCCAAAGGTGCTTTTTCAAGAGGCAACTGGGCTTTCTGTAGTTT
Organism: Masticophis lateralis; assembly: GCA_030761175.1. Taxonomy (NCBI): domain Eukaryota; kingdom Metazoa; phylum Chordata; class Lepidosauria; order Squamata; family Colubridae; genus Masticophis; species Masticophis lateralis. The sequence continues at coordinate 4,102,247 of JAUDYJ010000016.1, forward strand.
TTCTTTGAAGACATTTCGCTTCTCATCCAAGAAGCTTCTTCAGCTCCCAGAAGTCCAGTTGCCCCTTAAAAAAGCACCTTTGGGAGAACCATGATCTAGATGAGTGAGAACCTCCATAGACATTTGTTATAGATACATATGTCATTAGGATGGTGAGGGCAGTCTTTCTGCTTGGAGCCAAGTAAGGAAAAGGAAGTTATAAATATAAAGTTACATTTCAACTGGAAGATGAAACAACTTGGAATTCTCAGGACAAAAAAAAAACCCCACCCTATTTATTTTAAAGTTTTCAACCAGAGAATCTGTATAGCATGCAGTGTTCTAAATCCAGGAAGTATTTAGAAACTCAGTACAAATGGACTGCCTCTGAGTTAGTTGTTTCTGCTTTCTTTTCTTTTCCAGGCTAATTAAACCTCAGGATATTTTTTTTTAAACAGTTAAACCCAGGCTTGTTCTTTATCAGGAGTCCTGATAAGGAAGCAGGGATGGAGGTGGGGCGGTGGGGGGGAGGCTGAGAGAGGCATATCGCTTTATGGGAAGTTTTCTAACATAGCCCCCGCAAGCCGGCATTCTGTTCCAGGAAATGTGTGACGCAACAGCCCTTTGGCCTGAAATGACAGTGATTCCCTCCCTTGCAAGTTCTTTGTTGTCTGCCAAGGAAACGAGCTGAGGGCTGCTCTTTTGAGGGCAGTCTGGATGACAGTATTTTTGGAGCTGCAACTCAGGCTTGCGCTCCGGCTGATTCATCCTCCGAATTTCAATCCCGTTGTTGAGGGATCTTGTCTCAGTTTCTCCTCCCGAACTGTCTTTTAGGCAGAGTGGGTTTTTTAATTGCCCCTGGGGCGTTTTTTAAAATTGCACCTTTTGAGCAATAAAGAGCCGCCCGGCCCTTTCATTTTTCAGGGAAAGTGGGCGGAAGGCCATTGAGTGTCTTTCACCTCAGAATCCTTTTAAGTTGTCTGTCGACACCAAATAAACAACAATGCCGTTTTCTCACCTGCCTGCTATTGGAAACCAGGAGTGGTGAAGACACAGGGCCATCCTTTCACATACATTAAATAGTCTCCCCCCATCATTTCCTTGGGCACTGGGAAGTTTAACCTGTGCAGTGTGTGTGATTGCCAATAATTTTTTTTTTAAAAAAAGTTACTTCCCTTAAATAAGGAAAAACCTGGTTACTTCGGAAGTGTTTTTCCCAAGTCGAGCTAGGTATAACATTCACCTATGATGCGTCAGCAACCTGCGGCTCTGGAGCTGCGTGTGGCTCTTTCACCCCCTCTGCTGAGGCTCCCTGTCACTTAAAATATGTGTCACAACCGCCAGTGTACGACACCTGCCCTCCTACGATTTATTGAGGTCATAGGCACGGGAAGGGTTTTATGGCTCCCGGTGTTTTCTTTTCTGTGGGAAACAGGCCCAAATGGATCTTTGAGTGTTTAAAGTTGCAGACCCCTGACCTATGAGAAGACGAGGAGGGAGGCGGTGGCTCAACGGCTAAGACGCTGAGCTTGTCGATCGAAAGGTCGGCAGTTCAGCGGTTTGAATCCCTAGAGCTCTCGTGACTTATCGCAGCTTCTGCCAACTTAGCAGTTCGAAAGCACGTAAATAATGCAAGTAGAAAAAATAGGGACCTCCTTTGGTGGGAAGGGAACAGCGGTCCGTGTGCCTTTGGCGTTGAGTCATGCCGGCCACATGACCACGGAGACGTCTTCGGACAGCACTGGCTCTTCGGCTTTGAAATGGAGATGAGCACCGTCCCCTAGCGTCAGGAACAACTCGCACATATATGTGAGGAGAACCTTTCGCTTTTATGTGATGAAGATGATGGGGAAAAATACAGCTGCAGATTCTTTATAGATTCAGAGCTCATGTTCCATTTAAGTTTTTTTAATTGGAAGAGTATTAATATATATTCTGGTTTTGCTTTTTTTTTTTTTTTCTCCAGGTGGCCATGGCTACAGGGCAGGTGTTGTTCCAGCGTTTCTTTTATACAAAATCATTTGTGAAGCATTCCATGCAGGTACTTGGTTTAATTTTTGAAAATGAGGGGGGTGTAAGCTCTCTTGCCATTTTGGAACTTCAGGCTATTGGAAGTTTTTCTGCTGGACATCCTGAGCTGATATTACTTGCCGATAGGTCCTGTTGATCTCGAATACAAATGTTTTCAGGCCTTCAGTTTAGTGTCGGCATGAATCGATAACGTCTTTTTCCTCTTGGGCCACATCCATAACGTATCATGTTGACGCTAAATTTGGGGTTGATTGAAATATAGGCTCCTTTTCCTTCATTGCTGACATTTAAGCAACTTTTTTTTTAAAAAAAGATTGAGAAATTCTACCTCTTGCGTCAGAAAAAGATGACTCACCGAAAACATTTAAGAAGAGCCTTTTTTTTTTTACTTTCTTTCAAAAATTATAAAAAAAGCAAAGTTCATTTGGAAAGACTTTTTTGGGAGTTGTGCTGAGAGAAGCTTAATGATAAGGTCCCTTCCTGAATCTCGTGTGTGTGTGTGTGTGTGTGTGTGTGTGTGTGTGTGTGTGTGTGTGTGAAGAGTTAATAAGAGTTACAATGCTTAACGCATTGTAAATCTCCGGAGAAGGGCGGCATATAAATCTAACACACACACACACACACACATATATGTTGGTCTTTGGTTATTCGGGTGTTCTCCCGCGTAGAATTGGATGTGTCTTGGTGACGTTTCGACGAAGTCTCATTCGTCATCTTCAGGCTGGTGTTCTTGGCTTCGTGCTTCCAGGAGCAATGTGAGATCGCAGCTGTTTCTTCCTTTTAACTGCTAGTGGGGATGAAAGGAAGAAAGTTAAAAGGAAGAAACAGCTGCGATCTCACATTGCTCCTGGAATCACGAAGCCGAGAACACCAGCCTGAAGATGACGAATGAGACTTCGTCGAAATGTCGCCAAGACACATCCAATTCTACGTGGGAGAAGACCCGAATAACCAAAGACCTACATATGAACACCTGCGAAAACCTCAGAAAACATATATATATATATTTTTTCCGGGTCCTACAATGGCAGAGCTTTTTTAAAAAGCACAGGTAGTCCTTGATTTAACAGCCACAGTTGACCCCAGATTTCCATTGTTATGTGAGAGAATTGTTAAGTGAATTTTGCCCCATTTTACGACGTCTCTTGCCACAGTTGCTAATTGAGTCACCGCAGTTAAGTTAGTCACACGGTGATAAAGTGAATTTGGCTTTCCCCGCTGACTGTGCTTGTCGGAAGGTCGCAACACGGGGATGACACGATCCTGGAACCTTGGAATGGTCATAAATAGGAGCCAGTTGCCCAGCGGCTGACTTCTGGTCTCGTGACCATGGAGACGCAGCAATGGCCATAAGTGTGAAAAACGGTCATACGTCCCCCTTTTCAGGGACATAGTAACTTCAGTCACTAAAAGAATGGTTATAAATCGAGGATTACCTGTTTTTAAAAAAGTGTCAGGGTTCCGGACAGATGCCCTAATTAAATCATGAGCCTCAAAGAAATCCAGTTATTAGGAACTTCATGTCGGCACTTTCCAAGTGAAGCCAACTCTCACCCCACGTAATTTACGCCCCAATCATACCCTGTTCTCCTCCACCCTCCCCCAAATATTGCTAGAATGAATCACATTCGCCAGCGGAGCAATTTCGTGGGTTGTCGCTGTGGGTAACCCTGGGAGACAGCCTTGAGAGAGAGATGTCTGGAATGTGCATCTGTTTTTGGCTGTCGGTTTGCTGCTTCGTCGGTTTCCCATCCCCCTTGCCTATGGGGCCAGGGATGGTTTGCGAGTTGACAACAAGTTTGATTTCGATTGGGCTCAGAAACAAAAGGGGCAGCTTGGTGAGATTGGATGAGCTGCGTGAAGACTGGCTCAAAAGCCAGTCCAGATGGTTCTCCCGCAGCTCAGAATGAAATTTCTGTTGTCTCTTTCCAGCATGTGTCGATGGCCTGTCTTCATTTGGCTTCCAAAATAGAAGAAGCCCCACGGCGCATAAGAGACGTGATCAATGTATTCCACAGACTTCGGTTACTGAGAGAGAAAAAGTAAGTCTGAAGTGCGGTGGGCTTAGGCGGTTCAGTTCTCGCGGTTTCTAGTTCGGCCTTGCAAGAATTCTTGTAAGCCTCGGTCATGACACACACACACACACACACACACACACACACACACACTTCCTTGTCTTTCATGTTCTGGCCCCTTTTCCTGCATTCACACTCAATATAGGGGTGATTTAAGGATCCCGTCTTTCTTGGATTGTGGATCCCATCCAATCCGGAAAGAGGGTTTGCAGTGATTCCTCCCCCTCTGTTCGCGAAGGAGATAGTCACTGGGGTGGTTATCTCCAGGTTTTTCGCTCCTGATCTTGGCAAAAGGGAGACTGCAGTTATATTGCTAGAAACAATATAATTGCTGGAGGTGCTACAAAAGTGAAACTTTGCATGGGAAAAAAAACATTCTGGGACTGAAGGATCAGTTAAAGAGAGGGAATTTGGACTTGAATCGGATGGCTGGCACTCACCAAAAGGATCTTGAGGGTTCCACATGGAGAATTTAAACCTTTCTCAATCTGGTTCCCTTCAACTGTATTGGATTGCACCAAGGGATGAGGTGTTAGGGCCTGCTGGTCCCTTCAGCAGCTGAATCAGAGGATGGGGCTTAGGAGTCAGGTCAGCATCAAGGCAACTTGAGAGCTCTGAAGAAAGAATGGAGCTGTCAGAGAGAGACAGAGGCAAAGCCTGGGCCATCCGTCAGCCCTCCGATGGAGAATCAACAGCCCCCAGATCTGGAGGTGGCTGATGAGGAAGAGAAGGAACAGCTGGGTCCAGTGCCTGATGCACAGAAGGCAGAGGAGAGGAGAGCAGTGGAAATCAATGGGCTGGTCCTTAGGACAGAAAAGCCACCGCTGCTAGCGAAGCCCCACTCTAGCTCTGGGGATAAAAGGCAGGGGGCGGAGATGAATAGATACGGCAGACAACTATTTATCTTCCGGCTGGACAGTCTTGTTAGCCTGAGTGGTGAGAGGGAAACTTTTTGCCGGGGCTGCCGGCGCTCCTAATAAAGGAATCTTTTGAGTTAACTTCAGAGGGTTTGTCATGTTTGGGGAAGTGGGTCAGAACATGAGGACCGTGGCTTCAATTGAGCTGATTTTTCCATTCAGACCGCACAAAAGCTGGCACTAAGACTCCTACTGTGGCGTTAGGCTGTCGAGGTTTCAGCCAAGACCTCCCTCCTTCCCTCCTCCTTCACGCAGGAAACCTGTACCCCTAATACTGGATCAAGAATACGTTAACTTGAAGAACCAAATCATCAAGGCAGAGAGGAGAATTTTGAAAGAACTTGGATTTTGCGTGCACGTGAAGCATCCTCACAAGGTTCGTATTGGGTTTCCTGTTTTTTCTTTCCTATATATCTGTTGCCTGGGCAGACCAAAGAGTTGGGGTTACTTCCCCCACCCCTCCAACCTCATTGAAAGAAATATCTCTTAAGGCCTATGGCTGGACTGATGGCTTCCCATTTTAAGCGCTGATCACCTTTCTGAGTTAAGGATTGCTCGTTTCAATCCGCGTGACAAGGAGTGTCTCTTGGTATGTCCAGGTAACACTATAATTTTCTTCGGCTGTGCATCAGATCTTCCCAGATGCTCACATCCTTGTGCAAGGGAGTGTGTTCTCTTTTCTTCCTCTCTGCTGTATGGCTTCCTTTTTTTTTTTTTTTTTTTTTGGGACTCAAAAGCAACATTCAAGTACTGTCCCTTTGAGAGCGAAACAAGCTGGCAACCCCGCGGAGCGGAAACCCCGCATCTTCTCGGTGCTTTTAATCCTGAGCCTCTTTGGCAAGGGTGTCCCATCAGAGGTGTGCGTGAATTGCGCTACGCCTGACGAAGAGCTTGGCTTTGTCTCTGGTTGTTCTAGGAAAGGGCAGGAGGGTTCCCCATTCAGGCCCTCCTTTTACAGTTTCCCAACCAAATCACATCCCGCTCTATCTAAATCTTTGCAATCAGAGCCCAGCTTCTTAATGAAGTAAATTATCGTCAGTAAAGTCCTGGAAGTTTTGGGGAAGTGGAGCAGTGAGTGGACTATTTGTTCTAAACTTGCTGGCTGACCTTGCTCTGCACTGTCCCTCACTATACAGTCCAGGGGAAAACCCTGGATAAAATGTTTCCCCATTAATAAAATCTGGTTGGTCACCTTCAGAAATCAGGATATTGCAGCCATAGTTTAGGGCTAGCAGGAGCGGAGGCTGACTCTATAAACTGCTTAAGACAGGGCTGTAAAGCATCGCGAAGCAATATATAAGTCTTAAGTCCTATTGCTTCTCAGAATACAAGCTCCAGCTTGTGAATCAAGTTTGAGTGCCCTAAGCCTTTTTCCCCCTGAGCAGTCTTAACTCATTTCTAGGCATACTTTGAAGCCCAAAGTAAGGTAGAGTGGTTCTTTTTTCATCTCTTCATCAACTTGTACAGCTTTTGGGGTGGATCCTGAAGGAGATGGGTCGTGGTGACTCAGTGGCTAAGACGCTGAGCTTGTCAATCAGAAGGTCAGCAGTTCAGTGGTTCGAATCCCTAATGCCGCGTAACGGGGTGAGCTCCCGTGACTTATCCCAGCTTCTGCCAACCTAGCAGTTCGAAAGCCCGTAAAAAATGCAAGTAGAAAAAACAGGGACCACCTTTAGTGGGAAGGGAACAGCGGTCCGTGCGCCTTTGGCATTGAGTCATGCCGGCCACATGACCACGGAGACGTCTTCGGACAGCGCTGGCTCTTCGGCTTTGAAACGGAGATCAACACTGCCTCCTAGAATTGGGAACGACTAGCACATATGTGTGAGGGGAACCTTTACCTTCTTGAAGGAGAACGCTCTCTCCATTTTTAACTTCCTTTGGATCAGGCTGAAGAGAGCCAGGCCTGGAAACACAAAATGCCCAGGAGAAAGCTTTGCATTATTTGTCTGTCCTTCTGAGTCTCACTTCTCTGCTTTTGGAGGGCATACATACTGCGAACTCCGGAACTTAAGATTTTAAGTTCCAGAGTTCGCAGTATATACATGTATATATATATATATATATAAACACACCTACCTAGAGTTAGTTGTGGCTCAGAGCAGCTTGTCAAAGAGGATCTTAGTTCAGCTGGCCTCCTCTCTAAATTAATACCTCTCTCCGCCGCTTGACCACCTGTATAACTCCGTCACCCGTATCTTCCAGATAATCGTTATGTACCTTCAGGTATTAGAATGTGAGCGTAACCAGCACCTGGTCCAGACCTCATGGTAAGTTGACGCTTCTTGTTTCTCTTGAGGCCAGCGGGGCAGTGGCTGGAATGTGTCATAGTTGGGGGGCTGTGTGCGCGTGCTCCACTGCCGTGTCCGTGGCCTTCCGTTTTTGTTGTGTTTTTTAAAAAATCCCGGAATGCCACTTCTTGTCCCTCCGAACGGACGGGCCGCTTTGCTAAGAGTCAAACACACACTGTGTCTTAAATGGTAAGAGAGTGGATTTCCCTCCCTCCCCCTTTTCTGTCCTGCTGTGGGAGATTTTGAGGGAAATTTCTGGGGCAGGGGCTTGGAGGGAGAATATCTGTGCTTGGAATGGGGATGCCAAACCCATTTTGCGTCAGGAGGCAACCGGAGGAAAATAACCTTGGGAGGGCACGAAAGCAACTTCAGCGTACAGCGTTTGTCGTTGGTGGGTCTTATTTGAGAGGTGGGGGTGGCAATCTTTTACACATGGGGTGTCCCCTCAACCCGTGGGCCACAGCCAGGCCATGGGCTCTTTGGAATTGGGCCGGCGCACGCAAGCAGCCCTTCAACTTGACTTGGCTGGTGAATATTCACATGGCCCAGTTCCTCTCTCCCACCCACCCCCAGCCAGGCCGCCACGCTGCAACAGTTAGGGTCCTCTGTTTTAATACCTACCTTTTGGGTGACCAGTGGCTGCCTGTCACCTTACAACAGCTCCCTCGGCAACCCCAAGGTGGCCTCAGCCATCTTGTCCGTGTCCCCATTTCCAGGTTTCAGATCCTTAAATAGCTCTGTTCTGTTCCGTGTTGGTATTTTCTGAATCTCACGGTCCTAGCCAAGCCTCTCCCCTTTCCTCCCCGTAGTAGGAAAGCTAGCAGCTAAACCTGTGAACCTACCAGGGTGTAAAAACACATTGATCTCAAAAAAGCGATTGTTATGAACTGTCTGGCTGTGGTTTTGAAGGAGAACCTGTTTTGACTTTCTGTTTTTTTTCTCTGTACTCTTTTGATCGAAGGGTAGCCTCTGAGGGTAAGTGACTAAGACCTCCTCTGCTGCCCACGAACAATGGTGCAGGGAATACTGGCGTCTTCAGTCAAACCCCGAGCAGGCTCCAACAAAGAGAAGGCTGACTCTCTAGACAGGTGGTATGCGTCCGCTAGTAGAGTTAAAAACTGGCCGAACTGCTGCTTGTTGATTTTATTTTTATTTTATTTCCCCCCACCCTCCCCGTTTTGTTTCCCAATCTCTTTTCCATTTCGTTTGCACACTTTTCCCAGGTGAGCCTGTGTTAACGTAACTGTCCAGGTGCTCTGATGCTATTATGTTTGATATCTCATAGTTCAATGCAAATGTTTTGATTCAACTTGGCTATTTACTTATTTATTTTTCTTCTTAAATTGTCGCTGAGGTTTGGGCTGGGAGGGAGGGAGGGAACGGGGCTCTAAATGCTGGTCATTGCATCTGTAAATCTATTATGCTTTTTGTATTGTATTGTAATTATTATTTAAAAAAAAAAAAGACGTCAACTTTCCTGATTATTATGCACATCGTATGGCCCAGGTGTTCTGTTTGGACTTTCAAAAGTTGGATCTTCACCGTTGCCTTCCGGAACAAAATGCCTTCAATTGTTGTTGAATTAGAATGTTTGATTCTCTGCTGGAATTATTGCTGTCCGATAAAGTGGTGAAGCGGTGGTGGGGGAAAGTCCAAGATCTTACGTTGCATAACCACACTTCTCAGTTGCTTCCAGGTGCTGCCCTTGATCATTTAGCTCCTGTAACTCTGGGAAGCCACCAAAGTTAGTTCATTTTGGTGCGTCTTCTAATCTAAACTGACGTAGCTTCACTCAAAGGTTAGTTGTACAACTGGTCCCCCATCCTCTTTGTAGAATCTAGACTGCCATTGTCCAAGAATAGCTATTGTTAAGCCCTTCTTTTCATCCCCTGGACCGGTTTTTCCATGCCCCAAGACGGTTGAAAGAGGCCATTGAGAACATTCCGGTGGGCATAAATACAGGTAGTCCTTGACGTACAACCATTCATTTAGCGACCTTGCAAACTTACGACGGCACTGGGGGGGAAAAAAACCCCGTGACTTCCGGCCAATTTTACACACACCGCCCTGCTGGCAAGGTCACATGATCAAAACTTAAAAACACTCAGCAACTGACTCCTATTTATGACGGTTGCAGTGTCTTGAAGTCACATGATTTCTCCTTTTGCGACCTCCGGACAGAGTCAATGGGAAAGCCAGATTCATTTAACAACCGTGTGACTAATTGAACAACTGCCAGTGATTCACCTAACAACTGTGGTAAGAAAGATGTTAAAACGGGGCAAAATTCACTTGGCGTCACACTTGGCAACAAATTTTAGGCTCCATTGTCATCGTAACTCAAAGGATTACCTGTATTTGGGAGGAGAAAAGGCATTTCCTGTTAAATAATAGTTGGTTTGCCTTTTTGAGGGGGGGGTTCTTCTATTTTTGCTCCACCTGAGCCATTTTTTCATCACTGTAGACTCCCACACGCAAGTTGCATAGATAGATTCTTGTGGTGGTAACAAAATGCAGCTCGGAAATTAAAATTCCCCCACGTGTGTGCAAATCTTAACAAGAAATAGGCAGGCACCCATAGCATAATACAGGCTAGGCTCCTAAACCCCCATCCAGCAGACGACACCTTTATTAAAAAAATGATAGGTGGTGAAAATGTACTGTGTTGCTTGCCTTGTCTTCCGTGTTCCGGTGTGTGCAAAAACGGACTGATCAGAGGGTCATGTGCTGTGTATTCTTTTTACTTCATGCTGTGAACATTTGTTTTGAGAGACCTTGTTACAGCCGGACGGCTAATGAACAACCCAAGGAGAGAACCCAAATCCGTGTTCGACTTGACTCATTGCACCCCCGTTGGCAAAGGATGGGACGTTTTTTTCTGGCTGACTCCCTCAAACGGATTTGGGTCCAGTGGTTTTCCCCCTCCCCAAGCGGAGAATCTTCCCGTCGGAAAGCGGCTTGCGACGGAAGAGGCCGGCTGTTGGAAAAGCTCTGGATTTCTGCACCTCCCTCCTCCAAAACCGTTGAACCTATTCCCGCAGACTTGTTTGTTTTGGCGTTGCGGACGCGTGGCGGTGGGAAGAGTCTTCGGACTGCTACGACTTGATCTCTGTTAAACCCTTGCGCTGGTAGATTGTAGCTGAGAGCAAAGTTAAAACAGGTTTCTCATTCATAAACAAAACACCCACGTTGCAGTTGATAACGTTCCAGATCGATGTTCTAGATTGATGCTCTTCTGCGAGAGGAAGCAGCTCGTTCCCTTGTCGGGGTTCACAGGGTTAGCTAGCCGGAAAAAAGTTAGCTCCATTAAATTGCAAAAGGAGGAGGCTTAGTACTGTACAGGAAGTAATTTTTTTTTGGTGGGGGGGGGGGGGCAGCTTAGCAACTCCTACTTCTTTCTCTTCTTTCCCCCCCAATTATCTCAGGAATTACATGAACGACAGCCTGCGGACGGATGTTTTTATGAGATATCAACCGGAAACGATTGCTTGTGCCTGCATTTACCTTGCTGCTCGGACCCTTCAGGTACGGTGTCTTTAAAAAATTAGACCTTTGGGTTTCCTAGCAGGATTGCTGCTTTTTAGTGAATCGGTACAAAGAGTGGGGGAGGTGGGGGTGGAGGGGAGCGTGTGAAGGGAGGCATGTGCCTTCTCCTACTTGATGAATGGTTGATGCTTTTTCTTTGCAGATTCCTCTTCCGAACCGTCCTCACTGGTTTCTTCTCTTCGGGGCTACCGAGGAGGAAATTCAAGAGGTCTGCCTGAAAATTTTGAAGCTTTACACGGTGAAGAAGGTGAGTAGCTGCCTCTGGGCAGGTTTGTGAAATGGGAGGCCACAGTGGTTGTTTAGCAGCAGGCTCTCTTCTCTCTCCTTGGTCAACTTTGGGGCTGGGAGGATTACGGAGATCCACCTTCCCGTCCATCCAGGAGTCCTTCTCAAGACTGAGACGGGAACCCTACTCTTGATTTCTGTGGGGGAGGAATACAGGTTACGAGTTAAGGCCGAAATTTACGTTTCTAAGCGAGACAGTTGTGACGTGAGTTTGTCCCATTTTACGACCTTTTGCTGCCAAGGTGGTTAAGCGAATCATTGCCGTTGTTAACTTAGTAACACGGTTGTGAAGCGGATTCTGGCTTCCCCGTTGAGTCTGCTTGTCAGGAGGTTACCAAACGGGGGGGAATCACATGACTCCCTGGGACACTGACCGTCATAAATATGAGTGAGTTTCCGAGCATCTGAATTTGGATCACACGACCATGAGGAGGCTGCAATGGTCATAAGTGTGAAAAATGGTCCTAAGTAACTTTTTTCAGTGCCCGTGGTACCGTGTTTTCCCCGAAAATAAGACCCTGTCTTGTATTTATTTATTTTTTTGAATAAGCGCTTGGCCTTATTTTTGGGGATGTTTTATTACTTTGCGGTACGTGGAACAAGATGGGTCTCTTGCTGTCTTATCTGATTTCCATCTCTGTCTCCCAAACCAGAGGAAATGGCGCGGACTGGCTGCGAATGCGTTTAAATGTTTTTGGGGAGAGCTTATTTTCAGCGGGGGGGTTTATTTTAGCGCATGTGCTCAAAAGCCCAATTGGGCTTATTATCAGGAGATGTCTTATTTTAGGGGAAACGATAACTTTTGAGAGGACACTAAACGGCTTAGGATCCGGATACCTACAGGACCGCCTTCTGCCATTAATAGCCTCCCACCAACCAACGCGCTCCCACAGAAAAGGGCTCCTTGGGGTGCCGGCAGCTAAACAATGTAGGCTGGCGACACCCAGGGGGAGAGTCTTCTCTGTGGGGGCACCCACCCTCTGGAATGAACTATCCCCTGGGATACGTACGATTCCCGATCTCCATACCTTCCGCAGGGCCCTAAAAACCCTGCTATTTCAATAGCCTGGCCTGGCTGAATAAGAACTTGGATGGGATTTTTAAAATTGGGTTGTTGTTGTTTTTTTAAAATTTGATTTATATGCTGCCCTTCCCTGGAGACTCAGAGTGGCTTACAATGCGTTAAGCAATAGCCTTCATACTTTTGTATATTTATACAAAGTCAGCTTATTGCCCCCACAAACTGGGTCCTCACTTTACCTACCTTAGAAAGGATGGAAGGCTGAGTCAACCTTGAGCCTCGGAACTCGCATAATTGCAGACAGCTGGGTGTTAATAACAGGCTATCTAGCCTGTTGAGATATCTGAGGCTCTTTTAATGGACAAGGCCAATTTGTTTAATTCTTTTAACTGATTTTAATTTTTGTAAGACTCTGTGTTTTATTATGGCTGTGCACCGCCCTCAGTCCTTTGGGGGAAGGGCGCGGTATACAAATCTAATAAACTGAAACTGAAACTAAACAAACTGTCGCGGACTACCTGTGTTTCATATTCTTGGGTCCTTTTCCTCGCCATCCACCTGCCCTTCCCTTCTCTTCCCTTCGGCGTAGCCTTTTCAGGTAAGCAAAGGTTGACCCTAAAGCTCAGGCTCTCTCTTTGCCTCCTCAGATTGACCTGGCCGTTCTAGAAAGCCGAGTTGAGCAGCGGAGGCTGGCCATGGAAGAGGAGAAAGCCCAGGCAAAAGGCCTCGTGCCAGAAGGAACGCCCCATCTTGCCGTGTCAGGTTTTTCTCCCGTCCCCAAACCAGGTGGGTGTTCCTTGTCTTAGAATAACTTTATTGTCCCTTTGAATGCACACTAATCGGCACACATTAAAATGAAATTTCGTGGCATACAGCAGCTCTCTCAAGGGTCTCCACCTCCAATATACATAGGTGGGAATGGTAACCTGTCAAAAAAAAAGCTGCTTGCTTTTGCCATTAAGCAGAATGGTTTGTTGTGGCACACCAGCAGCCAGCAGAGCTGGCAACAGATTTGGACAGTGAGGGGAACATGGGCCAGTCCTGGAGTCTGCGAAAGGCCCAGACGAGGGCTCTGTGTCAGAGGCAGAGAGGAGGCCAGGGCTGGATGCCAGTTATCAGCTGCCTTCAGAGTCGGACATCAGTGAGGCAGAAGAACAGCTGGAGCCTGTTCCCAGTGTGAGCTGCCAGGAAAAGGGAACAGCTAAGGAACAAGGGTCAACTCAGGAGTAAAGCCACAGATGGACAGTGAATGGCTCCTCCCAGAGGGAATAAAAGAGGAGCGAAAGGGGAGTGGAGTTTGCAGGAGGCAATTAGTTCGCTTAATTGGTTCGTGTCTGTCTGAGACTCTTTGCCAAGTTTTGAAGATACCAGCTTGGCAACTCTCCAAGCCAGATAAGGTCTGTGACTATGAATTCTCCCTTGAAAGACTTTGCTGGATGTGAATGAGAGGAATTCACAGTCACTTAATAAAAAGGGGGATTTTTGTCGGGGCAAGGAGCCTGCTTAGTGGTTTGGGGAAGCCTAGCTCAGAACACGGCCTAGTTGAAACCAGCCATCGGTCCTGGGGATTGATGGGTTAGTAAGTTTCCTCAACTTCTATTTGACTTCAGACCAACAATCGAGTAAGCAATACCCCAATGAAGAAACTGCCAAAGAGCCATCAGTAAACAGCCCAACCCAAGAATCCCTAACCCACACAGACAGGCAAAGACACCAGAATATAAACTCAGAGCAAATCCCATTCCTTATTAGCACTGATGATGTTACCTAGTTGGGTAATGAAACATCTGCAAGAAAAACAAAACAGGTTCAGAGAGCACCAAGGACCCTTCATTTCAACCAACCAATATTCTTTTATTGGGTTCTATTTTGAAGGGCCTCTTCGTCTCTCGACATGTTCTTCTGGCCCAACAAGAATTTGTAAACAATCACGTTCTAGGCCCAGTAGGCATGGGAGGGTTTATTGAACAGAATCCCAGCTGGACTTGCATCCTTAAGTTTGGGTCGCAGGACCCTCCCATGTTTTCGGTTTCCTGAGGGTTCTTTTTTCCTATCCCGTAGCCCAAAGATCGGGTGGCGCTTGCCTAAAGTTCTAATGTTCTAATGTTTCTTGACCTCTGTCTCTTCCCCATCTTTAGAATCTCCCAAAGAGACCAAAGGCAGTGTTAAGCCTTCCCCACTGCCTGTGCAGGCAGTCAAAAACGCAAAGAGGAAGACAGAAGGGATGAAGAGATTGAGGTCGAAAAGTCCGATTAATGGGTAAGATTTGGGGCTGGAGGCTCTCCTCTGCTTAATGGGAGTCGTGTTGGGGAGGGTTCTCCCCCCCCCCCCCCCAGTTTGAATCCAGATACCTCTCCCTCCCTCCCTCTCTCTCTCTCCCTCTCTATCTCTATCTCTCTTTCATGCAGTGTTTCCCAATCTGGGCCAGTCTTAAGATGTGTGGACTTCAGCTCCCAGAATTCTCCAGCCAGCCCTGGGGAATTCTGGGAGTTGAAGTTCACGCACCTTAAAAGAACCCAGGTTGGGGAACCTTGCTGTAGTGAGATCCTACAGTAGTGGCCAAAATTGTGGAAACCTTTTGGGAAAAGTGTATTTTCTAAAACTAGCTAATAACACCACTTTTTTTTTTAGTAGTACCATAAAATTATATATCAATGGAAAGATAATTTAATCAAGAATGGAATGCAATAACCTTTATGAAGGATTTGCTATTAGAATAGCAGTTACGGTATAAATAAGGGAAGTGAAACACGTAGAAAAAACGAAATTTACAAAAATGATCCCCATAGAAAAAAATGAAATATACAAAAATCTTTATCTTTCTTTTTTTAGATTTATATACCACCCTTCTCCTTTCGGACTCAGGGCGGTGAACAGCCAGAGTAAAAACATTTGAGTAAAAAAAATGATCCCCATAGAAAAAAGTGAGATATACAAAAATGATCACCATGTCAGTTAATACTTAGTTGGATCACCTTTAGCATGAATGATGGTCTTACAACGTCTTCCCATGGAGTGAACCAAGTCTTTGAGTTCTGCAGCTGTTATGTGAAACCAAGATGGAATGATGGCTTCTATTAACTGGGTTTTATTGCTGGGTCGCTTCTGACTAACCAGTTTCTTGAGTCGGCTCCATAGATTTTCAGTTGGGTTAAGGTCTGGGCTATTACAGCAGTGGAATAGGATTATCTTGAAACTCTAAATGAATGAATGAATGGTGTTATTAGCCATCAAACCTCAAAAATACAATTTTCCTAAAAGGTTTCCACAGTTTTGGCTACTACTGCATTTTTAAGATTACCCTCTGTCGTGAAAGTTCATCGTTTCACTGAAAAAAAAAAAAAAAAACATATCCACAGCGTCACCTCCCTTATTCTTTGAATCCACAGCGTTCAGAAAGGCCGCGAGAGCAGGAGTCGCAGTAGAAGCCGAGACCAGAGCTATTCTCGATCCACGTCGCATTCTCCTTCTCCGAAAAAGAGGTAGGCTAACCAAAAAGCTGGAGCTGCCTTGTTGGTTCCATCGGCAGTTGCTTTTAGCGACAAGAGCAACCGAAAGGGTTTTTATCCAATGACATTTGCTAGCTGGGCATTTGGCTCTCACGTTTCATGGTTGGAGTCCTCGACTTAACGACAATTTGTTTAGCGACCGTTTGAAGTCAACAGCTCTGAAAAAAGGCTTTTGCGACCTGACAGGTCCTGTGGCCTAGAGATGGAGCTCTTGCCTCACAATCAGGAGGTTGTGAGTTCGATCCTAAGTAGAGACATGTAGGATCTCCTGCTTAGGCAGGGGTTGGACTCAATGACCTGCAAGGTCCCTTCCAACGCTTAATCTGTCCGGGGGAAAGCCAGATTCACTTCGCCAACTAATGACTAACCTAACAACTGCAGTGATCCACTTAACAACCATGGCAAGAAAGGTTGTAAAAGGAGGGCGAACTTTATAAGTGCATATAAAGAAAATCAGTACAAGATGTTTTACAGGTGGCATTACCCACCCACAAGACTGGCCAGGATGTGCAAAAATTGCTCACCGAAATCTTGGAAATGTAAAGCAACATTAGGCACCTATTATCATATGTGGTGGGAGTGACCGAAAGCCAAGGACTTTTGGTGCCAAATAAAACAGTGGCTAGAAGAGATGTTAAATAAGACGCCAGAACTCTTCCTTCTGGGTATAGTAAGGGATAAGAAGAAATATCTCTTATGGTACACATACTAACGGCAGCGAGGTTGATATTCGCACAAAATTGGAAATGCAGAGAGAGCCCACAGGAGGTAGAAATAATTAACAAATATTGACCTGTGCAGAAATGGACAGGTTAACAATGGAGCTCAAAGATAGAATCGGAATTCTATGTAACCTGGAATATATTTTATAAACGGCTAGAGAAAAGGAGGAATGTAAGGATAGAGAATTAGAAACAGAGTGAAGGAAAGGGGGGAAAAATAAATAAAATAAAATTAAGAAATATTAGATAGGAATAAATTGGATTTGAATAGGTACGCAGGGAATATGTATGTAACTAAAGTGTGATTGAATGTACAAAAAGTATGGAATATGCATGATATTATATTGTAATATACGAAAGAAAAAGTGCTAGAAAAGTATGTACCAGACAAGTCGCACCAAGTCTAATGGTTTTAAATTGTATATTTAATAAAATTAATTTTAAAAAATGGAGGGGCAAACTTTACTTAACAACTGTCTCGCTTGGCCACAGAAATATGAAGCTTGTGGTTGTAAGTTGAGGACCATCTGTAATAGGAAGCCAGCCTTTCCGGTCTCCACCCTAAGACTGTATGCCTTAACCCAGGGCTGTCAAACTTAATTTCATTGAGGGCCGCTTGTGATTGATCTCCAGGGCCGTGGTGGGCGTGGCCAGCTTGACGTCACTCGTGTCGGGGTGCCTGTCGCCCAAACGCTGCACCAGAGAAAACGGGTTCTCAAGCTCCGTTTTCAGCTGGGCTGGCCTCCTGCAATCCTCTGCCAGCAAAAACGGAGCTTGGGAGAGCCATGTTTTTGCTGGCAGAGACACCGTGGGATGGTCCTTCGCTATTTCCACGGTGGTCCTGCGGGTCGGATCTGGCCCCCGGGCCTTGAGTTTGGCACCCCTGCTTAACCAGTATAAGCGCAGGAGGAAGCAAATGATTAGCCAAGCAAATCGTTCTCAAGTTTTCAACGTTTTTAAAATCTGCCCTGGCGGTTGCATTGACAGGTAACCCGTCTTCCTTTTCTCCCCTCCCCCTTCCAGGAAAAGTGAAAGCTATTCCACCTCCAGCTGCTCCAAGTCGCACAGCCGTTCGAGGAGCCGCAGCGATTCGCCTCCCCACCAGTTCGGCCACACAGCCTCCTCCGGTTACCAAAGCTCCAAAATGCGAAACTACAAGAAGGACAAGGGATATAAGTATAGCTCTCCCAAAGCCCGGCGGTCTCGCAGCCGGAGCTCCTCGAGATCCCGCAGCCGTTCGCGGGAACGCTCCGAGCACACCGGCAAGTACCGGAAGAAGAGCCACTACTGCAGGGATCAAAGGCCCGAACGACACCACCCATACGACAGGCCGAGCCATCGCTACGAGAGAGATCACCCCGGCCACAGCCGACACCGGAGATGAAGTCAGACAACACAGCCAAAGCTCCCTACCCTCCCCGGCTTCAGCCAAGCCCCTCTTTTGCCTGAGGCTGGACTCTGGAGCCTTACAAACATCTTGACTACTAGTTAAGGGCACGGACCCTAAAGGGCAAACAATGAGGATTGAGGAGGGTCCTCTGGCTGTTTCCCCCTTTGTCTTGATATAGGGCTGTTTGCTTGTCTGCTGGATTTTGTGTCTGCTTCCTGCTGGTGTGATGTCCCTTTGAGCTGTCAAAAGCAAGATTGGGGCCCTTGTCGGATTCTATGGAGGAAAACCTCAGGACACTGTTCAGAGGGTTGAGATTCCCCCTTCCCAATTTTTTTTTAAAAAAATCTTTCTTTCTCTCCAACACAGAGGATCTCGGAAGGTCACCCCAACAACATTTTGCTTGGTGCTAAGAGCATTTTCCTTTCTCTCTGTTCTCTCTCTCTCTCTCTTTTTTTTTCTTACAGTGAACCTGTTTGCATTGCTACTACAGAAAAGGTGATTTCCAGATTCTTAAAATCTAGTGCCTATATTAGGCAGCCTCGGAGGGAAGAAGGATCTGATGCTGAAATGGGAAGGATGGAGGAAAAGCTTTAACCCTTTCAAAGTGCAAAATGTGTTTCAAGTAATTTTTGGAACGAGGAACCCGCATCCTGAGAATGCTAATGTTTACCTTCCTTAACTCGAGGTTTTTTTCCCCCCCCACAGGCCTACTTCTTATTACTATTATTATTATTATTATTTTTTATCCCCGGCAGAAAGAACTATGGAATAGTATTTAAATTCCACATATTGAAAGTGGGTTTTTTTTAAAGAAAAAAAAAATCCTGGTGCTGGCCACCAATACCAAGCTGCGGATGATTTCATAGAGCTTAACCTTTTACGTGATTTAGTTAATAAAAAATTTACTCAGGATCTTTTCAAAAAGTCTGAAAGAAATGATTGTTTTTGTCTGTTCTTAGCTTGCTGAAGAGAAAGGTGTTTATATAAAGAGAGAAATGTGTGCAGCAGAAGAATATCCGTTTTAGTGGTATATCTGAGCTGTCTTCCTGTTCCTTAATTTCATTAAAGTATTTGATTTTGTATTTAAACGGTTGGACTCGGACTCATTCAACCTGTGTTTGAATGGCTGTTTCAGTTTGCGATACGTTCTTTTTCTCTTCCCAGGACTAGATTTTACCAATTGCACGTCTTTTACACAGAGCAGAATGTTGGAAGTTTGGTGTCAGATTGGATCTAGGGAGACATAGTTTTTGGTTTCTGGAAAAAACAATTTTTTTTTATAACACTGCACTTTGCCTTAATGTTTCATTATCTCAAAAACATTTCCATACTCTCAAGTGGTTTTCCGCAAAAAGCACATAGCAACAATTCATAACACATAGTTGGCCTTGGCTGATGCCCAAAAACTTAAGCAAGTGGTTTGGTTTTCCTTTTTTTTTTTTTTAACTGTTGAGGATGAGAGCTGTATGGATGGAGCAGAGGCTAAGAAGAAGAACCGTTGTTGAAAAAAAGGACAGAAGAACGAAAGTTTAATGTGGTGTATGAACTTGGAGTGGCAGCTTCCAGACCTTTCAGTGGAAGATTCGCCCTATAAAATAGCCATCAGAAATGGGATAACTTCCAGGCACGAGGCCAAATGTCTTCAGCAATGCACTTTAAAAATGTTTTGAATCTCAAGATGCTTGGCTTGGAGCAGACAATGTGAAAATAATTTATTCTACTATTATTAAAGACTTTTGGTTATTTTCTAGGCTATTTTTAATCTCTTAATAAACTTCATGTGGTTTTAAAGAAGCATTTCAATGTGAATTCTACTAAATGACCCTTAAATCCCTATTTTTCCCTAGACATCCCTAGGGCAAACGGAACTAGAACTCATGAGTGTTCTTATTGCTGCCACGGAGGTCACTAATTTTGATCCACTTAGGAACTCTAAAGTTGTCTAGTGTAGCAATTACTCTTCCCTCCCCTCAATTCTATTAGTTTCAAGAAAGATTTGCCATACAGTTGTGAACTTCAGCCGATAAAAGAGATCTCCTCATGTTGTTTCCTCTCTAGTGATGATCTTATAACTTGCGATTTAAAACCCCTGTCCATTAGAAACTCCCCAATGGGAGAATAGCACATCGGAAGCATTTGATGGACTTAATAGCTAATCCCACCCACCCCCAATACATTCTGGGCCTTCTCCATTTTTTAATCAGAACCTGTATCTTTACTGCATTGAAATGTATATATTTTAATGCTTTTTATTGTTCGAATGCAAGCCGCCCAGGGTCATGGGAGGCAAATTAAACAGTGTCACAATTCAACTGTTGGAATAGCACCCAGAAAAGGGGGATGGGGGTGTTAGCGGCTTTTAGTCCACCCTCAGTCAGGAAGCTCATCAGGTGAGCCTGGGCCAGTTCCCCCCCCCCCCACTTCCAACCCCAAGCTACCTCGCAAGTTTGTTGTGGGGGCAAAGTAGAGGCAGGAATGGGATAGGTCAGTCAGAATAAAGCTGAAAGGGACCTTGGAAGTCTAGTCTCAACCCTCCTGCTCAAGCCAGAGACCTTAAGTACTAGAACTATCTTAAGTGTTATTTTTTTTATTCTTGATGAATGTATTTTATTCTCCTTATGGACACTAAGAGCATATACACCTAAGACAAATTCCTTGTGTGTCCAATCACACTTGGCCAATAAAGAATTCTATTCTATTCCATTCCATTCCATTCCATATTTTCTATTCCGTTCCATTCCATTCTTTACTTTCCTAGTCCAGTCTAGTCCATTCCATTCCATCTATTCTATTCTATTCTATTCTATTCTATTCTATTCTATTCTATTCTATTCTATTCTAATTAGTAAAAAATAAAAGTTTAAGGTAGAAGTACTACCTTAATCTTCGGTGACAAGGGGACAAATATAAATAATACAATATGGGGAATTTTAGGAAACGATCATTATTACAACACTGGAGATCCTTATTGCGAAAAACCTTTAGTAATACAACTGGGCTTTCCCCCCCCCTCTCATCGTCATCAACCTGCGCCATTCGATCACTAGAGGGAAGCGGAGACAAAGGAATACGGCGGGGGGGGGGAGAGAGAGAGGAACCTTCCGTTTTAAGCCCGTGTTTCCGGGAGGGACCCTTAAAACAACCGGCCCGGAAGCAAACGCCTGACCGGAAGTGCACTCTCGTATCGTTTCCCCCGCCTTCAAATCCTCGGTTAAGAGGTATAGAATACGGTTGTGTAATGTGCGCGCGTGCGTATTTACATCGTTGTGTGTAGGGGTGTGTGTATGTGTAGGAGAGCGGTGCTTCCTTGCCTCTCTTAAAACGGGGCCTTTCCGAAGCCGCGGAAGGCCTCGAATAGGGCCTTTACCCAAGGGCGGGGGGCTCCTCGAAGCTTTTGGCCTCCTCGCTTCTCTGACCGACCCTGTTTCCTTTCTCGTTTTCACTTAGCCGGCCTCGGCATGCTGGTCTCTCGGCTGACGGCTCCCCTCGTGAGGGCATCGCGCTGTGCAGGTAAAAGGGCTGCCTTTGCTAAGGGGTGGGGTGAGGGATGGGGGTGGCCAGGCCGTTTGCCCCCCCCCAAAAAGGGCCTTTCCCATAAATAAATAACTTTATTGTCATTGTACGTGTATACACAGTATACCCATACAACGAAATTCAGGTATTCAGGCCCTGTAGGAAGTTAGCACCCACCCCTTTCCTAGGGGAATGAAATATTTTTAGGAAGCATTAAAAAGCGGCAGAATATTGTATTTCCCTGGATGAGAAATGGATAAGAAGCTGCTCCCATCTTCCTGCCCCACCCCCACCCCCTTTGTCAATGGGCCATGAAGGCCTGGGCCAGTCTATTCTACATAACAAAGATCTACCTCCTTCAGGCAGAGCCGTAGTTTAATTTAATCAAGTTTAGTTTAATCAAATTTAGATACCACCCTACTCCCGAAGGACTCACAGCCAAGATAAAATACAGACAATACAAACGTTAAAAACCCATTAAAATTATTAAATAGTTTGGCCCAAAAACAAATTTAAAAACACCCAATTTATGAGACAGATTAAAAGCAATTTTAAAAAATTTAAAAAGGGAGAGTTAAGCCAGGCCAGCCTGCTGGAATAAAAATGTTTTGAGAGCACGACGAAAAGTGCACAGATAGTAGGAATTCCTGAAGGTCCAACCAAGATAGGATTAACCTTCTACACAATAGCAGCAGAAACTACCACATGTGACCTGGGAAGCACATGTGATCATCAGCCAGCAAGGCTAGCTAAGACCCCCACTGCCTAGGAGTCTGACAACCAATCAGGATACTCTTTCTGGGCCCCAGGAAGTTCAAAACCAGGGAGAGCATAAAACCCGAAAACTCCCTTTATCTGCCCTTTTTTCTGTTCAGGAACTCAAGCCATGTGATTCTGTCCACCATTAAACCATCTTTCCAAGCAGTCTCCATGTCGCCAGTGTCTTTTTCCCCACTTGGAGCAGAACCCAGAAGGATATTTCTTCCAACAGCCCAAAGACCAGGTCCAACACACATAACAATCCCCAAACACACACACACACACACACACACACACATCCATCACAATTTCCCCACCCCTAAAACCACCCAAACATCCGCACAACAGACCAAGTAATGCTGTCCAACAGCTCACTGATGGTGGCCCTTTAGTTCATGGTTGAGTGCAATTATAGCTCTGGGATTAAAAAAACTATTCAGAAAACGTGTGGTCCGAGTTTTAATTGTTCTGTCTCTTCTGCCAGAAGGCAACAGTCCAAAAAGATGGTAAACAGGATGGGAAGAGTCTCTGAGTATGTTATGCAACTTCCTCAAATGGCGAGATTCGAAGATGTCATCCAGGGCTGGCAGCTGAAGCCCTGATGATATTCTAGGCAGTTTTAATGATTCTCTGTAGAGCTTTTTTGTCCGCTACAGAGCTGCTCCCATACCATGCAAGATTTTTTTTTTTAAGTTTGATTTATATGCCGCCCTTCTCTGGAGATTCAGGGTGGCTTACAATGTGTTAAGCAATAGCCTTCATACTTTTGTATATTTATACAAAGTCAGCTTATTGCCCCCACAAACTGGGTCCTCAATTTACCTACGTTAGAAAGGATGGAAGGCTGAGTCAACCTTGAGCCTGGTGAGATTCGAACTTCCAGTAATTGTAGACAGCTGGTGTATAATTACAATGCTTTAGTCTGCTGAGCTATCCACGCTTTATTTATTGGTTCAATTTATATGCCGCCCTTCTCCGGAGACTCAGGGCGGCTTACAATGCGTTAAGCAATAGCCTTCATACTTTTGTATATACCTGCTTAGTAGGGCTTTGCCCCCCCCCCCCCAAGCGGTGTTCTTTTTTATACAAAATCAGTTTATTGCCCCCACAATCCGGGTCCTCATTTTACCTACCTTGGAAGGATGGAAAGCTCATTTTTTCTATGGTGATCGTTTTTGTATATCTCTTTTTTTCTACGTGTTTCACTTTTCTTCTTTATACTGTAACTGCTATTCGAATAGAAAATCCTTCATAAATGTTATTGTGTTACATTGTTGATTAAATTATCTTTCCATTGATACATACTTTTATGATACTACTCAAACAAATTGTGTTATTAGCTAGTTTTAGAAAATATACTTTTACCAAAAGGTTTCCACAATTTGAATATATTTATGATTTGATTGTTTTAATGCACGGCAGAGTGGTGCAGTGGACTAGGAGTGGAGCTCTCGCCTCACTATCAGGAGGCTGTGAGTTCGATCCTAGGTAGAGGCAGATATTTTCTCTGGGCACAATGAGAATATATCTGCTGGACAAAGCTCTGCATTGGTGACAGGAAGGGCATCCGTCCCTGAAACGCTCTGCTAGCTCCATTTAGTTGCCCAGACTCCACCCCGCAAGGGATGATGGGGTCGTTAAATAATGATGATGATTGCTTTAATGCAGGCCAGCCAGAGTCACATGAGCAGCAATCAAATAAAATAAACAGGAGTTTATTCTCACAAATTCTCGCAAATGCCTATTTATGAATTTCTTTCCCACTTTGTCCACAGGGTGCTTTCTTTTGAGACCATCTGTTGTCCTCCCACCTCCTAGAGCAACCGTTCTGGCAAGTTACAGTACACATCCGTCGAGCAAAAATGGAACCCGGCCCCACCAGTGGTTTACTTTTGACCTTGAACTGGAAGAAATGCTGGTCCCTCGCAAGATGTCCATTTCACCTCTTGAAAGCTGGCTGACAGTTCAATATTTCCTCCCTAAAAATGGAGGCATCATAAACGTTCATGAGAGGAATGCTCCCCGACCGTTCCAACAGTATGATCTCCCTGCTCCTTCTAGGGGCACTGAGGCAGAAGAAGAAGAGGAGGCAGAGCAAAAAGGGGAGATGAACCGGCCCAGAATGGAATGCAGAAACATTTTGAAGATCCGGAGGAGGAAGATGAATAGGCACAAATATAAGAAGCTGATGAAACGTACAAAATTTCTGCGGAGAAAGGTCATGGAAAGGCGGATGTGGCGGAAACAGGTGAGTTTTTCCTGCCCATTGACCTCTAGATGAAGAAGAGCGTTCGTGTTTGCACAGCATGGTTGAGTTTCTCCTCTCTTAATGAACACACATGAACTAAATGTCAACTGGTAAAGCATTCCTGGCCTGCTCTTGAGTTGCCATAAGCAGGAGGAGGGAAAACCGACGGAGCAACATGGCAGCAACCAGAAGCACATTCCATGCATAACATTTCTCTAGGTTATCAGAGCCCCAGCCAGAGAGGTGTGTTCTCTACAGCCTGCGAAAGTGCTCCGTTGGAGAATGTGATACGACACACCCTGGGAGGAGGAGGAAACAGGGCCATAGTTGGAATGCAAATTAAATGGGGTACAGCTGACTTGTTGTCAGGGTTCCTACGGATGCCCTAATTAATTTATGAGCCTCGAGCCAAATTTCAAAAGAAATCCAGTTATTTATTAGGAGCAACATGTCGGCACATACCCAAGTGGAATCAGCTCTACCCCATGTAATTTACCTCCCAACTATGACCCTGTTTCCCCCCTCCTCCCAGGGAGTGTCATAAATCACATTCTCCAATGGAGCACTTTCACAGGCTGTAGAGAACACGCCTCTGCGGCTGGCTGTGGTAACCTAGGCTGCAGCCTTGAGAAAGGTATGCGTAGAATGTGCTTCTGGTTGTTGCTGTGTTGCTCCGTCAGTTTTCCCCCCCTCCTGCCTATAGCAACTCGAGAGCAGGCCAGGAATGCTTCACGAGTTGCCACTATACATGTGCCTCTGTGCAGCAAAATTGCATAGTGATTGACTCCAATTCTTGTCTCTTAAGGCCATGGTTTTCATCCAGCTATCAACACAGCATGAACATAATTGATGCAGCCAAAAATAGGTTGGGCCATCATTGGGGAGGGTTAAATGATGTGGAATACCTTGAGAAACTCCAATTTTGCCTTCACTTTTCTAGGATGTCATCTCTGTTATAAATATGAGAAAATGGGCACCTGAGTGCTGTTGATCTGTTGTAAATCTGACTTGGTTGGGGCATTTTCCCCAAGATACAGATTTAATACAACTAGTCCTTGACTTACAATCATTCGTTTACTGACCAAAAGTTACACTGGCACTGAAAAAAGTGACTTATGACCATTTTTCGCAGGACCATTACAGCAACCCTGATCACATGAACGAGTTATATCCAGGTGATACAAGATTGTAACCTCAGCTCAGATGATGTGCCATGAATTCTGCGGTTTAGAGCACCGTTCCCAAGCTAGACTTTCATTTTCTGCTTTTCCTTTCTTTGTATAGAAAAAATTTGAAAACGAACTGAAAAGGATGTGGAAAAAAGCCGGCTTGAAAAACCCCCCAGAGGGTTGGGTAACTCCGAAGATTTACCTCAAAAATGTGAAATCTTGATGCTGCTTTGAGTAGAAATGTCTTTCATTAAAAACTTTATTTAAAAGGCAAAGATAATTTTCTTGGTTCCCCCCTCCCCCCCCCAAGTGACAATTGTACTGCATTTATACAATAATTTTGAAATGGAGCCTTTTAACAATTATCCTTATGGCAGCCTTGTAATGTTGAATCTCTATTGCAGATTGGTAAGAATAAATGCAGGAAGTGACCTTTTAACAGTGAGTAAAGGGATTTATTTTGTCTGCTGGCAGTTGGTTAGAAACACGGGTGACTTCTGTCACCCTGTCAGGCTCAGACCACAAACTTTTTTATTTGTGCAAGCGACACAATTCTAACTTGAAAAGACACGTCCTAGCAAATCTTTTTTTTCCTCACTGAAAGCCATTTGGACAAGTCAGTTGTTGAGGAAGAAGGAGATGGAGTAAACATGTTGGAAGAAGAAGGGAAAGGGGAAAATTAGGAAATGGTTCAGCATTCTTGCAAAGTTGAGTTTTCTGGTGTCTTTTTAGCTTGAAAGTTTAATTTCCACTTCAAATCGTTGTTCCCCATAAAAGTAAAGGGAAAGTTTCCCCTCGCACGTTCCCGACTAGGGGGCGGTGCTCATCTCCCTTTCAAAGCCGAAGAGCCAGCGCTGTCCGAAGACGCCTCCGTGGTCATGTGGCCGGCATGACTCAACACCAAAGGCGCACGGAACGCTGTTCCCTTCCCACCAAAGGGGGTCCCTATTTTTTCTCCTTGCATTTTTTTTATGTGCTTTCGAACTGCTAGGTTGGCAGAAGCTGGGACAAGCAACGGGAGCTCACCCCATTACGCGGCACTAGGGATTCGAACCGCCGAACTGCCGACCTTTCGATCGACAAGCTCAGCCTCTTAGCCAATGAGCCACCGCGTTTCCCATAGGGGAAACCTATGTTCCCCATAGATTCCTGTTTACTTTGTACCAAATGGTGCAAGTCCTTTAATTAATCACCTCCATTATTTGTGGCCCCTTTTAGTGAATCCCACCATGCTGATAATTTTTTTAAAACAATTATAAGAAAATTCTGCTGTTCTGTTTAAAAAAGATACAGAGGTAATACAGAAATGGCTTGCCTTGTGGCGGTCAATTCTTAATTTTTTTATGCCATCAGGAGATGCCAAGTATCAAAATTACTTTTCTCAAACATTCTGGGATTTAGAGAAAATAACTACGGTACATCTCCCCCAGACAGGAACGGGCACAAAATAACCTCAGTAGTGACTCCGTAATAATGCAAGAAAAAGAGTGTTTTGGTGCTTCCAAAAACTGATCTGTTTTCTGCTTCCAACTGGTCCCTTTTTTTTGAATTAAAGCCTGAAAAAATGTTGATACTTGGGCATTGCCAACCTCTGTCTCCAGTTTGTGCCATGTGAATTCACCCTCGGGGGCTCTAATCAGCCACGATTATTCTATTTATGCAACGTATTTAAGGTGCCATTTTCAACATTACATGGAAATTTCCAGCTGATCCATCAAGGCATCATCTTGCTCTAGAAAGAGTGCAGAGAAGGGCAACCAAGAAGATTATGAGCCGAGGTGGCGCAGTGGTTAGAATGCTGTACCGCAGCTACTTCAGCTGACTGCTAGTTCAGCAGATCAAATCTCACCGGCTCAAGGTTGACTCAGCCTTTCATCCTTCCGAGGTGGGTAAAATGAGGACCCGGATTGTTGGGGGCAATATGCTATTTAGTTTACTGTTGATTGTTGTAAGCCGCCCAGAGTCCTCAGAGAGTGGGCGGCATAGAAATATGATTAATAAGAGCCTGGATAGCTCAGCAGACTAAAAAGCACTGTTATTAAGAACAGCTGTCTGCAATTACTGTAAGTTCGAATGTCACCAGGCTCAAGGTTGACTCAGCCTTCCATCCTTTCTAAGGTAGGTCAATTGAGGACCCAGTTTGTGGGGGCAATAAGCTGACTTTGTATAAAAATATACAAAAGTATGAAGGCTATTGCTTAACGCATTGTAAGCCGCCCTGAGTCTCCGGAGAAGGGCAGCATATAAATAAAATAAAATAAAATAAAATAAAAGATTAAGGGATTGGAGGTTAAAACATACAATGAACGATGGTTGCAGGAACTGGGCATGGCTGGTCTAGTGAAGGGAAGGATCAGGGGAGACAGGATAGCATCTTCCAATATCTGAGGGGCTGCCACAGAGAGGAGGGGGTCAAAGCTATTTTCTAAAGCATCCGAAGGCCAGACAAGGAATAATGGATGGAAACTGACCAAGGAGAGATTCAACCAAGAAATAAGGAGGAATTTTCTGACAGTGAGAACAGTCAACCCATGGAACAGAAGTTGCCTTCGGAAGTTGTGGGAGCTTCATCCCTGGAAGCTTTCAAGAAGAGACTGGACTGCCCTCTGTCAGAAATGGTGTAGGGGGGGTTGGACTAGATGACCAGATTCCAATTCTGTTCATCTGTACGTGTTTTCTCCTCTCCTCTTTTTTCCTGTCCTGATTTTAAGTAGTGTCCAATTATAAAAGGTTGAGGTGACTTGCAATGCCTCTGCTAAAAGGAGGAAGCTTGGTGCAGGAAATGTGGGAATGTGAGGGGCCAGGTTTTCTCACCCAATCAGGTTAGCTTTGGAGATCAGTTGCAAGGATATTTTTGGGGGGTGCAGTGGGGGAAAAACACATTTTGGGCTACTTTGAAGAGCTTGTACAGTTTTGGGGCCAGATATCAAAAGATCCCGGAATGCTAAGACTGCAAAACCCATCGCAGGGATCTTCCCCTTGTTTTGCACCCCCAGCACTAAATCCCCAGATCCAGCTTCTCGTTTCTCACCCCACCCACCCCCACTTTCTATCCCTTCTCCCCAAGGAGCCCTTTGAGAAAAAAACAACAGAGGTTTCATGCTTTGCAACCTCCAACATGCCTTAATACAGGGATGGGCAACTCTGGCCCTTTTACAACCTGTGGACTTCAACTCCCAGAATTCCTGAGATAGCCAAGCTGGCTCAGGAATTCTGGGAGTTGAAGTCCACAGGTTGTAAAAAGGGCCCCAGTTGCCCACCCCTGCCTTAATATTTGGACTATTCACACCCTGCTGAACTTTTGATACTCTCTGATGCAAAGGTCGGCGGTTCGAATCCCTAGTAGAGGTCTCCTGGGTGAGCAGGGGGTTGGAGTAGATGACCTCCAAGGTCCCTTGTAACTTTGTTACTGTTACTTCTCTCTTCCCCACCCTCTCCCCCCTCCCCTTTATGGGTGACTCCTGCTGGGACCGGCCCAGCCCCGGATCTTCTGTCCCCAACCTCTAAACGGGACCCCTCCCCACCCCACCCCACCCCACCAAAGGAATTCCAATTGCATCTGCAAAAAAAATCCAAGAAACGCTCCTGGCAAGCGGAGGCATCCGGAAGGCGTCGCTTTCTTCTTTTGCGCGTGCGCGAGGCTCCGGGGCTGACCGGCAACCAGCGCCACCTACCGTTCTTTATGTTCGCTGCCATTTTTTCCATTTCCGACCTCGGTTCGTCGCCTTCGCCTTGGCTCGCGCAGGCGCGGTCGCCGCCTCTGGGGCCCGATCGCGCCGTTCTGGCGGGCAAATTTAGCGTCGGGAGTTTTGAGGATCGTTTCTGAGGGGATTTTTTTTTTTGGCATTTTTTTGTGGTGGTTTTTTTTTTTTTTTTTGGGGTGTGTGTGTGTGTGTGTGTGTGTTGTTTTTAAAGCCATAAAATTTTGGGCCCTGATGTTGGGACGAATGAGTTTTCCATGAGGGGAAAAAAAAAACCAATTTCCCCTCACATTAAGCCAGGGTTTGCTTAATTGTGGCTTGTGGGGCATCCCTGTTGTTGGAGCCCTCATGGGAAGGCTGGCAGGGTGGAGCGCTAGGCCTCAAATCCTGGTTTATCAAACCAGGGTGCTGAGCTGGCTTTTTTATTTATTGATTTTGTTTTTACAAAGCATGTGTTTTCTGGCTAAAATTGACCCCCTAAAGATTATTCAGGTTAAATCTAGGTTAACCTGGATTGTTTGAATATAAAGTAAAGAGTAACGTTATTCCTTAGTACAGATAGGCCTGAATTAACTTAGTACAAAATTAACTTAGATTAATAAAATTAATTTAGTACAAAAAGGCCTGAATTAACTCAATAAAAGGCCCCACAGGCCTTCTTTTGGTTTTTTTTTTTAAAGTGCCTCTTGCAAAAGTAGAACAGCAAACATTGGAAGTTGCAAGGGAAAACCACAATCTGCCCCGTTTTGCCTCAGGAAAATATATATTTTTTTAGTTTGGCTGGGCCCGGTGACAGCAGCCGTGTTGTCCCTGAGGGCTGCAAACCCACCTAGATGTGGAAAAGGCTTATTGTTTTTTTTTAAGCCCCTTTATGGGTTTCTAGATGTTTGCAGTGTAAATCTGGTAGCCCGGGGCGAGCCCCCATGTCAGCCATTTTATGAGAGCGCCCTCAAATCAGTTTTCACAAACCTGAGTGGGAACTCAAAAGGTTCAGGCCTTCCAACTGGGATCAGAATACATTTGTAGAAGGCTGAGAATGACTGATAAGGAAACCTGCCTATTCGGTTAATTGGCTAGTTTGTTTATTTCCTTAGTGGGCCTCTGCCATTTCTTTTTACTGTATTCCAACAAGTTTACAGATTAACAGAGTTGGAAGGAACCTCATAGGACATTACTCCAACCCCCCCCCCCCCCCAGCAGGAGACCCTACACCATTTCTGACAAATGGCAGTCCAAACTTTTCTTGAAAGTCTCAAGTGATGAAGCTCCCACCCCTTCCGAAGGCAATTTCTGTTCCATGGGTTGATTGTTCTCACTGTCAAAGTTCCTCCTCATTTCTAGGTTGAATCTCTCTTGGGTCGGTTTCCATCCATTGTTCCTTGTCTGGCCTTCAGATGCTTTGGAAAATAGGTTGACCCCCTTCTCTCTGTGGCAGCTCCTCAAATATTGGAACACTGCTATCATACACAGTTGCAAGTGCTTTGTTGCTACACTTTCAGCTGCCTACCACAGGTTTACACTGACGCAATGAGCCAATCTTAATGGGGCTTGCTTTGAGGCCTACTATCACTGTACTAAATCAATTGACTAAGGGATGTTAAGGTTTAGTTGAGGGGATTAGCATGAGAAAGATAAAATTTGCAAGCAGTAGCCATTGCAAAGTCTAATGGAGAGGCTTACCTTAACAAAAACTGAACTGTAAGCCACCCAGAATCATTGATTGAGATGGGTGGCTGTAGAAATTGAATGAACGAATGAATGAATGAATAAATAAAATTCACTGAATTGAGATGAAAACACATTGCACTGGGATGTCTTGGGATTTTTTTAAAAAAAGACGTGGAATAGCTAAATGGACATTTGAATAGCAATAGCAGGAAAAAGTGAAGCAATTTGAAAAGATATGGGGAATGTCATTCTCGGGCTGGAAAACTATATTTTAACAGTAACAGAGTTGGAAGGGGCCTTGAAGGTCATCTAGTCCAGCCCCCTGCTCACACAGGAGACCTGTACTAGGGATTGGAACCGCCAAACTGCCGACCTTTCTGATTGACAAGCTCAGCGTCTTAGCCACTGAGCCACCTAGTCGTTGTACAAAGATGACTCCTGTTTTTGGCCAAAGCATCCCTAATCATCGATAGGAGGATTTATCCCGGGCAGCAGCTGCCTGAGTCATGCAAATAAAAGCTCTGGAATAGACTAGGCTGGCGTTGATGCATCTAAACTGTTTTTGTGCCTGAAGATGTTAGCTTCTGATCTTGATTCCTTCTTTTTCCTTCCAGCCACTTCTGAGGAGGCTGCCACTGTATTCATGGTCAACGGATGCAGGCTCTGGATGGTGAGTTGACTGGCTGGAACAAAACACGACTTGACAGATTCTCCCTTCAGTCCAAGGGACCTTTCAGAGGTAAGTCCACGTGAGCGTATTGAAAGAATCATGGCAGTGGTTCATCAAGGTGGAGAGAGAGTCCACAGCCAGGCCAAAGGGATGATTTCATTAAATTCCTTAATTTTAGTATGGATGCAGTTTCCCAAGATCAAAATGCCTTTATTCTTTCTTTATTCACCCATCATTTATAGACTGAATTCTATAAGTATTTATCAATTCTATCTACCGTAGATAAAAGTGGCATTGTTTATGGATGATATGATAAAGTTGCATAGACAAAGAGCATAAATGTCATGCTTTGGTTAGCTTTTATAAGCATACTGTATACAGTAATTTTTTTAAAATATATTTTTATTGCTTACATATAAATATATTGAATACAGTGCAATTGTCCTGGCATTCCACTTGCCATGAAACAAAGATAAAAACAAACTAACATATATTGCTCAAAAAAATAAAGGGAACACAAGCAGAAGTCATCCAAGATCTGAATGAATGAAATAGCCTTATTAAATACTTTGTTCTTTACATACAGTAGTTTATACACTGCTCAAACAATTAAAGGGAACACAAAACTACTGTATGTAACGAACGAAGTATTTAATAAGGCTATTTCATTCATTCAGATCTCGGATGTCTTCTGCTTGTGTTCCCTTTATTTTTTTGAGCAGCATATATACTATTTTAAACAGTGCTAGTGCTGTACAGTTATTTCTGACCATCATATTCTAGATTAGAATATCAATTTACCTTTCATTCTATTACCTACATTCTAATACATACATAGTATCTCATCCCATTTACACCTAACACGATTCTTCCGCATTCTTCACTTCCACCTCACGTTTCTATGTAAACAATAAAAATATTGTTGGGCAAATAGTTATTTTCATTTTCTTAATATTTTTACTCCATCAGATCTTTTTGAATTTCTTTGAATAAATGTTAAATGCAGAAATACACCAACCCACTCACATTTACATATGAAAAGTTCATGGGTTGTTTGTGTATTTAATATTGGCCATGGTTTAACTTGCTGGGAACAGTAGGGGGAGCCCCCACACAAGGAATTTGTAAGCAGAAGGCCAGTGAGTCTGAGCTGGGCTGCAGAGGGCAGGTGAAGTTCTCTTGACCCCTGGTGAATGCATGGACATCTACACAAAATTCTATTCATGTTATCACCGTTGCCTTCTGAGACGATTTCCCTTCTTATCTGTAGCCTTGAACATTCCTGTTGCTTTCCTCCCACCCAAGCACTACCCAGATCTGACCTTGAGTTTTTAAGATTAGCCAAGGATGGCTGGCTTTTGCCACACAAGGATGAGCCCATCCTCAGCTTAACACACTTGATAGCTTCCAAGAAAATATCACACAAGTCTTTCTGTCTGCTGCAATTATAGATGGCCCAATTCTCTTAATAGTTTTATAAACGCTTAAGTTTGGAAACATTCTTCACTTGGAACAATGTAATTCTTTTTTCCCTGCAAAGCTGGGAAATTTGGGCAATGTATAGAAATTCTTCTATTCCCTCTTGTAATATATTTGGAGATTTGGAATGTAGTTGTCTTGACTTTAATCCAGTGTTTCTCAATCTTGGCAACTTTTAAGATGTGTGGGCTTGAACTCCTAGAGTTCCTCAGCCATCAGGCATTGCTATAATCTTTCAAATTGGTTGCAGAACTGTTGTAGAGAAATTGAAATGTAGATATTCTTACATTTTGCTGATCACTTTTGTACTGTATACTTCCTCCCCCCATTTCCCGCCCTAACAAGCACCTGATGTACAAAACAGCCTCTCAACAAAATAAACAGATGGGTTCAGTTTGCCAACTCCTGGCTGGAAATTTACAAACAGCCCAGGAGTTCCAATTGCTCAATAATGCATTAATGGAAACAAGAGGCATTTAGATTTGTGGCCTCTTTAAAAAAACACTCATATATTATGAAGGTTCTCTAAGAAGTATCTGCTCCTTTTTCATGAAATTTCTTGAATATATTAAATGCAGTCAGGTGGGCATAGAACTCACATTTACTAGAATAGCAATTTGCAGCTTTGGTGCTTAGATCTCACTAAATCTTCCATCAAACAACCCACTATGAAAATAGCAGAAAGTCCAGTTTTTATGAATGTATGGAGTCTTTTCCAAGCATGTATTTAAGGCTGTTGTCAATCCAAAAATAATGCCTTAGCGTGACAAGAAGAATCAGTAATTAAAAGAAAAGACAGGGAGGCCTCTTCATCTTACTGAAGAAATATGGTAGGAATAGTTAAATAGACAAAGGCATAGCAGATTAGATGACTCAGGCCAATAAAAATACTATATATACATTACCCAAACCTATATAGTTTATCAGGCACTGCAACAGCAGATAATTATCTTACACTCTAATCAGGTTTTTTAGATGGCTAAAGTGGGATTGTTTTATATTGTTACAAATTGTATCTATATAATTTGTAACAATTCTAAGAAGGTTCTGTTTACTTAGAAAAATGCTACAGTGTAACAGTGATCTAACTTGGAATATTGCTTTTTTGGTAAACAGCAACAATTCTTGAAATTTCATTTCCCCTAGTGCCCCATATTAGAAGCACAACGGACTTGGATCACACGTGTCCTCTTAAAACCTAATCCTAATTTTGCTGGGCATCATTTCAGCGGGAACTGAATTTTGATGAGAACACCAGCAAAAGGAATGTTCTTGCTGGAATGATTTTTCTATTTCCTGTCCAAAGACACCAAGAAAGCCACCAGCTGTTTCTAAATCTTCTGCCACCATTTATGTTGAATGCATAAGCTTAAAGTTTTACCAACTTCCCCCAACCCTCAGATTGTTTCTGAGATCCCCCTAGGGTACATGTACCACTGGTTGAGGTTGATTGCTTTAAAGCATATGGTAGCTGGCAGTAAAGGATAAGGGAATTAATGTGGTCATCACCAGCTTTGCCAAGATTTGACTCCTCTCCATTAAGTATTTCTATTTGTCAGTTGTCTTCTAGATAATGGTAACCATGTGCCTACATTTACATTTTTTATCCTCTTTTCCTTTGGG
The DNA here is from genome assembly GCA_030761175.1 of Masticophis lateralis. Lineage (NCBI taxonomy): Eukaryota > Metazoa > Chordata > Lepidosauria > Squamata > Colubridae > Masticophis > Masticophis lateralis. Next base: position 4,136,843 of record JAUDYJ010000016.1, read on the forward strand.
TCTTTTAGAATGCAAGTTAAATTGTACTGACAGTCTTGCATTAATTTCTTTGGCCAAATGCGGGGTGCAAACAATTGCTGTGAATAAATAGGAAGAGTGTGGTTGTATGAGATGCAAGATTTATTTAGTCTTCCTTGCAAATTGAGGCCTACCAGCCTTAGGGTAAGGGAGCTGTGAATTCAGTACTTTGGTTGTTGGACTCCAATCCATGATAATCAATTATCTCTTGCATGCGAGGGATTCCGTAACAAAGGGCACTGATTGATCTCTTTTCCAATGGCTTAGTAAGTCTTCCATAATCTTTTTCTTCCCTTCCAGGAAGCAAGGCACTTCTTTGCTTCTCATTAAAAATAGCTTTTGTAGGAAGGAACAATTCATCAAATTCCAGGAAACAAATAAGGATATCACTGAGAAATCATAAAGGATGATGGTGTGGAAACTTTGGCTCAAACTTTAAGGCTGTATGGCCTCTCTTAAAAGAAAGCTGAGCAAAGAGGAAGAGTCATCAGTAAAGTGTGTACATGGGATTGGAAGAACAGGGAGAAAGCCAAAAGCAATGTGGTTATGGACTTAGACTTGGTCTTCAAGGCAGTTAGTTACTTTAATATTTCTGAGTCAAGTTCATTTCCTTTCTCACCACCCTGGTGATTTCATCCTGGGTGGGTGTAAAAGATACGATCTGCAAAAGTTCAAGCAAAGTTGTTGTACAAGACCAGCACTTTGAACTCAAGTCATCTTGCCTGAGACAAAAAAGGAGGAGGCTTAATTGCTGGGAAAAAGCCAGCTGGATACTCCTGAGTTTGTCTTCCTGACCGGCCACAGAACTGGTCAGGCTTCTTAGCTCTTCCTTCCAACATCATACTGCCACAATAGCCTGAGACCATTGCAAAAGGCAAGAGGTCCAAATCTGAATCAAAATGAAACACTAATTTATGAGCCTATCCTTAAACCTTCCTCTTCAAAATCTAGAATGTCTGGGCTTAGATGATTAGAAACCACAAGATGTTTTTCCAACATTCCAGTCTAGTCTATGAGCCTGGAATTTCCTGATATTTTCCTTCCAAGTATGAGCCAACTCTGCTTTGTCTTCTAAGATCAGGTTCATTAAGTGCTGGCACCAGAGGTGGATACCAATGAAAAATGTGCCACCTGTGCCTTTTTCTTATGAATTCTTAAGTGAGCCATAAGGGAGAATATTCTAAAAATATTTGTAAGTGGCAGCTAAGCTTTGGCTGGAATCCTGAGAGATATTCAAGCTTCAATTACACTGTTGGTTTGGGGCACTTCTCCTTACCCGTCCTCAATTTACTGTCCTTGTCCAGCCATCTGCCTCTTTGATTTAACATCTTGAACTTGGAGTCACACAGCTAAGAGATATGTATTCTCAAGAAGAAACTTGATAATTTCAGAGTTAAAATGGTATCCTGGTGGTGGTCCCCTCAATTCCTCAGCATTTTTGGGATCAGGAAAAAAAAACTGGCTATACTCCATCTCAAGGCCACTGGAATACATTTGCCACTGGAATTCTTCTACCAACCAAACCATGCGTGGCCTTTTTTTGTAGCCCAGGGATCTATTTTGATCTTATTTTTTTTTATAAAACACAGTGGTTTGGAAAGCCCAGGCAACTGTTAAAAACAATATTTTTAGGAGAGGTGTAACTTCTAACACAGCCACTGAAAAATAATTCTTTGATCTTGTGGGTGGTTTGGGAACTCCTTCATTTTTTGGGGTCTCCGTTAGGCTGTGATAATGGGCAGGTTTACAAGGTGGAGAGTAATTCAAAAGGGAACAAATATGCTCTTTCAAAGGATAGAGATGCCCCTATGTGGTTTCAGAACGGAGGAGGTAAAAATGCTGTGATTTAAAGCAGTGGCAAAGCCTCCCCAAACCTGCTGATCCAGAGTTTACATAATTTCCAGCAAGTGGCTGGGAATTATGGGACTTGATACCCAGCACATTTGAAAACCACCAGCTTGAGTAAAACTGGACCACATGGGTTGTTCTCATACAAAGCATCTTGGCAACTGAATTAAATTTATTTTCTGGCTTTACACAGCAGGTTGACTCATAAGGTAAACCGAAAGGTTGGATTGTGCAACTCTCTAACCACAAAAACACTAATCATGTTTAGTGTGTTGTGCACAACAAATGCCACTATTGTCTTCAACTGGGAAAGTGTATGAACAAAGCCTTGGTGGCAATCTAGATTTTCAAAATTTCTGGTAAACAGCATATTTCTTTAAAAAAAATACTTGATTGACTTATTTTTGAAACATTATCTCCAAAACTTCTGGATAAGAGATGAGTAAAAGAGCATGGAATTTTACTTTCTAACTCTTAGGGAAATTTTGGAAGCAAAGCTGGTGGGATGAGGCCTCAATGATGCTGATTTGATTGCTCTGTTATTTCCTCCTGGTTCTCTGTCTCTGATTTATTCAGAGAAGAGATGTTTTTCCCCAAAAAAGAAGAATCAGAAACATAAGAAATTACTGGGTTTTTATTGGGTCAATCTGTCTTGTTCTATCCTGATTAGCAATAGCTCTCCAGGGTTCCATGCAGAATTCATCTTTCCAGGAAATTGAACCCAAGATTTTTGGCATACAAAACAAATACTTGCTCTCACGTAGAATCTGATTGCAAGAATGGGGAGGACCCATGTGGCCCTTTTCTATCAGTGGTCAAAGGAATTCCTTCAGCAGTGAAACTTAGCCTGTTCCCTTAAATAGAAGGAATCAGCATAAATGTTAAAGTGTGCTCATGAATTCCTGTCAGGTTAGGTTGCTATATACGTTCAAAGGAGGTTTTTTATATTGATTTATAGTCTTTAAAAAGATATATACCCACAGCTGTAAAACAAAAAGTGGTTAAAGAAGGACACAAGAGAATCAACTTTTTCTTTTTTCCCTCCTTTCCATGGGTAATACTTTTGTATTATTGTTTTGGAACATTAAAAAAAAAATCCTGGGTGAAGCTAATGTTTTTGTAAATGGTTCCTATTACTGCTGTTTTTATGAATTCCAGGAATTAAAACTGTAATGCTTGCCAGTAGTGAAAAGCTGAGTTTTGAATGTGTTACTCCATTCCGTAGGAAGTAATATGGAATATAGGAAAAATATTTTCTGTGAGAATTGAAAGCCATAATCTACATAAATCCTATCAGTAACTGGTGGACTAATAGGAAGAGATCTCTGCTATTCCTAATTTCTCTGGCTAATATTCAAGCCTGCTTTCCTGACTATATGATACAACTGGAGAAACTCTGGGAATCCTAATATAGTAAATTGCCCAAGTCCAATTCCTAGAAGTTTTTGGAGACAACAACCATGATCAAATCTGTTATTGAGTCCATAGCAGGCATGCTGGGAGATAAAGTCTCCTTTGAGTCAAAACTGTGATAGACATTATAAATAAGAGGGTATTGCAAAGGCACCCTAAAGGGAGATGCAAAATTTGGTTTCTGACCAAGAGTCAAGGCTTAACTTAACAACATAATATGGCTTTAGTCTCTGACAGAGATGGAAAAGCCACAGGTGACCCAGCAACAATTTCAAGCTTTCTACATGACAGAATGTCTCTGACTGCGCACAGAATTCTCACCTTTGGGTAGCAGCAAGCAGTAATCACATGAAATGCGGCACAGGAGCTGTCAGCTGAGTTTTCTTTTGATTCGGTGAGAATTTTCTGAGGAGACCTTAGATTTGAAATTATTGCTTCTGTTCAGGTCCTGGTGGGCAGCCTTCCACAGGGATCAATTTGCCCCCAAGTGTCAATTTGTAGGGGTGGGGGTAAACCAGGGGCTAGAGTAGGGAGCAATTAGAGCACAGAAAGACTTCTATAACACAACGTCCCCAATAGATTCCAGGATGGGTGAAGTCATGGGAGTAATAGCAGATTATGTGTGGCAGGCCTATAATTGTGGCTATATTTCAAGGGATGCCTTTATTGCACAAGAAACCCGCCCTGCCAGCAGCAGATCTCTGTTAACCCTGCTAGCTGGATTCCTTTTAGATGCCTGGCTTGAAGATTTGAGATACTAACAGGTGCCGATAGAATATTGTTAAACCATATCACAATTGCCCCAACATTGTTATTTGGTGAAGAATTTCCTCTTATCAAGAAACCTTGATCCTTTCTGCAAAAAGGAGGGCATGGAGAGGGGGGAAATACTCCTTTGAGTCCAAGGTCAGCTCCTGCAAACTTTGTGGCTATGTCCATGCTGTCTTCAATGTGTAATGGTTTGCTGCTGCCCTCTTTCAAGAAGTGTTTTTGACTTCTTGCCTGGTTTGCAAGTCCTGTGGTTATCTGATGCTCCCCCATTCAAGGATTGATCAGATCCAGCAATACTTGGCAATTTGAGATCAGCCAAAATGATCAGAGTACTTCAGTTTAAGGACACCTGATCTGTAAAGTACACATAGATACCAGATTCCCACATGCCTTGTCTCCTCTCCCTGATGCTTCTATATTCCTTCAGGCATTCCTATTCTTCTCTTCTGGAGGATGAAATGGAGATCAGATTCAATTACGGTACTTCAGCCATGTTAAAGGATGAATTGACATTACTGTCAGTTAAGTTAATCTTTTTTGTGGTGTAATGTGAAGCCATTGTTATAATGCTCATCTACCCTAGAGGCTTAAACAAAGTCCTGGTTTTGCCATAACGTTTACTCCAGATATGTTTTGATATAATTTTTGATAGTACGAAATATCATTGTTATGGACCTTAGATTAACACAGTTCTTGTGAATGGAAAGAGCTAATGCCTCAGTTTTGTAGCAGAATTGCTCAGAAGGTATTTTTTGAAAGGTTCCAAGGGTATGTTTTGAGGGAAATATTTCTGCTATACACCCCCTGCCTATAATGCAGCTTTGATCACACTGCTTCTGATGTATAGATAAATTGGAATTCCATTATCTTAATGTCTGCACGTCCTTAAATGTTGTGGCATATTTCATCCATTATGACCTTATGATTCTTGATGAATGTATCTTCTTTTTAATGTACACTGAGAGCATGTGCACCAAAGACAAATTCCTTGTATGTCCAATCACACTTGGCCAATAAAGAATTCTGTTCTGTTCTGTTCTGTTCTGTTCTGTTCTGTTCTGTTCCGTTCCATTCCATTCCATTCCATTCCATTCCATTCCATTCCATTCCATTCCATTCCATTCCATTCTATTCTATTCTATTCTATTCTATTCTATTCTATTCTTCGATTATCAGATCCAGTCATGAGATTGATAGAGAAAGATGCCAACAAAATGCTGAAATCCAAAAGTTTGTTTACAGAAAATGGCACTCATTAGGACATGCATCACAACCGGCATGTTGGCAAAAGCTGCAGAAGCAAACCTGTTTCAGATTATAATGAGGTTCTGTGTGTGTTAGTTTACAAACTGCCATAGAAATCTGAAAATATGAATTTATGCGTGAAAACAGATGACACACTGAATACTTAACGAAGTCACCTATCCCTGGAAGGTATAAAGACTTTAAATCCAAATGTTTTATTCCTATAGAAATGTGGTCTGTTAGGGATGTGGTCTAATAGGTAGTATTAATTTGATCTTGTTTCATCCATATTTTTTCTGAGCTGTTTTGAAGCTGATAGCAAAGCCATCTAGAGTTGAGATGGACAAATCAAAAGAATAAACTTTTAAGAAAAGGAGGGAAACAGGGATAATGAAAAGATACAGGGTGCAAGAGAACATCTGGCAGAAAGTCAGCCTAAGCAGGAAAAGAAGAAAGCTGGAATCTGTAAATGCCCAGAAAATTAATACCATATATCCAAAAAGGGAGGAGGGTGGGCGGAACTGTCTTTGAAGCTTGGAGCTGTGAGGAGCGAAGCCAGCAAAACGTTACTAGATTTTAAAAAATCACTGTTACATCAAAAGTCATTTAGGCTGTGTAAGGCTGCGGAAAGTTCAGATAGTATGTATGTTATGTAGAAGTTGAGCCATAGGATTGGACAGAGGTGGGAGGGCTGGCAAGCCAGAGAAAGAAAGAAGGAGACAGGAGGGAAGGGTTGTGCTATGGAAAGAGGTTTGCTGTATATCCATGTTTTGGGGCTGTAAACGGATGAGATCATAAAGTGTTTTCAAGCAAGCAGCAAGATTTGAAGAAAAGGAAGAGAGACATGGAGCAAGCTAGCAAATTCCTTTTAGCTCTCTTGCTGGTTCTCCAGGGTAAGTTTGAAAAATGGGGATTAATTTTCTTTGTGTGTTCTTGCGCAGCATTCTTTCTTCCTCTTTTGGGGAAACATTAGATTTTGCATATACTTCAGGAATGACATGTGTAAACATGGGGGGGGGGGTTGCATTATCCTAGTTAATTTGGGGACTGTCCCATCTATAGCACTTCCATGGGTTCCTCCATTGGAATGAGAATACGTTTTGTGAGTTTTGCACTGCTGAGAGGAAGAGTAAAATACAGCTTTGCTTGGATAGAATTTTATTGATTGGTTGGTCCGTTGGTTTTGGCTAAGAAGACCCTTAGCCACAATCTGGCTAAAAAAAGTCAAGCTTGGCTTGAGTTTATTTTGGCCACTTTTGATGTATTAGATCTATTTTTTAATGACAGCATGAAGCATATACTTTTATTAGATGCTGTCTTTCTGGTATAGCACATACAATAAGCAAAAGTTTCTGTGGTACGTGTCTCTCAGCCAGCATAAGCAGAGGAATAGAATCAGCAAGGAAAAATTAGTGTTATATTAGTGTTGTTCTTCCTTTTGCCCTCCTTAAAGCCTGGTTGGGAAAACTTAGAACCTTACTTTTCTATCAGTGAATGTAATTCCTCTAGCTACAGCTGTCTGTTTGCAAAATGGAGTTATCCACCAAGTAACTATGCTTTGCCGGAGAAAAGAGGTTTTTCCAAATAAATGTGAAGCATTGGTGAAAAAAGCACCACATAACAAAAGGGAGAGAGGAAGTATTAAAATAACTTTTAAAACGAAGGCTCTTTAAATATTAAATAGTAGCAGTGGTAGTCAAAGTGAATTTAAGTAACTGGAGATAGCTAATTTTAATCGATTAGGTTGCTATTGAATAATTAAAATTCTGATGTTATCTGTGATATATTGACTGTAACCCCGATTAAAATCTTTACATTTTTTAAAAAAAAATCTTGATGATGAAGAAAGATTTATTTATTCGATGCCTATGTCCATCTCAATCAATTATTCTGGGCAGTTTACAATTCCAGAACTATAAAAACATCCAAAATATAAACAACAGCTGAGATAGTTAACCAATTAACATTAAAGCCAAGATTTGGGAAGGCGGAATCTGCCAATTCAAGCAGATGTATACTTTTGGATATACTGAATTCTTCCTTAAGTAAACAAAGAATTTGGTGACATAAAAAAAACCCACCCTTCTTATAACTTCTGCCTTTTCTGCAGGGCAGATCCAGAAAAAAAAAGACTTTGCAGTCCTTGTTTTTATTTCTCTCTTTATCAAAGAGACTTTTACATTTGCTAGAGACTACTTAAATCAAAGTTGGATTTGTGGTTAAGGATTTGTATCTGTCATAAACCAACAAAAACCTTTTATATTCAGCCGTGGAAGTTATTTGTACTTTCTTCCTCCTTTCTGAGACAAAGTATTCTGTTTTGTTTTAAAAAAGGTTTGTGATCATATCTAAAGTAAAAATATTTTATAAGAATATAAAAGTGAAGTTGTTATGGTTGTCCTCTCTCCCTCATCCTAAGCACTTTTGTTTTCACCAAATATTATTTATTTTTATAATAAGAGGAATATGCAACTATTCAAACAGAAGATTCAATTCAGCGGTGGTCTGATCACATCTCAGAATCAGATTTACTTTTTGGGCTGAATTGAAAAGCCAAGTCTGATTGTCAAATTCTATCAGAGGCCTCCTCCCAACTGATTTGACCAATTGCTTCAAAAATTCAGACCAGCCCAGTTGGACCCTTCGATCTGAATGTCTGAATTGGATCAGATTGATTTTCTAAATCAAGCAGGATTACCTCAATGGGCTGAATCACATCAATTGTGCAAAGCTGATTTTTACCTGCTTCATGCAGACCTGATTGAGAACTCCCTAAGCAGTTGGGAGGGGGCTCACATTTTCATTCATTTTTAACGGATATGAATCTTTGCTTTGGGG